>CM056801.1:9816312-11066312 GCA_029852875.1 Mythimna loreyi | reverse complement strand
TGGGCGGACCGGAAAACAAGTGTCAGACTCTTACTGACTACCAGGGACAGAGCCTTCCTTTTCAGACTTGCGTACCCGTGGCCCTAATTGGCTTCGACCCTTCTGCAGGGTCCCTACTATTTCTAGAGTGTGACATTGTGAGTTGTCAAATCGTAGTCTAGAATTAAAAAATGAACTATAGAAGATTTGACCATAAATATTGGGACAGGTGAAACTAAATAGAAGTTTGTAAAATACAGAATGGTTTAACTTACGTCCACTACCAAATGTTGTTCCAATGCCGCCGATCTGACTTGGTTGGGTCTGAGCACCTTGGAAACTGGATGTCAACGTTCCGAACGCCGGTGCCGAAGTGGCCGTGGTCTGTGCAGCACCGAAGGTAAGACCGGTGGTCTGACCGGTAAGACCCCCTGTCTGACCCGCTTGGTCGGTGCTCTGACCGGTAGTGGTGGCGGTAGACCCGCCAATGCCACCGAAACTGAGGGTTGGCTTTTGACCAAAGGCGCTTGTGGTTGATGCTGGAAAAAAAATTATAGCATTTAATTCACGTGGCTATGTCGCACGAATGCACCCGGACGATGGGCGAAGATTGTCACTCACTGGACGCCTGAGGGAGGTCGACCGCGGCGAAGGTGGAGTGATGATCTTATCACGTTCGCGGGGCAAATTTGACCGGAGATCGCTCAAGACAGAGAAGTTTGGAAGAAAAAAGGGGAAGCCTTTGCCCAGCAGTGGGATACAAAGTATTATTAAAAAAAAAAACGATATGTATATAAACGACTGCTTAAAATATAAAAAACATTTAATTCATATCAGAAACGAAGATATCAGCAGGAAAACCAAGATTGCCGACATAGTCCAAAGAATCGCCAAACTTAAGTGGCAATGGGCAGGGCACATTCCTCGCAGAACGGATGGCCTTTGGGATCGGAAGGTTCTGAAGTGGCGACCGCGTATCGGAGGCTGTAGTGTTGGAATGCCTTCAACAAAGTGGCTATGGCGATGACTTGGCAAGGGTTGCAGGTATCCGATGGATGTGAAATGCACAGGACAGTTAGGGGAAGCCTATGTCTAGCTGTGGACGTCTTTCGGCTGAAATTATGATGATGATTTAATTAATTAAGCCCCAAGATAACACCACTGTCTTTTAATTGTGTCTGTAGTTACGGTCGTCGAAAAGTTAAGCTAGAACTGGGAATAAATGCAGCTCTACAAGTTTAGTTCCCTTATACAATTTATGAAGAAAAAAATAATTATAACACAAGTTAAATCTTTCCTTGGGTACCAGAATTCATTACAAATACTACCAACAAACTATGTTGACTAATGTATGTCTTTGTGTTGTTTGTAAGTGTTTGCTTGTACAATATAATGCAGTTCAATATATTATTATTATAAACATGTTGAGTTTTCGCCTTGTGGCGCAAAGATAGCCACGTTCGGGTATGCAGCATCCATTGTCACTTTTATACCATCATTACATAGTATAAAATATAGTTGCTTAGTCCCTCAGTATGCTTAGATCTTTAAAAGTACGCAACGGATTTTGATGCGGTTTTTTTATTAGAGTGATTCAGGAGGAAGGTTTATGATTAATATCGATAATTGTAGATACTTTTTTTTTCTATTGTAGATGTTTTTTTTCTATGAAGCTAGAGCATTTTCCTTTATGGAGAAAAAAAAAACATGTTGAGTTTTGCACCATGTGATGAGAAGATAGCCACGTTCAGGGATGTAGCTTCCACTAGGTCACTTTTATACCATTGTATATGTCATCATCATCAGCCTTTTTAATGTTCCCACTGCTGGGACACAGGCCTCCTCTCCAGGAGATGGAATGGGCAATAATCCACCACGCAGGTCCAGTGCGGAGTGGTGGATGTATAAAGTACTCACTAGTAGCCGGTGCAGAGCCAAATGCAGGTGTAGCAGTATTCCCTCCGCCGAAGCTGAAGGCGGAGCCCGGCTTGGCGCCGAACGCGGTCGTAGCGAACCCGCTCGGCGCCGCCGCTGTCGTTGTGGCGGCCTGGAAATTTATATGTATGATATCTATCACATTTTTCTCTTTTTAACCCAAAGGTTGACTGGTAGAGAATGCCTTGTTGCACTGTACATGAAGATTAAACAAATAAATAAATACACTTAAAAAAATACTTTACTTTTTAAAAACGTCGTTTAATACACGTGGAAAGTCACTGAAGCACTCGGCTCTCCATAAACTCAGTCGCAATGGTAAACTGTCTCTATTTATTTTGATACAAGTGGATAAAGTTTGCTATTGATGTTGCAATAGCAATCTTTATCCACTATTGTTACTATTACTACTACTATACACTACTGTTATTATTATTAGACAATTTATAAATAAACTAGCTTTTCCCCGCGGCTTCGTTCCCGGCAACAGGAAAATGTGATGACGAACCGCTTGACTGATTTTCTACAAACCAAACACATAAACCATAGTACTTCACATAAACCATAGTACTTCACATAAACCATAATAGGTACTAAATAGTCCGACCAAAGCCGAAACATTTGGTTTGGATAGGTGAGCCCCTTCTTTAGTTATAAAATTACAACGTAAAGTGGCATTGATTTTTGTATATATTGATGTTAAATATACAGAAATAGAATTCTGAAAACAATATGATCATTAATTTGTAGAAAAGCAAATGAGAACAACAATTTTAAATACATAATGTTTCTCTTGTCGCCATATGAGCAACTTGATTGTTGATGTAGATATTTTAAACATTTTCTAAAATAATTGTTTTATTAATAAAAACTAATTTCTAACTGATTGTATACTCACAGTACTAGCCTGAGGTGCAGAGAAACCCGAAGCAGGGGTAGAGAAACCAAACCCAGAAGTTGCAGGCTGAGTGCCGAAACCAATAGTCGCTGGTTGAGCGGCTTGGCCGAAACCCGTAGTGGTTGGCTGAGATTGTCCGAAAGCCGAGGACGCGGGCGGGTTGGATTGTCCAAAGCCGAATCCGGAAGGCGATGCGCCAAAACCGGTTGATGCTGAAATCAGAAAGGTTGATTAAGGTACCAAGTTGTATTTATAGTGTACCTACAATAAAGAGTATATCTATCTAAGGTACTGGTATGGGGACATTCAAGCATTCCGTAAGCACTAGAGCCCTGTATTCAAAAATAACCAGAAAAGAGCAGCCGTGTCTTCGAGACGGCGATCTCTTGCGCCGGGTCTTTTAAGAGGCCATGGTCCGGCGCAAGGAGGAGTGGCAGGCGGTTGCCTCTTTCTGCGAAGCAGTAATGCTAGCAAAGGAGGTCGACCGCATAAGGCAACGGCGCTCACGCACCGCTCGGTTTTACACGCATTGGGGACAAGTTCACACAAACCAAGCCACGCCATACAGCTCTTTGACAATATAGTGTTTTGGATGCTTGCCGAGGCTTGTCAAGCATGTACTAAATAGATACTGTAATAATGAATAGATGAACTGCAAACCTTGTGTGGTTGGTGTACCAAATGCTGGTGCCGGTTGTTGAGTATTACTTCCAGTAAGAGAGCCTGCACCACTCTGAAAAGAGATGTTTTGTTTATTAGTTTTTTACACATCAATATATCTGTACTATGTACTAGATTAGGCATACTGTACAGTAATTTTACTTGACTTTGTTGATTTGCAGCCCACACATCATTACAATGATGTCATTAGTGCAGTTTTGATGTTTCAGCGCCGAGAGTTTAAAAAGTTTGGATAGATAGCTTATATAAAAGGAGAAACTGACATATCGACATAAAGCCAAAACCGCTGGGACTAGAAGCTTAAAATTTTGCATACAGATTAATCTATGTATATGTATAAAAGTTTGTATGGAGAACCCTACTTTCACGCGGGCGAAGTCGCTGGCAGATGGCTAATAATGTTATACACCGTGAAATTTTAATGGTTGTTTTCCCTCAGCGAAATGGTTGTGTCTTAGTAATACAAACGTTTGATAAAAAAATAAAATATTAAAAACAAAAAATGGACCTGTAGAGTGCAAGCTAATTATGACGTATTACAACGTGCGAGAGCTTATTTTCGTTTAAATATTTAATGAATCGGTTTCCTTTGACGGCGGGCTGCTCATGCGACTCTAGTAGTACCTACAAATTACGTCTAATGTTACTATTGTTTTCGCTTTTTTGAGTTGATGAATATTTTTAATAATTATTTATAAAAAAAAAACTTTTTATTTTTTTATTTTTACTGTATGCTTCAAAAGTACTCCTTATGGCAAGTCATTCTGCCGCTGGAAAACAACCCGGTTCAATTTCACGGTGTATAATTTTTCAGTATTTTGACAAATAGTTGTTTAACTTTTGTTTTCGTTCTATGAACATGCTTGTCTATTGCTAGAGTATAAGTGGATGCTATAACATAATATGTTTCCTTTTGTACCTGAGTACAGAAAGGGAAGGGAGAGAAGAACGATCAACCAAAATAAGACTTAATAAAATGTTAAGATAATTGAAAGTCACCTGTATTTGTCCAAAACCAGGACTGCCAACAGTTTGGTTGGGCGGTGATGTGAATCCTCCAAAACTTATGGGTGATTTAGCCGCTCCAAATGCTGGACTAGCACCCGTGCTTGTAGTTGGTGTAGAGACTGTAAATGGCATTTGTAATAAATAATTAACTACTTATATTAGCAGACCCCGGGCACCGAGGTGAAAGCAAAGGTGTGCAACCGGGACTGGCGTTGAGTTGATGAATTAACTACTTATATTAAAATAAACATTCATTTCAGGAAGCCAATTCTTGAAAAAATATGTTATATGCATTCATAATAAGATTCATAAAAATATCTTGATATCTTGGTCTTACAGTACGTCCATTATGACTTAGCGAGCCTGAACTTAGCGCAAAAATTAATAGTTTCGCCTAGTTAGAACTGCTGCAGTCATCATCATCATCATCAGCCTTTTAATGTTCCCACTGCAGGGACACAGGCCTCCTCTCTCTAGGAGAAGGAATGGGCCATAATCCACCACGCGGGCCCAGTGCGGATTGGTGGATGTCACATGTCTTCGAATTTTTGGTTCTAGGACATGCCGGTTTCTTCACGATGTTTTCCTTCACCGTTTTGAGAGCAGTGGTGATGAAATGAATTACACAAAGTGATGTGCCTGGCTGGGTTTGAATCCGCGACCTACGACTCGTTACCAATCGGCCACCACTGCCCTACTGCTACTGTTGCAGTATTATGAATTAATTAGAAATATTACTGACTACATCAGTGTTCTAATGCGTAATTGTAATAGTTGAAATCGGGATGACCTGTTATAAATGTTTCGGATTTTTCTGAATGTAGGTTACATTAGTCAAGTTTTATTAGTTGTAAGTGTAATAGACATTTATGTCATAGGCATCTTGAGCAAGTTATTTTATGACATGATTTTAATGCATCCTTGGTGGTCAAATTGCAGCTATAGGATTACATAGCTTAACCAAACTATCTAATCATAAGTGCCCATGTTGAAAAATTTTAATATTTTTTGTAGGTTTCTTTTGAGTAAATTGTTATACTGACACAGTGAAGATGTGGGTGCCGCAGTAGTTTTAGCAGCACCAAAAGAAAACCCTCCTCCAGTAGGGCTAGCGAAATTGAATGCTGGCTTATTTTCTGTAATAAAAGAAACAAAAGCCGGTCAGGAACATTTACATTAGCAAAAATAAGATATTAAATAGTAAAGAAATGGGTTTTACCTGCATTATTCCCTCCACTTCCAAATAACCCTTGTTTAGCAGCATCTCCACTGCCAAATGAAAACCCAGACCCTAAAACCAATAACATTTTAACACTATTACGAATTTTGAACATAAAAATATTGGTTTTGTACCGTTAAATTACTAAAATTAGACGATAATGAGAACGTCTTACTCATGCAAATTGATTCTTGCAAAGTAAGCAAATTTTTTGAACAGAAAAAGTAATATTTTTATGGTTTGCTATTACTCAATGTTGTACAAGATTAGGTTAGAATTTTACATTGATATACGTTGATGAATTTTATAAAATTGTCTCTAGTATATTTTGAGTAAAAAGATGTTTTAAAAAATCAGTTAGTTTCCTAGCAATTAGTTAGCAATTATAGAGATATTTGATCATATTTACCTGTAGACGGGGTGGTAGTACCGAATGTGCTTGCAGCCGTCGTAGTAGCTGCACCGAAGTTAAAACTCATTTTTCAAGTTTATTAAACCTTTTAAAAACTATATAGGCACTGCCTCTTATACAGTTATATTTAATTTCGATAATATTTCTAGTAAAATTCACTTTTTTCGTTGCAACAACAAATAAAAGTCAACAAACGCGGCGCGCCATTAACGACTTTATGTTCGGGTGCGTTCGTTCCCGTTAGTTGTCGACGTTCGTTTTCTATGGTTGCGTTCAGTGTCATAAAGATGTTTTATAATTACAATTAGACTATAAGATATGAATGAAATAGGAATAAAGCCATAATATGTACAATACTATTGTACATATTATTGTTCATATTATTCGTATATCCATTACACCACATATTAATAACACATATACCACCACACCACCACATATTAATAATATAATAATTCAGATGAGTATAAAATGTTTTTCAGGAAATAATGATACAGGTCATACTTAAATGTGTTTAACCATGAGGGCCGCAGGAAAGGAACCACAGGATAAGAGTGTAACGCAAGAGGCTGTGCTGTGAGTCCGTTTACTGTGCTTATATACTTACTATAGCCAAATTTATAACAAAGTAAGCTCAGTTTCAACCTACCTGTACGAGTGATAGGACCTATCACATAAGTTAGCAAATTAGCTTGGTGGAAGTGCGAAGATTGCTTTGCGCAGCGTACACATCGGCGTTTAAGTAGAATTGCATTCCCCGGTTCCGCGTCTCTATTCATATCACTAAAGAGACCCGATATGTCACTTCTGCGCAAAATGAATTCAGCAATAAAGCAAAAAGTCGGAGCTCAAGATCCGTGCCGGTATCTGTATCAGCATGTCGTTAATTCCGTGCATAAGCCCTCCCACTTTGTGCCCACTAAGGCCTTTTTTTTAGCGTGTCGATGTCAATCTATAAACTTGTACATCAGAGCAAGCAAAACACGATTAGAACTGCTCCACATTTTTTAGGCTCTATTGATCTTTGTTCGAGACATTGAGGTTAGGCATTTCATATCCAGGCGGAAGATTTTCAGCAGGTGGCACTCAAACACATTATCATAGATTTTTGATGCCTGATAATACAAAAATCGCATGACCTCACTTGCGGTGTATCCTGCGCCAATCCGAAATGGCGACCAGCTAATTTACTTGCGGGCCTGCTGACGGCGAAAAATGGGTAGCTCACCGTCCAACTATACGGTAACCGACCTGACCGCGCCGGGAGTTGTCAGCAAACTGAAGAGGCCCAGCTTGGTCGAAGCCTACTGGGGCACAGGGTTCGCTTCTGAAAGGAAGGCTCGGCTCCGGCCTTCGTTGCTTTTTTTATTAAGTAAAAGTCTGATACTATTTTATGCTCCGCTCAAAGGCGGGAGATCTCATTGGATGATTTTTACAAACTGAAAAAAGAAATGGCAACCAGTTAATTTGCCAACAGTCCTGATTTACGAATAATCACTTAAAATAACACAATCGCAGATATTACGAGTATAATGCCTGATAAACAAAATAATCTCCCCCTAACCAAAACAGAATAAGACCTCTTGCGGTATTCCCTGCGCTAATTCAAAATGGCACCCTGCCAATTTGCTAACACACCTGATTTTGCATAAATTCTCTATCTAATCTTTTCATTGGGTGAATTTACAAAGCCACTCAACACCCACACCTTTGAGAGAGTATCTGGGCTTGGCAGAGCGCCAAACGGCACTGACTGCAAATCATAGGCGTTTGCTAACCCTGTAACTACTTGTAAACAAGGTCTTTTGTTAAAAAATAATAGCGTGTATCGTGGTTCTATTTTGTTTATTTGGAACTTTTGGTATTTTAAAGGAAGTTAGAAGGCCAAGGTTATGTCCAAGCTCAAGTCGTCGACAGCGCGTACTTTTTCCGCGCAGCAGAAAGGTCGAAGCCTACTGGGGTCAAGGGTTCGCGTCTAAAAGGAAGGTTCGGCCCTGATGAATGATGATTGGGGTGGGTTATTATTCAGTAAGAATTTGACACTATGTTCCTTTCCGCCCAAGAGCGAGATTTGTCATTGGATGACTTCTATTCGCCATAAAAAAAAAACAAAAAAGGATGAAAGAATTATTTTATGGTTTAAAGGTATTCTTCAGTTCTGTGAAGCATGTGGTTGCAATTTCATCTATATTCATTAACTTTCTTATGGGAGAAAGTACTCAATTATTCCCCGAAATAAGCAAACATCGGCGTTCTTATTGACTTGGAGATAATTTTAAGACATTACCTATTTTAGGAATTGTAAAAAACTTGTAGTAGGAAAGAGATTACTAAATCATTTTGACTTATCAAATCAGCCAAAAGTGGTCCTGCAGTTCTATACAGAGCCGGCTTTACCCTGCAGAAGGGACTGGAGCTAAACTCTCTGGTTTTTGAGACAGCAAAACAAAAGACAAACTAACTTAATAACATTTAATATACTGATCACACAAACTTGCTAAATAATAGAATACGACAAAGAAACAATTAAACCACATTATATCTAGCTCTCGGCACGAAAGGAACTGGCACGGAATCTGGCGTCAGCAACAATCTGACGTTGACATTGGCCCTCCTCCATCTGTTCCACATGACGTAGTGGTCCTTCCATAGGAGGTAAACTGTGACTGAGTAGCCGCAGAGGACGATGGCCATGAAGAAGTCCATTGCAGTTTCTGTGATGCGGTGCGAGATGCCTGCAAAGAGATTACATGTTTTTGTTTCTTCTTTTCCAAATTCAAATCATTTTTATTTCACATAGGCCTGTGTTCACTTATAAAACGTTAGAAGTCGTTTCCTATGGAGAAGAAACCGTCCAAAAACTCCATAGTTACTGTTTAAAAAATAAACATACCCCACACATTTTAAGAGCCTATTCACTCTAGCCTTGAAGAGACCTAAATTATAATCGGCCGGAAAGAACGCAGCTGGCAAGCTGTTCCAGTCTTTCAGTGTACGGTCATACAAATATTTGTTCCGTATTGGAATCGCAGTTAAGTTTATCACTCAACTATTGCGCCCACTGGGCCTTCAAAATTTGTGTTCCATTATCCAAGGTTGTGTTCTTTAATTAAATTCTGTAATTTTAATCTGTGCATACAAATCCCCAGGACTCCTCGAAGAGCGGGATCCAACCACCAATATTTCACGAATTACCTTTAGAACTCATATAGTAGTGGGCGAGTCTTCTCTTTAGACGATTCAATAGATGCACGCAGTGAGTCATCATTGCCCGTCGGCGCAACTCTACCCCCTAACCAATTAGATCTTTTAAAATTACAATGGCAAATACATAATGACAGTTGCAATGAAGGCATTGCCACAATTTTTGAATTTAACACCACTGTGAAATACACCTTTATTTTGCAGTTGCACTGATGACTCACTCAGCATTCTTAACGCTAACGAACTATAGTAATGTGCATCTATCGATCATAAATTCAGATCCCGGGCTGCATATGATACATTTGTAACATGGAAACCGAATTAAACTTTACCCGATCGCCACTAGTTCATTTAGGTATATGTTATTTAATTTCAACGCAATCTTCTGAGGTCTAAACAATGAAAAAACAGCTGACTCTTCTGTTAGCCTCACCTGGCAAAGGCCTTCCTCTCTAAGGGGCAGGAAGGAAGAAAAAAAAACCTCATACCGCAGAGGGCCGCTAGGGAAAGGTAGAAATGGAGGAAGTGAGGCTATCTTCACCTCAATCAACACAAATTAATTGAGTAAAAGGGCAAGAGGTTGCATAAAAAAAAAACCAAAAGGCAATTTTGCTTTTGCATTTTATCCAAGAAAAAAAAAATCTTTGTACAACCTACCAACAAAAAAAAAACAAACAGCAAAATTTCCTTTTAAAACACCGTAGAAACACAATTAAAAAAAGCAAAAACAAAACACACCTTCCTCTTTTCGCGCGCTTGCGTCGAGCTTACCAAAATTGGTGCCTTCAATCACAAAGTATTGAGTGCCGACGATGCATACTGCTAGCAGTCCAGCCGTGACGGTCGATAGCAACCAGAATATCAGACAATCCGACTGCGGAATAAAAGTATGGTATGAGTAAGTACGTACTGTTCGTGTTGATGTCACGTGTAGAGGTTTTCATTAGGGCCATGTTGTGCTTGTAGGGGCAGGGCCCGAGAAACCGTCAACGTGGAAGTTTCAAATCAACATAGCTAAAGTACTAGGGATATACTTTAAATAAGTTGGCAAGTTTAGTGTTGTAGGACAAATTTTATTCAAGCGTTTTGAAGACCTATCTATTCATTAGTTTGAAATCCCATTCTACATTCTATATTTTTTAGAGTCTAAAGTCATTAAGTTCGCTTCTGTACTTTTTTCTGCACAAAGAATCAAATAATTAAATAAAAGACTACCACTAGTTATTTATTTATTTATTTAGCACTTAATGCACATAACAGTACAAAGGCGGACTTAATGCCTAAGGCATTTTCTACCAGTCAACCTTTTTTTTTTACTTATGTATTATAGTACGGCCGTCGGATCTTGAAAGTCAGTGAAAAAACAGGCTCAAGAAAGAACACCCAAGTTGTTAATAATAAAAAACTTAGGTTTTCTTTATTTTATTACATTTTATTTGTTTGTATTTCGTTAAAAAAAATGCCTGTAACACTTTTTTTAACGAGTTTTCAAGCGCAAAGTTTTCAATTCGCAGAGTATAACTTCAGACTCACCAAGATTCGACGGCCATACTGTAGCTTTCTAGATTCTTCTAATTTCCATCTTAACAAAGTATTCTAAAAATATCATTTACAACATTACAAAGGATTTACGGAGAAACTGAAACTGTTTTTCAGCGTTACCCGGATGAAATATAGCCCTAACTAACGAAGGGGGTCTCCACGTCAAAAGGATATTTGTCAAAACTGCTACCTACCCTCTGAATTCTGGGCCAAACCCGAAGATTTTGAAGTGACAGTGTTATATCGCCGGTATATTTCATCATCTACTTCGCTGCGAGATTTCCAAAAGACTGGGTGTTGCAAATCGATTCAAGGGTAATTTTGTCAAGTTTTGGGACGAAGTTCTTTATAACTTTACCTAATGTATAAGGGGTTTGACACGTCAAGGGAGATATGGAAGACGGAAATGATGCATGTGCAGATTTAGTGATCTCCAAATGTAGATGTATCAAGACCTTCATGATTGATGAAGTGTTGATGTTAGACTAGCTGACCCGTGCCCACTTTAGTGAGCGTCAAAAAATTTGGTGTTTTAAAAAAATAAAATTAATCACGATTAATTAGGTTTTCAATATCGATTACTTTTTACAAACCAACTTAACAATTTTTATAAGTAATGTTAGGGAAGATCTGTATGGTCGTTCATGTCTCCTCTTTGATTGGTGGCTGGAAAGTCCTCACGGCGTTCTCATCTTCCTCATGACGCAGACTCTCAAAGGACACGGTCAGTTCGGGAAGTTCCTGCAGCAGATTTGTGCGGAAGTGACGCCAGGGTGTTACGATTATGTGGACTGCCCGGAGGACACAGTGGAGCATAAGGTAGTGCTTTGGGGCATAGCTCTATCGAGTGCTTGGGCAGAGCACCGCTGTATCCTCGTCGGAGCAATCAGCGGCAGGGATCTCTCGTGCCGCAAGCAATGTGCGGGTGTACAAGCAATAGTTTGACGCTAGGAGGAGTGGCAGGAGGTCGCCTCCTTCGAAAGCGAAGCACGAATGCTAGCAAAGGAGAAGGCTGCACGGGTAAGGCAACTCCATCCTTACGCTCCAACCCCCACCGGAATTCCGATCCTGATTTCCGGTCACCGTGACGCGGTCTTGCGGATGGCGAGCAATGAGTAGCTCGCCATCTGACCGTCTGGTTACCGTCTGGGCCGAGCCCAGTCATCAATGTCGTGAACGTGAGTTTTTAGTCAATACCTAAGTCTTTTTTGGAGATGTCATATCTCCTAAATGTTGAGTACCTACCCATGCAACATCATTCAACAACCCTAGGTGTCCCTGAATATAAATTTTCTTGATACAGTACACTTTTCCTGGTAATCCCGCGCAAATCTATCGAAAATTTGAGCTATCAACGAGAATCATACACCTGAGAAGCGCAAAAACAGTTCAATAACATCAAACCAAAAATCTACATATAAAAACCATCTTAAATATTATATTTCGTATATCTTCGAGGACAACAAAGCACCCGTCGAGGTAACGTAATTCAATAAATGACAGTCTGACAACAGAAATCCAATATATGCGTGTCGCGTCACGTCATGGCAGCCATCTTTGGCCGCCATCTTGCGGTCAGCGGGCGCGCGTGAAATATTGTCAACGTTTGACAAGACGTCAAGTCAAGACGTTAATTTTGAACGATGCGAAGTGAACGATGTGAAGTGAACGTCGCACGTACACATTCTTGAATTTAATTTGGTGATGTCAAAGGCCTTGTTTATGTTTTGAGGACACATACCTCTCATGCCTTCGGTTGATTAAGACTTTGAACCGTTTACCTACGTTGCAGCCGTACGCATTTTTTTTATGGTTGTTAAAAATCATCCAATAACGAATCTCGCCCTTTGGCGGAGCTGGAAACAGTGTCAGATTCTTACTGACTAAACGACCTACCCTATTCCTACTTTCCCATAAACTGCCAGGGCCAGAGCCTTCCTTTCAGCCGCGAACCCTTGGCCCCAGATGGTGTCGACCCTTCTGCAGGGTCCCTACGGTGGCCGTACGCAGTTTTACATTTTGGCGCACTGGATTCAAATACGTCCGAGATAGGCAATGCGGCTACGTCTCGTTCAGCCGGATTGTGGTAGCGATACGTTCTACAAAGCAGCTGTCCAATCCAGTCAGCTCATCCGGATATAGTCACGGGGATGAACTTATTGCATTTTACCAGGTAGTAAGTTTTTTTTTATGGTAGGTGAAAATCATCCAATGACGAAACCCGCTCTTGGGCGGAGCGGAAGACCAGTGTCAGACTCTTACTGACTAAAAAACCTACCTCGTACCTTCCTTGCCTTATTCCTGGAGGCGAGGTAACAGTTTGCACCACCCTCTAGGCTCCAGGAGGCTTCGACCCTGAAGGGCCCCTGCAGTTGCTGACAACTCCTTGAGGCGCGCGGGAACGGTGCGCGCCGTTGACGACTTGGACTCGGTCTTACCAGACGACCGGACGGCGAGCTACCCATTGCTCACCGTCTACCAGGTAGTAAGTAGGTAGCAATTCTTCAGTAAATTCTGGGATGACTATTTAATTACCGTATTCATTTCAAATAGGTGCCTATTGAACTGTTGGTATCTACTATGAAGTTCCATAAAATAAAACAGTTATGGGTATTCGGGTATTTCTCAGTCCGAGAAAACAAAAAAGAACCTGACAATATCTGCCTGTAGTCTGTACTCATGTATCGTTACTATATCTCAGGATTTGTCCTGAGATATCAGGATTTTGGACTCGTCTCAAGACGGCGGCTAGATTTTGCAAATGTCATAAAATCTCAGGATTATTTAAATCATTACATAGTATAAAACAAAGTCGTCCTTCCTTCCCGCTGTGTGTCCATATGTATGCTTAGATCTTTAAAACTACGCAACGGATTGTGATGCGATTTTGTTAATAGATAGAGCAATTCAAGAGGAGGGTTTATATGTATCAGACACATCTACACTATAATATAATAAAGAGGTAAAGTAAAGTTTGTTTTTTTTTTTGTTTTTTTGTTTGTAGGGGGTAATCTCTGGAACGAATGGTTCGTTTGGAAAAATTGAAGCTATAATAGAAAGCTGCTTTACTCCTGAGTGACATAGGCTATAAATTATTTATATAACATGGATATTAACCGAGCTATCACAAATTTTGTCTCACAAATTTTCCGCGGACGAAGTCGCGGGCAGAAGCTAGTATTTAATATCAGCATTGTACCTGTGCGAAGCTGGGGCGGTTTACTAGTTTTAAATAAAATATAGTTGAGAGCAATGTCTCGGCCATTTTCTCGGTACAGTACGGCCTTCGGATCTTGGCGAGTCTGGAGTTACGCTCTGCGAATTTTCATCATCATCATCAGCCTTTTTAATGTTCCCACTGCAGGGACATAGGCCTCCTCTCTAAGAGAGGGGAATGGATCGTAATCCACCACGCGGGCCCAGTGCGGGTTGGTGGATGTCACATGTCTTCGAATTTTTGGTTCTAGGACATGCCGGTTTCCTCACGATGTTTTCCTTCACCGTTTTGAGAGCAGGGGTGATGAAATAAATTACACAAAGTAATACGCCTGGCTGGGTTTGAACCCGCGACCCACAACACATAAGTCAGGGCCGTTACCACTCGGCCACCACTGCTCTCAAAACGGTGAATTTTAGCGCTTGAAAACTCGTAAAAAAATAAATGGTTTAAACAAGTAAATGCAATTTGCAGTTGTTATTGTAGAGCCTAACTTCAGATCTGATGGCCGTCTGTACGTGGGATCAAGGCATAACTAGCAACCGCTAGCCAATTTGCTATACTCAATGTCTTAGTAACAAAAACTGCGGGAAAACAAATGCTCTCTATCTACTAAATATTTGTTTTAAATCTAAACGACGCTTTATCCTGGCTTAGCTAAACCTCCTTTTCAAAGACTCAATTCAACCCAGCCACGACTAGTAAATGAAAGAAGTGATTCTGAATTATTTTCTCAAGCAGACCACTTCATATTAATGAATAGAAGTGAAACAGATCGATTTACTAAGTAAATTTATTTATTAAAATAAAATGGAAGAATTACTGCTAAAAAGAAATATATACAGGGTGAGTGGTAATTAGTGACCGATACTTAGGAGCTGTCAGCAAAACCGTAGGGACCTTAGGGACTCTGCAAAAGGGTTGAAGCGTACTGGGGCCCAGGGTCTCTTTCTGAAAGGAAGGCTTGGCCCCAGTGCGAAGGGCAAAGAAGAAACGGGGGATGTTTAGTCAGTAAGAGTCTGACACTGTTTCTCGCTCCGCCAAAGGGCGGGATTCGTCATTGGATGATTTTTGCCCACCATAAAAAATAACGAGATTTTAGTTGAAATCACAACAAAATTCAACTTTCCCAGTGGGGAGTAGGCATTGCCTCTGCCGGGTCTTCAAGACAGGGAATTTCAAAAAAGAAAACCATTTAAAAAAAAATATCCTTGATCCCAGAACGCAAATACAACTAAAGGAAAATAGGCGTGGTTTACGAAACCACATCATCTTATTTTCTGAATAGAAGACGAGACGCAAAACTTCTTGAAAGAAGAATTACTTTGAAAAAAGAAAGTATGATCTATCTATAAGAGTCTTTAGAAAATCTAATCATACTACTTTTATCCGAGGTAAAGGCGAACCCTCAAGTTAAAATAACGTTTTAAATACAAACCCTGATTCATTAAGGGCTTCAGTCCACGGCCTCATCAAATAATTTTAATGTTAATCGAGGTTTCGTCAAACAATTGGAGTAGCGATTGAAGCCATTTCAAATTTCCATTGAAATTACACGATTATAGGAGTCTGCTATTACACCGTATTGTAGTGCGCGGCAAATAATTTGAACCTAAATGGTCGACTGATTGACACCGGAAAATAGATTACTGCGCATTGAAGGAAAAAATTGCCATTTTGGTTTAACTTATATTGCCGTGTATTGTTTATGTACCCTGATCATACCGTGACCGTGCTAGGAACATATCAGTATAAACAGCCTTATAAAGTTCATACTGTTGGCATTCAAAAACAAAAACGCAGTTCTTGGACGCAATCGGCGATGAACCATGGGTTAGCTGAGCCACCGATGTGTACGTCGGTATATGGGATGAAATACTCCATAGCTTGACGTATCACATCGGATACAGCGTCCGCACATCTCGACGGATTTTCAGAAGAGAAGCAGACCCCCTGCTAAGGATAAGATGCGAAGAAGTGCCGCATCTCATCCCAATCTGCTGACTTGTAACGCCACATCCGCCGCTCACCGCGTGAGTTGCAGTCAAGTGGGGAGAAGGACGATACAGACTTCAGACAATGATTTCGATGGTTAAATCATGCGATTCCAGTGTGGGTTGGTGGATGTCCCATGTTTACGAACTTTTGCTTCTAGGACATGCCGGTTTCCAGATAATGTTTTCCTTTGAGAGCAGTGGTTATGAAATAAATTACACAAAGCTATGCGCCTGGTTGGGTTTGAAGTTAAACCCGCGATTTTCAACTCAGACGAGGAGAGCAGTGGTGGCCTAGCGGTAATGCCCCCGCTAGGCCACCAATGCTCTCCGCCCAAGGGCGCGATTTGTCATTGGATGATTTATCCCAACATAAAAAAGGACGGTCATGCAATAATACGGTGTTAAAGGCAGACTCCTCAGACCAAAATATTGAAATGTAGAGTGTCTGAAGAGCAAATTGTATGTCGATTGCTAAATTTAGTGGTTGATTATGTAAGGGATATCTTGTGATTCTCGTCTTAAAGCTTTCGAATTGAGTTAGGTAATTGTTAGACAAGATAATAGATACTTAGACGATGAACTAATAGGGATACTGGGGCCGGTATTAATTCATGATAATAATTAATAATGATCCTTTTGATCGAATTTCAATCATGGTGGCCAATCTTAACGAAGGTTGGCCAGGTACGCAAACAAACTTCTAAGGTCTTAATCCACCACGCTGACCACGCAGGCCCGATGCGAATTGGTGGATGTCATATGTCTTCGAATTTTTGGTGCAAGGAAATATCGGTTTCATTCACCGTTTTCTAATATAAATTACATACTTAAAGTTAAGCACCCGGCTGGGCAGGGCACATTGCACGCAGAACGGATGGCCGCTGGGGCCGAAAGGTTCTGGAGTGGCGACCGCGTACCGGAAGACGTAGCGTTGGAAGGCCTCCCACAAGGTGGACCGATGACCTGGTCAGGGTTGCTGGAAGCCGATGGATGCAAGACGCACAGGACCGGTCTTTGTGGCGGCGCTTGGGGGAGGCCTATGTCCAGCAGTGGACGTCTTTCGGCTGAAATGATGATGAATGATGAAGCACCCGGCTGAGTTTGATCCCACGAGAATAGAATAGAATAATCACTACATAGTATAAAACAAAGTCGCTTTCTCTGTCCCTATGTCCCTTTGTATGCTTAAATCTTTGAAACTACACAACGGATCTTGATGCGGTTTTTTTTAATAGATAGAGTGATTCAAGAGAAAGGTTTATAGGTATAATTTATCACCTTTGCACCCGTGCGAAGCTGAGGCGGGTCGCTAGTACTTTATAAAAAGTAACAATTACACAGAAACTTATACAAATGGGTACAAAGGCGGTCTTATCGCTGACAGCAATATCTACCAGACAACCTTAGGATGGAATAAAAGTGCTCGAACTAAAAAAAAAAAAACCGCGTTATATGAATAGAATAGAATAATACTTATATAATAATACACCAAAAAAAGTAACAATTCAAAGTAATGATTCTTGAATCGGGGTCACCACAGCCCCTTAAAAAACTAGGAAATATTTGCAACACGATAACCATCTTCAATCTAACATTGTATTAAAGGACAACATATACACGCCTAATATTAAAAAAAAAACATATCCGGACCAAAAAGTCCTATCCAAACAGCTGTTTCCAAACATTTTTGAAGCACGTCACTCAAAATCGAGAGTTCGTCAAATCGATTCTAATCTTGAACCGAAGCACATCGAAGTGACGGGCGTTGACGCCTCAAGGACGCATTGAGTCGCGTCTAGGGTTACCAGATGACAGGAATTTTCCTGACATGTCCGGAATTTCAGCTGTCTGTCAGGGAAACAGGGAAAGTTGAAAATTTTCAGGAATTTGAAAATAAAGAGAAAAATATAAGAAATTAAATTTTTATCAAAGAACTAGCGACCCGCCACGGCTTCGCACGGGTGGACTACCCCTAACATTTAGGGGGATGAAAAATAGATGTTGGCCGATTCTCAGAGCTACTCAATACGCTCACAAAATTTCATGAGAATCGGTCTAGCCGTTTCGGAGGAGTATGGGAACGAAAACTGTGACACGAAAATTTTATATATAAGATGAAATCTATTTATTAATTATTCTTCTGTTCCTAATATTTTTGCAAAAAAAAAAAAAATCTGCCAAAATGTCAGGAAAATTATTGCTGAAACAGTGTTTTTTTTTAGGAAAACTTATTTTCGGATCTGGTAACCCTAGTCGCGTCTGTTAGGTTTGAAGGTACTTTGTCCCAATTGAAACTGGCTTCCTTGAAAGCCGTTGAATATTTCCATCGTTTTAAGTTTTCAATGAAGCGGACGAAGGAATTTCGGTACGCTGGATTTTGTTAACGTGTTTTTGTAGGGTCTTAATTATCTGTTAAGTTTGTAAAGATTTGAATCTTTTGGTTACCTTTATCAATTGGGATTTGTATCTTGACAATGTTTATAAAAACTCAATTAACCCTACGACTACCGTAATTACAGACACAATTAAAATACAATAGGTAAACCGTAGGGACCCTGCAGGAGGGTCGAAGCCTACTGGGATTCAGGGTCTTTTTCTGAAAGGAAGGCTTGGCCCCAGTGCGAAAAGCCCGTTCCTTCATTACCTTAGTCAGTATAAGTCTGACACTGTTTCCCGCTATGGCCACGTTTTATGAAAACCGGCAGACTACGTGGGTAACAGATGCCTCGCCATACCGCCTCCGCCGGAACCCGGAAAACGAGGTAGGCCTAAGAGGCGTTGGATCGACGTCGTAAGGGACGACATGCGTGCTAATGGGCTTGAGGCAAGGGACGCGAAAGACCGAGCGAAGTGGAGGCGTCTAGGAAGGAAAGCGGACCCCGGGTACCGAGGTGAAAGCCAAGGTAGCAACCGGGACGGGCGCTAGGTTGATGATGATGACTGTTTCCCGCTATGCCCAAAAGCGGGATTAGTCATCGGATGATTTTTTCCTACCATAAAAAACCCTCAATCGGAAAGCTACTAGTGAAGATATTTAGCCGGAAAAGTATCATTGACTAGTTTTTTTCCCGATAGTCTGTCTCTTATTTCCTAGCTCTCCTATACAAAATAAGTAGATTTAGTAACATTTAACGACAGGCTTTTCAGCTTTTAAATGTTTCGTAATTGGCTTTTATTTTTTAAACAAAAAATTAACGAATAAACTTAAAAAAAATATAGTTTACAATTAATTTAAAAAAATATAGTTGTCGCAATAAATCTTTAGAAAGTACTTACCACAGAAAATTGGAAAATAAAAGCGCTTAAAAATGTGGAAGAGCCAAACCAAATTGATAATTATATTATTATGAACCAATCTGCGTGTATTAGTTCATTATGCCCCAAGAGGACACCGGTGTCCGCACACCATACCATGTGTCACGTGTCCATAAGCATCTTTTAATACGGTACACTCCAAACATTACGTTCTTTCTATTTTTGCTTTTTCTACAACATCTAAACGTAGTGGATAACAAAAGAAAAATCTATTTGACGTATAGTTCGTTTTTTAATTCTAGACTACGATTTGACAACTCAGAATGTCACACTCTAGAAATCTATTCCCAATGTTCTGGAGTTTGACATTTTAAGTTGTCAAATAGTAGTCTAGGATTAGAAAAACGAACTATATTAGCATATTAAAAATCTATTTAGCCTGTATTATAGAATCCTAAATTCGAAATTCAAAATTTGACTATAAAGCTCACCTGTAAATGGCTCCTGTTCCTCGGGTTCCCGAACCACAGCCGAAGCGCCTGTAGCACCGTGTACCTCGGCGTCCGAATTGCAGGATAGCTACAAAAAAAGATGGCGGATTTTAGCGTGAACTAGTTTTTTGGAGGGAAACAGCGTGGTCGTTTCACATGTCGGTAGAGAAGTGTCATTTGAATGTAGGTGAAAACCTGCGGTTGGAAATAGTGTCTATTCTTTTTATTGTATTGCCTGTCGTATTTGGATATCGTTCGACTTTAACGAAACGATAGTAAGGGGTCTTGGCTAGAGAGGCAGACACATCTTAACCAGTGAGAATCACTCGGACGCTCTCGCGTCCGGCCTTGGTAGAGACAATTGTCCGGAGCGAGGAGGAGTGGCATTCGGTCGCCTCCTTCTGCGAAGCAGTAATGCTAACGCTAAAAGAGGAGGCCGACCGCATAAGGCAACTTAGCTTACGCCCCAGACGCGGCCGCGATTACTATTCCGATTTTTTGTTTTCTGGTAACAATCCGGACCAAGCCAGTCGTCAACGGCGCGTTCTGTTCCCGCGCGCCTCAAGGAGTTGTCAGCAAATGGAGAGGCCCAACTGCAGGGCTGAAGCCTACTGGAGCCCCGAAGAAGGTTAAGAAGGAATGGGGTCGATCGTTTAGTCAGTAAGAGTTTGACACTGTTTACCGCCCTGTCCAAGAGCGGAATTCGTCATTAGATAGATTAAAAAAAAAACACTGGACGCTTATTCGCTTGCATACATCCGCGAATCCCATTCCCTTTTTGTTTATACTAACTACTTGGTCTGTGCGAGCATTAATGCTTATTTACTGAGACGCGTCGCGTTGGGCGTTATCGTACGTTGCCATATGTTTGTGTTTGCACGTGCGATGAGGCGGCTCGCAGCAGCAATCTACGACGAATGCGTTGCCCTTCGCGCCGCGTCTCTGTAAACACTAACGCTACGATTTATTTTTCAGCGACATCTGGCTACGAATTTACCACCTCACTTCTTCCCTTGAGCATCGTAAAAGACACTAAAGGATTATCCGCCGAAGCGTTAGCACGGGTAGCAGGCGCTCTCCTTTGTGAAGTCCCAAATAAATCCTCTTAGCAATGACCAGACGTTGGGGATTTTGAACCGCCTTCAGAATGTAGGATGTTATCAATTCGACTGCTCCTTTTGTTCTAAACTTATATTTTTCCAGATCATCATTGTTAAATCTTTATTTTATTTGAAGGAACGACTTGAATAACCCTCGTATTAGGGGTGGTTATGGAATATGGCGGTTTCTATTCTCAAAACGGTTGAGCTTTACATGAGATCTAAAGACCTCACTAAACCTCAAGTGATTTTATACGTAGATAACGTAGATAATTATACTGCTTACATCACGAAATACAAACTGTCCAGTGGTTTTACTGTATCACATGATAATTTTTACAATTTTTTTATTTTTTTTGTGTGGCCTCTCGCAGGTCAACCTATGAGGTTGTCGGCTGCTTAACCGGACTTGCCTGTGGCGGCCTCGATACTAGGATCAAAGCCTCCAGCCGGGGCTTAAAATTACTTAAAAACTAAGCGACTACGCTAAGGGCACCCCCTACTGGGGTACGGGCCTCGGCTTAGGGTGTCGCTGGGGGAGGGCAGCAAGGGACGGGCTGGATTGAGCACAAAAATTTTTATATTTTCTACGTCAACACCTTATAGTATTAGCGGAGAATCTTAACACCGCGATTTAGGAATCGGAGGTGAACTAACAACGCCATCTATTGACAAAAATAAGGACTAATCCCTTTGTGTGGTTAAACAATGACATTAGCATTAATAGTTGAGCCCGACTTTTTGTTTCTAATGTAAAGTCGTGAATTAGGTTATCAATTAAAACACAAATGTTTTCAGCTTTACTTCTATTTGTTAAATGAAACAAAATGAAATGTAACATAAGTCCGACAAACTTACTTATTAAATATTTTACTCATTTAGCTCGTGTATGTGTATTTTTTAAGAAATGCATTTCATGCTACTTTATAACTTCCCCAAAAAAGTACTGGGCTACTATCCCTCTTTAATTCTTTATTGTACACAACAACTTAATATAGATACACTTATTTGACCCCATAATTGCACGTAGGGTCCTTGTAGAAGGGTCGAAACTAACTGGGCCCATGGGCCAGTTTAAAAAAAAGGTCCGACCCCAGAAACAAAGAAGCAACGAGTTGTGTCGTTTAGTTATTAAGGAGTGTGACACTAAATCCCGTTTCGTCAAACAGTGGGATTTGTCATTAGATGAGTTAAATACATGTATGAACTATAAAAAAAAAATATTTATTTATTATTTATTTATTTAAACTTCATGTACAGTAGTGGTACATAGGCGGACTTAATGCTACAAGGCATTCTCTATCAGTCAACCTTTGGGTTTAAAAAAGACAACACTGGTAGGTGTGCAGAATTAATAAAAAAAAAAAAATTATGAACTAAAATAATAAATATTGAGCAATTGAATTTTGTTCAAACCAGAATAATACAATGAACTTATTTTTACACTTTGAGATAAATCTTCTAATAACATCAACGAGCGACGATACAACCTGTTTTTGTTTAGTTTTTAAGTAAGCTAATTAATTATTTATAACCTTGTCATTCTCAAAAGCACTTTTGTCCTGAACACGCCAATACACTCAGTGCGCCGTAATTTCGTATTTCAGTTCTAATTTACACAAATCCCAATCAGTCCCGCACAATATCGAATTGCGTTTTGCCCATTCCCAGTTTTGATTTTGCCTACATTTACGCACGAACCATTACTGTATCAATCTATTAGGAGTTCGGGTTCAGCAGTGGACGTTTTCAAACTGACAATGATTGATTGAGATGCACATTTCTATCTTATTCGGGTTAACAGGTGTGACGTCACAGTTTGATTGATCGCTATAATAATTCAATGAGAGATATTAGCTGGCCCTCTAAGGGTGATGTTACAACGGAGATGAGCGAGGTTGCGAAGCGTTGCGGTGAACTTTTTCCACACGCACCGCCTCGCAACCTTGGCAGCAGCAGGAGCTACGCCTCCTGATTGAATCAGAGGCGTAGCTCCTGCTGTATCTGCGGTATTAATGATATGGGATCCTCGCACTACAAGGGCCCCGAGGTAGCCAAAAATGTGCAACATGTTATCTATGACCATCTCGTAGGTTAAACCAAGCCTTTGTAAAAAGCACCATTTTTTTTTAACGCACCAATTTGAACATTTCGTTTTTAACCTAACCTAATCTGGGTTGGCAGTTCTGGTGGTAAGTCTAGCAGTGCTACGTATTTTTATATACTTACAAAAAAGTGAAAGATGTGACTGAAAGAAAAGAAAAGAAAGAAAAACCATATTCTTTGTGTGAAAAGACGTAATTTTAAAATTAGCAAATTCTGAAGATTTATTCAAATTATATTAAATTATTTTAATTATTGAAAAATGCGTGCAAGAGCCTTGCATCTCCACCGCACAGCAGAAAAAAAGCCCGCTACCCATCCTCATATCATTCAGCTTGAAACAGTTTCATAACTTCGTTACACATTCTTGCATCACGCATCCTAGCATAGCTTTGATGAAAGAATTCACATTTTCTCAGCATTACCTCGCTCCGTCTAGCTACCTCGCACATCTTTACCGGAAAAGCAACCTATTCAAACCTCAGGTACCTAAACCTCAGCTGCATTTAGAATTAAGATTCCCAATCCTACCGAAATCGGGAAGAGAATTAAATTCTTTGACAAATTCATTCGAATGGGGTCGCTCGATGAATAGGATTCTTTATCTTGGACGGCCATAATCCCAGTCATTATTGGAATCAACTTTTTTATTATTTTCTCTTTGGTCCGTCTTTTTTTTTTAATCGATGGCATTATGTAAGAGTGGATTGGGATTATTTTTTTTATGAGGATTTCTTTTTCGATTGCTGAAAAGATTATCTAATTTTGCAATTTTGATTGATTATTCGGTGTGTTTCTGGCAATGACTGGTTCTTAGAGATAAAATAAACTAATAAATTCTTAGTTCTTTTTTAATGTTATGTTATGTTTTTAACTTTTAGTAGGTAATAAGTAGGATAAATATTGCTGTCGTGAAGACGTTTTCCATTATTCAAAGGTAATAGGTAGGTAGTACTTAATTCAGTATCTATAAGGTAGGTAATTCCACTTTATCCTCTATTTCAAAAGGTCATTTCAATAATAAACCTATTGGTTGGTTCTTAAAGTTCTTATAACATTTGAACATTACATAAATTGCATGAACTTTAAACGAACTTTGACCTCTCGAAGAAACGTCAAAAGAATGACGTTTCTTCTCTTGTAATCACACCAGCCTTAGTATATAAATATTATAAAGCTGAATTGTAATATTATTGTAGTGTTGGATAGTTCATTTATCGGGGAAGGCTATACACGGCCAAATTTTGATAGTTTTAATCCTGCGGAGGGTCGATCTGGTAGATTAAACACTATCGATTCGTAAAGATAAAATTCAAAATAAAATACTTTAATAAAAAAAAACTCGAATTAATTTACGCATGTACGAAATAATTTCTTTAAGTAAACATCAGCAGAGCGAGTCAACGACCTGTACGTAGTTGACGGTACAAGCATGCATCAGCACGTTATTTATTTAAACTTTATGTACAGTAGTGGTATATAGCTATTGTTAACCAATTTATTTCATTAAAAAACTAATGCGTCTCACCATCAACGATCGTATCATTGCTTACCATCAGGTGGGATCGCAGTCAAGCATTAGTTTATAGCAAATAATAATTAAAAAAAAAACCACAACCTATGCCATAACCTGTTTCAAAATTGGAACGTAGTTATGACGTATCGATATCATACAAAAGTTTCTGCTTTCAAACAAACTACAACTGAAAATAAGTTACCCGTACCGAATAATTCCGATTTGGACCGAATCAAGCCGAAGGCATAATCTAGTTCCACAATATTGCAGTTGATAGAATTAAATTTAAATTGTTACTAGCATTTACCTGAGAGCAGGGTTGGCAATCAATTGCGTATTAATTAAATTTCAAAATATCAGCTAATTAGCTTTCTGCCAGCGGCTTCACCCGCGAGTAAGCAGGTTTTTCCATACAAACTTTTGATCCCCTTATGATGATGTATTTTGGGAAATCCTTTCTTAGGGATTATTCTCATTAGAGCGGGCCGTGCCAGGGCCGGGGCGTGGACGAGCGGGGGCCCGTCCGTGCTATGCAATTTATTTTCGGACGCAGCACGAAAAATGTTCTGATTACGATGGGACGTGGAGGGAACGGGGCGGGACCGTGCAACAAACGTGGCATTGAAGTGCGTCGAGCGGGCCCGGACGGGACACGGATAATGCACTGTGTAATATAAATTGATTCATACAAAATATATGAAACAGATTAAAACCGTGCCCCGTCCGGGCCCCGTCCGGGCCCCGCCCCGGGCACAGCACGTTCTAATGAGAATCATCCCTTAGTGCTCGCTTATGCTATAAAAGGAAGACTTGTGCAAAATTTCACGCTCCTAGTACCAGTAGTTTCGACTGTGCGTTGATATGTCAGGCAGTACTGTTCCTGTCATTACATTTGTCATTACGAACGATATTACAATTCTATACCATTTCTTGGTGAGAGTCAAAATGGCGGGTGTACCATAGCGGAATAAATTATACCAATTACCAAAAAAATGTACCTAAAATGTACTATTCAGTACCTATGTCTAAAAAATCTGTACCTCTTTCACAACGAAATTATTTAGAAATTCAAGGTACACCCGCCATATTGACATCAAGATGGCGGGTGTACTATAATATTTTATTATTTAACCTTTACTCATAAAATATAATTACACCAAAAAATTGTACCTAAAAAGTACCTCCATCAAAAGAAAACGTACACTTGAACAGTTGGATAGTTCCTGAGAAATAAAACAACCGTACCTCGTTTACTATGTTCAAGGGCGGATCCAGCTTTGGAACCAGGAGGGGGTCACATAGTCGTGGTCACTTATAATTTAATTTTGATAACAATAGATAGAGATGGATTTTTTTTTTTTTTTTTTATGGTAGGTGAAAATCATCCAATGACGAAACCCGCTCTTGGGCGGAGCGGGAGACCAGTGTCAGACTCTTACTGACTAAAAAACCTACCCCGTACCTTCCTTGCCTTATTTCTGGAGTCGAGGTTACAATTTTCACATAGATGCAAGAACAATAGATGCAAGTAACAAGTAGGTATTTTATTAATGTACATACATACGTAATAGTCCAGTGAAAATAGCATTTAAAATGATAAAATGTGGAACAAAGTAGTAGTAGAATGAAACCCATTGGAAAAGGAAGCGAATATAACAAAAATTTAACGAAAAATAAATTACGATCGATCTGAAGTCAGGAAGTGGATGAGTGTGCGATTTTAAGGGTAAAAAATGGTTTATCTCGATTTCTGGCAAAACTACTGGTTCTATGAAAAAAGTCTGATGGCAAACTTGTAGGTCATAAATCGTAAATTAGCAATTTTCCGCAACTAACAACTTCGTAGATGCATATATGATCAAGTATGATGCGGGTAGTTGATAAAAAAAATGCGATATACACTGTGTTTTTTGATTAATCATACGAGCTTCATAGCTTGCAAAACGGAGATAACTTAATTACCATTGTTATAATTTTCACTGCGATCATATAGAATAATTTAATATGAAACGCGGAAAAAAAAATGTTGTTGACTTAAACGAACAGAAAAAAGTGTTTTGTATATACAGGGTGTTTGGTGCATCGTTTGCCAAATTGATTTGGCCATCAGGATAGATCATTTGCTATATCTTCAGCCCCAATAAATCATTCCTTGCCTCACCGGTTTTTTTTAAACATGTTTTTAACTTTTATTCTGAAAAACACCGGATTTCAGCATTTAAGCTTACATAAATAAAAAAGTTATTAGTCTATCCAACCAAATTATTTTTTATATTTAAGTGTACTGTTGTCTGGTCCTATGAAATTCAAAATTACTTGCTAGTAACGTGTAGTTTTTCTATAAAAAACCTACAAAGTGTATGGGATATGACAAAATAATTTTAAAGCTCAACTTTAAATTTCTATTAAAAAAAAAACTAAAAGGGTTGGAGATCTTCGAATTCTTTTAAAAAGTTCTCTAGTTAATGCCCTTTCCAACGGTGTGCAATATGCTAAAAAAAACTTTTTATTAAGTTCACTAACTGGCTAAATGTGCAGTCAAATCACAAAAGGCTGATATTTGATATTACGGTAAATGAACTAAGAAGTTAAAGTATAGAATAAATAACTTGCTCTAAGTAGGTAGATATTGATATCTCATTTTTACGTACATTATTTATTTTTTTACAAAGGGTATTAACTTTCCTCAACCTTGAAATAAAAAAAATTAACATTTATTTCACAAGCAGGTACTAAAATCACAAATCTTGCTCAAATTGGGAGCCATTGTTTCGTATACACGCGCGACATCTTTCTCTTATCTCGAGTTGTAGTTCGAAGACGAATTTCTGCTTTAACGGCCACATCATCATCAGCCTTTTAATATTTCCACTGCTGGGACACAGGCCTACTCTCTAGGAGAGGGAATGGGCCATGATCCACCACGCGAGCCCAGTGCGGGTTGGTGGATGTCACATGTCTTTGAATTTTTAGTTCTAGAACATGCCGGTTTCCTCACGATGTTTCCCTTCACCATTTTAAGAGCAGTGGTGATGAAATAAATTACACATAGAAATGCGCCTGGCTGGGTTTGAACCCGCGACATACAAACTCGTAAGTCGGGGCCGTTACCACTCGGCCACCACTGCTCCGTTTAACGGTCACAAAAACCTCAATACGTTACACTTAATCATCTCTCGTCTCAACTTCCGTGGCACAAACCAGTTCTTTGGCCCGACTCCCGACGTAAAAATTCAGTGGAGTTAGGTCTGGTAAACGTGGAGGCTATGGAATAGTGTCATCTCTCCCAATCCACGAGTCTGAAAATGCGTCATTTAGGAATTACCTTACAGTTAATTGCCAGTGAGCGGAACAACCGTCATGTTGAAAGACAAAAGACCTGTCTTCATTGAAAATTGGCAGCTCAGATAACAATAAAGGCAGCTCTGTTTGAAGAAATTCAAGATAATTATCCCCGTTGAGGTTATCAGGTAAATAGTGCGGTCCAAACACATGATTTGCAATTACTCCTGCCCAAACGTTCGCACTGAATCGTCTCTGAAATGACCTCTGTCTTTTTACATTTAGCCAATTAGTGAAGTCAATAAAAGGTTTTTTTTAGCATATTGCACACTGTTGGAAAGGGCATTAGCTAGAAAACTTTTTAAAAGAATTCGAAGATCTCCAACGCTTTTAGTTTTTTTTTAATAGAAATTTAAAGTTGAGCTTTAAAATTATTTTGTCATATCCCATACACTTTGTAGGTTTTTTATAGAAAAACTACACGTTACTAGCAAGTAATTTTGAATTTCATAGAACCATACGACAGTACACTTAAATATAAAAATTAATTTGGTTGGATAGACTAATAACTTTTTTATTTATGTAAGCTTAAATGCTGAAATCCGGTGTTTTTCAGAATAAAAGTTAAAAACATGTTTAAAAAAAACCGGTGAGGCAAGGAATGATTTATTGGGGCTGAAGATATAGCAAATGATCTATCCTGTCGGCCAAATCAATTTGGCAAACGATGCACCAAACACCCTGTATAATCGACATTTCCCATCGATTCATGATTTACCTTCACCGTGTAGTGAAATATTTTCAAAAATTTCTAGTGAACTTCAACGATGAACAACGATCTTAATAATTTTATAACCAAAACTCCGAATTCACTTATCGCTAATTGCATTATGTATGGATAAAAATAAAGAGGTATCTAATCATTTTGACGCGTAATTTTCATTCATGATGTATACTTCAATTTTCCCTAGAATATATAAAAATATGCACGTAGATTAATAATTAATTATAATAATAACATAGTAAACATTGTTATATTCGCTTCCTTTTCCAATGGGTTTCATTCTACTACTACTTTGTTCCACATTTTATCATTTTAAATGCTATTTTCACTGGACTATTACGTATGTATGTACATTAATAAAACACCTACTTGTTACTTGCATCTATTGTTCATCATAATCATCATCATCCTACCCTTATCCCATATTACTTGGGGTCGGTGCAACATGTTTTTTTCTTCCACTCTGTCCAGTCACCCGTCACACTATCACTAACTCCCTTTTCTTTCACATCACTCCTCACACAATCCATCCATCTCTATCTATTGTTATCAAAATTAAATTATAAGTGACCACGACTATGTGACCCCCTCCTGGTTCCAAAGCTGGATCCGCCCTTGAACATAGTAAACGAGGTACGGTTGTTTTATTTCTCAGGAACTATCCAACTGTTCAAGTGTACGTTTTCTTTTGATGGAGGTACTTTTTAGGTACAATTTTTTGGTGTAATTATATTTTACAAGTAATGGTTAAATAATAAAATATTATAGTACACCCGCCATCTTGATGTCAATATGGCGGGTGTACCTTGAATTTCTAAATAATTTCGTTGTGAAAGAGGTACAGATTTTTTAGACATAGGTACTGAATAGTACATTTTAGGTACATTTTTTTGGTAATTGGTATAATTTATTCCGCTATGGTACACCCGCCATTTTGACTCTCACCATTTCTTGCAATGAAGTGTCACTGTTTGATCATCGGAAAGTCATAAAGACGCATTATACGAGATTACCAAAATTGACAAAATCAATAGTTGTGATACCAATATGATAGAGCATTCTGTCACATATTGTAATAGCAGGCCCTGATCTGATGATGTAGATTATATTTATGGTTTATTTGTATATCTATTCTTGTATTTACTTTTCCTTTCTCTTTTATTGTACCTACCACTGTTTGTGTCTCCATCACCCTAAGGTTGACTGGTAGAAAATGCCTAAGGCATTAAGTCAGCCTCTGTACATTTGTGCATGAAGTATTTAATAAATAAATAAATACTGGGATAGTGGCACTCGGAACGAATGCGAAGATACATAATGCCATAGTATCTGAGCTTTTTGCTATTTATATTTATATCTTGATGAGCTCAAATAAACAGCGCGACTAAAGCTTGAAATAAAAAAATGATTTTCATTAAACATTTATTTTTACAGTTTTAAATTCGGTCGTTTGACTAAAATTCCCATGAAAATTCCACATATAGATAGAACTATGGGTAGGTAAACATAGCGGAATCATACTACATGAAATAAATAAATACTTAGTATAACATTTATTTTTAAATGAGTTTAATACAAAGGCTTGGTCGAAATGACAAACTTTCTGCACTAGTATCAAAATGTACTATTCCATCACTCGCAGCCTGTTATCGGCAGCATGACGGCAGCTCCGGCTGATGATCACAGAGCGAACAAGTTCGCAGGAAGTTGCCCAACAGTTCCACTCCATTTGAAACTGTTCAATAAGTTTGATACGCTCCCTCGCTCTACTCAGGCCAGTAAAAGATAACTGATAATCCCCTCGCTTCACTCAGGGCAGAAGAATATAACTGATAATCCCCTCGCTTCACTCAGGTTCAGGTTCAGGCAGTTAAAATTCCCGTCACCCGCAGCCTGTTAGCGCCAGCCCTGGCTGATCAGATCACATAGCGAACCAGCCCGCAGACCAGATCAAATTTTCAAGCTATTTTTACTTTATCTATTTTTTATTTTATTTCTACTGTATGTGTTTGTTACGAATAAAGGTTTTTGTCTTTCTTTCTTAAGTGTCTTAAGTGTATTGAGAAACGTCTTTTGAAACGCGTGCAAATTTGTCACTGCAGCCCTAGGCTCCATAACACACTCGCCTACGGCTCGTGCGAATTCAGGCTCGGTCGCAATGACGAACTTTCTGCACTAGTATCAAAATGTACTATTCCATCATTCGCAGCCTGTTAGCGCCAGCCCTGGCTGATGATCACAGAGCGAACAAGCCCGCAGCAAGTTGCCCAACAGTTCCACTCCATTTGAAACTGTTCAATAAGTTTCAACAATCGAGCTCCGGAAACTTTGCGAGCAACGTTTTTGTCGCTCTGAGGTTTTGTACAAGATGTTTATTGGTTTTTTTTTTGGTTGTAAATTAGTATTGATTTGTGATTAATAGTATTTCTTTTATTTGTATACTAGCCTTCTACCCACGGCTTCGCCCGCGTCAAAGTAGGGTTCTCCATACAAACTTTAGACCCCCATTACACCCCTTTAGGAGCTAAATTTTGAAAAACCCTTTCTTAGTATTGGCTTACGTCATAGAAGGAAGTTTTGTGCAAAATTTCACGCACCTGGGCCCAGTAGTTTTGGCTGTGCGTCGATATGTCAGCCAGTTAGTTTCTCTTTTTATATATATATAGACTATGGCTTGCCAGTGGCGGTAGTATAAGTTGGCAAAAAAAGCGACGAAGGGCCACTGGTCCAATGGTGCACCCGGGTCTAAGAAGCTCACAGCCTATTGACGACCTCTTGCTCAGAGAAAGTAACTATACTATGGTTAGGTTGTGGCGGAACTAAATGTAGGTTGGCAAGGATGGCATAATACGACGAAGGGCCACCCACCGTTCCAATGGGGAACTCGAATCTAAGAAACTCACAGCTTCTTGTCCGTCTCTCGCTCAAAGGAACCAAACCAACTTATAAAAAAAAATTACTAACATTTTAACAGCTGTCAGCACAGCCCCCTCTAGCCAAGTTACAATCGTTTCATTTAGAGTTAGCGCTTGTAGATAGCCACGTCCCCAATTCCTTGGTTGAGATGACGTCCGGACCAGGGAATTAGGGGCGTGTCTAAATACAAGCGCTAAGTCTAAACGATACGATTGTAATTTGGCTAGAGGGGCAGTTCTTTTGTTCCTACTATAGTTCATTATTGAAAAAATCTATCTCCTTTCGTTGTAGTCCATCCAACAGTACTTTATAGTTAACTAGCAACCCGCCCCAGCTTCGCATGGGTACTGATATTGAATATATTATGCACATAAACCTTCCTCTTGAATCGCTCTATCTATTAAAAAAGCCGCATCAAAATCCGTTGCGTAATTTTAAAGATTTAAGCATACATAGGAGGAAGCGACTTTGTTTTTTACTATTTAATGATGATTATTGAAAAAAGTCTTGCTTAACAATAAATATAACACAAAGGTAACTCACCTAAATCCACAAAGCTCGCAGTGGTTCCTCCCCACTTGGTTGAGCCACCTCTCCAGACAGCTCAGGTGGACATTCGCCATCGATCCCTTACAGTTGCATGGAGAAATCAATCTAAAAAAACATTATATTGTGAATCTACATCTACACTAATATAATAAAGAGGGAAAGTTTGTTTTTTTATTTTTTTGTTTGTAGGAGGTAATCTCTGGAACTACTGGTCCGATTGCAAAAGTTTTAGCAACAATAGAAAGCTGCTTTACTCCTGAGTGACATAGGCTATATTTTATGTACGCGGGCAAAGCCGCGGGCAAAAGCTAGTAAACTATAAACCAAAACAGCAGTGAAAATTTTGAGTATAAGTCTCGGCGCAAATGGGCCACCGACCACAGCCACCGGTGGCCAGCGACGGCGACTTAACACACTTTTTAATGTATTTTGCAGCGGTAACGAGTGGCCGCCACCGGATACACGTGTGGGGCGCGTCTATACAAGAAAAATTGATATATTTATAATTATTATTAGGAATACGGAACAGCATGTAGGTATGTAATTAGAATATCCTCTATATTTGTAACTAGCTTTTGTCAGCGGCTTCGCCCGCGTACATAAAATATAGCCTATGTCACTCAGGAGTAAAGCAGCTTTCTATTGTTACTAAAATTTTTCCAATTGGACCAGTAGTTCCAGAGATTACCTCCTACAAACGAAAAAACAAACTTTACCTCTTTATTATATTAGTGTAGATTATAATTAAAGTCAAAATAATTGTAACAGGAAGATGGTCCATTATAAATGGAGGATCTTCCGATCAGGTGGGTGTTGTATCTAGGCTGGACAGCAAGCTTCAGTTTTATAATGTTAGGAACAATAACAACTGCTGGGACTCAGGCCTCCTCTCCAAGATAGGGAATGGGCCGTAACCTACCACTCGGGCCCAGCGCGGGTTGGTAGATGTCACATGTCTTCGAATTTTTGGTTCTAGGACATTCCTCACGATGTTTTCCTTCACCGTTTTGAGAGCAATGGTGATGAAATAAAATACAACAAGTAGGTAATGCGTCTGACTGGGTTTATACCCGCGACTTACAACTCGTAAGTGGGGGCCTTTACCACTAGGCCACCACTGCGACACCAGTGGACAACAGCCAAACAGTTATTTTCGGATCTAATTCCTCAGACATCTCCGATACCGCCATGTTGTTTTTTAGTTCCTTAATGTACGTATAGATGTCGCTACATGTGTGTTCTGTTAGCGTTCAATAAGGCATGAAAGTTTGTTATTTATACTAAAAAGAAATCCCATCTGTACACGGTTTGTAAAAGAATAATTGGTAGTCAAGGTTAGTTATAATATGGGTTAGGAATGTGTCTTACAGTTGCAACAAATAGGCGTCCAGCTTATAGTATACACGTACAAGATAAATTCTCTCTGTTTTGTGTTAAATAACATTGATATGCCTAATATATTGTACCCATAGATTAAGATTACATACCTTGAGATTGTGTAACTTTTTGGTGTACAATAAAGTTGTATTCTATCAATAAAAGCTTGATTCTGAGTTCAGATTGCTTACCTACATAAAGAGCAGATAACTTTATAGAACCCTCATCATGTAACATTCCTATGACCTTTCCGGGAATAGATCTACTAGTGAGACGTTACACAAATGTCAATAAGATACGAAATGAGATTCCTGACAATAAAACGATGTTCAATCTTCAAACTCAACTACCAAATAAAAAACTCACTCAGTCCCTCGACAACACGTTAAGCAAACATCTTATGTAACACCAAAACGAATATCTTCCAAGCAAATAAATATTTGGCATATATATCAGAATTTTCCCTTCACCAACCTTTCCCTTCCACGGGTCATACATATTCTGCAAACATTGGATCCAATACTGGACAGCGAATCCCTAGCCGTTAGTGCTGTTACTCCTAAATCAGATTTTTCAGAAAGACTACCAGTCTTTTTCTTATCCGTTTTCGATATTTTAGCTTCAATAGTCTTAGTGACAATCACTTCATTCGTATTTATCGGTATTGGAGCACTTTCAGTTTGTACCGCACTGTGTCCTGGGTGAGTTTCCACAGTATCTCGTCTAGCCGCGTCCGGAGTTGTAGGAACAATTACAGGATGAACGCTTTGAACATTTGGTATCTCACTCAAAACAATAGCATTGGGAGTATCTTTGACAAACTTGAAACATGATGCCATGAATTTCTTCAGATCGATTAGGGTTGTGGAATCGTCTATGGCAGTTGCTTCTGAATCTAGGATTGGTATCTTTAATTCTTTGAGGTTAAGGTTCTTTATTGCTTGGGCTGGGGTGCCGAAGCTTAGGGATTTTAGTGCTTCGGTCACGTCTTTGCTTGTTATGATATGTCGCATGCTGTGTTCGGATTTTGATATGCCAGGCTTTGCTGGCATGAGTTTTGCATGGAATACAGCTCCAGGCAGATCGTTGGCCCCGGACGGTCCTGCATCTTCAGTCACATTTGATCTCTGACTCTTACTATCTGTAGCCTTTACTTCACTCGACGCAGTTTTATCTCCATCTGTTGTTTTTTTTTCGTTCTTGTCCATCAATACTTGCGTACCATTTGTGGTATTTTTTAACAAAATATAATTAAAATAAATCTTTGTATGAATGTTGCGGTGCTTGACATAACAATTTGATGGTTTGTGAAGTGTTGATTTATTGTTGTTTTTATGTCAAGGTTTTTAAATGTCAGATTAGTAAGCAGTTATGTTCCGAGGTTTTATTTCTACATAACTCAATAGCATTTAGACACAGTAACTTTATTTTATTAGTAAACACATACATTATTATTCTTTTATTAAATAGGTATCAAGTTCTTAAAGAATTTTATCAAAACATCTTCAGAGCATTTTTATTAGTTCACCCTGCCTCGATAGATGGCGTTGGCCGGTTTAAATGCGCGCTATGGTTTCGTTACCGCGCGAGGTATAAGTAGTCTGCGCGCTCTCGGACAAATTGCCATCAGGAGGGTCTTAACTGACTCGACTGAACAGCGGGTGATGATCCCGGGATATGAATCTTTGTGATTCTACTCCGCTCTCTCACAAGTCAACTATCGCAGACTTGTGAGTTGAATAACTGACGCTGTTTTTGGCCCCTTTTAAATATACAAATGAATAATATTACTGTGTAATTTTGTGTAATACGGTTAACGCATGAAGGAAAAACTTCATGGGTTTACGGTTCAATTAATTCCATAAATATTTGTTATTAATACCAAAGTAATTAATTTACTTAATTAATATTCATTAAAAATTATTTGTAAGTAAACAATATAAATTACATATTTGTTTAGTTAAACTAAAAAAAATACTGCGAGTATGAAAGAATGAAACAAAAAAAGATTATTTTTTTAAAGTTTTATTATAACAAACTATTTTTAAAGTAGGTAGGTATATATGTATATAGTTGTAGACTTTTTTTTTCTAAAACTCGACATTCAATAAATTCAGTATTCTAAAAATAGTATGAAAGATAGCATACTTATCATTGCAGTGTTTCGTAAATAAATAACCACACTGTCTAACCTAAAAATTACAGATCCACATTACTGTACAATCCTAATAGATGTTTTGGGTTTAATTAGAAAGTCAGATAAAAGACTAGAACCATTCTATAACTATTCATAATATTTCTTTAATAAACTGTGAATATTTATTAGTAAATAATTATCATGACATATTGATAAGGTAAAATGGGCCTGTGAAAATATTTATAGCAATCAGATGCAAACGTGTTTGCTATTGTAAAATATTCAGGAGCCGTCAAAAGTTCTTTTATCTATTGCACTCATCAATATACATATTTACATTACGGCCGTCGGTTCTTGGCGAGTCTGTAGGTAGCCTCTGCGAATTTTAGCTCTTGAATACTCTTAAAAAACTAAATGGTTTAAACAAATAAATACAATTTGCAGTCGTTATTGCTGTTGAAAGCTTTTATTGGCGTTTATTTTTTTTAAACCTTTATTTTTGTACGAGTTTTAAGCGTTAAATTCGTAGAGCCTAACTTCAGACTCCCCAAGATCCGAGGGGAGTACTGTACATCAGTTGACATTATATACAAAAGAAAAAAAAACACAATTTAAATAACAATGGGAACACAATTATTTATTATTACAGATTTTTCCATTGGGGACGAAAGGTTCCGGAGTGACGACGGCGTGCCGGAAGACGCAGCTTTGGAAGGCCTCCCACAAGGTGGACCGATGACCTGGTCAGGGTTGCTGGAATCCGATGGATGGACGCACTGAACCGGTCGTTTGGCGACGCTTGGGGGAAGCCTATGTTCAATAGTGGACGTCTTTCGGCTGAAATGATGATGATGATTACATACAATTGATACGTCAAGTTTAAAGCATATATACCTACCTACATACATATTTGTAATTACCACACAGTTTGACAAAAAGGTATTCGTCAATGTTAAAGTAGTATTTTTCAATTAAAAATTTATTAATTATAATAATATATAATACTTAATATTGCACCTACACGACTTGTCTCTGCATTACCCAGAGGTTAACTGGTAAAAAATGTCTTAAGGCATTAAGTCCGCCTCTGTACTCTTGTGTGCATGAAGAATTAAATAAATAAATTTTCCCCACTAAAGAAACTAAACATTAAATTCTCCTAATAAATCCAACTACACTAATTAGATGTACACTAAAACGGACTAAATAACCAATCCACTAGTGCAGCTAGGATAAGGTAGACCACAATCTGTGGTGGCCGCTGCAACCACAACGTGGCGAAGCCGCTCTGGCTTGTTTAAAGGACTTATTTATATCTAGTTTTAGCCGGTTGAATCTGGTTTACTCCGGTTTGGGATGGTAATTAGTGACCTGGTTTGAGGAGTGAAGGTAGATAGTTTAGTAAGATTTTAAGTGTGTACGACTATATCTAGGGTAGTGAGATTTTCAAGAGTTATAAGTAGTACATGCACGCGGCAAATAAGTTGAACCGAATTAGCCGTCGTTGTTATGGTTACACGCAGTCCGCGCTTTGTTGAGATCCGAAAATCTGTTATACAGTGTGGGCCAAAAGAAATCACCCTATTGGAAGATGCTCTCATTTTTGCAAATGGCCGCTAATTTCAAATCTGTACCGAAAATTCACGAGTGATGCACGAGGACCCATTATACCCGCTCAAAGTGACTGCGTAGTGCGCTGTTCACGCTGGAGGAGTCATCGGGCCATTTTTTTCGAGAATGCCGCTTGCCCTACAACAACAGTGGACGGTGCCATGTTGACCAAGTTTTTTCTGCTGCAATTGAACGAATTAAGACTGAGGGACATGTGATTACAACAGTACGGAGCAACGGCACACACTGCGCGAGCCACAACCGATATTCTGATGGCAGCGTTCCCGGGTCGTCGCATCTCACGTTTTGGCGATTTGCACTGGCCCGTAAGATCGCCCGATTTAAGCGTTCTAGACTTGTTCTTGTGGGGTTTTTGAAGTCTCGTGTTTACTTGAACAAGCCCAAGACTCTGGAAGCCCTCAAAAACAACATTCGACGCGAGTGCGAGAATCTGTCGTCCGAAGTTCTCACCGAAGCGCGAAGTGATGAAAAATGCCATAAAACGAGCCCGTATGTGAATCAATTGTGACGGCGCCCATTTGGCCGATATAATCTTCTCGACTTGACCAATAAAATTCTAAAGGTTCATATAAACATAATCAGAAAACAGGATCAAAGTTTAATATAGAAAAAAAAAGAAAGCCAAACAACATCGGATGACTTCTTTTGGCCCACCTTGTAGTATGTTGGGGTGTTTTTTTATGGTCGGTAAAAATCATCCAATGACGAATCCCGCTCGTAGGTGGAGCGGGAAACAGTGTCAGACTCTTACTGACTAAAGAACCTACCCCGTTCCTCCCTTGCCTTATTCCCAGAGCCCCGATATAACGCTTTCGCACCAACCCTCGGCTCCAGGAGGCTTCGACCCTGTACAGTTTGCTGACAACTCCTTGAGGTGCGCGGGAACAGTGCGCGCCTATAGTATCTTGGGGTAAAATCGGCGTTGCTGAGGTAAGAACATGGCAATCAAATAATCCCACTCATTTGTCTAGATATTTTGATGGTAGCCACATTGTGCGGTTTTTTCGGCTCCCAGTGTGGCATTAAAAATATATCGAAATATGTGTGATATTAATTTATACGTCATTGCCCGTCGATCTTATCCCAACGCGCCTTGCTGCGTATTGAAGGTCGCTCGCAAGAGTTGAAGCTTACTGGGGCCCAGGGTCTCTTTCTGAAAGGAAGGCTTGGCCCCAGTGCGAAAGGAAAAGAGGGAATGAAGTAGGGTGTTTAGTCAGCTAGTCTGACACTTCCTCTCATTTTGCTCATAATGGGAGGAGTAATTTGATTAGTTCCTTCTGAAAAAAATGGTGGAATGTATTTTACAGGTACGGATGAGTCTCTATATGACTATTTTTTGACTTATTGGTATGATATTGTACTCTTTTCTCGATTACCTTTAACGTTCTTAATTAAAGTTTATCTGTAAAAACTTGTTAGCATCCAAATTAGCCTAATGAATAGTCCACATTCAAAGCTGGTTCTCAAAACAGTGTTGCGTTGTTAAAATCTACTGTAAACCAACTTATATTTGCTGTTCTGAAACTACTTACGATTTCAGTTGAAACTCTATCTCCAGCTAATAAGGTTGATTTCTGCATTATTATTTCAAATGTAGATTTTCGGAGTTGCTCTAGTAAGATTGTGGAGTTCTATTTCACTGTGTTGCAATCGTAAAATTGTTGCTTTAATAATCAAAATTAAAGCATAAAACTTGAAAAAGGTTTTATTGGACGTCGTTATTTACTGTGTAACAGATTTTACGTGGATATTTGCAAAGTTTAAAACAGAAATTAAGCAATGGCTATAATGTTTTTAGAGTACTGAGCTCCTGATAAAATAGTCTGAGCAAATCGATCACCATCGTTATTTTTTTAAAGCTTAGTAGGCGCTTATATTTTGTATTATTTTTCATCTAAACTTACTAATATTTTTGTTTGTAATTAATAAAATAAAAAAATAATGGAATCTACATCTACACTAATATAATAAAGAGGTAAAGTTTGTTTTTTTGTTTTTTTGTTTGTAGGAGGTAATCTCTGGAACTACTGGTCCGATTGGAAAAAAATTAGCAAAACTAGGCTATATTTTATGTACGCGGGCAAAGCCGCGGGCAAAAGCTAGTGATTTATATTCCTAAGGTGGTCTGGGTATATCACTGTCAGCGATAAGACGTGTAGATTTGAGTTTCTTTAAAATGTTTACTATTTTATTGTGTCTAGTCAACAACAATCTTTATTCTATTCTATTCTATTCCTCCTGCTCCGGGTGGGGCGAGAGATACTGTTACATTTTTACAAACTAAAATACTGGCAGTGTTCTCTCAGTAGTCCTTTGCTTTCGAGGGCCACAGTGGCTTTTTTTAATTGCAATAAAATAGTGCATGGCTGCGATCCCACCTGATGGTAAGCAGTGATGCAATCGTTGCATCGTTGTCATCGTTGTGACTCTTTCGAACAATTTAACAATTATCATAAGCTACACATTTATACATGTAATCATTGCATCATCATCATCATCATCATCATCAGCCTATTAATGTTACCACTGCAGGGACACAGGCCTCCTCTCTCTAGAAGAGGGAATGGGCCATAATCCACCACGCGCGCCCAGTGCGGATTGGTGGATGTAACATGTCTTCGAATTTTTGGTTCTAGGACATGCCGGTTTCCTCACGATGTTTTCCTTAACCGTTTCGAGAGCAGTGGTGATGAAATAAATTACACAAAGTAATGCGCCTGGCTGGGTTTGAACCCGCGACCTACGACTCATAAGTCGGGGCCGTTACCACTCGGCCATCATTGCATCATTTCACTCAAATAAATTGTTTTTCTTTCTTTATTGTTGCTCAGCCTAACCAAAAGCCGCATTATAAATTGCTACTATAATTCATTTCGCCTACAACTAAAGCTTAATTAATAATAACAATTAATATTCATAGATTCATAATTATTATTTGGAGAGAAACGCGTAACTAATAGGATAAGGAGTAATTGGAAGCCGGCGAATGTGGGAGCGAAGAGACGGCGTCCTATGTAATAATTGATTTTCTGTATTATTTACGATTTAAACTGAACTCATCATCTTCCTACCTTTATCCCATCTCGCGGCGGGCCTTGGTAGTGGTTTTAGTCCGGAGCGAGGAAGAGTGGCAGGCAGTCGCGTCCTTCTACGAAGCAGTAATGCTAGCAAAAGAGGAGGCCGACCGTATCAGGCAAAGGCAACGGCGCGCACACCACAGCCACCGCCGCCGTGACTCCGATCCCGATTTCCGGCCACCGTAAGCGCGGGCTTGCGGTCAGCGAGCAATGGGAAGCTCGCTGTCCGCCCATCCAGTAACCGTCTGGACCGAGCCCAAGTCGTCCACTGCGCGCACGGTTCCCGCGCGCTTCAGGGTGTTGACAGCAACTGTAGTGGCCCAGTAGGGTCGAAGCCTTCTTGGGCTAAGGGTTGATGTGAAAGCGGAACACCGGGTCCCTGGAACTAATGCAGGAAGGAACGGTGGGTCAATTAGTCAGTAGAAGTCTGACACTGTCTCCCGCTCCGCCCAAGAGCGGGATTCGTCATTCGATGATATTTCCCACCACAAAAAATCCCATTTTACGCTACATGTTTTTTTCTTCCACTCTGTCCTGTCACCCGTCACACTATCACTAACTCCTCACACAATACATCCATCTCTTCTTCGGCCTCCCTCTACCTCTCCATTCATCTTGTACGTAGTAGTCCACGTTGTATCCATGTGTAAACTCAGAACTCTTTTTGTAACATGCGTTTCATTTCTCCTCTTTACATGTTTTGGTGTTTCCCCTCATGGTAGTCAGCTAGGAAGCACCGGCCTCATCTAGTTTAATTTGATGAAAAAAAAATGAAGCGTAACTCTATTTGCAAAAATAAATATCATCATAATTTATTAATCTTATTTTTAGTAACATGCGAAATCCGAAATATTTTTATGTAATGAATTGTATCGTGAAAAATTTCAATTTGGCAATAAGCAAAATCCAATTGAAGAAATAAAAAAATCTTAAAATATGATTTTCAAAATGTTTACTTGAAAAAAATATAGTTGTTTTGAGATTTCAAAAATTCTATTTACATAAGGATAAGTAAGTTTTATTGTTTGTACCATAGATATATTAAATATATCTATGGTTTTTACGGAACCCTTAGCCTCTTTGTGCGTTTCGTTACATTAAACAATATAATGTAGGCAATACATTTTATTTGGAGTCAATCACAAATGACGTTCCTCAAAAGGTTCCTAACCTAAAACATTTTAATTGCCTACAAAGCTAAAAAATAAAATAATAAACGATTTAAAACAATTCGCTCACGATGAATCAGGCTTTAATTAAGTAGGCATTTCAATATTAATATGGCTATTAATTATTTTCTTCCACCCACCAGTTTCAGTATGACATTGGTCGCTAGGTTTTTGCAAATAATTTATGTCGAAAAATTATTATTTTCCACGAATTTTCGGGCAATAATTAAGGCTCTACTTTTCTTGTATGAAGTCAGCGAAATATTTTAATTAGGTGGTCCGAACTGGCAGCTGTGGTACACCTACGTGGCGTTTGGACGGGTTTGTGTGAGAGGGAGGCAGTAAAAAAATAATCTGTATAAAATATTGAAAAAAAAATAACATGACATGACATTATTTATTTTTTTGTTAATTTATATACACTGCTTGACTGTAATCCTACCTGATTGTATTAGTGATTTCATTTTTACTCGGAATTTCGGTGTTCGGATTTTCTATTTTTACTCGGAATAGTCCATTTTGTTACAAGTAGAGAAGTTTTTCATTGCGTCCCGATATGGAGTACACGAGTACATCTAATAAGTATTTTTTTTTTGCTTGAATCAAAAAAATACAGGGTAAAATGAGGGAATAGAAACAAAATTGTATTAGGATTATTACTTTCATTTCAACTTTTCAGTTTTAAATAACATGAAAAAAAACAACAAATTATTGGTTCACCCAGATTTATGGCACATAAAAAAAATGTGTGTGTAAATTGTACACATTTTCGATTTTCTGTCCTATTATTTTATTTTACTCAAATGGAATAACTAACAGCTACAAATGACAAATGAAACAAAAAATATACGCAAGACATTATAGAATATTATAGCCCACAACACTTTTAAACCCATTTATGAATTTTAAAATATATGCATCCATTTTTGAAACGCGGAATCCAGACAATAATAAAAACGGTAGGTACTTAAATAACTACAACGACCAAATTTTATAAAATTTATATTATTACAAAAAAGCTACCCTAAGTAATCATCATTTCAGTCAAAGACATCCACGACTGGACATATTCCTCCCACAAATGTTGCAAGTTGCCACAACGACCGTTCTTATACGTCTCGTGATTCTCTCGTAGCTCTGACTACTATGCTGGATGTCGTGGGTTCGATTTCCACTCAAAAGAAATGTTTGTGTGATAAGCAAGATCAGTTGTACTGAGTCTGAGTGTAATTTATCTATAATATGTATGTATTTAGAAATATTTAAGTATGTTTATTAGTTGTCTAGTAATCATATAACAAGCTCTAATGCCGTAATTAGTGTAGCAAATTTTCGCTAGTTCAATATAAGTTTGGCTATCATATTTGGGGCCCCTACGTACTTGGGGGCCCCGGGCTACTGCCCCAACTAGCCCTACAATAGCTAAGTCAGGGCGTACTGCTGCCCTAAATCGCATTATAACAAAGAAATCTATTTCTAGAATTTAAATGAGACCTAGTCGTATAAAATGTCTATTGATATTCAAAATAGCAGACCCATTTTCAGGTTAAATGTCTAACTTTCCAGAACCTTTTTTTGTGATCCTGTATTATCCAGAACTTAACCCTCTTTTTCACATTACAATAGAAAAGAATGGATGTGTCTAGATGGATGGCGCTCGAATAAACAGTGCGGCTGGTGAAAGTCGGGACATAGGTGTTCAAAGATTAGATATAATATATATTATATAGAAAGCTGCTAGTATAGATTTTCTTTTCGAAATTATTACATACTAGCTTTCTGCCAGTGGCTTCGCCCGCGTGAAAATAGGCTTTCGCACAAACTTTGTACATTTGTTTCATCCGATTAGGGGGAGAATTTCGGAAAATCCTTTCTTAGTGTTCGTCTACGTCATAAAAGGAAGCCCTGTGCATAATTTCACTCTCCTGGTTCCAGTAATTTCGTGTCTGTGCGTTGATATGTCAGTCAGTCAGTTTCTTCTTTTATACACCGTTAAATTTTGATCGTTTTAATCCCTTGGAGGGTCGAACTGGTCCATGAAACACTATCGATTTGTAAAGATAAAATTAAAAAATAAAGTACTTTTTTTTTAATAACTCGAATCAATTCTCGCATGAGTGAATAAATAATGCGAACCGTTAGTAGGCAGCATTCTTATGAGTAACAACATTGACGCGGTCGCTGGTCAACGTGGACTCGCAAAAAATAGCCAATCTTAGACTAAGTCCCGCCCCCGGGCGCGCGCGCCGTATACCTTGCCAATCAAACAGGGCGCGCGCGCCCCTCTCACCCCGCGCACCCCGCGCGCTAACTGCAGGGATAGTGACACGTCATGGGAGTTTCCCCGGGTCAGTTTCTGTAATGACGTTATCGGAGTGCACTGTGTTATCTCGCGAATAATGGCGTCTCGGAATTACGCGTATTCCAACACACGCTCAGGGCCTCGGTCGCCAATTCAGTGTTTGACGATAATTGGATTGAGCGGGGTTGTCCAGTTGCTTGGCCAGCAAGGAGTCCGGACCTTACCCCGCTGGATTTTTATTTGTGGAGTGAAGTAAAACGTTTGGTGTACAAAAACGAGCATCAAATTCGTGAACAAATGAAAAGTGCGATAGTGGACGCCTTCGATGTGATAAAAAGTGACAGGGACACATTAGTAAAATTAAAAGACAATCTCATTAAAAGTGCAAGACTGTGTATCGAAAGGAATGGTTTGTATTTTGAACAATTATTACGTTATCGTGAAATTTAACTACCAACCGTTATTAGCATAGCTCTTTCTAAATCGTTGTAAATAATTTTGATTATTGTTAAATCATTGTACATAATTTGATTCCACATTTTTAAATACACCATAACTAGCAGGCCTGTAGAGATTTATTTGTACATGTAGGTACTTACCTACCGCTTTTAGCATAATTATTTTATTAGGCATGACGTCTTATGCACAAAACAGTTATGACAGTCCTAAGCCCGTAAAAGTATGAAGGAAAATTTGGAATCAATTTATTTATTTACCTACGCAAACATCAGCTGTCGAGTCAATAACCTTATGCTTGATCGGGCCGTGTAGGTACCTACGCTGCCCGATACGCAACGACCGACGACGACGTAGGTAACTATCTCGTGGCGCGTAACTTTTGGTTTGATACATTTTGCGAGTATAATCTTATCATTTGCTAATTTCTTTATTTTTTATGTTACGTCGCAGTACAAGCTTGTAATGAGTAGTATTTTGTTAGTTAAACCACCGGTCCAAGGGATTAAAACGATCAAAATTTAACGGTGTATATATATGGATAATGTTCTCCCCACAAAGTCCTAAGTCCTTCCTTTACCCTGTCAGCCCATACATTTGACGTGACAATGACTTATTTCTGTGGCATCGCGTCGGCGTATTTTGGACGTTTATAGATGGATTACTGAAACTCTTTGGTTGTAGACGTCAACTCCTTTTAGAGTTAGACTCAATACATGTCAGTTACATGGATTTTTTGTTAGTATACCTATTGTAAATTATTCAGCATTTTTGTATTATTATTTTGTTTATTTTAGGCTAAATCATTACAAAATGTACAATGATTTTACATATAAAATCAAGATCAAAATCCCAATTTCAGGCACTTTTGAATTGTCAAAAATAGAATAGAAATCGCTCTGCAACAATATACTTAATCTAGTGTATAGTTAATTATTCTTCATATTATAGGAGAAATCGACTGACGGATATATCAACGCTCAGCCGTAACTACTAGTATAGTGGGAGCGTGCAATTTTGAATAAACCTTCTTCTTAAAATATGAATATGACGTGGGCAAGCTACCTTGTCTCTCCTTTCGTAAGTCTACTGGAGGAAATTTCTTTTAGAAATAAGCAGTACCTTTGTAAAATTTTCTGCATATCCTTCGTATACGTGTGTATACAAAAATTGTAAAAGAAATAAATAATATATGAAAAAAAAACATAAATATTATTCTTGTCTCCCTCGCACATCACTCTCTCCCCGCGTCACACTTAGCTGCACTTTTGACGGCACAGGTAGCGGTCGCACTAATTTGTAATTACCGCCGCCACCGCCGCTGGGACGCAAGAGCACCAGTTTTAGCAAGCAAGCGCTTTAGTTAGGCTAGCTGGAGACTCACGATTTATTTGAAGGGAAAAAGGGCTTTTTTGAAAAACAACCCTATTTATATTTAGGTATAGATCTGTACTCCATTCGCAGTGAAATCAACGCCTAACCAAGTTAAAATCATTGCGTTTAGAGTTAGGGCTTGTAGATAACCACGCTTTCAATTCTTTTGTTGAGATGACGTCTGAACAAGGGAATTGGGGCGTGGCCAACTACAAGCGCTAACTCTAAACGATACCATTGTAACTTGGCTAGGTAGGGGGCCAGTGGTGGCCGAGTGCTAACGACCTCAACCAGTTTGACCAAGCCAGTCGTCGACGGCGCTCTCTGCTCCCGCGCGCCTCACGGAGTCAGCAAATGCAGAGGGTGATGGTACCGTCTATTAATTTTGCAGCGTTTAGCAACATACGGAACATTGTTTATAGTACAAAACAAAACTGTGTACAGTACAAAACGGTAAAAACAACTTAAATATAAATTTGCAGCGTGTTACTACTTTTTTTAGCTTTGTTATTAACACATTTCATTGTTTTTTATTTATAAACAATGTTCCGTATGTTGCTAAACGCTGCAAAATTAATAGACGGTACGAATTGGTAAGAACAACCTAATTCCAAATTTGCAGCGTGTTACTATTTTTTTTACCCTTGTTATTAACAAATTTTAATGTTTTTTAATAATAAACAATGTTCCGTACATTGCAAAACGCTGCAAATTTAATACACGTTACAAAACGGTAAGAACAACCTAATTCTAAATTTGCAGCGTGTTACTAATTTTTTTAACAATGTTGTTAACAAAAAACCATTTTCACCCCTTTTCAACCCTTTCCGTACACCCCAGAGCGCTGCAAAATCACTCGGTAAGTTATTTCACCTTCCTTAAAAACCCCTCAAAATTTCACCGTGTTACTAATTTCTTCCGGGTTTGAGGCTTTAATGACTGGCCTACTACACTAATATTATAAAGAGGAAAACTTTGTTTGTTTGGTTGTAATGAATAGGCTCAAAAACTACTGGACCGTTTTCAAAAATTCTTTCACCATTCGAAAGCTACATTATTCACGAGTAGCATAGGCTAAGTTTTATTTTAGAAAAAAATAGAGTTCCGTAAAATATTTGGGTTTTTCGAACACAAGGTGTAAAAAATCAACCAGAAAATTTACTTATTTTGCGTACGCCACCTAAACTATAAGAGATAGAACAATAAAATGTTATAATTGATTGTAGATCTTATAAATATCTACAAAAAAGTCCGCGACACACTATACCTATCTATGTCGAGTGAGGCACAACAACCATTTTTTTATTAAAAAATCTTGAATCTTTTTTGGACTACATTTAAACGCATTTATTTTACTCATGGTATTAATCCTTATAAAAAAAAAAAATTTCATCACTAAGTACAGTTTATGTAGATAATATTTGGTCTTTGAATGATTAAAATTGGACATTTGGTCTTGAAGTTATGGCGAAATTAAAAAAAGCGAGCGAGAAAAAATTAACTAATTAATTAAAATAGCGAGAGTGAGCGTCACCAAGGCGTGGATTTTTTTTTATTGGTAGGTAAAAATCATCCAATGATGAATCCCGCTCTTGGGCGGAGCGGGAAACAGTGTCAGACTCTTACCGACTAAACAACCTACCCCGTTCCTCCCTTGCCTTATTCCCAGAGCCCCGGTATAACGCTTTCGCACCAACCCTCGGCTCCAAGAGGCTTCGACCCTGAAGGGCCCCTACGGTTTGCTGACAACTCTTTGAGGCGCGCAGGAACAGTGCGCGCCGTTGACGACTTAGACTCGGTCTGGACAGTTACCAGACGACCGGACGGCGACCCATTGCTTATCGTCCGCGAGCCAGTGTCTACGGTGGTTGGATATCGGCAGGATAGCGGCGGCGACGGCTACGACGAGGGCGCTGTTGCTTTTGTCTTATGCGGTCGGCCTCCTCCTTTACGAGCATTACTGCTTCGCAGAAGGAGGCGACCGCCTGCCATTCCTCCTCACTGCGGCCCATGGCCTGAACCAAGGCCTGGCGCGAGAGGTCGCCGCCGCTGATCACCCCCACGAGGACACGGCGATGCTCTTCCCAAGCTGGGCACACCTCCACCGTGTCCTCCGAGCTGGCCATACAGAGGCGACACCCGGCCGTCTTTTCCGCACGGATCCGGTGCAGGAATCTCCCGAACTTACCATGTCCGGTGAGAACCTGCATCATGCCAAGGCGGGGGTGGAGTGAGGGGAGTTTAGATCTATGAGTAAGGTACCCGCGCGGCTCAGACACGAGGTCGGCTCCCTACGCAGCGGTCGTGCGCGAATTTTAATAATTTTCGTGCGATTTGTTTTAGATTTCGTTCTGAAAAATACACCTACGTAAAAGTTCTTCTCAGAACTAAACAACAGTTCTTCTCAGAACTAATCGGCAGTTCTTTTCAGGGCTAAGCAACAGTTCTTCTCAGAACTAATCGGCAGTTCTTTTCAGGGCTAAGCAACAGTTCTTTTCAGTGCTAGAATATTACACGCTATTCACATTTTTTTAAACGATTGAAAATGCCTAAGAGAGCCAGGTCTCAACTTTCTAAACATAGTTCTCAAGCACGGGCAGCAAAAAAACGTCGTATGGGAGAATCTTCGCCTTAACGTTCACAATAACTTCGTTCGACTTGCTGAAAAAAGTCAGAGAAACTCTCAGGTACGCGTACGAGAGTCGAGTGTCGATCATTCGCAACGCCTTGCACAACAAAGTCTGAGAACCTCTGAGTTACGCGCTCAAGAGTCGAGCCTGCAGCGTTCCCAACGTCTTCATGAAGCCTCCTGGAGCCCTGGGTTGGTGCGAAAGCGTTATACCGGGGCTCTGGGAATAAGGCAAGGGAGGAACGGGGTAGGTTCTTTAGTCAGTAAGAGTCTGACACTGTTTTCCGCTACACTCACGACCGGGATTCGTCATTGGATGATTTTTACCTACCATAAAAAAAAAAAACGTTTTCATTAACAAAATATCCACCTCTCAGAAGAGAGTCGTGTATCGCAATAGAAACAATATAAAATAATAAAATTAATACTCATCACGAAATCTCAGAAACTACTACTAAGAGATATAAGTCACAAATGAGTTCTCATGGGGGTTCCCTTTAAAACGTAGGTGCTCACTAAGACGGAATTTTGCAAAATCCAACCCCTAAGGGAGTCTAATAAAGGGGATTAGAAGTTTGTATGAAAGTCCTCTGTTTTTGAACTAAGAGACTTGAAATTTAAAATGTATACTATCTAGATGTTGTGGTGGTGTACCAATAATGTACCTATCCTTAGAAATCAATTAGGGAGCTAAGGGGAAAAAAGGGGGGTTGGAAGTTTGTATGAAAGTCCTATGTGATGGAAGTAAGAGAGTTGAAATTTAAAATGTATGCTCTATAGATGCTAAGAACGGATTTTACGGAAATCTACCCCTAAGGTGGTAAAACGAGGTCCACGCGTACGAACTCGCGGGCGGCCGCTAGTGTACAATAAAATGTTAGAATTTGAAATGAAAATAAACAAGTGCTAATGAGACTCAACTAATGTTGTATGTGTTACCGGCCAAACCCGATTTCAGGACAAACTAGTTTGGCCTAGGCTAAACTAGTTCTTCCTATTCGCGATAGGATAAACTAGTTTAGCCTAGTCCAAACTAATTTGTCCTAAGCCCGATAGGATAAACCAGTTTAGGCTAGGCCAAACTAGTTCGTCCTGATATAAATGCGCACACTCTAGGATAAACTGGTATGGACTAGTCTCAACATTCTAATACATCTAGAAAGTCAAAATAAATAGATAAATTACTGAATAAAATACTCCGTAATTGGAAAAATAATCAATTTTATTAAACTATAATGATTCGTTGTTAAACAATAACAAATTCAAAATGTCCATCGGGTTGTGTCTGAAAATCGATCAGAATGATCTACTTGGCACGTACTATAAATTTCCGAATGAAGAATGGACTTAGAGACTAATCCTCTCTTCTTTGTTTTCTTTTGATTACAGCCACTACACATAGATAAATACAAGCTTATAATTTTTTTTTCTGATGTTGGCATATTTTTTTGATATTTCGGCTAACATCTTGTCACGACCATCGTGGCCATCATAAAGTTCATCGGATGGAAGATAGTATTTTATATTACCGTTTTTTTTTGAAGGGTAGCCTCCCGATGTCACTTCAAAGAAATCTCATTGATATGTGTATCCTGCCCGTCCTACCCTACGGTGCTCATAGTTGGTCACTAACTGAGCAACAAAAGTCCCAAACTGAAGATCTGTCAAAGGGCAATAGAGCGTAGTATAATAGATGTTAAGCGAACAGATCGCGTAAGGAACACCACGCTGCGCTCCATAACCCAAATAACAGATGTCAGAGACAGAAAAGCCAGGCTGAAGTGGGAATGGGCTGGCCACGTCGCACGAATGCGTCCGGACAGATAGGCGAATATTATCACTCACTGGATGCCCGAAGGAAGTCGAGGGCGACCACGGCGAAGGTGGTGTGATGATCTAATGACGTTCGCGGGGCAAACTTAGCCGGAGATCTCCCAAGACAGAGAAGTTTGGAAGGAGAAAGGGAAGGTCTTTGCCCAACAGTGGGACACAAAGTAGGCTATAAAAAAAAATTATATTACCTCTGAAATATAGAACTGCAGCTACGAAACATTCAGTTGGATCAGGCCAAAGTTTTTTGAGATGCAGCTGCAACAAAAACTGTTCCACATACAGATGCCAGTGCAAGAAGGCAATGATACTCTGCAATGCTAAGTGCCACCAAAGCAAACCATGTAAAAATAAATAACAATTTTAATCATTGATTTTTGTTTCTAATAAAAAAAAACAGTATTATTTGTAATAGTATGATTGTTCGTATTACTCTTGGTATTACCGTTTCAACATAACTTTTAACAAAGAATCATTACCGTTTAATAAAATTGATTATTTTCCAATTACGGAGTATTTTATTCAGTTTATCTATTTATTTTGACTTTCTAGATATATTAGAATGTTTAGGCTAGACCATACCAGTTTATCCTAGAATGTGCGCAATCATATCAGGACGAACTAGTTTGGCCTAGCCTAAACTGGTTTATCCTATCGGGCTTAGGACAAATTAGTTTGGACTAGGCTAAACTAGTTTATCCTATCGCGAATAGGAAGAACTAGTTTAGCCTAGGCCAAACTAGTTTGTCCTGAAATCGGGTTTGGCCGGTAACATATGTACCATATTATACGAATACACTTAACCATATTTACCTTCACACTCTGTTTATATAACGTTATAATTATAACATACGAACCTAGCCATGTGAACTAATTTGTAATTATGGATGGGATCAGCAACATCAGCGATTCTCCTACTAATACAGGGCAAACCTTTACCAAGACATACCGAAGTCATCACATTATCACTCTAAGAAAGAGACAGAGCTATACACCACGTATAGCTCTATCTCTTTTTCACAGCGAGTCCATGATGACAGTGTCAATTCTTAGTAGGGGACAGACCGCAGTTTGCTGTGTTAACGATTAATCGGTTACTGGTAATCGATTGAGCTCAATTAAAATCGAATTGTCAATTTAATCGAATAGGTGTTTGTTTTGTAATTGAAGAAGGTGGGGGTGAGACAATGTTCAGTATCAGTAAATTATTTATTGGTCACGGCGACCTCACGCACCGGGCCTGCTACAGGCCATGGTCCTAAGCGAGGAGGGAAGGCAAACGGTTGTCACTTTTTGCGAAGCAATAATGCTAGCGAAGGAGGTGGTTTGCGTGTCGAGTAAATCACAGAATTATACCGAATGCCAACAGAGTTTTCAGGTGTTATCTCTCTTTTTTCGCACTGCATTTGCATCAAACATCATTTTGGTTAAATGAAGCAACAAGCTTTTAAACGATAGGTGAGTGAAAAGGGCCTACCTTGTAATGTCATTATGTATGTAATGTTAGCAAAACCGGGTTCGCTTCCGAAAGGGAAACTTGGTGCCCTGGAAAGCAAGGCAAAGAAGGAACATATTAGTGGGTTTTAGTCAGTAAAAGTCTGACACAATCTCTCACTGTGCTCTAGAGCGGGAAAAGGCATTGAATGATTGAAGGTAGGGAAACAAAACGGCAGTACATTGCGTTCCAAATGAAAATAGGTTCGGTTGATATTTTGTGACGTCACGATTTACTGTCAAAACGAAGCAATACATTTTTAAAATGTAATTTATTTACGAAAGTTTAATCAGAATCTATTTTGCTCATCTCTGAGTTGTCTAATTTTGTTAAAATTTCTCCAATTTGACAGTACAGCGTGACGTCATATCCTGTCAATCGATCCTATTCACATTTGGAACGCAAAATACAACCGCAATACGACAACACCATCTAAGTTTCCATTAACTTAACAAACTTACTTAAGAGCAGTCAACCCGACGTTCATTTTCATACAACCGCTCTTACGTGATTGTGATGTTATGACACATCTTTCTTCAGATATTTTGGATACACAGATATCTTGTGGATATTATCTAGGCTTCTATAGAAACCAAAACGTAAATTTGTGTAAGAATAACCCAGTAAAGACGTCTAAAAATCTGCTATTTTACGTGAACTTTGACTCTCCATAATGTACTCCTATATTCAAAATGTAAAAAAGTACTTCTATAGAAGCTTAGAGCATTTATTCGAGATTCTAAATAATGTCTTTTATTTTCAAAAATCCTTAAGGGTTTAATAAAAACACGTATATCCTGGAATAAGTTTTGTGAAATATTCGAGTATATCTTAGAATTACAGAATGCCAACAGAGTTTTCAGGTGTTATGTCTCTTTTTTCGCATTACTTTTACTTCAAACATCACATTGGATTGCTTTAGATGTAGCTACAAGCTTTTAAACCATCCTCGAGGCGAGTCAGGAAGGCCCACCTTAAGTGAATAAATAATTACATTACCTGTCTCCTTTAACAAAGTACAAAGTAACATGAGGCACCTAAATACAAAATTAGCATATAAAAAGGAAACATAAAAGCAATTGACGACGTCTGAATTCTTTACAACGTTTTTACGACAAGTCTAGAGTGTGCGGGCCGCCTAATTTTCTTTTCATATATAATTTAGTTCATTTCGTTTCACGAGGTGCGATTCATTTAGTTACAAGTGTAGACTTTTGTGTGTCTAGCCTTTGGAGAGAACTTATGATTGGTAATTAAGTTATTCTAGTGTTTATTTATATTGCAACTAGCGACCCGCCCCAGCTTCGGACGGGGGCAATGCTGATATTAAATATATTATGCACTAACTTTTATCAGCGGCTTCGCCCGCGTACATAAAATATAGCCTATGTCACTCAGTGGTAAAGCAGCTTTCTATTGTTGCTAAAATTTTTCCAATCGGACCAGTAGTTCCAGAGATTACCCCCTACAAACAAAAAACATAAAAACAAACTTTACCTCTTTATTATATTAGTGTAGATGATTATACATATAAACCTTCCTCTTGCATTACTCTATCTATTAAAAAAAGCGCATCAAAATCCATTGCGTAGTTTTAAAGATTTAAGCATACATAGGGAGGAAGCGACTTTGTTTTATACTATGTAATGATGATTACTTACAGTTTTTTGATGATGTTACTTTTAGTTTCCGTACATCAAAGTGAAAAACGGGTAAGAGCAGTGGTGGCCGAGTGGTAACGGCCCCGACTTACGAGTTGTAGGTCGCGGGTTCGAACCCAGCCAGGCTCATTACTTTGTGTAATTTATTTCATCAACACTGCTCTCATAAACGGTGAAGGAAAACATCGTGAGGAAACCGGCATGTCCTAGAACCAAAAATTCGAAGACATGTGACATCCACCAATCCGCACTGGGCCCGCGTGGTGGATTATGGCCCATTCCCTCTCCTAGAGAGGAGGCCTGTGTCCCAGCAGTGGGAACATTGAAAGGCTGATGATGATGATGAAAGGAAAAAACGTAACTCTTATAGGATCACTTTGTTGTCTGTCTGTCTGTAAAGACCCTTTATCTCGAGAACGTGTGGAGGTGTCGAGTTGAAATTAAAACCTTTTCAAGTCAGCGGTCCCTTGAAGCTGTGAAAAATCCAAACTTCTAAGTTAACAGAAAAAAATACTTATGTAGAAAAAAGAGTGTATTTCGAGGCTTTCAAAGTAATCATAATTCATAGGGTACGTCCACGACAAAAGCTATATAGCCATATGTAATTAACTTTTTTAGTTAAGCTCTTATACTCCATCCTAAGGTTGTCTGGTAGATATCGCTGTCAGCGATAAGACCGCCTTTGTACCCATTCATATAAGTTTCTGTGAAATTGTAACTTTTTTGGTGTATAAAGTGTTATTCTAGTCTATTCTACTTCCATACGGTACTTCATACTTTCATACGGGCGAAGACGCTGACAAAAGCTGGCCTTTCATAAAATTTTAACAACAATTTTACTCTAAAAGGCAGCTAAGTATAAGTCACGTTAGGAAAACTGTTGAAGTATGTCAAAGAACAGACAGTACAGATAAGGATTCTTTGGGTACATCTTGGTAACCACACCACTGGGTAATTTTAGGCGCAATAAGGGAACCTCTACAAATTACGGTAGGTTCTTGGCGTTCGTCCAACACATTCTGAAGGTACAGGCAGTGCTTCCAACAAGTTTATATCACCATAGAAATCTTTTCGTTCACTCGAATCGAGAAACAGAAGTATCTATTTGTAAATGATACTTATTTTATAAATAGTAAGAAAAAACACATTTGAACTACGGTTACCCGCAGTTCCCCGCTGAGTCGCACTTCGATTGAGACCCAAAAATCTGTTATGATGGCTCCAGATTAGGTGCTGTGAAGCTGCTTAAACAGGCGTGAACGTGAATGTGGACGGTTTTCGCTGGGTGTTCGCGGGGAAAAAAACGCCATGAATAAACTACACAAGTCGTAATGTAGTTTATTCATGGCGTTTTTTTTTATGGCAGGTAAAAATCATCCAATGACGAATCCCGCTCGTGGGCGGAGGACTCTTACTGACTCCCTTGCCTTATTCCCAGAGTCCCGGTATAAGGCTTTCGCACAAACCCTCGGCTCCAGGAGGCGTCGACACTGAAGGGCCCCTACAGTTTGCTGACTCCTTGAGGCGCGCGGGAACAGTGCGCGTCGTCGACGACTTAAGCTCGATCTGGACTGTTACCAGACGACCATTCATGGCGTGAATTTGCGGCATTAATGTAGAGACTCATACGCCGCGTATTGTATTGGTTTTCGTCCGTGCGTCACTGCGTAGTCCCACCGGATAACCAGCGCTGGGTGTCTGACGCTCAGCAAATGCTGAGGTAGTCACTTTTTCGGTGCTCACGCTCAGCGTATTCAGTACTTCTGTTCCTTTTGTTATAGGTACTTTATGTTTATAATCGTTGTGCTGTGTCTGTCTCAAATAAATTTGCTTCTATTCTATAAAAAATCAACATGAAAATCTTTCGCCTCATAAAACTCCGCCATCATTATCATTTGATACTCTACTCCAATATTTATAGCAACACATATGTATGACAACGCAACGCTCACAGAATATCAAGGGTTGTTACTGGAAGTGTGTGAACAATAAAATTTTACGAATACGCAGCGGTAACGCCCGATATTATTAAGTGGAGCATTTCGCCTGTATCTCCGTACTAATGTTCCGTGGCTGTGTTTGTTCATTCGATGTTTGAGCAGAAATATTTGCTGAAACATATGGTGCCCTGGTACTATTTGTTTAAAGGATACTGTTTGTTTAATAATAAATATCAGAGCAAATAATAAACATTCAGCTTTCATCCTCATTTGATTGTATATTTCTCTTTTGTATTTTCTCCGCTTTCTTTTAATATGTATTTTTTTATTAAACTCTTGAGCTCAGAGCGAACACCGGCGTTCGCACCTATTGTATTTATTGTATTTCTATTATGTCTCTAATTACGGTACTCGAAATGTTAGGTACAGTATTTCTTGGCAAAAATTATATATATTACTGAAAAAACGTAAAAAGAGTAAATTCAAAAATATAAACTCTATTAAGCATTTAAGCGAGTATTGTGTAATGGTATAAAAGTGACTAGCTGTACGTTAAAACTCGAGAGCGGCTAATCCGAATTTGTTCATTGTGGTGTTGAAATGTTCGAGGGACATCAGGGAAGGTTTTAACGGTGAGAAAAATATCCTTTTTGGGCGGAACGATGTTTGTCGGGTCAGCTAGTCTGTGAATAAACCTTATTCTAATTCGATAAATTTGTTATCAATTAATCTACCAAAGAATCAAAGTATTTATAAGCACTTTTGAATTGTCATGACGTCAATCAGTTAGAAAATGGTGGTAATAACACATTCTAAAGAGGAGTTCTCCCAGGAGAAGAATATGCAAGAAACTCCATTGACACCTTATTTAAAAGAAAGAGTTTACAATTTTGCGAGATTTATCGTAAGCAAACGGTGTTTGCAATGAGCGAGCGACAATATTAAGAGCGGCCAACCCGACGTACACTTTCATACAGCCGCTCTTACGTGATTATGATGTTATTACACATCTTTCTTCAGATATTTAGGGTACATAGATAGACATAGCCTTCAGGTCCGTGACATAGCGGATAAACTGCAGGAGGGTCGCTTACGCTGGTATGGCCACGTTTTACGAAAACCGGCAGACTACGTGGGTAACAGATGCCTCGCCATGCCGCCTCCGCCGGGACCCGGAAAACGAGGAAGGCCTAAGAGGCGTTGGATCGACGTCGTAAGGGACGATATGCGTGCTATTGGGCTTCAGGCAAAGGACGCAAAAGACCGAGCGAAGTAGAGACGTCTAAGTAGGAAAGAGGACCCCGGGCACCGAGGTGAAAGTCAAGGTTGCTACCGAGACTGGCGCTAGGATGATGATGATGATAGATATCTTGTGGATATTATCTAGGCTTTTATAGAAACGAAACCGAAACGTAAATTCCTGTAAGAGTAATCCAGTAAAGACCTCTAAAAATCTGCTATTTTACGTGAGCTTTGACTCTCCATAATGTACTTCTATATTAAAAATATGAAAAAAAGTACATCTATAGAAGCCTAATTAATCAAGATTCTAAATGTACTCATTTTTTTCAAAAATCCTTAAGGGTTTATTAAAAACACGTATTTCCTGGAAGTAGTTTTATCATATATTCGAGTAAATCGTAGAATTACTGAATGCCAACAGAGTTTTCAGATGTTATCTCTCTTTTTGATTTGATGGCCTTAGATGAAGCAGTAAGCATTTAAACCATGCTTGATGTAGACGATAGGCGAGTCGGGAAGGCGCACCTTAACTATAAAACTCATTTGGATAACATTATCACAATGCATAGACTCAGTTTTAGTCAGTAAAAATCTGACACTAAAGAAACTCTCTCATTCTACTCAAAGTCAGAAAAGTTATTTGATGATGTCCCCACCCTAAATAAAACATAAAGACCCTATTGAAAACAATACGACCACATAAAGAAAACATCATAGGAATTGCCCATAAGGTGGCTCCATCACCCAATATTCAGTAAAAATGTATTGGTGCGGGTAAACCCGATGCAGGTAACGAGTGCGATATTAAAGGTAATAATAATAACACAGATAGACAGATCAATATGAACCGAATTGGTCTGTTCCGTTCAAGTGGATGGGCTGTTATTGTTATTAATGAAAAGGGTGGTTGGTCTTTTTATTTTTTGTTTTTATTGGTGAAAGAGCAGCTTAAAAAACTGGTGCGAATTTTACTTCAGATGTTGGAGAAAATAGTACCAGCTTATTAACATTTGGAGGTATGCGGAACAGAGAGTAAAGTTTCACATAACTTCTTTGAAAATGGACGATCCTTCAACCAGACAGGTGTAAGTCTGGGCTACTGCCCGGTAGTTGACTTCGGGCTGTCGTATATGTTCACATCGTGCGGAGAACTTTGATTGCGCGATGCAGGATTCTTGTAGTTCTTATGTGACACTATAGATGGCGCTACAAACTGAAGGCATTGGTTCTTCTCATTTAGATAAGGCTAGTGTATTATAGGAAGGGAGCTCAGATGAGGATTTTGCGCGTTACTCGAGCGAGTCAGAAAATCATATGGAGAGAAACTCTGTAATGTACCCTCTACCAGATATGAGCCCTTAATATTGCGGCGTCCTATTTTTATTTTTCGATCCTCGGAAAAACTCGAACGTGTCAGATTACAAGATAAGTTGAGTACATGCAGATGAGTGTATATTTCAATAATCTGCAAAAGAAGGAAATGGGCGAGTCACAAAGTTGTAAAAAAAAAATCGGCCACAGCCGCCCTCTGTTAGTATTAGACGATTACGTCAGATTAAACTCTTGAGCCCCGAGCGACCGCCGGCGTTCACAAACCTATTGTCATTCTATATATCTCTAATTTACCGTAATTAGAATACCGATTCAATAGGTTGATCTATCGATTATCAGAAAGGCAGAGCACGTATGAATAACTGACGCGCTCGAGTATTTTCGATTTGTTTTTTTTTTTTATATTTTTTAAGAATTCCTGCATGCGGAGAGTATGGAGACCCAATAAAATTAAAACTTCCCATAGACGTTTCGTTTTAGAACTTAATCTTCACAATCTGATAGGTTCCCATGGCGCTTTAGTAACTGAACATTTGGCATCTTGGCCTCCCCTAATTACACAAACAAATTCATAGTAAAATAGAAAATCACGCTAACATTGACCGGATGAAGTAAGCCCTTTAGACAGTATGGACGCGCTTTTGTCAATTTTAAAAGTGGGAATTCTGAAAATTCTAAATAGGTGTATAAAAAAAAGGTAAATAATTAACTAATTTTTATTACATATGTTTGCAAACATTGCAGTGTATAATTACTAACTCTTTTTTGTTTTCAAAAGATATTGTAATATATTTATTTAGTACAAGGACCGCCGAAAGCCTCATTCAACCGTTTCCACGTTGCTTTTTCTCGTACCACGCTGCTCGATGTTTTTCCTGCTGTCTTTATGATGTCGTCACTCTATCTCTTTTGTGGTCTGCCTAGTCTACGCTATCTGCTAATAGGTACCAGTCAGTGGTGATTTTGGTCCACCTTTCGTTTGATGATCCGGTCTATTTTCATTTCATACCAAGCACTTTCTTGACCACATCATTGGCCTTGGTTTGGCTTCGTAAGATAGAGTTGTTCATTTTGTCCTTCTGTCTGTAGTTCATGTAACTCCTTTCTATTAAGTTTTTCTACATTCCGTTTTATTTATTTTTCGTAGTTATATTGCAGCTAGCTGCTTTCAATGATCAGCTTTCTTACTTTTATTAGTACTCTATAAATTGTAAATATAAAATACCTCATATATTTTCAGATAAAAACGTATTGTTATTTTACAGCCGTATTTTAGTTGAAATTCAAATTCGCTCGATAAAATCTGATATACGTATGAACAATGCCTAGGTAACGCTTTGAATTTTGATCATCTTTCATATCAATTTATGTACGAAAAGCCTACGTTTTAGTGGAATTTTAAATGAACTTGTGGCTTAATGTCTCGAGCGCTAATATCTTTATACCAAGGGTAAAAACAATGTACCTATATTGAATGTACCTGCTTATTAATTTCGACTACTGCTTAAGAAAACCGAGCAGTGGTGGCCGAGTGGTAACGACTCAGACTGACAAGTTGTAGGTTGCGTGGTCAAACCTAGCCAGGCGCATTTCTTAGTTGAATTTGAATTGCTTAAGTATTTGAATTTGGAATCTGTTCTATAATTTTTGTTGTTTTGTATTGTTTTTGCATTTAGCCAGTGTTAAGTTTAAACAATATTCTCGATAGTCGATTAATGTAATCCACATTGCGTTGGTTTATATGAATTTGATAGTTGAAGCTTTGACCGGTTTTAGTGACGTTTTGAATTTAGATTTAAGGGCCTTATCATACTAGCGGATTGCGAGCGTCTTCAAAGTGGAGCGGGCGCGCAACGAATGCGTCGCGAACACGCCGCGGAAAGCAAAGACGTCGCGGACGCGTGGCAAATGCATTACATTTTCGTGGCGTGTTTGTTTGAAATTATAGCCGGACAATACACTCAGTAACAAATTGAATTCTGACGAGGAAACACAGCTGTTGGCTTTATTGCTACGAAGACGCCGGAGACGAAAACGAAAGCATCGACGAATTTAAATCTCGTTGCGCGTCCGCTACAAATTCGGTGCGCATGCGCGGCGTGTTCGTTGTGTGTTCGCAACGAATTCGTTGCGCGCCCGCTCCGCTTTGAGGACGTTCGCAATCCGCTAGTATGATAAGGCCCTAAGAATTTGGAGAGCATTGGTGGCCCAATGGTAAATGCGTCGACTCACGAGTAGGTCGGGGATTTTAACCCAGCCAGTCGCATTACTTTGTGTAATTTATTTCATCACCACTACTCTCAAAACGGTGAAGGAATATATCGTGAGGAAACCGGCATGTCTTAGAACCAAATATTCGAAGACATGTGATATCCACCAATTCGCACTGGGTCTGTCTGATGGATTGCGGTCCATTGCCTGTCCTAGAGAGGAGGCCTGAGTCCCAGTAGTGAAAACATTAATAAAGCTGATGATGATGACGTTTTTTCTTTTTTTTTGTTTTGTAATTCGTTAGAGATTAATTAACTTTTATTTAATTCTGTTCTTTGTCCTATCTAAAATAAATCAAAGGTTTCTTCTTTATTTCTATCTAGATTCTAGATAGAAATAAAGAAGAAACATTTCTAGAATGACCTATTCTCATAGCGAGGTTACAAACTGAACTTTGTTTTAACTTGCGACCTAAAGAACAACCTCAATATAATGCACGCACGTACATTATCAAAGTCGTTCCAACTCTGCAATAATCATAACCAGAATTATTTTATTATAACCCAGCTTCTACAAGAATTCATTTTCTTGATAGTCTTTCGACTGTTGCAACATTTATACAACGCAAATTAAATTTAAATAACAATGTGAATAGAATAAAAAAAACTTATCTGAAGTGTGTGTCGGACTCTCGCACGATGCGTTCCTTACGAATTTAGTAAATAGTTCAATTCTTGAATTTAATCTCGAAGATTTTTTCGAATGAGCAGTGGTGGCTCACGTCGTAATCATTCGAAAAAATTATCACTGGCGACCGAGTGGTTCAAACTCAGCCAAGCGCATTACTTTATGTAATTTATTTCATCACCACTGCTATCAAAACGTTGAAGGAAAACATCGTGAGGAAACCGGCATGGCCTAGAACTAAAATTCGAAGACATGTGATATCCACCAATTCGCCCGCGTGTTAGATTATAGCCCATTCCCTCTATTTGAGAGGTGGCCAGTCCTAGTAGTGGGAACTTTAGCAAGCCTGATGATGATGAAGATAAGATAATGACGTAAGTATAAAACAGTTTTCAAAGGTTTTTCCCAAACTTGCTTCATGATAATTTTCATGATTTTAGGACAACGGAAAGTGCCCTGTAGGTTTTGATTTCCTAGCGAGTGTCAAAACAAGCACCTATCGGAGCATAAAAGGCTTTATGTTTAGATTGCACTGACTTAGAAGTTTGATTTTTACACTGTTACTTGATTTAGCAAACTTGGGTGTCTGAAATTAATTTTAACTTAATATCTATATGCGTTCCTATATAAGACCTGTCATTCTGTATGGATCAGAATGTTGGGCTATTAAGAAGATGGATGAAAAAAGACTGCATGTAGCGGAGATGAGAATGTTGAGATGGATGTGTGGTGTGACGCGAATGGATAAAGTAAGAAATGAGTATATTAGAGGAAGTCTGAAAGTGGCGCCAGTGACTGAAAAGTTGAAAGGTAATCGTTTGTCTTGGTATGGCCATGTAAAGAGGAGAGATGAAACGCATGTTACGAAAAGAGTTTTGATTTTACACGTAGATGGATGGAGAGGAAGAGGGAGGCCGAAGAAAAGATGGATGGATTGTGTGAGAAGTGATATGAAAGAAAAGGGAGTTAGTGATAGTGCGACGGGTGACAGGACAGAGTGGAAGAAAAAACATGTTGCGCCGACCCCAAGTAATATGGGATAAGGGTAGGATGATGATGATCTATATACGTTCGTAAGAAAAAAGGTCTTAAAAAACAGAAATCAGAGTGATCCTATTTTTTTTGTGGTGGGAAAAATCATCTAATGACGAATCCCGCCCTTGGGTGGGGCGTGGAACAGTGTCAGACTCTTACTGACTAAACAACCCACCCAATTCCTTCTTAGCCCTCAAATACCGGAGTCGGAGAGTGATCCTATAAGGATTCCGTTTTTGTCGACTATTACAGAACCCTAAAAAAACATGAAAGGTATTTTGCTAGTGAATTGTACTTCAAGATTAATTCCAAACCGAATTATACTTTAAAAAAGAAAAATAATTGGCCAGAAAATAATTTCGGCTTTCGAATTTAACTGTGTCTCAGAGTAAACCACAAGTATCAACAGATCTAGGAATTGCTAGACGTCTCAAAGCATTGACAAGGGACGACTTTTTTTAATTATATAAGATAGTGGTTGACTGCGATTCCATCTGATGGTAAGCAGTGATGTAATTATTGATGGTGAAGTGCACTAGTTCACTGGTCAATTTTTAATAAATCCAAAATGAAACGGTTTTAGGAAAACATTGATTGTCCGTACCTACAGCTAAGTGGAGTGAAGTTCCTTGACACGGTGATCATTCAATGACGAATCCACCAATCTTGGGCGGAGCGGAAAATAGTGTCAGACTCTTGCTGACTAAACAACCTACTCCGTTCCTACTAAAAATCCGCTGCAGCGCTTTATTGGCATTGTCGTTTATCAAAAATTTTAAAATTTACAGCGCTGATACGTCAAAATTGCACTAATGTCATCAATGTAAAAGTGTATAGCATGCTGATCACTTAAGTATAGTCACTGTATGGCACGCGTCATCTTGTGCGGAGTACATATAATTACACCGTGAATTTTTTTTGTTTTCCCGAAGCGAAATGATTTGGAAATGTCTTGGTAATACAATCGTTTCATAATAAATAAAATATAAGAAACGTAAAATGGTACCGTTGAATGCAAGTTATTTATTGGTATAACAACAAATAGAGCTAATTTTGGTTTGAACACTTTCTGCATCGATTTCCTTTGACAACGTGTGCGACGCAAGTAGTACCTAAAAGTCACGTCTAGAGTTACTATTGTTTCTCACTTTTTCGAGTTCATAAAAATTTATACAAATAAAAAAAATCCTTTATTTTTTTTACTTTTATTTGTATACTTTCAAAGTACTCCTTATGGCAAGTCGGTCTGTCGCTGGAAAAGAACTATTAATATTTCAGGGTTTAAATCCATGTTCTTAGCTCTGTGACAACCACTGAAACTTTGTTATGAAGACTTGCTTCTTAATCATTTTCAATGTTAAGTTTCACACTTTTGGAACGAAATAGTTTGGAATTAAAGCTAGTTTTAATGAAGTATGGAGCTATTTGAATTGTTTCAGAAATTACCTTTGTTTTGTGGTTTTGCTGCGGTTGAAAGACCCGAGACCTAGTACGGTCTCTAGATTTCTGTCGAGATCTTAATGCGAACCGTTTGATGAACTAAAACACTGAAATGTTAAGGTGTTTGAGCTATACAGGACTAATTTTGATCGTTTCCGTCCTATGGAGGGTCGATTCGATATATGAAACTCTATCGATTTATAAAGATTAAATAAAAAAATTAAGAACTATTTCGAGGGTTATACTTGCGGAGCATGTGTGATGCAATCCTCACGATATTAAAAAATCTTAATTCTTAAATTGTTGCTGCGCATCGGTCACGATCAGGGCAAAGTCTATTGAACAACATTTAAGTGAAAGTCAAAAGTAAAATTATTTTTATTTCACAAGGTTCTACATGGGCACTTATAAAACGTCAGAAGCTAAAGCATGGTTCCAAATTGGTCGTTTCCTATGGAGGAGAACCAGCCAGAAACTCCACGGTTGCTCTTTAAAAAAAATGGTTTATGTTACAATATTTACTCAATACAGTAATAATAGATTATGTAAGGACAGTGTATACAACAAAAATATTCATCATAAATAGGTTGTAATTTAAGAATTAGCGGAGTCTAGTCAATTTAAAAACAGAATCACACATGTCTTCGAAGTTTTGGTTCTAAGAAACTCCGGTGTCCTCACGATGTCTTCGACTCTTCGTTCGCTGTTTTGAGAGCAGTGGTTATGAAATAAATTACACGAAGTAATGCACTTGGCTGGCTTTGAATCTGCGACCTACAACTCGATTGTCCACTGCTTACTTATCTAACATCTCAAAACTATCTTCCACTAAACTCTTAAGCACCTATTGTCTTTCTATTATGTTTCTAATTACAGTATTCAAAATGTTAAATTATGTACACAGCTATACACATCCTTAACCGAACCTAAAAAAAACAGAATATCTAAAACAGTAAGACAGTACTAGAGTCACGACAACCGGCCGAGACTCCAGCCAAGACGTTTGACAGATAAAAACACAGCCAGTTCAGACAACGTAACGTAACGTCTGCGGAACCACACTACTAGAATTGGATTCTTTTTGCTGGGTCCTGCTCGGAAAACAGACAAGGAAATGGTATTACAGCTGAGTTTTGTTGTAGCAAAATGTATCGCACTGAATATGATATTCAGTTTCTACTTTTTGTGTTTAGTTTGGTGTGTTTACTTCGTATTTTTACCAGAAAACGGCAAAGATAAAGGAGAGTGAAGATTTTGGCAGGTATCGACTTATACCTAAGCGATAGACAAGCATTCTAATACAAAATATTTGACAAAAATTACTGAAAAGTTAATACAAATGTCCGCTGCAGCACTTCAATGTCGTCTAACAAACCTTTTTACAGTTACAGCGCTGTCACGCTGCGTGAACGTCAAAACTACACTTATGTCATCCATGTACGGCCTGCAGATCACCAAAGTGAATTAAAGTAACTGTACGCTACGTCTATGTAGTATATCTATACATATATCGATGTTGACAGGCTATGTAGGTATGTATATGAGTATGTTCATCTGTTCCCTCATAGCTCCTGATTTACTTATCAGAACTCGACGTATGGGGTATCGTTAGAACCGTCTTAATCGTCCGCTAAAGATAAGCTATATCACGAAACTTGATGTGGAGTGACACTGTTGAGTCAGTTCTCACTGCTGGGATTCAAGCCTTCTCTCTAGGAGAGGGAATGGGCCGTAATCTACCACAGCTCAGCGGCGGCGCCGGGTTCAGTGGTTGGTGGATGTCACATATCCTCGAATATGGGATCCATAAAATGCCGGTTTCCTCACCATGTTTTCCTTCACTGTTTTAAGAGCAGTGGTGATGAAATAAATTACAAAAATTAATGCCCTGCGAGAAATATTAATAGTAATGCGCCGTTACCACTCCGTCAGCACTGCTCTAAAAAAAATCAGCTGCCTTAAAATAAAATCTCAAAAAACCAAGTCACAATTATGGCCACAACTAAGTTCACAAGTTAAAACGATACGTGAGCTACAGAATGCACGCCGTCCAGCGAAGTAAGTCAGTATTCCGAGCAAGGGGCAATTTACGAAGCAAATTGGAAGGTAGCCAACGTAACAAGGGCTGTAGCGTTTCGTTCTAATACAGCCAATTGTCTTCGTCTCTTAGTAATTTGCTCTGATGTGAGGTATTTTCTTGAGATGAAAGCAGAATAGCCTATTTGGGGCTGGTTTTAAAATGGTTTTTGGCCGTCGAAAGTTTAAATCTGCAGTAATATTAAAGCTGAAGAGTTTGATGCCTACTGGAGCCAAGGATCAGTTGTTAAAAGGAACGTTCGGCCCAGGTATTTAAGCCCACATAGGAACAGGAGTAGGTTTTTGGAGATGTCATTTGATAATTTGCCCTCAATAAAAGTTGTAGTGTTTGAACGAAACTATGCAGTTCCTTCGAATTGCGGTTCAAATTGAAAACATTTTTACCCGACTACGGCGAAGCAAAAGGAGGGTTATGATTTTGACCTGTATGTATGTTTGTATGTATGTATGTGGGTATGGATGTTCATCTGTTCCCTCGTAACTTCTAAACTACTTATCAGAATTCGACAAATGACATATCATTAGAAGCGTCTTAATTGTCCGCTGGTTATAGGCTATATGGGTTTTCACAAAATCTAATGTGGCGCCCTCTAGCGGACAAAACATACGAAGTAAAAAAATAAAGTTAAGATAAATATGCCGTGTTTGGTATCATTTGAAAGCGCTTTACTTGTACATTTTGAATATATATATATATTACTAGCATTTGCTTGTGACTTTACCTGTATTCATGGGCTGAGAAATCAATGAACCCAAGATTAACCTATTTAGAACTCCAAAATATGTTAAATAAAAATAAAGTTTAAAAACTAACACCCGACTACTTAAAAACACGCTCTAAAAAGTACGAAACAAGAAAACAAGAAAGCCGTGGTCATATGCCATAAGAATAATAAATTAAAAAAAGTGGCATACGACCACGGCTTTCTTGTTTTCTTGTGTAGTGCTAGATAGTCCATGTAACAGGGAACTGTCAAAGTTTTAGCAGTTTACCGCATGCGTCCGACATTCATTTGTCACTATTTACGAGATTACCATTCTATCCCATTTGTTTCAATGGAGTGTCCCATGTTGCTCATTGGAAAGTCATAATGACACCGTTATATTAGTAGATTATCAATCTTGTCAAAATCAACAATTACGAATTTAATGATAGACTATTACTACTACTATGTGACATAATCTAATTTATACACAGACATACAATTATAATCATTACATACAATATTAATGGATGCGAGACGCACGGGACCGGTCGTTGCGGCGACGTTTGGGGGAGGCCTATGTCCAGCAGTGGACGTCTTTCGGCTGAATTGATGATGATGATACAATTTTATTGAACTTACTAGATTTACAAAAATATTGAATTCCATAAATTGCTACTTTATGGAATTCATCTCCTCTATACTAATTGTTTCTGCACCCGACAGTGTCCGTATTGATCTGTGACTACTTTACACACCAACACACCATGAAGCAAGTAACCCGGGTACCCGGGTATGATGTACACATATGGATTGCAATAAAATATTGAGTACTAGCTTTTGTCAGCGGCTTAGCCCGCATATATAAAATATAGCCTATGTCACTCAGGAGTAAAGCAGCTTTCTATTGTTGCTAAAGTTTTTCCAATCGGACCAGTAGTTCCAGAGATTACGTACTACAAACAAAAAAAACAAACTACCTCTTTATTATATTAGTGTAGATTCTGACATTAATGTTGCAGCAAATTCGAGGCCTGGACAACATATTGCCCCACATAATCTATATATATAAAAGGAGAAACTGACTGAATGACTGATATGTCAGTCAGTTTCACGCACAGTCGAAACTACTGGGCTTAGGAACGTGAAATTTTGCACTTTATGACGTAGGCGAACACTAAGAAAGGGATTTCAAAATTCAGCTCCTAAAAGGAAGTAATGGGGGTCTAAAGTTTGTATGGAGAACCCGACATTCACGTGGGCAAAGCCGCTGGCAGAAGGCTAGTTACACTATATGAAACTTTGTTCATACGACAAGAAATCCTGTAAAAAATACTTCCTGAAAAATAGATAAACCAGTTCCAAGATAAATAAGCTTCACACAAAGGAAGATAAAACTACATAACCTCTCACAATCTCAAAAGAGTATTGATAAAAGTGAAGTGTATGCAAAGTAAGATAGAGACATAGATATATTAAGCGGGCGACATCGAGAATGTTCATACATAAATATTTATTGAGGTCCTTTAACATAGTGGCCGGTACCGCCGACAGTGTCGGGTGAGGCGACCATCGTTTTGGTTTTAGACGAGACTGTTTCATTTATTTATTTGCTAGCTTTTGGCAACGGCTTCGCCCGCGTGGTATTGGGGTTGGGGTTGTGGTTTCCGGGATAAAAAGTAGCCTATGTCCTATTCCGGAGTGTATCCTATACCTGTGCCAAATTTCATCCAGATCCGTTCAGCCGTTTTTGCGTGACTGAGTAACAAACATCCTAACAACGTAACTTTCGCATTTATAATATTAGTAAGATTAACCAGAACGATTAACCACGAACGATTAACCAGAACGACAAAATGCCAATTACACTGATTAGGTACAAATTATGTAAAACATATTAAAGAAGAAAAATATAACAAATATACATATTAAGTAACCTACTCACTCAGTCTTCTCGCAAATCGCCAAACATTCAGTCAATATCTCCTTCCATTCATCGGCGAACAGATCTAATCCTGGACTGGATTCAAGGAGAGCGTTGAGTGCGATTAAAATTCGGGGAATGGGTGACATACGTCGCGCAACCGTAGTGCAACGTGGCACCTCAATTTATGCCGTCTTCCTTTTAGTTTAAGAAGAGACAGTTCGATACCAGAAGAATGAATGAACGTAAGGGACATTTTTATGTTTTGCGGAAAATACCCTTACATCAATCATCGTAAGGAACATTTTTACATTTTAAGTAAATGTCCCTTACGTTAATTCATACTTCTGGTATCGAGTTTCATATTCCTTTGAAGAGCAACAGACGTAAATTAATGGTGTGTTATTTCCGGGCAATGGTTCGGGATATGGTGAGAGTGGGAAGGATCTAGATTCCGATCTCCGACCACCGTAGGCGCGGCTTGCGGAAGGCAAGTAACAAATTGCTCCGAGTGTCAGGTAACCGTCCGGACAGGGCCTAAGTCGTCGACGGCGAGTATCGTCAAGTGCGCCTCAAGGAGTTATTTATGTTTATGGCCCAGCTTGATTGAAGCCTACTGGGGCCATGAGGCAATGTGAAACATGTTTAACCTGGAACCCTGAAATGACAGCATAGCAGGAACAGGCGTTGGTTTTTTAGTTAGTAAAAGTTTGATACTATCTCCAGCCACAATACAGGACGCGAAAATGTAATTGGACGATTTTTCTACACCTAAAAGCAAAAAAAACCTTAAACTGCCTATTGCGGTTCCATTCCTGTACCTATGGAGGAATTGATTTGTTTTGATAATTATTTGGACGGCGTACAAATAGTTGTTTCGGCTATTTTTACGAACGCACACGAGTAATTTCTGCTCTGGAGACAACGCTATATTTTTTTTAATGATTTCTCATTCGCGATCTTTGCGTCTGATTATAATTTAGATGTCTTGATGGCGAGAGTGAATAGCCTTTAAGCTAACGTTTCACCATTAACGTCAACATCACTGCTTACATCATCTGGAATCAGTGACACTAGTTTATACCATGAAAAATTTGTATAGCTAATTCTCACATTACTTTCTAAAATTAGGTAATACCGGCAACATTTCTAATCACAGAAATACAATTTCTATCCGGCAAATGCAGTTTCAAAGGCTTTACTAACCAAACCGCGATTACAGGGTACTAAAATGTGAATGCGAATTCGGGAATATCCACAAGTACTTTGGAAGTATGGGTGTACGAGCTTTTGCCTATATCGCCAGGGAGGCATAAAACTGAATCGACTCGATTGGCTATGCCTGCGTGTAACAGTGTAGTTTTCAGATCACATCCTAGCTAGCAATATTCTTTTCTTCATTGTGCTAAATGACGTATACGAGTATTACTGGAGCGAGTTTGGCGTTTGAAATTCTTGTGGGATTGTGCTGAATTTTTCATGTTATACTAGTCTTATATTGTTAATGTTAGCGGTCATGTTTCATTTTCTGTGCAATCGAGTTTTCTTTTTATTAAATTGGACTTCATTCAATGCCTTTCCCTGCTCTAGGGTGGAGCAGGTGTGTCAGAATTTTACTGACTGCCATTCCATTCCTTTGCCATTTGCATTGACATTTCTAGGCCCACGGTCTTTTTTTTTTAATCCTAGCGGGCATCAGCCCTGCTGGGGTTCCCGCGAAATATAGGGACCCAGCGTGTTGAAGCCATCTGGGGCCAATGGTTCGCTTCTGAAAGGAAGACAGCTTCGCAGGAAGGAAACGACGTAGGTTAAAGTCTGACGTTATCTCCTGCTCCGCCCAAGGGCGGGAGAGGCCATTGGATGATTTTTACTTACAAAAAAAAACCCTACCAAAATTACAAGCGATGTTGTAACTTGTTTTAGTTTACAAAAAATAATAAATATAATCTAAAAAATAATAATCATTACAGAGTTTGCGAAAGTTGCCATGTTAGCTTTGTGACACGTTTGGAACAACCACCTATTTAATCATAAATCAGAAAATATTAGTCATTACTCATAAAAGTTTACTTTGTTTGTATAAATGTGGCTTTTTAAATGAAAGATTAATTACGCAAAGCTTAGCAGAAATGTTACATTTTTATATACATTTTACAGTACCTAAAAAAACAAATTCATCACACCCGAACCTACCATTTTACTGTCATAATAAAGAAGAGCTAAAATGAAAAAATATCTGTAATATATTCAGTCCTTATATCCGAGGTTGGGGGTTAGACAGGGAGTATGAATATAATGGAGTGTTCATGTGGGTGACATTATTAAAGTGTGTACTACATTTCGATTGACGTGGGCGTCGCCTGATTTGTATGTAGAACAATGTTTTTGAATGGTGGGCAAAATTCATCTAATGACGAATCCCGCCCTGTGACAGTGTCTGACTGTTACTGATTAAACACCCCACCCCTCCCTAGTTTGCTTTTTGCAGCGGGGCCAAGCCTTCCTTTCAGAAAGGTGCTTCGATCCTTTTACAGAGTCCCTATGACGTAGACCCGTGTCTTGTGGCGTGGTGCTAATGTAGTTCTGCAATTCTAGTTGCCACATAAATGTATGGAGATCGCCACGCCCCGATGGGTCCACGTTATCTGCAATGCGTCTATCGTTTTGTGTGCAGAAAATAAAATGGAAATAAAATATTCAGTATAAGCTAATGTCAGAAAATCTTTTAATACAGTTTTGTTTATTTTTAAAAATAAAGGAATACCTCTTTAAAATAAGATGAGGCAACTTAAGGATTTAAGGTAGTTACCCTCCAGCGCCTGACTTATTTTTCCACACTGTAGTTAAAGTACACTAATATCGCCACCTCAATTATATCCCTTTGTTTTCTCTGTCTACAAGTTTTTATAACAATAAAATGCACAAAATAGTCTAAACATCTTTCGCCATTAAATCATGTGTCACCCTATTCAACTTTCATTGAAAACTTAGAAACATTTGAATGAAAGGAATGTCATTTCATTACACGCATTATAATACTTCTGTTGGCACTCCATTGTGTCCAGTACTCTATCACCAAAAAGTATTAAACATGTAGGTGACCATAAAGAATGCCAGAACGTCCTATTTATAGAACTGGCCGCAATTCACGGAATATTAGGTACGAGTCTAGACCAAGACGTATGTGGGTGCTTGACTAATTTACAAGTTTGCCTCCGAGAGCCTGCTAGCCGAGATTAGGTTACAGCCTCCTCGGGGACTCGTAAAAAACGACCTGGAGATAAAACGCCTTAAGATTTTTTGTGTGTAGTGCTTTAATCCAATTTTTGAGGTGTAGATGTATTACTTATTTCATGTCTTGGAATGTCTTATCTATAAAAGAGTCTATAAAAAGCTTTTGTTATTAGTATTAGAGGTTTTTGTTTTGGGTGGGAAATAATCTAATGTCTTGTCACTCTGTAGCCTAGGGTGGGGCGAGAGTGCGTGTTAGACATTGTTTTACTAAAAAAGCACACTTGTGTGATTCAAAGAACACAGATGGGTTTTAGTCAGTAACTGTCTGACAGTCCTCGCTCATCCAGAGCGGGAGGACATAAAGAATTTTACCCACTTTTTTTTCGGTGGGAAAATCTTCCAATGACAACCCCGCGCCCTTGGGCTGGATGGGAAATAGAATTAAATATTTACTGACTAAAATACCACCCGGGATCGAACGTTCTTTTCAGATAGCTTCAGTTGGCTTCGAACTGGCTGGGCTCCTATGGTTCAGCTGAAAACTCCTCGAGGCGCGCGTGTCGGTCTGGACGGTTAACGGACGGTCGGGCGACAAGCTATCCATTGCTCGCCGTCTGGAAGTCAACACTTACGGTAGCAGGGAATCAGGATCGGAATCCCGCCGGCGGCTGGGGCGTGGGCGCCATAGCCCCACGCGTGTGGCCTCCTCCTTTGCTAGCATTACTGTTTCGCTGAAGGAGACGACAATACCCACTAAAAAAAATGTACTTTGTCATATTATATGTTTAATGCTGAAACTTTCACAGCTTATAAATACCCCAATTTCAAGTTATGCCTGCAGTAACTTCAGGCCGGGATTTAAAGTCCCAACCATGTAAACGGCCTATGCGGTGGGCATTCAGCCAAGTATTTGAGATAATACCCTGGAAATAAAACTGTTGGGATGTAGTTATGTACTTGTTCTCATGTAGTTTTGGTTTGGGGTTTATTTTAGTGAGAGCATTATAAGTATTCTCACAATACTTCCAATTGTCACAATTGGAAGTATTGTGAGAAAACGCTTTTGATATGTGGTGTTGGAAAAAGATGCTCGGGGTCTCTTGGACCGATTTTTGAACAAACGCTTCCTTCCTCGAGGGACTGCCTTCCTAGCCTGGTCGTCAAGAAACGCTTGTCTACGCTGGTGCGAAGTCGTATTTTTGATTTTTTGCCCATATTTATTGACATGGAAGTAACTCCATCGTATGCCTTGTTATACAAGGGAAGGTGGACGGACCAAGGCCGCGTGGCGGATCACCGATGCGTTGGACTGACCAAGTTAAATCGGCTGTTGGTAGCCCATTGAACGAGTGCGCCCTGATGACTACTAATAGTCAAAAGTGGCGGGAAGTCGTGCGGCGTACCCTGATAGCTTCCGGAGACCTGCCTCCATGATAACTATGACCACTCTGCAAGAAGTGTATTTTATAGGTTGACATGCTTATATCCGTGCGTATAACGTTAACCCAGGCACGCGCATTACTTTGTGTAATTTATTTCATCACCACTGCTTTCAAAACGGGGAAGGAAAACATCGTGAGGAAACCGGCATGTCCTAGAACCAAAAATTCGAAGACATGTGACATCCCCCAACCCGCACTGGGCCCGCGTGGTTGTGGTAGATTACGGCCCATTCCCTCTCCTAGAGAGGAGGCCTGAGTCCTAGCAGTGGGGACATTATAAAGGCTGATGATGATGATCATGAGTGTCAGAAATTGACTGACTAATGGGCCTATCACATGCACAAGCTCATTACCATAGTTTCGTCTGCGCAAGTCCGTTTGTACACGCAATACCGACCATAATGGTTGGTAAAACAAGGACGGTTGAAGGTTTAAGCAGTATTTTGCTACTCATTACAGGTTTTACCCTTCCTCTAGTTCCACGCATGGGTATTATGCTAGTTAACTGCATTCAATATGGTGGATCCTTTGGATTATGATCATAACTGGAGTGCTTTAAATCCTGGGAGAAATTATATGGAGTACTAACAAAAGTAGGAAAGACGATTACAGCGTTGACTTCAATTTAGCAATTTGAGTTTGAAAGCAGCTCATTGCAACAACGGTTTCATCTCTGTTTTTTATGATGTTAAGAAAATTTTATAAATATATTTAGGCGATTCTCACACTGCCCCGCATGATGCAGCGTGGCGCGTGGATGCGTGTTCTTCCGTTGCTTGTAAGTATCTCCGTTTGTATGGAAAACACGCACAGTCCAACACACTGAAAATGCATCCACGCGCGTTCATGCGGATCACGCGCATATACGCGGAGAAACATGCACCCCCGCGCGTAGGTGCGGGGCGAGACGCAAGGTATGGCACACCGAATCCCGTAGTGCCACGCGTGATTTTGAATGAAATGAGAGCCGCCGTGCGTGAATCTACAATCGCACCTACGCGCGTGTGTGCGTATAAAACACGCACGATGATGCAAATTTGCACTCCCGCAAGAACGCGCGTAAATACGTTGAAACGCAACATGCAGCATGATGCGGGGCAGTGTGTGAACCGCCTTAACGAGCCTTCTGCTGGCGACTTTACTCACGTGAAAGTAGGGTTGTCTATACAAACTTTAGACCCCCAATCACATCCCATTAGAAGCTGAATTTTGAAAAACCCTTTCTTAGTGTTCGCCTACGTCATAAAAGGAAGCCTTGTGCAAAATTTCATGCTCCTAGTCTCAGTAGTTTTGGCTGCGCGTTGATACGTCCGTCAGTCAGTTTCTCTTTTTATATATATATATATATATATATAGATAGATAAAAAGCAATAACAGCAATTGTCAATATTTTAATAGGCAGTTTTTTTCCAGAAAGTCGATTCGTTTATTTTTTATGCACGAGTACGTCAATCAACTTCAGTTATAGTGACGGAAATTCTACGAATTCTTCCGTTTTGATAAGTGAATAAGTACTTCGAAAAAATTAAAATACGAACACCGATAAATGTTTTCTTCGAAATCGTTTAAAAAATCAAACAAGCAATATTGAATTCACATGTATTTTTTTCGAGTTAAGTGAGAAGATAAATTGATTCTCTTTAAAAAATATTTTGGAGGTAAATGAAAAAATAAAAACTTACAAATACAATAAGGAACAGATATATTTATGACTCAATCTAACTTTTGACATTAACTTGCATTTTTTTTAATATTTGATTTTTAACTGATCTAAGTATTGTGAGTTTTTCATTCAAATTTATTTATTATGATTTTTTAATATATATTTATAGATACTTTAATGTGTATTTATTATAATTAATTTGAACTCCTGACTAATAATAAATGTTTTTTTTTAAGTATTTATTTTTAATTCAGCCGAAAATCCCATAGGGCCTCGCCAAGTATTGCCTTGTTTGTTGTGTTTCACGTGCGCCTCAAAGGTCAAGGGGAATATCTGAAAAGGAAGTCCATGGTTTTAGATCACATATATATATCTACTGAAGGGCATACACACGTGGTTTTATTTACTAAAAGTCTAACACATACGCTTCCTCATCATCGTCATCATTTCAGCCGAAAGACATCCACTACTGGACATAAGCCTCTCCCAAGCGCCGCCACAAAGACCGGTCCTGTGCGTCTTGCATCCATCGGATCCCAGCAACCCTGACCAGTTCATCGGTTCACCATATGGTAGGTCTTCCAACGCTGCGTCTTCCGATACGCGGTCGCTACTCCAGAACCCTTCGGCCCCAGTGGTCATCTGTTCTACGTGCAATGTGTCCTGCCACTTAAGTTTCGCGATTCTCTTCACTATCACCACCACCACCACCACCTCCACCTCGCTTCACGTCAGTACGCGATATATCACTGGATGATTCCCCACCTCAAAAAATTCCAGCATGCTCGTACTTACAATTGTAACCATATCCGTATTCCCATGGCCTTCACCATTTAAATCGAAAGAGATTACTCCATCCTACACACGAAACTTAGGCCTGACAAAGCATCCAACATACGTATAGCGATAATGACTGCAATTCCGTTGATGGTTCCGTTAATAGCCTGCCTACGTTCAAGACTGTTACCCTGCGATGGATTGCCGAAAACTTTGGCCGAATACGGCTTTGACAAATGTTGGTAGCCAAGTTTGGGAGTTTGTGGAGTTTGGTGTGTAGCTCGCTGCATGTGTGATGTTTGTTTAATTTGTGGTCCTTTTTTGTGGTGTAGTGTGACAGTTGGCTGTTGGTATAGATTGGCTGCTGCGTCCTATGTGTAACCAATGTTTGTATGTCCTATTGATAATGGTGCCGGGTTGGGTATCTTGTGTATGAAAGATTATTTTTTAGCATCGCAGTTTTTTTAAGTTTTGTGTGGGTGAACGAGTCGTTTCTTTCCAAAGACTGAGTCGTGGCAAGAATTTATAGCAACCCGTTAAGGAAACTAAAAATATTATCTAGTATCTACTAACATGAACATAGTTACTGAAGACTGATTTGGTTCTTACTGGCGATTTACGAGACACACATTAAATGGTCTCTTAAACCGAAGACTGCAGACAGTATAAACATCATATCGTTAGCTTGGTCGGAACTCTGATGGAAAACAGAAGGAAAATGTTCACAATCACAATAGTACATTTTGATACAAGTGCAGAAAGTTTTTAACTGCGATCGAGGCGAAACTCTAAAAAAGGGCATAGGTTCAGTACGGCTGTCGGATCTTGGCGAGTCTAAAGTTAGGCTATGCGAATTGTAGTGCTTGATAACTCGTATAAAATTAAATGGTCTTAGCCTTTCGACTGCATGTAGCAGAGATGAGAATGTTGAGATGGATGTGTGGTGTGACGAGAATGGATAAAGTGAGAAATGAGTATATTAGAGGAACTTTGAAAGTGGCGCCAGTGACTGAAAAGTTGAGAGGGAACCGTTTGTCTTGGTATGGCCATGTAAAAAGGAGGGATGAAACGCATGTTACAAAGAAAGCCATGAGTATGAATGTGGATGGATGGAGAGGGAGAGGGAGACCAAAGAAGATATGGATGGATTGTGTGAGAAGTGATATGGAAAACAGAGGAGTTAGTGATAGCGTGACGGGTGACAGGACAGAATGGAAGAAAAAAACATATTGCGCCGACCCCAAATAAAACGGGACAAGGGCAGGAAGATGATGATGATGATCGTCTTAGCCTTTCGACCTCCACAATCAGAGACACAATAGAAAGACAATAGCTGGCGCAAGAGTTTACATAAATAAATGCAATTTGCAGTTGTTACTGCTGTCATTTATTTTTTTTAAACCCTTTATTTTTGTACGAGTTTTCAACCGCTACAATTCGCAGAGCCGCTTCAGACTCGCCAAGATCTGACGGCCGTACTATACTATTTCTTTTTTCTTTCGAAATTCTCCTCGATCGCTCCTCAATATTGAAAGTAAACGAAAAGCGACTTTATTTTCCAACAAATGCACAAATTAGGTGTATCTACAGAAAGCCATAACTCACAAAACAATACGCACAGTATCAGCGACAGACATTAATAATTGTATTCAACATATCTATTACGGAAGTCAAAGGACAGTTGCCATTAATCTATATACATAACCACCATCTAAGCGAAGCAGATTAGTGAGGGTATCTTACTAATATTATAAATGCGAAAGTTACGATGTTTGGATGTTTGTTACTCAATCACGTCAAAACGGTTGACGGATCTGGATGAAATTTGGCACAGGCATAGGATACACTCCGGAATAGGACATAGGCTATTTTTTATCCCGGAAACCCCAAACCCAACCCCAATACCACACGAGCGAAGCCGCGGGCAAAAGCTAATTATATTTATAGTTAAGGAGTAACTAATCAAAAACCTTTAGATACATCTTGGATTTCTTTTTCAGAAAGGGGTTGTCCATTAATCACGTGAGGCTTGAAAGGGGGGGGAGGGGTTTGATAAAAATCACGAAAATAACACAAAGGGGAGGGGGGTGTAGTAACATATCTCGTGTATTTATTTTTTCGTCTAACGCGCGATTTTTAAACAAATATTAAGCGGCACGGCACGGCGTGTAGTGAGTGACTCGCCGTTGCCAGGCAACGCACGCGCCGCCGGCCGCCCGGCTATATAATATTCAGAAAATTTTAAGATTCGTTGTAGGTACTAAAAATACACGTGATGTTGAGAAGGGGGAGGGGGGGTGGTCTTAAACCTCACTACGTATCACCAATGGGGGAAGGGGGGTTAAAAAATGCTAAAAAAAGATCACGTGATTAATGGACACCCCCAAAGTGATTTAACTATATAGCATAGTGTAGTTTATAGAAACAAAAAAAAAAAAAAAAAATTTTTTTTCAATAGCTCTTTGGTTTTTGAAGCGGTTTCTTCCGTACCTCAAAAGAAAAAAACGGAACCCTTTTAAAATTTCTTGGTTGACCGACCGCCATGATATTTCTACTTGTGTGATGACGATTATGACCGATGCCGAGCTAGGAGGCTGCACTTAGCCGTGGCGGATGGTTAAACTTATTGACCGCGTAAGGGAATGGCCCCTTCGCTCCTCTTTGCACTGGCAATGTCTTATCCACTGCTACAATTTAACGGTCATTCAGCACACTTAAACGTGTACCTACATATTTAAATAATATTTATTTAAGTCAAGAACGAATAGGTTATTTATAATCAAGCGTACGCTTGCTTATCGCTTACATTACGGCCGTTAGATCTGCGAGTCTGAAGTAAGGCTCTAGACAGACGGACCGCAATTCAACTGCAATCGAACTGCTCGGTTGGTTTGCAGTTCTATTGCAGTCGTGTCAACTGCATTCAAACTGCAATTTGAGGTTGCATTGCAGTTGAAATGCAGTCCATCTTAGGCATTTTTTTAAAGCTTTTATTTTCGTACGAATTTACTTCAAACTCGCCAAGATCCGACGGCCGTATTGTACCATCAGGTAGTGATGGTGAGATAGTGGTCAAACGTGAGCCTATGACTGTATAATAAAAAATATGTATATGACTAAGATCAACAATGACCGAAGACCATCATCTCATTCCTACCATAATCAGATTAGGGCCCAGTAGGGCCCAGCAGGGTACGAAGCCTTCTGGGGCCAAGGGTTGATGCGAAAGCGGAACACCGGGGCCCTGGAACTAAGGCATGAAGGAACGGTGGGGTGGGTCGTTTAGCAAGTAGAAGTCTGACACTGTCTCGCGCTCCACCCAAGGGCGGGATTCGTCATTCGATAATTTTTCCATATAAAAAAAACGACCCCTGTTCTTTTACTTGCTCTCTGCACTCCAGGACCTCAGTATTTCTTCCAAACGACACCCCAACCCACAAACACGTACCTACGAACACATATCCATACATTTCAGACTGCAATAACAAAAAGAGAAAACTTCAATAAAATATAAGTTTGAAAAGCATTAGACATTACATTCGATGTCCCGATGACCTACCTATCGATTTTCAGCGCCATTACACTTTTGTTACGGGTTTGTTTGAATATTATTTTTGACTAGGTATTCAGTAAAAAATATCTCACTCAAAACAACAGTTGGACCCCACGACTGCAGCGGAAAGTCCCGTCTTTAACCATTCGAATACCGTTATTAGAGATATAATAGAAAGACAATAGGTATGCGTTCACTCGGGGCTCAAGAGTTTAAAGTAGGTACCTATCAAGCATAGCATAGCATGGTCCGCCTATGTACCACTACTGTACATGAAGATTAAATATATAAATAGCACCAGCTTTATAATGTTCCCACGGCTGGGGCGCAGGCCCCTTCTCCTAAAAAATACGGCCACCTAGCTCTGTAAAATATACGGTCTAAAACATCCCCGTTCAGACGCGGGACGTCCTGTCCGTGGAGACGATCATTGCCAGCAATTTCTCGTGCCGGGTCTTGGTTCAAGCTCTGGTCCGGAACCAGAGGATGCGAACATATCTTTCTTCATCTTCTTTTCAACGCCAGCAAAGAAGGCGACCGCAAGAGCGAGGGAACGTATATCTTCACGCACCAGCCGCTGAAACAGGAGGTTCCACTGGTGTCGATAATTGCAGAGTCGAGAATCTCTGGCCACTATAGAGAATAGGATTAAAGACGACACGTAATGGATACTGTCATCCATCATCCGCTTGTCCTGTAAAGACCGAGCCGAAACCGTCGTCGGTGCTTAGTGTTTAACCGTCGGACCGAGCCCAAGTTGTCAACGGCGCGCACTTTTCTCACGCGCCTCAGGGAGTTGTCAGCAATTGTAGGGGCCCAGCAAGGACCCTTCTAGGGTCAAGGGTTAATGCGAAAGAATAATACCGGGGCCCTGGAACTAAGGCAAGAAGGAACGGTGGGTCGTTTAGTCAGTAGAAGTCTGACACTGTCTCCTGCTCCGCTCAAGAGCGAGATTCGTCATTCGATGATTTTTCCAATATAAAAAAAAACGCCTCAGAGAGATATTAGCAAAATCATAGGGGCCCAGCATGACCAATGCGAAAGGGCTACTCGTGGTTCTATAACACAAAAGGCAGTTGCCTTTCCTTACCACACCTTCTTTCATTTGAAAAGTGTGGCAAGAGTCTTAGCAGTCAAGAGTCTTCATAGGCCCTGTCCATTTTGCCGACATCTCAAGGAGCGCAGGGAGAACTCACCTTCGACGCCTGTAAATCGCTGTGACATTCTACGTCCTTATGTTTCCAGTTGAAAAAAGGTGTGGGTTTAGTCAGTAAAAGTCAGACACAGGTCCGCTTCACCTTAAAGAGGTACAGATAGATTCTTACCTCTGAAAAAAACCTAAAACCACAGAAAACATCCAACAACTAGCAATCCTAGTCTTTTATCGAAACGCCATACATCACTTACTGTCGGTAACACATGCATGGCACATAAAATTTCAGACCACGTCCGAATCAGGGGCAGTTACGCAATGTAATCGAAGCAAATGTAGCCGTTTCGAGTGTACGGCCGGGGTAGGGGGGCAATGTATGTATGTGTTTCTTGGTAAATTTTTAGTGGAAGAAAGTCTATGTTGGTAATTTTTAATGCTAGGGGTTTTATGAAGTGTTATAGTGTGGTTTTAGCCGTGTTTCAAGATTCATTTTAAACATGTATATAAAAAACCTAAATATGAACTAAACTTTTTTCTTTTTTTTTAATTATTTCGGAATTAATAATAATAATATTATACTAACTTCATTAATGATTTATTATTTTATTTTTACTGGTAAAATTTACTAAGGTTTTTAAAAATATAAATAGATTCTTTTTTATTTTGTAAGAACACTAGATCTGCAGACACAGATTATTTTGTGTGTTAGATTTAATTTACTTTTTTTTTTCTTGGTACTCAAGCCTAGTCAATTTTTTTTTAACCTTTCGAGTAATTACAGACACAATTAAAATATAATAGGTGTGCTAACACCGGTATCCTCTCGGGGCTTAATGAACTAAAGAGTAATCATGGAGTTTCTTGCCGGTTCTTCTCAATATCAAACGACCAATTGGAACCGTGCACTAGCTACTGACGTTTTATGTTAGTGTAGGTCTGTTGGTCTGTGTGGTTTAAGTATGTGTATTTATGATTGTCACTTTTTCCCGCCCAAAGGGTTTGACAGAATTTAAAAAAAAATGGTATATGTGTAGCTCATGCCCTGGAATAGAACAGATATCTGTTTTTATTAATAACGGCTCCAAATTGCTGCCGTAAGGCTCCGTAAGCAGGCATGAACGTGAATATTGACGGTTTTCGCGGGGTACTTCTTATGTAGTTTTTTCATGACGTGAATTCGCGCGTGATTTCACGTCACTAATGTGGAGTCGCCATAATAATTTACTACTTTTATGCGGGTGAACCCGCTGGTAGATAGTAGTGTAATATATTGTGAAATAGACGAAAGAGGTTCAGTTGAAAATCAGCGTCAGGCACTAGTTGTCCGGCATACATGCTGAACTGAACCTTTTTTGTCGCAGCTGTGAGGCACACAATAACTATTTTCAAAGTATTTTTTTTTTTTTGTTATTTTAAGTACTTTTTATTTTGTTTTTATTGTACTTTTTATTTTGTTTTTAATGTACTTTTATTTTTATTTTTGGCTTCATGTATTATGATTTTCGTGTGCCCTACACTGTGGCAGAATAAATTTATTTTCTTTCTTTCTTTCTTTTCAGTTGTGTTGTTTAAAAAAAAACATTTCGCATCAATAGACTTGCATATTTTAATTTGTGAAGGACCGATTATATCTTTCCAGGAACCGATCGAAGGTGTTGATAATGTCTTTCTAGTTAAAAATATATGTTATTTGGGCTTCATACCTCAGTTGGCAACACACAGCTGCTGAAAACAAAACGTTCCAATGCCCAAGATGTTTTCAGCAGCGGAATACTACTTTTTTTTATGTTAGGTGAAAATCATCGAATGACGAAACCCGCTCTTGGGCGGAGCGGGAGACCAGTGTCAGACTCTTACTGACTAAAAAACTTACCCCGTACCTTCCTTGCCTTATTCCCAGAGTCGAGGTAACAGTTTGCACCACCCTAGGCTCCAGGAGGCTTCGACCCTGAAGGGCCCCTACAGTTTGCTGACAACTCCTTGAGGCGCGCGGGAACGGTGCGCGCCGTTGACGACTTGGACTCGGTCTGGACAGTTATCAGACGACCGGACGGCGAGCTACCCATTGCTCACCGTCCGCGAGCCAGTGTCTACGGTGGCCGGATATCGGCAGGATCGCGGCGGCGACGGCTACGGCGAGGGCGCTGTTGCCTTTGCCTCATGCGGTCGGCCTCCTCCTTTACGAGCATTACTACTTCGCAGAAGGAGGCGACCGCCTGCCATTCCTCTTCGCTGCGGACCATGGCCTGAACCAGGGCCCGGCGCGAGAGGTCGCCGCGACTTACGAGTCCCTCTCAGGATCTCAGTCTATATCACGATCTGAATTTGTTATGATAATATGATTAATCGTTTCTTTAAGCGATATATTTAAAGGTCAATATTAAAACCTACATTTATAAACTAAAAAATTCAGTATTTTTTTCAAACAGCCAAACAAAAAAAAAGACTGTCATTTCTATTTTAATATAATTCATAGATAAAGCAAGACACATGGCCTGCATACGAAATACCTCTAAAATCCATCATACAACATACGGGCCCTAACGGAAAGTGGACCCATTTCACTAGGATCAGGCCTTCAGAAGATGAAGGCTTTAGTTGAGTAATGGTTCTGATCGCGGCATTACATAGGAAGGCATTCAAATCGGTGGGACATTTCACACTGAGAGCCCGGAATGCACGCCCGAGTTCCTTGTATGCGTAATTTTATTAGGATGTATGAATTTTTGTAACTAAAAGTAAACAAATAGTACATTTTTCAGGTGACATCCGCCCGAGCTGTGGGTAAGGGTGAATTTGAGCTGAGTGCTGCAGTAACAAGTTTTCATAAAATAAATTAACCGGTGTTGACCGGGGTCCGCGCGGCTCCCAGCCTCATACGCGAGAGTGAGCTCGCTTACTTTTCCGCACTAGTGTGGAAAATAATAAATTGTGTGCATAAAAGCGATCAGGCCTTCAGAAGATGAAGGCTTTACTTGAGTAATGGTTCTGATCGCGGCATTAAATAGGAAGGCATTCAAATCGGTGGGACATTTCACACTGAGAGCCCGGAATGCACGCCCGAGTTCCTTGTATGCGTAATTTTATTAGGATGAATGAATTTGTGTATTAAGAGCTAAAAGTAGACAAAAAATAGTACAATTTTCAGTTGAAATTCGTCCGAGCCGCAGGTGAGGGTATGATTAAGCCGAGTGCTGCAGTAACAAATTTTCATAAAATAAATTAATCGGTGATTGACCGGGTTTCGCATGGCTTTCCCAGCCCCATACGCGAGAGCGAGCTCACGCACTTTTCTGCACTAGTATGTATCGTTTCCGATTCGCAATCGCGTCGAAATGCCTAAACTTTCCACCCTACACTATTGTCATCAACTAGACACAACTCTGGGTTTCTATTGAGACATTCCAGATGCAAAAACTCAATAGCATTTTAGCCAGCCGGGGGTTGATTGGTGGCGGGTTATTAGGGTCTGACATCCCCTCTCTCTATTGACTAGACTTACCAAGAGCAGAAGACATTCTTTGATCCCTTTCCACTACAAAAAAATGATGTTACAGTCAGCAATAGTGTTTCCTACCACTAGATGAACGAGACATTCAGTTTTAGTCTAAACGGGCCACCAACCACAACTGGTGGCTAGCGTAAGCGAGAAAGAAAAAAATTTTCCACACTGACACCCCCTGCCGATCAGCTCTACCCTTGAATATATCTAAATTAGAACAGGCATAAACGGCGACACAAACACTTAGTCCGGACCGTAGAAGTTTAAACAATGTAAGAATGGATATTTGCCGTATGCGGAATCTAGTCATGCAATTCCCACGCACTTTTCGACACTGTTACAAATGTGGCCGTAGCGCGCGACAGCAACTGGTGGCAGTGATCAGTGGTCCGTTTGCGCCGAGCCTTACAGTTGTTACGGAATATCCTTTTCGTTTTACCAAAGGAACCTTAAAAAGAGCTTTCAAAACTATACCGATTACGTCATAATCTTACTGAAACTTCACGCATTTGTTTCAGGAATCAATTCGCAACTAATACCGGATTCCGTTCACGGATTTCCTTCTAAGTTATCGTAACACGGAACTAAGAAACATGTACTTTCTTAGTTCCGTGTTCCGGTAACGTTTGTGATGTTTTTTGCTTGACCTTTGGTAAACGAGGACTGTTTAGTTTCCTTTGTGTCATTTGGATGGAATATTGGAAAAAAAAATGGTTTTGATAAGCCTGAAAGAAAAAACACAAAGAAAACCTTGCTGACTTCCCCAAAGGAATAATTTTATATTTATTGACAGTCAATATCATCATCATTGTTTACAGGAGTCGTAGGACGATCCCCGACCATTGTATTTGCGGGTTTCTGGACGACAAGCAATGGGTAGCTCGCTGCCCAGCCGTCTACGTCTGTTAACGGTCCGAACCGAACCCAAGTCGTCGACGGCCCTCACTGGTCCCGCGCGCCTCAAGGAGTTGTCAACAAACTGAAGGGGGCCCTGAAAGGTCGAAGCCGCCTGGGGCCAAGGGTTGATGGGAAAGCGTTACAACAGGGCTCTGGGATTAAGGCAAGAAAGGAACAGGGTAGGTTGTTAAGTCAGTAAGAGTATGACACTGTTTTCCGTTCCGCCCTTGGGCGGTCATTCGTCGATTCGTCATTGGATGATTTTTACCTAACATTTTTTTTTTTTTTTTTTATGGTAGGTAAAAATCATCGAATGACGAATCCCACTCTTGGGCGGAGCGGGAAACAGTGTCAGACTCTTACTGACTAAAGAACCTACCCCGTACCTTCCTTGCCTTATTCCCAGAGTCCCGGTGTAACGCTTTCGCATCAACCCTCAGCTCCGGGAGGCTTCGACCCTGCAGGGTCCCTACGGTTTGCTGACAACTCCTTGAGGCGCGCGGGAACGGACGGACGGAACATAAAAAATCCTTTTATGTATTAGTGCGATTTGGTGCAGAGCTGTTTACCTGTTAAAGTTTCCTAACGAACTTACGTACATTATTTTCATCATACCTACAGGAAACCCCTCATACTTTTACAGACAAACAAACTCAAAGTCATCCCCACAAGTTACCACATCGGCATTGCGTCATAAATCTCGTGACGTGACGTCATCGCTACAAATCAACCATCAGTGACGTCACAGTCGCGACCGATTGAATTTATGATGTGTTTCCGCAACAATATGTGGGTAGTTGAATATAAATAGGTCTGAGTCGCGTTTTATTTGAGAAATGTGTCTTGGGGAAGGAAAATGAGGTATCGTTGGACGTGTTTTTGTGTCTGATGCTGTTATGGACATATTATTTGTTTTTTTTTTTTGTAATTGTTTGTTAGTGAGTCATAAAAACTATAGATAAAAAAAAGCAAATTAAAAAAATAACATTTATCATTCATACACCGGTCGTCACGATCACATTCGGCGGCTAATACTTACGCTAGCACGACAATACCAGCTCTTATCTCGGCCCTTGTCTATCAGTGAGTATTGTGTGAGTTTCGAGTCCAAGTTTTCTATTGCGATGTTAGCGTGTAACATCTTCCCTTATCATCATTACATAGTATAAAACAAAGTTGCTTATTCCCTATGTATGCTTATATCTTTAAAAGTACGCAACGGATTTTGATGCGGTTTTTTTAATACATAAAGTGATTCAAGAGGAAGGTTTATAGATATAATATATCACCTTTACACCCGTGCGAAGCTGGGCGGGTCGCTAGTAAATAATATTTACTTCTGCCTGCGACTTCGTCCGCGGAAAATTTCTTGTTTTAACATATTTCACTCTGTTCCTATACAATTTTTCGAGATAAATAAACAAACTTTACTTCTTTATTATATTATTCATAATCACAAAATATAGCCTATGACACTCAGAAATGAAGCAGCTTTCTATAATTGAAAAAATTTTTGCAATCGAACCAGTACTTCCAGAGATTACCTCCTACAAACAAAAAAATAAAAAAAAACAAACTTTACTTCTTTATTATATTAGTGTAGATATCAAGCAAATAATACGTCATAATATCGTGTTACGGCCGTCATTTATTTATTTATTTATTATTTATTTACTTTAACAAAAACGGCTATCCACCAATTACATTAGTTAAAGATATATTAGACTCATACACTCATCTCACAGAACTCCAGGCATACTGACATGATCGCCTTCCATTCGTCCGCAAACACATCACATTCAGGGTGCGTGTCCAAAAGAGTGTTGAGCGCAAAGAGAGTACGAGGGACAGGAGACTGTGCACGCGCAACAGTGTGACTCGCAGGCACAGCGAATAAGCTATGTCTCCTGATACGGCTATATTTTATTGGAGCACAAAGTTGAGATAGCTCGGTAAGCAGCTCTGGAGCATCAATTTTTCCATGAAGGATTTTTAACATTGATACTAACTGGTCATTTTTTCTTCTGACCTCTAGTGAGTTATACCCTACAGAACCCAGCAGAAACTTAGTAGGGTACATAAAAGGGTAGTATCCGTAGATACGCTTGTAGAGATATCTCAGATAGGCTTTTTGCACTTTCTCTAACATCAAAACATATTTTTTCTCATGTGGGTTCCAGACGCATGCACTAGACTCAAGCTTACTTCGAACAAGCACGTTAAAAATAGACTTGATAGCACTTGTGTTTTCAAAATCTTTAGCATTTCTTAAAATGAAACCCAAACGCCTAAATGCATCTTTTGCAACTGCTAAAATGTGGTCATGGAAGGTTAGTGTATGATCAAATGTGACACCTAGATCTTTGATTGTGACTGTTCTGGTAATTATGTTGTCATTGATTTTATAATTATAGGAGACTGGATTACGTGCTCTGGTAAAGCTCAAGACGTAGCATTTTGACGAATTGAATTCCATTTTGTTGTTTACACTCCATTCGTATATAGCATTAATGTCGCTTTGTAATGCCATGCAATCTGTCTCAGAGTGGATTTCAAGAAACAGTTTCAAGTCATCTGCATATAGCAGACTTTTAGCAAAACGAACAACGGTTGGCAGGTCATTTACCATTATCAGAAACAGTAATGGTCCGAGTATTGATCCTTGACTGACGCCGGAACGCGTGTGATAAGGCTGGGATTCATAAAGACCTAGTCTAACAAACTGCTGACGATCGCGGAGGTAGTCAGCAAGAAGCCGCAGCAGACCTGGTGGAAAACCAATAGCGCAAAGTTTCGCCAGCAGAATGTCATTGTTAACCCTATCAAACGCTTTCCGGAAGTCAAAGTACAAAACATCCACCTGGCCACCACGGTCTAAACGTTTTGATATAAAGTCCACTAGAGACAGAAGATTGGTATTTACCGATCTTTTTGCCCTAAACCCATGTTGCTCATTACAAAGGTACTTATCTACTTGGGAATAAATATATTTATGAAGTACATTTTCAAAAGCTTTCGCTGGAGATGACATTATTGCAATGGGACGATATTCTTCAACAGATGTTTTATTAAGACTCTTGGGAATGGGGGTGACCCTGGATATTTTCCACTGTGGCGGATATGATCCCGTTTTCAAGCTTAAGTTAAATATATGATATAAAGGAAGGCAGAAGTGCTTTTTAAAAGTTTTCAATATTTCAGGTGGAATGTTGTCGGGCCCTACTGAACTACTTAGTTTCAGTTTGCCTATTCCTGCCATGACCTGTCATCATTCATCATTATCTTTTTAACGTACAATTTGACGAAAAACTGGAGACTCAAACTTAAGTCTATTTTAGAACCTGCAGAAGGGTCGAAGCCAACTTGGGTCAAGGGTTCGCGTCTGAAAGGAAGGCTCTGGCCCTAGTATGTATGGCCATGAAAGTGTGGTAGGTTGTTTAGTCAGTAAGAGTCTGACACTGATTCCCGCTCCGCCCAAGGGCGAGATTTGTCATTGGATGATTTTTACCTACAATAAAAATGTCTATTTTAGAAAATTTGTTTGTATTTTCAAGCAAAATAACTTGCTAAAATAATGTGCCATTTCTTAACAAGACAGGACAAGGTACAAAATTACCTATTGTTATTCTTTGTAACTTGTAACTTGTCCTGACTTTGAACAACACAAGTTTTGAACTTAAACACATGTAGACTATTATAATATTTAAGTTCAACTTTAAAGTTTAAGCCCCTGAAGCTGAGTTTCTAGACTTTTAATAGTTCTAAAACAAAAAGATTTAGAGAAAAAACTAAAGAGAATTTTCACTGAAACTTTTTCTATAAATAATGGTCTTTATCGAAATTCGATAAAATGTCTTTATCTTTTATTATTCTTGTAACAGTTAGGTAAATTAGATTTTTAAGATAAAATTATCTGAAATTATTCCTTACTCAGAGAATTTAGGATCTCGTCTTTGCAAAAACGGTAAATAATTTAAAAGGATTGAAATTGAAAGCAATAACTAGGGTAATGCCCGAAATTGATCACATGTACCGATATTAGGGTTGAGACAGTGCTCTCGGCCGAATACTCGGTACGTATGAACATAACGCCGAGTGCTCGGCCGAATGCTTATCTCTAATGTGATCTAAGGCGATTCTCACACTGCCCCGCATGATGCAGCGTGGCGCGTGGATGCGTGCTCTTTCGTTGCTTGTAAGTATCTCCGTTTGTATGGAAAACACGCACAGTCCAACACACTGAAAATGCATCCACGCGCGTTCATGCCGATCACGCGCATACACGCGGAGAAACATGCACCCCCGCGCTTAGGTGCGTGGCGAGACGCAAGGTATGGCACACCGAATCCCGCAGTGCCGCGCGTGATTTTGAATGGGCGTGATGTGTTTGTTTGAAAATGGATTTCGATATCGATACTGAACATATATACGTGAATAGAAACAAAATTCACATTTCGTATTTTTAGTTTTAATAAAGCTTTTTTGTTTTCAATACCCATTGAGTTAATAAAAATATTTAAATGCTGCAAACAATTTTTAAATAACGTGAAAAAGCAACAAATTATTGTTTCTATTCAGTCTCGATTTATTTCGATTCACCCCGTTTTACGGTATCAAGTTTTTTCGGCACATTTCTTTTAGTATTTTCGTTGTTTACAGCGGCAATAAAACTACACAATCTGTGAAAATTAATTATAACAAATAGCCAGACAGACGAATTGTATAGTTTCAGTATCATGGATCCGTTTTTACCCCTTGATTACGGAACCCTAACAAGTTTGTAAGGTGAACTTTAAACTAAAATTATTTAAAGTTACTTGCCTTTGAGATTTTCGAAAGTTATTTTGTGTGGAATTGTCAAGTTAAATAGCAAGATGGCTATACTACGCGGCAAATATGTTGAACTATCCGTTACGGCTAAGCGAAGCCCCCTACGAAGACCCGAAAATCGGTTATAATTGTCTCACAGGTTGAAATATCATGACGGTCGACCTTGTAAACGCAGTAACCGATTTTCGAGTCGTAATTTAAGGAGGGTGCTGTGTGTAACCAGCAAATGTTCAATGGCGTAGCTGCTCCCGCAGGGGTCGTGTATCAAAAACAACATTGGTGCTTTTTTACGAATGCTTGGTTTACCCTACTAGACGGTTGTGTATAACATGTTTTTATTTTTATGGTAGGTAAAAATCATCCAATGACGAATCCAGCCCTTGAGTGGAGCGAGAAACAGTGTCAGACTCTTACTGACTAAACAACCTACCCCGTTCCTACATTACCATACATACTAGGGCCAGAGCCTTCCTTTCAGACACAAAGCCTTGGCCCTAATTGGCTTCGACACTTCTGGTGTATAACATGATGCGAATTTTAGCTTACGTCGGGGCCCTATAGCGCTGGGCCCCGTATCATTGATACGGCAAATAAGGTGGTAGCTACGCCTCTGCAAATGGTTCCAGTTATTTGCCGTGACCACCATCATACACAACTACCGTAGCACCAAACCGAAATCGATGACAAAACAGATTACATAATAATCGATCCTAATTACCGAGATCGGTGTACCGAGACGAAAATCAATTAGTTAACGACTACGAAACGCCAGTGCACTGCCAGCGTTATCGATTTATCACAATACTCGATTGTCGATCAATCTAATCGACACTGCGTTGATTTATATGCATTTGATAGTTGGAGCTGTGACGGGTTCTAGTGACGTTTTGAATTTGGAATAATATAGGAATTTTGATTTTAGAAGGACTATTTGAGTATTTGGATTGCTCAAGTATTTGAGTTTGGAATCTGTTCTATAATTTTTATTTTTTGTTGTTTTGTATTGTTTTTGCATTTAGCCAGTATTAAGTTAAAACAGTATTCTCGATAGTCGATCAATCTAGTACATTCCATTGATTTATATGTATTTGATATTGAAACTGTGAAACTGTGAACTGTGATTTAGGAATTTTGATTTTAGAACTTCGATCATCAATGTACCTATTCAAAATCATAACGCTAAAGTGGTCTACAATTGCTACATTTATATTTCTTCGAGGAATCGAAACAGAAGTTATAAGTAACTAAGTTCAGTTATAATCTTTAAACCACAAACATTTATCGGTGATCTACTTCAAGAAAGTCTCATAAATTAAAGATTTATATTAACTTTCTTTTCTGCTATAAAATGAGCATTTATATGCCATAAATTCTCAAATAACATTTGAGTCTTCGTCGCAATTTGAGATAGTTGTTGAACCATTTTCAAGTAAACATAAATATCGTTTTCTTTTCTTGACAGGGGTATAAAATATGAAGCCGTGATGCAAGATAGACGCCCGTCCGGTGACGTCACAAGGACGCGGGAAGCGTTCATTGTTCTTTTTTTAAATAATTTAAAAGTTCAATGTTATTTTTTTGAACTTGCTTCTAGTCAGCGCCTTCGCCTGTGTGAAAATAGGTTTTGTTTTCTTCAGTGGTAGATTGGTATTTTTTTTATGGTAGGCAAAAATTATCCAATGACGAATCCCGCTCTTGGGCGGAGCGGAAATGTATGGGAAAGTGTCAGACTCTTACTGACTAAACTCGCCACCCCTTTCCATCTTTGTCCTTCGCACTGGGGCCAAGTCTTCCTTTCAGAAAGAGACCCTGAGCCCCAGTAGGCTTCCACCATTTTGCAGTCTCTACGATGGATTGGTATTTTATTTTATTCTGTGGATCCCCATTTCATACCCTAAGGGTATACATTTTGGAAAATCCTCTCTTAGTGCTCTTCTATGTCATAAAAGAAAACCTTGGGCCCTAGACAAGTGGCAATCGCTACGTGTCGAATCCATTTCTAAGTTCGATTTCGCCTTAACGATGTCGACCACAAAATGGTAGACAAAGTGACATCGACTAACATATCGATAAGTCGAAGTGTTGGTTCGATAAAATAACAACTTCTTGGCTATGATTATCGAATTAAAACGTCCAATTTGACGTATAAACATCTAATAACAATTAGCGTATCGAAAACGTTTGACCACGTGACTTTTCGAAGGCATATGTCAGTTCCATACATTTCGTAGTTTCGAATTTTGTTGTCGTTAGTGAGAATGTGACTTTGTCTAAGCCCCCTTGTCTAAAAATTCACACTCCAAATCCTAGTAGTCAGTCAGTCAGTAATTTCCTGCTGACTGGTATTCAGTGACTTAAACAGGTGATAAAATAAACAAAGTAAAGCGGTTGGGTTTTAACCCGCGACCTACATTCGTACAGTACGGCCGTCGGATCTTATAGTGCGTCTGAAGTTAGCTCTGCGAATTCAAGCGCTTGATAACTCGTAAAAAAATAATGGTTTAAACAAATAAATGCAATTTGCAGTTGTTATTGTTGTTAAAAACGTGTTGTTGGCATTTTTTTAAAGGTTTATTTTTGTAACGAGTTTAGTAGTAGTAGAACTGTAAGGTTTGGAAGGACTTGGGGGAGGCCTTTGCCCAGTAGTGGGGCAGTTAGGGCTTATATAAAAAAATAATAAAGAACTGTAAGTCGGGGTCTTTATTACTCGGCCACAAATGCGTTCTTTTTTCACATATGCTTTGGTACATAGCCAATAAAATTTCAGAACAAGGGCGGATCCAGCTTTGGCGCCAGGAGGGGGTCACATAATCGTGGTCACTTATAATTTAATTTTGATAACAATAGATGCAAGTAAAAAGTAGATATTTTATTAATTTACGCAAGTACTGTTCTTAAAAATATTTATTATTTATTGTACACTTGAAAAACTTAACACATAATAACTGGTACATACACGTACATATTGCCATCTTCTCTTGAAGACATCCAGGAAAGCACTATCACGCACGGAATGAGGCAGCCTATTTATCTACACTAATATAATAAAGAAGTAAAGTTTGTTTTTTTGTTTTTATGTTTTTTTTGTTTGTAGGAGGTAATCTCTGGAACTACTGGTCCCATTGCAAAAATTTTAGCAACAATAGAAAGATGCTTTACTCCTGAGTGACATAGGCTATATTTTATGTACGCGGGCGAAGCCGCTGACAAAAGCTAGTATTCCATAACCGTGGTATGTCCTAGGCCCGATCTAGCTATTTAACCGCTCCGGACAAAGGTAATTATCGCCGCCCTTTACCACCTGTTCCACACGGGGTCTGTTGGGCCGGCGCAGTAAGGGTCTGGGTGGAGACTTCAAACCAGATGTACCGGTGGTTCGAACTTCGAGAACGTCACCCCCCGTTCCATGACGCGTCAGAGTACCACCACGGACTCGCCCTGCATCCACACACACGTGGGAATGGGCGTAACCCAGAGGGGGCAAGGTTGGCAGCTGCCCCCCCCCCCGGAATTGGTTTACGTCTGTATTAACTTCTACTTTGGTCACTTTGGACTAACTTTTTGACATTTCTGATAAAATATACACACAAAATTTTTAAAATCATGCGTCTCGCCCGTGCTACTCGCTAGCAACGCTGCAAGGCCCCGCGCCGCAATCGCAGATCGACCCGATCTTTATGAATTAGAAGAAATTACATCTGATTATGCTATGGCGTACTTATTGGATATATAAGCAGCAGTAGGACTATGGAAGTACTGGAATAATAGAGTTAATACAAGAATCAAAATGTTTTCACCCAAATGTGAAGATAACCCTAGAAATTTGACTAGCAATGCCTTATTCCACTGCTGCAATCGAAAACCATAAACCACATTTGCACGCGTAAAAAGATCAAATATGACCGAGAAAAGGAGCAGACGGTGAAAGTGGACGGCGAGCTACCCATTGCTCGCCGGCCTTAAGCCCGCGCCTACGGTGGCTGAAAATCGGGATCGGAATCCTGATGGCGGCTGAGGTGTGAAGGACGGTGCCTCTCGCGTGCGGCCTCCTCCTTTGCTAGCATTACTGCTTTGCAGAAGGAGGCGACTGCCTCCCACTTTTCCTCGCTCCGGAAGATGATGGCTTGTACTAAAGCCTGGCGCGAGGAGGACAAGGCGGTACTCTGTCGAATTGGGGCACATTTCGACCGTATGCTCCACCGTGTCCTCCGGATGGTTCACACAGTTGTGACACCCGGGCGTCTATTCCTCCCGAACTTATCGCCGTGATTCTGGCGTGCCCAGCACTGGGTTGCGATAGTCGCTCTCGCCATTTCAGCATGACATCCGCCAGAACTCAGTCCGCCATGCTTCGACTTGAGGCGGCAGCGGAGTTTTTCGGAGCCTCGGCGTTGAATCTCCAGGCGCAATCGTGCATGCTTGTAAGGAATGTCACCTCCAGATCCCACGGTGGCAGGCCACCGAAAGAAGGGCACTACTGCCCACATGACCCTCTGGCATGAGATAAGCTGGGGATCAAGCAACAGAGGATTGCTTCCATAGTAAGGGCCAGCACTTCATAAAGGGCCTTGAACCGGTCGATGGCTATGTAGAACCTCCAGCAGAAGGCGTCATAAACCGTTTCGTTTAAGACCAAGAAGTTGCTTTGAAAATAGCTATTGTATATCTATGTAAAGAATTTATGTTAAAGACCTAATATAATTTACGCTTATTTATTTAACTAAGATTATAAAAAATCTGGTTTACCCCTCCTGACTCAAAACCTGGGTACGCCCATGCACGTGGGAATAGAACCCCAGTTTTGGATGACCAGGCCTGTCTCCAGAACCCAGTCCTTGCTGGTTCTTGAACCGGAAACCCCAAGGAAAATCCGTGGCATTGAATTTCCCGCAAACGACTACGCGGAGTGATGGAGATCAGTGAGAGATCTGTTTCGGGGACAGGTAGACGCCCACCACTGCAAAGTCTCCAAACCGTGCTGCCACGTAACCCCGTTCCCTCGTGCAACGAAATACCGACGGCGGCCGACGAAAATACTCTTACCGAGCCACTCAAGACCTGCACCCAGTCAGCTATCAACAGATCCTGAGCGGTTGATTTGGCGGGGGTTGGCCCTTGGCCTTGGCGGAGGGATCGCAGAACCTGCTCCCAGTGTGGTGGTCAGCCTGTTTGCCTGCTGCCGCGCATGCGTAACAGTGCATCGTAGCACAGCATTCTGCAGCCTTGTACCCTGGCTTAGAACACAGATAGCAGTGGTTACAGCGATCCATTACGGCGCAATAGGCCTCCACGTAGCAGCGGTAGCACCGCAGAGGTTTCCTTTGCGTGGAGACCCAGCTCAAAGAAACCGTCGGCCCTCCCCAGCGATGGTTTTGGTCGCCAACACGAGATAGCTAACCGTCACGGCTCGCATGCCCGTGCTTAGGCTAAAACGCAAATTGTTGATGTGGCTCACAAGTCTGCTCAGCTTAAAGTAGGATGTAGTTACATAAAATCTGTATGGTGCCAAATATATAAATAAAATCATTATTTTCAATTAGTGGTTCATCCAAGTCCTGGTCCTGGAACCAGCTCAGGGGGGGGGGTCATAACCCCCATGACCCCCCCCTGGATCCGCCGTTGTTTCAGAAGCTATTGTACGGATCGAATTGGTAATTTCCTATGAAGAAGAAGAAAATCTCGAGCGTAAATAAATAATAATCTATTTCAAGTGGCTGGTCCGAGTTACACGTGCGCGAGGCTTTGGTCAGCTACCATACCGTATTTACGTTAAGATTACCCATTTAAGAGCAGTGGTGGCCGAGTGGTAACGGCCCCGACTTACGAGTCGTAGGTCGCGGGTTCAAACCCAGCCAGGCGCATTACTTTGTGTAATTTATTTCATCACCACTGCTCTCAAAACGGTGAAGGAAAACATCGTGAGGAAACCGGCATGTCCTAGAACCAAAAATTCGAAGACATGTGACATCCACTAATCCGCACTGGGCCCGCGTGGTGGATTATGGCCCATTCCCTCTCCTAGAGAGAGGAGGCCTGTTTCCCTGCAGTGGGAACATTAAAAGGCTGATGATGATGACGATGACCCATTTAAGCCGCGTTTCCACTAGGCAACATCTTAAACTCTAAGCCCAAAGCGAACTTTGGGCTTAGAGTTTAAGAAATAAAATTTACAAGTTGTGCGCATTAATTTTAATAAATATTGTGTTAATCATTTTGTATACTTGTTATGACGGTTTATATTATTATTATTATTTTTTTTCAATTGACATCTTGACCATTTAATTAATTGTTAATGTCTTGTACTGTAATGAATTTAATTGTTAAATAATTATAACAAATACCAATTGATAAATATAATTTATTTATTTTTTCTAGTGATTATTATGTTACTTGAATGATTTTCTTTTTGCTTTTGACATGTAATTGTAAAAATATAAAGTTTGTACACCCTATGGGTATGTTGCAGTAATACATTGTTATGATATTAATTTTAAGAACTAAATTTACACCTGTGACAAACAACAATAAATTAATCTAAAAATAAAAATTTTGATATAGTAGTCCAATTGGGAGAGCAATCCTAGTGGAAAACGCGCGTCAAAACGAAAAAAAATCCAATGCCAATGCGAATAAGCAATAAATAATTTTTAACGTTCAACTTAAGGAAAATTGGGACGGCGGCGGTGGTTAGTTCGCCGTCTGTCGTCCAACTGGTCGGTAACCGCCCGGACCGAACCGAAGTTCACGTATGGAAAAGCCATGAAACCGTAGGGGCCGTGCAGGTTCGAAGCCTACTGGGGCCATAGGAAATGTGAAAGTGAAACCTGCCCTGAAACGAAGGCAAAGAAGGAACTGAAGTGGATTTTTAATCAGTAAAAGTTTGACGCTATCCCTCGCTCCGTTCACTGGCGGAAATGTCATTGGATGATTTTGCCACTTATTTATTTATTTATCACTTTATTGCACACTTTACCACTTATCACTGGAAAAACATTAATAACAAAAATAAGTGTACAATATAATAGGCGGTCTTATTACACAGAGCAATTTCTATCAGACAACCTTTGGATGGACTGATCGAAAGAAAAATATTTAAATATTTATTTTAATCACAAAACAGATGGCCGCTGGGGCCGAAAGGTTCTGGAGTGGCGACCGCGTACCGGAAGACGCAGTGTTGGTAGGCCTCCTACAAGGTGGACCGACGACCTGATCAAGGTTGCTGGAATTCGATGGATGCGAGACGCACGGGACCGGTCGTTGTGGCGACGTTTGGGGGAGGCCTATGTCCAGCAGTGGACGTCTTCCGGCTGAATTGATGATGATGATGATGATGATTATTTTAATCATTAGGTGATTGTACGACTTAAAAAAACATTCCCCTATTTGACGCTTCCATCATCTTCTATTTCAGTCTAATTTAATTCATTCATTAAATCCCAAAAGGACACTAGCGTCCGGACACATATTGTCTTTTAATTGTGTCTGTAATTACGGTAGTCGAAAGGTCAATGACCTATAAGTAAAGGATAGCCAAATTCGGCCCAGATTAAAACGCATCAACAAAATATTTCTTGCATAACATCATCATCATCCTACCCTTATCCCATTTTACTTGGGGTCGGTGCAACATGTTTTTTTCTTCCACTCCGTCCTGTCACCCGTCACACTATCACTAACTCCCTTTTCTTTCATATCACTCTTCACACAATCCATCCATCTCTTCTTCGGCCTCCCTCTTCCTCTCCATCCATCCACGTGTAAACTCAGAACTCTTTTTGTGACATGCGTTTCATCTCTCCTCTTCACATGTCCATACCAAGACAAACGCTTTCCTTTCAACTTTTCAGTCACTGGCGCCACTTTCAGACTACCTCTAATATACTCATTTCTCACTTTATCCATTCTCGTCACACCACACATCCATCTCAACATTCTCATAATATAACATATTTCTTGCATAACGTTAACCTAAAATAAAACCTATAAAAACCTATAACCCAGTATGCAAAACAATCCAGGAAATATGGGTCGTATTGTAGAACAAATACGATTCCAAATCGATATAAGTCTGCAAGTTACGATTCAATCGAGAACAGATTCACGCTAAACGTACATAAGTTTCACTTAGTTCCGATTTATTCCGCTGGAGGCGTGGCGATAGCTCGATTTACGCTAAGCTTCGGAGAGGTGGTTTTTAGTTCAATTTTTACAACCATTTATTTCAGTTGCAGTGCCTGTATGTTTATTTATGTAAAGTTAGTGGCTTTGATTACTATGCCGGAGGTTTGATTCCCATTCAGCACAAATGTTTGTGTGATGAGAGTGATGAGCATGATCATTTGTTCTGTGTCTGGGTATTTTTATGTTACATGAATGCTCTTTAGATGCTAAGAACGGATTTTACGAAACTCCACCCCTAAGGGGGTTAAACGAGGTCGCTAGTTTATCTATAACTAGCGACCCGCCTCAGCTTCGCACGGATAAATGCAATGGTGATATTAATTATAGTTTTAAAGATTTAAGCATACATAGGGACAGACAGCGACTTTGGTTTATACTATGTAATGATATGTATTTAGAAATATATAAGTAGGTTTATCAGCTGTCTAGTACTCATAACACAAACTCTGCTTAGCTGGAGACTAGACGATGATGTGTGACAGTTGTGAAATTAAATATATATTTTTATTTATATATTCCTAGCCATATAGGTAGGCTGGTAGGTGTTGGTAAGCGCAAAACTAGAGAACAGCTGAAACGATTTTTCTAATTCTTTTTTGTTAGATTTGATATTATTAGAAAGCTTACGATTCTGTGAGAAGACAGAGCGAAAGGGTTGATTAATTTTGTATTAATGGCTATTTTGCTGTACTAAATAAATAAATAAATTTGTTATTGTCTGTAGAAGGTTTTTATGCAAAATAAAGTAGGGTATAATATCTGTAGCCGGTTGCAGGCAATAGTATAGTAATAAAAATATAGTTTCAAAAGGTATATTGGAAAACAAACCCGAAACAATTCCACGCATGAACCAACTATTACACTAAAATAATATGGAAATGGAAGAATAATTCATAGTTAATGCTGTTTCCATTGAGTTTGGTCTCAGAGGAAAGTGTTCCAATCAGGAAGTGACTTACTAGAAAATGAATTAGACTACACACGATTTTAAACTCTAACTTTAACAGATTTGAGTTCAAAATACCTATTTTCGATTGTCACGTAAAAATGTCGCAGATAGTACGTAGTTTTTTTGCTCATCGTCGCTTGGTTTCGTTTGAGAGAACTTTATTTTTCAAACAAATAAATGTTTGGAGTCATTGAGTGGTGTCTAGAACTAGCTTTTGTATTTGCGCTTGTTTTAAATTATTTAAATATTTTTCTGATTCTAGCTTGTTCATTTTTGTTTCTTATTTTCGTTTATGACCTTTCTGCCCTTGTCCCGTTTTATTTGGGGTTGGTGTAATACGTTTTTTTTCCTTCTAATCTATCCAACAGGACCGGTCTTTGTGGCGGCGCTTGGGGGAGGCCTATGTCCAGCAGTGGACGGCTTTTGGCTGAATTGATGATGATGATGATGATGATGATGATGATCCAACAGGGTAGTAAGTTAGTTGATGATTATGACGAACAATATAATTCGTCATGATGTTATTAATTTCTTTCATATCACTCCTCAGTGAGGAATCAGGAAAATAAAAATAGAATAGTGCACCACTAGAGGTCGAGGAGGAGTGGCAGGCGGTTGCCTTCTGCTGCGAAGCACTAATGCTGGTAAAGGAGGAGGCTGATTGTATAAGGCCGGGATTCCGATCTTGATTTCCAGCCACCTTACGGCATATTCGGACGTCTCGGCTCTCGTAGATCAATCGTCTGTTAACGGTAGTCCGGATCAAGCCCAGTCGTCGACAAATGATAGGTACATGATAAGCCCTTGGTATATAAGGCATCGTAGGAACGGGGTGCGTTGTTTAGTCAGTAAGACTCTGACACTGTTTCCCGCTCCGCCATCAACGATTGCATCACTGCTTACCATCAGGTGGGAACGCAGTCAAGCATTAATTTATTGCAAATAATAAAAAAATGGGCGGAATTTCTTTGGATGATATTTACCCACCATAAAAAAAAAACTACTAGGGGTTCATAGATCTAATACGAGTACTAAACCCATAGTATTCGTTTGTGCGTCAATTCGGACACACCGTGTATACACCTCTAACTTCATACCCAAGTACCAGAAAATCATAAACGATAAGAAGCCCTAATTAATTCCGAACATGTTCACAAATACTCGAGCCCTCAACTTATAAGGAATACCTTCTTAATAGCAATTCCTTACGTAGTTCAAGTACCATCTAAGTACTCGAAGATTTTTTCCCCTTTTCTTTTCTCAATTCAGGCACGTTCAGAATTCAGCTCTCTATAGACATTACCCTTTAAAATTACCATTGGAATTTGTTTCACTGAGTTCAGAAGAGCCATTGAGTTCATTTTATCTCAGTTTCAATTTTCGTTCTGGAAATTCAAGAGCATCTATGCTCGCAATTGTTGGACCGTTAGACGTCTCGTATGAGTTTAGGGGAATTGTATATAGATTAAATGTTACTTACTAAACGTATTTACTATTTTGTTCGAAGGAATTTCGGTAAAATAAAAAGCAACTATGCGTTACTAATACAGATTTGTATTGTATTTTTAAGTATAATACAAAATCTTTATTTCTGAACCAACTATTGTTAAATCTAGTAGATGATTGGAGCCTCCTTTTAAGCATGTAACGCCTGTATTAAGTTGTTTATCAAAGTAAAAGTTTAGTAAAGTGAGGTTTATCTTCAAATTATAATTTCTCATATAACATTGCGTATCATCAGCCTTAGAGAGCCTTCAAATTGAAGGTGAAAAAAATTAAGGCCTTATAACGTTCCCATTGCTTGGACTCAGACCGGGCCGTAATCCACCACGCGGGCCCTTTGCGGGTTGGTGGATGTCACATCTGTCTTAAAATTGTTTAGTTATAGGACATGCCAGTTTCCTAACGATGTTTTCTTTCATCGTTTCGAAAGCAGTGGTGATGAAATAAATGAACACAAAGTAATGCGCCTTACTCTTAAGTTGGGGCCTTCCTTTTTCGGCCACCAATGTTGCACCATTAATTAAAGAATAAGGCTGCCTACAGACGGACTGCACTATAGCTTCCACACGGAAGCACACGCAGTCGTTATGGTCAACCGCATCTGGTGTCTTTACGCAGTTGAGCTGTGGAGCTCAGTATAATATTCTATCTTTAAGAGTCTCAAAATAAAGAGGACATTGATAGCATATTTATCAATGAGCGGTCGACTTTATGCTCCTTCACTAACTGCACACTAACTGTATGTGATTAGAAATGAACAACGTGTTTCAACACTACTCGATTGTAGCCGACGTAAAGTTGAAATCACGACTGTATGCAGTTAATATTGACGTCACGAAATAGATGCCGTGATAGGTGCCGTGCCAATGGTGGCACATGGATTCAAGTCCCTTTTATTAATCATCCATATTATGATATAAAAATTGTACTGCAAACTTTTATACATTCGTAATTTAAGCGTATAATTACTAATACGCGTCTATTAAGGTACGTGTCCATTGTCAGCAAGCCTTAGGCGATTACAAGACAAGTTTGCAAGCCTCTTCTCTTTTCAAACCTTACTAGGATTGGAAGAAGAAAGGTTAGGCTTTTGCCCGGCCATGGGAAACTAAATAGGTTACAAAAAAAACATGTTTTGCAGTTTAGGATTAAACTCTTTAAACAACCCCACAAATAAACTTAAGACTGAAGTGTTAATCCGTAAACATCAAAATATTTAAAGAGGAAATCTCTAAAAATACAACCTTAAGTTATAAATAAAAAAAGCTAAAACTCAAGAGGTAAATTAATTACAGCATCAAGTTTTCTTTAAGGTGTCTAACTGCCGTCCGAAGTTTACCGAAGACGCCCGAGTCGTTCCGAAGTGTATTTACTCCGACGCTATTCATAATACATCACTTGTACGACGTACCTACTAATGTCCTGAGAAAAAAGGGGTTTGAAATGATAAATGGTGAAAGAACGAATTCAGAAAGAAAGTGAGAGACAAAAGCGAATTGACAAAAAGAATTTGGTTTACGTTACAATATTTCTTTTATGTGAAATTGCCAAAATTACATACACTTTTACCTTTTTTTGTTTCTTTCGACACAGATATTGTTTTGTTCCGTTTACACGCTTGATGTATTTCTTTCCGATTTGTGTTTCTTTGATGAAATTTTTATGTTTTGTGAGACGTTTGAGAAGAAATATGTCATTATATTGAACGTTTGTTATTTTTTATTCTTGATACAATTTCCAGTAATGCGTTTGTGGGGATATGCTATTACTTTAAAAGAAAGATTTTGTTATGGTTATATCTGAGCAGCTGAACAGCCTACGGGTATCGTCTTTGGTCAATTATAGTGTGTTGGGGTTTTCTTTTTTTATGGTGGAAAAAAAATCGTTAAGAAGAATCCAGCTTCGTTCGTTATCAGGAAACATAGCTTATTCGCTGTGCCTGCGAGTCACACTGTTGCGCGAGCACAGTCTCCTGTCCCTCGTACTCTCTTTGCGCTCAACACTCTTTTGGACACGCACCCTGAATGTGATGTGTTCGCGGACGAATGGAAGGCGATCATGTCAGTATGCTTGGAGTTCTGTGAGATGAGTGTGTGAGTCTAATAATATCTTTAACTAATGTAATTGGCGGATAACCGTTTTTGTTAAAGTAAAATAAATAAATAAAAAATAAATAAATAAATCATGACTACAATCACGTGTTTAAGTCGTCATCATCCTACCCTTATTATTTCAAGTTGTTCCCGTGACCTGTCGCCATTTCATCCATCCTGCGTTGATCCAATGCTTTATGCCAGCGTCAGGCAACTGCTACGTAGTTGTCTGGCATTATGTTGAACTGGACTTGTTTGGCACAGCCGTGAGATATTAATATTGTTAATTTTATTTCTTTTTATTTTTCTTTGTATTTTTTTCTTTTTTAATGTTACTTTGATTGTAATTGTTTATTTTATATTGGTAAATGCTTCATGGAGTGTCAAATAAACATGTTTTCTTTATTTTCTTTTTATGTCTCGGTCTACCTAATCACGTGTTTTAGTCATCATCATCATCATCAGCTTTTTTTTTAATGTTCCCATTGCTGAGACACAGGCCTCCTCACTAGGAAAGGACATGGGCCGTGATCCACCACATGCCGGTTTCCTCACGATGTTTTCTTTCACCGTTTTGAGAGTAGTGGTGATGAAATAAATTACACAAAGTAATGCGCCTGGCTGGGTTTGAACCCGCGACCTACAACTCGTAAGTCGGGGCCTTTGCCATTCGGCCACCACTGCTCGTGTTTAAGTATCGGTCACTGTAGTTCGTTTTTTAATCGTAGACCACGATTTGACAACTTAAAATGTCAAACTCCAGAAAATTGGGAACATATTTCTGAGTTGTCAAATCGTAGTCTAGAATTAAAAAACGAACTATAATTACCGCTCGCCCTTTGTATATTATACGTTATAGACCGTGAATTACCTATCCATTTTCGTAGAACCGTTATATATCTAAGTCCCAATAAACACACAATATAACTCCATATTTTGTTATCCTACTCAAACACTGTACACCGCAGTTCTGAAGGCTTCAGTTTAAGCTAATGTTGATGTTGGAGATAATTGTTTTGCCGATAGCACTGTAACGAAATAGCACTAGTGGAGTATGTATTACTTGAAGTTTGGAGCTTCTGTTTACGTTGTTTTAGAAGGAACTTTAGAGGTGAGTGTAACTGACGTAAAGTCCCACATACCTCCGTTTCTGAGGCAAAGGGTTGATGCGAAAGCGGAACACCGGGGCCCTGGAACTAAGGCAGGAAAGAACGGTGGGTTGTTTAGTCAGTAGAAGTCTGACACTGTCTCCTGCTCCGCCCAAGGGCGAGATTCGTCTTTCGATGATTTTCCCACCATAAAAAAAACATACCTCCGTTGAAAAGGGAGGATCTTCCGACCAGACAGGTGTTACGTCTGGTGGACTACTGCCCGATTGATGATTTCGGGCTGTTTATTCAAATGTTGATTGTATTACTATATTTTTTCTCATATTTTTTTTTCTGATTTGTATTAATAATATAATAATGACGGCTGGTCAGTGTTCGGGAAGTTACGCGGTGTCTTCTCGTCTAAGATACTACAGTGTGATACAATTGGCCTCATAAGAAGACTCAATGTCACTTAAAAAGTAATGGAAAGGACTAGGACTAGGACTATACTAGGAGTATCCTTGCGTGATCGAATCAAAAATATAGATATCAAGAGAACCAAGGTTGCCGACATAGCGAAATAGAATCGCCAAACTTAAGTGGCAATGGATAGGACACATTGCACGCAGAACAGATGGCCGCTGGGTCCGAAAGGTTCTGGAGTGGCAACCTGGTCAGGGTTGTTGGAATCCGATGGATGCAAGAGAAGAAAAAGGGTCACTTGCGTAAGAGTACGGCACATACCATATATGTATAGGTACATATAAAAAATAACAAACAACTGACAAGACGCTCAGCAGCGGTCTTGTGGCGGCCTATGTCCAGCAGTGGACGTCTTTCGGCTGGAATGATGATGATGATGATGTGAACTCAAGGCGCTAAAGTGGAGCTGCCACAATGAGAAAGAACATTGAAAATTCTACAACGTGTAAAAAAATAACCATATACATCAAGAAGCGCTGAAGAATACAGGTTCAATAAAATCTCTACACACAGTTTCAGCTCAAAATAAATTTTTCAAAATATTGATACCAAATTCTTGGTATCGCATGATTCTTGATTTCAAATCATAACAAACGTGTCACAACACTCGGGGATCAATAACATTCCACGACACTCGCTAATATTACGAAACATTCTGTTAATCTGAGCGTCTAGTACCTGGCTACCGAATTTTGTTTTCTTGATGTATATTGTTACAGACTTCGGGTTCGTCATATACCAGCTCGACATGAAAACTCCTTAGTACATACTTGACATTGTAACTTCTTGGTCTATTGACGCGAATAATTATAAATAAACGATTATAGCGCCTTCCGCTTGTCAGCTTCCGGTACATCAAATAATTAGTAAAAATTATTATATTGTGCATTATTCTTTGATATGTATTATTGTCGTTTTTTTTAGTTACGGTTGCTAAGCAAATAACATTAAGAGAAAATTACTTGCTACTGTAATATTTGAATTATAATTATAAACTTGTTGAATGAGAAGTATCCTTGTTTTACTGTCACCATCCTGATGTAACAGTTGGTTCACAATATGGTTATTTTGTTACACGTTGTATACAATTCACTTTTTCATACACATTAAAACTCCACGATATTCAACAAAATTGAGGTCAATAAGAAACTCGTGACCATCGGAAGCTATTAAGGCAATAGTTCTCCGCGACTGGTCGGATCTCTGCACCAATAGGTGCTTAACGTTATTTATAACTAGATTCATTGCTGTGGTTTACTTAAATCTAGTTTTAAGTCGAACTTCTCGACTTCAGAATAAATTATGTGGTAATAAAGTAGGGTTTTTTTAAAACTGCTACTAAATGAGAAGGGTTATTATATAGGGTGTCATTGACATGTTAACGCAAACGAATACCATAGATCCAGTACATGATTCTAGAACCCCCAGTGATGGAATTTTTTGTCGGTTTTTCTTTTTTTTTTTTAATGAATTTTTAACGTTTTTTTAATTAAACTGTATAAAAACGTCAATTTAACATTTTTTGCAAAAAAAAAATTAGTGCATTACATTCCAAATTAAAAATGTCATCGGATTTGATTAGAATAACGACTTTATTTGCCTCGATGATTTTTTTATTAATTTTTTTTTTGTAAAAAATTTTTTTTTCTTTTTTTTTCTAAACATATCATTGGGATTGGTCAGTATAACGATTTTATACAGGTAAAAAATAAAAAAAAACAAAACATTTTTTCAAAAATTTGAAAAAAAAAACCGACAAAAAATTCCACCACCGGGGGGTCCAGAATCATGTACCGGATCCATGGTATTCGTTTGCGTTAACATGTCAATGACACCTTGTATGTATATAGTATATATATATATTATAGACTGACCCGTTGGTCTAGTGGTTAGTGACCCTGACTGCTATGCCGGAGGCCGTGGGTTTGATTCCCACCCAGGACAAATGTTTGTGTGATGAACTCAATCGTTTGTTCTGTGTCTGGGTGTAATTTATCTATAATATATAAGTATGTATCATCATTTATCAGTTGTCTAGTACCCCTTAACACAAGCTCTGCTTAGCTTGGGACTAGACGACGTTTTAGTGACAGTTGTGGAATATGTTAAAAAAATATTTTTGGACTAAGCCCAAGTCGTGACGGCGCGCTCTGTTCCCGCACGCCACAAGCAGTTGTCAGCAAAGCCGTAAGGACTATGCAAAAGGCCCGAAGCCTACTGGGGCCCAGGGTCTTTTTCTGAAAGGAAGGCTTGGCTCCAGTGTGGAGAACAAAGAAGGGACGGGGTGGGGAGTTTAGTCAGTAAGACTGTGACACTGTTTCCCGCTCCGCTCAAGAGTGGGATTCATCATTGGATGGTTTTTGCTCAACATAAAAAAGGTTATTATTAAAATCTACAATTTGCTTGTTGCTTGCTTTTGCTTTTCGTCTGTTTATAATTTAGGTTCTTCAAGAGTGAATAGTCTCTTAATAAACTAGTGCACCTCACCATCAACGATTGCGACACTGCTTACCATCAGGTGAGATCGAAGTGTGTGTGCTTGAGTACTAGTTTATATCAATAAAAATAAAGAAAGTGTTTGTAATGTGAAATGATATCTACCTTTCTAGCCAAGTTACAAGTTTTTGCTTCTATATGAAGTTCTAACTATATGCGATCGAAGTGGACTGTGTGTGTGTTTGGTGGTTTGGAAATTGTAATGACCCTTGTCCTTACAGGAATACCTGTACTTCATTGGCTCACCACTAGAAATCGCAAGCAGCACACGTCTAAACTTGACCAGTGTCGGTGACAGACTGACAGGTTGAGAGCTATACTTCGACTACTAGTATACATGAGACAATGTTAGTATATCCCTTTTAGGCGATACAAACATTACAGAAATGAAAAGACTAAAGCTCAGTTTGAAAAAGGACTATTCGTTGTGTGCGCGATGACAGCGCCCCTAGTGGCCGCAACTATTCAGGACTTGTCATCTGTCAAATCATGTCAACTAGATGATAAGATATTTTTGTGATATTGATTTTCGACTAGTTTTTCAACGAAATTGAAAAAAATAGTGTAAAAAGTGAGTGTGTATATTATACCTAGCGATTTTCTTCCTCGTGAAAAATATGGATATTATAATACGTACGGGATTTTTTTCTCTTCACAGCAGCTATCCATTTTTGTCTTTGCTGTAATGTCCACTTTGATGTTGGAAACGAATAAAACTTGCACGAACCGTTTTTCCCATTGTTTTTACAATTTACGACACAGCATGTACTATGACCCATATCGCAAATTTTTACGTTTTTACTTAAAATTATAAAGAAAGTTATGAAAATAAAGCAATTTGACACATGACAGCCTAGAATTAATTCACATTTCTGCCACGTCGTGCGCTACGATCGATTTGCCGTTCCCCACCACCCTCTTCGCACATAGTTAATAATGGATAAAATTAAAAATATAACATACATGCAAACCAAATCAATGCGCAACCAAAAACGAAGTGACAGCTCAAGTCAAAAACAAAAGAAACATTCTAGTAAAAAAAAATTACAAAATATGAATAAACAGTTTTACAATCAAAAAGTCTGAAATACTAACCTTGTATCCAGGACAGTACTAACACACAAACTTTAATACAGCTCAAACCATTAATTTCAGTAGTTTACCTCGAAGATAATCTCAGCCCAGGAATGTTGATGGTCACAGATGTTTCTTACAAAATCACGGGCGAGTCGGGGCGAGGGCTTAGCGTACACAGCTGGGTAAAAAGGATGGACACTACTTAGCTCACATAAGATTCCCTAAACACTACATGTACTATACGTATACGTTTTTGTGCCTTGAATCTGTTTTTTTGTTGGGATACCCTCACTATTAAAGTTAATTTTATGCTCGCCTTTAAACTATATCTCACAGGCTTTGATTATATAATCAAAGCTCAGTTGGTAAGTGATTTTGTGGTCGGCAATGATACTTCTTTGGAATTGGAACATAGGTCATTTCTGCTTGCACACTTGACAAAAAAAAAATCGTTTGAATCTTGCGGCGCGACGCCAAGCTACTCTTTGAAGTTTTCGTTTTGAGTGCAAGCAAAAAATAACTTAGCGATGGTCAGGCGGAAGTCTCTTTGGTGGTACGTTTGCCTAGATCTAACCTATTCACATTTAATCCAGATCTCACATTGAGCCACATCCTGAAACGTAGTCGTCCTTCGAGCCGGATTAAATATTGATTCAAACTGTACACCTGGTGTGCTGTTACTGATCTTGATTGTGGAATAATTTGCCTATAATTTCGACGGCTCTCACGTATGCTATCGATTAAAAAAAAAAACATATTTTCGTTTTAATGCCCTAATGACAAGTGGGAGCTGTATAATTTTATAGGTACTTAAATTAAGTACAAAATAATATCTTGCACAGAATCAAAAGTGCATAAAGTGAAGACGTAGAAAAATTGAACTCAATATGCCAATGGTAATCATCATCATCATCATTCTACCCTTATCCCATATTACTTGGAGTCGGTGCAACATGTTTTTTTTTTCCACTCTGTCCTGTCACCCGTCACACTATCACTAATTCCCTTTTCTTTCATATCACTCTTCACACAATATGCCAATATGGTAATGAAAAGAAATTTTGGATTTCGATGTTATACGTGTACGAGGGTTCCGCCGATTTATGTGTCTTCAAGGTTAGATTGAATAGCCTCTTAATAGACTAAGTAGTGCGATTCACTATCAACAATTGTATCATTAGTTACTACTGGGTATAATCGCTGTCAAGCACAAGTCACTGTCTTAGAAAAACTTGAACAAAAAATCTCTTCGTTATTAATTAAACACCGACTTCCAAAAATTTAACTTATTTTGCATTTTTTATTGTGTTCTTGATAATAGCGGTCAAATATAGACAGGTCAAATTTCTTTTTTTGAAGTTGAAAAAAAGTGAACACAAGTTGATCCAAGAAAGAATATGATATTAAAACAACCAAACTGTCAATTCAAGCGACCCACTGCAAACGCAATAAGAATATCATTTAAATACCATTCCTTCCGTCTTGGAGCGTCGTACAATAAACACGCTTAGCATCTCGTTACCCAAGTTTTCCTACATAAATTAATTTAATTTTTATCCGCAACTGAGGGTCTCAACAAGCTGCAGCTGTGACAACTGTCAGCGACAAATTCCTGCGGGCGAGAGGGGAAAGAGGACTCTGTTATGTGACACACTGCTCAAGTAGACTGGTCAACCGTTGTTATGGTTTAGTTCATTCTACAAATTTTAATGTTAGACGAGTTTAAAATACTAGATTTTATTAATGTTAAATTTACAAATGCCAGATTCTACAAATGTCATATTCTACAAACGCCAGATTCTTATAATGCGAGATTCTATTAAAACCAGATTCTATAAATGAGAAAGAGAACTCTGTTAAGTTATGTGACCCTAGAGCATGATGTGACACACTAGTCAAATAGACTGGTCAATTATTATGGCTTACTTGATAAATATCAGACGAATTTAAAATGCCAGATTCTACAAACACCTGATTTTATAAATGCCACAATCTACAAATCCCACAATCTACAAATGCCAGATTCTATAAATGCCAGATGCTATTAATATCACTTTTTTATTACAATTCCAATATCGGCCTCGAGAACCCTCTTCTTTAGCTACAGCAGCTATTTCTGGTGCCTCGAGTATATAAGCAGAATCTGTTTGGCTACTTATTGAAGGAAATTTTTCGATTATTATATAATTTTACTTATTTGAATATTTTTTTTTAGTAAAATCATACATAAAATTTCTCAAACCGGCAGTATTATTATGGTGAGCGCTATATACGCCTGAAACTCTTAAGCCCCAAGCGAACACTGGCATTCGCAACCTTATGGTCTTTCTATTGTGTCCCTAATGATGGTATTCAACGAATTAATTGTCATTATTATGCATTGATCCCTAATGTCACTTGTATGTTAAATGTATGTTATGTGGCTGTACTAAAAATGTAGTTTCAAACATTTAACCTCTTTTCTTTCAGACGCCCTTTGTGCTTCAGAGCCACGGAAAATATGATTTGAGTTTAAATTCCCACAAGACGGACAGATGACTTGATCAGGATTGTTGGAATCCAAAGGATGCAAGACGCACAGGACCGATCATCGTGGTAGCGCTTGGTAGAGGCCTATCTCCAACAGTGGACGTCTTACAGCTGAAATTATGAAGATGATGTTATTGAGTTTGAATTTCGAACATAATTTTCTTAAAGCTTTGTATTCCGTCCCAACGAGCCGTATGTCTCACGCGCCGGTGGTCTCCAACAATGTACAGAATTACCACTACACATCGCTGCTCCCACTTGTGTCCAACGGTCTAGTATCAACTTTAACTGGTTACACCTTCAGCACTTCACTTCTTATCTGGAACATTACACAAACAAGTATGTTGGTTAACTTTGGTTTTTGCCTGAGACTTTGTAAGCAAACTTGCGACTTTTGACAAGAACAAGTAAGACTTGTCTGCTAGTAACTTCTGCCAGAGGTGTCACCTAAAAAGCGTCGCATATTATTCTGAAAGAATGTACTATCGCAGTTATTTCCGTATGATTGCTTAAAAAAATTAGCTTGAATCCTGCGACGCGATGCCAAATGAAACCTTTGAAGTTTTCGTTTCGAGTGCAAGCAAAAATGATCATAGTGGTGGTCATGCGGAGGTGTCTTCAATGGTATAACGGGAATAACCAGTAAGTATACTAAGTTCGAATAAACTTCAACACATGATCGGTGTTCAGATATAGCAACAAGGGGCAGCGGCAAACCACGAAGATAATGGCAGATCGACCTTTTTTATAGTGGGAAAAATCATCGAATGACGAATCCCGCCCTTGGGCAGAGCGGGAGACAATGTCAGACTTCTACTGACTAAACGACCCACCGTTCCTTGCTGCTTTAGTTCCAAGGCCCCGGTGATCCATTTTCGCATCAACCCTTGGCGGATCAACCTGGATGTTTTAGTTGATCATTAGAAAAAGAAGCGACAATTTTGATTTTTGAAAGGTAGGGGAGAGCCTTTGTCACTCAACAGTGGCAAACAAGAGGATTGTTAGATCATGGTCGTTTCAGCAATAAAACTAAGATAGTATTGTGACTTTAGGGTAAAAATCATTTAATGATAACTCCCGACGTTGGGTGGAGCAGGAGATAGTGTTTGACTCTTAGTGACTAAACAATTCACTCCGTTCCTATGTTACCTTTATACCAGGGCCGAGCCTTTCTTTCAGACGCGAACCCTTGGCCCCAATAGGCTTCGACTCTTCTGTAGTCCCTACGTAGGTACTGTGCCTTGCTTATTTCCTCCGCAAATCGCTAAATTACGCAATAGTTTAGCTAAAAACGAGTTAAGATCTTCGAATATTTGAAAAACACGTTTAAAATACATGCATTTAGTGAATTTCTTGAGCACTCGAGTCTAAATCTAAGCTCCTATATCTAGCAATTTAGACCAAGTGGTGAAACATTCTGGACTACTATAAAGCAGTCCAGACTAAAATTTATTTAACAACTAATAAAGTACGACTAATATATACGTTTTAAACTGCACACTAATTATTCAATGCACAGCAGCAGAAAATCTGTGCAAAGCGTATATAATGTAATTTGATTTTCAAGCCATTAGCTAATATATACGGGCTGTAAGGGCGCTTTTACACTAATGATGTGAGAGGTGAATGGGCAACTTTATTTTTCTAGTCTGTATTGGTGAAGCGAAGTTAGCGGAGCTGTAATGAAAAGTTTTAGCGGAGCTAGCAAAGTGTATAGCGTAGCCATAAAGAGTAAGTTGAAAAATGCTCTATATCGATTTAAACTATTAAGCCCCAAGCGAACATGAGAAGACTTCGAATTCTTTGACTTTGCCTTCACACACCTTGTCAAAGTCAAAGTCAAAATATTTTATTTCATATAGGCCTACATGCGCACTTATAAAACATCAGAAGCTAGTGCACGGTTCCATATTGGTCGTTTCCTAAGGAGAAATGTCATTCTCCTGGCTCTAAACTACCTCCCTCCCAATTTTCAGCTAAATCGGTTCAGCCGATCTCGAGATATAAGTGTTGTAACAAACCCGACTTTCTTTTATATATATAGATTTTTTAATGTTAGAAAATCCCTTGTTAACACTACATAGTACAAAACAAAGTCGCTCCCCGCTTTATGTCCCTATGTATGCTTAGGATCTTTAAAAACGGATTTTGATCCGTTTTTTTAGTAGGTCGAGTGATTCAAGAGGAAGGTTTATGTGTATAACTTATGCAAAATATCTTTAAAAGCACCATTCCACATATCCGAAGCTGGGGTTGGTAGTTAGTTATGAATCTATATATATAATAGAAAGTCGGGTTTGTTACAACACTTATAACTCGAGATCAGCTGAACCGATTTAGCTGAAAATTGGCAGGGAGGTAGTTTAGAGCCAGGAGAATGACATAGGATACTTTTTTTTTACTTTTTTTTTTAGAGTAGTGTAGAGTAGAGTAGGGTAGAATAGGGTAGCGTAGGGTAGGGTAGAGTAGAATAATCTGTTGCCGGGAGCGAAGCCGCGGGCAAAAGCTAGTAAAGCATAAATAAGTGGGAACGATTTGTGTAAAATCATAAATCATTAATTAATTTGCAAACACGGGTAAAATATACGTCGATGTTTGCGAGCTGTGTGCGAGGGACATGAGCCAGGAATGTGTGCGAGAGTCGTTATAAATCTTACTACGAAAATGTACAATTCGGCTACTCAGTTTGGCTATGCTTTCTCAGACCGCACCAGTTTTTCACTCAGCACTGCTTAAATTTAATCGAATCTTTTTGATAGGTTTTTATGGTGGGCAAAAATCATCCAATGACGAATCCCGCTCTTAGGCAGAGCAGGAAACATTGTCAGACTCTTACTGACCAAACAGTCCAGCCTGTTCCTTCTTAGCCCTTCGCACTGGGGCCAAGCCTTCCCTGCAGAAAGAGACCCTGGGCCCCAATAGGCTTCGACCCTTTTGCAGAGTCCCTACGGCTTTGCTGTCAACTCCTTGAGGCGCGATCTTTTTGATAGGTCAGCATTGATTGAATACCGTTTGGCTACGCAACCTCGCACCACCTCGCTACACACCTTTTTACACTTTCGCTACGCATTCTTGGATCCTCGTACGCAAGCTGCACGTGTGGCCATTGTGGAAACAATCACATTTTCGCAGCTTCGCTTTACAATTCACACCCGTATTGTTACCTCGCTCACGTCTGGTAGAAAAGCACCCTAAACAATTAAGTAATTATGTTGTTAAACTAAAAACACGTAAACACAAGTTTTATGAGCTAAACGAGATTTATGAAATCGCATTTTAAGCTAGTTAAGTTTAACTAAAGTTATATTGTTTTGCTATTGTCCAGGAATTAATGAAAATGTTGCAGAAGAATTATGAGTTCATTAGATATAGAATTTTTGGTAGTCTTTGTTCAAGCGAAATATGAGAAAATAGTTTAACTTTCGAATACTGTAATTAGAGACATAATAGAATGACTATACGTGTGCGAACGCCGGTGTTCGCTTGGGGATTTCTATGGGTTCAAGAGTCACACTCTAATGCACCACGGAGCGTAGTGAGTGAATACGTGTTTTAGCGTTGCTTCAGTATCGTAGCAGCGATATCATTATAAACGATTTTTAATATGTAAGTAGGTTTTTAACAAACTCCTTTACAAATTTTTTTTTTCGTCCGTTGACTACTAAACTTACAAACTTAACTAGATGAGGCCGGTGTTTCCTAGCTGACTACCCTAAGAAGTTGTTGTCTACACTAATATAATAAAGAGGTAAAGTTTGTTTTTTTGTTTATAGGGGGTAATCTCTGGAACTACTGGTCCGATTGGAAAAAAATTAGCAACAATAGAAAGCTGCTTTACTCCTGAGTGACATAGGCTATATTTTATGTACGCGGGCGAAGCTGCGGGCAAAAGCTAGTTTTTTATATTTCAACTCGATACCTCCACGCGTTGCCGAGATAAAGACTAGACAGATAAACGGACAACAAAGTGATTTTTGACGGTTTTGTTTTTTCGTTTTGAGGTTCTGTACCCTAAAAAAAAAAACGAATAAATAGTGAAATAGGCATATTTCAGGCGAAAATTGAATAAAAAACAATCATTTAAAAACACTCAAAAATTCAGTTTTATTCCTTTTAGCATCAAAATACAGACAGCTTTAAATGAACGTGGCCGTGGTGGTAATGGCAAGTTTTTCTGTGCATTCTTTTTGCACAATTAAACGGTTTTTACGATGCTGGCCAGAAAATTGGAGCCAGTAAAAAGTACATCACTTCCAGTTATACACTCATGACTCCAGTTAAACTTTTTCAGATGGTTAATTAAACTACCAACAAAAGCAAATGTTTCAAAATATCTCTTGGTACTACCAGGCTAGTGGCTCCGGTGGGTTCTTGTGATAAAATGGCGACAGCGACTGTTACAACCCAATTTTGATGATGCAAGTCCTCACCGGACATGGTAAGTTCGGGAGGTACCTAAACTGGATTCGCGGGGAAGTAACGCCCTGGTGTGTGGACCGCCTGGAGGACACGGTGGAGGTGTGCCCTGGGCAGTGCATCACTGTGTCTTTATGGGGAAGATCAGTGGCGGTAACAAGGGCTACTACGTGGCCAACTGGTAGCAGTCCAGGGCAGTCCATGTCCTGAAGTAGTGAGATGAGCAGTAACTGAGCTACCTGGCTGAGCAGAAATGGCCGAGTTGTGACGGCTCTGACTTACGAGTAGGTGGAGGGATCAATCCCAGCCAGTCGCATTACTTTGTGTAATTTATTTCATCGCCACTACTCTCAAAACGGTGAAGCAAAACATAGTAGGGAAACCGGCATGTCCTATAACCAAAAATTCCAAGACTTGTGACATCCACTAACTCGCACTAAGCCTGTGTGGTGGATTACAAACCATTACCTCTCTTAGAGGGGAGGCCTGAACCTCAGCTGTGGGAACATTATACAGTTGATGCTATGACGAAAATACATTGGCAAATATGTCAACATCCTCTTCAAAGGAACTTAAACAGTTGCAGTTATGAGTACTTTTTGCAACCTATCCAAATGTCCTTTCTTTGGTATTGTTCGTCAAATCGTTGAGCTCCTTAGTAGTCCTGAGTTGAGCTACACGATTACTGACAAATGCTTGCACTGACTGGACAGGTCCACTCAGAACTGTGTGGTTCTTTCTTCAAAAGACCATCTCAGACTCAGTGGCGTGCCTAGGGTTTCAATATAAGGCAAGCCCAAAACATTTAAAATAATTTCAAAAAAAGAAAGTTCAGTTTTGGACTGAGTATGTAAGTACCTACGTATGGATCATCGCAATTTTCTCATAAACTACTGGTTAGATACAGTAAATTAAAAGTGAATTCATCCATCTTCTTTCCTATTTTTTCTTCAATTTCACTCACTGAAGGCATGCTAGTACTAGATTGAATATAATAAACATATCAGCAATTGCATACCTCCGGTGGCTTTGAAAAAAGCCATTTGGTTTGGTTCATTGCTTGAAGAAACAAAGTTATGGTAAGTAAATGCTTGCTTCCTAACAGGACTAACAGGTTACAGACAAAAAAAAAAACAAAACAGAAAGTTTCAAAACAAAAGAAAAAAATAGCTACATAGAATATAAAAAGGAATTTAAATAAATTATTTATATTCTAATTGGAATCGTCTATCTTTCTGAAATGATTAAATTACATTACAGCCGGAATAGTTAAAACAAGATACACTAACTTTAACAAGTCGGGAAAGGCATCTTCGAGGTCATTCTCATGAATAAAATCAATTAATTCCAAAACATTACGATCTTTTAGATCAGGACTAGAATACAGGCAAATCAATTAACTTTTTATTGTTTTTTTGTCAAAATAGTTTGATTAAATGTCAAATAATGAATCTAATCTCTCTGTAGGAAAATGTGACTAATTTATATATACACTGATCTATTAAATTTTCGTCTATGCGATTTACTAGACTGTGAAATATACAGATTAGGAATCGGTTTTAATGAAGAAATTAACTGTTTTTTCTGAGCAAAGTTTAAAGATTTTACCTTATCTTCGCCAATCAAAACTTGAACGCATTTTAAATCCTCACAAGGTACAATTACCTCCATTGTTGTAGGTAAGTCACCAAAACAGTTACATATAACACTGGGAAAATCTAAGAAAACACACGAAAAACAACAAAAGTTTTACCACTCAAAATAAAACTGAAGTTAGTTGCACTCGAGTGTCAAAAACTATTTACGCAAAGTTCCAGTGTTGTCATTTATGCAAAAAAATTAACAAAAACAAAAAGTTTATTTAGCTAGATGTCGCATTTTTTTATTTTTAAATTAACGCTTGAATATTTAATTTCGTTATTTTAAAAAGCCGCTAGTTTTTACTGTTACTAAATCTTTAAAAAAGTCTCCAAACTCGTTAAAAGTCTCCAAGATCTCACAACGTTGCTAAAATGGCAACATTATAGATGTGGCAAGTTGACAAGGTCACGCATACGCGTACAACTTCATGCGCAAGCCGGGCTTAAATCTTCTATACTAGACGCAAAACGTCCTAAGTACTTATACGGCGCATCGCTATGAGTGCGAAAGTGACAGTACAGACATTACAATAGTATTTTAGTCCGGGAGGCAGCGGCTTTTTAAACAAGTCATTTTATGCCGGCTGATGTTAATATAGAAAACAGAATGCATGTGGCTTATGACGAAATCGATCGTCAGCTGGTCCAGTTGCGGTGGATGCGAGATTGGGAAGCTGCGGAATACGTTAAAAAATAAAAATTTGAAAAGTATTTTATACCACATGAAATTTTTTTCACGTGTTATTGACATTGATTACAATTAAAAGAAAGTAGTCAGCTGCACAACTGAGGGTGGATTATGCGTCAGCTGAGCGTGCGAACTAGCCAAAAATAAAATAAAATAAAATAATTTTATGCCGATTGAATTTTTTTTACATGATTTTAGACATTTACAGAAACTTGATATTGATAATCAGCTGCATATATAGTGGGGGAAAACACGTCAGCTAGAGCAGGGATTTATGACTGCGCGCATATATCTCTATGACTCGCGGAATTTTCAATGCTCCGACTGACGCCTTTTTCCCCAACGGACAATCAGCTGACGAATATTTTCTTGTATCTATATATTAACACTATAATATTTATACATTCCATGTCGTCTTTTAACAATTTACCCAAGATTCATAGGAGTGAAGCGGTAACAACATTAATATGATTTCTATTAGTTTGTAATATTCGGATTAATTGAAACGTAATTTTATTCGATTATTTTTATTAAAATTAACATAAAAATCTTAATATAAATCAAAGAAATATTTTTTTATGAATCATCTTCCTTTGCATCACTGTCGTCATCACAATTATCGATGCTTATGTCACACACCTGTGACGTTTTGGTGGGAGCGCTACACGAGAATAGTCTCTATCGTAATAAGAATAAGAAATAAAAGTTGCGAAGTTTGTTTGTTTTAGTAGTCCATAGTTTAATAAATTAGTTGTTGTTGGAAATTTAACCCAAAAAAAAAGAAAGAAATTCATAAAATTTAAAAACCAAAAAAAAATTGTAAATATTTACTTGTAAATATTAAACTCATAATTTGATTAATGTACATAGTTGATTATTATGAATGAAAATGTACATAAAATGAAATTAACTTTTAAATACGCCAAGTTTATTACATACTAATTTAAATGTAAGTATGCATAATAAGCTTGCCAGTCCTAAGCCTGGAAAAAGTACGAAGGGAAGTTCATTTCAACAATATGTCATTTCATTCTCAATAATCTCGTTTACCAAACGACGACGTATGTACATACCTATTCACATCGTCAAATTGGTAAACGAGACTTTCGTTCGTTCACGTTCACTAATCGTTTATGTGATGAAGTAGTCTTTTCGACGACGACGTAAACTAGTCGAAAATTTGACTGTTTTTAAACTAGTTTATCGTCGACGGTAAACGGTCTCGTTGCGTCGACTGTAGGTAAAATCGTCGACGACCCACCACTAAAACACAGCTGTCCCTTTTGGGGAAAGGGACGCAGGAACGCAGGTATAAAATTCCTCTGTACGGAAGACAATAAGCTGTAAGTTAAATCTTGGGTAAATTGTTAAAAGACGACATGGAATGTATAAATATTATAGTGTTAATATATAGATACAAGAAAATATTCGTCAGCTGATTGTCCGTTGGGGAAAAAGACGTCAGTCGGAGCATTGAAAATTCCGCGAGTCATAGAGATATATGCGCGCAGTCATACATTCCTGCTCTAGCTGACGTGTTTTCCCCCACTAAATATGCAGCTGATTATCAATATCAAGTTTCTGTAAATGTCTAAAATCATGTAAAAAAAATTCAATCGGCATAAAATTATTTTATTTTATTTTATTTTTGGCTAGTTCGCACGCTCAGCTGACGCATAATCCACCCTCAGTTGTGCAGCTGACTACTTTCTTTTAATTGTAATCAATGTCAATAACACGTGAAAAAAATTTCATGTGGAATAAAATACTTTTTAGATTATTTTTTTTTGACGTGTTCTATGGGGTCTCATAGCAAACGCCCCCGCTGGTGCGTCAGCTGACCTTCACTTTCGTTATTAGAAAGAGCTTCTTCACTAGTATTGTGAAGTAAAGATCGGCATAAAAACACTAACCAAAATAGCCGCTGCCTCCCGGACTATTTGAAAGCCCGGTAAAAGCCGGTAAGTGTAAGCGAGATAGCTATATCATCATCTACATCTACGCGAGTATTTGCGAAACTCTGCGCGCGACCAATCACAATGTTAGTTTAGTGCAGCATAAGTAGATTCTTTGTGTTATTTTGATAAGAATTAAGCGCGCGAACTTTTAAATAGTTCGGGTTTGATATTAATTCTTATCGGGCATTTTAGTAAGGCAAGCCGGGCTTTTGGGCTTGTATGAAGGGACCGCCACTGCTCAGACTCCAATCTGCATTGTTCTCATATTTGACCATTACATGTTTGTGTATGGACTTTAAAAGAGACTTTGACCCCTGAGTTTGTTTCGGTGTTTCTTCTCAGGGTAGTCAGCTAGGAAACACCGGCTTCATCTAGTTCCAGTTTCTATAAACGAAAAAATGTTAAAAGAGTTTTTAAAAGCCTATTTACAAAATAAAAATCATTTATCATTTAAATTCTCAAAGCTTGGATACTCCATGTAGGTAGTACCCGTGGTAGTACCTTTATCAATAAACACAGGTATCTTAGTCACATAAATCGCCAACATACTCGAGCAGATCGCTCCCCATAACTACAATCTCCCAGTTCTGTCGACAAACAACTCACTTTGAACAGTTTATCAGAGTGTTGACCCCTGGTTGCAGACTTTTTGGCGTCGGTGACGTCATGGAAAGGCAAAATAAATGTGCGATTCTTTGAGTGAGAAGGGAAAACAATTTCTGTATGGTTCGGTATTCGAAATGTTTGTTAAAGCGGTCATTTGCTGTTTGGATTTGTGTTTGTGTGCGTAAATGGTCGTTTACGGCAGTGGTTGTCAAAATTTCTTAAAAAAAAACATAAATTTATAAATCTGAGAATAGATCGTATTAGTTGGTACAAGTGCATTAAAGTTTGTCATTGCGATCAAGGCGGAATTTGCACGAGCCTTACACTTTAACTGGCTCGCGTGAAATCCGCAATGGTCACAATGACACATTTTTATACTTGTATCAAAATGTACTTTTTCTGTTACAATCACCGTTTTTTAATTTGAGTTTGGAAATCATTAAACGCACTAAATCACAGTGGTATCATAGCTCTGATGTGGCGTAGGGTGCCTTTGTCTGAATTTTTACTGAATAAAACGCACCTGTGTTTCTTTAATTGCCAATTTCCTTCCTCCCTCTTTCGAGCACTCCTTTAAAATTCTCCCACAATAGTCGGTAGATATAATATAGGTACCTATAGCATCTTAGCACTAACAATATTTGAGTACCGCTGGTCTAAAGTTTAGATTGAATGTGTGTATTTGGTTGTAATGAATACGTTTCTGTGAATTCTAGTATGAAAACGAGCTAGTTTAGAGTTCATACTGAAAAGTTTAAATGTAAATTACTAAATTTAATAAATATTATTAAATTACTAATATTGTGCTTGTATAGTACACAGTAAATAAAATGACACATTTGCTGGTAGCACGCAGCCTCCCACTTCGACCGTGATCCGAAAATCAGTTATAATCCTTGTTATACAAGTTGAACCTTCATAGTGGTCTATCTTTAACGGACAGGAACAAATTTTTAGATCTTAGGTTGTTTTTAATATATATTTTTTTGATTGCAATAAACTAGTGCTTGACTGTGGTCACACCTGATGGTAAGCAGTGATGCAATCGTTGATGGTAAGGCGCACTAGTTTATTAAGAGCCTATTCACTAACACCTAAATTATAATCGGACGGAAAGACTGCAGCCGGCAAACTGTTCCAGTCTCTCGATGTACGAAAACGCTTAGTTCGGGACGCAGATGTCCATGCAGGGCTCCAGCCCAGGATTAGGTACATATTCTACGCATTACAATAAAACTTATATGATAAGGACATTTGCGGGAGTTACTCATGCGGACCAACCTCGCATGCGGAATGAAGTTATAGCACAAGCTCTGCTTTGTTTGGGACTAGATGGCGTAGTGTAAATATTGTGAACTGTTATTATTATTAGTTGTCATTAAACCTTTCGAATACTCTAATTACAGATACAATTAAAAGACAAAGAAATAATGAACTAAAGGGTCACGGTGACACTTTCAAACAATCCAGCAGCCCTAGCACGGCCGCACGATGATCTACTCATTGCTCGCCATCCGCAAGCCCGCCCAATATGTTACCAGTCTGAAAAAAAGAGGACGTATTTATTCTTTTTCTTTGTTTTAACAACTGTCACTACAGTGCTAACTATTCTATCCTAGGCCTACTCTAACTGTAGGGGCCCTTCAGGGTCGAAGCCTTCTGGAGCCGAGGGATGGTGCGAAAGTGTTACCGCGGCTTTAGGAATAAGGCAAGGTAGGAATGGGGTAGGTTCTTTAGTCAGTAAGAGTCTGACACTGTCTCCCGCTCCGCCCAAGAGCGGGTTTCGTCATTGGATGATTTTCACCTACCATAAACTCCCAACTCTATCCATATCGTATTCCACACAGCTAATCATTCACTTAAAATACCTTTGAAATATAAATACGAAAATTAATTCGTTTTACGAAAATAAATGAAAGTTATTCCAATGACTTAAGAATTCAAACAAAAGACAGTCATGAATTCAGCTAGAAAGTAAGACATTTTGAGAAAGATCTCATTACAACAAGGTAAGTATAAGGGTAAGCTTATAGAGAGGCAACACGAAACTACACGCAGAGTTTTTTTTTATCATTTATTTATTTATTAATTTAATCTTCATGTACAGTAGTGGTACAAAGTATTATGTCATCTGCTGTATTTTTTTTAGGTTAGTTTAGAAGTTCCGAGTATAGGTAAATAATAAAAAAAAAAACAATGAATGCAAAGGTCCTTTTAAATCTAAAATCTTCGCTAGTAAACCATTGTTTTAGAAATTATTTACATAATAATGTAGCTCGTGTTACAAAGGTACACAGAGATCTCTATCCTAGATTGTACCCTACTGTAGTTGTGCTACCGGACGGAGCTACAATCAATATTAGATACCATGAACCCAGGAAAATTATAAAGTTACCTCTAGATCTGTCCCAGTTGACAGAAGAAGAACGGAAAATGAGATTAGAAAAGAGAAAACCAAAGAAGAAGGTTAAAATTACTGATGATATAGAAGATGACTTTAATGCCAAGAAATATTTGAAATATATTAAGAAAAAGGAATTATTAGTATATGTATATAGTTTTATTAGCACTTAAGTATAATGTTTCTGAAAAGAAAAAAAAAAGGCGGACTTAATGCAACAAGGCATTCTCTACCAGGCAACCTTTGGGTTAAATAAGACAACACTGTGGTAGGTGTGCACAATAAATAAATATCAGAGTAATAAGATATAATTAAAATATAGTGTAGTATAATTTAAACAAGTAACTACATATATATATCATCATCATCATTTCAGCCGAAAGAAGTCCACTATTGCATATAGGCCTCCCCCTAGCTCGCCAGAACGACCGGTCCGGTGTGTATCGTATCCATCGGATTCCAGCAACCCTGGCCAGGTCATCAGTCCACCTTGTGGGAGGCCTTCCAACGCTATGTCTTCTGCTAAACTACCAAAGAATCGCCTAACAAGTAAGTGGCTATGGGTAGGGGGCCGAAAAGTTCTGGAGTGGCGGCCGCGTTTTATTTTATAGTGGGTAAAAATCATCCAGTGACGAATCCCGCCCTTGGGTGGAGCAGGAAACAGTGTCACTCTTCAGTAAGAGTGACACTGTTTCCTGCTCCAAAGGCAAAGAAAGATCAGGGTGGGGTGTTTAGTCAGTACTAAACACCCCACCCTGATCTTTCTTTGCCTTTTGCCTTTCGCACTGGGGCCAAGCCTTCCTTTCAGAAAGAGAACATGAGCCCCAGTTGGCTTCGACCCTTCTGCAGAGTCCCTTCACACCATGCAGTGTACTCTTTTTAACTGATCAGACCCAGATTCCTATCCTACCATAAAGTAAGATTTTATAGCATAACTAGCTTTTTCCCGCGGCTTCGCTCACGTCAACTGATTACTCTTTTCTACTCTACTCCACTCTACCCTACCCTACTCTACTGTACCCTACTTTACCCTATTTTTTTTTATATAAGAACCTTCTCTTGACAATAACAAACACGATAAAAAAAGAATTGGTAAAATGGTCCAGGCGTTGTCAAGTTATGCGCTTACCAACACATTTTGCGATTCATTTTTATATACACCGTTAAATTTTAGTCGTTTTAATCCCGAAGAGGGTCGATCCAGTACATGAAACACTATCGATTTGTGAAGATAAAATAAAAAAATAACGTACTTTTTTTCTTAATTTCTTATTGATATACGCATTTACGAAATTAATTTCTTTAAGTAAACGAGTCATTGACCTTGTAGGTAGTTGTCGGTCGTTGCGTACTAACTACCTACAGGTCATTGAACTCGCCCAGCTGACGTTTACTTAAAGAAATCAATTTAGAACATGCGTAAATTAATTCGAGTTTTAAAAAAAAGTACTTTGTTTTTTTATTCTAACTTTACCAATCGATAGTGTTTCATGTACTGAATCGATCCTCCAAGGGATTAAAACGATCAAGATTTAACGGTGTATAAGAAGATTATAGGAATAATTCTGAAAATTTGTTGCGCCTTATGATACGATAAATGTAATAAAATTGTGGCCAGTGTGAGCACCGACACTTTTCCGCACTAGAGCGAAACAGGAAAAAGTCAATTGCATGTCTAAAAGCTGTGGTATAGGAGTGAGTTTCCGAGGCAGTGTTTTAAAATATATGTTTTTCATTACGCGCGTATTTCTTTTGGTTCAACAAACATCATTTCGTCGCGTCTCAGTGTAAGCTGAGCCGAACAAGGTAACTTTTAGGTGGGAATTAACTTTGAGTTAATATGAAATGAAATGGGGTATCAAATAATTAAATATACATTGTTGCTGTTAATTTATAGTTTAATTTGTAGCGTGGGTATTAAACCGGCAACCATCTTTGTTTCGGCGAGTTTGCAACAAATATTAAATAGTTTTAGTTGATTCGTTTGGGTTGAAATGTTTTTGCGTGGAGTGTATCTTTGTTTTTGCTGGTTCACGCTGGTGAAATCCTGTGTTATCTCGCCTTATTTTTTGTTGAAGTTTGTTTTAATGTTCTGTTTTTGAAAGGGTTCTTTTGGGTAATTTTTCTACGGATGAGAGCAGAGTTGGCCGAGTGGTAAAGGCCCCGACTTACGAATTGTAGGTCAGCCTCGCGGGTTCAAACCCAGCCAGGCACATTACTTTGTGTGATTCATTTCATCGAAACGAAACGAAACGAAAACGGAACGGAAACGAAACGGTGAAGAAAACATCGTTAGCACCAAAAATTCAGAGACTTGTGACATTCATCAATCCATACTGGGCCCGCGTGGTGAATTACGGCCCATTCCCTCTCCTAGAGAAGAGGCCTGTGTCCCAGCAGTGGGTACATTATAAGGCTGTTGATTATGATGATGTTTAGGGATGGTTGACGTGACTCTGGTTCTATGACGGAGTTGAAGGGCCCGGGCGTGCTAAATTTTTACTGACTAAAACTTTTGCATCCCAGAAAGAGTTTTTTTTAAGAAGCCAGCCCATTGTCTCAATAGGCTTCGGACCTGTAATGTTGGTCCCCTACAATTTTGCTAACATCTCTTTGTGGCACATGCCATCGACGACTCAGGCTCAGCCAAACGGCGAACTACTTATTGCTCTTCATCCACAAGCCCATGACTGCGATGGCTGGACATCAGAGTGGGGATCCCAGGGTTGGCTTGGCCGCCTCTTTTGCTAGCATTACTACTTCGCAGAAGGAGATTGCTCCTCGCGTCACTTTTTCGGCTGAAAGGCTGATAATGTAGATTTTTTGTTTGAAACGAAAACAAATTAAGCGAGAACAACATTTTATTTATTACGCGTCTCTCTCCGTTCATTTAGTAATTCTTTTTCAAAACCTTCTTTAATTATCCATTCCTTTTTAGGTCTCTTCAATTAGTTACTGTTTGAATGACTAGGACAAGGACGTTGACCCCGCTTTGTAAATATTTCTAAGTAATTTAGTCCTTTTTACTCAGAAGACTGTTTTGAACTTTGCCGGCCGAGTGGTAACGGCCCCGACTTGCGTGTAGTAGGTCGCGGGTTCAAACCCAGCCAGGCGCATTACTTTGTGTAATTTATTTCATCACCACTGCTCTCAAAACGGTGAAGGAAAACATCGTGAGGAAACCGGCATGTCCTAGAACCAAAAATTCGAAGACATATGACATCCATCAACCCGCACTGGGCCCGCGTGGCGGATTACGGCCCATTCCCTCTATTAGAGAGGAGGCCTGTGTCCCTGCAGTGGGAACATTAAAAAGGCTGATGATGATGATGATGAAATGGGGATCTGACGTAGAATATCCCGTTGGCAAAATGTTTATAAGAGCCGTGTCGGAGGTACGAGTTTTAACAAACATTTCAAATCGGTGAAATAGTAAGTATATAATTATATCTAAATCATTACATAGTATAAAACAAAGTCGCTTCCCGCTGTCCCTATGTATGCTTAGATCTTTAGAACCACGCAACGGATTTTGATGCGGTTTTTTTTAACAGAAAGAGTGATTCAAGAGGGACTTTTACTATATGAGGTTTACTATCAATGGTATAATATATTTGATGTTACCATAGCACCCGTGCGAAGCTGGGGCGGGTTGCTAGTATGTTAATAATATTACTCATTATATTTCTTTGGCGGTCTATTTATTTTAATCTACATTTCATTTTTTGAGTGCGTTCTTCTTTCCGTTTTGTATGTTTATTTTTTGTAAAAATATTTTTTTATCTCTTCATATAATTATTATGTCATCTACACTAATATAATAAAGAGGTAAAAAAAATATTTTATAATCTGACACTGGTATGCATGCCTATTATAGGTATGCACAGCTTATACTATATTAAGTACTAGCTTTAAACAAAAAAACAAACAAAAAAGTTTGTTTTTTGTTTTTTTGTTTGTAGGAGGTAATCTCTGAAACTACTGGTCCGATTGGAAAAAAATTAGAAACAATAGAAAGCTGCTTTACTCCTGAGTGACATAGGTTATATTTTATGTACGCGGGCGAAGCCGCTGACAAAAGCTAGTACTTAATATAGTATAAGCTGTGCATACCTATAATAGGCATGCATACCAGTGTCAGATTATAATATATATTTTTTTTTTTGTAAATTTAGTCCTGCTGTTGGTATGCCAATAAATAAATAAATGTCCCATTTGCAGAACGTCCTATTCGCACAAAATGATAAATGATCTTTATTTTGCAAGTAGGTTTAAAAACATTTTTACACGTCATTTTTTTTTCGATGCTAAGTCTAAATGCTGAGTCCGGTGTTTCCTAACTGACTACCCTACCACAATGTCCGTTTCGTAAAACGTCCGATTAATAGAGTGTATAAATAAATGAGTTATTGTTTATCATGATATCACCAGGAGTCCGATGGAAGAGAGACGCATAGGACCAGTCGTTGCGGCGACACTCGGGGCAAGACTGTGACCAAAAATGGACTTTTTTCGGCTTTTTTTTTATGGTAGGTGAAAATCATCCAGTGACGAAACCCGCTCTTGGGCGGAGCGGGAGACCAGTGTCAGACTCTTACTGACTAAAAAAAAACCTACCCCGTACCTTCCTTGCCTTATTCCTGGAGTCGAGGACGTTTTTCGGCTAAAATGATGATTATGTATGTTTATCTAGGTTCATTTTTGCAATTTTTTTTTTAATTCCCAACAAATTACACTGGAATTTACAGACATGTTCAGATAAGTGACGTCATTCTGAATCCAATATGGTGGACTACTGAAAATGGCGGACTAGTAACTCTTTATGCAGCCCCATGACATGGGTATCAATTGTATTAAAAGGGTTTGTTGAGAACGATACAAAAAAAAATCAAAAGTACGTCATAATAAATTCAACATGGCAGAATATGGTTTTAAAAGCTTGTTTTCTTTTTTTAATATTAGGTTGTTTTGATCAATGGCGGTGATGATGGTTGAATTCTGATGTGTTTTTTAATAGATATCTTGTTCTTCGTCATCATTCTTTATTGTCTAACCTCCTCCGGTTAGACATTTTACCCATCAGGAGGGACAAAACCGGGGACACTGGAAAGAATGGAGGGAGGCCTTTGTCCAGCTGTGGCACAGTATGGGCTAGGAATGATAATAGTAATAATAGATATCTAACGCGATAAATTGAATTAAGGCTCCCTGTAACTATATATCTCTATATACCTTTAAAAATTGACGATAAGCATGTTTATCTCAATATGGTCTTGAAATAAGCAGAAAATTTGCCTTGTTGTACCGTAATTTTCGTTTTCATTGGTATCAATGTGAGTACTGCGGTGTCTCCAAAGAGATCACATAACTTATAAACCGACGAACTGGCTTGGCAAGGTAAAAACGAGAGATAACGCCTGAAAAGTCTGTTGGCATTTAGTGGTTTCGTGATTTACTCGAATATGCAATAAAACTTGTTACAGGTTGTAATTTTTTTGTGAAAAATTTTCCGTCAATTATAATCTCGATTAAATGTGTCAAGGTTTCGTTAAGAGTACGTAGGACCGTAGTCCGTAAAATAGCCGATTTTTAGAGGTCTTTACTGGATAAGTTTTGCACATATTTAAGTTTTTATTGGTATAGAAGCCATCCACAAAATATCCGGAGTAAGATGTGTGATAATATCATAATTACGCAAGATCGGTTGTATGAAAATGTACTTTGGGTTGACCACCTTTAAGAAACCCTTTGTAAGCGAGTTTGTTGAACTCTTATTTGGTTTCTACTTCCCTTCTTATTAAGATTTAAGTAATTTGCTAGCTTTATTGTTTTTTTGTTTCCAACTCATGTACTCAAACGTTTCTCTCTTCGTTTCTTTAACCTAAGGATAGATAGAGACAGCAACACACACTCAATGTTAATCTTAGTGTTCACATTTTTGCGACCAAACGATTTTGTTTGGGAAATTGTGTAACAACGTTTGTTTTAATCAGGTGATTTGTATTTAAAGTCTTGCTTAAATGGGTTGGAACAACGATTACTGAAGAAACTCAGGAAGGCAGTTTGCATTTAGTTTTTATGGGTTAGGGGGTTGTTCTTCCGGGGACCTTGACCTTACTTTCATGTGCTGTTATGTGAATGGGAGGTTGTGTGTGCCCTTTGGAAAGGTTGAATGTTGTTTCGGTTTCAAGTTCATGTTTGTATGTGACTGGGAGTCCTATCTTTTTTAGTGAGGAAGATCATTGGCAGTGATGCACTCTACGAGTCGAAATTAAAGCCTTGAGTATGCAGTTGGTCGCCTTCTTCTGCGAAGGAGTATTGCTAGCAAAGGAGGAGGCCGACCGCATAGGGCAACGGCGCTCACGCTCCAGACGCCGTCAGGATTCCGATCCCGATTTCCGACCACCGTAGGCTATGATGGAACGAATTTGGTAGAATTGAACTGAGCTATTCCAATAAACATTCCCTGAGATGTAAAAGATAGAAACCAAACAGGCTAGCAAGTCGTCTTCGATAGTCAAGACCTTTTTTTTATGGTGGGAAAAATCATCTAATGACAAATCCTGCCTTTGGGCGGGGCGGCAAACAGTGTCAGACTCTTACCGACTAACCGACTCACCCCATTCCTTCTTAGCCCTCATACCGGAGTTGGACCTTAGTTTAAGAAACCGGACCGGGTTCCCAGTAGGCTTCGGCCCTGCAGTTGGGCCTCTACATTTGCTGACAACTCCTTGAGACACGCGAGAACAGTGCTCGCCGTTGACGACTTGGGCTCGGTCCGGACCGTTACCGGATGGGCGGACTGCGAGCTACCCATTTCCCGCCGTCCGCAAGCCTGCACCTGCGGTGGCCCGAGATTTAGATCGGCGTTTCTTTGTGAAGAAATAAAATAAACATACGTAAAGATACACTCACAAACAAACCTGTGTAATATTAGTGGGATAATGTTATTACTACAGAATACACTAAAGTCCAAGGGGTAATTTTCTTTTACTGTTTCCTATAAACTAGCGAAAAACCCTCGTCTTCGGCATAGCTCGGGTACGGAAGCGACTCCTATTAGGAAGGATTTTAAACATTAGTTTAGTGCAGTGGTTCTCATCATATCAACCAAATTTTGTGATCTAAAAATTTCAAACTATATTTAAAAAGCTTGTTACCTTTGACATTAGAGAAAAAGTTTTTTCAGGAAGGGTAAACATCCAAAAAGATCTTCGGGTCCCTAGGCTGGGCGGAAGATAGTATCAGGCTATTATTGATTAAAAAAACTCACTCTTGTTCCTTCTTTGTCTTCGTTCAAAGTAGGCTTCAACCCAGCTGGGTTCCTACGGTTTGCTGACAACTCCTTTTGCTAACAGTACGCGCTGTCGACAACTTGGGCCCGGTCCAGACGATCGGACGGCGAGCGTAGCCTGCTAAAACTATAAATTAGTTGTCTTTAAGGCTAGAGTGAATCATCACTACTACCTACTATAATTGGAAACTCTTTCCTAAGATACAGACAGTTTTTCTGCCTAGTTTAGGAAAGAGTTTCCTTTGACCAATTTTATTCTGAGTGTACTATTTTTTCTGTACTTAGTGTTTAACACCCGTATTCACAAACGTTACTATGCGGTCTCACAGTGCTCGCGAGCGCACAGGGCAGGGTTTGTGAACTACGCAACACAAACGAACCAATCACAGAGCTCTATTCAACGCTGTGCGTTTGCTTAGTCAAGGGTCGTTTAAGTATTGTTTGTGAATACGGGTGTAAGACTCTTCTGTAAGCCTTGTACAAGCTATTAAATAAATTATTACCTATTATTATTATAAAAAAAAAAAAAAAAAAATTGCATCACTGCTCACCATCAGGTGGGATCGCAGCCTAGCGTTAGTTTATATATAATAAAAAAAAAACTCAATTTCATAGGTTAGGTATCCTAATATATTTAGGTACTAGCTTTTGCCCGCGGCTTCGCCCGCGTGGTATTGAGGTTGGGGTTGGGGTTTCCGAGATAAAAAGTAGCCTAAGTCCTATTCCGGACAATAAATAAATTTCATCCAGATCCGCCCTACCGTTTTGGTGTGATTAAGTAACATACATCCAAACATCGTAACTTTCGCATTTATAATATTAGTAAGATACTCGTATATCTGCTCGTAATCCATAGCAACCTGCTTGTATGAGATGATGTGAAGCGAGTACCTTAGAACTTATTTTCGCGGCTTCGTTCGCGGCACGTCCCTGAGGAACCGTACATTTTTCCGGGATAAAAAGTACTTTATGGCTTTACTTGCCAGTATGGCTTTTTAGAAGTAAAAGAGAAGAGAATTTCAAAATCAGACCAATTTTTCCTGTACCTTATTTATCTTTGGAAAAATAATATTAAGAAAGTAATGTCATGGCAGTACAAAATTGACCTATGCTTGCTTGCGGACGGCGAGCTACCCAATGCTTGCCGTCCGCAAGCAAGCATGGGTATACGATCGTCTGGTAATCGTCTGGATCGAGCTCAAGTCGTCAACGGCGCGCACTGTTTCCAAGCGCCTCATGGAGTCAGCTAATCGTATTGCCTATTGGGGCCAAGGGTTCGCGTCCGACAGAAAGACTCCGTCCTGATATGAAAGGAGCGTAGGAACAGGGTGGAGTTTTTAGTCAGTAAGAGTCTGACATTATCTCCTTTTCTACTCAAGGGAGGGAGTTGTCATTGTATGATTTTGGCCACCATAAAAAAAACTCATGGAGTTGTTCTTCGTCCGGTAAGGTTACATTACTCGCCATCAGCTGGTCCTACAGAAGCCAGGATTCGCCTTAGGACTCCTGAAACCCGCCGTATCCTGCGGCAGGGATGACGTCTAGGAATATGTTCTCTCTCTCAAGTGTTCCACTTCCCCCTTAGCTCGCATTACTACTTCTGCTTCCACTCCAAGATCATCTTTAGTTTAAAGAGCCATCAAAAAACCATTAGCGAAGGTTTGCAACTTCTACAACGCATTACATACACACCTAAAGCGAATCGCCTTAAATATCGACCTGAAAGGGTACTGGGAGATAGTTTAAAACCTGAAAAATTCACCAAAAAAATTAATCGCAATTAATTCGAACAAGAGAGCAGTGGTGGCCGAATGGTAAAGGCCCCAATTTACGAATTGTAGGTTGCGAGTTCAAACCCAGCAAGCGCATTACTTTGTGTCATTTATTTCATCACCACCGCTTCGAAGACGGTGAAGGAAAACATCGGGAGAAAACTGTCCTAGAACCAACACTTGGAATACATTTGACATCCACCCTGGGTCCGCGTTGCTACGCGGACCCAGTGCAGAACGTAATCCACTGATTACGGTCCGGTTCCTCTCCTAGAAAGGAGGCCTGTGTCCCAGCAGTGATGATGCTGCTGATGCTATACTTATACTATGCTATCCTATCTTAAACAAAATACAAACTGTGTTTTTTTTGAACGAAAAATGAAACTATAATCTCGATTACACGCTCAAAATTGTGTTTCGTTTTAAATAATCGCGTTTAGTTCGTTGAATTTGGCTCTAAAAATGTAAGTTTTTCAAACAAATCTCCTACTAAAGCACATAAATTATAACTACTTTCATCAGAACCCCGTCTAAATCCTCTGGCCGTCAAAAAAGCATTAGTGAAGTGTTCGTAAATCTGGCGCGAGTCGTGTAGTCGTGTAGCCCACATTACAACGTCATTACATACAATACCAGCACCAGGTCACGCGCGCGATGCTTGTATATCGCTGAGTTTTTTCTCTTGCAGCCCTAATGGTGGGGCTGGGAAATGGGCGATGAATGCGGAGTAAACTTGTTGTAGAGAAACGAAAATGTTTTGCATAGCGTAGCATAGAAGTTTCCAATGCTGGGACTCAGGCCTCTCTAGGAGAAGGAATGGGCCATAATCCACCACGCGGTCCCAATGCAGGTTAGTGGATGTCACATGTCTTTTTTTATGGTAGGTAAAAATCATCCAATGACGAATCCCGCCCTTGGGCGAAGCGGGAAACAGTGGCAGACTCTTACTGACTAAACAAATTACCCCGTTCCTACATCGCCATCTATACCAGGGCTAGAGCCTTCCTTTCAAACACGAACCCTTGGCTCCAGTTGGCTTCGATCCTTCTGCAATGTCTCTACGGTTTGCTGACTCTCCTTGAGGCGCGCGGGAACAGTTCGCGCCTTCGACGACTAGATGTCACGTCTTCGAATTTTTGGTTCTAGGACATGCCGGTTTCCTCACAATAAAGAGGAGAGGAGAAGAGAAGGTTTATTAGATTTAGGTGACTAAAACCCACATAAGTCTTGTACACATACGCAGTTTAAGTACGTGATGAGAACTACCTCCTTCCCGAGAACTTTGCATGCATCAAGAGCATTTTAACGAATTCTTCTGTCTTTTAGGAGAGATAGCCGTCACTAACGGTTGGTGTTTCATGGTTTAATTATAACACAAATTAAGCCTAACATGTCACGAATATTTATTCAGTTCAACCTTTAATCGGCAGTAGCGTGGTTGGTTGAAGTTGGTATAAAGCGACGTTTTGTGTGTAACAAAAGGAGGAGGTTGCATCAAACTGCTGCAACCTCCACAACAAAATATGTCGCCATAATGAACTGTGCATCTCGGGTCCATCAGATTTCCTCGACCGTCGGCAAGTTATCCCACATTAGACTAGATTAGATCTGTATTAAGTAAAGCAATCTATATAAACAATAGTATATAAGGTTTTTAAGTCGGAATAGAGTAAAAAATCTTGTATTAGGTTATGATGGAGCTGGCGTGGCCGTATTGTGACTAAAAGCTCCTAAATCTCTCGTAGATAATAAAAAAATAAAAAACTAAAGATTATCCTGATATACAAATGTAAAAAATGGTCCAATATTTTTTATAACGTTTTCCGCTGATTTTCTAGCCAAAAGCTGTAACAACGTAGCAAGCGCGCGTTTCGAATGAGGAACGCGCTCATTATAGGCCCATCTATCGAATTAGTACACAGCGCTGTTCCTTTGACGCTTAACATCAAACTCGGGGTATTAATCGAAGTTATTTAGAGGTTATGTGTTTTTCTGAGTTAAAAAGAAATACAGGGTGGGCCAAAAGAAATCGCCCTATTGGAAGATGCTCTCATTTTTGCTAATGGCTGCCAATATCAAATCGGTTTTGATATTTGTGAACGAGATAAATGCAGAATACAAGTGAGCAAGCCATGGAGCCATACACTTTCCAAGAATTCGCGAATAATCACGTTCTCGGGTCACCTCATCTCTCGTTTTGGCGATTTGCTACGGCCCGCAAGATCGCCCAATTCTCAGATGACTTCTTTTGGCCCACCTTGTACTAGCTCTGCTGCTGGGATCTTCTTCTTCTTGGTCTTATCACTCTTGGCTTGGTCGTGGTTATCATGGAGGTAGCTCTCCTGAAACTGTCAGGATACGCCGCCGCCGCACGAATTCTCGCCACTTTTGCCTGCTTGTAGTCATCTGGGCGCATTTGTCCAATGGGCCGCTAAGAGCCGATATTCAGACAGACGGATATTTCATCAAACTTGTTCCAGGGCGTACGTGATTTTTTGTATTACGGTGATGGCGATACATTTAAAATATTTTTAGTGAAAAAACTTCAGGTGAATAGTAATGTTAAATTACTTTGTAAACTTAAAGTAAAATATTACATTCAAACGGCAGACGTGGAATGTCCCATCTGAAGATATTTCCGTGTTCAATTAATTGAAGCGTCTATTTGCACCAATTAAAGTACTGCTACCTTCTGTTTGAATCTCGACCTTATTGCAGCAGTAAACTTATTGGCAAACGTAGGAAGCGTACAGATGTATAACACATATTATTATTCAGGTGACTACTAGTCTATACTTCTACACTAATATAATAAAGAGGTAAGGTTTGTTTTTTGTTTCTTTGTTTGTAGGAGGTAATCTCTGGAACTACTGGTCCGATTAGAAAAAAAATAGCAACAATAAGCTATGTTAGAAAGCTGCTTTATTCCTGACATAGGCTATATTTTATGTACGCAGGCGAAGCCGCTGACAAGAGCTAGTAATTTATAAAGTGATTGCTAGTTATTATTTAAGTATTTAGGTATGATTTTTCAAGAGATTTCTAAGCATTTTTGAAGTATGATTATTTAAGTTAAGTGAACAGTGGTGTCTGAGTGGTAAAGGCCCCGACTTACGAGTTGTAGGTCGCTGATTCAAACCTAGCCAGGCGGATTACTTTGTGTAGTTTATGTCATCAGCACTGCTCTCAAAACGGTGAAGGAAAACATCGTGAGGAAACCGGCATATCCTAGAGCCAAAAACTTGAAGACATGTGATATCCACTAGCTTCTGACGTTTAGTAAGTGCCCATGTAGGCCTATATGAAATAAAAACATTTTGATTTTGATTTGATTTGATCCACCAACCCGCACTGGGCCCGCGTGGTGGATTATGGCCCTAACTGTCTCTTAGAGAGGAGGCCTGTATACATACATAAGGACAGATAGCGGAAAGCGACTTGTTTTATACTATGTAGTGATGATTTTTAAACTCTAAAGAATACCATATACTGCCTCCAAAGATGTAGGCAAGCATCTAAGACCACATTTTACTATTATAGCCATAACTATTTCGCTGTCGCACCGCAACCATTACACTACGAGCCAAAATTACGTGTACACCTACGGTCACAACTTTAACTGGTCCTAAAAGAATATAAATTTCAATTTTTAAATCTCCATATTGCCGCACGGTTTCGTGTTTGTAAAAATGCGAAAAAGAATTCATAATGTATACATTTATTTTGCTTCCACTGTAGTTTCTGGGCCTCCGTTTGTTTATAGCGGAAAGTTGGTACTGTTGGTATTCGCATAGTTATGCAAATAGACGAAGGAGCTTGAGGCTTTATTAAGCGGAATGGAACAATGTATTTAGTGGACTCATTTTTGTTTGTAGATAAATTTTAGACTGTACTTTTTTGGCCTTGCCGATTTTTATGACTAATTCAGATTAGTGGCGTGAAGTCTCGTAAATAGGCGTGAATGTGAGTGGGGCGTGAAAGAACTGGTGTAGCTTATTCATGGCGTGAATTCACAGCCATTAGACGATCACTTCAGTTTGTGACGATTCGATTTATGTCAATGTCACTGTCATGTGTCATGTTTCATAGTTCTATTTGGTTTTGTTCCGCTTCTATGAAATTGCATATTATGAAAAAAAAAGTAACTCTTTCAATTACAGAACCAGGACTCAAAACTCACACATCTACACTATCTGTAGTCACTGATACACAAGGACCGAGATAAGAACCGGCGCTTTCCTGCGAGCGAAATAGCTTTAGTCACCAAATGTGTCTGTGTCTGTGTTTGATGATGTGTACGTGTTTATGTCACAATTTAAGCAGTCCACTCGCTAAAGGAGGGTCAACTATCTTCCACTGTTTACTGTATGATTTTTTATGGTGGGTAAAAATCATCCAATAACGAATCCCGCCCTTGAGCAGTGAGGGAAATAGTGTCAGCCTCTTACTGACTAAACAATCTAACTCGTTCCTACATTGTCACAATACTAGGGCCAGAGCCTTTCTTTAGACACGAACCCTTGGCCCTAGGTGGCTTCCTCCCTTCTGCAGCATCCTTACGGTTAGCTGACAACTCCTTGAGGCGATTTCATCTAAGATTCTTTCATGCTTCTTTCGTCAGTCTATATGTACCGACAAGAGAAATACAAACTCAAGAAACGCAGACATCCCGGCATACTGCAAATATCCACCCTTACGTTTTTGAGACATCTACAGTCCGTATTAAGCGTTTTACCTCGTCATTTATACCGCGTACATTGTGGGACTGGAACGGTTTGCCAGCTGCGGTCTTTCCGTCCGATTATAATTTGGGTGTCTTCAAGGTTAGAGTGAATAGGCTCCTAATAGACTAGTGCGCCTCACCATCAACGATTGCATCACTGCTTAACACCAGGTGGGATCGCAGTCAAGCACTAGTTATCAAAGAAAATATCACGATTCTGTACGCAATTGATATTCCGTTCACAGTCCAATTATCTGATGATGAAGTTTAATGTCTGAAAAGATTTACTTGCAGGCGTTCCGGACCAATGTGTTGTGGTGAATCGAAATGGCTTTAAAGTTGATTCATATTTTGCTGAATTATCATCGACAATGTCTGATTTTGGAGAGATGGAAAGAGGTAATTTTGAAGCAAAATTTTTCAGTCAAATATTTATCTAATTAATTAGGTAACCTTTACCTAAAAATTTACCTTTATCTAAAAAAAATATTTCGACTATCGTAATTACAGACACAATTAAAGAACAAATAGGTGAGGGAACGGCGGCGTTCGCTCAAGGGTTCAGAAGTAAAAAAAAACCTTAAATATCATTAGTTACATAAATATATGTAAAACACATTTTTTTTAAAGAACTATCCAAAAAAATTAAAAACTTCTAAAGTGGACGTCATTATGCTAAGATATTTTTTTATCTACACTAATATAGGTAAAGTTTGTTTTTTTGTTTTTTTATTTTTTTGTTTGTAGGAGGTAATCTCTGGAGCTACTGGTCTGATTGGAGAAATTTTAGCAATAATAGTAAGCTGCTTTACTCCTGAGTGACATAGGCTATATTTTATGTACGCGGGCGAAGCCGCTGACAAAAACTAGTTTATATTATTTTAATAGAGAGAAGAAGCAGTGCCAGTTGAATGGTAAACCTACGATATGTAGGTCACGGGTTCAAACTCAGCCAGGTCACTTTATGTAATTTATATCATCACAACTCAACTCAAAACGGTGAAGAAAAACCTCGTGTTTCCTCACGTCGGGTATGTCCTAGAACTAAAACTTTTGAAGACATTTGATATCCACAAACACGCACTGGGTCTGCGTAATTTATTACGGCCCCTTCTCTCCCCTAGTCCAGTTTAAGTTCCAGCAGTGGGCATAAGGCTTATGATATTATAATATTTTCTAAGAGTACCTTTAAGCTATTTTTAATTCGACTACGTCTCCATTGCAGCGGAGAGCTGCGCATAATAATAGCAACAGGTTCAACTTATTTGCCGCATCATCATCAGCCTTTCAAGGTTCCCACTGCTGGGACACAAGCCTCCTCTCTAGAAGAGAGTATGGGCCATAATCTACCACGCGGGTCCAGCGAATTGGTAGGTGTCACACGTGTTCGAATTTTTGTTTCTAGGACAGGCCGGGTGCTATAGCTCTTCAGAACAATCCGTCAACGTACCCGCATTTGACCTAATTGAACCTTATTCATCTAAAATCCCAAATTCCGCCGAGACAGTACCTAAAGACGTGTCTAACGAAGTATTAATCGTATTATAGATGTCTAAAATGGGCCTAGATTATCTAGATGCCTGTAATTTGGGTCAAGTAACAATTTATTACAAGAAATTTCGTTTTCTTTGGAAGATTGAAGGATAGGAAATGTAATCATTAAAGTTTACTGAAGAATATTATGACAATGGAACGCGAAATTTCATAGTATCTTTTCGAAAATGGAACAAGTTTTTGTTAAATTGGGTTTCTCAGAATTATCGACTATATCCTAGCGACAGACAAGCACGTTAATAGAAATTATTTGTCAAAACAAGTTTTTAATGAAAATATTTTTTTTTCATAACAAGCTTTTATAGCAGCGGTCTATAATTATATAATTAAAACTCGTCAAGACGATTCACACGAGTCCAAACTCGACGTGGTTGTGCCGTTTAATTACAGAGTTCCTATGGCTACCTCGTGATTCCATCATCAGATCAGCTCCATGTCATCATAATATTGCATTGTCATGCGATTTACACCGGCATGAAAAATTTCAGCTCAATCGGAAACCGGGAAGTGGATCAAATTTAAGTTGCAAGATTTGATTACAGAACGACAGACAACGGGACAGGTGAAAGTAAATAAAAGCTTGTAATATTGAAATGTTTGTACAAAACTAGACTGCAACGCTTCATTGGTATTGTCGTCTATCAAAAATTTTAAAAATTATAGCGCTGATACGTCAACATTGCACTAATGTCATCAATGTAAAAGTGTATAGCATACTGATCACTTAAGTGGAGTAAAGTCATTGTACAGCACGTCTCATCTAGTGCGATGCCCAGAACAATGGTAGGTATTCTACTTTTGAAAAACGTATACTTACTGACGTTCACGTATAAGGGTGTTTTCGGTTTATGCGTTTCGACCTGCCGGTGTCGTGGTGCTGATGCGGTGTGTAATTCTTGAGGAGATCGGAGATTCAGGGAAAAATGATGAGGCAGGTTTGTTACGACCCTCAGCATTGAGGAAGACGTAATAAGCAAATGTAGGTTTACTATTACGATCATTTGTGCCTGAACTCTTTAAAAAAAATCGCTTGAATCTTGCGGCGCTGCGACCCAAATTTTTGAAGTTTTCGTTTCGAGTGCAAGCAAAAGTGAAAGTAACAGTGGTCAGGTGGAAGCGTCTTCTATGGTACTTTACAATCGAATTACCATTTAATGTCTCCTACATAACCAACTTTACAAAACCCCACAATCCCTAAACTAATTTAAAAAAAAAAACCTGTCATTCCAAATTTGAATTTAAAAAATCCGTTTTCCTCTAAAGTCCTGTCAAAAAAAAAAAACTATTAGCCCGAACATTTTGCAGCCCTACATTCAATTACGGAGGCGAACAGCGTTCGAAATTGAGTGACAGGCGAGTCCAAGTGACCCTCTTTTAGTAAGCAGTCAAGAATTTCCCTGAGAGTTTAGCCCTGAATAATTAAAGGGAAATAATTATTTAGATAACGAAGGTATATGACAAAATTTTGACATTGAATTTCGGGGTATTACGAGTAGAAAATTATACGCGGCGAATAACTTGAACCATTTGCTATGGTTACGCGCAATCCCTTAGTTTGATTGAGACCCGAAAATAAATTGAACCATCTTAGTAGTATCGCCGTGTCCTTGTGGGAGCGATAGGCGGCGTCGATCTCTCACGCCTGGCCTCGGTAGAAGCCATGGTGAAGCGAGGAGGAGTGGCAGGCGGTCGCCTCTTTCTGCGAAGCAGTAATACTGGCAAAGGAGGTGGCCGACCAGATAAGGCAACGGCGCTTGCGCTCCAGACGCCGCCGAGATTCTGGTACCGACTTCTGGCCTCCGTAGGTGCGGGCAAGCGGACGGCGAGCATTGGGTAGCTTGCTGTCCGCTGTCATCGTTAGTGACAGCGACTGTGCAACCCAGCGCTGGTCGCACCATAACGCCTCCCTCTGCGAAGCAATAATAGCTAGCAGAGGTGGTTGGGTGGTGATGGTTGACGTTTGGATGGATACGCTCCAGGTGCTGAAAACCCAATTCCTACTCACTTTAGATATCGTCCGGTAACCATCCGGACCGAGTTCAACGGCTCCACGTGATCCACAATGAATTAATGATCCACGTGCGCCTAAAATTAGGACAATAGCTTATTTCCGTCAGCAGACAACAAAGATCTATTCGGTTAGTTAGTTTAGGCTACTCAAAGAGAAACCAGCAAGCCGTAGCCCTTCGCAGAGATGCCTACTGGGGCCAAGGAAGACTTCTGAAAAGGTAACAAGTAGCGGTGCAAAAGGAAACTGAAGGTACGTATGCTCTTAAGATTTACCACCCATAAAGCAATCGGTCAAGTGCGAGTCGGATATTATTTTTGTTTTATGATTGTTTGACTAGTCTGCAGTGTCCTTACATAAAATATTTTAACACAAAAATATTTTTTAAAGTTTAACCATTTTTTTTATGGTGGGTAAAATCATCGAAAGACGAATCCCGCCCTTGGGCAGAGCAAGAGACAGTTTCAGACTTCTACTGACTAAACGTCCCACCGTTCTTTATTGCCTTAGTTCCAGGGCCCCGTTGTTCTGCTTTCGCATCAACCCTTGGCCTCAGAAAGCTTCCACCCAGCTGGGCTACTGTTGCTGACATCTCTTTGAAAGCTTAACCATGGAGTTTCTTTCCGGTTCTTCTCCACAGAAAACGACCAATTTGAAACCGTGCACTAGATTCTGACGTTTTGTAAGTGACCATTGTAGGCCTATGTGAAATAAAAATATTTTTTTTATGGTAGGTAAAAATCATCCAATGACGAATCCCGCCCTTGTGTGGAGCGGGAAACAGTGTCAGACTCTTACTGACTAAACAACCTACCCCGTTCCTACATTGCCATTTATAATAGGGCCAGAGTCTTCCTTTCAGACACGAACCCTTGGCCCTAAATGGCTTTAACAGCTCTCCAGGGTCCCTACGGTCGCTGACTATTCGTTGATGCGAAAATATTTTGACTTTGACTTTGAACATACCTCAGAAAAACAGTTCAATTCCTTGATCAAGTTTAGAAGATTTTTATGGATCATATTTATTTTGTGGAGTTTTACAATAATCCTATATTTCTACAGGCTTCCATCGTAATGTACAATCTCATTAAAGTCTACCTTGATTGGTTGACCGAAATCACAAGAACCGACCAATCTATCAGACCACATAATAAACTCAAATAGACCTTCAGAACAAACCATATAATCATAATAAAACCTTCGTTAACCGAAGTTTAAACCTTGATTTCTAAATCTTAAATCATAATTATTCACTTAAAGCGACGTTAACCCTATTAAAAATGATTGCTTGAGTTGTCCTGATGCTAAACTCGGTCGCCTAACTTAATAGACCCTTGTCAGTCGGTGTTACTTCGCCCAGATAACTTTGAAGGGCCACAGATATACAGATAAAGATTAAGTTCGTACTTCTAGTAGATGTCCCTTTGCAACATTTATATTAATTACTAGTTTTTGGTTACAGATGTTGAATAAATGGAGTATTTGTGGTTTTTAGAGTTCTAAACCTTAAAAGGAAAAAACGGGAACGGATCAAAGTTCAGTCTTTACTGGATTGGTTTTGCACAAAATGTTTTAATTTCTATAGAAGCCTAGATAATATCCACGTGTATCTAAAATATCTGAGTAAATAAAACATTATAATCACGTTAGAAGGGCTGTAGAAAAATGCACCTTTGGTTTGCCGACTTTAAGCACTATAACTGCATGATGAATGTCAGTCACTGACCTCTTTTATTTATCACACTGGACTTTTATCCCCGTTTGATATTTGCCATATTGGCGCTGTCGGCCACGGTGACTGTAACGAGTGTCTACGGTACTAAAACTGGTTATATCACGCCGCATATAATATTAGTCAAAGTCAAAATATTTTTACTTCACATGGGCCTACATGGACATTTATAAAACGTCAGAAGCTAGTGCACGGTTCTAAATTAGTTATCTGGACGTTCGCGAGTGGAGCTTCAAATAAGTACAAAAATGAGCTGTGAAACATACGAAACCGCCTGTTCAGTGGTAAATAATAAAGGTCCGTGATTACAGCCCATCCCCTCTTCTGGAGCGGAGGCCTGCGGAGGTCTGAGTGACGCACTGGGAAAATTACAAGGTAGATTATACTTTTATAGTTCTCGATTCTACTAGTTAAAACTCCATTTACTACCAACTCCTTGTCACATGTTTACTTAAAGAAAGTTTGGTGGGATTCCACAACAGCGGTGAACTAGTGGTTTTTGCTAGAATCCGGAACTAACCGCGGAACCGGAGCCAAAGTTTTTGTTCAACGGATTATGAAACTAAACGCCGGAGGTCGAGTCTTTAGGTCAGTCCTACTCAACCTTGTTTCATTTTGGGCCGCGCTTTGACTATTGTCACGATGGGCAGAAATAACGGTATCATATCCTTACTATCTATATAATATCTAAACAAGGTCCTTACTATATCTAGTAAGCATATTTCTGGGAATATAAATAAGTAAAACTTACAGTAAAATAAAACTACTTTATGCTCTAACGTACCGTAGGGACCTTGCAGAAGGGTAGAAGCCCAATGGGGCGAAAGGTTCACGTCTGAAAGGAAGGCTCTGGCCCTGGTATCAGCTTTATAATGATTCCACTGCTGGGACTTAGGCTTCCACGCCAAGATAGGGAATGGGCCATAATTTACCACGCGGCTGGTGGATGTCTCACGTCTTCGTATTTTTGTTTCATGCCGGTTTTCTCACGATGTTTTCCTTCACCGTTTTGAGAGCTGTGGTAATGAAATATATTACACAAGGTAATGCACCTACCTGGCTTTGAACGAACGACTATAAGGCCATTTTAGTGCTTGATGGGCTACATGCGCCCCGCGGGCCGCCGGTTGAGTGTAGTTGCTTTAGATGGTGAAAGAAAATAGAGTGTGTTCGAAACTTTAGTTTTAGAGTTCGATTTTGAGGAAGCTCATTTTTTGTTGTCGTTTCCTCGCCTTGGTGTGCGCCCGCATGTCCACTTTCCCACTTGATGGAAAGTAAGAATGTGTTCAACGATGGTGCACGCTTGCCTAGAAGTAACCAATTCACGCTTTATCCCAGGTTGTGAGTATCAGTAAACACTCTCTAGCAGGGAATTTCATTTGTTGTCGTCGGATCTTGGCGAGTCTGGAGTTAGGCTCTGCATACTTTAGCGCTTGGAAAACGGGATTCCGATTTCCAGCTGCCAAAGGTACGGGATTGCGGACGACGAGCAACGTGTAGCTCGCCGTCCAGTCGTCAGCTAACAGTCCGGACCAAGCCAAGCGTGCGATGGCGTGTCGTGTCAGCAAATATAGAGCCAAATGCAGGCCCGAACAGTCCGGTTTCTGAAAGGAAGGTTCGACCTCGAAGGTATGAGGGCTAAGAAGGAATGGGGTGGGTCGTTTAGTTAGTAAGAGTCTGACACTGTTCCTCGCTCCGCTTAAGGGTGGGACTCGTCATTATATGATTTTTCCATCTTAAAAAAATAGGTATAGAACTAGACACTATAATTAGCTCCATCATCATCAACCTAGTGCCCGTCCCGGTTGCTACCTTGGCTTTCACCTCGGTGCCCGGGGTCCGCTTTCCTTCCTAGACGCCTCCACTTCGCTCGGTCTTTCGCGTCCCTTGCCTCAAGCCCATTAGTACGCATGTCGTCCCTTACGACGTCGATCCAACGCCTCTTAGGCCTACCTTGTTTTCCGGGTCCCGGCGCAGGCGTTATGGCGAGGCATCTGTTACCCACGTAGTCTGCCGGTTTTCGTAAAACGTGGCCATACCAGCGTAAGCAGCCCACCTGCAGTTTATCTGCTATGTCACGGACCTGAAGGCTGCCCCGGATGCGGGAGTTTTTAATGCGGTCTTTCCGCGACACTCCCGACATCCAGCGCAGCATATTCATTTCCATGACACGCAGGCTATAATTAGCTCCAACTCTTAAACAATTCAGTTTAAGACATCAAATATTTGTTTGGGTCTCTAAACTGAAAAAGAAGATTCGTGAATCTTCTTTTGTCGTGAACCGTGGTTCACGACAAAAGAAACGACTTCTTTTCCCACAAAGAGTTGTATTAAAACATTTCTGCCGTTACGCAATGTCAACTGCTCTACATCTCCAACGATGTGCAAAAGCTAATTAAAAATCCTGTCACAAACATAAAAACTGTAGCAAGTAGAGATACTTTCATACGTATTTATTTGTTTAGCAATTTCATTTGAATCATAGCGAAAGTTAATTAGTAGAATGCGATACGGCTAAAAGCGTTGCTTTGAGGTGAATTATAATTACGTAGATATATATCATTTTAGTGGTTTTATGTGGAACTTGCTCTTCTTTAAGCTCACGTAGGATTTTTGCATGTATGTTAGTTTGTTTGCTTGCAGAAAAAAAATGTTTTTTAAAACTTAAATTACATTCATTTGTTTTTAAAAAAGAAAAAAAAATACAATTTATAGTTTGAATTGCACACTGAAAGTTCCATACAACCTTATGTATGCAAATAGTTCAATTCTCAAAAGAAGGAGTATGGTGAATGGGGAGGAAAGGTTATAGATAGGAGACCACTTACCGGAAGACGCAATGTTGGAAGGCCTCCCACAAGGTTGACCAATGACCTTGTGAGAGTTGCCGGAATCTGATGGATGCGAGACGCTAAGGACCGGTCGTAATGGTGACATCTGGGAGATGCCTATTTCCAACAGTAGACGTCTTTCGTCAGAAATGATTATGATAAAATCATTTTTTTTTAAAGTGTCATCATCATTCTTCACGGAAGAGACCAGTGTCCATCACTGCTGGGACACAGGTGTCTTCCGGTCCCAGTTGACTTCAACCCTTCTGCAGGGTCTCTACAATACGTTGACAACTCCTTGAGGCGCGCGGGAACAGTGCGTGCCTTCGGCGACTGGGCACGGTGGTTACCAGACGATAAACCTGCGACCTACAACTCGTAAGTCGGGGCCTTTAGCACTTGGCTATCACTGCACTCAAAAATATTAAACACGGAGTTTCTTGCCGGTTCTTCTCCATAGGAAACGACCAACTTTGAACCGTGCACTAACTTCTGACGTTTTGTAAGTTCCCATGTAGGGCTATGTGAAATAAAAATATTTTGAATTGAATTCAATTGGTGAAACTACGGGCAGCCGCTAATTTAGTAACACTCGTGTTTTTTTAAGTCGTAAAATAGTTTCGTTTCCAAAAGAAAAACGAAAGATAATAATTCTTTTGCTTTTTTTATTTCTAAAAGTAAATTTTTCAGTAAATTTACGAACCGCAACACTGCACTTTTACGAATTGCAATAAAGTAGCTGTATAACAATTTATTTGCGTATTTTTGCGGCGAACGCATCGCAATAAATTTCAGTGAAGCTGTTTCGTCGTATTGTCGTAACGGTTTGTCGCACGTTTATGTCGCACTTTGCATGAGTGGCTTTATATTTTATTGTTTTTATGACTTCTTGCGTGAAAGTGTTGTTGTTGATTGTGTTTTTGATTCATAGATACGAAAAATCTTTGTTTAAGTCACTATGTTTTTTTGATGTTGCATTTCAGTTTTTCTTTTTAATTCGCAAGATTTGTGCAGTTGCATCGAGAGCAAAAAAAGCACTCTGATTTGCGGACGACGTGGGTAGCTCGCCGTCCACTCGTCCTGTAAGGAGAGAGTCGTTAATGCCGTAAAAGAAATATTAAGAACCGTACTCATAGAATAAAAAGAAAAGTATATCAATACCTCATATGACTTTTTGGCATAAACTGATGGACTAGCCACTGGGCGAAGTTCATTCAAGGCAAAATGAAAATCCGTGACTTCTAGCTAAATGCCCTGAAACAGGCAGATAGCAAAATTAAATCTGTTGTAAACAAATAATTTGTTACGCCTTGTTTATATGTGTGTTATAAGCATATCTAGATTATTTTACTATTTTGTCATCATCATCTTCCTGCCCTTGTCCCGTTTTATTTGGGGTCGGCGCAATATGTTTTTTTCTTCCATTCTGTCCTGTCACCCGTCACGCTATCACTAACTCCTCTGTTTTCCATATCACTTCTCACACAATCCATCCATATCTTCTTTGGTCTCCCTCTCCCTCTCCATCCATCCACATATTTTACTATTTTGTGTATACCAATATTGTGTACCGTGTAAGCTACGTGCTTCGTCACTAGACGACAAATTATTTTACTTAAATTTTAAATCACATGTAAGTGAACAATTGTATGTCCTTATGAGAAATAAAGATTCTTTAAACCTAAATCATACCTAAAAAAGTAACCGTACTCTACACATTTCTTTTAGCGATGCCCCCATCTGGTGGCAGATTTTTTCTCTGCAAAATAATTGTTCACGAAGGTGACAGCCTCCCCATTTGACAAAAATCTAATGTAATCCTCCGAGAGCAATTTTTATATGAGGGAGCAAAAATGGGGCTAGATGTAGGTAACAAACCAAACGATGAAGGAAGGTCACAAATCCTACGTAGTTCGTACAATTATATTTCTAATATTGCAGACAAAACCGCATGAAAAACTAGCACACTTAGTCTCCAACAGAAACTGCAGAAAACTAATTACCATCAGTACAGTTCTAAGCTACTAAATTATTCTCAGTACTAAGGATATTAAACAAAACACGATCACTTTTACTAACTTCATTAACTAACTATACGAAACAGAAATTAGGCTAATTACTAGAGAAATTAGGAATTATGAATATCCTAATTCATTCCGCTTTTAGGTTACTTGGTCAGAAATTCAGAGGTGTCAGAATTTCTCAATTTCAGACGTTTGTAGAACTGTGCTGAATGTTAGATGCGAACAAAACATTTGGAAATATACGAATTAGGTTTTGTGAAATTAGTTTCGTTAGTGAATTTTGGAGGTTACAAACTTTGCCTGCGTCTTTTTCGGCTCTCCTCTGAATTGAAATCCGCACCATTAATTAATAAAAGGAGGAAGCCGACCGCATAAGGCAACGGCGCTCATGCCCTAGACGCCGTCGGGATACCGATCCCGATTTCCGGCCATTGTAGCCGCAAGCTTGTGCTCGCTAGCTCACTGCCCGGTCGTCTGGTAACAGCCCGGACCAAGCCCAAGTCGTCGACGGTTCGCTCTGTTCCCGCGCGCCTCAAGGAGTTGTCAGTAAAACCGTAGGGACTCTGCAAAAGAATCGAAGCCTACTGTGGCCCAGGGTATCTTTCTGAAAGGTAGGTTTGGCCCCAGTGTGAAAGGCAAAGAATGAACGGAGTGGGGGATTAGTCAGTAAGAGTCTGTCACTGATTCCCGCTCCGCCCAAGAAATTTTTGCCCTCATAAAAACTCATGCAGAAAGCCTCCCAGTGCAGCCTTTTCTTTATTTGCTATAAACCTATTCTTGACTGCGATCCTACCTAATGGGAACTAGTGATGCAATCGTTGATGGTAAGGCGCACTAGTTTATTAAAAGCCTATACACTCTAGTCTGATTGCTATGCTACTGCTAGTTCGCCGTCACCACTCGGCAAACAGTTTCGGAGTGCTTCAAACAACAGTTTTGAACACTGCTTTGAGCAATAAACTAAACTAAAAAAACAAAAGAACTACGATCTACAATATACGACGATTTTAGGGGAGTTTTATAGATGGAATTTCTACACACTCGAAAGGTTAACAAATTTACTGCAGTAAGTTGGGCTGTTACTTTTTTATGTCAGCGTCTAAGAAATGTGTGTCGCCTCTGTGCTTTTATGTACATACAATGCGTTGCAAATGAGAACAGGATCGATTGCCATGCTGTGACAACGATTTACTGTCAAATCGAGGCAAAAAAAAAAAAAATCCAATAATTTGTGTAAATAAAGGAGACGGGGACTTCGGCAAAACAAAAAAAAACTGTAAATAGTTGAGATATGGCTATATGGCAAAATACAATGTGGTATAATATGGCAAAAAACTTTGAATTTGTCATTGACGATTTTAACTATGATGTTGACGATTTTGACTTTGTCGATGGCGACTCTGACTTTGATTTTGACGACTTTGGCTTTGATTACAACTTTATGTATGGCTTAGTATTTTTCTTATAAGAGCAACAATAACATTGCCTGTTTAACATGAAACATTTTATTCACACACCTACATCTTTTTACATACATACATGTCACATAACATCCCCTTATTGCAACCTTCCCCAACGTATCAGAGTTTCATATTCGTTTGCCTTCTAATAACACAAATATGTTGACTCTCTCTAATGGACCGAAGTTGCTTACTTACGTCAAGGGGTTAATCATAGACTATTGAGACACAACACCGGCTGCTGTACCTAGAAATGACATTTTGTTAAATGTTTATTACTTAGCAAGTTACGTACACACACCACCACATCACTCGAAGCCTCCTGGAGCCTAGGGTGCAAACTGTTACCTCGACTCTAGGAATAAGGCAAGGAAGGTACGGGGTAGGTTTTTTAGTCAGTAAGAGTCTGACACTGGTCTCCCGCTCCGCCCAAGAGCGGGTTTCGTCATTCGATGATTTTCACCTACCATAAAAAAAAACCACACTCATCACAAAGAGCGGTGGTAAACTTTTAAATCGAGGGATTAAAAATATGTAACTATGTACGAGTATTTTATTTCATCACCACTGCTCTCAAAGCGATAAAGTAATCCATCGTCAAAATCAGCATATTTTTTTAAACTAGTCTTTTATTGCGATGCGTCTATTATAACCTATTCGGTCTAGCCTTGAAGACACCTAAATTATCATTGGATGGGAAGACCGCTGCAGAAAAATAGTTCCAGTCTTAAGATGTACGCGGTATAAGTGAAGTTGCGGACATCAGCCCGATATACCATACCATACCAAGTGATAATATATCTATTGGTAGATAATGGCATCTCTAAGGGCCGAAATACGTCGCTCATATTGGTAGTACTGCGTGTACAATACGGATGGACCGCACAGCTGAATTCAGCAGCGCTTAGAGCCGAAATACGTTTCGGCCCTAAGCGCTGCCGTGGCCAATGCAGCGATTCCAAGCTCTGTGAGGCTAATCGATCTATGTTTGTACTAAGATAAAGTCTGACCTGGCTTAGAACGTAATCTGTTATATTAGTTGCTTTGATTTTGAGTGTGTTTTAGCGGTGTTTCCTTATGTAATATTCGTGGTGGGGGACTTCCTTTGAGAGGGTTCGATATGTACTAAATCCTGATTTGTGTACAACTATTGTATTTGAAACATTGCTTTGCAAAACTACACACAACTTTCTCTATCAAAATAAAAAAAAAAAACTAAAAAAAATCTCTAAAATCTTAAAATCTTAATCTCTATTCTTTTTTGTGCTTTTTAATCTTCTATTTTGGGAAAAATAAACATTGTTTTCTTTCTTTCTGATAATATATATGTCGGCTCGTGTCCAGGATGGTGTTCGAGCTCTGGTCTATCAGATCTATCATGTGGGCGTATGTGGGTATCGTGCAATGAATAACAACGGCTAGCAGTTGAATCAGTTTACTTCTCAATACATTTCGGTACAGTGCACTGTTATCACAAATTACAACAAAACAGACAGTTTCAGAACGTCTTGACTCTGCGACGGCTTGGCTGAGAGTGTGTCCGCTCCCGAGGCGGGTTCCCCCCTCCGCAAGCTCGCAGCAAAGCGCAAATGTCACCGACTCTGTCAAGCGCGCCATCTTTATTTAGTTCTTCTAGTTGCCACTAGATGGCGTGCCTTGTCTTCTTGTCAACAAATCGAAGCCGTTTCCGACACGGCCATCCTGCAAGACACACGTCCTCGTGTGTTAGTCGTCATCGCCACCTCAGCTGGAAGATGTCCACTGATGAAATATTCGAACTAGTCGTCCATCGCTGTGTTACTCTGAAACAAAACACGTCTCGCAGTATCATATAGCTCGGTCACTCCTGACAAACACTAGGAATCACTCTTGCATCGCGAGTGCATTCCCAAACACGCAAGTGTGAGTTTACGTGTCACTCACACAAAATTAACAATTCACATCTTGACTCTGAGCGACCATTTACAGGCCACACAAATGTCTGCTTCGAGCGGGAATCGAACCCGCAACACGAAGTCCATCGCTCAATGTGATAACAAAACTTTACTCAACAAACCAAATCAAAGTTTTGGATAATAGAAATTGTCATCCAGTCATGTACCAACGTTCATTGTTCTCATCTTAAAGCCTTAGGAACCCCCACAAGCAAGCCACTAACGCCACGGCACTCATTGCCGAACTGCAATCACAATTGCTTTCCCACATGTGCATCCACCACCTGTGGATCACATTGGGTAGGCTAGTCACCGACTTCCGTCAAAGCTTAACGCGCATCGCTTACTTGCGTGTTCCCCACAACATAGGCTACCACTACTGCTATCACCATGTACTTCGACTGGTACATGACTTTCTGGCTTCTTTCTTAACCTGTCGTGATACGTTCACAGTACACACAACTAATCAAACTAATCCAAAACACTAATCATTAAGCTGTACATTATGACCTCTGGCTACTCATAGCCCAGTAACCTCTAGTCACTTTTCCATAACTGCGCATCCCTCCGGGATCGCCAAGTCTCTAACGACTTAATGGTTTCCTACAATATGACCACCAACTACTGTTTTCTATTAAGATACGCCTACATATCAAATGTCCGATCATATTGTAAACTTAATTATCTCATTATCTCAACTACTTTATTGTACGTCTATTTTATAAGCTCTGATTTTCTCCTACCTCCTACTTCAAACGCGTTTTTTTTATTGTCTTTTTTTTATTTTGTTCGTGGGTATTTTGGTTTTCTCTCCTCGTACACTTTTAATAGGGTACTACACGGTATTTATTGCGTAATGCATATTCTCTCACGACATTTAAATCAATTCATGAAACATTCCGACCAAATCCAGTATGCAATGCTCTGTTTGGTACCCAACCTCGGCAATCGAACGGGACCTCCCTCCGGTACCCGATCTCTACACACACATTGCCTCCATCCGGCAATCCAACGGGACCTCCCTCCGGTACCCGTCCTCAACACACACATTGCCTCCATCCGGCAATCCAACGGGACCTCCCTCCGGTACCCGTCCTCAACACACACATTGCCTCCATTTAGCACCTTTAGCGATTACTTACATTGCCATGCTGGCGTTGGTCACAGAGCTCAAGTAAACACTCGGGCTCGCAGCCACAAACAACATTGGAATGTACATAATCTGAGTCACTTGCATACTACATTTGAATCTTTGTTCATCACCTAAGGTCTAACACTTTCAAATGTAACGTTATTCCGGCTTTAGTCGACGTTCTCAAAACTACTGTATCATTAAAACCAATACTCTTTAATTTAATCAAACATTGGGAATAGATAATTGAAAATACTACAATCACTACCCTAGGTCGTGTAACTGATATTTAATCTGAGATAAAAAAACAACAAATAACGACTCGGCACGGTATTGTTATTTAGTCTTCGATTGTCTCTGCACATTTAATTTGACGCACCATATTTCTTAACTAAAAGACTAGTTCAGGTCTTTTTTTTTGCAATCATTGAATTACACGGTCGCACCATAATTCATTTACCCGCTTACGAATTATTTTTAATTCATCCGCGCCAAACTACTATTGTCATCTTTATACAGTCAAAAATTAGTCGAACGATTAAGATCACTTTTTGTTGCACGCGTTTGTAGCATACCGATAGTAAAATAGTCCAATTACCTATTAACGAAACGACAAAGAAATAATCTAGGTCACGTCGGTGTCAACAACGTCAACATTATTTCGGAGAACTGTCACCGTCATAAAAAGATCGAAACGGTTATTATCGGATCTACTGAGGGTACTTTGTAATTACAATTATTTAAGCCATGAACCCAAGCTATTTTCAAAAAAATGTTTCACGGTCACTAATTTAACTGAACCTTTGCAACAACATTTCACGGCCTAAGACTTAATTTCGCAAATAATGTTGGCTCACGTAATAAAATCGCGATTTAGCCCCTATTATCAATTTCAACCACACAAGTAATGATCTATACCGAGTACCGTCATATGTCACCTACACTTGTCAATGTAACCTTTTACTTCAAATCTACCCCAAAATTTACTGACAACCTACACTGTCTTCCGCTCCACCCAAGAGCGGGTTTCGTCATTGGATAATTTTCACCCACCATAAAAAAATCTTTGACGAATGAGAACTCAACTTTAGAATAAAAGTGGAATGAGATTACCTGACCTTTTTCTGATGAAAGATCGGCAACCACGACGTCAACCCATCGCTCGCTGTCACAACGGCACCGACACGGTTACCACCGCGCCGCTTCTTTCAGGGGTCTAGATCTCCATCAAGAACTCTGCTCTCCAAAACCAATCCAGACCAATCTTGCAACCTTTTTGCCGGGGTCTTGAGGCCTGGATATTCTTGTTTTCAGTTTGCCTATTTTCAATTTTTCCATAGTGATTTCTGAATTGCTCTCGTCTCTCCGGGTCGAATTTGGGTAGATTCACAATCTGGGTAGAACGTTGTAGTTTGCGCTCTGGGGGCACAACGTCACCATGGTCCAACATTCGTTGCTCAGGATTAGGGAAAAACCCCAGTAAAAACCTAATCAAACCATTCAAGTCCATGCTTCGATCCGAGTCTTCATTTTCGAATTTCGAATTATAACCGCCAACTGTCTTTGTTCTCGCCATTTTCTTCAGTGTTGCGTGATTATTGCTCACATAGCTTGTCGATTCATTTGCACGATTGAATCCCAGTTCTGATGTCGTTCGTGTCCAGGATGGTGTTCGAGCTCTGGTCTATCAGATCTATCATGTGGGCGTATGTGGGTATCGTGCAATGAATAACAACGGCTAGCAGTTGAATCAGTTTACTTCTCAATACATTTCGGTATAGTGCACTGTTATCACAAATTACAACAAAACAGACAGTTTCAGAACGCCTTGACTCTGCGACGGCTTGGCTGAGAGTGTGTCCGCTCCCAGGGCGGGTTCCCCCCTCCGCAAGCTCGCAGCAAAGCGCAAACGTCACCGACTCTGTCAAGCGCGCCATCTTTATTTAGTTCTTCTAGTTGCCACTAGATGGCGTGCCTTGTCTTCTTGTCAACAAATCGAAGCCGTTTCCGACATATATATTTCTTTCTGATATATAACAGCTGATAATGGCATTTATTAATGTGTTAATACCATTTCTTTTTTACTAGTTTACAAGCGCTAAAGTTCGCAAAACCTAACTTCGGACTCATCAAAGTAGAACGACTGCGTACTTACACTAGCTTATGCCAGTGACTTTGCCATTGTGACAGTCGGTTTATCTCTTTAGAGGGTTTTTTATGGTAGGTAAATGTCATCGAAAGACGAATCCCGCCCTTGGGAGTAGCAGTAAGCAGTGTCAGACTCTTACTGACTAAACAATATACCCCGTTCCTTTCTCGCCTTGATCCTAGGGCCCCGGTAGGTAATACGCTTTCACATCAACCCTTACTCCTAGGACCTATGTAAAATTTACAGTGCCCTTACAGGGTGCATGTTTTAATACTGTGTCATGAAATTTGAATGCATGCCTAATATCCAGTGTTTTACATGTTAGCAAATAAATAAATAAACCGTAGGAGGCTTCGACCCTGCTGGGCCCCTACAGTTTGCTGACAACTCCTTGAGGCGCGTGGGAACAGTGCGCGCCGTCGACGACATGGATTCGGTCCGGATTGTTACCAGACGACCGGACGGTGGGCTACCTATTGCTCGCCGTCCACAAGCCTGCGCATACGGTGACCGGGAATCGGTATCGGAATCATCGGAATTCATCTTTGCAGTTGGGAGAACTTTATAATATACTAGCTGTTGCCCGCGACGTTGTCTGCGTGAAGGCTCTACAGCACCAAACATACCTAAGGTGGCTTTGTCGCTATAGCATTATAAGTAAACAACTTTTAAAATAGCAATGCATCAGCCTTATAAAGTTCCCGCTGCCGGGACACAGACGTCCTTTCTAGGAGAGGGAATGGGCCATGATCCACCACGCGGGCCCAGTGCGGATTGGTGGATGACACATGTCTTCGAATTTTTGGTTCTAAGACATTCACAGTCACAGTTTCCTCATGATGTTTTCCTTCACCGTTTTAAGAGCAGTGGTTATGAAATAAATTACACAAAGTAATTCGCCTGGCTGGGTTTGAACCCCCGACCTACAATTTGAAAGTCGTATCCTTTACCACTCCGCCACCACTGAGTCGGAGCCTTTACCACTCCGCCACCATACTACGATGGTAGTAAGTTATGCTGTCAGGAGCGAAAATGTAAAAAGAGTCAGGACTGATGACGCGGGAGCAAGCGACGTACAGTTGCCCGAGTAAGAGACAACTCGCCCTGAAGTTGACACCCGCTGCACTCAGTGTCTGCCCCTGCGACTTATTGATGGTCATCGCGAAGCAAACACTCACGGGGAACTGTACGCGCTTGGACTGGAACGGGAAATTATGAGGTACAAATACTGCCTCGCCGACGCCACAACCCGTAAGAATTTTTGACAGGTCTCTTTACTTTTCTTAGGATATAGGTTCCAAAGATGCATAATCGGGACTCCGACTTTCAGCTTGATGGTATGCGCGGGATAATGTGTGGCGTAATCTTGCTAGACGACAGTGTTTATCGAGGTATAGACCACTACCTTCCCCTCAATTTCCAAGAGAATGCATTCGTTAATTGCTGCAACCTGATCATTTTTGGACGTCAAAATGGCCCGCTCACACACCCAAGAATTCTGCTGGTTTGATAAACGACTGATGTCCCCGTGCACAGCGAATGAATTCTTCTAAGCTGGATAACACTCTATCGAGAGACTCTGGAAGTACCTCTTGTCCACCTTTCTCGTAGTGGGCTTTGACTTGAACCCAAGTCGTTGACGGCGCGCAGCGCGCTGTTCCCTGCACCTCAAGCAGTCGTCAGCAACTGTAGGAGCCCAGCAAGGTCGAAGCCTTCTGGGGCCAAGGGTAGATGTTAAAGCGGAACACCAGGGCCCTGGTCCTAAGGCAAGTAGGAACGGTGGGTGGTTTAGTCAATAGAATTCTGACACTGTCTCCCGCTCCACCCAAAGGCAGGATTCGTCATTTATTTATTTTCCCCTTCATAAAAAAGATAAAGTGCCTTCTCCAAGAGTTAGAAGGTCATCAGAGAATTCTTGAGCACGTGCATTGCTGCCGAGCCGAGTTCACATATTTATGGTCAAGCGCAGCGCACAAACTCGTGACTACAATGAAGATTGTTTCAACGTAGCATTCAGCTCGTAAGACTTTGATCCCCGAGTCAAGACGGGAAGCGTTTGCCCGAAACCGCCACTGAACAAACTGTGACACCACCCATCTAAATGTTCGTTCCCGCGGATGTCCTGCAGGGTTCTGTCCTCGGACTCAATTGCGTTCCTATTGGCCACCGTACGCTCATTCCATACGATCAGAGAGCAATCCTCAAGCACGTGTCCCTTATCGCTGTAACGTGACACACCACAAACAGGCGTTTTGGCGCTCTCTGAATCGATGGGAATTTGAACTTGGCATGTGCTGCCTTGTCACCCGGAAGCAGTGTTGCAGCGATTCCCGACGACATTGCTGTTCAATAGCAATATTGCCTTGCCTCTTCAAGTATGCCATGTTTTTTCTGTTCCAACAGGAGCAACCCAAGAAAAACATATTACCCTGGTTTTGCACAACGCTTTCAGGGACGGTGTCATAAATTTGTTTTTGCTCTGAAGACAACAAAGCGACATGGTCATTTCGTATGGTGGTAATTTCGCCCGAATCGTAATTTGTCTCAGCCATAGTCTTGATGCGGTGATGATTGGGGAACTGGTAATTCATATTCTATCAGTGGGTTGCCGCCGATAGAAATGTCCACATCTTGAAGTGAACTGAGACAGGTGTTCAGCACACGTTCATCAGTTACATCGACTTCGTCTCTAGTAGCACGCCTCAAAGCTCGCAGAAAATCTTCAGACAGATGATGGCAATATTTCAAGGAAGATAACTTTTTTGTTATACTTAGCACCGCATTTTTTTTAATAGTCTTCCTCAACTCCGCTTAAGATTTTCAGGGTTGTTTGGAACTTCAATTTTTCAAAACGAACTATATAATACAACTTTTAGGAAGCTGATTTGATTGATTTTTATCTCTCATAGATGGCGCTGTTTTAAAACTGTCTTTTTACTACTAATAATCATTGAACTATGTTCCTCTGTCCAAGTTACTTAAATGACGTAGTTTTTATAGTGTAAAGCCAGATACCAGCATAGCTTACTGAAAAACATCATTTAAATATGCGTTGTTAGATTAAACTCTGTCACAGAATGCGTAAGAAAAAAAAGTATTCACAACTTTCCCGGCCCGTCCTTTATTCATGCAAAATTTGAAGATAATCCATGCAGTATGTTTATATATATATATCCAAGTAAGTTTTTAAGTTTAGCTCAAACATACATACAGACAGATAGACAAAAATTCTAATAAAAACGATGCTTTTGGCTTCGATATCGATTGTAAGTAATCTAACTAATCTAAACCTAAGTAATCTTTTAAAAAAATTATTAATAAGTAAACAGTTTTCACTTTCCTACGGTTTTTATTATATTTATATGAATAGATTATTCGTAAAACACTTTAGTTAAGTCCCAAGAGGACACAAATTTCCGCACAACTGTTGTATTTTAATTGTGTCTGTAATTACGGTAATTGAAAGGTAAAAAATATATTATGTTATGTTTTCGTTTGTACTAATTTGGGTCAGTAAATGGCGTTGTACGTATATAAATAACATTGAAACGTTATTTGAGATTAGGTTGCGTTGCAAAATAAATCCGTTAGACCGTTGGAATAAGAATAACATTTTTCATATAAACATGGAGAACGCCATTTAGAGATGAACTATTTTTAAAAATTATAAGGTCAAGTGGGGTAAGAGGGACGCTGGGTAAAGAGGAACAGTAACTCATAAATAGAAAACTATAAAGCCTAGCTCTATGGGTACTACGTCGATAAAACAGTATCAGGTATGGTTTCAATATTTTTGTATAAATGACGCTACAACACACTCAGTACGTGAGTAAAAGAGAAAGAAAATAATCAGTTGACAAATTATAAAATAGTGACCTAGCGGCGTCTTTTTTGTGCGATTTTTTAAGGATGAAAAACATGTGTAATAGGGCAAATTTTGTTGGTAAGTATAATTTTAATGTTGAATCTTTATTTTCCGCATGTTATGTTGCTTGTATCATGTGTTTTTAATGTTTTTTCGATGTCATCAAAAACATAACGCACAAAACACCAAGCTGGGAAAGAGGAACTACCATACCAGGGTAAGAGAAACATCATGTTCCTCTTTCCCGGTTTTAGGAGTAACAAACATTTTGCAAGTTGAAATATTACCTATTTCAATTAGGTAGGTATAGATAATTTAACTCGGTGTTCGGAGCTATGTGTGCATGAGCCTGTATTTATTATACAGCTTTAATTTGTGTGGAAGTGCAATTTTTGTCGTATTGGATGTGGGTATATATATTTATTTGTTACAGAAAAAGTAAAATGCCTCGAAATTATATAAGAAAAACGGAACGGAACTCTTACCCAAAAGAAAAATTATTAGAAGCATTGGCAGCTGTTAAAATTGGTGCATTGTCGGGTTATGCAGACTCAAAACATTATGGAATACCAAGAGCAACTATACTCAATCAATCGGTTTTATGATCATAAAGGTGTAAAGTCACCTTTATGATGAATCAAAGTGATTTAAGTTTTTTTACGTTTCTTAGGTACCTACAGAAAAGATTTTCACAATTATTTGTATTCGTTCTTATTCAGTTGAAGTTGGAAAGTGATTTAGATACTTCTATTAATAATAAATAAATACTTAAAGACATTCATCGTTTGTTTTTCTTATTTTTTTTTATTAAAAACCGTGTTTAAATGTTTTTAGTATTCGTAGTTTACCACCCCTGACCTTACTTATATGTTCCTCTTACCCCAAATTTACTTTATTCTTCGGTAAAGCTAAATTAAACCATATTTTAACTATGGCATGGTTTCATTTCCATTAGGCCGAAAGGCAGTTCTCAAATTTCTAGAGATACATATAAAAATACGTGGTTTTACTTGTAAAAAACAAAGTGTTTCTCTTACCCCAAATTTCGGGAAAGAGAAACAATTAAAAGATCTGACTTTGATTTCCGATTGTGCCGTTATTGCTGGAAGAATCAATTTCTGTGTTAAAATAATAGTTAGCATGGTTCGTTACCGAAACTTTGTATGTATTGCTATTAGAATACATACATATTTATACTAGCTGGAAGTCATAATGTTCAAAAACCAGTAAACTATGTTTCTCTTACCCCACCTGACCTTATATTAAATATTAACCCACATTTTTTAGTAAAACGAACCAACCACTACCTATTTCCCTAAAAATAAATAAGTAACATTACCATCTATGAATTTTAAGAATAACTAACTGCTAACTTTGACAACATGCTCAAATTTAAATTAATAGTTTCCAAAAAGTGTTAACATGTAACTTGATTTGATTTTGGTGTAATCTCATAGATGGCGCTGTTTTAAAATTGTCTTTATACTACTAATATTCATTAAACTATTTTTCTTTGCCCAAATTACGTAGTTTTGAAAAACTAATAATGGGAATCTTTATTATTTACCTAAATAAGTTTACGTGCCAAGTTTCAAGTCAATTAACCCAAGGAATAAGATTCTCCCATACAAACTTTAACATCCTCTAAATCTTGCACTGGGGGTACTACTGAAAAAATAAATATGCCATCCTTGATAACCACTTTAGGGTAATGTTTGTGCTAAGTTTTGAGTCGATCGGCCCACGGAAAAAAAAGTTACACCCTTGCATCCATTGCACTATTTAAATTCAATATTGCTTACCTCCCATAACTTAAGGCGTGATAATATGTAGCCTAAAGCCTTCCTTGGTTTACAAAGAACATTTTTGCTGAATTTCAATTCAATCTATCCAGTAGTTTTGGCGCCAACCCGTACCATAGGCACAGACAAACAGACAAACAGACAAAAATTCTAAAAAGTCACTTTTTGTCCTCAGTTACGTTTTTCTAACAAAAGCCACTTAATTTTTCCAGAAAATTCTCAATGTACAGTTTTTCTTTCGTTACTGTTTTATTATATGTATAGATACACAAACTGAAAAGTGTCATACTGAAAAGTGTTTTGGTCACTACAAAGAATGTTTCACCGATTAATTTTAGAGCTCTTTAAAGAAAAAAAGTTTTTCTGAAACTAAGATTAATCATTTACGCGTATACAAAATTCAACACTTTAAGTAAAGAATAGCGGGTTGTCTTTACAAATCGATAGTGTTTCATTTACCGGACCGTCCCTCCACAGGATTAAAACGACCAAAATTTAACGGTGTATAAAGACTTGAAAGAAATGATTTGTTCCAAAAATTCCTGTAAAAAGGCCTTCTGATTTCCGTTTTTATTTATCATTAATATTTGATGACCACCTGAAGGGTCTTATTGGCCTCTAATAAAATAATCTTTTATCGTAATGGAGTCTATATTGTTCTCTAGATAGAACTATAGAATGGTTCCAGTTTGTGCATATTTGAAAAGATAGTCGAATTTGTTCCAATAAAATTAATAAGGTTACATAATTTTAACGAAAATAGTATTGCTTTTATACTGAAACAAAAGGTTAAATGAAATCCAATCCAATTACTGTGTAATCGTAATTTGATTTGACCACGAATGTATTGTTAAAGTAGACATGAATTGTGAATATTTTTATTTTATTTACTCTATTTTATTTTACTTTTATGTTTCTGTTTTTATGGTTATTTTTTTAGTTGGGATATTATCCAATGACTGGCTTTAGGCGGAGAGGGAAAGAATGTTAGACTTTTACTGACTAAACCCAGTGTCGGTTGTTGACCCAGTTGTCAACAAATGCCGAGGCCCAACTGCAAGGCTGAAGCCTACTGGGGCCCCGGTCCGGTTACTGAAAGGAAGTTCCGACACCGGTGTGAGGGCTAAGAAGGAATGGGGTGGGTCGTTTAGTTAGTAAGAGTCTGACACTGCTTGCCGCTCCGCCCATAGGCGGGATTCGTCATTAGATGATTTTTCCTACCATAAAAACTCTCTAATACTCCGATGTTCCGCCTTATTTGCGTTAATCACCTTGCAAATGTTGGTCTTCCAGGGCCATGGGTTTCAAGAAACAAACCCATATGGTTCCAGTAGGCTTTGAATCAGTTGGGCCCTTACTGTTTTACTGACTATTGTGCGCGTGAAACTCTTCGTGTCGTCGATGACTTGAAAGAACCAGTATCGCTTGAATTATCTTGTCGGTGGTTTTACTGGTTTTGCCCGCGGCGATGGAGGCTATGCGAGCAGCCCGCGCACAGTTTCGAGACTCGCGAGCGGCGCATTCGTCAGGTCTGTGTGCTATAATATGTGAGTTGTTTTTACGTCAACGTGATCGAAATGTTTAGCGCGTTTGGCTCTCTGATTTGAAGAAATCTTGGGCTCCGTTAGACGAAAAATAACACCAACTTGCATAACTTTATACACTTGCGCGATTACTTTATGAAATCAATTCACACCAACATAAATATTTCTTAGTCGTCTTATACTATCGGCGGTAACGAAACCATAGCGCGATCTAATAACGCCATCTATCGAGCATATGTACAACTTTTGTATTAATCTTAGATCGCGCCGCGGTTTCGCCACATTCAATTTTGGACAGATTGGTTAAAGAGCTTGGAGCGGGCCAATCGGAGCGTCGAACGTCACAAACGCGACAATCGCGTTAGCGTAAAACGAACTCACACTAGGCACTCTGATCACACCATTATAACATATGCAAACACTGAGTTCATTTTTTTTGACGATTTGTTTTTCACAAGGGTGAATGGGTTTTCTAAAACACTGGCTACTAACTGTGTTTTTTGTTTGTTCTAGTTTTGATTCGTTCAACTGTAGGTTTATGCGATAAAAGGATATGTTTTTTTGTTTGTTTTTTAGTTGCTTTGGATATCATAGTTACTGTCTAATTATACATAGGTGCATATGTGAATGATACATAACATTCTGTATAAAAAAAGTAGGTACGTTAGAAATTAAAAAAAAAAACTGTACAAGTGTGAGACGGACTCGCGCACTGAGGGTTCCGTACTACAGTTTAAAAAAACGCTAACAGAATAAAGTTTCTTGTATCAGCCTTATAATATTCCCACTGTTGAGACTCAAGCTTCTTTAGAATAGTTAATGGGTCGAATGCACCACGCGTACTCAGTGAAAGTTAGTGGATATCACTTCTTCGAATTTCGAAGCCAACTGGGACCAAGGGTTCGCGTCTGAAAGGAAGGCTCTGGCCCTGGTATATATGGTAACGTAGGAATGGGGTAGGTTGTTTAGTTAGTAAGAGTCTGACACTGTTTTCCGCTCCGCCCAAGGTCTGAATTCGTCAATCGATGATTTTGCCCAGAATTAATACTCTCCTTGCTTGTTTGTGTATTTTAATTGTGTATACAAGTAAAATTAAAATTTATTTCGCCTCGTCAACATTTAACAATTTGTAGCGTCTGAAAATAGGCGACCTAAGCAATCTAGGCTTTTCTCAATGCCTTAGGTGTCCCTTTTGTCTTGGGAAGGTCGAGTACAAAGATAAAGATAGCTAACGAAATATCTAAATATACGTAGTTTGTAAAATTTCTTAAATATTTACATTAGAGGCTTGACTGAATAATTTCGATGTCAAGTTTCCTGATGTAAGCGAATTTTGAATAGAAAATATATTTGTGAATACGAAATGTATGATCAAAATTTAAATCGCAAATTATTCAAAATAGGCATTAAATGTGCTTAGCTCTAAGTTTTCGTTGTCTATCTCATATTTTGAAATTTTAATATCACAGTGTTTGTTGTAGAACTCCTTCGAAATGGCTTGATGATTATGCATAATTAGTAGGTCTGCAAATTAGTTGTAGGCAATTTTTTACTTTGCCAATCCCACTTTTTATTTTTCTCTATGTGGTAGAACAACCTGTATGCTATAATACTATAATAATAAAAAAAAAATGCTACTACACAATTAGGTACTTATTTCTCTTTAAAATTTATATTAAAATTATTTCTATTAAATTAAATTCATGATATTTCTATAAAATTAAATTGATATTATTTCTATTATAATTTATAAATTCATATTATCATTATTACATTACATTCGTATTATTATTAATTAATGAATCTATAAAATTGTTTAGATCATTTAATACATGTATAATTGTTTCACTTTCGTTTATAATATTTAATTTAAATTAATTCAAAATACTATAATAGTGATGTATAGATTCCTTTTTTCGTTATTTAATTAACTGTTAAGGCGTATGAAGTAGTGCATGTAGCGCTCTTACACCGATGGTTCACTAAGCCTTAAGATTGAAAGGTTTTTCTATGAAATAGTGTCCTAATTGTTGAAGAAACAAATAAAATTATTAAGTAAATAAGAAAAAGTCGTTTCCTTCACTTAGCATTACTGCTCAGCATTACTGCTCAGCATTACTGCACAGCATTACTGCTCAGCATTAATGCCCAGGATTACTGCTCAGCATTACTGCTCAGCATTACTAGTCGGCGTTCATTAGATGTTATTTTGTTAAATATATTTCTTTTGAAGTTAACATCAGTTATAAAAGAAAAACATAGATGCGTAAGCAATACAAAGGTAGCACTTTAACGCAACGCATATTGAATACAAAATACACCTTATGGCTACTTTTGAAGCTAAGATTTACTAAGTCCATAAAGGGCTAGATCCACGCAAACTGCTCGTTTCTATCGACCAGTAAAATACTGAGATGGACTCGTATATCTTGCTTGGTCGGCCAGATGTGAGCGTTACGCACAGGACGCTAACATAGAGAATGGACTGAGCGATGCAGCAAGCTCTGTAGAAAGAGACAAAAGGATTATATCACATAGTCGTTTTCTTTTCTTTTCAAGTTCCTTTTAAATTATAAAGTAAAATAATTTTAAGGTCACACTCTCGCATTAGGTAATACTTGTAATGATAGATGTAAGGGAGATATAAATAATAGAATAAAAGGCTCTTTCTACAGAACTAGTTGCTTGCAATACGATCGTTGTTTCTTTTAAAATAGAAAATAAAAAAAAATATAAAGCAAATATAAAACTAAGCAAGCACCATTGTGCCAACATTCTAAACCACCCGCTATGATTAGTCAGTCGTACCATCTACGAACACATTTGGTGCTACAATTATTCATCAATACAGTGATTTTAATATTAAAATTAGTTTCAGTTTAAGATATTGAATTGAGTAATTAAAGTACATAATTTACTATTGGTAATAAAAATAAAATATTTTTTAATGAATATTTGTGTGTAGTTTGGAAAAATTCAGTTCATTCTCTATGTGTATAGTACATACAGAGTATTCAATAATTCCAGAGATTACATAGGTGGGTCGAATATTTCTGTAAAATCGTTTTGGTTTCTGATGGGCTATTGTTTCACTTTCCTAAAAAAGAGTCGAATTAGCCTTTTTTATTTATCCTTTATTTTTTTCTTAAAGTTGCACTTTTGTTAAGCTTTTTGTAATATAATATTCAATAAATCCGTGTAAATATAGAGAAACAAATAAAATATCTCGGTTTAGCACACGAAGTTGATAACAATGTGGACTTGGATGTCACTGTGCCGATTGTTGTGACAGCCAATGGCTTTACAGCCAAAAGCTTCGATGACCATCTGTCGAAGCTGTCGTTGCGCGGTTGGATCAAGGGCCTGATACAGAAGACAGTACTCCTCGACACGGCTCGTATTGTCAGTATTGTGGGCTACTATTTTTAAATGTTTATATTTATTTTTTGTATTTAAAAATGTAATTCAATTGCCGGTAGCTTTGGAGACTCTGGGCAGTTGGAGTACGGAGGCAAAGTGTTTTATGGGAGATTTGGGCCGTAGGCTCGGAGAGGCAACGGGTGACTCCCGATCTGGGTCGTTCTTGGTGCAAAGGCTGGCCATTGCTATTCAGCGAGGTAATGCGGCGAGTGTTATGGGCACTTTTGCACCGGGAACGATCAGAGGTGGGTTATTTGACGATTGACTTATTATTTATTTGACTTTTTATTTAATGTAGTAATTTGTGTATTTTAATTTTGATTGACATTATTACTTAAAAAGTATACTAATACAAATGTATATTTATAATTCGACAATACTAGTACTTATACCCATATTTAATAGGGGAAAGACTTGTATTTTCGTGAAAAAAATCTAAAACTACTAGATTCAATTAATGTGTAAGTATATAAATGAAATAATGGAAATATAATATCCTACAACTATAATATATTAGTAACTAGCTTTTGTCTGCGACTTCGCCCGCGTACATAAAATGCCTATGTCACTCAGGAGTAAAAGCAGCTTTCTAGTGTTGCTAACATTTTTCCAATCGGACCAGTAGTTCCAGACATTACCTCCTACTAACAAAAAAACAAAGAAACAAAAAATAATCAATAACAAAAAAAAAATATATATATATTCATCTACACTAATACTTAACTTTTTTGTTTCTTTGTTTTTTGAATTTAGTTATACTTATATTATTAATTCTAATAGTTATACTTATAATATAAATTCAAAATGGGTAATTTACTGGTTTACGTATTTATTACAAACTATACAACATGTTAATACATAAACGTATATCCTGAAAGTTCTATATTCAGAGTCTACTACTGGGTTAAGATAAAAAAATACCTATTTGTGACAAATTTTTAATGTGTCACTAGAGATTATGTCTGATACATAAATAGATGTATACATTATTCAAGGTGAATAGGCTCTTAATAAAGTAGTGCGCTTAAACATCAACGATTGCATCACTGCTTAAAATTAGGAAGGCTTACAGTCAAGCACTAGTTTAAAGGAATACCTGGAATTACATTTGAAGTAACCGAAATTAAATAAACATTTACTTAATTAGGATTAAAATAAACTATAAATACTTTTATACTAAACCATACTATGTGTCTACATATAATACAAAAACACAAAACACACTTAGGCGTAAAAAAACGCCGCTACATCGCTGTCATCCGTCATGTGCCCAGAAGGCTGGCAGTATTATGTGCCTAAAATTTATATGTGTGGTGTAAACTGTTAGTGTAAATTGGCAATAAATAAATAAAGTGTTGCCACGTTGAATGGCAATGCGGATTCTCTAGTTTAAACTCTTGAGCCCCAAGCCAACGCCGGTCGCACTCCTGTTGTATTTCTATTATGTCTCTAATTACGGTATCCGAAAGGTAAAAAAAACATTTACTTTTACAAGTTCGCCCGTTCCTTCGTAGATTTCACCTGTCACATCACTTGTCGTTTAATCATTAATCGTGAGGTCAAGAACTGACACTTCACGTTCAACATTTTATCGTCAAAAATAGAATTTTCAGCTCAAGTAAATGTCTGACAATCACAGTTCACATTCTTTTCCATTTGACCGTCAAAGATCTTATCTTGAACATTTATGTTATTCAGCTGTAATACCTTGATTCACTGTTTTGGTTCCACTAAAGTAGAGTTTAAGTCAGTTGAGGACTTTCGTAGGACTTCAGAAGGTCACTTTACGTAGAATATTGTCACTAAGGTTCAATTTGGAAGGATGTGGGTAAAATGGCAATGAAATAAATATGTATTTATTTATTTGAGCTTGGAGGACTTACAGCTTATAAAAAAAGCTCTCTAAAAAGGAAAATGTTCCTAGACGACCTACAAGTCGACCAAAATTGGATTATAATTGGTCTGCAGATTATCTATGATAGTTTACACACTATAGTGACAGTACAAGACAAAAATTAAGATGAGAACATTAACTAGTAGTTTTCAGACAGTAAAAGTTTGACACCCCATCCACCCAAGGGCGCAGAGATGTCATTGGATGATTTTCCCACATAAAAAACCCATTAAAGTTAAGTGTCACATATTATGAGTGACAAAATTTTAATATATTTTTTTTATATTACACAAAATTTTTATTTTGAATGAAATTCGAATATACCACGATTGCAGTACCCGTAAAAGCTAATTACAAGCTTTTTGTATGCTAATGTATGTTCGGCTCAAATCTTGCAACTCAAATTTGTAGCAGATATCTTCAACCAATTGAGCTGCAATTTTGCATGCAGGTGTAAATCGCATGACAATGCAATATTATGATGACATGGATCTGATGATGGCGCTGGAAGGTAGCCATAGGAGCTCAGCAACAAATCAACTCAACCTTATCGTGTTTGGGCTCATTGGATTTGTATTGACGAGTTCTTTGATCATATAATGGTAGCCAGGGCCTGATGGGGGAGTTGGAAGGTGGTTATAGTAACTCCGTAATACAATTAGATAACCCTAACGTGTTTGTAGTCTTCGGAAAGATCTTGATGAGTATTCATAATAAAGGCAAACCGAGCCATAAAAGCTTGTTATGAAAAAATATTTTCATTGAAAACTTGTTAATAACACTATTTTTTATCTATTACTTTCATGTCAGATATCGAATATCATTGGATTATTTTATTCAATTGTTTCATTATTTATGTTTTTTTTTGCTATCATATTATTAACTAAATGTAATTAAATTAAATTCAAAAATAAAAGATTTTTTACTTATTTGGACATGAGAATCAACATTATTTGAATAGAACATGGACTGGTGATCACCAGTGTCCGACAAGATTACCTGTTAAGCTATGTTTAGTTGATTAAAATAGAAAAGATTTTCCAACATATTGAATAGAATGTTACGTTAAAGGTAAGTTGTAGCATTTTTTTACAGTTTACCGGGCCATTCACAAACCCACCTTTTCTTGGAAAATAAATCGCCGGGCGTTTACTTTGTTTTCCTTCGCAGAGTTTTCACGTGAGGTAGAATTTTTGAATACGATGGGATAAAGTAAGGAAAGTAAATGTGTTCGATCCTGTATGTTCACAATTTTGCCCAAATGACGGGTCCCTAAATTCGTGTGGGATTTTGCTTGCGTTGCTTAGATTTTTAGGTAAACCCTTACCATATTTTATGCACAATGGAGAAGGGTAAATATTCGATTTTTTATTGGACCAATGGAAGGGCCAATGGTTTTTTTATGGTGGGAAAAATTGGGCGGAGCGGCAGACAGTGTGACTTCTACTGACTAAATGACCCTTCTTTCCTTCCTGCCTTAGTTCCAGGGCCCCGGTGTTCCGCTTTCGCATCAATCCTTGGCCCCAGAAGGCTTCAACCCTGGCGGGCCCCTACAGTTGCAGACAACTCCTTGAGGCGCGCAGGAAGGGCCAATGGTTGGAAATCTAAGTCATCATCATCAGCCTTTTTAATGTTCCCACTGCAGGGACACAGGCCTCCTCTCTAAGAGAGGAAATGGGCTGTAATCCACCACGCGGGCCCAGTGCGGGTGACATGTGACATCCACCAGATGTCACATGTCTTAGAATTTTCGGTTCTAGGACATGCCGGTTTCCTCACGATGTTTTCCTTCACCGTTTTGAGAGCAGTGGTGATAAAATAAATTAGGTACACAAAGTAATGCGCCTGGCTGGGTTTGAACCCGCGACCTACAACACGTAAGTCGGGGCCGTTACCACTCGGCCACCACTGCTCAAATGGAAATCTCTGTTCACTGTGGAAATCTAAGTAGTAGTATGTATATAGGGTGACTGGTGACTGTAATCATGGTGCAGCGCTATCTATGGCGTAACATAAGAACTAATCCTGTATCGCGCAATCAAAGTTCTCCGCACGATTTGAACATATAGAAAAGCCCGAAATCAACTATTGGGCAGTAGCCCGCCAGACTATAACATCTGTCTGGTCAGAGGATCCTACTCTTTCAAAGGAGGTAATTGGGACTTTACTCTCTGTTCCACATTCCTCCTAACAAACAATTTTAGCTTAAAAAAATTGCATGTTGATTTTTTTCGCAATTTCAGGTTTGGTCCCATAGTATAATGCATTCCAAATAAGAGCAAGAAAGTCAATAACCTCCATCTGTCAAATTTTGAGTGAAAAGTACGGTTTGCAAAATAATCTTATTTGCGTATCAATAAAAAGTTTTTTTTTTGCTTTTTATTACTGAATTTTAGTTAATTCTAGTTGAAGTAAAAACGTTAGGGTTTAACTCCTCTCCCCTCAAGCGAACGCCGGCGTTCGCGGGTACTACAGCGAACGCCGGCGTTCGCGAGTATTAACGGAAAGTTATTTGTCTATAAAAACTTTTTTTTTACGTTCTTGGATAAATATCAAAATACCCAAAAAAAAAATAATCAAATATTGTACGTTAATAGTTTCCGTTAATACCCGCGAACGCCGGCGTTCGCTATAGTTCCCGCGAGCGCCGGCGCTCGCTTGGGTGTCAAGGAGTATAAATTTGAAATAAATAGTTTACAATACAAACTATTTTCTTTCTTATTTTCATTGTTAGAAACAATTCGCCTTTTTCTTCTATTTACCACTACTCAGACACATCACACAGTGAAACAGAGATAAACAAAATTGAAAAACTGTATTCTGATTAAACTTTTTTCATTCACGATTCGTACGTAAATTATTTTTTTTAAACATCTTTTTTTGTTCACTCTACCTAATTTCTTCGTTTTGACAGTTCGACGTGACGTCACAACATTGCCATCGATCCTATTCTCATTTGGAACGGATTGTAAAAGTTGTTTGTTATTATCTACTACAATCATGTGTTAAGGTATCGGTCCTAATTACCCTATAGGTTGATTGTTTTTATTGTTCGTGTTTTAATACTTTATCTAAAAAACCAATTTGCCGAGCGATGGTGCTGTACCCGGTGGTAATTTTGGATTGCGTGAACAGATTTTAATCTTTTTGTCATTTTATTCCAAAAAAGATACACTCAGGATCGTAGAATATGTAAACTAAGTTAAAAAAAATCTTGCATGTACGGTTAAATTACAAAATTAGTTCAAAACGCTTTTTTGTAATTTTTCAAAAACTGTTTATCCTTTCAAGTTCAAAATAATTTTCTTGAAAGACTATAAAGTTTTGAGATTTCTTTCATATTTTCTTTACTTATGGTTCACAAGTAAGAGGGAGGGTGACGCATTGTTTTTTGCTTTTGGAGCGACTGTTTCCGAAAATATTTACATTATCAAAAAATTATTTCACAGCACCCCTAAGCATTTTTAAATACATATCCAACAATATATCACACGTTAAAGTAGAAATGAAAAAAAAAAACTCTCTTTTCTCACTCCCCACTTTACGTGTAGGGGTGTACCCTTATAAATTTTATTTTTGCACTTTGTCGGCCTGATTGGTCATATTGACACCAAATTTCAGCTTTCTAGGAGATTATCCGCGGACAGACAGACTTGGCAAAATTATAAGGGTTCCCTTTGACTACGGAACCCTAAAAAACCATGTATGTAAACGGGTTGATTGGTTCAAAACCTAGGACTTGTTTTCACCATTTTGTTTTAAAGTTTTTGTTCTGACTGGTATATTTAGATGTTTGAGTTGTATAGACAGCAACGTCCAATTTGGTTAGTTTCGAGTTTTAACTAGTTTTTGGCCTGTTACGGACGAGTTGCTGACGGTAACGAATATATTTTTTTTTATACGTTGCTCTAGGAATTACTCCCGTATGTTGTCGCTGCGCGGACGGACGAAGACTTTTAGTAAAATTAGAGTTAGATATAACTATTTAGAGATTGATTAATTATTTGTTTAGCAGAATTAAGGGCCTAGGGTCTCTTTCTGAAAGGAAAGCTTGGCCCCAGTGCGAAGGGTAGAGAAGGAACGGGGTGGCGTGTTTAGTCCGTAAGAGTCTGACACTGTTTTCCGCTCCGCTCAAGAGTGGGATTCGTCATTGGATGATTTTTGTCCACCATAAAAAAAAAAACAATTAAGATAGACCCTCACGAATATGGGTATAGTTGAAAACAGTAGATAGCCGACATTCTCGTTAGCCGCTTGGTACTAGGGTACAGTAATTTTGTAACCCAAATACTTAGACATGAATTGTTTAAGTCATTAGAGTCCCCTCATATATTCTACGAACAAGTATTCAAATATACCCTAGTGAATGATGATACTTGAGTAAGATGTTTATATACTCGTATGTATAAGATATGTTATTGAAGATTTCAAAGTAAACCACAAATTGTTTCTCTGAAAATACAAAGTTTGGTTTTATTTAACACGCCTTTACAGTATTACCACAATTATTATCGTTTAACTATGACAATTACACTTTTATCTCACCTGAAAATACAAAGAAATGACATTTAAAGTTCACTAATATCGCCTCCTCAATTATATCCCTTTATTTTCTCTGTCTACAAGTTTTTATAACACTAAAATGCACAAAATATTCTGAAAATCTTTCGCCATTAAATCGTTTCATTAAATACGTCACTTCGTTCAACTTTCATGGATAACTTACAAACGCGCGTAGCTTGGCAAATTTGAATTGACGAAATGTCATTTCATTACATTGTTACAGTAACTTCTACCAGCGCTCACCTGCCTGAAAATACATTTCACCCAAGGTTGTTATATCTCTATCCTAAATTTCTCCATAGGTACATTAAAAAAAGAAGTTTTCAAAATTCGTGCGAGTCAGAATCGTGCACTGAGGGTTCCATACAAACTTATCTATAAAAACAGTTCAATTCCCGAATTGAGTTACGAAGATTTTTCCTAATTCCAATTGTTTTTTGTTGTTACGGCTTTACAATATCCAGATTTTTTCATACACTTGTGTTATAAGAACTTTACTTCATGGCCAATTTCAAGATTCTCTTTTTATTCTTCTCTCAATGAGAAGTATTTACCCTATGATTTTTTTTTGCCGTCTTTTCTTTTTTTCTTTTATTGTACCAACCATTGTTTGCCTCTCCATCAACCTAAGGTTGACAGGTATAAAATGCCTAAGGCATTAAGTCCTTTGTATAAGGTTTTTGTGATAAAGTGTTTAATTAATAAATAAATAATAAATATAAGTTTTTTGCAATTTAAACGGCCGGTACCGTTTTTCCGTTAACTTAGAATGTTGATATTTTCATAGCTTCAAGGGACCGCGTTCCCGAGGTAAACGGTCTTGACAGACAGACAGACGGACAGCAAAGTGATTATATATGGGTTCTGGTTTTTCCTTTTGAGGTGTGGAACCTTAAAAAGGGAGATTAGTAAATACCTTGAAAAAAAAGTAATAAAATTTGAATTTGCTTCATATGTTAATGTTCTGTTTTTATTCTATTTAAATACATAATATCTCGTTTTACATTTATGTTTGACCGGAGTGTTCCCAGAATTTTAGCTGACACATGTTTTTAAATTGCAGTTTTAAAGTTTATTCGCACAGAATTTTAATAAAGTTTGGAATTTGATTGAAACATTTTAAAATGCATTTAGAACTTTGAAAGCATACTTGTTTTTTGAAATCTAAATTCTTGAACTGAATATATTGTTGTTTAACTAAACTTTGTTAGATTTTCTTCATTAGTGTTAATATTTATATTTATTTTTTAATCCCAGCAAAACTGAATTTATTTTATTTTGGGAAAACAGAAAATTAATTAGTTTATTTTTATATCTGATATAAACTACTACTTTTTTTAACATTGTGTATTATTTACTGCCAGAGAAAAATTTAATTTATTTACAACTACGTATATACACATAAAAAAAATTCCTTAAAACTACTACTTGATTGCAATCCCACCTGATGTTAAGCAGTGACGCAACCGTTGATGGTGAGGTGCACTAATATATTAAGAGCCTATTCATTCTAGTCTTGAAGACACCCACAATATTATGGGATAGGAAGACCGCAGCAGGCAGGCAGGCATATGGAGATGGTGGAATCAAGTCATGCAATTCCTGCGCACACTCTCCAAAAAGCAACCTGTAAAATATCGAAAGGCTACCTTACGCCTATGTTCAAGGCTTTGAAGATTGGACTTAATCAAAAATCTGGATCACAAATCAGTCTCTTTGCACGCCTTTACACCCAATCCAAAGCTGTAAGGTGGCATTTTGCAGCACCAGTCCAGACGTAGCTCGCTGTCCGCCCATCCTGTCGGCTCGCACTGTTCTCGCGCGTCTCAAGGGGTTGTCAGCAACTGTAGGGGCCCAGAAGGGTCGAAGCCTTCTGGGGCCAAGGGTTGATGCGAAAGCGGAACACCGGTGCCCTGGAACTAAGGCAAGAAGGAACGGTGGGACGTTTAGTCAGTAGAAGTCTGACGCTGTCTCGCGCCATTCGATTCGTCATTCGATGGTTTTTCCTACCATAAAAAAAAGCACCAACCTATATGTGGTTGCAGTACTCCACACACGATCGGACTTGTGCGTTGTATAACATAAAGCAGACCCTGCTCGAATCCCATCCAAATCATCGTAAACCCATTTTGACCTAAGTAGGTTATTTAGATTAAGTTACAGAGGTTAACTGTTCTGTAAGCATTAACCTACATCTTTACTAACCTTATTTGTCATCGGCAAACTAAGGTACCTACGTTTTTTTTTTTTTTTTATGGTAGGTGAAAATCATCCAATGACGAAACCCGCTCTTGGGTGGAGCGGGAGACCAGTGTCAGACTCTTACTGACTAAAAAACCTACCCCGTACCTTCCTTGCCTTATTCCTGGAGTCGAGGTAACAGTTTTCCACCACCCTCTAGGCTCCAGGAGGCTTCGACCCTGAAGGGCCCCTGCACTTTGCTGACAACTCCTTGAGGCGCGCGGGAACGGTGCGCGGACTCGGTCTTACCAGACGATCGGACGGCGAGCTACCCATTGCTCACCGTCCGCGAGCCAGTGTCTACGGTGGCCGAAGGTACCTACGTAACGTATAAACATGGCTTTTTCTTACGTTCTCTATCCACGATGCAGAAAACAGACATGATGATTTTTTTTTATAAAGACAGTACGGCTGCGGATCATGGCGAGTCTGAAGTTACGCGAATTTAAGCGCTTGAAAACTACTTAACTTAAAAAGGTTTTAAAAAAAAATGCTAATAACAGTTTTTAACAGCAATAACAAGTGAAAATTACACTTTTTGGACTAAACCTTTTATCTACACTAATATAATAAAGAGGTAAAGTTTGTTTTTTTGTTAGTTTGTTTTTTTGTTTGTAAGAGGTAATCTCTGGAACTACTGGTCCGATTGGAAAAATTTTAGCAACAATAGAAAGCTGCTTTACTCCTGAGTGTCATAGGCTATATTTTATGTAAGCGGGCGAAGCCGCTGACAAAAGCTAGTTTTTTTATAAGTGCACAAGCGTTAAAATGTGTTGGAGAGGGAATTGGCCGTAATCCACTACGCCGGTCTAATGCTGGTGGAGATTACTTGTCTTCGAATTTTTGAGTTTTAGGACACACCGGGATCCTCACGCTGTTTACCTTCACCGTTTTGAGAGCAGTGGTGATGTAATAAATTACACAAAGTAATGCGCCTGGTTGGGATTGAATCGCGACCTATTACTTGTAAGTCGGAGTCGATGCTTTCAAGATCCATGCCGGTATTTGTACTATAAATCGAGGCAATTACCACTCGGCCACCAGTAGTCTCTTTGAACTGTTATTTGAGTTCTAGGACACACCGGTTTCCTCACGATGTTTACCTTCACCGTTTTGAGAGCAGTGGTGATGAAATAAATTACACAGAGTAATGCGCCTGGCTGAAACTCGTAAGTCGGAGCCATTATCACTCGGCCACCACTACTCTCAGTGAAGTGTTATTTACTAGTACATAAAGTTTAATAAATAAATGAATGTAACGAGAAAACACGTTCCATAGCAACATTCATGTATCAAAACAGTACGATTTGCACCTTACTCTGTCAAAACACAGATACAAATCACGTTGTTTACGTCCCAAACTTTTGAATAACCATTGAAAATACAATATGACGCTGTTTCGACTGCCAAACAGTAAGTTATAAATAAAAACATAGGTACAGAAATACTAAAATGTGGAACGAAATTGCACATTTGTGGTTTTATAGTACCGAAAACTTGTTACGGAAACATGGAATAATTTTATGTGAAGTAAAGGGGAGCTGTTTCTCTTTCTGTGCTCGTACAACTAAAGTGAGATTCTATACAGGCTTGGCCCCAGTGCGAAGGGCAAAGAAGGAACGGCCATGGGGTGGGGTATTTAGTCAGTAAGAGTCTGACACTGTTTCCTGCTCCGCCCAAGAGCGAGTTTCGTCATTAGATGATTATTGGCCACCATAAAAAAAACACCAGCATGGAACAAATACTTCTATGACCGGAGGCGTAGCATACAGTAATTTTGACGTGAGTGACGGCGCATCAGTGAGGCCCTAAAATTACATAGTATAAAACAAAGTCACCCTGTCCCTATGTATGCTTAGATCTATAAAACTGAGCAACGGATTTCGATGGTTTTTTTTATTAGATATAGTGATTCGAGAGGAAGGTTTATATGTATAATACATGCATAATATCAACACTGCACCCGTGCGAAGCTGGGGCGGGTCGCTAGTTCTTTCATAAATTAGAAAACGAGACAGCCTAGTGTTTGACCATGTGGTTGCTTACTATAAGGTGTAACAGAGGCTGAGCCTATCTCTGTCATATAAAATAACGAAGGCATTTAGGGTCTGAAGCCGTGGGCAAAGCGACGGGCTGCTTTGCCCACGCTTAACTACTCTACTGTATATGGTTTCTAGATAATAATTAGCCTTTTCTTTTTTGTTGGTAGGTAAAATTCATACAATGACATCTCCAGCCAAGCTAGTTTCGGACAGTTACTGACTAAAAAACCTACTCCATTCCTTCTTAACCCTTCATACCAGGGCCGGACCTTCCTTTCAGAAGCCACAGATAATTGTGTCTGGATCTAGGTGTCATATGCATACGAGTTTACAGTTTACAGGAGTAATTCCTAGTGTGGGTTTTTTTATGGTAGGTGAAAATCATCGAAAGACGAAACCCGCTTTTGGGCGGAGCGGGAGACCAGTGTCAGACTCTTATTGACTAAAAAACCTACCCCGTGCCTTCCTTGCCTTATTCCTAGAGCCGCGGTACCAGTTACAATCAAACCGGCAGCTCCAGGAGGCTTCGACCCTGAAGGGCCCCTACAGTTTGCTGACAACTCCTTGAGGCGTGCGGGAACGGTGCGCGCCGTTGACGACTTGGACTCGGTCTGGACAGTTACCAGACGACCGGACGGCGAGCTACCCATTGCTCACCGTCCGCGAGTCAGTGTCTACGGTGGCCGGATATCGGCAGGATCGCGGCGGCGACGGCTACGGCGAGGCTACTTATGCGGTCGGCCTCCTCCTTTACGAGCATTACTGCTTCGCAGAAGGAGGCGATCGCCGGCCATCCTCTTCGCTGCGGACCATGGCCTGAACCAAGGACCGGCGCGAGAGGTCGCCGCCGCCGATCACCCCCACGAGGACACGGCGATGCTCTTCCCAAGCAGGGCACACCTCCACCGTGTCCTCCGGGCGTGCCTCACAGTGGCGACACCCGGAATTCCTTGTGTGGGGTAAAGTTTATAAAAAAAAGTGTCATACTTTTACAGACTGTAACTCATCCGTGTTCTTCTAATTGCCCTTTTTCTGAAAAAGTGCAGGCCTTGTAAGTGACGCCGTCTTACTCGTCCTTTTTTTCGTTTGTTTTTTTTATTTAGTAATTGATTGCAATCCCACCTGATGTTAAGCAGTGATGCAATAGTTGATGGTCAGGCGCGCTAGTTAATTATGAGCCTATTCACTCTAGCCTTGAAGACACCTAAATTATAATCGGACGGAATGACCGCAGCTGGCAAACTGTTCCAGTCCCTCTATGTACGCGTGTTTACTTATCACATCTTTTTATTTTTTAAAACTGCACTTTATTTTTGTTAGCCTATTCTGTCCCACTTCTGGGCAAAGGCCTCCCTCCACTTCTTCCATCCATCGCGGGCCCGCGCAATCTGAAAGCTGCACTTATTTTGATGAATTTTCATATAGAACTAGATTCTTCTTTAATTCTTTATTGTACACCAAACAGTATATAAATAAGAGGATTACAATATATATATATATGTACAAAGGCGAGCGAAGTGACAGGATATGAGTATCACGTCGACGCTGAATCAGCAACCACTTCAATTTGGCCCGAAACTCCGATACATGGTCGTATTTGCGAAGGCCAAAAATGAAGCATGAGATTCATCCTTGGTGCTGGATACACGGTACCCCAGGCGTGATTTCCAACTCAAACGTCAAACTAAAACAAACCAATGTATCTGCTGACTGAAGTGTATACATTTCGAATCTTCGACATGCATGTGGTATATCATTTGGATTGACTCCACACCAAATAAAACTTAGATTGTGATACGGTGGATACGAAAATGTGAACTATAGATATTTAATGTTATAGTTTGGTAGAAGGTCGAAGCCTACTGGGACACAAGGTCTCTTTCTGACAGGAAGGCTTAGCCCCAGTGCGAAAGGCAAAGATAAAACGGTCTGACACTTTCCCGCTCATTGAATAATTTTTGGCCACCATAAACAAAACCACAAGATCTTATATATAAGGTGCTTTTAAAATATATGCCACCCCTTTAATGGGTGATAGTATTGGGTTTATAGATTACAATAGTGAAGAGCTTTCGTACCCCGGAACAGTTAATCCAGTTTGAGAAAATAAAGTAGTTAAATAAATATTGACTCTTTTCTGCACAACGTGGTTCACAAATTACGCGCGATGTTTCTCTTCGTCAATGAAACAGCTGCTATCTCTTTCCATTCGTTCTACGAATGAAAACTAAAATCAGCTGACTAGCTTGTCCCTACCTAATTCACTAGGTACGCAATAATACGTAGGCAAACAAGTGTTTTAAAGTGCAATTACTTACCAGTAGTTATCAGTTACCATGATAAACTTCAAAACAGTCCATTTCAAGTTAGTGTAAACGATAGGTACTTAGACTAACCTTTCGACTTTTGTAATTACACACACAATTAAAGAACAAAACGCCGGCGTTCGCTTAGGATTCAAAAGTGTAATATCAAATAACGATAAATTACAGGAACTTGGCGTATTTAAAAGTTATTTACCTACACCAATTGCACTGTATTTACACACTCCCTACCGACTTATCCACAAAACTGTTGCACAAGTCCACCTCACACAAATGTAGACACGCTTACGTACATGGCTTTTCACTTTGTTCAATGTGTCCGTTTTACTTTTCAGTTGCCTAAATGTTTTTAATAAAAACGCGCGCGATAATAATTCCCGTGGCGGTCGGGGGGCGACTGGCAAGCGGGTGGTCGGCCAGCGCGTGCGGCGAACGGGGAAGTGCGCGCGGGGGAGGGGGGGGCTGCGCAGTGACGACATAGTGGCCAGCGCGCAGGCGGCATTCGTCTGATATGAATGAAATTAGTAGAATGAATGGCGCCGGTGTTTTGCGGCGCGGAGCGGCAACAGCTCATAAAGTGTACAGGATGGTTTTATGCAAAAAAAGAATTAAAATTTATACGTGAATAATTTTTGTATGAGAAAAAAAAACACAAATTATCTACATTTTATCTTTACTATTGTAATCTATAAACATAGTGCTACACGCCCTGGAGAGCGTGGCATATATTTTAAAAGCACCTTATATAAAAATGATTAACTGTTTGTTACTCTCGCTTTAACTCGACTACGGCTACAACGATTTGGCGAATTTTGATCTTGAAATATTCAGTGGGCTTGCAGACGGTGAGCGATGGGTTGCTCGCCCTTCGCACCAAGCCAATCGGCGACGGTTCGCTCTATTCCTGCGTTCCTCAAGGAGTTATCAGCAAATGGAGAGGCCCAAATGTAGGGCCGAAGCCTACTGGGGCCCCGGTCCGGTTTCTGAAAGGAAGGTCCGACCCGCTCCGCCCAATTCGTCATTAGATGCTTTTTCCCTCCATAAAAATAATCTTGAAATATTTTTTTTTTTTTTTTATTGTGTCAAAATGATGCTTTTCTCTTTATTTTGTTAAACGGTGACTATTAGTCGCTAAGAAGTTTGTAGAAGCAGCTAGTAAAAAAAATAATTCAATTTACTACCACTTTCATATCCATCCCTCTCAATCCGAGAGCCGACATCGCCGCAGAGCATCGACATTTCTCAACGGAGACCAACTTATCCGGGACTTACGGAACTAGATCGCTAGGAGATATCTAGGAGATAGCCACGTTTGTACCGTCTCTTCGCTCTTTGATACACTGCCATCCAATTAATACAGATCTTGCTTCTATTTGACAACAGTTTATGTGTGGAGTCGAAATTGATTTATTTGTTTGGACTTTGAGAAGCGCTCGGCGGATTGGATTGGTAGTTTGTTGCAGACTCTTTTGAGATTTGCGAAGGTAACAATGATAACATTGAAATGTTTTCTGTATTCTTTAAGAAGTTTTTTTTTTCCTCTTCGTACTCAAACTGTTATATTTATTGTCACAATCGTATAATGTTAAGTTAGCAATCATGCGGTATTATAACTTGGCGTTTGTTTGTGAAATGTTGAGTTTAACCGTAATTGACATATGTATTAGAACAATACCTAAGATCCCATTTAATGTATAGAATCTAATTAATATTATAAATGCGAAAGTTACGATGTTTGGATGTTTGTTACTCAATCACGCCAAAAAGGCTGGACGGATCTGGATGAAATTTGGCATACTCCGGAATAGGACAAAGGCTACTTTTTATCCCAGAAACCCCAATCCCAACCCCAATACCAAGCGGGCAAAGCCGCGGGCAAAAGCTAGTAGAATAATACATTATTGTACACCAAAAAGTAAAGTAAGTAGTAAGTGTATATATGTGCTGTGGGTAAACTTAAATAAATAAATAAGTTAAACCTATATATATAAAAATGAACGCCTTTTTTCCAGGTCTGTGGGCTGAGTAGAGGGGAATAGGGTATAGTAAAGAGAAGTAAATAGAACAAAAGGTACCTACTGCTTAATAAATAATAGTCTTTATTAACTGATAAACTAATAGCAATTTGAAAGCACGGTTGAAGCAGTGGTAGCGTAGAAACGCATCCCGTTCCTTTATTTCCTTCGTTCCAGGGCCGTGAGGTTCACTTTCATGTTTACCCTTACCCATGGCCTCAGTAAGCTTCGATCTTGTTTTTCCTCTACGGCTGGGCTGGTAAAGTTTGCTGACAACTCCTTGAGGCACGCGAGATCAGAGCGCGCCGTCGACGACTTGGACTTGGTCTGGACTGTTACCAGACAAACGGATGGTGAGCTACACATTGCTTACCGTCCGAAGCCTGCGCATACTGTGGCCGGAAATCAGGATCGGATTCTTGGCGGCTTCTGGGGTGTGTGCGCCGCGGTTGTCTTATTCGGTCAGCCTCCTCCTCATTAGCATTACTGTTTCGCAGTAGGAGGCGACCGCCTCCCACCATATCTTCAGGGATTCAAAAAACTACAAAAAAAAGTTTCATAAATTTTAAAACTAACCAAAGTACAACCATTCTAGTTAGTATAAAAACTTAAACTATTTCAACTGCAATAAACCATTTTACAAGTCCCGAGCCGAAGAATTTTTCTTAAAAAAAATGTTTTAGTCAACTTGAAACATTTGCAAACATCTCACAGACTAATCATAGATCAAGTTTGTAGGCGGGGAGCCCAGGATGATAAATTTGCCGTTACTAAAGTGCCATGGGGACCTATTAGATTTAGAAGATTAGGTTCTAAAGCGAAAAAAGTCTATGGCCAGTTTTCATTTTAGTGAGGAGGGGTAGGAGAATGGAACAGTTTTTCAAAAATGTCTGATAAACAAATAGACACTTGGAAATACTCGATCACGTCACACATTCATGGGGTATACGAGCTTTGCTTTTCAGATATTATTTTTTTTTATGGTAGGTAAAAATCATCCAATGACGAGTCCCGCTCTTGGGCGGAGCGGAAAACAAGTGTCAGACTCTTACTGACTAAACAACCTACCCCGTTCCTACATCGCCATACATACCAGGGCCAGAGCCTTCCTTTTCAGACGCAAACCCTTGGCCCTAATTGGCTTCGACCCTTCTGCAGGGTCCCTACGGTGGCTGACAACTCCTTGAGCCAGATATTAATCTGATGATTAACTAATCGGTGGTGGCCATGGCCGTCGTTTTCTTTTACAACTTTCGCCCATTTCCTTATGTCACGCTCAAATTGTCAGATATACACTTTTTTGCATATACTCAACTTACCTTGTCTAATGTCTTAATCTGAGTTTTTCCGAGGATCGAAAAAAAAACCCAAGGACATATATTATAGACTAGCTTTTGTCAGCGGCATAAAACGAGTACATAAAATATTCCTATATATGGCCTATGTCACTCAGGAGTAAAGCAGCTTTCTATTGTTGCTAAAACTTATCCAATCGGACCAGTAGTTCCAGAGATTACCAACAAACCAAAAAAACAAACTTTACCTCTTTATTATCATCATCATCATCCTACCCTTATCCCATATTACTTGGGGTCGGCGCAACATGTTTTTTTCTTCCACTCTGTCCTGTCACCCGTCACACTATCACTAACTCCCTTTTCTTTCATATCACTTCTCACACAATCCATCCATCTTTTCTTCGGCCTCCCTCTTCCTCTCCATCCATCTACGTGTAAATTACCTACCATCCATCTACGTGTAAATTACCTACCTCCATCCATCTACGTGTAATTTACCTCTTTATTATATTAGTGTAGATTTTCTGACCTGCTCGAGTAACGCACAAAATCTCCCATTAGGGCTCTCCTTCTATTGGTACCGTGTCCCGAAGGACTAACCGTCTGAAATTCTTAATTTGAGATGCACTGTGTTCACGTCGGATTATACTCAACTAGATTAGGAGCTGCCTAACTTCAGAGAGCATTGTTTAGGTAATTTAATTTGTTGCTGATATACTTGTAAGTGGTATTATTTTGAATAACACAATAACAATAATGGTGATGGAGCATTAACTATCACCACAGTAAAACTTTTACTGTGTACTTTTTACTATCACTTTATTTATTTAACTATTAATGTACAAACATAAGAATAAAAGAAGAATAAGGAAACAGAAAAATAGGTACAGAGGTGTTTATTCTTCTCCTTTCTCTTTTGTATATTTTAGTATTTGTTACTTTATTATTTGTGGATACTCTGGGCTGTTTTTTATGGTAGGAAAACCATCTAATGACGAATCTTGCCTTTGGGCGGTGTCAGACTCTTGCTGACTAAAAGACCCTCAGCGTACCTTCCTCGCCTTGATTCTCGGGCCCTGGTGTTACGCTTTCGCATGAACCTTTGGCCCCAAAAGGCTTCGAACCTATTGGGCCATTACAGTTTGCTGACAACACCTTAAAGGGCGCGGGAACAGTGCGCGCCGTTGACGGCTTGCGAGGGCCGTCTTGTATTCTATTGTTTTCCAATACTAAACCGAATTAATCAACAAATCAGAGCTCAAAATGCTCACATTTCCCCTGATTGTTAATCCCAACCTGAAAATTATTCAAACGCTTCGTAAACTAAACGTTAGCCGTTTAGGGACCTAATCCTTCCTGGTACAATTAATCATCTTATGTATACTCCATGTCTTGGTGTCTGTGAGCATCTGCGGGTTATGTAGATTGTTAGGGTTAACAGTATCATGTGAATAATAAAAGGCGAAGGTTTGTGAGTGTCTGTGTATGTTGAGGTGTAGTGCGCCAATTCCTTTCGAACCACAGATATAGATATACCTAGATAACGCAAGCAGCACTATCTGTATGGAAACCAAGCGTGCCATTTTTTGACTACCTATGATGGCGTCACAAGCACTATTTGTGATGGGAAAATCAAATCGATTCAAAGACGCCGCCGCGTACTGCGTCCCCCTCGCTCCAACCCCGCCTTGCCAACACAATTAACCATTTTTATATTTTTAACTGATGTCCGACTAGCGCTGTACAGCGATGCAGACTGACCGCGAAAGTGACCGACCACTTACGATTTTTATACGTAAGCTAGGCACGCGAAGTAGTTGCTCTTGCGTTATCTAGGTATATCTATATCTTTTTTTTATGGTAGGTGAAAATCATCGAATGACGAAACCTTGGGTGGAGCGGGAGACCAGTGTCAGACTCTTACTGACTAAAAAAACCTACCCCATTCCTTCCTTGCCTTATTCCTAGAGCTGCGGTAACAGTTTCACACAGGTATATCTATATCTGTGTTTCGAACTATTTTCATGTTCGTGTTCATATGTACTAAACAAATGTTCAAGTTTGATGTTTGTATTTGTTATGTTCGTGTTCGTACGTGAGTACACGGTTTTAGCTACTGCCGATGGCTTTGCCTACGTTAGGGCACATATAAGCCAAAACTGACTTAGACAGATTTGTCTAGGACGTCTTAGGCTTGTAAGCGACAAGACAGTTACTAATAGTCTAACTAGAGAGGAGGTACTTCAACCGTATGCCGTTGGACTGTTTTGTCTTGATGGTATGCGTTGTGTCGTAGACAAAATAATCTTGTAGCTAGTAAATTTGCGGCGTTGTAGACAAGTTTGTCTAAGACAGTTTTGTCTCAAGTGGGTGATAAGCCTTAGAGCGATCTTCACATGATCTTCGCGCGGCAATCGCACGTTTTTATTTATATGAAGCGCTCTACCAGCGGCTTGGCCGGTGTGAAAATAGGTTTTCGCACAAAATTTGTGCAGAAATTCCTTTCTTAGTATTCGCCGATGTCATGAAAGGAAGTCCTGTGCAAAATTTCACGCTCCAAGTTCCGGTAGTTTCGGTTGTGCCTTGATATGTTAGTCAGTCAGTTTCTCCTTTTATATATACATATATAGATAACAAAGCAACGCGACAGCAGCGCTGCTGCCGCACTAATGTCGCGCGGCACGTCGCGGCTAAATTGAATGCGATCTTAAAGTAGAATATTGTCCCAAGGTATAAAAAGTATTCTTTATGCTATTTCAGGATAGCAAGCTGTTGGCTCTTTTCACCTAAGAATTTGCACTTAACTGAGCAGATAGCTTCCTTTAGTTTTATTTATAGTGTACGCTCCACCGTGTGGAGAGTGGGTTCGTCCCTGGTACTTATCTACACATTAGACAAAACCAAGGTGGCGTATGCTGTTACAATAGTGTCAGAATGGTCTATCTTTTTTTTATAGTCTATCTTGATCTCATAGTTGTTGATTTTGACAAGATGCCATAGACAAAATATATCATTTAACTGAGACCAAGCAACTGTGTTCTGCCTAGTGTCTATGGTGCAATACATTAATATCTGGTTCACATTTAACAGATTATTGTATTATGCGTGTCTATTTTGGGCAAAAATAAACACTGTTTTCTTTTTGACGTGACAACGTCTTAAATTAGGTTGCGGCTGGGAGTCACTTATGAAAAAGTGTAACGCTCGGTAACGTTACGATGAGTCACTGAACGAGAGAGAGGCCCGCCGAATGCCTTGCGTCTCTCTCCCACTCAACTATGATCGATCTGCCGCGCGCGCAGCACTAGAGAATTAGGCGGTCGGTTGTCACGTAAAATCTTCGCCCGTAAAACCGACTTTACAGGCAACCATTTTTTTCTCTTTTTTATTGATGTGGTTAGCGCTTGACCGCTATCTCACCTGATGGAAAGCGTCGATACGGTCGACGCTGCCGCGCTGGAGCGCGCTTACCTAGAAGTAATCTATTCACTCTTGACTTAAAGATTCCCGGGTTGTAGCCATCAGGAAACACAGACTCCGGCAAGGAATTCCAGTCCTCTTTCCCCTTTTCTTTCTTTCTTTTCCTTTCTTTCTAGTTTGCTAATCTACTAATGCTTTATGTATAATGGCCTCATTATGACTTTCTGATATCAACCACTGACACTACGTTGAAAGAAATGGGATAGCAAAGTAATCTCGTGCGGTAAATCTCCTTTGGCCAGACTGGAAAGAGCTCACGGCGACCTTCCCAATTTTCACATATATTTTCACCGGATATGGTATTTCGGGAGGTACCTGGATTAGTGAAAAAAACACACATGGTAAAGGTGTGCCTAGAGATTGGACCCAACTAAATATGAATTACCAAGTAACCTCTTTGTACGCCTTTCAAGATTTAATACTTTATTTTCACACGTCAAACAAGTTTTCAATGAAATTATTTTAAATTATAGCGGTGGTCTATACTTATATAATTAAAACTCATCAAGACGATTCACATTAGCCCAAACTCGACGTGGTTGTGCCGTTTAAATACAGAGTTCCTATGGTGTACCTCGCGATTCCATCATCAGATCAGCTCCATGTCATCATAATATTGTATTGTCATGCGATTTGCACCTGCATGCGAAATTGAAGCTCAATCGGTTGAAGATATCTGCTTCAAAATTGAGTTGCAAGATTTGAGTCGAACATACATAGTTACATTGCAAGCTAATACAAAAACTTGTAAAAATATAACTTCTTCCACCAGATAAATTGGCAATAAAAAACCATCACTCATTTGCGGCCATCCTATACTAACAAAAATTGACAGAAGCAAAGCTTTCAACCAAATCCTTTACATACCTGTAAAACCTTCATACACCTTTACAGGTGTAAAAAAATATAAAGGTGTAAAGACTACCAAACAAAAACTAAATCGCGTACAACAATCCTTTGATCCTTCCAATTGAAATATTTCACGTAAAAGTATTAATCACAGAATAGATTGTTACAGAAGGCTTACTCCAAATCATTTATCGTGAGTTTTGGCCGAAAGGTGTCGCGTATAGACGATTTCGTGGTTTTTTTTATGGTGAGAAAAAATCATCAAACGACGAATCCCACTCTTGGGCAGAGTGGGAGACAGTGTCAGACTTCTACTGACTAAACGACCCACCGTTCCTTCTTGCTTTAATTCCAGTTTAATAGATAACGAGCTTTTGTTTGTGGCTTCGCTCGCGGAAACAACAAAATGTGATAAATGAAGAACCGCTCTGTTCCCGCGCTTTAAGGACTTGTCAGCAAAACCGTAGGGACTTTGCAAAAGGGTTGAAGCCTACTGGAGCTCAGGGTCTCTTTCTGAAAGGAAGGCTTGGCCCCAGTACGAAGGGCAAAAAGAAAACGGGGTGGGATATTTGTCAGTAAGAGTCTGACACTATATCCTGCTCCTTTATACTCATATGAAACGTATAACTCGTAGCAAATGGTTAAACGTTTTTATGTTCATTTTTTTTCTGTCGTTGTTCAGAGTTGAGCTTCTGTTTTTGTATATTCTGTGGTGTTAATGGTTTCACGTGTGAATCAAACTGTTTATTTACTTGATAGCATTGTGTACACACGGTGTGAATAAATACTGCTACCTGAATATTTCAGGTAGAGTTTAGACCTTCGTTTAGAAAGTCAGTTGGTTAAAAGGCTCTTTTTAATTTTATTTTGTTGATGGGAATATTTTATTTTTAGAGATCTTAAACACTTGAGTCCCAAGCGAACGTGTTCGCACTTTATTATGCCTCTAATTACGGTACTCGAAAGGTTGTTGTGCTAAAACCTAACTATGTACATAATATAATACAAAAATACTGTACACTCACCCGTCGAATTACTCCTCCACATCGCTGTCATCCGGAAATTTCGTAAAAATGGGTGAAAAAAACTATATTGCATTTTTCAAGGTAACGTTATTTTGTCATCACCTCTTTTTCACAGCTCAACATTTTGATCCGTTGAGTTACCAAATATCTTCCAATAACTTTACCAATACGAAATCCGCAAAAACCGATCGTCTCTATTATCCTGAACTAAAAACTTCCGTGATTATTCGAATCCTTCGCTTCGGGAGCCCGCTTAGCGCTCAGGTGGCTGCGAATCCTCTTGATAAATAGTAGAGAGGACTTTACGGACACTGCTTCTATCAACTGAAATAATTCTCTGCAGTTTTTGCTTCAATTGGTTGAAGAGTTTATTGGGATTATGTGACTGTTGTGAAAATTATTGAGGTTAGTATAGTATAGTATAATTTATTATACGAGTATATCGGGCTGGTATCCGCAACTCCACGTCTAAAACGCGTATTTTGCGTACAGGTGGGACAAATGCATCATTCGATCCACCCCCGCTTTTTATAAATTCTTAGATATGTTGTGAGACATTTTGTAATGGATTTTTTTTTGGGTCGTGTTGACGTTTTGGTATGAATCTACTGCATGTTTCTCAACATAGTATAAAAGTAAGTTGCTTCCCGGTGTCTGTCCCATTGTATGCTTAGATCCTTAAAACTATGTAAGTCACTAGTGGCTCTGGTTGGTAGCCACGTCTGCGCTGAGCCTAATTAAACTGAGGCGTGGTAGGAAACAAGTGAAGGTTTGATCGAAAATTCGTTGAATAAGAGTAGACGTCCTGTTCTTAATTTTGACTACACTAGTCTCTACCAGCGGCTTCGCCCGCGTGAGCAAAGCTTTCTCCTTACAAACTTTGGGACCCCGTTCAATTCCCTTAGGAGGTGAATTTCGAAAAATCCTCTCTTAGTGTTCATCTACGTCTTTAAACGAAGCCTTGTGCAAAATTTCACGCTCCTAGTCCCAGTAGTTTTGGCTGTGTGTTTATATGTCAGTCAGTTTCTCCTTTTATATATATATACAAGCGGCTGCCCGCGACTTCGTACGCGTGGATCTCGTTTTACCCCTTAGAGATGGAGTTTCGTAAAATCCGTTCTTAGCATCTATAATAATAATAATAATCCTTTATTTTCAGGCAGGAGAGATGCGGTGGCGCAGGACTCGACCGACACATGACCACGACCACTCTGTCAAGAGTGCACGACTAAGAAGAAGAAGATTTTCAGGCAACTAAGGCCCATAGCACACAATACACAAATAGGTAAAACTTATAAAAAATAAACTAATAAATACAAAAAGACTTATAACTTATTAACTATGAACTATTGTACACGTTGTGACGGCGTCACAACCTATCTATCGAGCATACATTTTAAATTTCAACTCTCCTACTTCAAACACGTAGGACTTTCATACAAACTTCCAACCCCCCTTTTATCCCCTTAGCCCCCTAATTGATTTCTAAGGATAGGTACATTATTAGTTCACCACCACAACATCTAGAGAGTATACATTTTAAATTTCAAGTCTCTTACTTCAAAAATAGAGGACTTTCATACAAACTTTTAACCCCCTTTAGACTCCCTTAGGGGTTGAATTTTGCAAAATTCCGTCTTAGTGAGCACCTACGTTCTAAAAGGAACCCCCATGAGAACTCATTTGAACTTAACTTGAACGTAACTCAGAGCTTCTCAGATTTTGTTGTGGCGAAGGCGTTGCGAACGTTCGACACTCGACTCTCGTACGCGTATCTGGGAGTTTCTCTGACTTTGTTCAGCAAGTCATTGTGAACGTTCACGTGAAGATTCTCCCATACGACGTATTTTTGCCGCCCGTGCTTGAGAATTATGTTTAGAAAGTTGAGAGCTGGCTCTCTTAGGCATTATCAAACATTAAAAAAAATGTTAATAGCGTGTAATATTCTAGCTCTGAAAAGAACTGTTGTTTAGCCCTGAAAAGAACTGTTGGTTACCCCTGAAAAAAATTGTTGGTTAGCCCTGAAAAGAACTGTTGATTAACTCTGAGAAGAAATGATGATTCGCTCTGAGAAGAACTTTTACATAAGTTTATTTTTTAAGAACGATATCTAAAAAAATCGCACGAACATTATTAGACTTCGCGCACGACCGCTGCGTAAGGAGCAGAACTCTTACCTGAGCCGCGTGGGAACCTTACTCTTAGATCTAAACTCCCCTTCCGCATGCATACCCCCGCCTTGGTGACGCTCACTTCGTAACGGGCCGTGCAGCAGAAATCGTAATATTTTAATTCGCCATAACTTCAAAACCAAGCCTCCAATTTTCGGCGGTAAGTCCCCTCTTTGAGGCGTGACTGGATAGATCTCACAGCATCCTCACCTTCCGCATGACGCAGGTTCTCACCTAATATGGCAAGTTCGGGAGATTCCTGCACCGGATTCGTGCGGAAGAGATGCTCGGGTGTCGCCACTGTGTGGCCGTGTGAGCACACGGTGGAGATGTGCCCCGCTTGGGAAAAGGATCGCTGTGTCCTCGTGGGGGTGATCGGTGGCGGCGACCTCTTGCGCCGGCCCTTGGTTCAGGTCATGGTCCCCAGCGAAGAGGAATAGCAGGCGGTCATTCTGCGAAGCAGTAATGCTCGTAAAGGAGGAGGCCGACCGCATAAGGCAAAGGCAACAGCGCCCTCGCCGTATTCGTCGCCGTCGCGCTCCCGCCGATATCCGGCCACCGTAAACACGGGCTCGCGGACGGCGAGCAATGGGTAGCTCACCGTCCGGCCGTCTGGTAACTGTCCAGACCGAATCCAAGTCGTCAACGGCTCGCGTTGTTCCCGCGCGCCTCAAGGAGTTGTCAGTAAACTGTGGGGGCCCTGCAGGGTCGAAGCCTCCTGGTCCAAGGGTAGATGTGAAAGCGTAACACCAGGGCCTGGGAATAAGGCAAGGAAAGAATGGGGCAAGTTTTTTAGTCAGTAAGAGTCTGACACTGTTCCGCTCCGCCCAGAAGCGGGATTCGTCATTGGATGATTTTAACTCAACTTTTTTGTAAAACAAAATTTAAGTTGTCTTCAGAGGAAGACAAATTAAAAAAAGAGACTGCTCAAGATTTTGAGGGTTTTGTTGGAACTTGAATTTGTCAAAACGAAATGTACCATACAACTTTTATGAAGAAAGTCTGCCATCTATGAATTATATGAATAACTAACTACTTACCTACGAACGTGATAAAATTTAAATTATGAATTCCTAAAAAGTGTTAACTTGTAACTTGATTTGATTTTTATGTATTTTCATAGATGGTGCTGCTTCAAAATTGTGTTTTACATTCTTTAAACTATGTTTTTCTCCAAGTTACTTAAATGACGTAGTTTTTATTGTGTAAAGCTAGATAATAGCATGGTTTTCTCAAAAAAATATACCGACTTCTTTAAAAATATAAAAATAACTTTAATTCCGGAAGTCGGTGTTTAGGTAATAAGAGACAAATAATACCAAGAACCACCGACTTCAGAAATTAAAGTTATTTTTTATTACACCCTCTTTATCTGCGATACACTTATAACCAGAGTACCTATTTCACATGACAATTTCAATAAACCCAAACCCTGGTAGGATACATAGTTTTATTATGAAGTTCCTGTATCTCCCTTTCACCTTCCGGCTCCATCATCAGATCAGTTCAATAGTACGAGCCAAAGTGAATCTCATGACAATTTTAATGAGCCCAAACACCGCTAGGATACATTGATTAATTACGGAGTTCCGGTGCCTATCTTCCGGCTCCATCATCATCATCATCATCAGGTCATTTTAATGATACCATTTTCAACCTAATTATTCACACCATAATTTATTTGTATTGTAATTTTATTGTGATGTCTGTATAAATATGAAGTTCCATTACCCATTTCTGGTCTTCTTCATCAGTTCCACTTTCACAAATGTTTCTTTTTGATTGTAAAAGCTGCATATCTAGATGAAAATACTAAAAAAAACCATGTTTGCCTATGATATTTAAGGAGTTCCCTCAATTTATCATGGATCCCATCATCAGATCTTAACTTGGTGACAATGGGACCCCCTCAGAACTGTCTACTTTCGAACAAAAAAAGAATTTTGAAAATCTGTCAATGATTGACAGAGTAATCGATGAACAAATATACAAAAAAAAAACATACAAACATCCGAATATAGTACCTCCTCCTTTTTGTGAAGTCGGTAAAAAACAACATTTAATTATGAGTCGTTAGCTTACACGCTGTCACAGAATGCGTAAGAAAAATAAAGATTCACTGCTCCTCCCCCGTAGGTGATAGCGTGATAATATGTAGCCCATTGCACGACCCGGCCTTTTAGTTATATTCGTGCAAAATTTGAAGTAAATCCATGCAGTACTGTTTGAGTTCAGTTCTGACATACATACAGACAAACAGACAAACAGACTCACAGACAAAAATTCTAAAAACTATATTTTTGGCTTCGGTATCGATTGTAGATCACGCTTCAAGTATTCTTTTAAAAAAATATTCAATGTACAGTTTTGACTTCTCTACGATTTTATTATATGTATAGATAAAGATTGGCCGTTTGTCAGTCGGCTAATTTACAAACGTTTCTTATATTACTTACTACTTGTGTATTTGTATTTAACACCGTTAAAATACGAGAATGTGTTTAAATCTACTTAGAGGTGTTACTTACAAATTGAGACAACGAAATGCAAATGCAAAAGTCCTTTAAAATACACGAGTTCCCTTTCTGATATATTCCAAAGTGAAGAAGACTGAGTACACCATAATAGACCACTGGAGTACCGTCCCATTTCCACGAACGCACGAGATTTTAATATTTTAACAGGCAAAAGAGAATTATGTACATTAGGAGGCAAAGAAAACCTTTTAAATGTACATTTTGTTTGTTACGAACACACGTTTTTCGGTAGACAGTGATTGATGATGTACCTTTGTTTCAAAATTCGTGGTAATGATATTAAGTAATGTTATGATGAATGCCACTGCTTGGCCGGAAGACTGTGTTTTCTTTTTTGTTTTTGCATTTTTAAGTTTAAATTCTTAAGGGCCGAGCGCACGCTGGCGTTCGCACAACTATTGTCTTTTATTGTGTCTCTAATTACGGTAGGTTTTCAAAAGGTCTAATTACAGTAGGTTTTCAAAAGGTCTAATTACGGTAGGTTTTCAAAAGGTCTAATTACGGTAGGTTTTCAAAAGGTCTAATTACGGTAGGTTTTCAAAAGGTCTAATTACGGTAGGTTTTCAAAAGGTCTAATTACAGTAGGTTTTCAAAAGGTCTAATTACGGTAGGTTTTCAAAAGCTCTAATTACGGTAGGTTTTCAAAAGGTCTAATTACGGTAGGTTTTCAAAGGAGAGGAACTTGTGTTTTTTTATGGTATGTCATCATAATCATCACTGTCATCATTATTTCAGCCCTTAGACGTCCATTGTTGGACATTGGCCTCCCCTATCCCCCATTAAAATGATTGGTCTTTTGCGTCAACCATCGGATTCCCGCAACCTTCACCAAGTCATCGGTCCACTTTGTAGGACGCCTTCCAACGCAGCGTCTTCCGGTACGCGGCCGCCACTCCAGAACCTTTCAGACCCAAGTGCACAAAGTCGCCCCCGTCATAATCTACACTAATATAATAAAAAGGTAAAGTTTGTTTTTTTGTTTGTAGGAAGTAATCTCTGGAACTACTGGTCCAATTGGAAAAAAATTAGCAACAATAGAAAGCTGCTTTACTCCTGAGTGACATACGCTATATTTTATGAACGCGGGCGAAGCTGCGGACAAAAGCTAGTTCGTTATATTTATCGTATCCAGTTAAGTGCTAAGCGACCCCCATGAGTCGCTAATTAACCCTCTTTTACTTATATCTGTCAGCCTCATCATCATGTCAGCCGAACGTCGCCCATTGCTGGGCATAGGCCTCCCCCAAGGATCTCGACAACGATCGGCCCTGTGCTGTCCGCCCGAACGGAAACATGTTAATACAGTAATATTCCTACATTATATCCTACCTTATGTTATCATTCTGCGGGTACAATGGCCTTGTGAGAAACGTCGAGAACTTTGTAGATTTTAAGCGGTCGCCTTTGATATCATCAAAGGCTATCTTATCGGACTTTACCATGCTTGTTTAACATTTTAGCATAATCTGGGGGCACGGGAGTGCCCCAGCCAAGTTTTGAGCAAAGCGGGTACGGCCGTACCATCCTTTTCTCGAAGTATTTCGCGGCAACCCCTGTATCATCGATGTGGACAAAGCTAGGGGTTTAGGTTTTCGATGAACAAGAGCAAGTATTAGAACAAGCTCAGCCTCAAAATTACATGACATTTGAACCAATAGTTTAGGAGATATGGGTGAGATCTCAAAACTTTTTGCGTTTGAAGAATTGCGTAGAGAGACTTGGCGTTTTTACAGTTAATGTTTCTGGTGGGATCATAATATTAATCAGAGTTAGTCTTATAAAGCGGACACCACATTAGGTTGATGCAAATTTAATGTGGGCCACGTCTGATTTGTACGTAGAACGACGTCACGTGGCGTGTATCTAATGCAGCTCTAGAAGTTTTGACGTCCCAGTTGGCGTAGTGGTTAAGCGATTGACTGCTGTGCTGAAGGTCGCGGTATCGATTCCCGCACGGAAGAAATATTCGTATGGCCTACAGATAGGTGCTCCGAGTCTGGGTATCTTGTGCATATGACTTTAAATGTTTTGAATTCACCCACGACACAGGGGTAATTCATAGTGTTGGAGAACATTTTTTAAAATTTAGTTGCCATCATAAAATGCGGCATTGCTCCGCATACGGGTTGCTGTCCGATATCACGCCCCGCATCTACGCATAATAATAATACTCGTAGGAAAAAGGAATTTGCGGCAGCTAAGCTGTCGGCGAAATACCGCATGCGTGATACAATTCGCTATATTAAAAACACCCTTAATGTACTTTCTAAGGCACAAAGTGTCAATAGGGGTAAAGTCATCATCATTTCAACCGAAAGACGTCCACTGCTGGACATAGGCCTTCCCCAAGCGCCGCCATAAAGACCGGTCTTGTGCGTCTTGCATCCATCGGATTCCAGCAACCCTGACCAGGTCATCGGTCCAACTTGTGGGAGGCCTTCTAACGCTGTGTCTTCCGGTACGCGGTCGCCACTCCAGAACCTTTCGTCCCAGCGGCTATCTGTTCTGCGTGCAATGTGTCCTGCACATTGCCACTTAAGTTTGGCGATTCTACATAAGGGGTACAGTAATGGATGGGTTACAGTGACCCAACTATGAACCGGTTGTTAAACACCTAATGTCACTATAAAACTCATCATTATCAGCTCATTGTAGTTAACAGGATGACGATGATTTTAATAAGGAAATTAAGCATCAACGCCGACATAAGTTTTTACCCGTACATTATCCATTAACAATTATGTAGGGACGAATAAATTAGCCACTAAACCAAAGGGTCCTTTTTGCGGTTCAACGACCTCATATATTTTAACATTGTGACGTCATAGTTTGAGCTACGTGCGTCTATGGGTTGAGAGCTTTTTGTGCACATTTTCCTCGTATGGAAATGTTCATCACACTAATATTATATTAGCGAAGGAAGGCCTCCTACAAGGTGACCCGATTACCTAGGAAGGGTTGCGGGTATTCGATGGATGCGAGATGTACAGTACCGTTCATTATGGTGACATTGACGACACTCCGACGTCCATTGCTGGACATATCCAGCAATGACTGACTGGCCTGTTGGTCTATGCCAGAGGTCGTGGGTTCGATTCCTACTCAGGATAAATGTTTGAGTGATGAGCTCAATCACTTGTTCTGTGTCTGGGTGTAATTTATCTATAATATGTATGTATTCAGAAATATATAAGTATGTTTTTTCGGTGTTCATAACACAAGCTTTGCTTAGCTTGGGGCTAGACGACGTTGTATGACAGTTATGGAATATGAATATGTATAGTATTGCATGTATTGTGGCCGTGTTTTGGCTGAAACGAATGTATGAACACTTTTAGTAACATATGTTTCAACCTTCCTCTTTACATGACCATACCAAGACAAACAATTTCCCTATCTATTTGTCTAAGAAATCTCTATATTTTACAGTGCGTCCGACACTAAACTCAGCGTTTTTGTGTGCAACCGAGATTGTTGCCAAGTCGTAGTTCACAAACTAGGTACGCTTGACATGGTACCCGGCATCGTTGTCCTGGTTAACGTGGAAAAGCCATGTTGGCTACATAAAGCCACATAGGAAGTACCGACGTACCGTACTAGTAGGACAAGCTGAAAGCTAAAAGTTAATTTTCCTTTAAGCGTAAAATTCGGAACTACTACTTAAAGTCCTCTCAACGTTATTTTAAGTCTTCGTCACAATAATTAATTATTGTGTTTTCTATAGTAGATATACATATATTTACACTAAATCGGTTATACATAACTATAATAAAATTTTATACTAAACCTAACTACGTACCTACACATAATATAAAAACACACTTAGGCGTCAAAGTAATCCTCCTCTCGTCACCTGGAAATGTGCCCAGAAGGCTGGCAGCATTGCCACGTTGAATGGCACAATAATTGTTTTATTTTAAAGCCTGATAATTATAATTATTTAATATTTATTACGGTATTAAATTAGTTTATAATATCAGCATAATTATATACGTATTTTTTATTATTATAAGTCACTTAACATTATTACAATATTTTTAAAATATATTTATTTATTGTGCATTCCTACCACAGTGTTGTCTTTTTTAACCCAAAGGTTGACGGGCAGAGAATGACTTGTAGCATTAAGTCCGCCTATGTACCACTACTGTACGTTTTTTTAGGTAGGTAGGTAGTTTTGGTAGGTAAAAATCATCGAATGATGAATCCCGCCCTTGGGCGGAACGGGAAACAATGTCAGACTCTTACTGACTAAACAACCTACCCTGTTCCTTCCTTGTCTTAGTCTCAGAGCTCCTGTGTAACGTTTTCGCATCAATCCTCGACCCCAGGAGGCTTCGAAACTGTAGGCCCGTACAGTTTGTTTGACAACTTCTTGAGGCACGCGGGAACAGTGCGCGCCACCACTACTGTACATGAAGTTTAAATAAATAAGAGTATCGGAGTCAATTCATGTGTGAATAGGTCCTGAAGCATAGCAAAAATCGCTGAACAGATTATAATTAATCTCAATTATCACGCTCGTATTTCTTGAAATAATGACGGCGACGTAGGCGTGAGTGATATAGGCTCTCGCCCACGGCTTCACATTCAAAGGGTCCTCACGCAATCCCTCGCAATTTTAAGAACGAGGATTTTTATTATTTAAGACTAGCGATCTGCCCCAGCTTCGCACGGGTACTGATATAAATATATTTTTTAATTGCAATAAACTAGTGCTTGACTGCAATCCCACCTGATGGTAAGCAGTGATGCAATCGTTGATGGTAAGGTGCACTAGTTTATTAAGAGCCTATTCACTCTAGCCTTGAATACACCTAATTTATATTCGTAAATTATATTCTTACATTATATTGAATATATTATGCATGTATTATGCACATAAACCTTCCTCTTGAATCACTCTATCTATTAAAAAAAATCACATCAAAATCCGTTGCGCAATTGTAAAGTTCTAAGCATACATAGGGACGAAGCAACTTTGTTTTGTACTATGTAATGATAATTTCTCTTTTGACCATTTTTTCTCGCCTCTTGACGGAGAAGTGGACTAAAACTAGGTAACTGCCAGTGCAGGAGTTAAGACCAAAAGGAGGCCTGGATAAAAAAGGAGACTTTAGCAGCAGCAGCAGCCTTATAATGTTCCCACGGCTGGGACTTACGCCTCCTCTCTATGAGAGGAAAAAAAAAGAGGAATTTTTTTTCAATGTGGATAGGTGGCATGCATACACTTTTACATTGATGACATTAGTGCAGTTTTAACCCATCAGCGCTGCGAGTTTTAAATTTATTTTGCCAATGAAGCGCTGCAGTGGACTTTTGTATTAACTTTTCAGCATTTTAACAAATATTTTCTATGAAGGTGCTTGTTTATTGCTCTGCTAGGATATAAGTAGATGCCAATAATTCTCACTAGGTTATCGTTCGACCTTGTTGAAGGCCTGCTAACGCTGTGTTTGGACCTGAAAATGGGTAACTGTGCATTCGAGGGTTTTGACGTGACAACGTCTTAAATTAGGTTGCGGCTGGGAGTCACTTATGAAAAAGTGTAACGCTCGGTAACGTTACGATGAGTCACCGAACGAGAGAGAGGCCCGCCGAATGCCTTGCGTCTCTCTCCCACTCAACTATGATCGGTCCGCCGCGCGCGCAGCACTAGAGAATTAGGACGTTGTCACGTAAAATCTTCGCCCGTAAAACCGACTTTACAGGCAACCATTTTTTCATGTTAGGTAAAAGTCATCCAATGACAAATCCCTCCCTTGGGAGGAGCGGGAAACAGTGTCAGACTCTTACTGACTGAACAACCTACCCCATTCCTACGTTGCCAGAGCCTCCCTTTCAGACGCGAACCCTTGGCCCCAGTTGGCTTCGACCCTTCTGCAGGTCAACTCCTGGTGACAACTCTTTGAGGTGCTGACCCGTATGGTGGTTTAACTGGTGCGAAGTTGATTATAAACGATTTTCGGTATGTGTGTAGCTATTAGTAAAAAAAAAAATGGACCATTCTAGTCAGGTAAATCTACTCAGGTAAATCTACTCAGGTTTGATTATATTTGGCATAAAAAGAAAAAACTGGCGTGGGTGCTCTCAACATCTGTCTATACACAATACAAGTGTGATTTAATGTTATATTTTCTAAGAGAACAATAAACTATTTCTGTGTAAACCATATCATTCGAACACAAACATTGAACAGTTTCCCACGCCTACGTAAACACCTACTATTAAAACACGCCACACCAAGCGCGAATCCACCCTTCAAAAGAGGTTGTGGTCCCAAGTCGGAATATGAATTTGCCAATTACCGATATTGTAAAATCGAAAGAAAAAGAAGAAATATTATTATTGTTTTCAGAAATATTATTTTTCTCCGCTTATAGCTGGTTTTGACTACATTGACGGGCCATAACCAAGTCAATGTAGCACGTATGGTGTCTTCAGAGTGTGGGTGTATTGTCGTCCTCCAACTGCATGAATTTCCTAACTATTCTGCATGTGTTTCATATGGCGGCTTTTTGTAGATTTATATAAACGGATTCATCTAAGTCGATTAATTTAAGGTTATGGAGAAGATGATAGGGGATAATACCTGTTTATTATTATATTATTAGCACTCACACCATTCATTGAGTCATTGTTGAGTTAACCTCGCCTTTTTACATTAATGAATTTGTGCCTTTGTCAAATGTTTTAATTCTATTAATAATAAGTTTTGTGTACAAAAAAGAATAAAAAAAAGAAGATTGTCATGTCGGCTGTCATGTCTGTCTTGGCGATTTTTTTTTTATATATAATAATAAAGTGATTATAAAAATAAACTTTATTTTAGAACACCGACAATTTCCTTACACTGCTAAATTTATCAAAAAAAAAAATATTACATTATTGCATCACGTAATGTAGATGAAAAGATAATGTTTTTAAAATATTTGACGTTGTGATCATAATATAAAATTATGGCAGTGCGTAGTTTAACTTGAACAAAAGCTCGGAGGAACACTAATAAATTAAGAAATCGCTTAATAAAATGAGTAACAAAATTAATTATTTGCCTGTGAAAAAAATTAAATAACGTCACAAGCCCATTAGTGTTGTGACCGTGCCCATTGTGCCTTCAACGGTGGATCCGCGCTTGCGTCACACAAAATATTTACATAATGTCAAAGAAACATATACTTATAAATAAAAGCTTCTATGTAAGACAACACCGCTCAATATGTGTATACAGGTGTTTAGATATAGATTCTACGTTTATTTTCTAATGTTTGGATGAAGTAAATGCTAACGTGGGGGTCGATTATGGACTACAGGATTTCGAATACCGTGGCACACATGGTAAGTAGAACATTGGAGGAGCACAGACATAGCGTAGCCAGCCTTTCAGTATATAATGACTTGATTCCGCCATGAGAGCAGTAGTGCCTGAATATTAATGGCCCTGCCTTATAACGTTCCCACTGCTGAGATTCAGGCCTCCTCACCAGGAGAGGAAATGGGCGGTAATCCACCATGCGGGCCAAGTGCGGGTTGGTGAATGTTACAGGTTTTCAAATGCCGGTTTCTTCACGATATTTTTCTTCACTGTTTTGAGAACAGTGGTGATGAAATAAATTACACAAACTAATGTGCGACAACTTGTAAGTCGGGGCCGTTACCACCACTGCTATCAGTGTAGTCGAGTGCTAGCAGATAGCGAATGGTTATAATTACGAGCGATTTAAGAATCAAACACTTTGTATGGAAACATTGAACGTGACAGTTAACCGGATGAAGAAAATTACCATTCTGTTTACTCACTTATGGTAAATGCAATTTTAATGGATTGTCAGGGTAGGGTTGCTTTATTTTGCGGGCATTCCTTTATTTATTTATTAATGTACAGGGTGACTGATACTTAAACACGTGATTGAAGTCATAAGAAAGTACTTTTACTAGGTGACCAAACCTGAAATCGCAAAAAAAAAACGAAAAATTCGGTATATTTTGACCAGTTAGGCAAAATGTATTGACCAGTAGTTTATTTTTCGCTATTTCAGGTTTTTTGTTGTCATGACTACAATCTTGTGTCTGTCAAGTATCGGTCACTAATTACCTGTCACCCTATATTTATTTACAAATACTGTATTGTACACTAAGATAACAAATTCCCTTTCTTTTACTATATATAGATAATATGTATATGTAGGTATATTATATATATAAATATTATATGTATGTTTATTTTATTTTTTATTCATATATATATTTTAACCCTGGATCTTATTAATATTTTCGTTAATTTGTATGCACCTGCCATGTTTTCTCTTCACCACCCTTGGTTGACTGGTAGAGAATGCCTAAGGCAATTAAGTCCGCCTGTGTACCTTTGTGTTGCATGAAGTTCTGATAAATAAATAAATAAAATAAATATACAATTTTGAGCCTTAAATACAAATCCATACTTTTATTTTTATTAATAGCTTTAAGCCTTAAATAAATAAAAGCCTTATCGCGTTCTGCGATCTGTTTCAGGTAACCTGGGATTTTGATTTTATTATTATTGTATTTAGAATCTGAACTAGTGTATTTGTACGCCTTCCTGCCTAGAAAGGCGTACAAATACACTAGTTAATGAAAAAAAGTCTCTACATTTTTGCCTAAAAAATTTTGAGACTTTTTTTCATTTTTGTAATTGTTCCAACTGATTTGTAACCACACATTTTTTGACAAATAAAATTTATTTTATCTTATCTGAATCAAGAAAAAAAAATACCTTTTCATTACTCATACTCTGAAAGTAGGTGTAAAGTTGCCTGCGGACGGGGTTGGAAGAAGTACTTTTACTCCCTAGGGAGTTTTACTTTACAAATGACAGTTGTTTTTTTTCATATTTAGACAGCAAATATTAAAAAAAAAAACTAGTTCTATTTTGACATTTCTATTAAACCGTGACCCGAATTTTTATACTGCCAGTACAATTAAAATGACATAGAGATAGAAATAATTTAAGAATACTTTTTTTAATTTACTTTCAACTATTTCATTAAAACTAATATTATATTTGAGAAAAATGCTGACCTAACCAATTTTTACATTGATAAAATGAAAAACATTGACTGAAAAGCCAGACGACGACTAAAAAAAAAATGGCGGGTAAAGTCTCTCTATAATCTGTGGCCGATTTGGTCTTTCTTGATTTTTTTTTCGAGGTGTAGAGTTTTGTTTACATTTTGCTAAATCTCTGTTATAAGAAATTTGTATAAACACGATAAGTTCATCAGCTTCAGTTATAAATTTAACGCAAGATTCTTTGAGGAGAAAACCGCTTACCGCCTAAATCAAAAGAAATATACCTACCTAAAAACATACGATGACATTTGACGACGATTCAGGTTTTTATTATTATTTTTATTTTCCTCGTATTCGTAATGAAAAGCTCAGTGTTTACCTCGGGTTAAAGAGTTATTTAGTCCCTCGAACTATTAGCGACCTCGCTGACGCTCGGTCGCCAAGAAATTTCTCGGGTCTAAATAACTAACTTTCAACCCTCGTATATAAAATTCATAAAAAAAAAATATCGCTCACGATGTTCAACCTGAAGAAGCTTAATACCTATTATATCTATTGTCTGACAAGTCATTCGTAGTAATATGAAATACTAGCTTTTGTCAGCGGTTTCGCCCGCGTACATAAAATATAGCCTATGTCACTCAGGAGTAAAGCAGCTTTCTATTGTTGCTAAAATTTTTCCAATCGGACCAGTAGTTCCAGAGATTACCTCCTACAAACAAAAAAATAAAAAAAAACAAAAAAACAAACTTTACCTCTTTATTATATTAGTGTAGATTATTATATTAGTGTAGATGAGTTATAATTAAGGACTAATGAGCTAATAACTAATTAGTAGTTAATATTATTATATCAAATTACCTTTGTCTGAGTCATAATAATTAAACGCTCTCGTGAATTAAACAGACAGGTTTAGTATTAATTAAATTATTCAATCGCAATTGTTGTTGTTGTTGCTTTTATTTGTTGTTGTGATGTTTTAACTGTTGTTTTTGTGTTGTTTTTGTTTAATTTTAGTAATTGTGTGAATATGTTGGTACTTTTTGGCTTTGTGTTTGAAGTTTACTGCAAAAGTCTAGACACATCTGTATACATAGTAAAACTAAAATAATATTTTACGTTTTCAAAAAGTTTTAGACAGAATTGCTGGCATAATAAAACTGAAATTGAAATTCTCAAAAATACTGTCAATTTTTTTGTCAAGACTTTAACATTTCAAACATTATTTTTTAGGACTGAGTTAAAGTAATATTACTATTTTCAATAAACAAAACTTATTTATCAAACACAGTGGGGCAAATCTACGTAACTAAAAATAAACTCGTTTTAAACATTCGCAATGTTTTTTTTTTCTTCTGTTAAGGTGAGAAACTGAGCAAATTTACTTAATGTAAATAAAATATATATAATATGATATTTATCAACTTAAATACACTACTACTACTTCTTCTTACTTATTAATATTGTAAAGTTTGTATGTGTTAAATGGGTGTGTGTATCTTTATGCTCAAACTGCCGATCAGATTTAGATGAAATTTTCCAAACGGGTAGTCTGTTCCTTGGACATAGGATCATTGTTTTTAACTCAGATGTGCGGCAAGTGTCCACCCTTAAGACCTCTACAGTGCGGGGTAACCGTTTTGTTTTTCGTTATACCGCGTACATCGAAGGATTGGAACTATTAATTGGAACAATTTTCTTACGGAGGTCTTCCCGCCCGATTATAATTTAGGTGTCTTAAAGACACCTAAATTATAATCGCTGGAGTGAAGCACCTTAAAACTAATACGCTTCACTATCACCAATTGCATCACTGCTTACCATCAGGTGAAATAGCAGTCAACCACAAGTTTATATTTAAATAATAAAAAAAAGAAACCAATTATTTGACATCTACAAAAGCAATAGTTTTACCAACATCATATTTTTCTTACTTACTCATCGAATTGTAAGTATCAACCTTTCATTTATGTTTTCAATACGATCCAACATAAATATTTATAGTCGAATATAAATCAGAAAATGATAAATGTATGTCACAGTATCTCTGCACCGTAAACATACGAAATAAAACTTTAAAATATACGCAACATCAACACGTTGTAATGAAATAAAAATATTGACATAAATAACGAGAGAAAAATCGGAATTTATGACGAGAAAAAAAATAAGATTATATTTTTGCTGCTTCAAAGATTTTCAATATACAATGGTAAACTTATAATATTTGTACATGAAAATTCACTTCTAGAATGTGTTTGATTTCGTAGACATAATATGTTTATCCAAACACGGTGAAGGAAAACATTGTGAGGAACCCCGCATGTCCTAGAACCAAAATATTCGAAGATATGTGACATTCGCCAACCGGTACTGGACCCACATGGTGGATTACGGCCCGGCTCTTAGAGAGGAGGCCTGTATCCCGACAGTGGGGACATTAAAAGGCTGATGATGATGATGGTGAAGTGTATAATTACTCCAGCCACCTTGGAGGAGGCTTTCCAATGCTGTGTCTTCTACGCAGTCGCTACTCCAGAACATGCTCCTAGACAGCACTGTAACTCACATATTAAGACCTTGCTTTATATATTTAAATTTCTGGGTCAACAGGAATTTCGATTCCCTTGAGTGTCGAAATATATCTAAAACTTTTGCGACATAAACGGGACCTGTCAGATCCGAGTACATCGTTTTAATTTGAACTCGATATCTGCACGCGTTTCTGAAAAGACCTTGAAAGACAGACAGATAAATAGGCAACAAAGTAATCCTAAAAGGGTTCTGATTTTTCCTTTTGAGGTACAGAATCCTAACTTCGCACTTCTCAAGGTTCTTTGTAAATAAAGCGATTCCCGAATCAGTCTCAAAGATTATTCACAAAGAAAAAAAGTGATTATTTTATCATGTAACTACAATGGTTTTTTGCATTGCTGTTCTTGCCGCATATCGCAGTTCTAGGTCGACATAAATTCTCCTTCTAGGTTTTAATTTACTTGCAAACATCAAAATATGTGCCATAAACGGAACATAAAAAGGCTTTATCTTTAGTTTGCGGTTGTTTTTTTTTAAGATTATCAGACTTAGGTCATAATGTATATTACAATATCTCACAACGTTTGGATTTGACTCTAAAAAGTAAGTATACAAAGTATGTAATGTAAATCATATTTATTTTTGCAAATTTTTCACAACACTTTTACACGTAATTTTGTTTTTGTCAGTTTAAACTAGATGACTCTGGTGTTTCCTAGCTGACTACCCTGAGAGGAAACACCGAAATAAACTCAGGGGTCAAAGTCTCTTTTAAAATCCATACCTACAGCAAACATGTAATAGTCAAATCATATGAGAACAATGCAGATTAGTGTCTGAGATGGTCTTTTGAGGAAAGAATCATACAGATTTGAGTGGACCTGTCCAGTCAGTGCAAGCTTAATTAACTTGGGTCTACTAAGGAGGTCAACAATTTGACGATGAATGACAAAGAAAGGACATTTGGGACTTAATAGAGCTTTTTTTATGGTAGGTGAAAATCATCGAATGACGAAACCCGCTCTTGGGCGGAGCGGGAGACCAGTGTCAGACTTTTACTGACTAAAAAACCTACCCCGTTCCTTCCTTGCCTTATTCCTGGAGTCGAGGTAACAGTTTGCGCCACCCTAGGTTCCAGGAGGAACCTGATAGAGCTGAATGTCAGTTTTACACATGGTATGTATACTCTTCACAGCTTCCATAGCACGATACTCTTTAGACAACAAATCAAATACCCTAAAATATTTTTGCGCATACCACTTTATGCATCCATTTTGTGTACTTAAATTTTCTGACGAGTTATGTGTTACGTAAAATTTTATAGTCTGTTATTTGACTGTATTGGTACACTGTTATCGTTATTATGGTCAGACCCTGTCGTTAAATATTATGACGATTTATTATGGTCAGTACTTTGTCATTTATAATGGTATATGTTTTGCGCTTGACTTTTTGAGGTAATCCCGCGATAAAATTGTGTTGTGGTTGTGTTTTTGTTTTGAAAAAACTGTTTTTCTTTTGTTTAATTTTTTTATTGAAATGTTATTTGCATAAGAAAATAATAATGACTTAGTTTACTATTTACTAGCTTCTGCCCGCGACTTCGTCCGCAGAAAATTTCTTGTTTTAACATATTTAACTCTGTTCCTACACTATTTCTCGAGATAAAAAAACAAACTTTACTTCTTTATTATATTATTCATAATCATAAAATATAGCCTATGACACTCAGAAATGAAGCAGCTTTCTATCAGTGAAAAAATTTTTGCAATCGAACCAGTACTTCCAGAGTACCTCCTACAAACAAAAAAACAAACTTTACTTCTTTATTATATTAGTGTAGATTTTAGAAAATAATTTTCAGAAACTAATTCTATTGAAATATCATTATATAATAAAAATAAATAATAATTTATTGATTATGCTACAAATATAAAAGTTCACGTATAAAGGTATTTTTAATCACCCGTATCATCGCTTACAATCATTTGAGATTGTGGTCAAACGCAATCCTATCAAATATGTAAAAGACAGATAGACGGATAACCGTTTCCTTTTTTTGAGTTACGCAACCCTAAAAATGGGTAACCATTATAGTTCCATTCAGTAACAACCCTAAATATCCCTTCTTCAACTAAGTTGGAAAAAATATTTCAAAACTTAAGACATACATTGCCCTTAGCTTTTTGTTTAGGCCTAAAAGTAACTTCATGCGTTCATGTTTTTAGGAAATCAAAAGAAAAACCGTTTACGTGCCTTGTTTTTTTTAAGGATTTGGCTGAACTTGAAAAAGAGGTGAAATATATTATTTAGAAGCTCGTAAAAGAAAAAAAACAATCAGAAGGGACGATTTTGTGTCCATGGAATAATTTTCTATTTTTGTACGGTAAAGCCAATCGAAAGACGTCCCCTGTCGGACATACTTAGTCCCTTCCCTTATATTAGTGTCGTCACAATGAACTGTCCCGTGCGTCTCGCATCGATTGAATCCCTACCAGCAACCCTTTCCAGGTCTGTAGGGACCCTGCAGAAGGGTCGAAGCCAATAGCGTCTGAAAGGAAGGCTCTGGCCTTGGTATATATGTCAACGTAGGAATGGGTCTGATACTGTTTCCCGTTTCGCCCAAAGGCGGGATTCGTCATTGGATGATTTTTACTACCGAAAAAAATAATGTCAACAGAGTTTTCAGGTGTCTCTCTTTTTTGGCATTACTTTTGCATCAAACATCACATTGGATTCCTTTAGATGAAGCAACAAGTTATTAAACCATGCTCGACGTAGATGATAGGCGAGTCGGGAAGGCCGTTAAGTGTTTTTTAGTGCCTAAATAATCTTTAGCGCCATCTATGGCGTCACACAAGAACTACAAGAATCCTGTCAGGTCGTTAAGTCCGCCTCTGTACTCTTGTGTGCATACAAAATTAAATAAAAAAATGAAAATAATAAATCCCCCAACATAGAAATAATTATAACAACGCGCTCGAGAACTAACAAACCTAGTTTGAAATTGAAATACATAGAACAAAAAGTTAGTATCCCTAACGTTAGTGTTGCACGTTTTTCTAACTATTTGTTAGTTGAGGGTTATCTCTGGGGACTGGCCTTTGGAGTCTAACTGGAAACCTTCGATTTTGCTTTACCCTTTAGTTTCAGAAGGTCGATCGGTTTTTGTTTTTTTTTTTTAGAAGTAGAACATTCAAAGCTCATTCATTTCACCATTTCACATAGGCATATTATGTGAAATGAATGAGTTTTGAATGTACAGCTGGAAGCGACTTTGTTTTAAATTAGACAGACTGGCCTGTTGGTCTAGAAGTTAGTTGCCCTGACTGCTAAGCCGAAGGTCGTGGGTTCGATTTCCACCCAAGACAAATGTTTGTGTGATGAGCACGATCATTTGTTCTGTATCTGGGAGTCTATAATATGTATGTATTTAGAAATATACAAGTATGTTTATCAGTTGTTTAGTACTCAAAACACAAGGTCTACTTAGCTTGGGACTAGACGACGTTGTGTGATAGTTGTGGTTGTGAAAAAAAATTTAAAGTAGTTTTTCTTTACCTTTTTCAAAGTATCTTGATCCGATTTTGAAACGGCAGGAGGCCCTACTGGATAAAATTTACCACATACTGCATAGAATCTAATAATTAACTTTTTAATAATTATCTTCGATGCCTTATCTTTTGAAAGTCGTGCTTTACAGCACGCAATGATCTTAAAAAGTCAAAATATTTTTATTTACTGTCTACTATTGGGCAATTATAAAACATCAGAAGCTAGCGCAGAGATTCAATTGGTTGTTTCCAATGGAAAGGAACCGGTAAGAAACTCCATGGTTACTCTTATAAAAAGGGATTGTTTGTACAACGTTTCCATATTATAATATTTTAATAAGTTGAGTAATAGGCTTAGTAATGCCCTAAAATGTAATTTAATCTTTCGACTACCGTAATTACAGGCACAATTAAATAATAATATGTGTGCGAACGCCGGCGTTCCTATGGAGCCCAAAATTTAAAGCGATTACTCATCAGGTTGGGCTCTAAAGTTCATCAGCTTGCATCACTAATTCTCTATTGCGTGATACCAAGGCTCAGAATATACATACATTACATTCTTGTAGATACTCGTATATAGCACTTACAATGTTCCTACTGCTGGGACTCAACTCTCTGGAAGAGGAAACACTATACCTACCATCATTCAATTAAACTGCATTCTAGACTGCAAGTTCTCACTAACTAAATGAATGTCATTACATTGTGGCACAGAGCAGGTATTGGAACAGATGCCAAGGTTCATAAAATCTAATTGTACACCGTATTTTTTTTATTGTTATAATCCCGTGGAGGATCGATTCGGTACATGAAACACTATCGATTTGTAAAGATAAAATAAAAAAATAAGGTACCTACTTTTTTTCTAAAAAATCGTATTAATATACGTATGTACGAAATTAATTTCTTTAAGTAAAGGAGGCAATGAACTTGTAGGTAGTTGTCGGTCGTTGTGTATCTAATAACTACCTACAGGTGATTGAACGCAACCAGCTGACGTATCTGCCATTTTCTCAATGAATCTCTCGAGTCTGCTAGAGGATAGATGCCACCGTAGGGGTGGACTTGCGGACGGTAAGCTATGGGTAGTTCATTCAATCGCCTAGTAACCGTGCGATCCGAGCTTAAGTCGATGACGGCGAGTAATCTTCCACGCCGACTTAGGAGCTTAAAAGCCTGTGGGTTGTAGTGGTACCTATATAAGATGTAACTTACTCTATGGAAGAAGTCCTAGGCTGTAACGTAAACACAGCGACGGTGCGGTAACATTATTATATGGGGACCCATAAACAATTATTTCACTGGGTCTTTTGGTCTTTTGAAGTACAGTACGATTTTAGCGTTTGAAAACTTGTAAAATTCGTAGAGCCTCGACGGCCGTACTGTACTACCATAGGCATGAGCGCCGGCCGTCTACAAACTGACCGGATCGCGCCCAAGTCGACGAGATGTCATCAAATCATAGAAAGCCAGCAGAGTCGAAGCTTACTGAAGCCATAAGATATATGAAAACTAAACCCATGGCCTTGGAGCGAAGGCAATGAAGGAACAGAGTGAGATTTAGTCAGTAAAAGTCTGACACGCTCTTTCACTCCACCAAAGAAAGGCAGAAGCCATGATTTGCTACCTAAAAAGTATTGTTGCTCCAAAACTCCTGTCATCAATGTATATCCTAGCGATAAACAAGGACGTTTATTGAAATTATTTGTCAAAATACTGAAATGTTAATACAAAAGTCTGCTGCAGCGCTTCAATGACATTGACGTCTATCAAAACTTTTAAAACTGACAGCAAACTCACAGTCACTCTCCCGCCCTGAAATATCATTGGATGATTTTCTCACCCAAAAAATGCAACATAATTATTCTACGCATATTTAACAGTTAATAGTTTGCCAGTGTGTATAGCAGCCAATCGCTAGAGATTCACAATTTCAATACATAATAGCATATTTCTAAACGTAATAAATTTCTATACATTGCTAGTCTCACTACTTTATTACGGCTGGTTTTAATACACGAACGATATATCTTGTGTTCCCGCCTCGTGATAAATGGTTCATACTTGAGACTAAATTCCTCTAATTTATATGGAGACCAACATTCTTTGTTCGTACGTCGGCATGTAATAAGTAGATTATTATAAGTAGCCATGTGTTGGTACATGAAGAATAATATGCTCAGCTTTGTGATGAAGTGAAATTTTATTAAAAAACTGGGGTTTATACTGAGGGCTCCGTGCAAACAACTTGAAGTAGTTCAATTCCTGAATCGAGTATCAAAGATATTTTCCAAACGAAATTACGAACGAAAATAGTACAATATGGCTGTCGGATTTTGGTAAGTCTGAAGTTAGTATTTGCAAACTTAAGCGCTTGTGCACTCGTAAAAAAATCACAGAGTGGCACTTTATAAATTACTAGCTTCTGCCCGCGACTTCGTCCGCGGAAAATTTGTGAGACAAAAGTAGCTCGGTTAATTTCCATGTTATATAAATAATTTATAGCCTATGTCACTCAGGAGTAAAGCAGCTTTCTATTATAGCTTCAATTTTTCCAATCGAACCATTAGTTCCAGAGATTACCCCCTACAAACAAAAAAACAAACTTTACCTCTTTATTATATTAAGAGTAGATAAGTGTAGATGTATGCAATAAATCCATAAAAGCCTTAGTTTAGTATCTAGTGTAACACACAAGTGTTAGTTATAATGAAGCTGTTACAGTCGAATTACGACTAAAGCTCTACAAATAAATAAAAGAAATAAAAAACCTAATGTATTGATATAACTAACGTTAGTAACGAGAAGAAAAGATAATGAGATGTTAGCACTCCAATCCTAACGAGGGTTGGAAAGTCTTGAATACTCTCTTTGCTTAAGGCTATTACTATAAATTCTCTTAAATAAACAATCAAGGTTTTTAAACTACGAAGTACCTAAAATGCGAAGAATGTTTACGCAGATCAAAGCTGGAAGATATTTTTGACCTCGCCCCACTATAAGACCTTGTATTATCTGGTTACTTTATAGAGTATCAAAGCACTAGATGGTAAATGCCAAAACTTTCGTTTGATCTAAAGCATTTATTTTTTTATCTATAGATAGAAAAATTTATTATCATTGTACATCAAAAAGTAACAAAACTTATACAAAAATTAAGTTTATGGGTACAACGGAGGTCTACCAGATAACTTTAGGATGGATCGTAAGAACTAAAAATAATACAGGGGGTAGTCTACGGTGTATTACTCATAATAGTGAATTAATCAATATATACAGATATACATACATATTATTATATGTTACACAATTTCATTGAAAAGGGAAGAGTATCCATGCAATCAGCTTTATATTTCTGAGGGAACGGTATGACCTTCACAATTCGAAAATGCCTTTAAATGGTTTTTATGTAAGGTGGGAAATTGAACACATGCCTACGGTACCTAGAAATTGGAGTCGGGGACCCGGCCGCTGGGGCGTGGGGAAGAATTACTGCTTCGCGTAAGGAGGCCATTGCTTGGTTGTCTTCCCCAGTCCAGGCCTGTACCAACGCGAGAGGTCACTGCCGCCAATCGCCTTCACGGAGACACGGCCAGACGGCGGTGCTTTGTCAATAATGTCAATTTGTTTTAAGTCAATAATAGACGATGTCCTGAAGTACCACACAGATGGTTGAAAAAAAATCTAAAATCAGGTGTTTGTTCTTCGAACAACTGTGCCATCGTGGGTGTTGCTTTGTCCAGGACTACACTGGTACTGTGCAAACCTTCTTTTAAGGTTCTAGACAGACGGACCGCATTTCAACTGCAATTCGGATGCAGTTTGAATGCAGTTGACACGACTGCAATACAACTGCTAACCAACCGTGCAGTTTAATTACAGTTGGTGTGCAGTTTACACGATTACACTGAACCGTCGACTGCAATTGCCTAAGATTTAGTGACAAGTTTTTGTACATTATTTTATTCATACGGCAAAATGAGTCCTAAACTGCTGCTAGCCAAACAAATAGTTGCCTGAACCAAGCAAATATCTTTGAAGGAACTCATCACATCCCTACTCCTAAGTCACCTACACGAAAGTTCCTTTTAATTTGGGATTTTCCAAGTGAACACACTCAGCTTTTAAGATTAAAACATCGCGTAAATTTGCTTAAGTTACGGCGGAGAATGAAAACGTTCGCGCTCTTAATTTCAAGGTTACTTCCCTGTAAAGCCATAAGGCTTGGAAATTTACGTTTAGATGAAGACGTCCAGTGAATCTTTTGGTAGAGAAATTTAAATTTTTCAGGTAAGTAAAGGTGTTGATCGTGTTGTTTTTAGGTTTTGGAGTTTGAAATATTATTGTAGTCATATAAACCTTTATAGACCGAACGAAGCGTTTCGCTTCTTCGTTTATTCTGCGATGTGCGCAATATAAACGAAGAAGCGGAACGCTTTGGAAGGATTGGAACAATTTGCCTGCTACAGACTTTCCAACCGATTATAATTTGGATGTCGTCAAGGCTAGAGTGAATATGCTCTTATTAAACTCGTCTCACCATTAACGATTGCATCACTGCTTACTATCAGGTGGGATTATTTTGGACACACGCTTTCTATAGAAAAACAACAAAAAATACTGTTCTTTAATAAACATAACTTGTATCCAATTTTAAACTCGTGGACAAAGATTAACACCGGGGACGCTCAACATAAAAATAAAATCCTTTTTCCAGCGTTCTATTCAAACGGGGAATAGCGTTAAAAATCGGTTTTTCATGTCATCCAGCTATCCGATAACAAATTCGATGTGTTCGCCTAAAATTGTAGGTTTCCGATGACCAAATAAATGATGAAATGAAATAGGTTTCGGTAAATATAACTGGATACTGGTAGAAATAAATGCGAAATATTTGTTTCATTTTTCTAGAAATGTGCTAAGCATATTTTGCAGTTTTTAGATAGATTTGGGTACTTTTAGGAGTCCTGTTTTCTTGTTTGATGGATTCTGATTAGTGTCCGGAGGACTGCGTCCGGCCGTCCGGTAACCGTATGGATCAAGCCCAAGTTGTCGACGGAGCGTAGTGTTCCACACGCGTCTCAAGGATATTTATATCTCCGAGTACTGTTTCGTACCTTGAAATAAAATAAAACAGAACCCTTATTCAACATAAAACTTTGTTGTCTTTCTGTCTATCTGTCTGTCAAGACCCTTCTTCTCAGGAACGCGTAGATGTATGAAGTTGAAGTTTAAATAAACCGTTTGCGGTCCCAAACTTCTAAATCGATATGAACAACTGCTTGACTGCAATCTCACCTGATGGTAAGCAGTGATGCAATCGTTGATGGTGAGGCCCATTAGTTTAGTAATTGTTTTGAAAAATTGATTCGTAAAGAATCCTCAATGTGCAAATCCGACTCGAACCGTAAAAAAAAGTGCACTGCCGAAGTCCCCCCGATCCGGTTTCTGAAAGGAAGTTCCGACCCCGATATGAGGGCTTAGAAGAAATGGGGTGGGTAATTTAGTCAGAAGAGAGTAAGAGTCTGACACATTTCCCGTTCCACCCAAGGGCGGGACTCGTCATTAGATGATTTTTCCCATCATAAAAAGCCTTAAAAATATGCATTACATTCGTAGTTTCACACTAGTTCAAACTCTAAACAACTAGAGTTAACTAGCAAAAAAAAAACCTGAAAAAATCCCTGAAACTCGTTGGAAACTACAATTATTAAATATTCAACATACGCCGTATGAGAGTTGTTGAACTTTTTTACTCGTAAATATATCAATATATTATAACTTACGGGCCCAACTGGGATGAGGGATCGAACGAGGAAAACATCTATGAAAACGCCGTTAGGGTTTCATATTGAGACGTGAAAGCCGTATAGATTAGGTAGGTGTTTCGAGTTTTTCATTTTATTGACATTATCTTCCTTGTTTTTTTTTTAATTTACCGGTTTCTGCGGTTGTACCCACGTGTTTGCGAGAAGAAATGATAGGCGGCTGCCTGTTATTTCTCGCCATGTCCTCCTTGCGTCGTTTATCCTCAATGCTGAGGGTCGTGACCTCGACGAATAACTTTATGATGGACTATATTTCGCCATGTTGCCCTATCTTCGGCGGTGTGGATGGCGTCGCAGACTGTGGTCTGCAATGTACTACGAATTTGGTCTGACCAACGTAATGGACTTCTGCCCCTTGATCTTCTCTGGCCAAGTAATTTTGCGAAAATAAGGGATATTCCGGAAGATGCATTGAATATTCAGAATATCTTCCAGAATATCCTTCGTAAGTTAAATTAAGCTGCTTAGCTAGGGACTAGACGGCATTGTGTGATACGTGTGGAATATATTATTGTTATACCTAAAAATTGCGAAAAAGAAGTGACGATATAATGAAAATACCAGACTTGGGTCCTTGTTGGATTGTTTTATGTAGGTTGCTAAAAAGGAGTTCGTTTTAACACAATGGAAAGTTAAGTTTGACTTAAGAAATCAATGGTTAATAATTAATTTAAGTCCAATGAACATTTTGAACAAACATCTAACTGCTAAAATTACAAATTAATGTAATTTTCGCTTCGTCGCTTTAAACTTTTGTTTAATTATATCGACACTCATTACGTCAAGCAGCCTTCTCCAAAAATATTGAATTTTTGGAGAAGGTGGCTAAATGTGGACTACTACTACGTTTGTGTCAACGCGATCTACATGTATTTCCTAATTATTTTAGATCGAGACTTCTACACTTTATATCATTAATAAATAAAAACCGGCCAAGAGCATGTCAGGCCACACTCAGTGTAGGGTTCCGTAATTTCACGTCTGTCACAAATGTCTCAAAATGTAACAAAAGCTCAAAATAGAGCGCCATCTTTCTGGAAATTGGGTTACTAATTGTTGGATTTTTGGTGGTAACTTTGGATTGCGTAAACTGATTTTAATAATTGTTTTTTTTTAATTGAAAGAAGATATGTTCAGGATAATAAAATATGTAAATGACATTCTGATTCTTACAATCGAGCACGCTTGCCTATTCACTCGTGGCTTTAAATATTAAGCCTCGAACCTGTTACCTTTCTTTTTTGTCATTGTCTCTAATTACAGTATTAAAAAGATTAAAAAAACTTTAGGTTGTAGTCGGAAAGCCATAAAAAAGATAGAATAAATATACTCAAAGTCTACGGTCTCGAGTAAAATTGCCTCAAGACACAGACATTTAATGACCAAAGGCAAACGTAATATCATCGAGAGTCTGCTGTGCAATGAAATCGATACAATTGATGTTACTGGCTAGAATCTGAAGTTTGAATAATGGATCTATAAAACGTAAAAAGATAAGTCTTTTTTAGGGTTTTGTACCTGTAAAGAAAAAATCTGAACCAAATATATGTTTGTGTCTGAAAGGAAGGCTCTGGATCTGGCGATGTAGGAACGCGGTAGGTTGTTTAGCCAGTAAGAGTCTGACACTGTTTCCCACTCCACCCAAGGGCGGGATTCGTCATTGGATGATTTTTACCTACCATACAAAAAAACCATATATATGTTCACAACCAGAATTCTAGGACGAAAACATGGGAGGTAAGTTGCTTCTAACCTGTCTTGTTGCCTGTGGGCTACTATTTTTTATATTTTTAAATGTTTTTTTTTATGAAAATATTTAAAAATGTTGTTAATATGTTTTAAATGTAAATAAATTAATTTATTTCGGAAACCAGCCCATATACTAACAATGAAACTTGAAATCCTTTGCTACTGATAATCACATTGAACTGAACTTTTGGCATTTTTCAATTAAAATACTTTACCGAGAAAATGCTGAAAACCACAATAGCTGAAACATATTTTACATTTTAACTATGTGAACCTCTATTCTTGGAACCTCAGGCTCAGTAAATGAGACAATTAATTAATTTAGCATTTTTAGTAATGGTTCAGACAGGTTGCGATACATTGTTTGACTGGCTGGTTGGTCTAGTGGTTAGTGACCATGACTGCTATGCTAGAGGTCGTGGGTACGATTCCCACTCAGGACATAATGTTTGCGTGATGAGCACGATCATTTGTTCTGTGTCTGGGTGTAATTTATATAGAATAAGTATGTATTTAGAAATATATAAGTATGTTTATCAGTTGTCTAGTACCCATAACACAAACTTTGCTTAGCTTGGGACTGGACGGCGTTGTGTGATAGTTAATGCTGCGGCTGCGACACAGAGTCGAAGCCTTCTGGGGCCAAGGGTTGAATGGAACGCGGAACACTAGGGTCCTGGAACTAAGGCAAAAAGGAACGGTGGGTGGTTTAGTCTGTAGAAGTCTGACACTGTCTTCCGCTCCGCAAATTCGTCATTCGATGACTTTTCCAGCATAAAACAAAAGCTGGGTGCGGAAGCAAAACAACCCCTCAGTGAGCCGGATTGCTCGGTGACCATGTATTTGTGTGGACAACCAGGAAACATAGTAAGCCTCACAACTTTGTAATTTTTCTTGATACAGTTATTAAATTTGGAACATAAATTCTTTGCATAAAAATACTAGACCAGAGTTTCGGGTTTAGCATATTCTAAAAATAAGGCTGTATAATAAATATCGTACCATTTTCAATTTTATTTCGTCTGCCTTGTTGAAAAGGGTTATATTTGATACTGTTGGTAGTTGCTCGTTCTAAATGAATTTATTTACTGTGTGAATTAATTGAAGTATTTTAGGTGGCCATGTTTTTTTTTTGGTAGTATTTAGGTCAAGTATTTAAAACGCTGGGTTAGGCAGTTGTTTTACGCTTGTCAAAAACGTGTTCTTTTTTTGTATATTTTTAGCGTTGACGAAATATTTTTTTATTGACGTCTGTCTTTTTTGGGTTTAGAATTCGTCCATCGGTCAAGCGTTTACCTATTGTTGCCGCGCGCTTCAAAGAGTTGTTATACCTGCGCGTCTCAAAAAGTTGACAGCATACCGTCGGAAGGCGACTGGGGCCAAAGGTTCGTGTTTGAAAGGAAGGCTCTGGCCCTGGTATAAAGGCAACGTGGGAACGGGATGGGTTGTTTAGTCAGTTAGAGTCTGACACTATTTTTCGTTCCGCCCAGGGGCTGAATTTATCATTGTATGAATTTAACCCACCATAAAAAAGCGTTATACACGCTTTTTTTATTTTTATTTTTTTTCTTTTTCTACAAACGAGGGCTTGACTGCGATCCTACCTGATGGTAATCAGTGATGCAATCGTTAATGGTGAGGCGCACTAGTCTATTAAGAGGCTATTCACTCTAGCCTTTCAGACACCCAAATCTTACTAATATTATAAATGCGAAAGTTACTATGTTTGGATGTTTGGATATTTGGATGTTTGGATGTTTGAATGTTTGGATGTTTGGATGTTACTCAATCACGCCAAAACGGCTGGACGGATCTAGATGAAATTTGGCACAAGCATAGGATACACTCCGGAATAGGACATAGTACATTGTACTTTTTATCCCTGAAACCCCAACCCCAACCCCTATACCACGCGGGCTGCGAAGCTGGGGGCAAAGGCTAGTTATAAGTAATAAAAAAATAAAATAGTTTATTTCTTTAACTTTTCTTATACAATATTATTCAGTTTTATTCAGTTGCCAGAAATACCCATGAAGCATGTAGTATTGCTTGTATTGGGTGGTTCGGCTCTTCCTTAGGATATAAACTAAATTATAATCGGACGGAAAGACCGCAGTTGGCAAATCGTTCTAGTTCCTCGATGTACGCGGTATAAAAGACGAGGCAAAACGCTTAGTTGTTTTTTGTTTTCTGATTTTCGACTTTTGAATCAACGAGTAGGTACATATCATTGCTGAATATCGTTTTGATTTGTCTCAATTGACGCTAGCGCCATCTGAATAGGAAACGCTCAATCCACTCTCAAGTTTATGATTCATCCACTTCACTCAACTTGAACAATTAGCTGAGGTTGGCACTACTGTTAATTGTCTATGCAATTACTGAAGTCATTGAACTTGTGTTTGAACTTGTTGAAGAACTTCAAGCGACCGTTTGATCTGTTCACGGGTTGAGTTTTCAACTTAAGTCCAAGATGTTAGAGCTCCCAGACTTAATTTTGGTATTTTTGTAGGAATATAAAGGGGTCACCGACCTCGACGAGAAGGGTCGAAGCCAACTGGGGCCAAGGATTCGTGTCTGAAAGGAAGGCTCTAGCCCTGGTATAGATGGTGATGTAGGAACGGGGTAGGTTGTGTAGTCAGTAAGAGTCTGACACTGTTTCCCACTCCGCCCAAGGGCGGGATTCGTCATTGGATGATTTTTACCTACCATAAAAATGGGGTCAGCGACCTTGAGTAAACAAAGGTGGAGCTACCGTGACTGCCCGCGCATCAATTGTCCTGTTAGTCTAGGAGTTGGTGACCCTGACTATTATACCAGAGGTCGTGGGTTCGATTCTTCGAAAATAATTTTCGAAGAATCGAACACCACACGAGTCCAATACATATTTTCTGTATGGACTTTAAAAGAGACTGTGACGCCTGAGTTTGTTTCGGTGTTTCTTCTCAGGGTAGTCAGCTAGGAAACACTGGACTCATCTAGCATAAAAAAAAAATGACGAGTAAAAGTGTTTTTTAAACCTACTTACAAAATAAAGATCATTTATCATTCCCACCCAGGACAAATGTTTGTGTGATGAGCACGATCATTTGTTCTGTGTGTGAGTGTAATTTATCTATACACGTATGTATTTAGAAATATAAAAATAATTTTATCAGTTGTCTAGTACCTACTCATAACACAAGCTCTGCTTGGCTGGAGACTAGACGGCGTTGTGTGACAATATATTCATGTTGTTGAATATATTATCAAGATTATTCGAATAATAATTTTCTCTTCATTTATTAAACACAATGTGAACAAAAGCCGTATTTCAAAAGATTGGTAATTAAATTATCTTTTAGTTTGTAAATATTCCATAAAAATACACGCAATGATTTTTCCTTTGAAAATAAATTACACCAAGTTCCATGAAAAAAAAAAGATAATATTTGGTTCTCAAATTACTAAATATTTTTTTATTTTAACATATTTTTTTTTCAAAGCATATTGACTAGTCGTTTAGACATGATGTTGACTTTAAAATCCTCAAAAGACGTATATATCGCCTATTGACTTATACCCGCTCCGCGATCTCCCTATCAATCATTCAATGACACCTCCTGCCCTTGGGCGGATCCACTCTGTTTCATCGTTGCCTTAGTTCTAGGGCCCTGATGTTCACTTTAACATTTACCCACGGCTCCAGGAGGCGTCGACCCTGCTGGACCCCTACAGTTTGCTGCCAAATCCTTGAGGTGCGCGGAAACAGCGCGGCTTGGTCCAGACGGTTACCAGAGGACCGGACGACAAGCTACCCATTGTTCACCGTCCGCAAGCCATCACATCGTCCTAGCGTGGGTAGCGCTAAGACCACTTTTTGTTTTAATTATTGTCTGTTGTAGAACGTTACTAACCAAATCTTTTTTGCTGAAAAAGTTAGATAGAATAATAATAAGATAATTTTCAATTAAGAAATCTCATTATACTCAAGAATTGTTAAGAAAGTTGGTTTTGAAAGAATCAAAGAAATTATGTGTTTGTTACTTTTAAATTTCTTTTTGTTAAGCTCGGATTTTTTTCTGTTAACATTTTTATTAGATGTCACATGATTATGGATCGTGGACTTGTGGATTGCGAGCAATGAGTAGCTCACCGTACAATCATCTGGTAACCGTCCTGACCAAGCCCATGGATGCGCACTATTCCCGTGTGCCTCGAGGAGTTGTCAGCAAACCGTAGTGACCCTGCAGAAGGGTCGAAGCTAACTGAGGCCAAGGGTTCGCGTCTGAAAGGAAGGCTCTGGCCCTGGTATATATGGTAACGTAGGGATGAGGTTTGTTTTTTCAGCAGGAGTCTGACACGGTCTCCCGATCATCTGAACGGCGGCATTCGTAATTGGATAATTTTCACTGATAAAGGTTCCTACTGTCTTCTGTTCAACCGATTTTAACATCTGTTTCGTAGGCTTAATCATTCATCATCATCATCATACAGCCAATAGACGTCTACTGCTGGACATAGGCCTCCCCCAATTTTCGCTATAATGAACGGTCTTGTGCATCTCGAATCCATCGGATACCTGCAACCCTTGCTCGGTCATTGGTCCACCTTAGTGGAGGCTTTCCAATACTGCGTCTTCTGGTACGCTGTTGCCACTCCAGAACATTTCATCCCCGTTCCGTGAATCGTTAAAAAACCAACTACTTACTGAAGCCGACATTTGACTTTCCGCCTTGTAATAAAACTCAAAATCGATTAAAACATACCGACTAGCTATTTAGACATGCTGTTAGATTTAAAATCATTATACGTCCTATATCTCCTTTCTCGCTTCGGAATGGAAAGGACCAGTGTGAGATTTCGCCACTATGGTAGGCCTATCTATAATATTCTGCACTATTAACATCAACGACTAACAAGGTCAAAATTTTATTAAAATACTTATCTATCAAAACAAAAAACATTTTTGCTTGTTCACGTCAAGTCAAGGTACGTAAGTGAAATTTTACCAACTAATCTAATTCAACCCTCCAACACACTCCTTCAACATATCACAAAATACGCATACATTAACATCAACACATTGTAAAAAGTACCTACGCATGACTCGGGTACGGAAACATTGAGCAATTACAACCAACTTTTAGGCAAATGAGGACTGACATTCATTCGAACTTCATTTAGCAGCACTGACAAGCATTTATTTTACGGCCAGCAATTTTGTTTTAGGGAATGACTTGACATTTGAAGGGTTAAAATCTGTTTTGTTTACTTCAATTTGGGTATTGAACCTTTTAATTTTGGGGAAACTGTGTCCAAATAAAATAGTGTTCGGGACTGTTAGGGACGGTTTGGTGATTCGTGCGAAATTTGGGATAGGTCGGTAGTTGTGAATTCGTCAGTTGCTGTTTTGATTACGAATGTTTTGCTTCGTTACTCTTTGTTGAGTGACGTAAGACGTGACATTGGACATATACAAGGTCATATTTTATTAACATCTACCACGAAGTTAAAGTTCGACGGCGGCCCTCACCCAGTCACCATCAACGTGACATTGGCAGAATAGTCGCACCCGGCTCAATTTTCATAAAAAAGGCATTGATTTGTTATAAGGAAAGATACATTCCGCGCTAACATCACACACACACTTAACACATTTGCACTTTTAACACATTTTTATTCTCACTTTGTTTTGTTTTTCTTTCTTTAATTTTTAAACATAATTATATTTGAAGTTATAGTCTCAATAATTATTGGTTTGTAAGGGACGAAACGAGACAGCCCCAACACAAGTGCTTTTGTAACTTACTGGGGTTGCTTTAATTTATATTATGTAGGTACGCAATGTTAGATGATTTTTTTTAACATCGTAATGAGACACTATGATCAGTGTCATCACAGTTTGCCAGCTGCGGTCTTTCCGTCCGATTATGATTTAGGTGTCTTCGAGGCTAGAGTGAACAAACCCTTAATAAACTAGTGCGCCTCACCATCAACGATTGCATCACTGCTTACCATCAAGTAGGATCGCAGTCAAGCACTAGTTTATAGCAATAAAAAAAAGGTTATTTTATGTAATAAACTACTTACCTACTCAATTTTAAACCTAGTAACCCTTGTCCCTAACATAATGTGTGACGCATTAGAATAATGTTTCCAAATGTTGCCATGCTCAAAACTTTGTAAGAAGGTTAATAGCTTGGACTAGAAAAACTTCAGTATATAACATTATTTTTAGTATATTTGAATACAGAATATAGTTTGTTAAGAATCATTAATTGAATCGATTTTAATAATTTAAACACCATGTTTTTTTCTATTGCAGGTAAAAATCACCCAATGACGAATCGAGTATAGAGTGAAGCCGCGGGCAAAAGCTAGTTTTTTCTTAAAGATAGTTTCTTTTTTGATTCAAAAATACTAGACGCATGTTTGAAGTTGATCTTTAAAACTATGCAACGGATATTGAGGGTTTTTTTTTAATAGATAGAGTGATTCACGAGGAAGGTTTATATGTGTAATACATGCATAATATATTTAATATCACCATTGCACCCGTGCAAATCTGGGGCAGGTCGCTAGTACTAAAATAAATGGTTATGTAATCAATTTTGTTCCAAGCTACTTACAAGTTTGTAATGTGTTTACCTATGAAGTTTATCTACACTAATATAATAAAGAGGTAAAGTTTGTTTTTTTATTTTTTTGTTTGTAGGAGGTAATCTCTGGAACTACTGGTCCGATTGGAAAAAAATTAGCAACAATAGAAAGCTGCTTTACTCCTGAGTGACATAGGCATATTTTATGTACGCGGGCGAAGCCGCTGACAAAAGCTAGTAAGTATTATATAAAAAAAAAAAAAAAATGAAAAACTCCAACCCGTTCCTACGTTGCTTTTTATACCTAGATTGAGACTTCGTTTAGCTTCGCTTCATCTAAAGTGAGATAAATAAAAAATTTGAAAATAATCAAACAATTGATGATTTCCCAAATTTTCGCTTAGAAAAAGTGTACGTAGTCAAATCACGCAAGTAACCCATTTGATATTTTATTTAATGTAGCAAAAATACTTAAGAAAAGAAGAAAAACTAAATGAAATGGCTCTATAAAGCCATGCAGTTGCACTTCATTTTCCTTTTGAACATTCAAAGAACCTTAATCGTCAGATTCGCGAAATAAATTGTATGAAGACTGCACGTTTTCATAAGTTCGTCTCCAAAGCGCTCTCGTACCTACACTCGGTAACGTGAAGTGACAGGGCTTTACGGATAGAATGCAGTGTCACATAATTTGTCTGAGAAAATGTACCGTTTCCTCGTACGGTTCTGAAAAGAGGTAAAATTGTAGAATGTGACGTTTTGTTTTTGAGGCATGTTAAACTTTTTTGTTCAGGTAAGTCTTCGTAGGGACTCTGTAGAAGGATCGAAATTAACTAGGGCTTTTTTTTTGGAAAAATCATCTATTGACCCCGGTCCAGCTTCTGAAAGGAATGTCCGACCCTGGTATGAAGACTAAGAAGGAAAGGGGTGGGTCGTTTAGTCAGTAAGAGTCTGACACTGCCCGCCCCGCACAAGGGTGAATTTACTGGAATTCGTCATTGGATAATTTTTACCGACATTAATAAAAAAAGATTTCTTGTCAGCCTTACCAAAATACCTATCTTTGTCTTTAAATGCAACAGTGGTCACCGAGTGAAAAAAGCCATTAGGCTTTATTTATAAGAACTTCATGCAACACAAAGGTACACAGGCGGACTTATGAGTTGTGGTTAAAACATGGTAAGGAAACTGGCATGTCCTAGAACCAAAAATTCGAAGACATGGACATAACTGCTCGGCTTTCATACGAATATTGTATGCTATTAAATATAATTAATATTTAACAGCTTCATTTAATGTTACAAATCAGATTCCTTAACAATGAAATCCGGCGCTGACCACATCTTCAATTCCCAAACCGTGACCCTCTCAAATCATCGCGGTCATAAAAGACCAATGTTCCAGCGACAGCCTTATCAACAAGTATATGAAATTTTATGTAGTAAATGACCGAAAACAGTTAACCTTTAAACATATAACGGAGTGTGTTATGCCATAAAAACGACATTTTATGAGAGACTTGAGGGTCGTAAAGTGAAGGGTTACGTGTCTTTGATCTGATGTTACTGCTTAGAATGCGGCCTGTCTGCGTGGTGGTAGCGAGGCAAGGCGAGGCGATGCGAAATTAAAGGTTTTTTTTTTACGCCATCACACAACGCCGTCTAGTCTCAAGCTAAGCAGAGCTTGTGTTATGAGTACTAGATAACTGATAAACATACTTATATACTTCTAAATACATACATATTATAAATAAATTACACCCAGACACAGAACAGATGATCGTGCTCATCACACAAACATTTGTCCTGGGTGGGAATCGAACCCACGACCTCCGGCACAGCAGTCATGGTCACTAACTACTAGACCGACAGGCCAGTCTACTTATATATAGGCAGGCCAGTCTACTTATATATAACTCTAGTGTCAGATTTTTACTGACTAAAAACCACACCTACGTTCCATCGCGTTCTAGGATCATGAGTAATCTTTTCAGAATTCGAGCCATGGCTCTGCTAGGCACGTACAGTTTGCTAACATCTCTTTGAGAGGCCGACGGTTACCGAACAGCGTGTCGGCAAGTTACCCATTGTTCCTTGTCCTCAAACCCACACCGAATTTAGTATAATTCATTGTGGTTCACAGCAATATGGTAAAAATAGTTAATTGTGCATATCCCAGGCTGGGCTTCACCAAGAGTTATTCTACTATCAAATCATATCGGACCGAGCCCAAGTCATTAAGAACGTACACCGTTCCCGCGCGTCTCAAGGAGTTGTCAGCAACTGTAGAGGCCCAGCAGGGTCGAAACCTCCTGGAGCCAAAAGTTGATGCGGAAGTGGAACACTGGGGCTCAGAAAAAGTGTCAAGAAGGAACGGTGGGTCGTTTTGTCAGTAGTCTGACACTGTCTCCTACTGCGCCTAAGGGTGGGATTCGTCATTCGATTATTTTTCCCACCATAAAAAATAGCTACAAAATCATATCGCATGGCATCGCATCTATCTGTCATATAGGACAGTGGGTTAAGAGACTTCGATCCCGCGTCAGTACTAAACGATATGAATATGAGATTTGGAAGTTTATCGGATTTGAAAACACGCAAGCATCATTGTAAAAACCACAACAGAGTTGAGTTTGGTGATAAAATTGTTTAATATGTTGCGGATTTGTAATATATAGATAAGGTTTTTGGAAAGTCCCTCTACTTTACATCGTATGAAATAACAGCAGTTCTGTGTTCAAATTATTAAGAGACTAATTCATGTTTTTATTGTTTTAGGTTTGATGGTGAATAGAAGCTTGTATTAGCCTCTGGTTTCTGGACATGACTGCTACATGCCGATAGAGTGGGTAGTCAGTAAAAGTATAAAGTTAGTGCTCTGAAATCGCACGATTGGGTTCCAAACCAAGTAGGAGAGGGCGGGACGACTGTCAGATGTCTTCCTTAGGAATTGGCAAGATGTAGCTCAGAGCTAGGAATAATGGAAGGGATAGTGGGAGATCTTTGGTCAGTAGGAAGACAAAATAGGCTAGATATACAAGGTGTCATTGACATGTTAACGCAAACGAATACCATTGGATCCAGTACATGATTCTGGACCCCCCAGTGGTGGAATTTTTCGTCGGTTTTTTTTCAAATTTTTGAAAAAAAAGTTTTGTTTTTTTTTTTTATTTTTAACCTGTATAAAATCGTTATTCTGACCAATCCCAATGGTATTTAAAAAAAAAAGATAAAATTAGAAAAAAAAATTCAAACCCACATTTATATTTGGAATGTAATGCACTAATTTTTTTCGCAAAAAATGTTAAATTGATGTTTTTATACAGTTTAATTAAAAAAACGTTAAAAATTCATTAAAAAAAATAAGATTTTATTAAAAAACCGAAAAAAAATTCCATCACTGGGGGGTCTAGAATCATGTACTGGATCTATGGTATTCGTTTGCGTTAACATGTCAATGATACCCTGTATAACAATACAGGGTATCATTAACATGTTAACCCTGTATAACAATTGGGCACGCCATAATTTCGGCGGTAAGTCCCCTCTTTGAGGCGTGGCTTGAAAGATCTCACGGCGTACTCACCTTCCGTATGACGCAGGTTCTTACCGGACATGGCAAGTTCGGGAGGTTCCTGCACCGAATTCGTGAGGAAGCAACGCCCGGGTGTCGCCACTGTGCGGAACGCCCGGAGGACACGGTAGAGCACACGGTAGAGGTGTGCCCCGCGTGGGAAGAGCATCGCCGTGTTCTCGTGGAGGCGATCGGAGGCGGCGATCTCTCGCGACGGGCCTTGGTAGAGGCCATGGTCCGGAGCGAGGAAGAGTGGCAGGCGGTCGCGTCCTTCTGCGAAGCAGTAATGTTAGCAAAAGAGGAGGCCGACCGTATCAGGCAAAGGCAACGTCGCTCACGCCACAGCCGTCGCCGCCGTGACTCCGATCCCGATTTTCGGCCACCGTAGACGAGGGCTTGCGGACGGCGAGCCATGGGTAACTCGCTGTCCGCCTATCCGGTAAGTGTCCGGACCGAGCCAAAGTCGTCGACGGCGCGCACTGTTCCCGCGCGCCTCAAGGAGTTGTCAGCAACTGTAGGGGCCCGGCAGGGTTGAAGCATTCTGGGGCCTAGGATTGATGCGAAAGCGGAACACCGGGGCCCTGGAACTAAGGCAGGAAGGAAAGGTGGGTCGTTTAGTCAGTAGAAGTCTGACACAGTCTCCCGCTCCGCCCAAGAGCGGGATTCGTCATTTGATGATTTTTCCCACCATAAAAAAAACCCTGTATAACAATAATATTATAATAAAGTGGTTTCACACGCGTAGTTGAGTTTGGAAGCCTTCTGGGGGTTGATGTGAAGGCCAACTACTACTGACTAACGGGTCTTTTAGTCAGTAGAAATCCGACACTGTCTCCCGTTCCACTCAAGGGCGGGATTCGTCATTAGATCATTTTTTGTTATCATAAAAAAACATAGTCAAATTTCTGAATAAAATAGTTACATACCTGCCTAATACTGAATTCAAGAACATCCTAAACCCTACTTAATTGCCTTGTTTTGTCATGTTTTCAAGCTTAGGTAGTTTGAAAAAAAATATATAATTCAGAAATTGGAGATTACTCTTTAAGAACTGTCTCACCTCACTACGATGCGTCACTGGCAATTTTTCTTCTTTATTTTTTTTCCAGTTGTAAATTTTTCAAATACTTAACTCCTCACGTTCTGGGTGAAGAAAAAGCTAGTGTTAGAATTTTACTGACTCATCAACTCACTTATATTTTTTCAGTTTTTATTTACCGCGTTTTAGAGTTACTCTTTGGAGCTGACATTCAAAACGCTTCAACGTAAGTATTAATCTACATCTATCTATCTTCTACACTAATATAATAAAGAGGTAAAGTTTGTTTTTTTATTTTTTTGTTTGTAGGAGGTAATCTCTGGAACTAATGGTTTGATTGGAAAAATTTTAGCAACAATAGAAAGCTGCTTTACTCCTGAGTGACATAGGCTATAAATTATTTATATAACATGGATGTTAACCGAGCTATCACTACAAGAAATTTTCCGTGGACGAAGTCGCGGGCAGAAGCTAGTTATTTTATAAAACCGCAGGATATAGCGATGATCATTATAGAAACTACTAGCTTATGTCAGCGGCTTCGCCCGCGCGTTTTATGAAACATAGCCTATGTCACTCAGGAGTAAAGCAGCTTTATATTGTTACTAAATTTTTTCCAATCCGACCAGTAGTCCAGAGATTACCCCCTACAAACAAAAAAACAAACTTTACGTCTTTATTATAATTATTAGTGTAGATTAGATAAATTTCATTCTGTCATTTTGAATAATGTGACTTCATTTGATTAGTCGTTTAGGGCGGGGGGGGGGGGGGGGGCAGATGTAAAGAAAGCTTGGCATGCTAGAATCAGAATTAGAATATGTTATTTGTAAAACATAGGTATTTACTTTAAGACCTTCATGGTCTTAATTATTTAGAACATAGCAGAACACAGACAGGTTCTTCTTGTTAGGAGACGGCCCCGCACGCGCGAGTCTCTCGCGAGAATCTCGATTTCCAGCCACCGTTGGCGCGGGCTTGCGGTCGGAATCCGGACCGTGTCAAAGTCATCGATGTCGCGTAGCATTCCACGCGCGCCTGAAGCCCTTTGTTCTAGAGTTTAAGTCTTAACACGTCATCAGGATTGATAATGTAAGGATTCGCATTGTAGATGTCAAACATCTCAAATATCTTCACTCTTCACAAGTTAGGACAATCGAGAAGCATATTAATATACCCTCTACAAGCATTTTCATTCCTTAACGATTCTAATAACCACTAAGTAAGTTATTCTACTAGCAACCCAAACAATACCCATGGATAGTAATGGAGCGGTCTGTTTATAGCCATCAAAAGCCATTAGAAACCATAATCGATGTTTTGAGTAAAACATAAAATCAATTATTCGACGTCAGTAGCTAACAAGTGGGTAGTAATGGTACCCGAACCACAATTATATTCCATTAGAGGGTACTTGGATAGGGTTCCCTATTTGTCTGCGAAACTTGATGATTCGATTTTTATAATAAACTTAAAATTAATTTACGCAGATACGAAATTCATATCTTTAAATAAAGAACAGCTGTGCGGGCTCAATAGCCGTAGGTAGTTAGTACTCATCGACCGGCAACGACCTACGGTCTTTGAAACAGCCCAGCTGTTCTTTATAGTCAGCAATTCTGTGATTTACTCCTATATTACACAATATACGGATATTTCGATGTGTTAAAGATCACCCGTCAAAAGACCACCCATCTATAGACCGATCTCGACGAACGTTGCTTACCTTCAAGTTACGTGCGATAATTAATAATAATATATACCACAACTGTCACACGACGTCGTCTAGTCCCAAGCTAAGCAGAGCTTGTGTTATGGATACTAGACAACTGATAAACATACTTATATATTTCTAAATACATACATATGATAAATAAATTACACCCAGACACAGAACAAATGATTGAGCTCATCATTCAAAAAATTGGCCTGGGTGGGAATCGAATCCACGACCTCTGGCGTAGCAGTCAGGTCCACAAACCACTAGGCTAACAGGCTAGTTTATTGTTACAGATCCCAAGCTCCGTTTTCTTTTGTAGCTTTGTATAACAATACGGAACTTGTAATCTTATACTACCCTCTCTCAAATGTGTTTTCACAATATTCATTTTTTATTTTTATGACTTTGTTTTCTTGCTGTCATGAAAGTCGTCTAGACTGGCGCTAAAATGGACACGGATGATATTACCGAAGAGCACTTAGGGAGGTCATTTTATTAGGTAATTCTCTCGGCTATTGTTTTAAGTAGGAAGTCTGTGAGTAGACAATGGGAAGATAAAATATTGGTTTTATCAGTCGTTAAACTGAATTGATGTTGAAATATAACATCTTTAATTCATATTATTTTATTTCATGTTTTATCGTTTTACATTCATTTTTTTTTTGTTAAGTAAACAATCTTAAATTGAAATATGTAGTGAAACTTTGTAGAATTGTCAGTATAAGTGATATATAATGGCTTCCATTTCCAAGACTTCTACTAAGGACCGGCGCGAGAGATCGCCGCGGCCGATCGCCCCCACGAGGACACGGCGATGCTCCGCTCAAGCGGGGCACATTTCGACCGTGTTCTCCGAGCGGTACATACAGTGACGACACTCAGGCGAAGGTGGACCGTACCTGGTCAGGGTTGCTGGAATCCAATGGATGCAAGACGCACAGAACCGGTCTTTGTGGCGGCGCTTGGGGGAGACCTATGTCCAACAGTGGATGTCTTTCGACTGAAATAATGATGATGATGATACTCAATACTCAAATCTTTATTTCAATCCACAATGTAGGCTTAGGTGCATTAGCAAAGAGAAACAATCATGGACCCTGTCGGGCACAGCAAAAGATAATTATAATAACCGGAGGAGAGGCTTTATCATTCAGGCATTCTATAATCCAATTATCTATACATATAATAAAATCGTAGAGAAGTCAAAACTGTACATTGAATATTTTTTTAAAAGAATACTTGAAGCGTGATCTACAATCGATACCGAAGCCAAAAATATAGTTTTTAGAATTTTTGTCTGTGAGTCTGTTTGTCTGTATGTATGTCCGAACTGAACTCAAACAGTACTGCATGGATTTACTTCAAATTTTGCATGAATATAACTAAGAGGCCGGGTCGTGCAATGGGCTACATATTATCACGCTATCACCTACGGGGGAGGAACAGTGAATCTTTATTTTTCTTACGCATTCTGTGACAGCGTGTAAGCTAACGACTCATAATTAAATGTTGTTTTTTACCGACTTCACAAAAAGGAGGAGGTACTATGTTCGGATGTTTGCATGTTTTTTTTTTTTTTTTTGTATATTTGTTCATCGATTACTCCGTCAATCATTGACAGATTTTCATAATTCTTTTTTTGTTCGAAAGTAGACAGTTCTGAGGGGGTCCCATTGTCACCAAGTTAAGATCTGATGATGGGATCCATGATAAATTGAGGGAACTTCCTAAATATCATAGGCAAACATATGGTTTTTTTAGTATTTTCATCTAGATATGCAGCTTTTACAATCAAAAAGAAACATTTGTGAAAGTGGAACTGATGAAGAAGACCAGAAATGGGTAATGGAACTTCATATTTATACAGACATCACAATAAAATTACAATACAAATAAATTATGGTGTGAATAGTTAGGTTGAAAATGGTATCATTAAAATGACCTGATGATGATGATGATGATGGAGCCGGAAGATAGGCACCGGAACTCCGTAATTAATCAATGTATCCTAGCGGTGTTTGGGCTCATTAAAATTGTCATGAGATTCACTTTGGCTCGTACTATTGAACTGATCTGATGATGGAGCCGGAAGGTGAAAGGGAGATACAGGAACTTCATAATAAAACTATGTATCCTACCAGGGTTTGGGTTTATTGAAATTGTCATGTGAAATAGGTACTCTGGTTATAAGTGTTTCGCAGATAAAGAGGGTGTAATAAAAAAATAACTTTAATTTCTGAAGTCGGTGGTTCTTGGTATTATTTGTCTCTTATTACCTAAACACCGACTTCCGGAATTAAAGTTATTTTTATATTTTTAAAGAAGTCGGTATATTTTATTTGAGAAAGCCATGCTATTATCTAGCTTTACACAATAAAAACTACGTCATTTAAGTAACTTGGAGAAAAACATAGTTTAAAGAATGTAAAACACAATTTTGAAGCAGCGCCATCTATGAAAATACATAAAAATCAAATCAAGTTACAAGTTAACACTTTTTAGAAATTCATAATTGTAATTTTATCACGTTCGTAGGTAAGTAGTTAGTTATTCATATAATTCATAGATGGCAGACTTTCTTCATAAAAGTTGTATGGTACATTTCGTTTTGACAAATTCAAGTTCCAACAAAATCCTCAAAATCTTGAGCAGTCTCTTTTTTTAATTTGTCTTCCTCTGAAGACAACTAAAATTTTTTTTACAAAAAAGTTGAGTTAAAATCATCCAATGACGAATCCCGCTTCTGGGCGGAGCGGAACAGTGTCAGACTCTTACTGACTAAAAGACTTGCCCCATTCTTTCCTTGCCTTATTCCCAGGCCCTGGTGTTACGCTTTCACATCTACCCTTGGACCAGGAGGCTTCGACCCTGCAGGGCCCCTACAGTTTGCTGACAAACTCCTTGAGGCGCGCGGGAACAACGCGAGCCGTTGACGACTTGGATTCGGACTGGACAGTTACCAGACGGCCGGACGGTGAGCTACCCATTGCTCGCCGTCCGCGAGCCCGTGTTTACGGTGGCCGGATATCGGCGGGAGCGCGGCGGCGACGAATACGGCGAGGGCGCTGTTGCCTTTGCCTTATGCGGTCGGCCTCCTCCTTTACGAGCATTACTGCTTCGCAGAATGACTGCCTGCTATTCCTCTTCGCTGGGGACCATGACCTGAACCAAGGGCCGGCGCAAGAGGTCGCCGCCACCGATCACCCCCACGAGGACACAGCGATGCTTTTCCCAAGCGGGGCACATCTTCACCGTGTGCTCACACGGCCACACAGTGGCGACACCCGAGCATCTCTTCCGCACGAATCCGGTGCAGGAATCTCCCGAACTTGCCATATTAGGTGAGAACCTGCGTCATGCGGAAGGTGAGGACGCTGTGAGATCTATCCAGTCACGCCTCAAAGAGGGGACTTAACGCCGAAAATTGGAGGCTTGGTTTAGAAGTTATGGCGAATTAAAATATTACGATTTCTGCTGCACGGCCCGTTACGAAGTGAGCGTCACCAAGGCGGGGATATGCATGCGGAAGGGGAGTTTAGATCTAAGAGTAAGGTTCCCACGCGGCTCAGGTAAGAGTTCTGCTCCTTACGCAGCGGTCGTGCGCGAAGTCTAATAATGTTCGTGCGATTTTTTTAGATTTCGTTCTTAAAAAATAAACTTATGTAAAAGTTCTTCTCAGAGCTAATCATCATTTCTTCTCAGAGTTAATCAACAGTTCTTTTCAGGGCTAACCAACAATTTTTTTCAGGGGTAACCAACAGTTCTTTTCAGGGCTAAACAACAGTTCTTTTCAGAGCTAGAATATTACACGCTATTAACATTTTTTTAAATGTTTGATAATGCCTAAGAGAGCCAGGTCTCAACTTTCTAAACATAATTCTCAAGCACGGGTAGCAAAAATACGTCGTATAGGAGAATCTTCACGTGAACGTTTACAACGACTTGCTGAACAAAGTCAGAGAAACTCACAGGTACGCGTACGAGAGTCGAGTGTCGAACGTTCGCAACGCCTTTGCCACAACAAAATCTGAGAAGCTCTGAGTTACGTTCAAGTTAAGTTCAAATGAGTTCTCATGGGGGTTCCTTTTAGAACGTAGGTGCTCACTTAGACGGAATTTTGCAAAATTCAACCCCTAAGGGAGTCTAAAGGGGGTTAAAAGTTTGTATGAAAGTCCTCTGTTTTTGAAGTAAGAGACTTGAAATTTAAAATGTATACTCTCTAGATGTTGTGGTGGTGAAGTAATAATGTACCTATCCTTAGAAATCAATTAGGGGGCTAAGGGGATAAAAGGGGGGTTGGAAGTTTGTATGAAAGTCCTACGTGTTTGAAGTAGGAGAGTTGAAATTTAAAATGTATGCTCGATAGATGCTAAGAACGGATTTTACGAAACTCCATCCCTAAGGGGTAAAACGAGATCCACGCGTACGAAGTCGCGGGCAGCCGCTAGTACATGAATAATTACTAAATGCAATAACAATGATGATACACAGTGTATGGCAAAAATGAAAGGATCAAAATCTACTCTATCAGTTTTGTACCCATAAAAGTACTACGCAGTTCAAACCTCTCTCAAAGACAGCTAAAAATTAATTAAAACTATCTTACACACCTCAAGAGAATACTCCACTTGTATCCAAGCTCTACACGTATTTACTGCACTCAAAGACATCATATTTAAACCTGAAATTCCCCACTTTACTAGTCAAATTGGTGTGTGAATAAATTAAAACTTACTAAGTCTCACCTTCCCAGTAATTTTCTTAGACTAAGTTAACTTTTCATGGATTACAAGATGACTTTCAGGATTGCTTTTCTTGTTGTAATGGTTGTTGTCAAGGGTACTCTGTGTAGCTATGATTTTTTTATGCTTTTATGCTTGTCTCGTTAAGTTTGGGCGCCTTAAGGTGGCCGTGGAAACTTTATTGGCAATGAAAATAGCAGCAGTTTTCCAGGGCGTTTTTTAAGTGGAAAATTTTCCAATAACTTATCTTGCTCTGAAATGGAGAAGATGGACGTGCTCTGGCGACCTTTTTTTATGGTGGGAAAAATCATCTATGTCAAATCTTGCCCTTGAGGGGAGACGGAAACAGTGTCATACTCTTACTGAGCAAACGACCCACCCCATTCCTTCTTAGACCTTATACAGAGATCGGACAATTCTTTCAGAACCGGGCCGGGGCCCCAGTAGGCATCAAACCCTGCAGTTGGACCGCTACATTTGCTGATAAGTCCTTGAGGTGCGCGGGAACAGAGTGTGCTGTCGCGACTTGGCTTGGTCTGGACTGTTACCAGACGACCGGACGGCGAGGTACCCATTGCTCCTTTTTTGACCTTTTTGTTCCAGGACCAAGGGTTTTCCTTTTCGAAGTAAACTAGTAGCCTTCGGCCTTGCTGGTACCCTGTGATTTTGCTGACATGTCTTTGAGGTGCGCCTAGAACACTACATGCCGTCGACAACTTGGACTCGGTCCAGTCGTTTATTCTTGTTAGCCATTTGTAAGTTCAAGTCTATGGTACCAGAAAATCAGAGTTAGAGTTCACAGGAGCATAGTCAGCCAGGGCTGCGGTGTGGGAATATCCGTTCCCTCACGCGTTCGGCCGCCTTCTTCCCTAGTATTACTATGTCGCAGAATGAAGTGACCGCCAATCTGCCAGGGCTGCGGGATTGTACGAAAGCGTTATCGTGGCTCTGGAACGTAATAGGCAACTGAACTTCACCACCTATGCCTACTGGGCATCTCTTTTGTTGCCCGGAGCCTCTTTACGCTTTCTGCTATGTTATTTCCATTATTGCTTCGCAGAAGCTTTTTAAAACAAGATCCTCTCGAAACAGCCATGTCCAGGAAAAACCTGAGTCAGACGGTAAATAGCCGTCTAGGGTATGAATTTAGACTCTGAAAAAGGAAATTGATTCGCAAACTGAATTAGTATTTGTGGAGCACAACTGGGCTGGAATATCAAGCATTTGATGTCAGCTATTGTTCGGTAACAAGGTTACGAAACACAAAAATCCCAGGTTCATTGTGAGGTGAAAGAATAAATCTCAATACGAACGAAAAACTTTCTTTATAAACAAATTTTCAGGAAAGATCAAGTTGCGCAGATGAATCAGAAGTACTAATATTATGGTTTTTTATTAGCCAAAGGTTAGAGCAGTGGTGGCCAAGTGGAAATGGCCCCGAGCGACACTTGACTTGGTGAGGCTTATGTCCGACAAAAAATTATCGAAAACATAAAATTTACAGCCAAAAGACGTTCTTTTGGCTGTAAATTTTATGTTTTCTTTTTCCACAACAATCACACTACGTCGTCTAGACTAGATCACTGTACGGTAACTTTCTGGACCAAGCCCAAGTCGTCGACATCGACAGTTGTAAGCAAACCGTTGGGGCATAGCAGGGTCGAAGCCTACTGGGGCCAAGGATCGTTTTCTAAAAAGAAGGTTTGGCTCCGGTATAAAAGGCAACGAATGATAAATGATTTTTATTTTGTAAATAGGATTTACAAACTCTTTTACACGTCAACTTTTGTTTTCGTCATTAAGACTAGATGAGTCCGGTGTTTCCTAGCTGACTACTCTGAGAAGAAACACCGAAACAAACTCAGGGGTCAAGTCTCTTTTAAAGTCGATACATAGAAGGAACAGGAGTCGGTTTTTTGAAAGTTTGACACTTCTGCTCAAGGGCGTGGACATGTTATTGGATGATTTTCCCACCGAAAAAAATCTTCATCTTTTTACTTTTAAATAAAAATAAAAAGAATGTATAAAGTTAGCCTTCTGAACTTAGCTAGAATTACGCTTAAGTGCCTTAATGTGTTTCTTATAAATAATGATTTGATACTTCGTGCCTTCAAATTTTCGCAGCAAACGCCTTTAGCACGCTCCATTAGCCTTTTTCTTCTATAACAAAAAGATTTCAGGTTGTAACATAATTTTGGTAAAGACCTATCATCTGTCTAGATTTTCTTAAGATCTCTCTATAAAGCTTTAGGGCGTATTGATAGACCATTATTGAAATGAATTCTTAGAAAAAAGCTGATAAGTACATTTAAAACTCAAACTCAAAATGCGTACATATAATTTTAGCTGGGGCCGGTTTAGATTGAGCCCAAATCATCGACAGCGCATAGTGTTCTCAAGAAGATATCAGCAAATCGTAGGGACCAAGTAGGGTACGTCATCGACAGCGTGCACTATTCCCGCGCGCCTCAAGGAGTTGTCAGCAAACTGTAGGGACCTAGCAGAGTCGAAGCCTCCTGGGACCAAGGGTAGATAGGAAAGCGTATTACCAGGGCCCTGGGATCAAGGCAAGGAAGGAACGGGGTAAGTTGTTTAGTCAGTAAGAGTCGATACTGTTTCCAGCTCCGCCCAAGGGCGAAATTCTTCAAATGATTTTTACCTACCATAAAAAAACCCTAGAGCAGTGTGGAAGAACACATTTGATCAAAAAATGAACCAATTCATTTGCTACCAAGTATCTACCTAACCTTGACTTTCACAACGACATAAAACCAAGTTCCACTTTCAAATTTACATTTCAGGTGTCAACAAAAAGGCTGGCACTCAAATGATACCATTTCGTTAATACGAACTCAACCCAAACCCCCTCATTATAATTCTCTATGGCCAGTCCAAGTTTTGACATAAAAACATAGAGAATGAACTGAATATTATCACAAAATTAACTATTTCATAGATAGAGACAGAGAGAGTGACAGTGGCAATACTCACACTACAAGTCTATGACGTTGTCCAATTAGAGTTGGAGAAAAAGAAAAAAAAAATCCGTGCAATTCCTGAATCACACTTACATTTTCCTGTCCGTATTAATTTAATACCGAATAAGACTTCGCATTTAACCAAAGCTTGCTAAGATCGGTTAATGAGTGGATGACCATCGATTATATATAACAAACTTTTGTTTGTCTCGAAAAGCATGTAAAATGTTCTTCGCACTACGTAACTTACTTCGTGCTATGACTGATATAAGTTTATATTGTTCTATTAATAGATTATTGCTGTTAAATACCTACGAACCTATCTATCCGCCTAGATAGATTGACTTTGATTCATTACGTAACAAACACAGCAGTAATTGTGTAAACTATAAGTTTATAACAACATTGAATTGTTTTCTTTAATTTCTCAGTAAGAAAATAATTATTAATTATATTAACAAAATAAAGTTTTTAAACCAGAAAACCTCACTGATTTTCTTCGAAACTACATTCATTGTTACTTTGAATACACTACGCTCGCTCCATTCTCCATGTCACTGAGTTTTGAGAAGTAGCGTTAACCCTGTAATGCTGTTAATAATTTACGCGAAGGTCGGGCCGTCATTTAGCAAACAACGCTTTGAATGTTAATTTATTAAGACATCTTGGAGCTGATGGCTCGTCATGACGTACTTAGGCCTCCGTCGGTTTGAAGGCGAGAAGCGAGTACCTACCTAGAGCATTCAAAGTTTTAAAATTGTAATAAACTAGGCATTTACTACAAAATCTGTTGGTTTAAAATCGGAATCTCAATAGTGTATTTTCAAAATAATCTTCAAGTCTGAAGTATCGTTGTCCGTAGGGACTCTGTGACTCGTTGTCAAAGGGTTGAAGCCTATTGGGACCCAGGGTCTCTTTCTAAATGGAAGGCTTGGCCCCAGTGCGAAGAGCAAAGAAGGAACGGGGTGGGGTGTTTAGTCAGTAAGAGTCTGACACTGTTTCCTGCTTCGCCCAAAAGCGGGATCCATCATTGGATGATTTTTGCCCACCATAAAAAAAAGTATCGTTGTCGGTTGCTTCGGAAAGTGTTGCTATCATTGCGTATATTGTCTGGAAGACACGGCGTGGCATACGTTGGCTAAGCGTGCCACATTGTAATAGCAGCCTCGAGCCTTCATTTCGGAAGTCGCTAGTGGCCTGTCGTTACCAACCGTCAGTGTGAATCCGTTCGAAGTTCGCTAGCGTAGAGTTCTGACATGCATATTGCTGAACAAGGCTATAGAAAGAAAATTTGATATAAGTAGCGTTTTCTCACCTGGAACCGGGTGCGGGATTAAAGTAGATAATATCCTCTTGCAGACCTTAAAAAGGTTCAGAGTCGAAGGGTTCGAGGATATGCGTGGCCCTACCTAACAGGAACCAATATATGGTTGTGCAAAAAGTTCCACGAGTTTCTGAGCTGTATATGGGAATTATCATTTCATTTCTCATCACGAGATGATGCCCACAGATGGTGTGCTAGTTAAAAGTGCAACACTATACGAGGGAATATCAGAGTAGTTTTAATCAGTAAGGGTCAGATAGAGCTGAGTTTCTAGCCTGGAGTGAGCGAATGGTCTTCTTCCATTCAAGAGAATCATCATAATCAGTTTTTTTTATATTCCCACAGCAGGGATACCGGGCTCCTCTCTGGGAGAGGGCATTCCCTCTCCTTGTGGTAGATTATGGCCCATTGGTCATAATCCACCACGCGGGTCCAGTTCAAATTGGTTGATGGTGGTGGAGGTGAAAAATTCTAAAGACATGTGAATGTCTTTCGAATTTTTGGTTCTAGGACATGCTGATTTCCTTACTATTTTGAGAGCAGTGGTGATGAAATAAATTACACAAAGTAATGCGCTTAGCTGGGTTTGATCCTGCAACCTATAATTCGGTGAGTCGAGGCCGTTACCACTCGTCCACCACTGCTAACAGAATATTCCGTATCAACAGAGAAAAAAAAGGTTTGAAGTTAGTAGTAGGAGATAATAAACTCAAAAATGTTCGAGATCAATAATCCATTTCGTATTACTCGTATTAAAGTTCTGATTTTGAAGACATATCTAACAGAGATCTGCAAAACGCTAAATCTCGGAGCAAGCATGAATAATTTGGAAACATTAAATACAAGTATCTCTATAGTTCAAGCTTTCTCGCTTTCTGCTGATCTGCAAACACATTGAATAATATTATCTGCTTACGTTTCAACAAAGTAGTGAATCAGCTGATCCTTCGTGGCAAGGTTCCAAGTATAGGGTCAGGTCTGCCGATAAAATATGTTTGTTTAAATATTGCAATAGTACATTTTGATACAAGTGCAGGAAGTTTGTCATTGCGACCGAGGCGAAATTCGCACGAGCCGTAGGCGAGTGGAGCCGAGGGCTGCAATGACAAATCTGCACGTGTGTCAAACGACGTTTTTCAATACACTTACGACTTGTGAAATAAAGAAAGAAAGAAAAAAAAATTAATCGTATCTCAAACATACAGTAGAACTATAAGAAATATATAAGTACAGCATTCAAATCTGCTCTGGTCAGTTTCTAATTTCGTGGGGTCGTCCAGCGACTCTGTGGGACGCCTCGCGCCTGATTCGATAAACTAAGTAAAACAAAATAAACACCCGTGACCGTGACGATAAGGAAGGAATAAAAAAGCCCTTGTTGTGATAAACTCAAAAAAGCACTTGGGTGATATACATGCTATATTGACCCTAATAGGAGTGCGATAAGAGGCAGTTTTCGAGTAAGTGTATTGAAAAATATTTTTTGCATTATTCGATAATCGAGGACGCTGGCGCATCGAACTCTATTTGTTTAAGTAGTAAACTAAATGTTAACAATTCTTTTAAGTATCTAAAATTTGTCTAAAAAATGTTATCTTTTTTTATTGATTATAGGTTCGCGCTTCACTGCTATCTAACCTGTAGGAAAGCGACGATGTGGTCGACGATGTAGCGCGCTTACCTAGAAATAACCTATTTACTCTTGATTTAAAGATTTCTGGATTGTAGTCATCAGGAAACACAGACTCTATCAAGGAATTCCACTCCTTGGCTGTACGCACAATGAATGTGTTAGAAAAAATGCTGCTCTGTTCTCAAAAGAAAATCGATTTCAAGTAATTCTCTACTTCTTCTTGGTCGTATCGCTCTTGGCAGAATGGTCGTGATTATCATGGAGGTTTGGAAATCGGCAGGATGCGCCGCACGACTTCAGTAATTAAATATATTTAAACTCTTGAGCCCCGAGCAAACGCCGGCGTTCGCACAGCTATTATCTTTCTATTATGTCTCTAATTACGGTTATGAAAAAGCTAAATAATATAATCTTTGTCTTCTATATGATTACAAAAAATAAATAGACTTTTAAAATTTACCCCGTAACATCAAAAAACATACCGACGCAACGCATGGTATTGAAAGACGCATCACTGCCGTAGTGTGCGGTAGGCAGCAGCATGCTAAAGGATGCCAGCACTCTATGAAACGCTATTCTTGACTGAAATATGTATTGTGCATACTCCGTATACGTCACGCATGCCATGGCAAGGCACTGGAATGCCGCAGTATCTAAGCGACTAGTGTAAGCTGATTGGCGGCAAAATCCTTTATCCAATCTGCGTTGGCCTTATAGCGACTCCACAGGCTCTGATCGACTAGCAAGTAAAACCGCAGTCTTACAGCTCGGCGGTGAAGTTCGCCGGTCTGTTTGCAATACCGCGGTTTTGTGAGTTAACAAGCCTGGCTCGCGGCTCATCGTGTTTGTTTCATTTTTTACTCGGATCGCCTTTTAAAACTGTTTGACTTGGTAGTCGATCAGCACTTACGAGTCACGACAAAAGTGTGGGTAGGACACATTACTTGCAGAATAGATCGAAAAAGAGCAGTCGGATTTAAAATCATCAAAAATCACAAATCTGCCCCTAACTGTTTTTACTCTGACATAATTTGACTCCTTTCACGCGAGTGATGCTGGTAAAATACTTATTGAAGATTTAATCAGTTTGATCAAAGTTTTGTATCTTCTAGCATATCCACACGGATTTTAAATTAATGTGTTTCAGAACATGGTGGTCTTTTGAGAATTGTTAAAATTTTCCTACTACGTTTAAAGCTAAAGTCATTCCTTCAAAATAAAAAAAACTTTGTAATGATCGGGTTATATGATTATTTCACTAATGACAAACTGTGCTAGTGTCATTATTTCATGACCATATCCAGAAAAAAACGATTATTTGAGGATGGCAAAGATAAAATAAAATAAAAAAAATATCTTGTGCGCTATTTCACGACATGGGCCTCCCGTGCATCAGTTTCATTTAAATCCATGCATTGATTATACCCTCCTCAAAAATTCTAAATTTTTTTATGTATGATGTAGGTCAACAATCCTAAATCTTTGATAGTTATTATTTATGTTTTTTTATATGTAAAAATAAAACCGCTGTTACGGGGCCGTGAAATCTTGAAAGTTCTTGCTTCTCCTAGAGGCTGAGATTGAAGCCTTAAATGTTACTACTGTTTAGACTCAGACCGGAGAGGTCTGAGTCTCAGCAGTAGGAACATTTTAAGGCTGATGCTATGCTATCGAACTTACATACACACTCATAAACTCACAAAACATTAGTTTTTGTACATTTCTAGATATATTACACCCTGCCTCTTTGTTGCACTTAATTAATGATAATTTTAAGATGTCTTGGTAGGTACAACTCCTGTATTGACGCATAGATTAAAAAGCTTAAGTTTTTAAATTTCAGTCTCATTTTATTTAGTTTCAAAGTAGATTTAAACTGTCTCGCTCATAAATTAACTTTCAAAACACTAGTAAAAAAGCTGACAGCCACCCCAGACTCTAATCATTCTTTCATATTAGCAATCTTCTCACAAAATCGGTATATTTCCCCTCGCAAGCGGCCCCAGCTTTCTCATTGACAAGACCAATCAACTCCGCGCCCCTAAATTTTCTCAAAGTTATATGGAACCCTGATCTTTACAGGATATGAGTCGATAAGGGCGACACACGATGTCAATATCGAATCTTAATATTACTTTGAAAATGTTAAAAGCGTATTCTGATAAATCTTGGCTCATGTCGTTTTCGGAAATTGGATCAGTGTTTGATTCATTTTCTCGCTTTAATGTTTCTTTCTAGCTTTTTTCGTAGCAATTTTACTGACAGAATTACTTTTAACACTATTTTATCAGAGGAACAATGGTTGCCGAGTGCTAATGGCTCAGACTTACGAGTTGTAGGTCGCTAGTTCAAACACAGTCAGGCACATTACTTTGTGTAATTTATTTTATCACCACTGCTCTCAAAACTGTGAAGCAAATTATCTCTATATCTGCATGTCTTAGGGCTTTATCACACTAGCTGTTTGCAAGCGGTTACAAGGAAGGGCGGGCACGCAGCGAATGTATCGCGAATACGCTGCGGCTGCAAAGCGAAGACGTCGCAAACGCATGGTAAATTCCCAAGGTATTCGTCGCGTGTATATAGCAAGCTAAAGATATTTCAGATCATGGTACATTGCACTCAGTAACAAAATTGATTCTGATGAAAAAACACTGCTGTTGGCTTTGTTACTTCAAAGACGCTGGACATGAGAGCAAAAGACTAGAGAATGATGAGAAAGAATCGACGAATCTCTCTATCTGCGCACGCGCGTCGTTTTCGTCGCGCCCCCGTTACGTACCCGCGTACCCGCTCCGCTCTATTGACGCTCGCAATCCACAAGTATGATAACGCATTTAAAACCAAAAATTCTAAGACATGTGACATTCATCAACCCACATCGGGCCCGAGTGGAGGATTACGTACTAATTTGTAATAATCGCGAATAAAACTGTAAATTAAATTTATTCCCAACTAGCTTCTGCCTGCGATTTCGTCCGCGGAAAATTTCTTGTTTTAACATATTTAACTCTGTTCCTATTTAATTTCTCGAGATAAAAAAACAAACTTACTTTACTTCTTTATTATATTATTCATAATCATAAAATATAGCCTATGACACTCAGAAATGAAGCAGCTTCCTATCAGTGAAAAAATTTTTGCAATCGAACCAGTGCTTCCAGAGATTACCTCCTACAAACAAAAAAACAAAAAAATAAAAAAACAAACTTTACTTCTTTATTATATTAGTGTAGATGTAGATATTACCTTACTCTTTGTCGGTATCACTCTTGACAGAGTGCTCATGTTCATCACTTCAGGTGTTGGTGGCAAGTTTTACAACACGCCGCAACTACTCTCTGATGGCCAACTTTCTCGTGCATTCATGCAGCCATGATGAGCTACTCACTGAAGCCTTTATTTGGTCAGTCCACCACATAGGTGATCTTCCTTGAAGCCTGGTACCCTCAACTCTTCCATGTACGACCAGTCGCAATAACTACTTTCCCTCGGCGATATAACCTACGTGAACAAAAATCCATCGTTGAAAGAGTATTGATCAAAAGTGAAAGCAAAATGTCTCTGCACGACAGTGTCTTTGCTCTTGTAATGAAACAATCACGGTCCGGTAATCAAAAGCAACGCTTATAATAACAACCAAAAGAAAATCAACTTCAAGTAAACTTTCTCTGTTACGGTCATTTGAAAGTCGACTGAATCCTAATTTAGCTCAACTAAATTAAGATCAAGACTTTGAAAGGTCAAAAAAGCTTTTGGAGTTACAACAAAGTAAAGTTTGTTCAATGAAATTCTCATAGTTATTCCATAATTTTAGTCTCAGATTATTTTGCTTCGAAGCAAGCAAGATTTTGAAATAGTACTAGGTAATTGGACTAAGGCTACAACTTCCCGTGAAAGCTTAAGGAGTGTTCAGACGCGTAATCGTTAAATGTGAGTTTTTTTTTACTCGTATATATTTTTTTGTTTTGAGTTTGAGAGACATTGCATGCGCTTGAAATATTTCTCTCGTTTTATTGTCATGTAACATAATATATAATAGCGGTAACAAGAAATTTACTGCGTGTTAATATACATAAATACCTACTTACGTAATGTCATTAAATTATTTAATTTTTAAAAGTCATTTAATTTTTATTATAATCTATTTAAAATACCTGTTATTTATTTATTGTGCACACCGCCCTCAGTGTTGTCTTTTTTAACCCAAAGGTTCACTGGTAGAGAATGCCTTGTAGCATTAAGTCCACCTATGTACCACTACTGTACATGAAGTTTAAATAAATAAATAAATACTTTTTTTTATGATAAACGGCAGATGTTTTATCATAACATTCTATCGTTCATTATTTATTATTTCTTTATCATTCATTTTGATTACAATTTGTTCCCAGTTTCAAGTTTAGTAACCCAAGGATGATACAATTCATCTGTCTCTTTTAACACCCTTTTAATCATTTTAGGTATAGGAGTCCTTTTTACAAAAATGTTTCTAGTATAAAATTCTACACACAAAAAAGTTTTTTTTTCAAATTTTTTTTCTGTGTGTATAGACACAGGGTTAAGGAACACAAGTTTAAGACAGCTCCCAGTTTTTATTGATCTTGGAATATTTTTAATTTTATTATTAATTAAATAATCGTATTTTATTGACATTTTCCATCCTTCACTCATTATACAATGTGTCCGGGTTCGGACTGTACAAACTTTAGGGGGTGATACTTTGCTCTTTTTTATCACTAAAACTATTCTACATGTGAGGTCTAAACTCAACCCCCTCTGAATGGCAGCCATTTTTGTATTTTGGTTCAGTTTTGGATAACGTCCATACTAAAACTTATGTAAAATTAGAATTGAATGCCCGATTATCGTATAAAAAATACTTCCCGTTACGGCAAAGTATTAGCAATCAGATAAATTATTGCTGTATCATACTGAAATAAATGCTTAAACATCAACTTGATGTCAAAATTATCATCGTTTTATTTAGTTTTTCAAGATTATTTCAAAAAATACCCCCGAGGACTGATCTTTTTTATAAGCGTGACGCACGGACGATACGGATAGATAATGATACCAAAAACTCGATTCTATGAAAATTCGTTTAAGAGATATTGTTGTTTAAACCTAGCCCTTCCGTGCGTAAGATATGAATGAGCGTTGTATTCTATGTCTAAGTGTTTGATTCATTTTCTCGCTTTAATGTTTCTTTCTAGCTTTTTTCGTAGCAATTTTACTGATAGAATTACTTTTAACACTATTTTATCCATAGATTTTATCAGAGGAACAATGGTTGCTAAGTGCTAATGGCTCAGACTTACGAGTTGTAAGTCGGTAGTTCAAACACAGTCAGGCACATTACTTTGTGTAATTTATTTTATCACCACTGCTCTCAAAACTGTGAAGCAAAATATCGCGAGATCCGCATGTCTTAGGGCTTTATCAAACTAGCTGTTTGCAAGCGGTTACGGAGAAGCGTGGGTGCGTAGTAAATGCATCGCGAACACGCCGCCGCTGCAAAGCGAAGACGTCGCGGACGCGTGGCAGATTCGCAAGGTATTCGTCGCGTATTTGTAACAAGCTAACACCGTACAAGCGGTACAATACCGCTCAATTACTCAGTAACAAAATTGATTCTGATGAGAAAACACTGCGGTTAGCTTTGTTACTTTGAAGACACGAGATACGAAAAGGAAAACATCGACAAATCTCGTTGCATGTCCGCAACAAATTCGCTGCGTACGCGCTGCTTATTCGTTGCGCGCCCGGTACGTATACGTTGCGAACCCACTCAGCTCTATTCACGCTTGCAATCCACAAGTATAATAATGTCCTTAAATCAAAAATTCTAAGACATGTGATATTCATCAACCCACATCGGGCCCGCGTGGATGTACTAATTTTGTAACAATCGTGAATAAAACTGTAAATTACATTTATTTCCAATATAACCTTTTTCTTTGTCGGTATCACTCTTGACAGAGTGATCGTGGCCAACACTTCAGGTGTTAGTGGCAAGCTTTACAATATGCGGTCCTCCTCTTTGATGGCCACCTTCCTTGAGCATTCATGCAGCCATGATGAGCTACTCACTGAAGCCTTTATTTAGTCAGTCCACCTCATAGGCAATCTTCCTCATGGCCTGGTATTCTCAACTCTTCCTTGTACCACAAGTCGCTAAATACCACCTCCCCTCGGCGATATAACCTACGTGAACATAAATCCATCGTTGAAAGAGTATTGATCAAAAGTGAAAGCAAAATCTCTCTGCACGACAGTGTCTTTGCTCTTGTAATGAAACAATCACGGTCCGGCAATCAAAAGCAACGTTTATTATAACAACCAAAAGAAAATCAACTTCAAGTAAACTTTCTCTGTTACGGTCATTTGAAAGTCGACTGAATCCTAATTTAGCTCAACCAAAGAGACTTTTAAAGGTCAAAAAAGCTCTTGGAGTTACAACAAAGTAAAGTTTGTTCAATGAAATTCTCATAGTTATTCCATAATTTTAGTCTCAGATTATTTTGCTTCGAAGCAAGCAAGATTTTGAAATAGTACTAGGTAATTAGACTAAGGCTACAACTTCCCGTGAAAGCTTAAGGAGTGTTCAGACGCGTAATCGTTAAATGTGAGTTTTTTTTTAGGTACTCATATTTTTTTTTGTTTTGAGTTTGAGAGACATTGAATGCGCTTGAAATATTTCTCTCGTTTTATTGTCATGTAACATAATATATAATAACGGTAACAAGAAATTTACTGCGTGTTAATATACATAAATACCTACTTACGTAATGTGTTATTAAAAGTCATTTAATTTTTATTATGGAGTTCCGTTTCCGGTTGTCAAAGTGTCAACAAGTTTGTACTGTTCGTCGTCATAAATACACCGATTAAAAATAGTTAAAATCACTATTTGTTAACTGTAGTGCTAAATATATCAGCAAAACAACATCAGAGGACATAGAAGTAACAATCATTGAAATATTTTTAAGATAAACCATTAAAACTTCCGTGCGTAAGATATGAATGAGCGTTGTATTCTATGGGGAAGTAGGAAGAAAAAAAGGTTTATTGCGTGTCATTGTAATGAAAATGGGACAAATACGATGTCAATATCAGTATCGTCAGATGAAACTCGAGTAGATTAATGTTTACCAGTCCCTGTCTTCTGGTTATTGTGGCTACACATAATTTGCTCCTGTGCGCATTGTTGTTTTAAAAGTATTCGTTATGGGAACTCGTGCTCTTAAACACTCTAGTAGCGGAGCTCCTCCACATTTTGCTCGAGCAGTCAACAACATGCTTGTTGTGTTGCATATCGCCTTTAATACTCCCGCACATAGCTCTTGAAATTCGTAAACAAAATTCATATCAGCAATGAACCCTCTAGTAGACACACGAGCACGAGTGTTTATGATTGCTAATACTTTGCCGTAACGGGAAGTATTTTTTAAACGATAATCGGGCATTAAATTCTAATTTTACCTAAGTTTTAGTATGGACGTTACCCAAAACTGAACCAAAATACAAAAATGGCTGCCATTCAGAGGGGGTTGGGTTTAGACCTCACATGTAGAATAGTTTTAGTGATAAAAAAGAGCAAAGTATCACCCCCTAAAGTTTGTACAGTCCGAACCCGGACACATTGTATATCTACACTAATATAATAAAGAGGTAAAGTTTGTTTTTTTGTTTTTATGTTTTTTTGTTTGTAGGGGGTAATCTCTGGAACTACTGGTCCGATTGGAAAAATTTTAGCAACAATAGAAAGCTACTTTACTCCTGAGTGACATAGGCTATATTTTATGTACGCGGGCGAAGCCGCTGACAAAAGCTAGTATTCTATATTTTATAAATTAATTTCTTATTTTTCTTCACAAATATGGACAGCAAATTGACTGCAAGTTTGGAGGATTTGGAGTAGCTCTTTAATACACGTATGACGGACGCATGAGCGAGCTAAATAAATAATAGGTACTAGTAAACTGAACTAAAGCTAGAACAACATCCCGTAAAGGCTAAAGGTAGGTTCAGATGCGTAATTGTAATACGCGCGTTTGAAGTGTATTAGTTTTTTGACCTGTAAATATTATTTATTTATTTTATTTATTTTTATTAGTGTCTTCATAATGTTTCTCTAGTTTCTCGCAACATATAAGACACACAATATCACAGTGAGAGTTTTTTTTTTATGGTAGGTGAAAATCATCGAATTATGAAACCCGCTCTTGGGCGGAGCGGGAGACCAGTGTCAGACACTTACTGACTAAAAAAACCCACCCCGTACCTTCCTTGCCTTATTCCCAGAGCCCCGGTGTAACGCTTTCGCACCAACCCTCAGCTCCGGGGGGCTTGGACCCTGTAGGGCCCCTACGGTTTGCTGACAACTCCTTGAGGCGCGCGGGAACGGAGCGCGCCGTCGACGACTTGGGCTCGGTCTGGACTGCTACCAGACGACCGGACGGCGAGTTACCCATTGCTCACCGTCCGCAAGCCAGTGTCTACGGTGGAGTTTTTGCAAAAAGAGGCACTATCGACATTATATCGAGGTATCTTCACAAATAACTATTTGTGAAGCTACACTTTATAAACAAATCACTACACCAAAACCCGCTTGCCTAGATTACCAATTCACTCTTGACTTAAAGACTCCTAGGTTGTAGCTATCAGGAAACACAGACTCCGGCAGGGAATGCCACTGAAAATGTACGCAGAAAGAATTGTTTGTGGAATAAATAGTACCAATACGAAGCGTTGGTCGTTAGCTGTGCAATAAGAATACACTTATTATTTTTTATTAATGTTTGTCCTATGATAAGCTTATGGTGCTGATAGACTATACACCGTTAAATTTTAGTCGTTTTACTGCCTTGGAGGATTGATTCAGTACATGAAACACTATCGATTGGTAAAGTTAGAATGAAAAAATAAAGTACTTTTTTTAAAACTCGAATTAATTTACGCATGTTCTAAATTGATTTCTTTAAGTAAATGTCAACTGGGCGAGTTCAATGACCTGAAGGTAGTTAGTACGCAACGACCGACAACTACCTACAAGGTCAATGACTCGTTTACTTAAAGAAATTAATTTCGTAAATGCGTATATCAATAAGAGATTAAGAAAAAAAGTATTTTATTTTTTTATTTTATCTACACAAATCGATAGTGTTTCATGTACTAGATCGACCCTCTTCGGGAATAAAACGACTAAAATTTAACGGTGTATGATTGGTTCAAAAATAGTCAAAGGTCGAAGCAATGCTCGCTAGAATGCTCGCCAGAACGCTCGATAGAATGCTCGCTAAAATATTCTCGTATTTTTCTATGATGTCACATTCGCAAGAATGCTCATTACAAGTGAATGCTCAAGTTTATCAGCACCTTAAGATGTGCAATTGCACACCTTAAGGTGCAAAAAAAAAAAAAAGTTATAGAGATTTGATGAGACGTTAGTACCATACGTATATCCAAAATATCTAGTTCTAGTTACCCATTTCACCGTATCAATTGCTTCATATCCAAGTCCGTCTTTGTTTGTTGCCAAACTGTTCTACATACGGTATTGACACTGGCTTGTAGAAACTCAGTCAGCCTTGTACTTGACTGATTCTTCTTAAGGTTGCCTTGTTCTGAAATGAAGAAACGTTAAAGGATATTTTCTTATTAGAAAATCTTGTGTTCATAAAACGCAGCCCAAACTCACTGATTCATTTAATCTCAGGGCGAACTGTTGCACCCATGTGCCACGACAGAAAACCTTCACGAGTGCTCGCAGGCTGTTATGTAGTTACCTTGCAGATACGAAGAACTACTGCTTGTAGTGAAGGCTAGCCTGCGGGACGGTGCACCCCGGGAGGCGGCCAACAGCCCCTTTTGGGCACTAAGGCCTGAGGGTCACTTCAACGCGTGTCTCTCTGCTTTAGTAGCCCTCTACTCCTATGCCCTCATAGCGGCGAAGTAAGAGTGGGTGTTAGCGTGATTCATCATTAGATGATTTTTCCCACCATAAAAAAAACTGTTGCACATAGAACGCTGAGATTTTGCACAGATGATTTTTTTTTCGGTAGCAAAAATCCAACAACTTTGGGCGGCTAAAAAAATATTGTCAGACTTTGACTGACAAAAAAACCTACCTCATTTTCTGTTGCCTTTCAAACCAAGACGAGCCTTTCAGAAGCAGACCCTTAGCCTCAGTAGGCTTCGACCCTGCTGGGCCCGTACGATTTGCTGACAAATCCTTGAGGCGCGCGTTGAACAGCACTCGCTGTCGAGTTTTGAGCTCGGTTTGGATGGTTACCGGACGTTCGGACTGCTCGCCGTCCAGCGCCCAGTTGTACGCTGGCAGCTAATGTCAGCTATGACTTGCCGTAACGAATAGGACTACTTGTGACCACTTTTTAAATATTTTTGGGAAGAAACGTAACCTGTTAGTTACTGCAATCTATTTAGTTACTGGTTACTGATTCTGAAAAGAGTATATTTTCCCATAGGTATACTAGAAGTAATATTGTATATTTGAAATACATACCAACACTGAACGCGAACCAAACGAATGAGTTGCCAATATTTCGTCTCGTCTCTCGTTCGTTTCCTGAGCAATTCTATACGTTGATATCTTTAATTTCCTCATTCGACCGTCCTCGGGGTCACTTTCGTTTTAAAAGGTTTCAGCTCGCTATGTTTCTAATAGAGTTGTGTGAAACACGATTTTTTTGCCGAAAGCGATACTGGTAGCCGAATTTTCGGCCACACTTTTATTATTATTTAATTTAAAATCGTTTTACGCTTTTATAACATGATTTAAGCTTAGAACTGTTCCAAGTAAAAAGGTTGACCGTAATTTGCGCTGCTGGAATATTTGAAGGAGAATACCCTGAATTGCTACAGACAAATAAAGGAATACTGGTTTTTAGGTCAGTAAAAGTCTGACACACTATTTCTGGCTACTTAAAGCAGGAGCGGTTAATGAGATGAAAATAAAAAAATCAAAGTGTGAAGATCGAACTCGCAAGCTGAAATTTCGGCCACTTTTTAGCTGAAATTAACACTCTGGCCGAAACCGAATTTTCGGCCGAAATCGTAACGGAACTTTGGTTGGTCTCTAAAAACTTTGTACGTTTGTACTACCTTATATTTGATGAAGGTAAGGGAAATTGGTCTTTTACATTTTCATCATCTTTTATTCAGAGTTTTTCTCTTGTTTCGCGTGTGTTTTATGTCAATATTGGTAATGTGTTGAGCGATGAGTCCAGTGCTTTTGAACCCTTTTATCTTTTGTTTTTAAAGGATACACTTTTGATTTTAGAAACTAGGTCATATTATACTTTTTAGGGCAAATTGGGACAATGAAATTGAACACAATCAGTGACCTTCGTGCGAGTTTTTAATCGAGCTTGTTCGCATTTTTTTATTCATTATACATAGCCTCGCGTTTGACCACTATTTCACCTGATGGTAAGCCATAATGTGGCCGAAGATGGATCCCGCTAGCCTTGAAGTTTGATTGATACAAAATTGAGTAATCGCTATCTAGTGATAAAATTAAAACCTTCCTTTTTTCATACGATTTGTTATAAGGCAAATCTTTAAAGTAAGCGGGCAAAAGCTAGTAAGGCAATATGATAAACATATTGCCTTACTAGCTTTTGCCCGCGGCTTCACCCGTGTAGTATTGGGGTTGGGGTTTCCGGGATAAAAAGTAGCCTATGTCCTATTCCGGAGTGTATCCTATGCCTGTGCCAAATTTCATCCAGATCCGTCCAGCCGTTTTGGCGTGGTTGAGTAACAAACATCCAAACATCGTAACTTTCGCATTTATAATATTAAGTAAGATTACACTTTGTTTTCTTTCTTGTATTAAAGTTGGTTGTATTTTTTAACAGTTTTTAGATGTGATTACCCTTACCTTTATTTAAAATTGATATACACTGGTAGGTACCTGATCGTAGATTATGAAGCGCACTAGTTTATTAAGAGCCTTTTCACTCTAGACTTGAAGGAACCTAAAATATTATCAGACGGGAAGATCACGGCGGACAAATCGTTTTATAAACGACGACGTAAAATGCTTCGTTCCGGAGCTAAAGATGTTGATAACATATGATGAAAAAGTTACCATATTAACATGTACAGGTTTTGAATGCAGTTTAATATGTTGATCGTAGTTAGTTTCAAAGTTTAGTTCACCCCTACTCCGCAGGGGAAAGTAAAAGTTTATATTTAGTTTAGTTTTTACTAGCTTTTGTCAGCGGCTTCGCCCGCGTACATAAAATATAGCCTATGTCACTCAGGAGTAAAGCAGCTTTCTATTGTTGCTAAAATTATTCAAATCGGATCAGTAGTTCCAGAGATTACCCCCTACAAACAAAAAAACATAAAAACAAAAAAACAAACTTTACCTTTTTATTATATTAGTGTAGATGTAGATTTCATAATTTAAGAAGGTCAGTTTTTCCAAGTTTTCTCAGTCAAAATTCACTTTAGGACAGTCCAAATGGCCTTGAGCTTAAAGCAAGTAGACAAACAGACTCCTTCACATTTAGGTATAATAACTTAGATCTTCATACCATTCACGACTTACTAAGCTCTTCAACGATGCATAAATCTGAATACACATTATCCACAGCATCGTAAACTAACTGGAGATTTGATTATATAAACCGTTCTCCTTCAAGAATGAACTCAAGTATCATTACACGATCTACCCACAAAAGCTGTGGCCCAAAAATCAACTTTAAAATATACAGTTTGTTGAAAAGATTAGCTCTATCATCTCACAGCCTTGAGGCTCGAATCTCGAAGAAATTTTAAGAAACACTTTGGCAAAATTGTTCGGAAACGCAGGCGTGTCAGAAAATTTACATTTTATTAATCTTCAAATGAGGAGAATCTTCCGATGAGTTCCGTGGAAAAGAAAAAAAAAACAATTTGAAAGCTCGGCTTCGAAGATTGGAACCGTCCTCTTTCATTGATGAAATTTTGCTGAAGAAATTCTATAAAATTTAAGTTGACGTTTCAGAGAGCGAGGAGCGAAACGACCCTACCATAATTCAAAGTCGTGGTCAAATATTTTATGTTCAGACGATATAAAACTTTTAAATGACAAAGAGTATGTATTTAAAAGACCCGTATGAATTAATTATGTCAAACAGGATTTTTCTCGGTGTAGATTTTGATGTAGGGTCACTGAAGAATTTTAATATTGAGAGAAAAATTGATGTAATGAGATGGGGACCTATCCTTAAATTAATTTAAATAACCAAGAGCATTATAATATTTTCTCACATTACATTTTAGTAGATTAGGGTTTTAGTATATTTTTACTATGCGTGTGGGGCTCCATGTTTATTGGCTAGTTTTTAGGTTGCAGAAAAATAATTTATGCACGCGAAACAACATATCATTTTGTGTGCATTCATTTTTTTTTCTTTCTACTTGGGCATAAAAGATCAAAGGCAAATGCACGATTCGAACTAGTCCTTTTAAAGATAATATTCGAAAAGAAACTCCACGGTAACTCTTTTAAAAACTAATATTTTGTTTTATTCATATAATTATACTTCTACAGCGAAAGATAAAATGTCAAGAGAATTGGTCTAAATCCAGAAAATATCCTTTCCAATACCGTTACTAGAGACATACTAGAAAGACAACGAACGTAGTGTACGAACGCCGGTTTTTGCTTGTGGTTTAAAAGTTTGAATCCAATTAAAAATGGCAGAACTTTTTTTATTTTGCGATGTCATGTGTATTAATACTTTTTCCGCCGGATTAACTGTTAGTCAGCAACCTCTCTCACAACACCAGCGCTCACATAATCTATAATTTTGCATAATGAGTTCCACATAATCCTCTAAACACCAACATTTTGAGCTTACCATAAACTTAGCTAATTAAACTTTGGGCCCAACTGTGGTCCTTGGGTTGTCCCCTGTGAGAACATGAAACAAATATTTAGTAACAGAAGGTTGGCTCCATACAAGAAGCCTAAATAGGTGCTGCTGTGAATGCGCTTGTATTCACTGTACTTACGTGAAGCGAGTCCATGTGTGCTTCGATCGAGGTATGAAGTTGTTCTTTTGTAATTATCTGTTTACTGTGTTTATAATAATATCATCATCATCTTGCTGCCCTTTCTTTTTTTTATTGGGGGAAAAATCATCTAATGACGAATCCCGCAATTAGGCGGAGCGGGAAACAGTGTCAGACTCTTAATGACTAAACGACCCACCCCTTTCTTTCTTACCAGGGTCGAACCTTCCTTTCAGAAGCTGGACCAGGGCTCCAGTAGTCTTCGGCCCTGCAGTTGGGCCTCTTCATTTGCTAACAACTCCATGATGTGCGCGAGAACAGAGCGCGCCGTCGACTTCTGGCTTGGTCCGGATTATTACCGTCCCGTATTATTTGGGTTCGGCGCAATATGTTTTTTTTCAACCCATCACGCTATCACTAACTTCTATTTCTTTCATATCACTTCTAACAAAATCGATCCATATTTTCTTTGGTCTCCCTTGCTCTCTCCATTCATCCACATTTATGCTCATGCCTTTTTTTGTAACATGCGTTTCATCTCTCCTCTTTACATGGCCATATCAAACACAAACGGTTCCTTTTCAACTATTCAGTCACTGGCGCCACTTTCAAACTTCCTTTTGTTTAGTGTATTTATATGAAGGGTTCAATATTGTAGCCTGACTGATTTGTCTTTAGTTGTACATAATTTTACGTAAAAGGATTAATTATAAGAGTTGCTATGTTGCAAAAACCTTTTAGTTTTTTCGCACTAGCTGAAGAAAAGTCCCCTCTACAGACCAGGTATAAAAAAAAGAATTAAATGAAAATAAATGTTTGCTTACCAATAAATTAAAAATTACAGCTTTCATTTATCATTTAATTTTCCATGGGATTATTCCTCACTTTGGCTCTTTTTCCATGATCTTCTACTGCTTCAGCAAGAAAATTATGCATAGGCATCCTGCCATATTACTATAGGTCTGTTTGTACCCTCTACTAACTCTAACTACCCTCAGTTATCCTGTTATATATGATACCCTGTTACGTGCATATTCTCCTTACTGTAACTGACATCAGTCTTGTAAAGGAGTATCGTGACCCAGTTAAAGATTGTAGCAGTTACTTAAGTATTCACCACATGTAAAATACTACTTAGTTTGTAGCTTCGACCTTAACATATTTGGCAAAAGACGGAGCCGATTGATTGACAGGTGAAGAAGATATAGTAACCGGGAAAAGTGTGTCAAACCATGACCCAAAAACATATTTTTTTACACACATCCCGTAGGTATATTGTTTTGCCAAAAAAACCCATTTCTCCATCTTCGTTTTCGTCATACTCTGTTCCCTTTCATTGTGTAATGGCACATAAATTATATATGATTGATCACTCTCCCGTTACCCATATCTAAATACCGCTCCATATTTTGTTTACACAATATAATCATTATTACAATATTTTTTGTCGTATGATATAAGCCATTATTTTTGTTGGAATACAAATCATTTGTTTTTGTTGAATATGTTACTTTTTGGGAGAGTTGTGGTTGTTTTTTAGATATATTTTTTATTGTTTTGATGATAAGTTGCTTTTGTTAAGTTCGTTGGTGGTTAAATCGAAAATGTTATCAATAGGGACTTTATTAAGGTTTTTTTGATGAATAGATCTAATCAAAGATAGAATAAAATGGGTTTACAATGTTCAGATAGAAGCTCTTGATAATTTGACACTTTTTTAAGTGATCATGGGTGTGAAAAAGCTCTACAATAGATATGAGATTGACCTGCACTTCCAAAATGTGTTATAGTCAGTTCTAAATATTATTATTATCTTCGGGTTGAATCCTTGATGGTTGCTAAGTTTTTAATTGAATTGTGATTACGTGCTGTTTGTTTTTATGTGTATGTATCGAAAATACTAACTTGAACTGCAGGCTAAACTCTACATGTGTGACCTAATAGTAGATACGTTTTCCTTAGAATTTAAAACAAAACAGACGGCCAAGAACAAGCGATTCCTGTTTACACCTTAGCTAAATGATTTTACGATATAGTATTTTTTTCATAAAAAAGATGATTTTAATGATAAAGTAAGTGTTTGCTAAACAAAACGAATTTCTACATACATTTTATTTTTGTTTGATTTTTTCAGACATTTTTTTTCCTTTTTTAAGTTCGTGGCTTAACTTCTTCAGCCAATTTCTAATAAACCACAAAAAAACCTACAGCTAAATATATGGTATTCAAATTCTACCACAAACATAAAAAACATCTACCCACCATCAATTGTGACGTATAGACCATAACATCAACAGAACAGTAATGTCTATTTATTGTATTGAAATAACATGAGAGGGAAGAAAGATGTGCCCTGTTATAATGTTTGTCTCTCGCCTGATTTAGAGCCAAAAATATATCCAGGAATATATTTGTGGAGGGCTATATTGTAACATATGGGTTTCTTTATAGAGAGAATTGGAAATTATGGGCTAGGCTTGGCTGGCAGTAAATGTAGTGTTATGTTAGGTTTTATATATAACTAGGTTTTGTCAGCGGCTTCGCCCGCGTACATAAAATATACGCGCCTATGTCACTCAGGAGTAAAGCAGCTTTCTATTATTGCTAAAATTTCTCCAATCTGACCAGTAGTTCCAGAGATTACCTCCTACAAACAAAAAAATAAAAAAACAAAAAAACAAACTTTACCTCTTTATTATATTAGTGTAGATGTAGACTAGCGACCCGCCCCAGCTTTGCACGGGTGTAATACTGTCGTTAATTTGTTGGTCTAGTGGTTAGTGGTGGTATGCCGGAGATTCAAATCCACGACGGGTTTGAATCCCACCCAGTACAAATTTTTGTGTAATGAGCTTTATAATTTGTTCTGTATCTGGGTGAAATTTTTCTATAATCTACACTAATATAATAAAGATGTGAAGTTTGTTTTTTTTTTTTTTTTGGTTTTTTGTTTGTAGGAGGTAATCTCTGGAACTACTGGTCCGATTGGAGAAATTTTAGCAATAATAGAAAGCTGCTTTACTCCTGAGTGACATATGTTATATTTTATGTACGCGGGCGAAGCCGCTGACAAAAGCTAGTATGTATTATGTTTATCAGTTGTCTGTCTGCTGTAAGCAACTTTGTTTTATACTATGTAATGATACGTATATATATATATTTTAGAATTATATAATTATGTTCATCAGTTGTCTAGTACTCATAACACGAGCTCTGCTTAGCTTACAACTAGACGGCTTTGTGTGATAGTTGTAAAAAAAGCAATGTGCCCTGCCTGAAAAAAAAACATTCCCAGAGGTAATGACAAATAATAACATTATATTGTTTAATTCAAAAGTTACCAATTATTTCAGACATTGAAGTCATTAGATAAAATCGTATTTATATGTTTGTTAACATGTTATTTCCATTTCTGTTTAAAAACTGGTCCACTCGCAAAGTTTTGTTTAATTAATTATTGGATAAAATAATTAAAAGCACCACTTTTACAACGTATAAATAAAAATTACACTCTTACGAAGAAATGTTACAAAGATTAATTTTATTTCATGAACAGATACGAACTAGTATCATTTATTAAAAAAATCAAAATCAGATGTAAAATTATACGTTTTTATATTTAATTTTCAGAACTTATTTATCTATAGAAGAAGCCAATGCAAAAAAAAACTTATTCAACGTTAAACAAAATGAAATCCTTTATTTTAACATGAATTTTCAGCTTACAGCCGAAAATAACTACTTACTACATAATTTAAAGTAACTAATCTTAATTTTTACTAAAATAAAAATGCTGCTTTATGTTCCCAACTTATTAAAACTTACTTAAAAAAACTGACATTTTACACAAAGACTTTCTTAATTTTTTCACATTTTTTTAACGATTTTAAGGTTAAAAAAATGTGAAAAAATCTTAAAGAAATGGTAAAGCCGGGGTGACTGTGTGTCGTGTCTCGAGAAATAATGAATAAAGTAAATAATAATGAACGATAAGAAACATAGTGAAGAATACAAACACTGAATGGCTACATTCTGACAATTAATTGAGACAATGTGAGCCTCGACCACTTCCCAGACGCCGCCGGGATTCGGATCGCGATTTCCGGCCACCGTAGGCGCTGGCTTACGGACGGCGAGCAATGCATAGCTCTCCGTCCAGTCGTCTGGTAGTCTGAACCAAGCCAAGTCGTCAACGGCGCGCTCTGTTCCCACGCGGAGTCAAGGTTGATCAAAGAGTTGAGAGCCAATATAAAGGCCCAACTGCAACTCCGAAGCCTATTGGGTCCCCGACCGGTTTCAGAAAGGAAGGTCCGACCCCGGTACGAAAGCTATGAAGGAATGGGGTGGGTCGTTTAGTCAGTAAGAGTCTGACACTGTTTCCCGCTCCGATCAAGGGCTGGATTAGATGATTTTTTCCACCATAAAAAAAAACCCTCGCCACTTAGAAAGTCTGATGAGAAGACTAGTTCTCATCAGACTTGGTTCAAATAACATGAACAAACACATTTTGGTCAAATAGCAGTTCCAATCTCGCCTGAAAGTAAAAAATGGTCTCAATGGAACATACTCCTGGAATAAAAAGTATCCTGTATGGTATTTCCAGACATGCTCTACTCTTATACCTAATCCATTCAAGCGTTCAAACGTGAAGTAGCCTCTATAATACTAACCTTTCGACTACCATAATTGCAGACACAATTAATCTTTCGAGTACCGTAATCAGAGACATACTGGTTATAGAAAGGCAATAGGTATGTGCCGGTGGGCGCCAGCATTCGGTGTTCCTCTCAAAACGGTGAAGGAAAACATCGTAAGGAAACCATGCCGGTTTCCTCACGATGTTTTCCTTCACCGTCCTTGAACCAAAATTCGAAGACAAGTGACATCCACCAACCCGTAATGGGCCCACGTGGTGGATTACAGCCTATTACCTCTCTTAGAGACGAGGCCTGTGTCTCAGTAGTTACGTAGAACATTAAAAAGGTATTAAAAAGGCTGATGATGATGTGTGAAGTATCGGGAGTATCACTAGTAAAGATGTGTGAAGGGAAAAAAAATAGTGAAATAACAAAGTCTCTGAAGTTTACTTACTCTATACTGTGCTGTAAGTATTACCACTATACGTTAAATTCTACTTAGCAGCGCAGACACATAAAAAGCATTATCGTCCAGCATAATTCGCAAATTAAACAAATCCACTAAATTCATTGCCAGAGTTAAATAATGGCGTACTTTGTTGGTATAATACGACTGTTGGTTGAATACTTTGACCCAAGTATTTATATTTAATACGCAATATAAACTGAACTAGCCGTTGTTAAAAGGCTCTTGAGTTTATTTGAAATGTTCCTTAGAGTATAAGATTTGATCGTTTATTTATTATGGCTTTGAAATCTGGAGTATTTTTTAAATTGATTCATTTTTGATGCAGGAAAGGCATTGTTGTCTCGCAATTTCTTTCTCTTTTCGAACTGATGATAAAATCGTTAAACTGTTGGGGCCCAGTAAGTAGCTACGTTAACTGCAGCATCATCATCATCATCATCAGCCTTTCAATGTTCCCATTGCTGGGACACAGACCTCCGCTCTAGGAGAGGGAATGGGCCATAATCCACCACGCGGGCCCAGTGCGGATTGGTGGATGTCACATGTCTTCGAATTTTTGGTTTTGGGACATGCCGGTTTCCTTACGATGTTTTCCTTCACCGTTTTGAGAGCAGTGGTGATGAAATAAATTACACAAAGTAATGCGCCTGGCTGGGTTCGAACCCGCGACCTACAACTCGTAAGTCCGGGCCGTTACCACTCGGCCACCACTTATCTCAACTGCAGCATAGGTGGCACTAATGAGGGTCTTTAGGAATTTTCATCACCAGTTAGCGCCGTCTTTTCCTTTGAAAACTTATACATGACGCTGACGTCTAACGTTTGACGTTGACCTTGATGTCTAGCTAATGTCAGTAACAGAAGTGTTTTGACAGGTGCCTGGACCTGACGCCTCAGTGTTGCCACCTGGTGAACGAAATTTTAGAACACCCTCATTAAATCCTCCATAGAGCAGGTGTATGGGCACTTAAGGTACTCTAGTAAGTGGCTATTTTTTTTCTTTTATTCGTTTCTAGAGGCTTAGGCAACACTAGATACTAAACTAAGGCTCTCATGGATCTATTGCATACAAAATAAAGCTCATTGGCCACTTCCGAAGTAGGATTAGGTAAAATACTCTGAAATACTCCAATGTCACTTCTGTTTAATTTAGGCTTCCTAATGAACCTTGAAACACCATGAAAATGCAGTGTGGGAAGGTTTCCAACAAGATGAACGATGATCAAAGGACCGTACATTGTGGCGGCACTTGGGGAAGGCCTATGCCCAATAGTGCATACGACGGTTTTCGTCACAAATGACGTGGTGATCAAAAACTAAAATAAGGGCCAGCTATCTGTATATATAAAAGGACAAACTGACTGACAGACATATCAACATACAGCCGAAACCACTGGGCCAAGGAGAATGAAATTTTGCACAAGGTTTCCTTTTATGACGTAGGCGAACATTAAGATTTTTTTAAATTTTTTTTTTTCAAAATTCAGCTCTCAAAAGTATGTAATGGGGTTTTAAGTTTGTATGGATAACCTTACTTCCACGCGGATGAAGCCGCTGGCAGAAGACTAGTATTTTTTATTATAGGTTATAATTTTTTGCATAATATAACTTTATCCTTTAGAAACATAAGCGTCAGTAAAACAAAACGTACAAAAGCACCCACTATCCCAAATGAGTAAATTTTCTCACTTTACATATTGAAACAACCCCTTTGAAGTGTGTATTATGAAAGGAGCAACGAATTTACTTTTGAAAATCTCCTGAGAGTATATTTTAGAGGTTTTCGAATATAATATTAAATATTGTTTAATAGAAGTACTGTTTATGTCACAATTTTATGGTGATTACTAGTAAGAGTTACTACGTAGTTAATTTACTTCGTTTTATATATCTAAAACAAAAGCTATGAAACATAATAGATATTAATAAGGTTATGTACTTACAATTACGCGTGTATGTATTGCGGTTTAACGAAACCAAGGGTTGACTACAACGCGCTCTGTTCCTGCGCACCTCAAGGAGTTGTTAGCAAATGTAGAGGCCCAACTGCATGGCCGAAGCCTACTGGGGCCCCGGTCCGGTTTCTGAAAGGAAGGTCTGGCCGATGTATGAGGTCTAAGAAAGAATGGGGTGGGTCTTTTAGTCACTAAGAGTCTGACACTGTTTCCCGCCCCGGCCAAGGGATTTATCAATAGATGGTTTTTCCCACCATGTAAAAAAAACCAAAGGTTGACTCATACATAGATAGATGTATTCTACACACACACATAGGCACGCCGCAATCATGGCAGTCCTCCTCTTTGCGTCGTATTTCTTAATGCTTTTTAAAGTTTGTGACCTCCCTGTTGCATCATTTTCGCTCTTATGATTTTTCTCCATCTATTTCTCTCTCTAGCGGTGTTAAGAGCCTCATATACCGTTGAGTAAAGAGTGGTGTGGATCTGGTCGGACCAGATGAATTGGGCTGCGTTCACGAGGTCTTCTTCCATCTATTTTACCGTACCGATCACAATAAGTGTTTCGAGGTTGCCATCGTCTTTCCCTGCAATGTGACCGAAGAATTGCAGAATCTGGTTATCACAATAAACTATCCTGTGCGTCTCGCATCCAACGGATTCCATGGTTCACCTTCCAACACCACTTTGTAGGTAATAATAGTATCTGTTCTTCGAGCACTGTTCCTTGCTCTTTGCCACTTTAGTTTGGCAATTCTTCGTGCTATGTCGGTACAGATAGAAATATCGGGTGTCTTTAGTGATATGAAGCGTAAGATGCGGGAGTGGGATATGCAATCCTTATACTAGTGATTGCCTCGCTGATTAGCAAAACGAGCTCCGCTATTTCACCGAATTCTCAAGATTCGTAACAGTCTGTACTTCTGCAACATCTTCATTCCTGATTCGATCACTTGGGAACTGTTTATCCCTTTTGGCAAAATTTTCTATCAAAAGCATTCCCGAAAATATCTCAAAGGGGTTTGGGTAAAAGTGGCATGATTTTTTAAACACGCGGCCACTAATGAAAATTATTTTGTTAAAAGAACACATTAAGCCTTACATTTTTTTCTATGAACGTTACTTTCCCAAGTACATCGAAGCCGAGATATTTAATGTAAATAATCTATAAAATCAAATTGCCGTTTGCTATAAATTGCGTTTATTTCATTTTTATATTGTAGTGTTACTTGTATTTCTCTTTGTAACTCGTATTTAGCGATAAAAAACACCACAAAAGCCGTCCATGAGCCCACTAAAAGCACCGATCTCCTCGCCCAATCATAGCACAGGATTCGTTTACCCGAGTCTCTGATGGTAGGTTTACACGCTTGCCAAGCCTCGGCCAACCGCCATTGTGTTTACGGGGTTTCCCCGTTTATACAAAGGCTACACGTTAGCCGCGTACTGACCAAGCGAGCAGCCTCGCGAGGCAAATCTTCGGTCAATCAAGACGTGCCTCGGCCGAGGTAAACGCATGCGCTGCCTCGGCCGAACGTGCCGCGGCCCGAGCTGAGCGTTGTCAGTTTTTGTCGATGCTCAAAGGCGCCTCAGTACGTTTGCCGCGCTCACTCAAGACGGTAGTGTTTTGCCTCGCTTATTCGTTGCGTGTTAGTTGTGCGTTCTATTCGATTTCAAGTTAAACTGAGCGTCGATGCTCACGGTGGCTCGGCCTTGCCGCGCGAGGCAGCCTCCTTACAGATCGAGGCCGCCTCGCGCGGTATACGTACTGCGGCAAATGTCCGAGGCTGCCTCGCGAGGCCGCTCGCTTGGTTAGTACGCGGCTAATGGCGATAGGCCGAGGCTTGCCAACGCTTGGCAAGTGTGTAAACCTACCATGAGACACACTCTGGCGCGCGCGGCGGTGGACCTACCCTCACTCCCCGTTTGGCGATAGTGTTGAGTGCGAGTGTTTTACCAAATTCAACAAGCTCGCAGCTATTATGACATATAAACGAGTTTAGAAGACGGAACCCCGAGTATCAGGACTCATGGCTGCTGAGGGGAAGGATACAGTCCCGTCATGTATCTAGCAGAATATACTTTGTGTATATTTTGATACAACGAGGGTGCCAAGGAATAAATGCCATAATAGGACACTATTGTTCGTACATTGTAGGGAAACGCACACTAGGTTGTTGATCCCACATTATGGCTATCATATGGTATTTAGGGTGGGGGAGATATCAAGAAAATCTGTCTCCTCCAGCGCAGTTCCTCGACCTAATAATCAGGCATGATATAGAAAAAGAAGAACCATTAAACACCCGAAAAGTCGTTTTATATCTATTTACATAACTGAGGTTTGTGTAAAAATATAGTGATTTTATATTAATCATGTTTTTTATTTAATGTGTACATGCTAAACATGCGTAAGTTAATTAATGTATGTAGTATGCCATGCATGTTGTATTTTTTTTTTCGTTTATTTAGACGACACGATGTTAAAATACTTCCTACTTCGATGTCATATATTTCAGCTCCGATATTGTTTAGGGCAAAGTTATTTTACGAGTCATTATTATTATCTACACTAATATAATAAAGAGGTAAAGTTTGTTTTTTTGTTTTTTTGTTTGTAGGGGGTAATCTCTGGAACGAATGGTTCGATTGGAAAAATTGAAGCTATAATAGAAAGCTGCTTTACTCCTGAGTGACATAGGCTATAAATTGTTTATATAACATGGATATTAACCGAGCTATCACACCTTTTGTCTCACAAAATTTTCCGCGGACGAAGTCGCGGGCAGAAGCTAGTATTATATACCACTATACGTTAGCAACAATAAATAACGTGGCTGCTCAAAAAAAAAAATCATGCCACTGGTTCATACAAAATTACCCAAACCCCTTTAAATTAATAAAAAAAAAACTGGTATAATATTTTATCAAAAGCAAGCAATACCTGAAAATATCTCAAATTTAATTCCACAAAAAACTCTTTTCTTTTCCAATCTTGAAATCCGTTAATAGTAATCGAGTTCAAGAAATTCTTTCAAGAGTTCGTTACACTCTTTACACTATTGATTTCGTGGATAATGTTCGCAAACACTTCGTAACGAAGGTTATATATATGGTTATAGAGCTGAGAACCAATGTACTGGCAACGACTGAAGATGCGGCTAATGATAAAAACCGGGCAAGAGCGCGAACGCTCAGTGTAGGGTTCGTAGTTTCCCGTCCGTCATAAAATTCTCACAAGGTAGAACTCAATATCCTATGTATAAATTAATAACCCAATTTCCCGAGAGATGGCGCTGTACCTGGTGGTAATTTTAGATTAAGAGAACTGATTTTAATCCATTTTTATTTGAAAGAAGATACGTTTAGGATAATAAAATATTAATAAAAAAAAGCTTGCATTTACGGTTAAATTACAAAATTAGTTCAGCAAATTTTTTTTTTTTCAAAAACTGTTCATCTTATCAAGTGCTGAATAATTTTCCTAGAAAGGTTTTATGAAGTTCTAAGCACACATAATGATTATTTGTTGACTACGAAACCCTAAAAAGGAAGAAAACATGTTTATTGGGCAAAACTATACAGTAAAGTTACTGCTAACAGAGCCGAGATCAGAGTTCGCAGAGTCTAACTTCAGGCTCGCCAAGTTAGAATGACTGTACTGTACAATTTAATTACTAAACCGCGTTATCTCTCGGGTTTTTAGCGAGAGATATTGTCAGACTTTTACTGACTAAATCCGACCCCTGTTATTTGTCCTTTGACATCCAAGGACGCGGTAACCCCATCGAACATTCCTGAAGCCCTGGTAGCTCGCCTCGGTATTCTGTGATACTAATTTTAGCTTCAATCTTAGCATACAACTCAATGAATCAAATTCGGCGTGATTGGAATACAAAGATATATTTGAATTTAGAATGCGAAATAGTCATTGAATTTGGAAAATACAACTTTATGTCTTGCACGAAAAAGTTCAAATTCCAGTGGAATCCAAACTTTTTTAGGGCCTAAGGCCTTTTTTAAAGCAAAGGGTAAGTTAAAAATCAACTTTAAGCATATGAAACTAAAGACGATTTTTGAACTAGTCTATAGAAATGGAATCGAGTTCTTCGAATTATTTAATGAAATTCCATAATAAGGCATTCCTAGGTGAAATTTTGTGCTATAATTTTGAAATATGAACTGGTTGCTTATTTCAGCGATGCAATATTGCAGGCTGCTTTAATAACAGGATTCCGGGAAATCTTCATTTTATTTAATAAAACATTATGCGTTAGTAAAAAACCAGGCAAGTGCGAGTCGGACTTGTGCATTGAGGGGTCCGTACAAACTACCTATGAAAATTGTTTTTTTTTTTAAACTATTATACCGTCGCCGTCGCCGTCGTCTAGTCTTAAGCTAAACATAATACATATTAGTTGAAAAAGAAGATTTTTTGAAATCGCATATTTTTTGTGACATCTACAAAGGACCATTGCATGGGATCAATCTTCGTATGCCAACCAAGTGGTGCCCAGAATGAATACATAGTGCGTTTTGTTCCTCAAGTCAATACCAATCAGAAAACTGAAGCGCTCCAAAATTGAATTGAATTGAATCTGTTTCAGGAATGAAGAGATTTTTTTTAAATTATTTACTTTAGAAAAATAATAATTGATTATCGAATATAATATACTTGTCTTCGCCAGCCGTTCGCCGTTTAGACGCTGAATTTTTGAAAAACCCTTTCTTAGTGTTCGCCTCCGTCATAAAAAGAAGCCTAGTGCAAAATTTTAAGCTCCTAGTCCCAGTACTTTTGGCTGTGCGTTGATATGTCAGTTAGTCAGTTTATCTTTTTAAATATATACATAACCAGTAACCAATTTCACTTATAAAAAAAAAAAGTTTTTTATATTTTATTTTAGCCAAACTCTACATTATCCTGTAAACCTGCCAAAGGCATCAAAGTAAAGCATTTTTAACTCCAAATTCGAAATTCAAAAATAGGTTCTTTACCTTCCCATATACTTATCTTAAATCCGGTATCCCTTCGCAACAGATCCATACATATGTAGGTAAAATACCCATTTACAATCCAATTCTTTTTACCTACAAACCAAAGTAAATGGATAATGTATTCGACCAGCCGTGATCTGCGAAATCCGACGGGGGAAATGACGAATGGGTAGCGAAATCATACAATAAGGAAACGAGCCGAAATCCGGTCTGTTTTTATCCCTATATCTCTTTGTAGAAAGCGGTCTGTATAAATTAATTCGGGTTTTTGTTCCGCATTTAGATCCTGCTAATGGGATCCGGAATTCGGCGCTGATTTCGGAATTGTATTGTGTGAAGGGTTTAAAGATAAAGGGTGTTGGGTGTTGATTTGTTTTTTTTTCTTTCGCTCGGGGTGTAATTCAATAGGCAGGTAATAAATCTATGTTTGTAATGGAGGACCAAATTGAAGTGGTTGCCAATTCAGCGTCGGCATGATACCCATATCCTATAACGCGGAGATGTCGTTGGATGATTTTATTTACTTAAACTTTATGTACAGTAGTGGTACATAGGCGGACTTAATGCTACAAGGCATTCTCTACCAGTCAACCTTTGGGTTAAAAAAGGCAACACTGTAGTAGGTGTGCAGAATAAATTTTCCTACCGAAACAAAAAATCCAGCCAGGGTTTTTTGCCTACCTAGGTATGGAACCCTAAAAAGAAAGACAAGCACATAGTATATTCAACGCTTTGATTTTTTTTTCTATTTTTTAAATACGGAGTTTTATATACACATGGCTACGCCAAGCGAAACAACGCATAGTGGATTTGCTGTAGCGTATCTTAACGATTAGAATATCATAGCTATAAATGCTCGCAGCACAAGTCCCAAGGTGTAGCGTCATAGGCGGTGTAGCCTAGCGTAGCATTGTATTCGTAGGCTTCGTAGCACATCTCCACTGCTTACGCAGGTAACAGTCGTAGCACTGTGCTACGTCGCGCACTTTGCTCCAAAGTATAGTATATTATCTTATGTCCCTTAAGGAATGGCTTTATAAAGACAATTATAGGCTTTAAATGGTTCGCTCATTATACAGTGATAAACCTTTACAGACCACGTTCGAAACACTACACTGCGCTCCAAAACACAAATCGTCGACGTGGCTCAAAAGGCTGCCCAACTTAAATAAGACTGGGCAGGACATGTCTGCCGCATGTCTAGCGAGCTGTGGGCCCGTAAAACACAGGATTGGTGCCCGGACACAGCGACGCGAGGCCGCGGCAGACCACGAAGGAGATGGCGGGACGACTTGGATGTCTTCCTTGGGAATTGGAACGATATGGCGAGCGACCGAGATAAATGGAAGGAATGGAGGGAGGCCTTTGCCCAGCAGTGGGACAGCACAGGCTAGTAATAATAATAATAATAATAAACCTTTACTGATTTATAATGCTCACGCAAGTTATTTAATAGAAGTCTCGTAAATACATGTTTTATTTTGATAGTTAGTTTTATTTTTGTGTTCCTAATGCACCAAGTTGTGTTTTACTACTACTTACTATTTTTACACAACTCGAATCCTACGCATGTACGAAATTTATTTCTTTAATTAAACATCAGTTGATCGAGTCCAATGACCTGTAAGTTAATACGCAACGACTGACAACTACCTGCAGCTGTGTCTGTTTATTCCTGTAGTTACCTCTACTCCTCTAACACACACGGCATTGTAAGCACAGTGGCGTAGTATAGAACTCATATCTCAGCACATTTGCGCTCCAATATCACCTAACAAACTTCACTCTTACATTCATTAACACACACACACGATGCAGAAAAATTCTAATGTGACACAAAAAGACAAAAGACCGACATACTTCACAGTAATCTTTAAAATCTCAGTCGGCATGGAGGAAGGTACAGTCGCAGCCATAATGCTTACCTGGGTTCTTCGCAAAAAACCCGCGTAATTTTTCCTCTGGGCCGTGTCAAAGGACAGTGCTCAATCACCTGGTGACTGCGGTGGGGCCACTAGGGGGGCGGGATGTGACCTTTATTTTTGGAACAGGTACATTGTATGGGAGAGTGACTTGTGTCTTCTTCTTCTTAGCGTGTCGATGGTAAACATACACAACTTCCTTGCCTGGCCCAGTATTCCGCCACGGCAATGTTGTCCACTGACGCTGTCATTAAGTCCCTATGTGACTAGGTTGTAGGGCACGTGATGCAGGATTTAGGATGGGTCATGGTCTGTGGAGAGACGCCGCACAAACACACATATTACACAATATACACGCACACGCATAACACGCACACACACACGTATACATATTACACGCATATTTATTTTTATTTGAATATGAAATATTTGTACTTTTGTATTGTTAACATAACGTTTTCTTTTTATGCACCTACCATATTGTCTTTTCACCACCCTAGGTTGACTGGTAGAGAATGCCTAAGGCATTAAGTCCGCCTTTGTACCTTGTGTTGCATGAAGAATAAATAAATAAATAAACACTGCCCCAACTCATAGCCTTCGACTTTAACGAAACGATCGTAACTTGGCAAGGAGAGCTGTTGGTGTAATGGTTAGTGGTCCCGACAAATATACCGGAGATCGTATGCTCAATTCCCCAATATATTGATGTGTAATGTGCACTATAATTCTTTATGTGTCTGTGTGTAATTTACCTTTAATATGTACGTATTTAGAAATAATCAAGTTTTTATATCAGTTATTTATGAGCTTAGTTTGTAACTAAATGGCGTCGTGTGAAAGTTGCGGAATACTATTATTATATTCTAAACAATCTATTCACTACAAATTCAGCTCCTTTGCTTTAGCTTAGCTTCGTTGCTTCTTATAGGGTTGCAGTCAAGAACTAGATTATACCAATAAAAAAAAACACTTCGTTAGCACCAAGTTCAAAATACTGCAAAAGTTTTGAACAATTCTGAGCTTGCAATTCATTACAAAAGCTTCTTATTCATTTATTATATTGTGAAGTGGCTATTAGACAGTAAAAGTCAAATGTATCGTTACGATGTTGAAAGTTAGCCGCTAATCAACAGTGCTATAAATTAGACTTGATTAATTGACTGGGGTAGTACCCCAATAACATTCAAACCTTAGCATTGCTGTGGTAAAATTAGTTTTCAAGAAGTCTGAATACAGCTGCTATAAAACGTCCAGTGATATTGGTCCTAATTAAAAAGTCTTAGAAAACTACTTAAAAGTACTTTATATTGGCGATATAAGTAAAATAATAAAGCAATCATTATTATTTTCCTGCTCTTATCCCGTTTCATTTGGGATCCATTTTGTTCTGTCACTCGTCACGCTAGCACTAACTCCCTTCTTTATGACTTCTCACACAATCCATCCATTTTTTTCTTGTAGGCCTCCTTCTTCTACCTTATCTCCAAAATAAGCAAAATTAATACTAATTGCTCACGAGTATGCCAGAATGCCTATGTAATCAAAAATATAATGTTCCCACGGCTGTAACTTAGGCCTCCCCACCAGGTGAAAGAATCGGCCGAAATTCATTACTCAATGCCAGTGGGAGTTCCTGAATGTCACATCTCTTCCTGGTCGAAGGGCATGTCAGATTCACCACGATGTTTTTCTTGCCGTTTTTGAGAGCAGTGGTGATGAAAAAATACACGATGTAAAGCACCTGCCTGGATCTGGGTTCACATTATACAACTCATAAGTTTTATGATTGCTTTTGCACAACACATTTTTTTTATGGTGGGTTGAAATTATGCAATGACAAATTCCACCCTTAAGCGGAGCGAAAAATTGTATCAGACTCATACGGACTAAACCACCCACCCCGCTCCTACCTTGTATTTATGCCAGGGCCAGAGCTTTCTTTTCAGTCGCGAACCTTTGGCCCCAGTTAGCTTCGATCTTTCTGCAGGGTCCCTACAGTTTGCTGACAACTCCACGGGAACAGTACGCGCCGTTGACGAGGAACAGTGCGTGCCATAGGTACGAGTAGACGAACACAGCACATGATCACGATTTGCTCATTCATTATTACTAATTAAAGCAAAATTTTAAACTCATTGCTACTTTAATGGCCCCGCAACTGATTCGACTGCATCTGCCGGTGACAAATGAACGCGGTTTTTTAAGCACGTTGAACATATCCGCATTTCACAAATAGGTTTGTATCATTAACACCTTGTTACTTACAAGTTAAGGTCTATTTTCGCATGTACAGTGACATTAGATATTTTGGCCCCGAAACGCGAGATAGAATGGAAGAGCATAATGTTGGGTGTTTAAGTTATGTACCGCTAAGTAAAGGTCTTTTATTATATTTTTGGCGTTTACCGCGATTTTTCGTGAGAATTAAAAATCGTGGAGAAAAAGTTTCTTGTTCTGTTTTTGTGTTTAAAGGAAGGTACGGTAATTGAATTGTTTAGAACCTTTGTGGCTATAGTTTTTTTTTGTATCAAGAATTTTAAAGAGAACAAAAGTTTTATTTTGCAAATTGCCTGGATAAGGTTTTGTTCTATGTTTAAAAGATCTCAGATTTGTGCTTTTAACTTTCTAAGCGTAACCCATCTATAACCGCTGGAGAACCAAGGTTACCAGCTTTGCCCGAAAAAATCACCGATCTTAAGTACAGTATGGGCATGGGCAGGGCACATTGCTCGCAGAATAGATAGATAGTCATTGAAGCTGAAAGGTTTTGGAGTGGTGATCAGGAATCTGAAGAGGCGCTGAATAAGGGTTATGGGAATACAATGGATGTGAGACACGCAGGATTGGTTACTAAGAATACCTTATTTAGGCTAAAATGGCGATCCTTACAAATGTTATTTGTCTCTCTATTCAGTAGGAATTAGGCAGGTATGTCTTTTCTTAAAGACACACAAAGCTGTACTAAGGGACGTTTTTCCCAGAAACGTCAAACAAAAGGTGCAAAAAGTGTGTCTTTGATAAGCAGACAATACATTACATATATCACCATTAGTTCTGTTTAGATATATTTCATTTTTCACGACACAAAATGGATAGATTCAGAAGTTTGGTTCCGTACAAGGAGCGAAAACAGACACACCCAAACATGGTTGTGTACAAGTCAAAGTCAAAGTCAAAATCAAAGTCAAAGTCAAAATCAAAGTCAAAGTCAAAGTCAAAGTCAAAATAATTTTATTTCAAATAAACCATTTACAGGCACTTTTGAAACGTCAAGTCGGTCTGTCCTAAAAAAAAAATGATGCTAATTGCACATTCCAAAGCGTAGATAGTAGAACTCCATAGACACTCTTTTTAATCATTATAAGTATTACAAAAATCTCGGTTACATGTTTCTTGTCGATAGTAGTATGACTACTAGTACTTACGGTAGTGTCAAACTACTCGGGCAAAAATGCCCACAAACATACGAGCGTATGTTCTTGGGCATTTTTGGCCGAGTACGGACCGGCCCTTCTGTGACCAATTCGTGCCCAAACTTTTACTTCAAGGTTAACTACTTACTTACTACATAAACATAACAATACTGAAAACATGTTTTACCATGTTTTTGTGGGAAAATGATCGCTGTACCGAATAAAAACGACATGTTTTCGCCATTTGTTTCCTTGTGTGTACCGTCAGCGGCAAAAATATTGGTAGTTTGTCCTCACATTTTTGACGAGAAGTATACGAAAAGATCAGAGAGAAAATTCCGTATTTTTTCTAAGAAAGTACGCATTCTGATCTATGCCTAAAACAGTAAAAAATTATAGGTACTTGTAATTTGTGTACCTATATTTTAACAAAAGAGATGCCCAAATTTTTATGTGGTTTTATGTACCAACTTGTATCAAACCAAATAAATTAATAAATGATTTCGAAAATGACTATGTTATTTTTTGCGGAAGTAGGAATTGTGTTAACATTTTAACTAGGTATTTTTTTACATTTTCCTCATTTTAATTGTGGTTAAAAATCAGTAGGTACATTATACATGTTTGGGATACGTATAGTTTTGAGTCAGTAGAAGTCTGGCACAGTCTCCCGCTCCCCCAAGAGTGGGATTTGACATAAGATGATTTTTGTCCACTATGAAGAAAAACCCCGTGGCCATTTGGCAATCCACATTATTTTAACCACACTATTTTTCCCAATATTTTTGGGCTCGATTGTACATAAACTGAGCGGCAAAACTATCAAATTCTTTCTCACGTCTATTGTCGTATCATATTTATAGTATGCCTATAAAACTGAATGGGCTATGTCGCGGTAAGGAAGTTCAATCGGGTGGTTTGTGATACTTCTTGTTTTTAATTTAGTGTTTAAGTTTGTGTTTGGATTACTTTGGATATTCAAATAGTGCCAGTAAGTATCATATTATATGCAAAGCAGAAACAGCACAAGCGAGCAGACGTTGTAGAATTCTTTTTATTTTTAACTAGCCTTTGTCAGCGGCTTCGCCCGCGTACATAAAATATAGCCTATGTCACTCAGGAGTAAAGCAGCTTTCTATTGTTGCTTAAATTTTTCCAATCGGACCAATAGTTCCAGAGATTACCCCCTACAAACAAAAAAATAAAAAAAACAAACTTTACCTCTTTATTATATTAGTGTAGATTACATATTCCTTGGTAACTAGTTTACTTAAGCCACCTAAAACCATGATACCTACGGAAAAGAAGATGCAGGACTATCCTATATCTTTTTTCTGCTGATTGTAATAGTTTCCCAGTAACGAGGATTGTCCTTGTGTACACAAGCATAACAACCATGAAAAGTATTTAAGGAATCTCAGCGAGTTGGTTGGTTGTTGGAACTGTAGGGACCCAGCAGGGTCGGGGCCTAGGGTAGATGCGAAAGCGGAACACCGTGGCCCTGGAACTAAGGCAGGAAGGAACGGTGGGTCGTTTAGTCGGTAGAAGTCTGACACTGTTTCCCGCTCCGCCCAAGGGCGGGATTCGTCATTCGATGATTTTTAACACCATACAAAAATGCCCACGTTCTTGAGGTTAAAAAAATACATAAAAAAACGCATAATATTCCAGACATTCTTTCTAAAACCTTTTCTTAACAAAGTCCCAACAACATCTCTCCCACAAAAGTATCTTAGAGATAAATGTCGCGGACAAGACTTGGAATTAATTCGCCGTATACTAAATGAGCACGATTCTTCTGGAGGGACCTAAATCAGGCAGTGGCCGATCGGCTTAACGGTGAGTTACGGCCACCGCCGTCCTCAATGTATTCGACCCGATTTCCCAGATATTTTTTGGTCAAATAATACTTGGGAGTTGAAATATTATGAGAACAATAGGCGGGTTAGTTCTGTGTTGAGATAATGTCAATACTAATGTAACTATTGATATGGGTAGGCGAGCCTTTCAGAGGAAACCGACTTGGGTCAATTTCTAGTGTACCTAGATAGGAAAAGGCTAGGAGGTCTGGAAACTTTGTATGACCGGAGAGATAGGAAAAACACTCGTTGTTGCACCCATCACCCCTGAACACTGAATAGCAGAAGGCCAACAGCATATGCCTCACGTGGGTGGAGTGCCGCCATGGCAGCGTGGGAGTGATCGGTAGCACCAACCTTTCTCGACGGGCTCTGCTGCAAGCAATAGTCTGGAACGCGGAGGAATAGCAAGCGGTCTCTTCTTTCTATGAGGCAGTAATGCTAGCGAAGGCGATCCTATACCCGATTTCCACCTACCGTAGGCATAGGTCAGTGAACGGCGAGCAATGGGTAGTTTGCCGTCCAGCAGTCCGGTAGGCGATGGCACGTAATGTTCCACGCGCATCAAGATGTCAATAAAGTGTAGGGGCCCAGGAAAGTTGAAGCTTACTGGAGCTAAAGGTTTGCTTCTGAAAGAAGAATCTGGAGTTCTGGCACGCAAGGCAAGTAAGTCCGACAAGTCATCTCACTCCACCCTATGGCGGAAGAAGTCATTGGATTGCAATTTTTTTTTTGTCGTAAGCCTTGAACATGTACTCAGCTGCAAAAAATCCAGCTTTAAAATCTCCGAGTGAGTACTCGCAAGTTTAACCTATAGACAAACCACAGCAATCCAAAGTTTCTTCCATAGAGCAACGAACAGCAGACAAAGGCTAGAGACACACTCTTGACTTAAAGATTCGAGAACACAAACACAGCCAGAAAATTGCACTCCTTAACTTTACGCACAACTATACGAGAATGCTATAAACGGCTATAAATAATTTTCCTAATATGAGTTTTTCAGGGGAAGTTGGATCAGTATAAAATATTGTACAAATAATGAACGTAAAATAAACATGCAAACCAAACCCCAGTAGGTTTCGACCCTTTTGTAGAGTCCCTACACTTTGCAAAAGGGTAGAAGGCTACTGGGGTTCAGGGTCTCTTTCTGGAAGAAGGAGCGGATGCCGTGTTTAGTCTGTAAGTCTGAAACTGTTTCCTGCTCTGCTCAAGACCGGGATTCGTCATTGGATGATTTTTGCCCAAAAAAAAAAAACATGAAAACCAATTTGTTTCGTAGTACGCTTCTATTGTACCGTAAAAAAGGGTGAATAGAAACAACATTTTGTTGTTTTTGTACGTTTTTTAAAAATTGTTTTTAGTATTTAAAATACGCGTACGCAAAATACACGCTTTAGTCGTGGAGTTGCGGACACCAGCCCGTTATACCATACCATACCATAGCATTTAAAAATTGTTATACATTCAATTTTGAAAACAAAAATGCTTTATTAAAACTAAAAATATGTATGAAATCAAAGTAACAATCCAAATAAAAATTTTGTTTCTATTAACCCCCTGAGTTTCTATTTACCCCGTTATACTAGGTATTTTAACTTTTGCCATTTCTATTCCTAATAAAGCCACTGAAGGTATCTGAGTTCTGTAGCTTCACTAAAGGCATGAGGCTCAAGTTGTTCCCCGGAGCCTGTGTACCGTCTAGATGTATACGCAAATGTGAACGAAACCGCACAAAACATTCAATTTACGACTAACTTCGCTGTGTTAACTAATATTGTAGTTTCGTGTTTGTCTTTGTACCCATATGTTTGTGTATGCTTGGGGAACGTTGTATGTAGTTCCTTGTGCATAACATTTGTTGTGGTACTAAGTAGTTATATCATCACTATCTTTATTTTGGACGAAATAAGTTTATTGTTAGATGTAGATCTCCCTAAGTATCGCCACAAAGCATCCCATGCGTCTTTCATCACCTGCTCCCCTAATTAAATCTATGGGAATGACTTCATTCCAACTAAATTAGTAGCCCAGTTGACATCATTCAAAATTATAGAATGAAATCTAATGGTTTCTACAATGATCATCGCTACATCCTGTAGTTTTATGATATAAGTAATACTGAGGCGTTTCGATTGTAGAAAGAGACTCGTCATGAAACGATTGTAACTTTGCTAGGGCGTCATTTGTGCACCTTTTTTTCTTTTATTTGTTTTTTTAGGCTTTAGTCGTAATTCGACTTGTCCACCTTGCAGGCTTGTTGGCCTTCAAAGGCTTCAAACGCAGCACGTCTTTTGGTATGTGGTCTCTACCCTTGGAACTTTCAGCCTCATCGAATACGTTTTTGCGAGCAATTTGTTTTGCTCACTGACATGATTCTTCGGGCTGTATAACAAAGACCACTTTGGCTTTTCAGTCCCCATAACCAAGTTACTATCGTTTCGTTAACGTCGAACGCTGCGAGCATGTAATTAGATAAAGGCATTGGGGGCGTCGCCAACCCAAAGCGTTCAACGAGGGGTAGCCCCCAAGATATATTTTTTACTGGTTAGTATAATACATTTCATGTTGAGTTAATTTCTGAAATCACAAGTGTAAAGCCACTGGCCAGAGTTAATCAGAGATTGTCCAATTATTATTATTATGTGCATAATGCATCCAAATGGAAGGCAAAGGCCACCTTTCAATTATTCCATTTTTCTTTGTGCTTAGTTACTTCTGACCAAAAAAATCTCTATATCACGAAGAAACGTTCCAAAAGCCGTTAGCAAGAGTTAATCAGAGATTTGGGTAGAGTTAATCAGATTTTTGGCAAGGGACAAATATCTAAAAAAAAAACAAATATAAAAAATAAAATCAAATATCAAAAGTTCAGAGCTTTGGAAGAGTTAATCAGAGATTTGGGTAGAGTTAATTAGAGATTTGGCACGAGTTATTCAGAGACTTGGAGAGAGTGAATCAGAGATTTGGCAAGAGTTTAATCAGAGATTGTCGAATTATTATTATGTATCCGTTGTAACTTTCCATTATACTATTTTCTTATTTTCTCTGTACTTAGCTACATCTGACAAAACCTTTAATACAGTTTCTAATGAACTTTTAAAAAAATCTCATAAAACTCAACAAAGGCACGAAGAATTGTTCCGAAATAAACGGCCAAAAAACGTTATTAGGGCGAGTGTTCACCGACGCCCGATGACATTTGCAATTTGTCTGCAGAATCGATAGTGACAGTTGTGTCCCAAGTTAGACCTATGTTGGCGCGCCGATGAATTCAATCTACGAATTTAGGTCGACATTTTGTAATGAACTTTAAAAAAAAACTCTATTTCACGAAAAAACGTTCTAAAAGCCAAAGTTAGCAAGATTTAATCACAAATTTGATTTGAGTTGATCAGATATTTGACAAGAGTTAATCAGAGATTTGGCAATAGTTAATCAGAGATTTGGAAAGAGTTAATGAGAGATTGTCTAATAATTATTATTTACTCGTGGTATCAAACCTTCCATAATACCATTTTTATCTTTGCTTAACTACGTCTGATAAAACCTTTTATACAGTTTCTAATGAACTTTTAAAAAAATCTCATAAAACTCAACAAAGGCACGAAGAATTGTTCCGAAATAAACGGACAAAAAACGTTATTAGGGCGAGTGTTCACCGACGCCCGATGACATTTGCAATTTGTCTGCAGAATCGATAGTGACAGTTGTGTCCCAAGTTAGACCTATGTTGGCGCGCCGATGAATTCAATCTACGAATTTAGGTAGACGGGTTTTCAGTGTGTATGTTTTAGCCTTATTTCTATGTGTTTTATATAGTGTATAGTAGCGATCTACTGCATCCTCGCACGCGTGCAATGCTGATATTAAATATCTTATGCTTATAACATTATACATATAAACTTTCCTATTAAATTACACTGATTACTAAAAATAAACTGCATAAAATTCCGTTGCGTCTTTTTAAAGTTCTAAATATACATAGGGACAGACAGTGACTTTGTTTTATACTATGTATGTAGAGTCGGTAACTAACATTGGTATTAACTTTTTAAAGTATCTCGATCCGATTTTGATATGGCAGGAGGCATTACTGGGTAAAATTTACCACACACCGCATAACTTATTATCTTTTTAAAAAATATCTTCTACACCTTAAATATTGAAAGACGTGCTTTACAGCACGTAATGATCTCAAAAAGTCAAAATATTTTTATTTCACATAGCCTTCATGGGCACTTGTAAAACGTCAGTAGCTAGTGCATGGTTCCAGATTAGTCGTTTGCTATAGAGAAGAACCGGCAAGAAACTCCATGGTTACACTTTTTAAAACAATGTTTTGTTACAATATTTTTATATTACACAGTATTTACAGATAAATTATGTAAGGACAGATGTCAAATTAAATTATCGATCTCAATTAGACCACAAGAAATAAAAATTATTTATTGTGGGTATGAAATGAAATCGCATGCTTCTGATTTTTATAAGTGATCACGTAAGTTCATGTGAAATAGATGATTCTGAGTTTGAATTTGAAAGGGTTTACCTAGTGACCATGAATCAGAAGCTTTTTTAGAGTTCCGTATCCCAAATGAAAAAAAAAGAAAACGGAACGCTTATAGGATCACTTTGTTGTCTCTTCGTCTGTGAAGACCCATTATCTCAGGATTGCATGGAGGTATCGAGTTGAAATTTGAACTATGTACTTAAATTTGTAGCCCCTTGAATATGTGAAAATATTAAACTTTTAAATAAACAGGCAAAAGAGATATGGCCGTATATGTAACAAAAACGTGCTTTTTGACATTCTGGAAGGAATCAAAATTCACGGGTACTTCTCGGTAACGCCGAACCCTGAAATTTGGCATTAAGTAAGGCCTTATAGTACAATAGTATGTGTATAAACAAATCAGGAAACTGCAAAAAAATGTGATTAAGTTACAAAAAAAATATACTTTTTTGGATTCGCGAAAAATCTTCTGACACTGGATTTGGTAACTGAATTATTTATAAAAGTTAATTGGTATGGAACCCTCAGTGTCCCACTCGCACTTATCCAGTTATTTTTATATTTACCACCCATCCACAGAAAAGCCCAGCTTAACTTTGGGGAATTTAGCTGTTATTTTTTGACAACGAATGCCCAAATTGTTTGTGCATTCGTACCAGAATAATATATTTACAGTCATCTCCTCTTTGCAAGCCAAACTCCTTAAACACCGAGTTATTAGGATTCACAGAACATGTCACAACACGTTATAACACGTTCCTGGAATCTAACTCGCTAGTTTAACTAATCTGCTGTTTCTCGGAATCCGGTAATTCAAAAGTGATTCAATATTTATTAACTGTAAACACGTTTGCTTTGAATGTTATCAAGTTGTATTAACTATTGCATTACGTTGTTTGAAAACTGGTATCTCGATTTCCAGCTACCGTAGGCGAGGGATTGCGGACGGCGAGCAATGGGTAGCTCGCCGTCAGGTCGTTTGGTAACAGTCCGGACTAAGGCCAAGGCGTCGGCGGTGCGCACTGTTCCCGCGCGCCTCAAGGAGTTGTCAGCAAAACCTTTGGGACCAAGGGTTGATGCGAAAGCGACCTGGGATGAAGGCAAGGCAGGAACGGGGTAATCTACCACGTTCCTTACTTGCCTCGATCCCAGGTTTAGTCAGTAAGAGTCTGACACTGTTTCCCGCTACACCTCATTGGATGATTTTTGCCTAATATAAAAAAAAAGCAGGCGAACTTGTGGAAGGCCTTCCAAAGCTGCGTCTTCCGATTCACAGTCGCCACTCAAGAATCTTTCAGCCTCACCGACCATCCGTTCTACGATCAATTTGCCCTAGCCAATGCCACTTAAGTTTGGTGGTGATTCTTCAACCTATTTCAGTGACCTTGATTCTTTTGCGTATTTCTTTATTCCTGATATGATCACGTAAAGAAACTCCAAAATGTTATTACAATGTTATCAAAACAATATCATGAATTTGAGTGCCCATAATCTTCTTGTTCGGTGATAACGACTTTTCCCATAGACATTACTTGAGATTAACGCTCCGGAACTGTGTATAGGATTGACTGCTTTGCAATTTTTTTTATGAGCGGAGAAAATGAAGTTTCTGTTTGTCATGTTTGGACTTATTCTTTGCGAATACAAATAAAAAAAAGAAAGAAAGAAACAGTGTTTATTTTGCCCAAAATAGACGCACGTAATAATCGTAATATTACAATATGTTAAGTGTAAACCAGGTTTTATGTGTTTTATTTTATTTTATTAGGGACAACAAACAGCAGTATATTAAATATTACAGATGATTAAAACAATAACATTAACAAATATACTACTCACGACGCTATCCACAGATTAACATAAAAAAAATACTTAGCATAGGTTATTGTAAAAAATTACAATAATAATAAGGGCAAATTTAAAGGTACTTAAAACAAAGTTAAAATTACTCGGTTTGTTAAAGTGAAGTGAAAATAATGTGTTGCACCATAGACACAGAATAGCTAACGAAAAGGTTCGTTCGTTTAAATATAACAAAATAAATTCACTTCAACGGTTTACCCAGCATAAAAGTCAAAAATTATTGTGAGGAAAACAAAACAAAACAAAATGTTTTAACCCGGCAAAAATCGAAATCTTTTAAGCTATGCCAAGACATGGTACCTATTATGGTATACCATGTCCTGCCAACATTCATCTCATCATCATCATTACATAGTTTAAAACAAAGTTGCTCTGTCCCTATGTATGCTTAGATCTTTAAAAGTACGTCACGGATTTTGATGCGGTTTTCTGTAATAGATAGAGTGATTCAAGATGGAGGTTTATGCGTATAATACTTACTAAATATATTCAATATTCCAAGCTGGGGCGGGTCGCTAGTTAAATACTATAGCAAGTTCTAAAACTGGTAAATAAAATAAATCTTCACAACCTAAGTTACAGTAAGAAGTTGCATTTAAAGCAATGGTTACATATTACCACATCCAGATAGATTTTTGAGACAAGGAAAATTTGTAGCTCGCTTGGCAACTAACAAAACTTACACTGAATTTCTTAGAACAATATATGGTCCAAGCCTTTCAAAGTTATCTGGCAACTAAGTAAATAAATACACTCCAAAGACTATCTCTAAGTACATTATTCTTTGTCTCCGGGCAAAAATATATAACTTTCGTACAAAAATTATGGGAGATACACAGATAAGTTCAGTCATTTTGCTAAGTAATCGCTGAGCATGAGTGTACTCATAATATTAATGATTGAGATGGACTTTTGGAGAGCAATGATGACTGAGGGGTAACAGCCCTGACTTAGGAACTGACTGACTGTAGCTCGCAGGTTTACACCCAGCCAGGCGCATTACTTTGTGTAATTAATTTCATAACGACTGCTCTCAAAATCATCGTGAGGAAACTCATCCTAGAAACAAAACTTCGAAGGCATGTGACTTCCACCAACAAGCATTGGGCCCGCGTGGCGGATTACGGCCCCTTCCCTCTCCTAGAGAAGAGGCCTGTGTTTCAGCGGTGTAGCTGATGTTGATAGTGATAATGAGATGGACTTTTGTTTATAATATTGCCGTCCGTCAGGGTGTATTAAAAATATCATGCAGAAAATTTAAAAAGCAACAAAACGCGGCGTACATAATATATGTAAACACAAATCATGCATTAAAAATTATGGATGACCAAACCGAACAAAACACCACCATACGAAAATTGTCTCGTGAAGAATTTTAAACGTAAAATTAAAATGTTAATTAATAAATTAATTTCAAATCCACGATTACTGTTGCTGTCATGTTGGTATTACTGTTGTATGTTTTTAATATGCCTTCATTGTTATTGCATGCCTTAATTTCTCTAGAGACTCATTTTCTTCATAATTTCCGACTATTTGTAAAAGCTTGCCATTTTTATTATTCTTGAGAAAAATAAGAGATTGTTTGTACGGTTCTACTGCAGTTACTACGTAAATGGATACTTCTGAGATTGCAAGTCTGAAATATTCTTTAGCGGTGAATCTCGAAGCTTACGTCACTACCATCATTATTTTAAGCATTCATTCCTTTAAGCTTCAATAAATGAAGAAGGAATCTGAAAACAACCAGAAAAACTAATTACGAAACCTTATGTGAAGAATCGCCAAACAGCAGAAGAAAGAAAAAAATTTCTCTCTTCTGCTGTGTGGCGGTGAGCTGGGAATGCAAAACAATTGGTCATTGGAACTTAAAGATTCTGGAATTTGTACCATGGCAGATGTAGCATTTTAATGCCCTACAAGGTGAACAGATAACCTTCTGGAATCCGATGAATGCAAAATGTACAGGATTGTTGCATTGTGATGATACTTTGAGGATGCCTATATCCAACAGTGGGCGTCTTTTTATTGGAATGATAATGATTATAATGTATTTATATCGACGTCTAAAAGTTCTGTGCTTCTTGCATCAATTGAGTTCCTTTGAAAGACCTGGCCATCCTGAACTGGCTTGGCCTGACTGGTCTTCGTTACGGGAGCTTTTGCAAAATTACTTCTTTCGGTACGGAGTCGCCGCTATTTTAGAAGTTTTCTGTTTGATTCCTTTGGCAATTGTTCAGATTATGTTGGTAGATGCCGTTTATTGGTCGTAGTAGTGGTCGTAGTTGTAGGGCTTGCGGGTGTCTTTGTCAGGCCGTATGTTAACTGTCCAGACCAAGCCCAAGTAGTCGACGACGTTTAATGTTCTACTCGCTCCTCAAGGAGTTGTCAGCAAACCCTACGGGCACAGCTAGGTCGAAACCTACTGAGGCCGTGGGGCAACGCGAAAATATTACACCCAGGGCTCGGGAAAGAAGGAACAGGAGAGGATTTTTCCGATAAAAGTCTGATACTATCTCCTGCCCCCTCCAAGGGCACGGAGGAAGATGTCATAAGATGATTTTCCCCACCTAAAAAAAAGACGTCGTTTACCTGTAGATCACTTCAAAGTCACATGAATACGAAACAGTTTCCAAGAACAAAATGTATAAAAAATATATCACAATAGTTAATCCGTAGCCTTCTTTACCTAAAAATTCATGCCCATTCAATTTTAGAACACAACATAAAAAGAAAACTTGTTCCTAAGCCCCGCTTAATTTTCTTATTCAAAACCGAATTTAACAGCCCAAGAAGGGCATAACGAATGTCGTACAAAAAGGGCCAGATTAATGGGCCAAATGGCCAGTCATTAAGTACAGTTAACAGGATCCACAGTGTCAAGGGTTCGAGTGTATTTGTTCCGGAATAAATTTTCTTAGCCGATGAGTTCGCGGCGATATACGGGTGGGAGATTGTACGAGCAGAAAAGATTACAGAATTTTTGTAAGTGCTATTGATGGTTTTTTTTTTGTTTTAAGAATGGAAATTATACAGGGATTTCTTTCGCTCTTGACTGGAACACGAATACAGGATAAGTAAATGGTAAATGAAATTTCTTTAGTAAGTAGTTTCCTAAGGAACACTTCTAAAACTTATTTTTTTTCTTTTCGTCAGTTTAAACTAGTTGAGTCCGGTGTTTCCTACCTGACTACCCTGAGAAGAAACAACAAAAAATAACTTGGGGTCCAAAATCATATAAAACTTTTACTGTCTTCGACCCTGCTGGGTCCCTACGATTTCCTCAAATCTCCTTGAGGCGTGGAAAACTATGCGGTGACTCGTGTCAGTCCAGACGGTTACCAGACGTTCGGACGGTGTGTCACCCATTGCTCGCGTTCACAAGCCTACGCTTACAGTGGGTTGTGAAAATCGTCCAAAGACTTCTAGAGTCACACTTTTACTAAGTCCCACAGTCCGAATACAAGATACTGATTACTCTTAACTACTGATCTAAAAAATTACAAATGAGCCAAGTCTAATGTATATTTGAAGTCAACAAAGTCTAAATAATATTTATATATAAACTAGCTACTACTAGCAGCTCCGCTTGTATAAAAGTTACTTTCCCATTTTTATTATTTGTACACATAATAAAAGGCACCTTTATGCAAAATTTTAGGATATTTCTAGGTTTAAGAATTTGATGTATTATACTTACGCTATACGCTGATGAGTCATCATTTTGCCTCTTTATATGAAGAGAAGACGATGTTTACCAAAAAAATAGAATGTTGCAGGGTGATGAATTATGTTGGCAAATATCAAAAACATGCTCATTTTATACACAGTATAGATCTAAGGGCGCTTGCAAATTAAACGTTTCAGTCGGACCACTGCCACACGTTTACTGAGCCGCAGCTGGCCGGTTGCAGTAAGTTAGTACTCCAACAATAAGTGCCTAAATTGTAAACGTACGTTTACGTACGGATCCTGTAAAACTGTAGGGACCCAGCAGAACCGTTTGGACCCTGCAGAAGTGTCGAAGCCAACTGGGGCCAAGGGTTTGTGTCTGAAAGGAAGGCTCTAGCCCTGGTATAGATGGCGCCGTAGATACGGGGTAGGTTGTTTAGTCAGTAAGAATGTGACACTGTTTCCTGCTCAGGGCGGGATTCGTCATTCGGTGATTTTTACATATCAGAAAAAAAAAAACGTATCAACCGTGCGTTTGTGCGTTTGTATACCTGTGATGCGCTATTCAACACCGAACTAAGCGCGTGGTGCTTGTAACGTTGCTGTCCTGCTGTCGACCGTTCGCAGTGCGTTTGCTGCACTACCCGCTTTGTACGTAAAATACGATCATCCGTACCACTAACAAAAGCGTTACACCGTGGCTCTGGGAATAAGGCAAGGAAGGCACGGGGTAGGTTGTTTAGTCAGTAAGAGTCTGACACTGTTCCCCGCTCCGCCCAAGAGTGGGACTCGTCATTGGATGATTTTTACCTACCATAAAAAAATAAATAAAAAAAAAACAAAATAAAACCGTATCGACATTGCAACAGGCCGTTAAAAATCGCATAAATTGAAAGCGCCCTAAGCATCGTTTTATAGATACTTTTTTTTTAAGTTAAGGTTTCGGTGAGAGCGGAGGAAAGTCATTGTTGTACTATTTAGTTCAGATAATCTGATATTTTTAATGAAAACTTGGTCAACAAACAACCCTTTGCATCTCATGAGTAAAAACATAATATCTGAATTTGTCACACTTGAAAATACGTTGTCAAATAATTTTCCTTAATTTTTTCGAGAACGAGGGGTAGGTAAGTAATGTTTTCACATTCCACGATTAGTATGTCAGTTACGCTTTATTATTTCAAGTTTTCTTAAATTAAAAACAAAAAAAATAGTATGATATTACTCAAAACTATTTTAATGCAGTGGATGTTTTACGTAGTTATTGTCGTATTTTACATATCAAAATTCGGATGATTACACGCCGGAACTGATGTTTTTTTTATTTGTTATAAACTAATTCTTAAATGCAATCCATTCCACCTGAGGGAAATCAGTGATGCAATCGTTACTGGTGAGAAACACTAATTTAACCATAGATATAAGAAATAGGAGATATGTTGAGTAGTCAAAAATGTACCGGAACCCGCTGTCTGCAGTCATCCCCACTTCTACGTTCACTCACACGTTTGCAAATATACTTACGCACTCGCACACACATCCGCAATTCATAAATTCGATCATAATATACAGTGAATTTTAGACTTTATCGCTTATACACAGCGTATATTTTCCATTCACTGAACAAATTGCGCACACATTTGCACCAAACAATCGTCGATGTGCTGTGCAAAAGCAATTTATTTTACATTTACGCTAGTGATTGACTAAATAGAAAAGTTATCGATTTTTTTGTGCTATTTTTTATAATAATAATTTAATAATTTAACGTACTTTGACTAAGAATTCATTCCCCGTAACTAAAAAGATTCTCGCGGTCAAAGAGACCACACCCTATCTCCATGACTTCAAAGATCTTTAAAACAAAATGTTAATTAAAATCGGCCAGCCTCCCAGAACTCATTAACAATGCTTTGTGAATTTGCGGTGACGTCTTCATTTAGATACAATATATATGTTTCTTTTTATTATGTTTTTAATTTCTTTGTGTAGAGTCCTGATTGCTTTCAAATCGTGTTTCTGAAGTTTTCGGTTTGTTTCTTTTTGTTCTATGAGCGATTTTGTTTTGTTTCTTTGCTTTGTTTTAATGTAATTTAAGAGTGTTTTATTTCTCATTACAGAATTCAGTTTTGGTATATGTTTCTGATGTGTTACATTCATGGCATGATGTGGAGATAGATTAAGTGATATTGTTTTTAAAGAAGTAGCTTTTTGTAGACCTCTTACATGGTAAATTGATGACCTGATCAAGGTCGCGAGAATTAGATGAATGCGAGATTCACACGACCTGTGCCCTAATTCACGTAAAATCAAACAATCCCAATTTCATTGTCGTTCCATTGTCGTTCGATCGTAGTCCTATCCAAAATCGGTATTTACATATTCCTTGATGGGGATTCGATAGAACGAAAATCGAACGACTTCTAAACGACCTCTCTTAGATCGAACGAGTTCAAAATCGGTGTCGTTCAAACTCGATTGATGTATGGGAATACGAAAATGTCAAAGTCGGACCACTGTACGATGAATATCCACCTTGACGTTGTTGCCTTCTGGAGCCGAGGGTTGGTGCGAAAGTGTTACCGCGGCTCTGGGAATAAGGCAAGGAAGGAATGGGGTAGGTTTTTTAGTCAGTAAGAGTCTGACACTGTCTCCCGCTCCGCCTTAAAAACCTTTACGTTGTTGACGCTTCTACAGTTCGGAGTAAACGTAAACGAGAGACTGAAACAGTTTGCCTGCTGCAGTCTTCCCGTCCTATAATTTAGGTTCTTCAAGGCTAGTGTGAATAGGGTCTTAATAAACTAGTGCACCTCACATTAACGATCGCAGTCAAGCACTAGTTCATAACAACAAAAGAAAAAATACGACAAACAATCTATTTTACCTCATAATAATATTTGTATTTTAACACGCTGTAATTTTTTTTCTAAAAGCACCAATACATATAAATATTAACTCATGTTCGTCTGGCTGTCACATTACTTGTATACAACATGTCAGATTTTGAGCTGGGTCTAGAATCTCCATACAATAATAAAAAGACCTAAATATTAAAATGCCTGAAGATAAATTAATCTGACAATTGACATGAAAAATTCATATTTTAATAAAGTTTTATTTTCATTTATCATATGTATAGCCCGTTCCCAATTACTTTGAGATCGGCTTACAGACCAAAAGCATATCAAATTATTTTCAGTTTATGCAAAATCTGAATAAAGTTTTTTCAGTATCAGTAACGAAGTGATCATTTCCAATAATTTACTTACTAAAATATTAAAAAGATCACAAGTTATTATATGTATAATTATACATCACAACACTAAGTCGCTACCTTTTGCGAAGCAGTAATGCTGGCAAAGGAGGAGGCCGACCGCATAAGGTAACGGCGCTCACGCCCCAGTCGCTGCCGGGATTCCGATCCCGATTTCCGGCTACCGTAGTCGCGGGCTTGCAGACGGCGAGCAATGGGTAGGTCGTCGTCTGGTCACAGTATCCATCAGAATGTTATTCTTCGAGGTCACGACCCTCAGTTTAGTCTAGGATAAACGATGCAAGGAGGAGGAACCTTTACATAATAGTAATTATAGCGGAAATAGTCGATATTGCCATCAACATTTTAGCCAAATGACGTATTTTGCTGGACATATAAACAAGTTTCGCCACGTTGACAAGTCCTAAGACTTATTGCATTCAGCAGCCTCTTGCAGCTCAAACCAGATCTTTGGTCTACAATGTAGAAGATTTGTTATCAAATACATGATTAGATCAGGTAGATCGACTATTATCCTAGCTAGATTAGCACGTATGTATATAGAAACTATTTATCAAAATACAGAAAAGTTAAAAGTAAATCCGCGTGCAGCACATCATTGGCATTATATCGTCCAGCAAAACTTTTTTAACTTACAGCGCTCTGACACTGCGTGAACGTCTAAAATGTAGTATTAATGACATCAATGTAAAGGTGAAGATCACCTAAGTCAAGTTAAATGACTGTTCGGTACTCCTCATCTAGTGCGTAGTACATAATTATATATTGATAATCAGGCCACTCATAGAAAAAGCTTTCGATCATATAATATTATGATCCTTAAATAAATTTTATTTTATATTTTTCATTTAATAAAAACAATATTAATTCACTTACGTAATTACGAAACCAAATGACTTAAAACAATTTTTAATATCTCTTATTGTGTTTCGACGAAGTTAATTTTAAATTTATTTACCAATTTCGTATCAAAAATACAACGGGGATTCATTTAAATTGTTTTCCCGTAGGCGAAAAACGAAGCTTATGGAAAAATAATAAATTGTTTGAGGTAATTAAAAGATAAGATGGTTTTTGGTGAATATTAAAAAACCTGTTTTGATTTTAATATTGTCATCTACACTAATATAATAAAGAGGTAAAGTTTGTTTTTTTGTTAGTTTGTTTTTTTGTTTGTAGGGGGTAATCTCTGGAACTAATGGTTCGATTGGAAAAATTGAAGCTATAATAGAAAGCTGCTTTACTCCTGAGTGACATAGGCTATAAATTATATAACATGGATATTAACCGAGCTATCACAACTTTTGTCTCACAAATTTTCCGCGGACGAAGTCGCGGGCAGAAGCTAGTCTTGAATAAAGAAAAGTGATTTTTTAATTTTATATTTACTGATTTATTTTGAATACAAATGTGAATATTGCTAACAGTCTCGACTTACGAGTTGTAGACGCCCTACTTTCAAACCGTAGGGACTCTAGTCTTTCTCAAAGGAAGGCTTGGTCCCAGTGCAAAGGGCAAAGAAGGAATGGGTGGGGTGTTTAGTCAGTAAAAGTCTGACATTGTTTTTCGTTCCACCCAAGAGCGGGATTTGTCATTGGATGATTTTTGCCCACCAATAAAAAAAAGATGACAAAACATTTTACTGAGTTACAGACCCTTTACTAATGTCACAAATTATTTTACTGCTTTTTCAGACATCTGCACCTCCTAATTTGAAGCTTTGCGCATTTAAGGGGGCGTTCAAGTATTACGTAACGCGATTGGGGGGGAGGGGGTGTCTCGTAAAACGTTACGATGCGTTACAGGGACGGGGGGGGTCTTTCTTACTACACGTTACGTAACATTGTTTTTTTTTTAAATAAAAAATTAGGAAATCAAAACTCCCAAAATGGCAACCTTTTTTATATAAGTGGTACTTTTCATTTAGGAATCCCTCGATTGTATTAGTCTGGTCTTAGACAACGGCAAAAAAAAGCTGAAAAATAAAGAAAAGTTGAGGTAAAAATGCTCACTTTGAATGTTACGTAACGTTTAGAGAGGGGGAGGGGGGTACAGAAAAAAGTTACGGTGCGTTACAAGGGGGGGAGGGGGGTCAAAAATCTTCAAAAATTGCGTTACGTAATACTTGAACGCTCCCTAATCAAGATTCTAAATGATTTTTTTTTAATCCTTAAGGGTTTAATAAAAACATCTATTTTCAGGAACAAGTTTTGTGAAACATTCGAGTAAATCGTAAAATTACCGAATACGAACAGAGTTTTCAGGTGTTACTTTTGCATCAGATATCACTTTAGATTGCGTTAAATGAAGCAACAAGCTTTTAAACATGCCTAACATTGACGATAAGCGAGTGAGGAAGGCCCACCTTAAGTAAGGATCCCATACAACAAACGTCTACACTATGTATCTTTGTGCGCCAATCCGATTCGCAATGAGCAGGATTTTCATTCATGTCAATTAAAATTCCAGGTATTGGTACCAATATGCAACGTTGCTTATAGATTTAGTTTCCTGTTCTGATTACATTCTACTTGCAAGTTCTATTTTAGCCATTCTAAGTACCACATTGATGTTTCTACGGTTGAATAAGTAGTTTTGTGGTTCAAACAGAGCTCTGTATAATGAATACGTGAAGTCTACCTATTTTGGAGTGTGCTTTGAATGCTGAAAGGAATTTGTACTAGTCATCATCTTACCCTTATCCCATTTTATTTGGGGTCGGTGCAACATGTTTTTTTCTTCCACTCTGTCCTGTCACCCATCACACTATCAGTAACTCCCTTTTCTTTCATATCACTCCTCACACAATCCATCCATCTCTTCTTTGGTCTCCCCCTGCCTCTCCATCCATCTACGTGTAAACTCAAAACCCTTTTTGTGACATGCGTTTCATCTCTCCTCTTCACATGACCATACCAAGACAAACGATTTCCTTTTAACTTTTCAGTCACTGGCGCCACTTTCAGACTTCCTCTAATATACTCATTTCTCACTTTATCCATTCTCGTCACACCACACATCCATCTCAACATTCTCATCTCCGCTACATGCAGTCTTTTTTCATCCGTCTTTTTCACAGCCCAACATTCTGATCCATACAGTAGGACAGGTCTTATCACGGACTTGTAAATGTTGCCCTTTAACTTGAGGGGCATCCGTGGGTCGCAAGTTGTTCCCGTGACCTGTCGCCATTTCATCCATCCTGCGTTGATCCGATGCGTTACGTCTCGGTCTATCTCACCATCTCCTTGGACGAGCGACCCGAGATACCGAAAGTCGGAACAGATTGGTATGGGCGTCCCGGCAAGAGCTAAGGCCAGAGGACTGGAGAGACCGCCGAAATCACAGAACAAGTACTCCGTTTTGGTTCTACTTAATTTCAGGCCAACACTCTCCAGTCTGTGCCACCACACCTCCAATCTATTCTGGATCTCTTGACCACTCTCGGCAACCAGCACAATGTCATCGGCGAATAACATACACCAGGGAGCCTCTTCCTGAATGTCCGACGTAAGAGCGTCCATTATCATCAGGAAGAGGTAAGGGCTGAGAGCCGACCCTTGATGTAAGCCAACAGCCACATTGAAGCTGCTAGTGGTTCCTGCTGTAGACCGGACTTGGGTACTGCATCGACTGTACATCGCTCGGATCAACTGAACATACTTCCCAGGCACACCTTTCTCCTTAAGGGCCCACCACAGAACCTCACGAGGTACCCGGTCGTATGCCTTTTCGAGGTCAATGAATACCATGTGCAAGTTTTTATGTGCACCTCTGTATTTCTCACACAGCTGGCGTATAGCGAAAATGGCATCCGTTGTACCGCGACCTGGCATAAAACCGAATTGGTTCTGTGAAATTTCACTCTCTTCTCTCAACCGCCTCTCAATAACTTTCTCCCAGGCTTTCATAGTATGTGACATTAGCTTTATCCCTCTATAATTGTTGCACTCAAGCACATCACCTTTGTTTTTAAAAATGGGCACTAAAGAACTGTTGCACCACTCATCAGGTATGGCTTCTTCCCGCAACAACTTATTGAAGAACAAAGCTAACCACATCCATCCATCCACTTGCAATAACTTCCACACTTCAACTGGTATTCCATCTGGACCAATGGCTTTACCATTCTTCATACCATTTACTGCTATTTTGACTTCATCCATACTAACCATTCTTACTAACCCTACATTCACTGGTTTACTCTCTAAATTCCTACTCCAATTATTTTCCTCATTCATCAGTCTTTCAAAGTAGTCCTTCCACCTGTCCTTGATTTCTTCCTCATTCGATAGGACCATTCCTGCTTCATTCTTCACACATCTTACATGACAGACATCCCTCGCCTTTCTTTCTCTTGTTCTAGCAAGGCGATACAGCTCTTTTTGGCCTGCAGGACTGTCCAGTGTGTCGTACAATTTGTCCTGAGCCTTTGCTTTTGCTAAAGCTACGGCTTTTTTAGCTTTTTTCTTTAATAAGTCATACTCTCTCTTTCTTTCAGCTTTCAAACTACTGTTTTCCGCTCTTACACGCTGCCATTCCTTGAATTTCCTTTTCTTTTCTTTCAACACATTCTGAATTTCTATCGACCACCACCATGTATCCCTATCTATAGTGCCTTTTCCTCTCGACTCTCCCAAAATATCTTTCGCTGCATTCCTAATACATTCCGCCATCTCATTCCAGGTTTCATTTATACTTCGATCAGTCATGTCTCCCATCTCTATCATTTTGTCCACCACTCGCTCTCTAAACTTTTTCGCACAATCATTCTTCTCTAACATATGCCATTTTATTTTAGAAGGAGGACGCTCTTTGCTTTTATTGCTTTTAATTTTGACTACTGATTCCATAATCAGTAGTCGGTGCTGTGGGACCAGATCTTCTCCTGGTAGCACTTTGCAATTTTTGACGTGCTTTATGTTGTTACGCCTAACTAAAAAGTAATCAATTTGCGACTTGTGGAGACCGCTTTTATAAGTGATCAGGTGTTCCTCACTTTTTTTAAACCAAGTATTAGCAACTGCTAGGTCAAAAGCTGTAGCAGATTGTAGCAACGTTTCTCCTTCATTATTTGGCCTTCCAAAGTCCCATCCTCCATGTACTCTTTCATAAATCCCTTTCATTCTTCCCACATGTCCATTAAAGTCACCTCCAACTATCAATTCCTCATGTACAGGAATGGTCATTATGACACTATCAAAATCCTCCCAAAACTTCTCTTTCACCATTTCATCGCATCCTGCTTGTGGAGCATACACACTGACTACATTCAACATCACATTCTCTATCATAACTTTCACAACTATAAATCTATCATTAATCCTTTGTACTTCCATCACGCTTTCTTTCAACCTACTATCTAGCACTATACCTACACCATTCCTTTTTCCATCACTTCCACAATAATAGAACTTATATCCCTCGCCAATTTCTCTCGCTTTCGTTCCTCTCCATTTTGTTTCCTGCAAGCATGCTATATTTATCCGTCTTCTTTTCAGTACATCCGCTAACTCTCTGGCCCTTCCAGTCATTGTCCCAACATTCCAACTCCCATACCTCAATCTCATTTCCCGAGCTAGCTTCTTACGTTGCACCCGCCCGGGATGGTGCAACAACCCTGGTCCATTTCCCACAGGAGCCGGGTGCTGCCCCTGCGCGTCGCCTGTGGGGTACGCCCTAATCCTATCGCGCATTCCATTCGTATTTATCATGTTGCAAAAAAGGATTTGGCTACTGTTTTATAGCCGGCCGCCTGCCTGACGCTAACCCTCCTTGGGAATGCAGTTGTTGGTAGTTTACCCGCAACCACGCTGTGACCTGAGGTGCTTAGCAATACGCACGGTCTTAAAGATGTCCCTTAGTCGCCTCTTACGACACCCACGGGAAGAAATGGGATGGTGGTATTCTTAACGTCCGGCACCATACGGAACCGAAATCGAAACCGAAATCGAACCGAAATCGAAATCGAAACCGAAATCGAACCGAATCGAAAGGAATTTGTACTAGTGTTTGTAATAAATGAGATGTGTAGTTTATGAAACAGCTCGTTAATAAGAACTAAAGCATCTGTTTTCGACAAAACTTAGCACCGTTAATTGTAACCTCGACTCCAGAAATAAGGCAAGGAAGGTACGGGGTAGGTTTTTTAGTCAGTAAGAGTCTGACACTGGTCTCCCGCTCCGCCCAAGAGCGGGTTTCGTCATTGGATGATTTTCACCTACCATAAAAAAAAAAAAAAAAGCACCGTTAGCTACTGCGACGACCGGAGGGCGACAGCGGCTTGCGATTGGATGACTCTTAAATATTTTCGGGCTTTGGTACAGGCCATGATCCGGAGCGAGGAAAAGCGACGGTTGGTCGTCTCCTTCTGCGAAATAGTAATGTTGGCAAAGGAGGAGGCCGACCACATGAGGTAAAGGCGCTCACACCAGGCACCGACTCCAAAAAGAAGTAATATATTTTGAATATTTGCAAAATATGAATGTCAAATAAGTTTCCCTATAAATTAAGTTTCTTTACAGCAATTCAAATTTTTATTTTTAACTTTTTAGTGTAGGAACTTTTGTCGTTTGGCTTTTTTTGAAGGGGTTTTTTTTTGTAAAAAGTTTTTTTTATTTTTAAATTTATTTTATTGATTAACAATAAAATAAATTAAAAAAAAAGATCTTACATTGAATCATCCGTATCGTCACAGATATACGTCAGTAGTCACAGAAGACTGTGTAATAGTATTGTTTAAAATTACAATATAATTAGGTTTTCTCGGAAACGGAACAGTCTACACTATTGTTGGAAACACATTGCTTACGACGAAACCAGTCTAATTAAATGCTGTTGATGTTGTTTTGCAATAAGGTAATTTCTATCAAAACATTTCGATTGTAGAGTCCATTTATTAATCAAGGGAAGACAATCTGCCTTCAGTTTTGCCAAGGTATTTTGCGTTACCCAGATCATGGGTACTTCTTCAGAGTACAACACTGGTATTCAGCTTCATTCGTTTAGCCTGGAAGCTGATCCCAACTTCATCATCATCAACATCATGGCAGCCGAAAGGCGTCCACTGTTGGACATAGGCCTCTCCTAGTGTCCTGTACGTCCCGCATCCATTGGTTTCTCGCAATCCTCGTCAAGTCAAGTTTTCAAGCCCTAAAAATCGCAGAGCCTAACATCAGACTCGCCAAAATCGGACAGCTGTACTGTACTCCGATTTAAAAACTTGATATTAAAATATATATCTTACTTCTTACTAATGTTATAAATGCGAAGGTTACGATGTTTGGATATTTGGATGTTTGGATGTTTGTTACTCAATCACGCCGAAACGGCTGGACGGATCTGGATGAAATTTGGCACAGGCATAGGAATAGGACATAGGCTACTTTTTATACCGGAAAAACATAAGGTTCCTGAGGGATTTCCCATTTCGTTTGATCAAGTGTAAAATTATCATATTGTATAGGGCAATCCCAATACCACGCGGGCGAAGCCGCGGGCAAAAGCTAGTATATATAAATATATATATTAAAACTTCTACATATAACTCTACGTCTACACTGCTTTTACTACATAAACCAACAAAGTAACATCACTACAGTTAGCAGTGTTCTCAAGTCCCATGCGATCCCAAAGTTTGGATGACTCCTTACTGTAAATAATTTACAAACTAATCCTTTCGCACGCTCGGGGTTGAAACTAGTGTTCCACTTTAATATTCGTGTCAAAAATAATTTACAGGTTTTATCGACTTGTCTCTCAAGACTTTGCTTTGCTGACTGCTATACCGGAGGTTGTGAGTTCAATTCCCACCCAGGATAAATGTTTGTGTGATGAGCACGATCATTTGTTCTGTGTCTGGGTGTAATTTGTCTATAATATGTATGTATTTAGGAATATTTAAGTATGTTTATCAGTTGTCTAATACTCATAACACAAGCTCTGCATAGTTTGGGACTAGACAATGTGGTGTGATAGTTGTGGAGTATATACTAAGGTTCGACAGTTTTTATGGTGGGATAAATCATCTAATGACGAATCCCGCCCTTAGGTGGAGCGGGAAACAGTGTCAGACTCTTACTAACTTAACGACCCACCACTTTCCGTCTTAGCCTTCACACCAGGGTCGGAGCGTCCTATCAGAAGTCAGGTCGGGGCCCCAGTAAAGGTTCGACAGTTAAACAACCTCTTTTGATCTCTGTTTAACAAATTTTGATTTTTTAAGGCATTAAGTATGCCCATGTACCCTTGTGTAGCATTAAGTTTTAATAAAGAAATAAACATCATTACTTACGTCTATTATAGTTATGCTTATTATTATTACGAGTTCAGTCATAAATCCCTTTTACAAGCTTTATATTATTTTCACCTGTCCTATGTTTGTAATCAAATCTTGCAAATTAAATTTGATCCACTTCCACCTTCATCATCATTAATGATTGATTTGAAATTTTGCATGCATATGTCAATTAGATGACAATGCAAAAATATTATGTCATGGAACTCCATGACATGACAACTCGCTATTCCATCATCAGATCAGTTGATCTGATGATGGAATAGCGAGTTGGCCATAGGTACTCTGTAATTAAACGGCAAAACCACTCGAGTTTGGGAATGTAACTTCATTCAACCTTTGTATATAATATAACATACAAATACAAAGGTTGCATGCAGTTTTAAATTAATTAATAAAATATTCCTATCTATTATTTCACTCGATCATGAGTACTGTGATGACTATAAAGAGATCACATGCGTTACGAATTAGCGCACTGGCTTGTAAGACGTTCGCAGACTATTCGTAGTTTAAATTTAAAATTACTTGAATAAAAAAATAGTATGTTGTTTTATATTAATTGTATGTCGAACCGTCAGAGTGAAAATACAGAAAAAGTTTGGGTTTTATTTGCTGCTACCACGATCCTGGTACTGGAGCGCCCCGAAGAAGAGTCCTCGGGTCGCTACAGTACATAGGTACCAATGCAAAGTCCATTGAATTGACTGATTAATGCATTCCAAAGTTATTTTTGTTTCAAACAAACCATCATTTCACAGTGTGGTTTTAACATGATCTGATTGTACTGATTTGTGCAACATCAATGAAATTTGAAATGTTTTCAACATTTTTTATTCGTGTTCGAAATGGTTTTGGTAACTATGATTGATAATTAATTAAGGGTGGATAATTGCAAATAATTCAATGTGTTTGATGGTTATATGATCTTTTTTTACTTGTAATCTTCCTGCTTACCAAACTTTAATAAACTAACGTAAAACCTATGCGTAAAACTTTATAATATCTTCGCTCCCAACAATAGAAAATTGTGATAAATGAAGAACCGGTCGACCGATTTTGTGCAAACTTCACATAAACCATCTTTTAAATAGTCCCAACAAAGCCTAAACATTTGGTTTGGATAGGTGAGCCCGTTGTTGAGTTATAAAATTACAACGACAAGTGGCATTGATTTTTATATATATAGATGTTTGGGTCATAATTTGGGTAGATTGGGCAATGGGCCTCATCAAAAGACATAGAGCGCGCGATGAAAAGGCTCGGAGTTTTCTTATGTGATTGCACCAGGAATGAAGGATTTTGATTAGAATGGTTTTTTTATGGTGACCAGAAATCATCCAATGACGAATCCCAGTCTTGGGCGTGGAAACAGTGGCAGACTCTTACCCACTAAACACCCCACCCCGTTATTTCTTTGCCTTTCGCACTGGGGCTAAGCCTTCCTTTCAGAAAGAGACCCTGGGCCCTAACAGGCTTCAACCCTTTTGCAGAGTCCGTACAGTTTTGCTGACAAAACCATAAGGCTCGCGGGAACAGAGCGCGCTGTCAGCGACTTGGCTCGGACCGGACTGTTACCGGCGAGCTACCCTTTGCTCGCTGTCCGTATTGATTTGAATGGTGACACCTGTCATTTCTTCCTCCCAAATCTAGTACAGGAACCTCGCGTTCTGATCATGTCCGATTAGAATGTATTGCACGCGGGAGGTGGGGAAGCTATAACTTTTATGGCATGCCATAATCACGGTGTTATGTGCCAATACCACAATGATTAAGGCATGCCCATGCCATGGTCGAGTAAATAGAACTTAAAGTCTACTCTTAATAATGATGAAAATACTCACTGTTATTAAAAAATATTTTAGTACATTTTACTGAAGAAAACTGCTTTCGATAAAGAAAAAGCTAGATGTAAACATTCAGAGGAAAAAAGGAATTCTAATAAGATTTTTTGCTGTAGCAAAAGAAATTAACAAAACTTTTTATTATCTTAACTTTTTTCAGTTCTTGTCTTAGATTTATGTAATTTATTTAGTCTTACGTAATATTCTGGGAAGTTTTATGTGTTTAACTATTTATTAGTTAACTAGCTTTTGCCCGCGGCTTCGCCTACGTGGTATTGGGGTTGGAGTTGGGGTTTCCGGGATAAAAAGTAGCCTTTGTCCTATTCCGGAGTGTATCCTATGCCTGTGCCAAATTTCATTCAGATCCGTCCAGCCGTTTTGGCGTGATTGAGTAACAAACATCCAAACATGGTAACTTTCGCATTTATAATATTAGTAAGATAAGATTATTTTTTCTATTAATAGATATTGCTGTGTGATTGGTTTCAGTATTAGGTATTTTCAGCATAAACCACCTGCCTGTAAAAAATAATCAATTTAAGAAATTCAATTTGTTTCGGTGTTTCTTCTCAGTATAATCTGTTGAGTTGAGAAACACCGGTTCATCTAGTTTAAACTGACGAAAATAAATATTGACGTACTTTAAAACGGATCACTTTGTTGTTCGTCAGTTTGTCTGTCTGTCTGTCAAAGTTTTGGTTTTTTTTGGTGGGAAAAATCAAACAAACAACACAACACTCACAAACGCACCAAGCACCACGGAACCTGCCCTTGGGTGGGGAGGGAAACAGTGTCAGACTCTTACTGACTAAAATGACCCACCCCATTCCTTCTTAGCTCTTATTCGGGTGTCGGACCTTCCTTTCAGAAACTGGACTGGAGCCCAAGTAGGCTCCGTCCCTGCAGTTGGGCATCTACATTTGCTGACCACTCCTTAAAGCGCGGGAACAGAGCGCGCCGTCGACGACCCTGGCTTGGTCTGGACCGCTGCTAGACGATCGGCCGGTGAGCTACCTATTGCTCGCCGTCCACAAGTCCTCTTTATCCTGGGGTTCACGTGTAGTTATCGATTTGAAATTAAACCATGTACTCAAGCTCGCGGTTCCTTGACTCTGTGACAATTAAACTTACGGAGAAAAAACGCTACGGCCGTATACATATTTCGCATAAAAACGTACATTTCACATTTTCAAAAGGAATCAAAATACATTCCGCAGACTTAAAATTAAAAACTCATAGATCAAGTATAGGAAAATAACTAAAAACTTTTTTGGGATAGAAATGTTGTTTTTTACAAGCAACATTCTGCAGAATCCTCAGTGTGTGAGTCCGACTCGAACTTGAAAGTTTTTTTTAAACCTATTTGCAAAATAAACTTCTCATTTATCATTCATTAAAGAAAGAAAGAAAAAAAAGAAAGAATGCATCTCACGCACGTAATTAATACAACAAAGTTCAAAACATTAAAATAAAATGACACGGTAGAAACTGCATAAACTAAAAATAAAAACCGCACGAACGCAATTCCGTATCGCATTATTCCGCACACAACAACAACAAAACATTAGTTTAATTGTGCTAGATAACAATGTTGTTCTACAAACAATCAACACTTCCTACGTTTTCATTTGTTTCAACCCCTATTTATACGAGTAAGGGGTTGAAATTAAAAATAGCGACATAGGAGCGGTAGTTAGGTTAAATTCTTTAAACAAATAAAAGGTACAAATAATTATGTTAACATCTTCATAATTTTAGCTCAAAGACGTCCACTATTGGGCATATACCTTCCCCAAATGTCGCCATAATGATCGGTACTCTGCGTCTTGTATACATCGGATTCCCGCAACCTTTACCAGGTCATCGGTCCATTTTGTAGAATGCCTTCCAACGCGTGTCTGTGATTACAAATATATATGCGCTTAATATTGGATACTTATTTTTAAGACTTGGGCTCGGTCTGTGCGGTTACCGGACGGTAAGCTACCCATTGCTCGTCGTCCACAAGTCCACACTTACAGCTAAATTGAAGTTGAAATTCCTGCTGTTGGGGCGTGAAGAAGGATTTACATGTGCGGCATCCTCTTATCTTTGCTTTACTGCTTCATAAAAGGGAGCGACCGTCTAAATATTACACATCGCCTAAAGTAATAATCGTTTATTAAATAGGATTACTTTGAACCGTAACCTCTTTGGATCGCGCACTTTTGTTCCCGCATACGTTGTTTTTCTTTACTTTAATAATATTTTTTAGTTTTTATAAATACAATTTTGATATGTTTCATTGTTCACACCACGATATTATAATTGAAAGTTGTCACTACTCAGGTCCCCAAGATACAGGTCCTACCTAGTTTGGGGATCATCATCCAAAAATATATAATAATATAAAATAGTTACAAGTGATATTTAGATTATGCATTAGTTTTAAGATGTATTTTACTGTAACAATGAATAATAAACATTTACTTTACTTACTTACTATACTTGAAGAAGATGTCAGCAAACTTAGAGGCTCAACTGCAGGGCCGAAGCCTACTAGGGCCTTGGACTAATTTCTGAAAAGTAGTTCCGACCCCAGTGTGAAAGCTAAGAAGGAACGGGGTGAGTCATTTACTCATTAAGAGTTAGATGCTTCGCTCAAGTGCGGAATTCATCATTGGGTATTTTTTTTCCACCATAAAAAATCTTTTTTGGTATTTGTTTTTTACATTAACTTCTTCACATCATAGTCATTAGGCCATGGTGAAATCGTGCTCGGAGTACGAGCGGCATTGCTACGTTGAATGCTTAATACTGTAAGCAAAGAATGAGGGTTTCCCTATGGTCACGCAAAAAGTCAATCAGAAATATTTTTACGTACACTCGAACCCCAAGACCCCAAGCGTTTAAATGATCGTTAAGTGGAATGATTAACTTATAAACATCTAAATATACAGATATTAAATATAATAGTAGGAATTTTGTGTATAACTGGTACTTGGGGCAAGTTAGAAGCTTATTTCGATGTCAAAGTGTATTTATTTTTGTCGAGACATTGGCTTTGCTGTAGTCCCTCCAACGACAACATATTGACTGTTGGTAAATCGAAGTGTTTTTGGAGTTATACGGAACAGAGAGTAAAGTCCCACCTCCGTTTAAAATGGGTAGATCCTCCGACCAGACAGGTGTTATATCTGGTGGGCTGCTGCCCGTTAGTTGATTTTGGGCTGTTCTATATGTTTAAATCGTGCAAAGAACTTTGATTACGCGATGCAGGATTCTTAAGATTCAGGTTCTTAAGTGACGCCATAGATGGTGCTGCAAGTTTGTGTCAGTCCTCGCAGTAGGCGTCCTGATCATCCAGCCTCATCTTTACAGGCCTGCCTCTACGGCGCTTTTCTTCTGCAGGATCCCACTATGTTTCGACGTATGCCCATCAGTCCCCGTCCATGCGGTTGCCATTGTCCATGCCAATCTCTTCTGAGCCTAGCAACCTTTTTGCCCACGTCTATTTTTCTTCTGCATCTTCCTGCCCTCATCCCATATTACTTGGAGTCAGCGCAACACGTTTTTTTCTTTCACTCTATCTTGTCACCCGTCTTTTACCCATGTGTATTATGCCTCACAATACATATTAGTACTCAAATGCTGCATTTTTTTTTCATACCACGAAAATCCCTTGATGAGGATTTTCGTGGTATGGTTGGTTTGGTTTACTATATTCCGTCTGACAATATACAGTGTATTTGCGATGATGTACTTTGTGTATATTCAAAACTGTTTGTTATATCAGTATTTACGTTTGTGTTAACGTCAAAACATCGCATGAACTGTGGGACGCTTAAAAACTTTTATTTTGTTTCGCCCCCGAAGTGGACGGGTGTTAGGTCGGAATATTCCCAGTTCGGTAGTTTTCTATTTGAAACTGTTAATAGCTTATGTTTTTCTTTCATGGTTTTAGGTTCTTGAGACGTTAGGTTCTTATTATTTACTAGCCTTCTGCCAGCGGCTTCGCCCGCGTGCGCAAACTTTGGGAAAATTCTTCCTCAGTTTTCGTCTACGTCATAAAAAGAAGCGCTGTGCAAAATTTCACTCTCCTAGTACCAGTAGTTTGAGTGAGTGAGTTTTTGTGCGTTGATATGATTGTCAGTCAGTCAGTTTCTCCTTTTATATATATAGATAGATGAATCTCTGTGAAGTGAAGCACAAAGATTTAGCGGTGAGATTGCTCGAAAAAGTGTGACGCTGAAAAGCGGTAAAAAGGTGAGAAATAAAAAGACAAAATTATTTACTTGAGAATGCGTTTTTTCATAGTTTTCTTGGTTTTCAAAAGTTTCTTGGTAACCAAAATAATTATAATTTGTTAATTAAATAAACTACAAAAGCCCAAAACATGATTATTAAATAATTACTGAACGATATAATTTCATAATTAAAATGTGTAATTATTTATAATACTAGTTCCTGTCGTTAATAAATTCAAATAATTGCATGATTGAGTGAACAAATTTAACATGGGGTCGGTAGACCGGACATATTGTTAAATGTGTTATAATTTATGTGAAATTTGGTGGTAAAACTTAATTAAAATTATTATGTAGTTAATAATTGTTGCATGCTACAACCCCTATTGACCCGATCAAGGGTTGATTGTCACAAATTATTTATTGTTTAGCTCTATGAAACATAAATAATAACATACAATCAATCTGATATTTAGCAGCGTCGGCGTAATGAGTGATTTGTGGTTGCACTATATTATTGTGTTGTGGATTCAATTTCCATAAGCGTTTTGAATTTTATGGCCTACAGATATTTGTTCCAAGTCTTGGTGTCTTATTTCTGTGACTTTACGAGTTTGTAGACGCTCCTTACTCGATATTTATTTACACGATATTTATCATTGTTGTGTTTTTAGTTTATACGACTGTGTGAGGTACAAATAAACGTTTTTCTTTTTTTCTTTCCTTACAGAAATAATTAAAAACGTGTAGTCAAATAAAATAAAAATGCCTTTAGGTTTTAAATTAATAGCTAAATTTTGCTGTCATTGTAAAAACAAGTTTGCCCTCAGAAGAAAATAAATTACTAACTCAATTAATCATGTACCAATTGACTGTTAACTTAACAACCCGAAGCTACAGTAAAATGCTAAAACTAAAAGACATTATTGATATTTAAATAAATATAGTCAATCATGAATGTCTTCACTGGTTTTCAAAACTACGCTCAAAATATAATTTAAAGAGAGTTAGTTTTTAAACAAAACGCTCGCGAACGTATTCGCGATCAACGTGCTTATGTCATAAAAAATATTATTACATCTTAAGGGACCTAATGATAGCATCGGTAGACAGCATTACTGTAGCCGAATAATGGCCCATGGAAGGAATTTAACTGGTTTTGCCATTGACACGCGACGAAGAAGAAGACTATATACATATTTTTATAGGACTTTTTGGTTATAGGACATTCCGTTATGATGTTTTCCATCACTTTTTTAAAAGCAGCGGTGATTAAGTAAATTACACAAAGTAATGCACTTGTCTGGGTTGAACCAGCAATCGCACTCACACACGCCCGCACGCTCGCACTTGCACTCGTAAGTCATGATATGTATAAAAAATATTATATGCTATAGTCCCAAACAAACTTTTCCCTAACTGGACCACCCCCAAACAACATCGCAAGCCAAACTTGTGCCTTGGTGGACTCACACGGCAAAACTTGTACTGTATTTTATTCTACACAACTGATCTTACTCCGCATACTTTATACTTTGATTTCTTACTTAAGCTGCTGCATTATTCACTGGTTTAAAGTTGGAAAGCGCTTTTTAAGCTGGAGATGTTTGCGGAAATGTTAGAAGCAGTTTGTTTTATGGCGCTTTATTGGACTGTTGCTAGAAGATGTGGAACTATCATTATAAGATGTTCGTAAAGCTATGGGACATAATCTCCTCTACAAGAAAGCAGTGGTAACCAATTTGTAACGGTTCTAACTTACGAGTTATAGTTTGCTGGTTCAATCCAGACATGTGTGCCGCGACAAGTCGCGGCTTGGCAGACAGAGCTCCGTGGGTAATGCTTCTGAATAGAGTTGTAGATCGTTGGTTTAAACTCAGCCAGGGGCATGACGGGTGGTGGTGGTTGTCGCCTCCTTTTGTTTTTTGCATTGCTAGGAAAGGAGGAGGCCGACCACATGAGGCAACGGTGCTCACGCCACAGTCGCCACCGGGGTCCCTATCTCGATTTCCGGCCAGCGTAGGAATTTGTTTACGGACGGCAAGCAATGGATAGCTCGCTGTCCGACAGTTCGGCAACCGTTCAGACCAAGCCCAAAGCTCTAGAGTTCCACGCGCTCTTCAAGGATATGTTAACAAATCCTCAGAGTCCTCAGATCGAGGCCAAATCGTCGACGACGCGTATTGTTCCCCAAGCAGTCTGCTACCCACACCCTGGGAAGTCTTCAAATATTTATATTATCAATAGAATCACGTAAACCCAATAAATAACATCATATTCCTGAAAATTAAGATCATTAGCCGAATTCAAGTTAGTCACGTCTTATTAAATGTAAAATATTGAACATCTTCTGAAGTTTTCAGTTCCTAACTCAAAGTTCACTGGTTTTATGGCGAACTTTGTTTAAACGATTTTCTTTAACTTAGCTACTTAGCTTTCGTATTTGCCCTAAATTTTCAAAATTATACTTTGGGAAATACTTTTTAAATACTCGAAAGTCAACTCCTATTACCGGTTTGGGGCATGCAATATACTACTTTAAACAGAAAATTGCACGCCTGTTGTAATTAATGCATCACCTTTGGGTGATGCAAAGGAATCACCAAAATAAAATGTTTTGCGAGCCCAAAACCGGTAATAGGAATTGACTTTCAAATATTAAAAATGTATTTTCCGAAGTTGACTGATAGAAACTGTCAGTCATCTCTATGACTGACAGTCTCTCCAATGAATTTATAAGTACCTATATCCGTGATGTGCATCACCCAAAGGTTGACTGGTAGAAACTGTCAGTCATCTCTATGACTGTCTCTCCAATGGTCTTATAAGTACCTATATCCGTGATGTCCCAAATAGGTTCACAAGACCTTAAAGCACCTGTAACATGAAATTAACGTGATTTACAAACCAAATAAAACCCAAGCATACACCTCAAAGAACCACTCGGTGATATACACCGTGCATCCATCAGGCCAAGCAATCTAGTCACAAAGGGAGGTCCGTAAACTAAGAATCAGCTCTCAATCAGCCTGCAAATATATTTTCCTTAACACTGACCTTGATCCAAACAGCCAATAAAATATTCCCCTGAACCCAAAACGGATTACATTACGTAGACATAGAGAACTGGATTGAGTATTTTTTTATAGTACTCTACAACTGCCATGGCCACTTTCGAATTTGCAGTTTTTTTTTTTCATGGCACCTCGAACCAAATTTTCTCATTAAGTAGTTTCGTTACCATTTGATGAGTTCTGCTTGCAAAAAAAGACTGAATTACAATACATGTCCTTTTACTGAAGCTCGTACACGTCACGCTGACAACCTATGACGAAGAAAAATATTAAAAAAAGGAATGTACCTACCATGCCTGTAACAAGGACTACCTTTAGAAAAGACAACAACTAATTGCTTTTCCCCTCTCCCACTATTCCCTTAACAGCTAAACAGGTCTGTCCAGTCATCTGGTAGTCCAGTCCAAGTCTTTGACGCCGGCGCGTTCTGTTCCAGACTGCCTCAAGGATTTGTCAGCAAACCTAGAAGCCCAGCTGTAGGGCCGAAGCCTACTGAGGCATTGTTCAGGTTTCCCTCAGTATGAATGCTAAGAAGGAACGGGATGGGTGTTTTAGTCAGTAAGAGTTGAGTACCCACCCAAGGGCGGGATTCGTCATTAGGTGATTTTTTCAGCATAAAAAAGCTACTAACCTCATAATTAATATTTATTTACTTTATTTATGTTAGTCTATAAGGTATATATCTATGGGCCAAGATGCCTGAAAATAAATGATTTATTATTATTATTATTGTTTTACCTTTCTCTCTTCTTAATGTGTTACCTGTTTAGCTAAACAGGTAACACTCAGTCCACTTCTCTACATCTTTACTCCTGCCCAAAATGGATTACACCACAAATACCCGTGTGTCACTCTGATTGTCACATTTGTCTTTTTTACGATGTTCAATGACGTTGGTACGGACACCGGCGCCATCTTATAATTTCGTGACCTTACAGATAAAAGAAAAAGTTGGATTGACTTTGATCTTTTGAGATTTTTATTACGATCCTGATCTCATTTTAGGGGTCCTTCATAATTCAATTTAGGAAATTCGACTGTGTTAAAGTGATCTAAGAGACTATGTAGGACAGTGGAAACGGATCTCGCGATATATATAAACTAGCGGCTGCCCGCGACTTCGTACGCGTGGATCTCGTTTCGTTTTACCCCTTAGGGATGGAGTTTCGTAAAATCCGTTCTTAGCATCTATCGAGCATACATTTTAAATTTCAACTCTCCTAAGTACTTCAAACACATAGGACTTTCATACAAACTTCTAACCCCCCTTTTATCCCCTTAGCCCCCTAATTGATTTCTAAGGATAGGTACATTATTAGTTCACCACCACAACATCTAAAGAGTATACATTTTAAATTTCAAGTCTCTTACTTCAAAAACAGAGGACTTTCATACAAACTTTTAACCCCCTTTAGACTCCCTTAGGGGTTGAATTTTGCAAAATTCCGTCTTAGTGAGCACCTACGTTCTAAAAGGAACCCCCATGAGAACTCATTTGAACTTAACTTGAACGTAACTCAGAGCTTCTCAGATTTTGTTGTGCAAGGCGTTGCGAACGTTCGACACTCGACTCTCGTACGCGTACCTGTGAGTTTCTCTGACTTTGTTCAGCAAGTCGTTGTGAACGTTCACGTGAAGATTCTTTCATACGACGTATTTTTGCTACCCGTGCTTGAGAATTATGTTTAGAAAGTTGAGACCTGGCTCTCTTAGGCATTATCAAACATTTAAAAAAATATTAATATGTAGCGTGTAATATTCTAGCTCAGAAAAGAACTGTTGTTTAGCCCTGAAAAGAACTGTTGGTTACCCCTGAAAAGAACTGTTGGTTAGCCCTGAAAAGAACTGTTGATTAACTCTGAGAAGAAATGATGATTAGCTCTGAGAAGAACTTTTATATGAGTTTATTTTTTAAGAACGAAATCGAAAAAAAATCGCACGAACATTATTAGACTTCGCGCACGACCGCTGCGTAAGGAGCAGAACTATTGCCTGCGCCGCGTGGGAACCTTACTCATAGATCTAAACTCCCCTCCCGCATGCATACCCCCGCCTTGGTGACGGTCATTTCGTAACGGGCCGTGCAGCAGAAATCGTAATATTTTAATTCGCCATAACTTCAAAACCAAACCTCCAATTTTCGGCGGTAAGTCCCCTCTTTGAGGCGTGACTGGATAGATCTCACAGCGTCCTCACCTTCCGCATGACGCAGGTTCTCACCTAATATGGCAAGTTCGGGAGATTCCTGCACCGGATTCGTGCGGAAGAGATGCTCGGGTGTCGCCACTGTGTGGCCGTGTGAGCACACGGTGGAGATGTGCCCCGCTTGGGAAAAGCATCGCTGTGTCCTCGTGGGGGTGATCGGTAGCGGCGACCTCTTGCGCCGGCCCTTGGTTCAGGTCATGGTCCCCAGCGAAGAGGAATAGCAGGCGGTCATTCAGCGAAGCAGTAATGCTCGTAAAGAAGGAGGCCGACCGCATAAGGCAAAGGCAACAGCGCCCTCGCCGTATTCGTCACCGCCGCGCTCCCGCCGATATCCGGCCACCGTAAACATGGGCTCGCGGACGGCGAGCATTGGGTAGCTCACCGTCCGGCCGTCTGGTAACTGTCCAGACCGAATCCAAGTCGTCAACGGCTTGCGTTGTTCCCGCGCGCCTCAAGGAGTTGTCAGCAAACTGTGGGGGCCCTGCAGGGTCGAAGCCTCCTGGTCCAAGGGTAGATGTGAAAGCGTAACACCAGGGCCTAGGAATAAGGCAAGGAAAGAATGGGGCAGATTTTTTAGTCAGTAAGAGTCTGACACTGTTCCGCTCCGCCCAGAAGCGGGATTCGTCATTGGATGATTTTAACTCAACTTTTTTGTAAAAAAAATTTAAGTTGTCTTCAGAGGAAGACAAATTAAAAAAAAAGACTGCTCAAGATTTTGAGGGTTTTGTTGGAACTTGAATTTGTCAAAACGAAATGTACCATAGAATTTTTATGACGAAAGTCTGCCATCTATGAATTATATGAATAACTAACTACTTACCTACGAACGTGATAAAATTTAAATTATGAATTTCTAAAAAGTGTTAACTTGTAACTTGATTTGATTTTTATGTATTTTCATAGATGGCGCTGCTTCAAAATTGTGTTTTACATTCTTTAAACTATGTTTTTCTCCAAGTTACTTAAATGACGTAGTTTTTATTGTGTAAAGCTTGATAATAGCAAGGTATTGACAAAAAACTTTTTTCAAAAAAATATACCGACTTCTTCAAAAATATAAAAATAACTTTAATTCCGGAAGTCGGTGTTTAGGTAATAAGAAACAAATAATACCAAGAACCACCGACTTCAGAAATTAAAGTTATTTTTTTATTTCACCCTTTTTAGCTGCGATATACTTATGACCAGAGTACCTATTTCTAATGACAATTTCAATAAACCCAAACCCTGGTAGGATACATAGTTTTATTATGAAGTTCCTGTATCTCCCTTTCACCTACCGGCTCCATCATCAGATCAGTTCAATAGTACTTAAGAGCCAAAGTGAATCTCATGACAATTTTAATGAGCCCAAACACCGCTAGGATACATTGATTAATTACGGAGTTCCGGTGCCTATCTTCCGGCTCCATCATCATCATCATCAGGTCATTTTAATGATACCATTTTCAACCTAACTATTCACACCATAATTTATTTGTATTGTAATGTTATTGTGATGTCTGCATAAATATGAAGTTCCATTACCCATTTCTGGTCTTCTTCATCAGTTCCACTTCCACAAATGTTTCTTTTTGATTGTAAAAGCTGCATATCTAGATGAAAATACCAAAAAAACCATATGTTTGCCTATGATATTTAAGGAGTTCCCTCAATTTATCATGGATCCCATCATCAGATCTTAACTTGGTGACAATAGGACCCCCTCAGAACTGTCTACTTTCGAACAAAAAAAGAATTTTGAAAATCTGTCAATGATTGACGGAGTAATCGATGAACAAATATACAAAAAAAAAAAAAAAACATACAAACATCCGAACATAATACCTCCTCCTTTTTGTGAAGTCGGTAAAAAACAACATTTAATTATGAGTCGTTAGCTTACACGCTGTCACAGAATGCGTAAGAAAAATAAAGATTCACTGCTCCTCCCCCGTAGGTGATAGCGTGATAATATGTAGCCCATTGCACGACCCGGCCTCTTAGTTATATTCATGCAAAATTTGAAGTAAATCCATGCAGTACTGTTTGAGTTCAGTTCGGACATACATACAGACAAACAGACTCACAGACAAAAATTCTAAAAACTATATTTTTGGCTTCGGTATCGATTGTAGATCACGCTTCAAGTATTCTTTTAAAAAAATATTCAATGTACAGTTTTGACTTCTCTACGATTTTATTATATGTATAGATATCTTATTGTGTTTTGTAGGTTGAGATTTACTTGATACTTTTTTTAAGGATAACTAACAAAGCATACACCATTATACGAGCTAAAATTCAGTATTTATATATTTTATAAGTTTAATCTTGATTAAAGGCAGCATTAAATACAGTGCGTGTTGCCAGTGACGACGTATGGCTCTGAAACGTGGTCGCTTACAATGGGCCTTATAAAAAGACTCAAGGTCACTCAAAGGGCAATGGAAAGGGCTATGCTCGGAGTATCCTTGCGTGATAGAATCAGAAATGAGGATATCCGCAAGAGAACCATGGTGGCCGACATAGCGAAAAGAATCGCCAAACTTAAGTGGCAATGGGCAGGGCACATTGCACACAGAACGGATGGCCGCTGGGGCCGAAAGGTTCTGGAGTGGCGACCGCGTACCGGAAGACGTAGCGTTGGAAGGCCTCCCACAAGGTGGACCGATGCCCTGGTCAGGGTTGCTGGAAGCTGATGGATGCGAGACGCACAGCAGTGAACGTCTTTCGGCTGAAATGATGATGATGATTAAATACAGTGCAAAACAGCATACATTAAATACAGTGGGAATTAAGCACTGTAGGATTTTTATATGTATGTCATATAAAAACAATTTTCTTAGTCGTGTATTGTATAAGATAATTTTTTCCAGTATAACTTTTATGATGGGAAAATCATCTAATGACGAATACCGCCCTTGAATTACATCAGTATAACTTGAGATATGTTTTTGTTCCTCGTAAACTCAAACTTTAAATAATTTATTTCACATAGACACACTTTTAAAATGTCAAAATTGAAGCTAATTTGTACGTTTCAAGGCGTAGATCTCTATGGAGAAGAACGAGCAAGAAATTCCATGGAAACCCTTTTAAATGAAATTTAAATTTACATATAACTTATTTATTAATTTCATGTTGTTTCTAATATGCGAGCATAAGGTCGCGTACTTGACAAAAATTTAAATAAAAAAGAATTTGAAATAAGCCTCTAGCAGCTAAGAGATGACCGGTCTCAACTGACGGCACCCGTTCACGAGCATGAGTCTTGCATCAGCACCACTCTGCTCAACCATTTTAAAGGGAACAGACCCAACAACACGTGCCACCATCAGGGAGACATTTGAGTGAGCATGAAAACATGTAAGAGTCTAAACTGTTTTGTAACGCCAAGGTTTTTTTTTAATGGTTGGTAAAAATCATCCAATGACGAGTCTTGCCCTTGGGCGTTAGCAGGAAACTTTCTTAGTTGCTTCCCGCTCCGCCCAAGGGCAGGATTCGTCATTGGATGATTTTTGCCATTGCATTTACCATGTATACCAGGGCCAGAGCCTTCCTTTCAGACACGAACTTTTAACGCCAAGGTAGATTTTTTACCAACACACAAATCGTATGCCTAATTGGCCGCTATTCAGGCTCTTGCAGCAACATAGCTACAAGTGGGATTGCGCTAGGTCTTAAAACCGAAAAACCGAAGACCAGTTAGTTTAGCCGGACCTTTGTGTAAAAATGGCCAACAAATACGGTTTTTTGCTACTATAAACTCTTTTAAAATCCTAATGAAACGTTGAAATAATTGGATAGGCGGATTTGCGAAGATGTGACTCCACGCGATAGACAATTCGACATGTGATACAATCTTTCAAGATAAGACGTTCTGTATTTATAGGGTGTTTTGTTGTGTGGCACCTGCCATGTTTTCTCTTCACTACCCTTGGTTGACTGCTAGAGAACGCCTAAGGCACTAATTCCACTTGTGTACCTTTGTGTTGCATGAAGTTCTTATAAATAAATAATAAATTAATGGTGTCCCAATGGGGTGACGAATATGTCCAACACAGAGAGCGACTGTCGAATTAAAAAATGCGAATATCTTACGAATAACAATGAAGTTTTGACAAGCGACCACGACACTTCTTATGAGTAGTTTTTTTTTTATTACTATAAATTAGTGTTGGACTGCGATCCCACCTGATGCTAAGCAGTGATGCAATCGTTGATGGTGAGATACACTTTATTAAGATCCTATTCACTGTAGCCTTGAAGATATCTAAATTATAATCGGACGGAAAGACTGCAGCCGGCAAACTGTTCCAGTCTCTCGATGTAAGCGGTATAAACGACCGTATATGTCTCAACAACGTAAAGGTGTAAAGTATGTGTCTATCACTACAAGGTAAAGCTGAACATGGCCAATCTAAAAATAGAGTTAAGTTTAAGAAACCGAACAAAAGCCGCACTGACCAAACTCAACCTTATTTGGCCGGTTACGCAACCAAAAACGCCTGACCATGTCCGGTTTGATCCGGACGCCTGGCAACGTCAGCTACAAGGAATATTAACCAAATTACAACAACAACAGCACAGTTTCAACTGAACATCTAACAGGAAAATCTTGTTAAAACAAAACACTGACAAATTTAAGATCCCCAATATGCATCGTGGTATCTTTTGCGTAAGTTAGGACCAAAAACTTTGTAATATATTAGAAAGTTAAATAAACTGGGATCACATTAAAGCAGGACTTATCTGTGCGACAAAAGGGACTTGGTGCGTTACACTGTGGCATTTGTTATACAATTTTGTGAGATTACACTTTTGAAAGAGCTTTCAAGTTTTTGGAGAGGCTTGTACTGGAGTTTAGCTTTGGAAAAGATACTTTATTATATTGAAGGATAATTGTGCTATGTTTTAAGGGTTTTGAACAGACACAGAATCAGAAATGTTTTAATTTTTATTTATTTATCTTTATATATAAGAAGAGAAACAGACTGACTGACATATCAACGCACAGCCGAAACTACTGGGACTAGAATCGTGAAATTTTGCATAAGGCTTTCTTTTATGACGTAGGCGAACAATAAGAAAGAATTTTTCAATTCAGCTATTGAAGGATGGGATGGGGGTCTAAAGTTTGTATGGAGAACCCTACTTTGACGCGGGTGAAGCCGCTGGCAGAAGGCTAGTTTGTTATATTTTCTGTCTCCACTCTTTTAAGTTTATTTAATTATTTATAGGTACCTACTACTGGCGAATTAATCTAACTATAAACATAAAAGTATAAATATAAAACAATTAAATAATATACTCGACCTCATCTAGTTTAAATTAATGAAAACATTGACGTGTAAAAGAGTTTTTAAAAAACCTATTTGCTTAGTAAATATCATTACCATTTCAAATTAACGTGAAACTGAATAAGAATTGTTCGTAAAAAAATAACTTAATTTATAAAAGTTGTGTATGATATATCAAATAAAAGGGTTCTTTATAAAAGGTTTAATGTTTATCTTTCATTTAATTACACTTTTTTTTAAGTGATCTTATGTTATTTATTTAAATTATTATTTTAATACATACTAGCAATTGCCAGCGGCTTCGCCCGCGTACATAAAATATAGCCTGTCACTCAGGAGTAAAGCAGCTTTCTATTGTTGCTTAAATTTTTCCAATCGGACCAGTAGTTCCAGAGATTACCCCCTACAAACAAAAAAACAAAAAAACAAACTTTACCTCTTTATTATATTAGTGTAGATAAGGTGTAACAAAATTACCATATACATCAAGAAGCGCTAAATTAAATAGCCTGGTACTAGGCGCACAGATTTACAGAGTGTTCCGTAATATTAGCGAGTGTCGCGGAATGTTATTGACCCCCGTAGTGACATGACACCGCTGTGTTTATGATTTGAAATCATATTATCATCTTTGTTTTGAACTGAAACTTCGTGTAGAGATTCTATGCAACCTGTATTCTTCAGCGCTTCTTGATATATATGGTTATTTTGTTACACACTTTATACATACTAAAAATAATAATATACATATGGGTAGAAAAACAACTCCTAGGGCTTCAAAAATTCATCCACATCGATGTCAATGGGAAATATGCCCAGAACGCTGGCAGTATTGCCACGCTGGAGGGCAATACTGATTCGTTGACCAAAGCAAAGCCCAGCCTGAAAAGTCAACCAGCCGTTTGCTGATATCTCGAACAACTCGATGAGCCTAGTTTTTCAACTCCCAAACAGCTCAAACATATAACTACCCCAAAGTTATTGTATCTATAATATGTATGTATTTAGAAATATATAAGTATGTTTATCAGTTGTCTAGTACCCATAACACAAGCTCTGCTTAGCTTGGGACTAGATGGCGTTGTGTGATAGTTGTGGACATATTATATTATATTATATATTATTATATTGTATTTACGACGTTTAAGGTTTTCTGTACCTGCAGTTTTAATAATTAATATGAATCTATTTTAGAGAATAGATAAAAATTTACCGTCTCCCACAACTCTGAAACTACTGAGCCAAAGGTTTTGGAAAAAAATCAAATACATAATTTTTTGACCAACCCGCACTGAGCCCGCGTGGTGGATTACTACCCATCCCTTTACTACAGAGGAGGTCGAGTCCCAGCAGTGGGAACATTATAAGGCTGATGCTCCTTCAAAAATGGAATGGATGGAATTATATGCCCCACACGACAAAGACATCTATCAACTTTTATCCTAGCTTAGCATAATCTAGGACCCTTTTATCCTTCAAAAGTATTCACAGGTAAAACTGCCGTAGACTCTTTAAAAAGGCCTCGTTAAGCATTTTGTAAAAGTTACTCTTTGTAAACGTGACGATCCTACGAAAAATCCATTTCGTGATTTACTGAAATCTAAGGTATATAATAAAAGGTAATAATATAACTAATGAATTTGTCATTTTTTAAAACAGGTCACCTTATCTACATCTATCACTTTATCTATCTATACCTTTGGATAAACTTTTTTAATGGTGGGCAAAAATCATCTAATAACAACTTTACTTCCCTTGGGTGGATCCTGAAACAGTGTCAGACTTTTACTGACTAAAAACCGACCTCTACAGGACCTCCATAGCCTCAGGAAGCTTCGACCCTGCTGGGCATCTACAGTTTGCTAACTACGATAAACTAAGAAAAACAAATATCCTTGACCGTGACGATAAGGAGGGAATAAAAAAGCCCTTGTTGTGATAAACTCAAAAAAATACATGCTATATTGAACCTAATAGGAGTGCGATAAGAGGCAGTTTTCAAGTAAGTGTATTGAAAAAGTATTTTTTTCATAATTAGGTATTAATAACTTTATGTTTTGTATTTTCTGTAATATCGCAGTACTCACTTCAAAGTTAAGTTAACAAAAAAATGTTCCATGGTTCCTATTATTTTCCTTTTAGGATCATTTTGTTGTCCGTTTGTTCGTCTATCTGTCAAGACCCTTTATCTCGGGAACACGTGGAGGTATCGAGTTGAAATTTGAGCCATGTTTCCAAGTTTCTCTAAGTGGTACAAAAATCAAACTGAAGCGGATAGTCCAAGTTATTTGCTGTGTTGTATACTCCTTTACTATACTTGAAGACTTGTAATTAGCTAAATATCATGTATGATAGTTTATCTTTTTAGTGAGTTTTTTTTTTATAAGCTGTAAGTCCTCCAAGCTGTAATAAATAAATAAATTTAGTTGAAGCAGAAATTGCTCAAACACTAACACACACACAATCTAATTTAACATTTTATCCTACAATTTATTAACGTATGAATCAAGCAATTTCCTTTCGTTCGTTTAATTAAGTAAATTTACTTGTCTTTCAGATATGTTTACACTTGTTATACACGACGTAAGCTAAAAGTTATACTGCTCGTGAACATTATGGAGAATATTTACATAAATATTGTTTTCTCAACATTATTCAACATATTATGATTAATGTGAAAGTGAACCCTAGAGTCCTGGAACAAAAGCAACGAAGGAATGGCGTTGGTTTTTAGTCAGTAAAAAGTGAGTCAGAAGCCCAGCCTTGGACTGTAGGGACCCTACAGGTGGGTCGAAACCTACTGGCGCCAAGGGTTGGTGTCTGAAAGGAGGTCTCTCACCCTGGTATATATGAGGGAGGGGGACATTGTCAGACTAACTAAACGACCCAGCGTTCCTTCCTGTCTTAGTTCCAGGGCCCAGGTGTTCCACTTTCGCATCAACTCTTGGCCCCAGAGGGCTTCGACCCTGCTGGGTCCCTACAGTTGCTGCCAACTCCTTGAGGCGCGTGGGAACAGTGCGCGCCGTCGACGACTTGGGCTCGGTCCGGACTGTTACCAGACGACCGGACGGCGGGCTACCCATTGCTCACCGTCCGCAAGTCTGCACCTACGGTGGCCAGAAGTGACCTTCGCTAAGAACGAATTTTACGAAATTATCTCTAGGGGAGTAAACTGACTTTCAAGCGTGCGAAATCGCTGGCAGAAGCAAGTATTTTTATTCATTCATCTGCCCAGCAACGCCTTACTAAGCTCAGTATTTACTAGATCGAATGGAAAACACTGTTTACACAATTCCAGTCAGTTACTGGCTTGATACCACTGGCTTACTGTCCTAGCTGGCTACTGACGTTATGTATTCAGGATTTAAACGCCGTGCCAAAGATCATGGCCGCTGGATAAATTGTACAGATTGCAGAAGCTTTGTTAATTTATTTAAAGTCCTTGTTGAGTGACAAAGATGTCTTTGACCCCTAAGTGTATTTTATTTTGTATATAGGGTGAGTGGTAATTAGTGACCGATGTTTAAACGTGATTGTTGATAACAAATAATTTTTACTGTGGTACTTAACCGAAAATCGTGACAAAAAAATCAGCAAGTTCAGTACATTTTGACCAAATAAAAAAGAAAGAAAACAATTTTTACTAAGCGAACATAAATGCAACCAGCAAATTTTATCGGCTATTTCAGTTTTGGTCTAGCAGAGAGAGAAAGAGCATCGTCGTATCCTCGTGGGGACGATCCGTGACGGTGATCTCTAGCTCCGGGCATTGATAGAGGCCATGGTATGGAGGAGGAGTGGCAGGCGATCGCCTCTTTCTGCGAAGCAGTAATGCTAGCAAAGGATGAATTCAACCACATAGGGCAACGGCACTCACGTCCCAGACTCCGTCGGATTTCCAATCCTTATTACCGGCCACCGTAAGCGTGGACGCCCGAACGGCTAGCTATTCATTGCTCGTCGTCCGCAAGTCCGAGCTGATAGAGGCTTGGGATCCCTTGGTGGCTTTCAATGCCCAGGGCATCTAATGGAAGTATTTAGTCAGGTAATAAATACAAATCTTGTTCAAGTCTTGCTGTTACCTGATAAACAAGTCATCTTAGTTGAGTTTGAATTTTTAATTTATATTTAGATATGTTTTCGGATAGTCCAAGTCTTCTAATACAACATTTTTTTTAATTCGGGAGCAGGAGAACATTCCTGGAATTATTTTCTACGGCCACGCGAAAAAACTCACTGGAAGAAGCAAGTTGAATACTCAAAACACTCCATAAAAACACCATACAGGAATTAATCCAGTAAGTCATGATGATTTAAAGGCCGTACCAGAATCCCAACAGCCAGGTGAGATAAGTAATTTCCCGTAGAACCACCGAATATGAGGCAGGGGACCAACCCGACCGACCCTATCATAAATATAACACAATATTACCTTCTATAATATGTTACTTGCGTTCGAGGACCAGGAACTTGTTGAAGGAAATTGAACTCTGCCCCTCATTATTAAGATTGAATTTACAAGAAGACCACCAGTAACAAATGAACTCAGGTCTTAAGTAATATGTTCTCACATAATTCTTGGGTAAGGCCCTTGTTGTAAATTAATTTTTTTCGAGTTAACTTCGCTGGATATGATTATTATAATTATAACTTTATTACTTTACGCAGAAGGCTTAAGTTGAGTTATAATTTTAATAGGTCTGTTGTAAGTTTGTGTGCGTGAGAGGGTTCTTTTTGCGAGATGGTTTGTTTACTTAAAAAGGGCAGCTAAGAGATCCAGGAGGGCTTGTAGGGTAGATTTTCGTTTGGAGACGATCGGCGAAGGCGACCTCTTGCGCCTCTTTTTGGTTCAGAAAAAGGATAATAGACGCAAGGATAGACTTTCACGTGGAGGCGATCGAAGAAGTCAGCCTCTTGCGTTGGTTACTAGTTCAGGCCATGTTTCGGAGCAAGAATGAATGGACATCGGTCACTGTAGAACGGAAATCTACTCGCTTTAGGTGCCGCTATAGGACACGCCGTGGGCGTCGACAGTAGCAGGGCGAATTTTTAAGGACGGGCTTTCGGACGACGAGCAATGGGTAGTTCGCCGTACAGGCGTCTGGTCAGGACTAAGCCTAAATCAACAGCGTTCCACGCTCGTCCCAAGTAGATGTGTGATTATTAGTTACACATCACAGGGTTTTTATATTTATTTTTAGGTTCACTATAACCTTTTCTTTTTAAATGTCATCTACAGTAAAATGTTCTAAGTTTTGATGATTTTAACGCCCCAAACACTGGCACCAAAAACCAAAAATTCCTAGAACCAAAAATTCGAAGATATTTGACATCCACCAATCCGCACTGGGTCCGCGTGGTGGATTATGGCCCATTTCCTCTCCTAGAGAGGAGGCCTGTGTCCCAGCAGTGGGAACATTGAAAGGCTGATGATGATGATGAAATAGCCTGACAATGCAATATTAAGATACCGAGACTCGTTAATTAAACGACACAACCCAATCTAGTTTGGGGTCGTGTGAGTCGTCTTGACGAGTATTTTGGTGAAAGATAGTAACCAGGATCACTGGAAGATGGCCATAGAAACCCAGTAAAACAATGAGATAACTCTAACGTGTTTGTACTTTTCGGAAAGGTCTTGATGAGGATTAATTACAAACTTATATACCAAACTATAAAAGCTTGTTTTGAAAAAAATAAATATTTACATTGAAAACTTGTTATAGTTAATTTCGAGCTGTTCTAGCTCGAAATTAGAAGAATTTTTTATATAGAACTCAGAAGTTTTGCGACCTTACTTGATTAGTTCTCATAAAATAATCAAGGATAAAAGCCTTAACACAAATGCCTAGATTTCGGTGTTAAATAAAGTTTCGTTACCAAATAGGCTTAAAAGGGATATCAGTTGAGCTGTTCTAGGTGTTTGTTTTACCAGAGCTTAGCTATTAAGCCGATCAGAATGAGGGGAACTTTGTAAAGTGAAAAAGTAAGAAAAGATAAGGTAATGTTTCAATTACTACAATAAAATTATTCCTGATAGCTATAACCTAGGGTTCAAAGTATTACAATATATTGTTTTAATTTTTTATTTTATTTTAAGGGATTTTTGTGCACTATTTTGACGATGTCAATCCTGTCGTACCTACTATCACATTATCAACAATCAAAAACTAAAATTATTTTCTAAAACCTAGAAAGGAATATAAAAGTTTTGCTGCATTACAACGAGGCTTGACTAAGATGCCATTAAAAACTCCTGCATCCATTGCAGACAACTTCAACGATTTTAACAGTAATTTTCTTTTGTCCTTGTACCGGACACGAACACATGATAAGCATTATCCATACTTTCATACTAATATTATAAATGCAAAAGTAACTCTGTCTGTCTGTCTGTTACGCTTTCCCGCTTAAACCTCTTAAACGATTTTAATGAAATTTGGTACAGACAGTCTTTAGACCCTGAGAAAGGACATAGGCTACCTTTTATTGCAAAAAAAGTCGCAGACGAAGTCGCGGGTACCAGCTAGTTTAAAATAAATTAAAAAAAAAACGAAGCCAGAACGTCAGAAAAAAAAGATGTTGATTGCACATTCCAAAGCGTAGAAGTCTATGGAGAAGAATTATGTGTAAGAAATTGCGAGGACAATCTTTTCTAGAGTAAAGGAGAAGGAGTTAGAAACTGAAGGAGTAACAAATATGTTTACTTACCATTTTTTTCTTCTCTCAACAAGTGTGATAAACAAAACAGCATTACTCGTACAACCATTTATTTAAGGAAAATGATTAATCTGTGTCGATAACTAAAAACATTGAAATTGCTACAACAATGAAAAATTACACAACAACCAACTAATGACTGTTCAGCTGCAAATAACACTCAATCTTCATTATTAGGCTTCCAAATGTACCCTGACGTTACTTTGTAGTTAAAAATAGCATACTTGAGCTGCAAAATAATTTTCAGCAACTTTCAAAGCCCTTTTATACAAAAGCTCATATCTCTAAAATTTTCCTGATGCTTACACCTGAGTTGCTCTAAATCGTTCATTCGTTCACTTACCTCTCTCGTTCACTGAACTGACGCTATCTGTGCTATGTCGTCATGAACGAATGGATGAGAATACAGGGTGGAACTGATGTCGTGGGCATTATTTTTACCCCACGGTACTAATTGCATTAGACCTACTATTAAGCGAATCAAAAATGTTATTAATACAAGTGCGAAAAACTTAAAAGTATAGTTGGTAACTCATATTGTAAAAGGCTTATTATTGCAAAAAAAAACCCTAAAAGCAATAAAAAAATATTCTTAAGTGCCCAAAGTCGTGAAGAATCATTATAATTATTTTTTTAGTTTAATTAACGACCAAATCAACCAGTAGAAAACACAAAAAACTTACAATCTACCTTAACAGTAATTTAAACAATTGTTTGGCTCTATTTGATATTGGAGAGGCTAGGATTGAATTGCAAATACCAACATCATAGGTTTTACGGCGTCCAAAAACATTGATCCTCATATATTTTTCACTCTGAACATATTAATAAAAATCTTAAAGTTCAGTATAGTGTGGAACTAAAAATATACCAACATCAAATAATACTAATAAGTAGTTCTTGATAAAATAACATTTTTGATACGTGTAATAATAATACGGTCCAATGAATTTAGTAACGTGGGTAGCACCTTGGGTTAGAATAATGACCAGGTTTGTTTTTAATGGTAGGTAAAAATCATCCAATGACGAACACCGAACTTGGGCGTAACAGTATCAGACTCTTACTGACTAAAGAACCTACCCCATTTATACGTAGCCATATATACCAGGCCCAGAGCCTTCTTTTCACACTTCAATGCCACCCTGTACATTTAAAATACGCGAAGCATTTGTGCGAATTTCAAAGTCCGATTTAAAAATTCTTTATTTGAATCTTGATATTAACGGATCATCTGTCTTATTTTTATCTACGAATGTTTTTAAATCTGTTAAAATAAATTTTAAATAATTTTGTTATTAATGTGTTCTGTGAATTTTTAGTAAAGTGGAATAGTTTTTATGTTATCTTTCTTTTTTTTAAGTACCATTTACAAGTGCTTTATAGTTAGTATTAAGAAAACTTGTAAGTACTAATATAAATAATTGTTAAAATTTAAACTGCTTAAATTTGTTTTTAGGGGTACATATCACAAAAAAAAATTTTTGAGAAACGGAACCCTTAGGTTTTTTTTAGTTTTTAATTAGATAGAAGCAAATAAATGATTAGCAACTACACTGTCATACTGAGTGGAAGCCTGTAAAGGCTGTTGTATTAAGATAAATAAATAAATAGGTGGACGGAATTGCGATCGTAATGAAATCTAAAACTCCAGCCATGTTTTTTTATGGTGACAGAAATCAGCGATTGACGAATCCCGCCTTTGAGCGGAGCTGGAGACAGTGTCAGACTTCTACTGACTAAACGACCCACCGTTTCTTCTTGCCTTAGTTCCAGGGCCCCGGTGTTCCGCTTTCGCATCGCCCCTTGGCCCCAGAAGGCTTCGACCCTGCAGGGCCGTTTTATGATGGACTGTGATAATACCGGATTATAGCTGCAGAGGTCCAATGATGATATTTAAGCGTCTTTGCTGAGCAACTTTTGGCAGAGCGGTATTGCTTAGTTTTAAAAACTTTTTCTTTGTATTTTTTAAAAATTTAATCGAAATATCCGAACCAAATAAACACTTGCATTGTTGCCATCGTTCAATACAAAGTCCAGACTTTACCAGAAAAATGAAAATGATTTTAAAACCACAAAACAGATGGCTTATAAATTCTTACAAAGTATAAGCAAAGGAGTTTGGAGTATGGAGTTTAAAATACACGAGTTTTAGCTCTTACAGTTTGACGTTAATTTTATTTTATTTATTAGATTAGATAATTCAAACCTAACCAAGCGTCTTACTTTGTGTAGTTTATTTCATCACCACTTTTCTCAAATTGGTAAAGGAAAACATCGTGAGGAAACCGCCTTCTCCTTCTCCGTTCTTTTTTGTCCGCCTTGTTCTTTTTTTCTTGAATGCTAACTTAAGTTTGAACAGTGGGAACATTATAATGCTTATTATACCATGTTTACCTATATTTCCATCGAAAAAAATAAAATAATGTTTTGAAACTACGCTAGTTTTAAATCAGATTTAAAATCGCCTTTGTACCTTCACAAATATGAAAGAAACTCTTTCATATTTCCCTAAAAAGTAAAAAGAAAGTATACCTAGTATGTTCCCTCGAAAAAAAGGCATAAAACACCCCGGATGGCACAGTAATATCGCTCAAAGTACGCGCTCCGTCACAACCCGCTGAATTATTCAACACACCAATAACTAGTTGGTTTAAAAGTAAAATTTTAAATTTACTCTCAAAGTGTGTTCGCGTCACATTTGCTTAGAGAAGACAGGTTCTCTCATGTGGCTGAGAGTATTTTTTGTGGCTTAAGTTAAAAGAGATAGAGTTGAGTATACCCGTTGATAGATGGAGAGAGAGAGGGAGGCCAAAGAAAAAATGGATGGATTGTGTGAGAAGTGATATGAAGGAAAAGAAAGTTAGTGGTAGCATGACGGGTGACAGGGTAGAATGGAAGAAGAAAACGTGTTTTTTTATTGCTATAAACTAGTGCTACTCTAGCTTTGACGACACCTAAATTATAATCGGACGGAAAGACCGCAGCTGGCAACCTGTGTTGCGCCGACTCCAAATAACATGGAACAAGGGCAGAAAGAGGATGACGAAATTAAAAGAGGTTGAAATGTATGACTTTCCCTTGGTCAGCCACCCATTCGTTGACTGGTCTTCTTCGTCTTTTTCCAAATCGCACACGTAGACAAGCCACATTGCTCGTAAAAGCGACCGTGCACCAGAAGTTGCATTGTTAGAAGGTCTCCCATAAAATACACCGAAGATCTGGTGAGATTCGTGGGAATGCGAGGGAGGCGAGAGTTAATAGGAAGTACTAATAAGCTATAGACAATATGGCTATAAAAAACAGACATTTTCACAATATTTTAAAAATGTTAAGTTAGGTTAGTGAAGGTCCGTTTTCCTCTCTCCGCTTTTATTTGGGACACACAACAAAAAACGTCGTCGTGTTTTCGTGAGAACATCTTATTTAAGCCCAAGCGAGCGTGATGTCTCTAGGATTTCCCTGGAATTTTCCGTTCAATAACAAAATTTAGCTTTTCAAATATCATCTATCAGTTACAAAGTGTCCAGTCAATCTTTCGGTCTATTGAAAAAAAACGTAGTAATTTTGCAGGACTTTATTTTTACTTTTTATGGCGCGAAGAACCTGATGAACCCTGGTATGGAGGCTAAAAAGGAATGGGGTGGGTCGTTTAGTCAGTAAGAGTCTGACATTGTTTGCCGCTCCGCCCTAGAGCGATATTCGTCATTAGATGGTTTTTGCCACTATAAAAAAAGAACCTGATCAAAAACATGTATAATTGACATTTTGACTACAATACGTAATCAAGAGACAAAATAGTAGACTAATACGTCTGCATAATGTCAAAAAATCATTCAGTATTTCTTTTTTTAAAGTGGCAAATCAAGAAATCACTTCTCTATGTCTGGGACTCCAACCAAGAGACTCCCACTTCTCACTACACTTTAATCTGGTCCGGAACTGCTTTCCGTTGACATCATAATGAGCTTTTTGACACGATTAATTGTACGATCTGAACTAATTGAAAAGAGATGGAGTTAAATAAAGAGCTCCATCCCTTTTTTTCGCTCCCATGATTTACAATAACACGTCACGTTAGGCTTCTGAACGAAGACTATACCGGAAGACCAAACGGCGAGTTATCAACCGCAAGCTCAAGATAATACAATCCTGTATTTCAACGTTTCAAGTCTAAAAAACAATTCACTCTCTCATTGGAATCTTCTTTCTATCATCGGACAACCCGACGCACGGCGAGTATCCATTCTTACGTTGCGGCGTTGTTGAAACCTCTACGGTATGGACTATGCGTTTCGCTTCATCATTCATTCCGCGCACATCGAAGGACTGGAACAATTTCTGTCTTCCCATCCGATTATAATTAGTGTCTTCAAGGCTTGAGTGAATAGGCTTTTAATAAACTAATGCGCCTCACCATCAACGATTGCATCACTGCTTACCCGGTGGGATCGCAGTCAAGCATTAGTTTATAGATAAAGTAGTGACCCGCCCCAGCTTCGCACGGGTGCAATGGTGATATTAAATATATTATACCTATAAACCTTCCTCTTAAATCACTCTATCTATTAACAAAAACTGCAACAAAATCCGTTGCGTAGTTTTAAAGATCTAAGCATACGTAGGGACAGACAGCGGGTAGCGACTTTGTTTTATACTATGTAAGCATAATAAAAAAAACAATTACACATACAATATAACACAATAATTAATTATATTGCCACATTAATGAGACCAGTCTCATTACCATGTGAATTGAACTATAAATCACGCAATTAAGGCATATTATGACGTCAAACCATCGATGTATCATGCAGTGACCGGCTTATCTTGGTAATGCGTTTTACACGTTGTAAAAGTCATAATCAGTATGTTCGCTGTCAAAACTGCAGAAATAAAATTGATGTTTGTGAGGACAGCATTTTGTTTTTAACCTTTTCATCCTCGAGCGAACGACGTTCTCGGGTACTAACAGCGAACGCCGGCGTTCGCAGGTATTAACGGAAAGTTATTTGTCTATAAAACTAAATGCTCAAATATTGTACATTCTATTTTTGAAAATTTGACAACAGCGCGTGGCGCGAAATCATGCCGCGAGCGCCGGCGCTCGCTTGGGTGTCGGCGTATATACTTATAGGTTTGCTTGAAAGCTATGGAGCGTAGTATTCTGGACGTAAGAAGAACAGACATAATACGGAATGACACTACTAACAATAAACTAATAACACACTACTGATAATAGACGTGGACAAAAAGGCTGCCAGGGATGCTTACATTGGATTGGGCCTGCCCAATCCAATGTAAGCATCCCTGGCAGTTCAGTTCAGTCAGTCGCATGCACGAGGACCGCTGGGCAAGCGTCACCATATTATGGGCACCAAAAGGCCTAGAAGGTAGCGGTCCTAGTCGGTGCCCTGCTCAAAAGCTGGCATTTTGTCAGGAAGGCTGAGTTCTAGCATTGGGAATCACAAAATTAGCATTATAATCTTAGTAATATTATAAATGTGAAAGTTACAATGTTTGGATGTTTGTTACTCAATCTGGATGAAATTTGGCACAGGCATAGGAGACACTCCGGAATAGGACATAGGCTACTTTTTATCCCAGAAACCCCAACCACAACGAAGCCGTGGGCAAAATCTAGTATTCTATCATTCTAATTTTTCCAAGCTTGCAATGCTGAATTTACTTAATAAATGTATACTTGCTGTACCTATTATCGTTACCACTGCCAGAATGATGCTGTCTGGAACGAGTGCCCAAGTGGTCTATGTTGTCCATAGAATTGAAATGCTTTTATTCGAGATATGAATCTGTTGGGTGTCAGACACTCGGCGCTGATTTTCAGTTGGCGCCCTAATGTAGGTAAAAAAAAAAATGAATTCTAAAGTTTTCACCATCATCATCATCAGCCTTTTTAATGTTCCTCCTCTCTAAGAGAGGGGAATGGGCCGTAATCCACCACGCGGGCCCAATACGTGTTGGTGGATGTCACATGTCTTCGAATTTTTGGTTCTAGGACATGCCGGTTTCCTCACGATGTTTTCCTTCACCGTTTTGAGAGCAGTGGTGATGAAATCAATTACACAAAGTAATGCGCCTGGCTGAGTTTAAACCCGCGACCTACGCAAACCGCCTCGTCGCGCGACTAGAACGGGTGGGGCCGAACCTTTCGGACGGCCAGTTCGGTTTTCGTAGGATGCGCTCTACGGTGGATGCCATCATGCGTGTTCGAGCCCTCACGACGGGGGATGCGGTATCCCGGGGCAGGTGTGTCGTGGCAGTGTCCCTGGACATTGCCAACGCCTTTAATTCCCTGCCCTGGAGCTGCATTGGGAGGGCACTACGGTATCACCGGGTGCCCGACTACCTCTGTCGTGTGATCGAGGCCTACCTGTCGGACAGGTATATCATCTACCCCGGTCACCAGGGAGAGTGGAGACGGCGAGAGATGTCGTGCGGTGTTCCGCAGGGATCGGTACTAGGGCCACCCTTGTGGAACATCGGGTACGATTACGTGCTGCGCGGTGACTTCCCTGACGGGGTCAGCGTGGTTTGCTACGCAGATGACACGCTGGTCTTAGCGCAGGGAGAGTCGCACCAGGCGGCGGTCGAACTAGCGACACGCGGGGTTGCGATAGCCGTTGGTAGGATCCAGCAGCTGGGACTCAGGGTGGCGCTGCACAAGTCCGAGGCCATGTGTTTTTATGGTCCTCGGAGCGCGCCGCCAACAGATTCCCAGCTAACGGTAGGGGGGGTTCACATCGGCGTCGGGTCGACGATGAAGTACCTGGGACTCGTCCTCGACAGCCGGTGGAACTTCAAGGAGCATTTCCGACGTCTGGCTCCCAAGCTGAATCGGACGGGGGCTGCCCTTAAGCGACTCCTGCCAAACCTTGGGGGACCAGACGCCCCCTGCCGGAGGCTCTACGCAGGAATCGTTCGGTCCATGGCCCTTTACGGGGCGCCGGTGTGGGCGCCGACGCTGCAGCAGCAGCCGAGGGCCCAACTGAACGCGTGCCAGAGGGTCATGGCTATACGGGTGATCCGGGGGTACCGTACGATTTCCCGTGAAGCGGCGAGCCTCCTTGCTGGCCTGCCACCATGGGATCTGGAGGCAACAGTCCTTGCACGCATGCACGATCTGCGCATGGAAGTGCAACGCCGGGGTGAAAGTCCGCTGCCTGAACATGTCAAGGCGTGGCGGAAAGAGCTCCGGCGGGATCTCGTGATGGTGAAATGGCGTCAGCGGCTATCGCAACCCAGTGCTGGGCACGCCATAATTATGGCGGTAATGCCCCTCCTTGAGGCGTGGCTGGAAAGAACTCACGGCGTTCTCACTTTCCGCATGACGCAGGTCCTCACCGGACATGGTAAGTTCGGGAGGTACCTGCATCGGATTCGTGCGGAAGAGACGCCCGGGTGTCGCCACTGTGTGGACCGCCCGGAGGACACGGTGGAGCACACGGTTGAGGTGTGCCCCGCTTGGGCAGAGCATCGCTGTGTCCTCGTGGGAGTGATCGGTGGCGGCGATCTCTCGCGCCGGGCCTTGGTAGAAGCCATGGTTCGGAGTGAGGATGAGTGGCAGGCGGTCGCCTCCTTCTGCGAAGCAGTAATGCTAGCAAAGGAGGAGGCTGACCGCATAAGGCAACGGCGTTTGCGCCCCAGACGCCGCCGGGATTCCGATCTTGACTTCCGGCCACCGTAGGCGCGGGCTTGCGGACGGTGAGCATTGGGTAGCTCGCCGTCCGGTCGTCTGGTAATCGTCCGGACCAAGCCCAGTCGTCGACGGCGCGCACTATTCCCGCGCGCCTCAAGGAGTTGTCAGCAACCGTAGGGACCCTGCAGAAGGGTCGAAGCCAATCAGGGCCACGGGTTTGTGTCTGAAAAGGAAGGCTCTGGCCCTGGTATGTATGGCGATGTAGGAACGGGGTAGGTTTTTTAGTCAGTAAGAGTCTGACACTTGTTTTCCGCTCCACCCAAGAGCGGGACTCGTCATTGGATGATTTTTACCTACCATAAAAAAAAAAAAAAAAAAAAACCCGCGACCTACAACACTTAAGTCAGAGCCGTTACCACTCGGCCACCACTGCTCTCTAATGTTTTAGTTCAATGAAAAAATAAGGGAATTGTATAAGATTCTTTGGACGAAATGTCCGAGACCAATTTTTCGTAATTGTCATGTTATAGTGTGCACTTCTTTGAAAGAGTACTTGTAATAACATTCCCACATAATATTACTGCTGACTTCGATAAGTATGAAATAAAATAGTCGAGTAGCTATAATATTTCGGTCAAGCTAGTTCGATTTGAGGTCAACGGTTTCGTACGTATTTGGTCTTTGGTTTTATATTTTCTCTATTTCTGCTTCTTTTCGGGTCCACTGTTGGTCGCCAGTGTAATGAAATGGTCTTCACCAATGCCAACGAAATGAGAGACTTGCCTTGGTTTTCACGTTTATTTGCAAATAGATTAAGTTTTACAATGGGTGTAGAAAAATACTTCTGTACTAGGCCGTTTTCCTTCAAAGACGAAGGCGGCCATTAGTCTTCTAATCCAAAAAAAGAATATATTGGCAAAACTTAACTAATGAAGTCCTATGAGCCTATTTTGAGCAGTACGTAGCCCGTAGATGCAACACTAGGTTATAAAAAACTTTAAAATACAGCTTGGGTTATTGACTTGCAGAGAATCAGAACATCGCCATTAGTACTTGCCCAGTTTTTTACCCTATTTCCTTATAAACAAGAGCTTGACTGCAATCTCCCTTACGGCGCGTACACATAGAACGTCCGATTTCACAGGATCCTTTTTAACGGATCCGTCGCTACTGGAAGTAATATTCACACAGCGTTTACAGGACTGACTGTAACAGACCCGCTCCCAAAACTCCTGGTCAATACATTTTTCAAACACCTTGCTTGCCATGAGTACGAGATCACTGGAAACCTGCACTACTCTACGAATTAAACCGGCAAATGGCGGTTGTGGACAGCACACCGCACCCCGTGCCAAGCCTGCCGCTTTTTCGATCTGATAAAACGGATCAGTATTTCCGTTGTGTCAGGGATTTTTTACTGGAAACGGAATTTTGTATCCCGTGTGAACTCGCTCATACAACATGCTAATAATCTTAGTTTAAACAAACCTATAAAACGGAGGTTCTATGTGAACGCGCTTTTATGGTAGGTAGTGATGCAATCATTGATGGTGAGGCGTATGCCTGCTTAATTGAATGCTTAATCATTGTTTCAGTGACAATATTCAATTATTTCTTCTGATGAAACAAATTCTCATAGTCAACTCAAAACGTTCTTTTATCTCTTCTAAAGAGGTCTGGGGGTTAGACAAAGTCACATTCTCACTAACGATAACGAAATTCGAAACTCCGAAATGTATGGAACTGACATATGCCTTCGAAAAGTCACGTGGTCAAACGTTTTCGATTCGCTAATTGTTATTAGTTGTTTATATGTCAAATTGGACGTTTTAATTCGATAACCATAGCCAAGAAGTTGTTATTTTATCGAACCAACACTTCGACTTATCGATATGTTAGTCGATGTCACTTTGTCTACCATTTTGTGGTCGACATCGTTAAGGCGAAATCGAACTTAGAAATGGATTCGACACGGAGCGAATGCCACTTGTCTAGTGCCCCTGATTCCCAGGTGTAGAAACATTATAAAGCTCATTATGGTTCCTACTATACTTACGCCATGAAAATATTACAAAAAACCGACCAGTAGGTAAGTAAAACCGATAAAAAAAATCGTGTTCCGCATCTCATTATGCAAATAATCTATTTTCACGGAATATAATAATGATGGGTCCGTGCCGGTGCAGTTTCACGGGCTATTATTATAATTATGTATCTTTACACTGAATTTATTTTTACACTGGTGATAAATATCATGACGTCGAATGGAAACAACCGTTGCTATAAAAAAAAGTAAGAGTATAAATTTATTGTATAGGGTGGTAATTAGTGACCGATATAAGTGGTTATTGTAGTCATTGTTCCCAATTGAAACTTTCTGTATATATTTAAAAAAAGTAAGAATAAAACAATTGTAGTTCTGAGTTGTCAATTTCGTGGTGTGGTTTTCCTTCCTCCACATCAAATTTTTTAAAATTCTTTGTCTCCCAGAGCCATCCAGTAACAGTCATGATAAAAAAACTACTTTTCCTACCTTTCTCTTTACCTCTGGCATAGCAGTCAGGGCCACTAATCAATAGGGTCTAGTGGTTAGTGGCTAGTTAGTGCATACTGTTGGTCTATTGACTAGATCAACAATATCTACACATATACAAACTTTATTTTTACTTACTTATGTGTATATATGTAGTTATAAAATAAATGGATAATTCTTCAAAAATGATATTGAGGTTTCTGAGATATTTATTTCTAAACTGAATAGTTTGCGTGAGAGACGTTTCCAAAGCGGTAAAATGTGTAACTTCTGCTCTGTGTGTATGTATGTATTCACCCTCTAACCTAAAAAATAAAATAACGATAAAACTAAAAAAATATATGAAAAATTGGTTTGATCGAGATCAAGTATGTAGTTTGGTTGTTTTAAAACTTAATAAATCGTAAACCGCAATTGGTACAGAACCCGCAGTGTGCGAGTCTGACTTTCACTCAACCAGTTTTTAGTTTTATCCTTATACTGTTAGCTCAAAATCTCATAATACGATTTATTACATCAGTGATGTGTGAATTGACAGTCGGGCAGCAGTCTATGATGGACGATGAACGAGGTCGACCAAGGAAGTCAAGAGGTAATGTGGGTAAAAACACATGGTAGAATTCGCAGGAAGCTTTTGTCCAGCTGAAGAAAGATACCTCCTCTTCGTCTTCCTTATTGCTGAGAGTAGTAAAGTTCTAGATGGATTAGCTTCTTATTCATGGTGTATCGCCATCTGTGCTGGTTCTTGGCGTCATAAAGTACGATGTGTAATTGGGTGTCCAGTGTGGTCCAGACCTGATCTAACCATTTTAAGCCACAGCCCCGAAATGGCTTAAGAAAAGTACAGTCAGAAGCAAAAAAAAAAAAAAAATAAACAAAAAGTTTATATTTCCATTTCTCTTTTAATATGGAACCCAAAAACATTCAAATACAAACTAGTAACCCAGCGTTGTTTGCCTCAGTTACGATAATATCGTTGTCATTAAGCTTTATGTCTTTGTTTACGGTGTTTTTCGGCATATACCGGTTTTTTACGCACTTTCCTCCTTCTCTTAATGTTAGCTCGTTTGGCGTAGGAAGTAGGAGTGGCCAGTTACCTGATTTGGCAGTGTTAATCTTAGTTTAAGTGTTTCTTTTTGTTTTTATGTCGGTGAGGTTAACCACTTTGTGTGATTGATTTGGTTGAAAGTTTGAATTTATTAGTTGAGTTAATGTTAGCGTGTTGTTTGTGTCAAAGTTAGCGCTTAGAATTGAGCAAAATGTTTCGAAAAACATCCTTTAATCTAAGCACTAAGTTAGAAATGCAACACACAGACGTTTTGCCTCGTCTTTTAAAACGCGTACATCGAGGCACTGGAACAGTTTGCTGGCTGCAGTCTTTCTGTCCGATTATAATTTAGGTGTCTTCAAGGCTAGAGTGAATAGGCTCTTAATAAACAAGTGCGCTTCAACGATTGCATTACTGCTTACCATCAGGTAGGATTGCAGTCAAGCATTAGTTTATTGCAATTATAAAAACACAATATAACACGCACAACACAACGTGTAAAAACAATGGTTAAAACAAGTTTTCAATGAAAATATTTTTTTTATAACAAGCTTTTATAGTGGCGGTCTATACTTATATAAATAAAACTCGTCAAGACGATTCACACGAGCCCAAACTCGACGTGGTTGTGCCGTTTAATTACAGAGTTCCTGTGGCTACCTCACGATTCCATCATCAGATCAGCTCCATGTCATCATAATATTGCATTGTCATCCGAACTAAACGTGTATACCAAATTTCAGCTCAATCGGAAACCGGGAAGTGGATCAAATTTAAGTTGCAAGATTTGATTACAGAACGACAGACAACGGGACAGGTGAAAGTAAATAAAAGCTTGTAAAAAATGCCGGTGCGAGTTGTCAAGCGCTAAAATTCGCAGAGCCTAACGTCAGACTCGCCAAGATCCGACGTCCTTAGTGTACAATATAAATATTAGTGACACGATTACAAACACGATGCGAACTAAAAAAAAAATATGTGTGGCACTCGTAAGTTCTTATCAACTTATGCAATTATAATTATTTATTTTTATTTTATTCATACAATATTTCTTTTTCTTTCGATTCGGGCGAGTTCCGTAAAGTCGTACAATACGTCTAATCGCAAATCTATGCGAAAGCAAACAGCTGATTATGTATTCGTCCGATTTCGGAGCAGTTCGTCTAGATTCGGGCGAGTTCCGTAAAGTCGTACAATACGTCTAATCGCACGACACACAGCGCCGTGTCGAAGACTGCCGAACTGACACGACGTTAGACGATGCACGGCCTTCAAGCCACACCTCCGTGCCCGTCGGAGGGGGGAGCGTGAGGTTTTTTCGTCACGGAATTTCTGGATTTAGTCCCCGCGCTCAAGGCCTGCGATAAAAGCTATGCAATAGCTTAAAAAAAATCTCCAACAGCTTACTAAGGGGCCAGAGTTCGCTACAGCGTTCCCATCACTCAACACATATTTGCCCACGTTCCCCTCTTTATATTTGCCCCGATTCTGATTAGACCGGGCAAACGTGGTCAAAGTTTTCTTAAAGAATTTTCCTCAAACATTATGTGGATTTATTTTTTCTTCCCCTTTTGTTAGGGAAATCGCTTGTACGTGTCTCTCTGTGTACTGAAGTTAATCAGTATATTGCTGGTGTAACAGATGGTTATTTATGATGTAGCTGTGCAAAGGTTTTTTTGGGCAATTTATGGATTTATTTGTTGGTGGTCTGCGGTGAAAAAGGTGCGATTAGATATTTTATCTGTATTTATTTTGGTACAGTATTTTATACTGAACAAGAAATTAATATTTTCCTGAAAACAATATCCCATAAAAATATTAAATGTAAAAAAAAAACCCAAGTCTCTCTTCACAATTATTGCATCGTAAATTTTTTTGGCATAGAAGCCAAGTCCTGATCAACTTAATTTGTAATAGTAAATCAATATTTGGTAACTATATAAATAGTTTTGTTTACATTATAATAATAGTGACATGGCCATGAGCACAATTATATACAAATATAAAACGGCAGATTTCGAGGAATTTAAAGTAAAACATAAAATATAAATGACGAGGCAAAACGCTTAGTCCAAACCGTAGATGTCTCAACGACGTAAGGGTGGATATCTGCCATACGAGTTGACTGATGGTAAAATAGAGATATCCCCGTGCACACTCTCCAAAATACACCATGTAGAAAACCGAAAAGCTGGCTCCTATAATTATTATAAAAAAACGAAATATTCATAACTTTTAGAACTAAATTACATTACTCTTTTGATTTGGAAAACTCTTACATTCTTGTGGAAATTTCATCAATGGTAATGGTGAGGCGCACTAGTATATTAAGAGCCTATTCACTCTAGCTTAGAAGACACCAAAATTTTAATCGGACGGGAAAACTGCAGCCGGAAAATTGTTTCAGTCCCTCGATAAACGACGCGACAAAACGCTTACTCCGGACCGTAGATGTCTCAGCAACGCAAGGGTAGATATTTGCCGTACGCCAGGATGTCCGATGGTAAAATTGATCCCATTCTTCCATTAGCAAAACAAATTCAGATTAGCCGGTCTATTTTATGTTAATTTCAAAGCGCATCTTAAGGTGAAGTGAGCTAGAAGTAAACCTTCATCTTTTCTGACAGGTCACGCTCAAGCTTAAGTTCATTTTATTTATCTAAATGCCAGATTATACTGAATTGCGGTACAGAAAATGTGAGCATTTTGTAAAGTGAATTTTCTTGAATTTGATGGAATCAGCTTTGGAATCTGGTTGTTTTTTTTTTTATACAATAGATTATAAATCATAGCAGATATCACTACATAGTATAAAACAAAGTCACCGAGCCCCGGGCACCGAGGTGAAAGCCAAGGTAGCAACCGGGACGGGCGCTAGGTTGATGATGATGAGTATAAAACAAAGTTACTCCCCGCTGTCTGTCCCTATGTATGCTCAGTCTTCAAAACTGCGCAACGGATTTTGATGCGGTTTTTTTTAACAGATAGAGTGATTCAAGTGGAAGGTTTATATGTTTAATACATGCATAATATATTTAATATCAGCATTGCAGCCGTGCGAAGCTAAGGCAGTTTGCTAGTTATTTATAAGATTATCGATTGGGTCAAAACTGCGCAACGGATTTTGATGCGGTTTTTTTTAACAGATAAGAGTGATTCAAGTGGAAGGTTTATATGTTTAATACATGCATAATATATTTAATATCAGCATTGCAGCCGTGCGAAGCTAAGGCAGTTTGCTAGTTATTTATAAGATTATCGATTGGAACAAACACAGATACAAATCGTCACAGAATCTCTCAGTCAGAATGATGAAGTAGTTAAAAGTTTCCTGAAAACATTTCAATTTTAAAAGCAAATAAAGCTCAAATCTCCGAAGCAGGAAAACGTTAATAATGAACCAAAAATACTCCAACCCTTCGTATAAATCACCTCAAAAAAATACCCCTGTGATATGCAAAAAACTATTTTATGTACTACAAAACCGTCTAGTGGATGAATTTTCAAAGACTTCATACATCAGGTCCACACATGCCGGCAAAGTAAGGTAATTGCCACTTTCAATGCAAAAACGACATCCTCACTTGAATTTTAAACGCCGGGCTAAGTGTGAACTAATGCCAATTTTTACGAGACATCCCTGAACTGAATACGCGATGAGCTAGTGATGTAATGACGCAGAACGTCCGCTCAACCCTACTCGATTTAGTCGATGTCGAATTATAATCGGATCCGTAATCGATACAGCTTACCAAATCGGCTATTCAGAAAAGGTCACGATGATCTGTTTTTCTTTCATCTTTAATGTTCTGTGTATATTTTTTGAATATAATATCCATTGAAACCAGTGAGATTTTTTTATTTTCAACTATTCCATCTTGTAGACTTCAAACAAACCTCTGAGGGTTAATTTAAATAGGATTATGACTGTCAAAAAGTCTAATTTTAAAGTATAACTTTTAAAATTCAATGTTATTAGTTAAAAATACATTCAGTTAGTTCAAAAGCAGTAACCAGTTAGAAATTAACTCACTCTAATTTATTATTGAATGCGCCGGTGTACTCAAACGAGTACGGCAAAATAATTGACGTTAGGTATACGTCTTACAGATGCTATTAAAAAAATAACAATTTATAGTGTGATTATTTTCAAAATTGATTGCAAAAAAGCATTTACGTACAACACGGCAGTAATAAAAAAAATGCCTGCAAACGTATAATAGAACTGTTGTTTGCATTTAACGATGAAGTTAAATTGATTAAAGTACCTATGTGTAATATTATAGAAGAATAACGTTATTGGAAAGGATTGGATAAAAAATTATGAAAATTATTCGAATAAACAAACCAAATTATCAAGTCATCTTACTGTCCCAATAAATCGATATATCGTTTCGCCATCACTATTAATCATCGAAAGAGTTAAAGATTTTATAGCAGTTTATATATTTTGCTGCAAAGCACTCTAGATTAAGATTAATTCCTATGGGAATGTTTTTCAGCGAACCGATTAAGCGAATTCACTCCAGCAGATATATTGTAAACAAAAAAATTTAGTACCTGACTTTTCCTTAATTAAATATTTTATTTATGGCTTGTTTTATTTCTCTCGGTCATTCGTGGAAAGGGGTTTTACGATTGTGTGCATTATTGAAAAGACGAAACGTTGCATGTGGAGTTTTATTTAGGTGTTTGTACCTAATATACATATTTTTGAGGTATGTGACATAGCTCGCAGAACCGATGGTCTATAGAGTCAAAATGCTCTGGAGTGGTGACTGTATACCAGAAGAAGCCCGTCCGGAAGACACGGTGGAGCATACGTCGCACGTTGAGAATTCTCTTTTTAGGTGAAAAATCATCAAATCATTCGTCCTGGGTGTTTTCAACTCACCTGTATACTTTCAGCTACTTCTTTCATTCCTGGGCCTCGGTAATTATTTTATTAATCCTACAATTCTGGAAAATAAATTAAAATTTGAACTCCCAGCCTTAAATTTACTCTGGGGCCCAGGTGTGACGTTTTTGCAATGTAAAAACGTTACGCCTGGGACTCTCAAATGAAGGCAAAGAAGGAACAGGAACTTTTTGGTCAGTAAAAGTCTTTGGGTTCTTTTTACTCACCTAAAAATGCCTTAGATTTACAAGTCAGTGCTGATACGACCTTCGCAGAAGTATGCAAAAGTCTTTCAATAATATATTTTCTTCTTATCTTATTAGAAACATTACGATGTGAGTGAAGGTAATAAAATATTGTGACATTTTTACGGGTGTGCGAACAGAGTATGAACAACGGATCATGAACTGAAAAAAATTATATTTACACAGCTAACAAAATATATACTACATGGCAGTTTTCTTTTAAAATCACACGTGTTTCTTTTAAAGGCAAAGACAACGGCACTCTAGCCGCAGCTGCCGCCGCCGATCCCGATTTCCAGTCACCATAGGCCTGGGCATGCGGACGGTGGGTAATGGGTAGCTCACTGTCCGCCCATCCGGTAACGGTCTGGACCAATCCCAAGTCGTCGACGGCGCGCAATTTTCCCGTGCGCCTTAAAGAGTATCAGCGAACTGTAGGGGCCCAACAGGGTCGAAACCTTATAGGGTAGATGCGAAACACCAAGGCCCTGGACCTAAGTCAAGAAGAACAATGTTTTCCGTTCCACCAAAGGATGGTATTTGTCATTAGATGATTTTTCATACCATAAAAAAACCATTTCAAGGTACTTTCCTATTTTTTAATTCACTGCCATTACATATCTTACTATTAAAAGAATTGCGGAGTTAAAGTTAAGTGATTAATTTCACAATATTGTAGGTTTTCAAAGCACAGAGATAATTGGTACGTTTTGAATAGGTAACATTTCAGAGCTAAATTAAAAATCGTTTGACCTCGATGAAACCTTATACAGAAAATTTAATCATTTATTTGATTGATGTTTCAATGCCGTAATGGAAGATTTTTCAAGGTTCTGAGACTGAAGATAAAGCCAGGCATCAATGTCAAAGAAAACATCACTTTTTATTTTGTGGGTAAAAATCTTGTAGTGACTACTTACGCCCTTGTGAGCAGAAGATATTGTCAGACTCTTACTGACTAAAAGACCCACCTCGTTCCTACGATACCTTTAATACCAGGGCCGAGAAGCCGAGAGCTTTTATTCAAAAATCACAACAATCTGATGAATAACAAAATTTAAGTGGCAGTAGGTATAGTTAACAGTTGTGGCTGAATGGTAACGGCTCCGACTTACGAATATATCTTGCAGTTTCAAACCCAGCCAGGTGCATTACTTTACGTAATTTAATTTATCACCACTGCTCTCAAAACGATGAAGGAAATCACTGTGAGGAAACTGGCATCTCCTCAAACCAAAAACTCAAAGACTTGTGACACTCACCAACTCGCACTGGTACCGCGTGATAGATTACGGCCTATTCTCTCTTCTAGAGAGGAGGCTTGAGTCCCAGGAATGGGAAAATTTTAAGGCTGATGCTATGGTGCATGGCTGCTAGCGTAAAGGGAACCGATGTCCTGTTGAGGATCGCGAGAATCTGTTTGATGTGAAACACAGAACCGTTGTGGTGACACCTGGATGATACTAATACGTCTGGGTACTACTATTGCGGTTGGTGACTGTGGTAACGCTTGGATACTAGTAACCGACAACCGACATAGGTTGACATAGATTGTTAAACATAGACTGCCGGGAATAGTGAGTAGTCGAAAAGTTTCCGATCTCAATGCGAAGAAAGCAGCACTCGTCAATAAAAACTAGTGAATACCTATAGTTGTGCATCTTTTGATAGTTATTCGCCAAAGTTTCGGACATTTTGGACGTGCACTTATTATTTCACAAAATAATAAGTGCACGTCCAAAATGTTAAAAAGTTGATGTCGAAAAAATAAAGAAGATTCACAGATGAGGATTTGTTACCAGGGGGCTTAGACAAAGTCACATTTTCACTAACGATAACGAAATTCGAAACTCCAAATGTATGGAACTGACATAATATGTCTTCGAAAAGTCACGTGGTCAAACGTTTTTGATTCGCTAATTGTTATTAGTTGTTTATACGTCAAATTCGACGTTTTAATTCGATAACCATAGCCAAGAAGTTGTTATTTTATTGAACCAACACTTCGACTTAGCGATATGTTAGTCGATGTCACTTTGTCTACCATTTTGTGGTCGACATCGTTAAGGCGAAATCGAACTTAGAAATGGATTCGACACGGAGCGATTGCCACTTGTCTAGGGCCCCAGGGCTCTGACGTCAAGGCAAGTAAGGAACGGGGTAGGTTGTTTAGTCAGTAAGAGTCTGACACTGTTTTTCGCTCCGCCCAAGAGTGGGATTCATCATTGGATGATTTTTACCTACCATAAAACAAAAACAGATGGGGGTACTAGGACGGTTCTGATCTACAATGTATCTAGGTACAGAAAACAAGATTATATCTCCAATTCGTTGATTACGTTTTCAATTTAAATTATAATATTTCAACTTGGACGTCATCAGGCAACATTATTCAATTTAAAGTACGTTGCTTCCAATTATTTCTTGTGAAATCAATATGAGCAATTAGCTCACGTGACGTACAAACTAATTAGCATACTGTAATGACGTGACTCCATGTTTGACCATTTATTCCAGAAACATTTTGACGAATTTATTTGTTTTAATTGCGGTCACGCTCTGCAGGTTTTCTTCTTTCTACTAATTACACTGATGTGAAAGTTTGTATTTTTTCATTACTCATACTCTAAAAGTAGGTGTAAAGTTGCCGGCAGAGCGAGCTGAAAGTAGTACTTTTCCTCCCTAGGGAGTTTTACTTTCAATTGACAGCTGTCTAAATATTTAAAAAAACTAGTTCTGTTTTGACATTTCTAATGAACCGTGACCCGGATTTCTATACAGCCAGCACAACTGAAATAACATAAAGATAGGATTAATTGAAATAACATAAAGACGCGAGCGATACGTAGAATGGACAGTAAGTTTTCACGAAACCCTCAATGTGCGTGTCCGATTTAAAATTCTCCAAACTATTTGAGGGTCAGTATCCATTTTAGCAGAATGTTTCTCAATACCAGTATTTCAATGGAACAAATAATAACCTATTCGCGCTTTAGTTGTGGAATTGCGGATACTAGCCTGAAATACAAATACAATACCAATCATCATCATCATCATTCTACCCTTATCCCATTTTATTTGGGGTCGGTGCAACATGTTTTTTTCTTCCACTCTGTCCTGTCACCCGTCACACTATCAGTAACTCCCTTTTCTTTCATATCACTCCTCACACAATCCATCCATCTCTTCTTTGGCATCCCCCTTCCTCTCCATCCATCTACGTGTAAACTCAAAACTCTTTTTGTGACATGCGTTTCATCTCTCCTCTTCACATGACCATACCACGACAAACGATTTCCTTTCAACTTTTCAGTCACTGGCGCCACTTTCAGACTTCCTCTAATATACTCATTTCTCACTTTATCCATTCTCGTCACTCCATACATCCATCTCAACATTCTCATCTCCGCTACATGCAGTCTTTTTTCATCCGTCTTTTTCACAGCCCAACATTCTGATCCATACAGTAGGACAGGTCTTATCACGGACTTGTAAATTTTACCCTTCAACTTGAGGGGCATCCGTGGGTCGCAAGTTGTTCCCGTGACCGTGTCGCCATTTCATCCATCCTGCGTTGATCCGATGCGTTACGTCTCGGTCTATCTCACCATCTCCTTGGACGAGCGACCCGAGATACCGAAAGTCGGAACAGATTGGTATGGGTGTTCCGGCAAGAGCTAAGGCCACAGGACCGGAGAGACCGCCGAAATCACAGAACAAGTACTCCGTTTTGGTTCTACTTAATTTCAGGCCAACACTCTCCAGTCTACTAGTCTGTGCCACCACACCTCCAATCTATTCTGGATTTCTTGACCACTCTCGGCAACCAGCACAATATCATCGGCGAATGACATACACCAGGGAGCCTCTTCCTGAATGTCCGACGTAAGAGCGTCCATTATCATCAGGAAGAGGTAATGGCTGAGAGCCGACCCTTGATGTAAGCCAACGGCCACATTGAAGCTGCTAGTAGTGCCTGCTGTATACCGGACTTGGGTACTGCATCGACTGTACATCGCTCGGATCAACTGAACATACTTCCCAGGCACACCTTTCTCCTTAAGGGCCCACCACAGAACCTCACGAGGTACCCGGTCGTATGCCTTTTCGAGGTCAATGAATACCATGTGCAAGTTTTTATGTGCACCTCTGTATTTCTCACACAAATACAATACCAATATGACCTCTAAAGCCCAGTGAGTGAGTAACACAGTAACTTGTGACAAGAATGTCAGATTTATCTAACTTCTGACTATCCGTTACGGTAGTCAAAGATGTGTACATAACATCCTGGACCAACAGCTAAACATATTTCCCTAGATACCGTAACATATGTATTTTTTTTATGGTGGGAAAAATCATCTAATGAGAAATCCCGCCCGTCACCGAAACAGTGTCAGACTTTTACTGACTAAACGACCCAACCCATTCCTTCTTAGCTCTCATACCGGGGTCGGACCTTCCTTTCAGAAACCGGACCGGGACCCCATTAGGCTTCGGCCCTACAGTTGGGCCTCTACATTTGCTGAAAACTCCTTGATGTGCACAGGAACAGAGCGTGCAGTTAACGACCTGGTTTGGTCTGGACCGTTACCAGACCACTGGATGGCAAGCTACCCATTGCTTGCCATCGCAAGCTTACCATAACATATTATGTTAAGATATGGTTAAGATGGTCACTCATCCTCGACTACCGTTGGTTAACCACGGGGACCGACCTACATATGTAATTGTCATTATTTATCTACAGCTGTTAAGATTTACAACTCCCTAGCTAAGTTACGATCGTTTCGTTAACGTCAAGCGCTTTGAACTGGGAAACACGAAATTTGGAAATATTACTACACATAAAACGTATCGTAGTGTGTCTAGTATATCTACAGGAGTTTACACAAAGAATTTATTCCATCTACGTCTCTCCTCACATTTTCTTCAGCAGATGAAATAATTTACTGAAACCGCCTATTTTGTGAGCGACGCAGCTTACTGTATGCTTTACACTCGCACAATATGGTGACCAAATCGTGTGGAAGCTTTTGTATTATTTTTTTATTGACATGGTCAGACTTGCGTAGGAGTAACCTATTCACTCTTGACTGTCAGGAAACATAGTGTGGCACTATGCAATTCCTCTCACTGTTTCCAAAAAAAAAACTAACCATTTGACCAAGAGGCCATTAAAAATCAATTCGTTATTAACAACTTGGAGAGGAACACAATTCTGCCCCCCTAACCAAGTTACTATCGTTTTGTTTACGTCGAACGCGTGGTATTTCAACGCCTTCAATCCTTTTTTCTGACGTAGTGACTGAGCGCTGAGAAGTCAGAATGAAGAAATTGTAGGCAACGCCGACTCAAAGCCTTCGACGTTAACTAGATAATCGTGACTTAGCTAGGGAGTTTGTATTCTAATAGCCTATAGCTCGTCGAACATGCAGCAGAGATGTCTTCTTATACAGCTTTTACTTACCTATAAATAAACCAGAAACCCACTTACCCATTTTAAAACGTCAAAAACACGAAAAACACCCCCATGTCCACACAATCATGTCCCGTGCGTCAACAAAAGGCGAGCCACCTTATCGCAAGAGATAATAATTTTCCGTTCAAAAACACTTTTATTCATGAAAGAAGAAAGAATTTATCCGCACAGACGTCGGGGAAACGCGTCGCGAGATGTAAGGCCTTGGACAGTTTTACGATAAACTTGGAATTATGACGAGTTCGTGTATTAATAAGACCTGAAATGTTTGTGGCTGTTTTCTTTGATGAGGATGTTAATATAATCAGAAGAAAATTAAATGGATTTTTTTATTTAAAAGCTTCTAGACAAAGTTACATTATAAATCTCCTGTACTGTGGTTACTACTCCGCTAATAGCACCTTTTGACAAAAATAGCTTAGGATTTTCATTGTAAGGGAGTTAAAATTCGCCCGAGCCGACGCGAGCGTGTTATGGATCGATCATCCGATAACCGTTCGGGCAAAGCCCAAGTCTTCACACTGCGCACTGTTCTCGCAGGCCTCAAGAGGTGTCAGCAAACTGGAGGGACCTTGGAAAATGATCGAAGTCCACTAGGGCCAAGGGTTTACGTCTGAAAGAAAAGCTCTGGCCCTGATATGAAGGCAACAAGAAACTGGGTGACTTGTTTAGTCACTAAGAGTCGGACACTATTTGCCGCTCCGTAAAAAAGGCTGTTATAGAACTCGCATGGAGAAGTGACTAATTTCCATGTGTATCAACGACGTTTCAATTCAGTCATGAAGATATTAATAAACGAAGGTTGACGCACCACTAGACAGAGTCGCTTAGCACTCAAACTGTTATAATAAAAACAATAAATTAGGACATAATAATATGTATAGATAGCATCTTGGGGCATACTCTTCCTCGAGCCGCATTTTTAATGAAGAATGCGGCTCAATGGACTTCACGACCTTCAGTAATGACTGAGGGTCGTGAAGTCGCCGATGGATTAGCTTGTTACTGGTGGTGTCTCTGTGATGATTTTTGGCCTCATAATGTGTGGCGTGCAATTATATGTCCAATATGGAGTGGACTGAATCCGATCCTTTTTTTTGAGCTGTTTAAGGTCGTGGCAATTTTTCCTGATGTTTAGTTTACGTAAGATTGAAATAGTTTTGCGGAAAGCAGTCCTGAGAATCTGAACCAACTTTCCACCAACACTACGTCTTTAAGGCTCCACTTTATTCAAAGTCTCAGCTCTGCCTCTGAAATATAATGTATGGAAAAGACTATATACGTTCAAGTAATTTTATTTTGGATTGTGTGACTTCTGTATTACAAATTTCTAAATTCTACTTCTATAACATAACAAATTGTTTTTTTTTTATCTTCATTTATACTTAAAAGTCTTTTGAAGGCGTAATGGGCTAATAAATTCCTTCCGATTCCGATCAGCAGTTAAAGGTAATACAAGATATTCAAGCTGAGTTTTACCGGTTATCCACGCTTTAGTGCTTTTAAATCTATTTTTATCTTGAACTACTTCTTTTGAAATTCATTGGAAACAGGGTAAAAGTACAGGTGGTTCCTGCTACAGACCTGTAAAGACTTTTCACGTTTTTAGGGATCCGTAGTCAACAAGGAACGCTTTGAGTTTCGCGAAGTCTGTCTGTCTGTCTATCCTTCTGGCGCTGGCCATCTCTCGGGAAATTATTATTATTATTATTCCGTATATTCATTTAAAACTACATATAAATTACATTTTTAAATATTTCTATATAAAAAAAAACATTATTATTATTATTATTTGTAGACAGGCAGGCAGTTGAAACAACTGATAATGCCCGCATCCTGTTAATTTCCACTAGTTCATTTCTTGCAGTTGAGTAAATATTTATCCAGTCGATTTTTAAATTGGTTCACATTTAGGGCTGAAACCACATTTTCCGGGAGCTTGTTCCACGCTCCAACCACTCTATTACTGAGAAAGTGTCTGTGAGGATTGTTATGCGATCTGTTAGTGCTAAGTTTTAAGTGATGGCCTCTAAGGTGGGTATTTTCGTTGCGTGTGAACAGCTGGTCGAAGTCCTTTAAATTGTAATGTCCAGTCAAAATTTTGTATGTTTCAATTAGGTCTCCACGGTCCCTGCGATCCTTTAAAGATGGGATATTCAAAATTTTTAAGCGGTTTAAGTAAATTGGGTTACTAATTCATATATGGGCTTTTGGGTTCTGTTACATTGTGAAAAGTTTATGACGGACGGGAAACTACGGCACCCTAGACTGAGCGTGACCCGACACGCTCTTGACCGGTTTTTATTTAACTTATTCTAACAAAAATTTCACAACATGCAAAGTTAGTCCAATAGTATCTTGAAAATTATAGCGGACAGGTTCAGCCTTTGTACTTTGTATTGCATGAAGAATAAATTAAAAGAAAATTAATGCAGAATTGGCTACTCCTACATGTCGCTGTCGTATAATAAATAGAAAATGTATTTTTACTGGTACTGTCAAGAACTGACGATGATGACTGTCAAGAACTGACACTAGTTTTCATTTTAGATACGTATCAACTGTAGACTTTATCTGAAACATATTTTTTAAATATCAAAATCTTGTCTTATACCAATGTTCTATGAAAGTTTCATCATTCATCATTTCAGCCGAAAGACGTCCACTGCTGGACATAGGCCTCCCCCAAGCGCCGCCACAAAGACCGGTCCTGTGCGTCTTGCATCCATCGGCTTCCAGCAACCCTGACCAGGTCATCGGTCCACCTTGTCGGAGGCCTTCCAACGCTACGTCTTCCGGTACGCGGTCGCCACTCCAGAACCTTTCGACCCCAGCGGCCATCCGTTCTGCGTGCAATGTGCCCTGCCCATTGCCACTTAAGTTTGGCGATTCTTTTCGCTATGTCGGCAACCTTGGTTCTCTTGCGGATATCCTCATTTCTGATTCTATCACGCAAGGATACTCCGAGCATAGCCCTTTCCATTGCCCTTTGAGTGACCTTGAGTCTTTTTATAAGGCCCAGTGTAAGCGACCACGTTTCAGAGCCATATGTCATCACTGGCAACACGCACTGATTATAGACTTTCGTCTTGAGGCATTGTGGGATATTAGACGAGAAGACACCGCGTAGCTTCCCAAACGCTGCCCAGCCGAGTCGGATTCGACGATTGACCTCTTTCTCAAAGTTAGACCTACCTAACTGGATTGTCTGTCCAAGGTAGACGTAGTCGTCTACTACTTCGAGTGTAGAGTCTCCGATCTTGATAGGAGTGGGCGCTACATGGATGTTAACCATGACTTTGGTTTTGTCCATGTTCATTTTAAGACCCACTCTCTCGGAGGCTCTACTGAGGTCATCGAGCATTGTACTGAGCTTCTCCGTAGTCTCAGCCATGACCACGATGTCGTCGGCAAACCGAAGGTGAGTGATGTACTCGCCATTGACATTAATGCCTAGACCACTCCAGTCCAGAACCTTGAAGACATCCTCCATTGCAGCCGTGAACAGTTTCGGAGAAATGACGTCTCCCTGCCTCACACCTCGCTGCAAGAGGATAGGTTTCGAGGTCTGGTCCTGAAGTCGGACTGACATGGTGGCGTTGCTGTACAAACACTTCAACACCTTGATGTACCGATAATCGATCTGGCACCGCTGGAGAGACTGCAGTACAGCCCAGGTCTCGATCGAATCGAAGGCTTTCTCGTAGTCCACAAACGCTAAGCAGAGAGGCTGATTATACTCCTCAGTCTTCTGTATAACCTGCCGCAGCGTATGTATGTGGTCCACGGTGCTAAAGCCTTTTCGGAATCCAGCTTGTTCGGGAGGCTGGAAGTCGTCGAACCTGCGCGCGAGACTGTTCGTGATGACTCTGGAAAACCGCTTGTAGACATGGCTCAGAAGTGAGATGGGCCTGTAGTTCTTAAGCAGGGCATTGTCACCCTTCTTAAAGAAGAGCACCACCACACCTCTACTCCATGCCCGTGGCGTTTCTCCCTCGATTATGACGGAATCGAATAACCTCTGAAGGGCCTTAAGGACCGGTTTTCCACCCGCCTTCAGAAGTTCAGCCGTAATTCCGTCCTCACCCGACGCCTTGTTGTTTTTAAGCTGCTTCAGAGCCATCCTAATCTCGTACAGGCTGACGTCCGGGATATCTTCGGTATAGTGTCGAGTCAATCTAGCTCTTGGGTCATTTGCTATATCTATGAAAGTTTAGAAGGTGCTATATCTCCGGCCATAGCAAAAGATGGATCTGACGTTCTTTCTGGTCTTCAAGAGTTGCAAGCGCTTTCGCGACTACAGTAGACGTTAGTTTCATTTTGGGGAACAAGAAAATAAATAGGTAAACATCATTATATGTGATCTGCCGAACGTAAACTACTCGCCTATATTTCTAGACGGAGTAATTAAGTACACTCACGTTTCACCCGCTATAACCGACGTAATAAGCGGAAAACCAATTGCTACTAAGCTCAAACTAGCTGAGCTCAAAGAATAACAGCAGTTGCCAGAAAAATTGCCAAACTTAAGAGGCAGTAGACTGAGCATATTACTCGTAAAATACGTGGTTGATGCGGTTAAAAGATTTAGGCAACCACGTACTAAAAGACAGAACTTTAGAAAACCTCCTTTAAAGTAAACTGATGACCAGGGGCCTAAATCTGCTATTTTCATAATATCGCCATTCCGACATGCAACCATCATACAACACAATCCCATTGTCAATTTGCTAAAAGTTAACAATTTGTTAATTCATAATGGCCAATCATTGGTCGGTCAGTGGTCTCGTAATATCATTGTGGGATGAGCTGTCTTGTAACGAATTGAAAGCAATGCCTGCACAATGTTGTTGGATAGCGAGGGTCGTTTTGATGTTAAGCCCTTTCTATGTAACTAGTTATTTTTCTGCGAACTTCTTGGGGTTCAATGCCGATTAGATGGAGGTTCTCGGACGGTTCTATTCTTCATTGTTTGTGTGGCGTCTCTCCGCAGACCATTTTCCACCTTCCAGCCTGCATCACGTGCCTTATTATCTGTTCATAATAATGTAGGGATCTAATAACAGCGTTAGCCCACAGCATTACCGTGCCCGAATCTTAGGCCAGGCAAGGAATTTGACTGGTTTTGCCATCGACACGAAAAGACGAAAATTAAACTTGTCAAAATCAACAATTACAAAATCAATGATCGACTATTCTGACACTATTGTAATACCAGACTTATAATGGTCCTCGTGAGGGTCACAAAGATCTGATGCAAAATATACGAGACTAGTTCGTTATTCGTGCACTAGCTTCTGACGTTTTATAAGTACCCATGTAGGCCTATCTTACTCTTACTAATATTATAAAAGCGAAAGTTACGATGTTTGGATGTTTGGATATTTGTTACTCAATCACGCCAAAACGGCTGGACGGATCTGGATGAAATTTAGCACAGGTATAGGATACACTTCGGAATAGGACATATGCTACTTTTTATCCCGGAAAAACATAAGGTTCCTGTGGGATTTCAGATTTCGTTTCATCAAGTGTAAAATGATCATATTGTATAGGGCAACCCCAATACCACGCGGGTGAAGCCGCGGGCAAAAGTTAGTGTTAAATAAAAATCATTTTGATTTGTTCTATCGTGTTAACATTTGGAGGAGGCCTTCGTCGAACAACGAATGTTTTGCAGCTGAAATTATGATGATGATAAGCTTACTAGGTTCGGGTTCTGAATGTCTGTCAAGCTGACAATGATGTTACGATCTTATGCCTCCCCTTGATAAAAAACGTGCCATCATCGTATAAAGCATTTTAGGCAAATTAAGTTTCCTAACTGTATCATAACAACCGTCAATCTGTAGCTGGTAAATGCCGACACCGTTTTCTCAGAAAGCAAAACAAAATTACATCCGTGGTGTATTGCATCACACCACACCCAGTGTATGGAACTCTTAAGCCGGCTTTACTCCGCGCCAACATCTTGCAACACACCACCTCAAAATATTTACAGAAGGTTGACTCTGTACAACTGACGAAAACAGCCCCCCTAGACATAGGTTACTGTCGTAACATCGAACACTGAATTGGCCACGCCTCCAATTCTTTTGTTCTGAAACGTTCACTCGCTTAGTCTCCTGACTATACGAATGAACAAAGGAATTGGAATTGGAGGGATAGGGAACAAAGGAATTGGAGGCGTGCCTAACCCAAAGCGTTCGACGTTAACGAAACGATTGTAACTTGGCTATGGGGTCAGTCGCACACACACATAGATGCTAACGTATGACTATTTCAAACAAATAGCGGTTGCAAGTATACTTGCAATTTTTCAATTTGAAGATTGACTCTGTACAGCCCACTTAGCAATAAGTTACTGTCATTTTGTTAACATCGATCACTTTGGATTGGCCATTCGTTTGCGTGGTCAGAACAAAGGAATTAGAAGCGTGCCTAACTCAAACCGTTCGACGTTAACGAAAGGATTGTAACTCGCACACACACATTGATGCTTACTTACAATGATTACACTGCGTTACAAATGAAACAAAAAATTGAGTACCCGCTTTGAAATGTCATGTTTTCTTATGAATACTTATAGTTTATTAAAAATACATACAAAATTTCCATTCATCACGTCTCATTTTTCTTCCATAAGAATGTGCCAAATTTTACTAAAAATTTAAATGCTAAAATATATTTTAAAGAAAATTAGTTAAATCAACCAGATTTTTTCACATTTACCAAGTTTAATTTTATCATTAAGGTTAAAAAAAAAACAAAAAAAAAACATTATAAAAAGTTTTAACACAAAAGATCGCAAAACTTTAACTTTTTCTTTTGTGTTTTGAATGATCTTCTCGTTTTAAACGCCAGCAGTAATCGCCTGGCATAGTTGTGTCCCAACGCCCTTGAAATCGTTCTTCAAGCTTCTTTACATCCTGGTGGAACCTCTCACCTTGCTCATCACTGACTGCACCAAGATTAGATGGGAAAAAAGAAAAGTGACAATGAAGGAAGTGAATTTTTCACGAAATTCTGCTACCCAACTATTTATATGCATCTAACGTGTCGTCAACTAGCTTTTTCGCCCCTGCGGTTCCTAAAAACCCTTTAATAACTGCTTTCAGCGATAACCAGGCATCAAGTTCCTTGTCAGTAAGCTTTTTTCAAAATTTGGGTCTTTCATCAATGTGGTAATAGAAAAAATAATTTGGCATGTACCTCGAAAACTAGACGTGATAGATACCACATATGTTTGGAACATTTAATCTGTGACTCATTAGCTATTCATTCCAGCTAACACTTACGTAGGTACCAAAATCGTGTAACGCAGTGTTATAAACAAACACCGGTTGCAAGTACACTTGCAATTTTTCAATTTAAGTTTACATTAGTTTTTTCATAGTGTGTGTCTGTGTGTTAAATAAATGTATATTCTTTTCTTTCTGTAACGCAGCATCCAACGAAATTTGTAGTAAGTTCAAAAGGCTATAATCCATCACGTGGGCCCAGTGCAGATTGGTGGATGTCACATGTCTTCGAATTTTTGGTTTTAAGATGCTGGTTTCCTCACGATGATTTCTTTCACCGTTTTTAGAACAAAGGTGATCCAATAAATTACACATAGTAATGCGCTTGACTGCGTTTAAATCCGCGACCGGTAACACAAGGCCACCACTGCTCCGCATTAGTAAAGCGTGTCTATGTGTGCGTGCGTTTTTACTCATTGTTTCAAGCCAACCTTCTGGGCTTATTCACTTTGTGATTGTGGTTTGCCACATGTATTATGTGGTGAAATGACAGAGATTGGTTCTGCTTATATCTACTAATACTGTGGTGTAAAAAAGACAGATGAAAAGAGATTCCATAAGCTGAGGTGAGAATATTGAGATAGATGCCTGCGGTAACGAAAATGAATTAAGTGAGAAATGTAGTGTATGAGCTATGTTACTGTATTTTATCAAGAACCATTCAGTGATTAAGTTTAAGTGTCAAGAAATTGAAAATATCATCATACAAAGCAGGTCTAACCTTTTTTCATCCGCCGGCGATCGTCTGATACTGCAGTCAGCCTCCTCCTTTGTTATAATTACTGCTTCGCAGAAGGAGGCGATCGCCTGCCACTGTTCTTCGCTCCGAGTCATGGTCTCTACCAAGGACCGGTGTGAAAGATCGCCGCCGCCGATCGCCCCCACGAGAACATGGCGATAACTTATTCACTCTTGACTGCAAGACCCTACCAGGAAACACAGACTCCAGCAAGGAATTCCACTCCTTTGCTGTAAGCATAATGAATATATTCCCAAAACGTTTTGCTTTATACTACATCTCTCTAAATACTCCAAGCTAAGTCCTTTTAGGGAGCACGAAAATAAATATGTAGAACTGATCAAGGTACCAAAACAAACCGTTTCCGCTTACGTAATCAGCGTTCGAGAAAAAAATAAGTGACCCACATCAGGCCACATCCTAAATGTATTCCGTCTTGTTAAGGAATTAGAGAACTAGAATAGACAACTTATACTCCAGTTTCTATTAGTACACAGGTATAGTTAAGCAGTCTACGATGCCGAAAATATAATTATTTATTTTTCAAATTAAGACTACATTTGTGTACCCACTGTAAGAAAGGAATAATGCTATGTGGCCTAATTCTTCTTTTTCTTCTTTCTATTATGATAATTTTAAGAGGTTAAAGGTACAAACAACGGTCAAATATAAGTTTCAACAAGGTTTCAATATTAATGTTTATAAGTTATCAAACCTATGAAATGCAGGTGCTTTACTTATTTGTTCACAACTGCTCTAAAAACAAGAAAAACACCACCATGAAAATTGCCACATTCTTGAACTATAAATTCGACGAAAAATGGTCTCCACCAAGTCACATTTGGCTTGCGTGGTGGATTACAGACCATTGCCTCTCCAAGAAAAGAGGCGTTAGTTCCAAAAGTGGAAACAACAAAAGGCTGATTTTGATATTTATTCAAACTTCATGTACAGAGTAGTGGTACATAGGCGGACTTAATGCAACAAGACATTTGCGCGCCTCAAGGAGTTGTCAGTAAACCGTAGGGACCCTGCATCAGGGTCGAAGCCAACTAGGGCCAAGGTTTCGCGTCTGAAAGGAAGGCTCTGACCCTGGTATATATAGCGTAGGAATGAGGTAAGTTGTTTAATCAGTAAGCTCCACCCAAGGGCGGAATTTGTCATTGGATGATTATTACCTACCATAAAAAAATTCTCTACTAGTCAACCTCTTGGTTACAAAAAAAAACTGCCCTGTGATAGGTGTAGGACTAATATTACAATTATTTTTGACGGCTCGGCTGGCGCAGTGGTTAAGCGATTGACTGCTGCGCTAAGGATCGCGGGTTCGATTCCCGCACGGAACAAATATTTGTATGACCTACAGATAGATGTTCCGGGTCTGGGTATCTTGTGTATGTGACTTTACATGTTTGTGAACGCACCCACGACACAGGATTAATTCCTAGTGTGGGGCAACGTTTGTTAAAAAAAAAAAAAAAAGAAAAAAAAGACATTGGTTCAATTCGTTGCAACAACTAGCGCAGCACAAAACACAACCCCACATTATCGTCAACTCAAGCAAAACAAATTGGAGCTCAAACGCAACATTGTTAAATAATTTCTGCTGCGAATTTCTCAAAAATAAAATTCGTACAATGTGACCTGCCACTTCCAGTGTAACCTTAAAATCCGGAGGGGTAAAAATGGCGAGTGTTGGTTCAGACAGGTGAAATAGTGCGAAAAATTGCCCAGCGGTCAACCCACTCCGTTTTCTCTGTTCGCACTGGCAGGGTTGAATTCACATTGCTTATATTGAGCTAATCAGGTTGCTGATGTTGATATTCCAGTTGCTGAATGGAATTGGGAGATATCATTGATATATATATACATATATATCAATAAAAAGTACATACGTACTTTGCACTTGTTTAGGTGTACCGTCGTTTGCATGACGTACACCTTTACATTGATAATATTAGTGCAATTTTGAAGTTCACGCAATGTAAAGAAATTAAAATGTATAGTTATTTAAGTATCCAAAGTATCTTTAGACAGATTAATATAATAAATAAATAAATAAATATCTTGTGGTAAACCTATATAATATAGGTTCTATTGAAATCAAATCATAAAAGATGAATCTAAAGTAAAGATCTCTGAAAATGTACTTAAATATTTGCGTGCACCTTGCCTGGCCCTTCATATTATTCTTACGGTATCTCCAAAGGTATATTTGATAAAAATTTTGAATAACGAATATTTTGTCACAATTTAGTATAGGCTAAGTATGCACATTAATCTTTCTCCGTATTCACTACATAAAACTGCCTGAGTTCAATGGAAGAGTTATGGGAATTTCTTTGCGCGATTGTACTAGGAATAAAGATATCCGCAGGAGAACCAAAGTCACCGATATAGTTTAGTTGAACGGATGGTCTACAGACCCTAAAGATTCTGGAGTCGTATTCGCGCACCGGCACATGCAACGTTCGAAGATTCCCACAACATGGACCGATGACTTGGCCCGGGAGTGTCATGGAAGTAAGATGCACAGGACCGTTCCATGTCACCAACATTTGGGGGAAGACTATGACCAGCATTGGACTTCTTTTGACTGAAATGATGATGAACTTTTCATTCAAAACCAGCTGAGCGTTCAAATTTCATCGAGGTTCCAACAGAGAATCAGCGTCGAATATATTTGCCTGATACATATACTGACCTAGGCTTTTATTTGGTGCAAAACTGAAATGGACATAGCACTATGGCTCCTATCTATATATGCCGCCTATCTACTGTAAAACGGGGTGAATAGAGACAAATTTTTTGTAGATTTTTCACGTTATTAAAAAATTGTTTGCAGCATTTAAATATTTTTTTATTAATTCAATATTGAAAACAAAAATGCTTTGTTAAAACTAAAAATGTGAAATCAAAGTAATAATCATAAAAAAAATTGTTTCTATTTACCCTCCATTTTACCCAGTATGTAGGTATTAGTTTTTTTTGTTTTTGTAACTACATTTATTATTATTTTTTTGTTGTTGTTGTTGTATTTTTACAAAAGCTTTATTTTTATAATTGAATTGAGCATTAGTGTATGTTTTGTGTAATGTCAAAATAATGTTTTATCTGTTTATCTATCATGATCTTTATTTTGTTTCGCTATGAAAAGCAAGTCTTTACATCATGTCAGTACACATTTATTTTTAAAGCCGAAACATCTCATAAATGCAAACTTTGAAGGAAAATTATTCTTGGAGCGAAAATACCCATGAAAATGTTTCAACTTTTACTTTGAAACAAGTTCGGGGTAAAAAGTTGTTCCATAGAAACACACCCTATTCAACCAAAAGTGTATGGAGCAGATGTTTTTTCCAATTCAGTGACCCCAGCGTGAACTTTTAGCAAAATGTATAGTCACCTTTGTTTGCTGTGTTTTTTATTTAGGCTTTGCCCGGTTTGTACATTGGGCCCGTGTCAAGTTTAAAAACTATTTGTTTATTGATAGAGCGTACTATTACTTTGTTTTCATCAGAATGTGGATAGAACACTCCATTCAATGTTTTTTGCAGTTATAACAGCATGTATATCAAGTCAGAATTTTTTTTTTGCTTGCGCAGTTCATTTCGATGGAGTAATCAATACCTTAATTTTATTTTACCAACCAAATTCTTTCTGGTTCTATTCTATTCTATAGTTATATAGACAATTGAGAATTTAAAAAAAAATGACAATTTAAAGACTGGTCAGGACAGGTGTTGTTTTAATCAGTAAAGGCCAAATCTGCGTAAAGTGAACGATCGCGCGGTTCCATTTACAAGTGCTGCGTTATGGGGACCCACGTGGGCATCTGTAGTGGGGAGCCGGGTTCCGTGGCCATTTTGCTACGTCATAATATATTAAGAGGGGGGAACCTTAAAAAGACCTATAAAGATACTTAAAAAGGCAAAATTATAAAAATAATGGAGATACTAAATAGAAGGGCCAATAGTTTCACTGTGGAATATTTGCAAATATGATTAATTTGGAGAAAAAAAAAAATGTTAATAAATTCTACAAATAGAGAAGGTCGATTTAGCTGTTTTTGGGAGATTTAATTTTGTTGACATTAAAGCTGTTGGCATATCTATTTAGGTTTTTCATTATTTTTTTATGTAATTAAGTGCGATGTTTTTTTAGAAACTTTAAGAAGTCTTCGTAAGGACTTTTCCCTTAATAGCTCCAATGACACTACTACAAGCACACCATGAAAGTTGAACTAGCGATACTGCGCAGGTAATGTTAGACAGATAAGGTTTCCGTGACACGGGAGCCTGTCACGAGCGTTTACGTAGATTCGCCTTTTTTTTTACTTGCAATAAACTAGTGCTTGACTACGATCCCACCTGATGTTCTTCTCCATAGGAAACGACCAATTTGGAACCGTGCACTAGCTTCTGACGTTTTATAAGTGCCCTTGTAGGCCTATATGAAATAAAAACCTTTTTGATTTTGATTTGATTTGATTTTGATGGTAAGCAGTGATGCAATCGTTGATGGTAAGGCGCACTAGTTTATTAAGAGCCTATTCTAGTCTAGCCTAGAAGACACCCAAATTATATTCGGACGGAAAGACTGCAGCCGGCAAATTGTTCCAATCCCTCGATGTACGCGGTATAAATGACGAGGCAAAACGCTTAGTCCGGACCGCAGGTGTCTCAACAACGTAAGGGTGGATATTTGCCTTACGCTGGGATGTCCGAAGGTGAAATTGGGAAAGCATTAAAGTCTACCACGCCCACTTGCTCTGCCCCGGAACGGGAAAAGTCATCAGATGATTTCTTGCCTCAAAAAAAAGCTGTATATGGATACAGTTAGACTAGCAGACGACCCCAATATGCGACAAGTCATGCAAAGGTGAAAACGAAAACCTTTTCAATTTAAAGTTAGTCAGTAAATATTCGTCTTTACTAAAATTTTAGCTAAGATTACTGTAGATGTCATCGCTCTTGAACCACAAGGGCCGAAGTATTAATTTGCTCAACTATTTGGCCTGGTAAGCCTCAAGAACAAAGCCACAACTCGCAATACCCAAATACCCATATACCACGGTCATCTTATAATGTTTAATACTTAGAACTTAAGGTGACCCTCCCCATTATTCATTTATTTTTGTATATACCTACATTTTTTTACACCAAGACTACAATATACATGAAATAAATATACAATCGGTGGGCTTATAACGTCGAGTATAGTTTAAAAGCTTTGTGCTAAAGCCATTCAACGCGATGTTTGATGCAAATTTGATGATATCACCAGAAAACTGTATTGCTACTTGATGATTCTGTGATATACTCGAATATTTTATAAAACTTGTTCCAGAAAATTAGTTTTAAAATCCTTTAAAAGTTTTGTAGAAAAATGATGAATGTCGATTGAATGCTGGCTCCTATAAAAAGTACTTTTTTTAATATGATTAGTTTTGCACTTTGAAGAGTCAAAGTGCACGTAAAATTATTGATTTTTGAAGATTTTAAGGGATAAGGTTTACCCAAAAATATATTTTAATTTCTATACAAGCCTAGTTAACCAAACTACCAAACCAAAAGATATTTGTATATCCGAAATATCTTGAAAAAGATGTGTAATCACGTAAGAGCGTTTATACGAAAAGTACTTTGGGTTGGCTGCTCTTAAGATCTTAAGTTTAAAGTCATTTATTTATAGTGTAAGGATCAATAGCACTCCCAACCGAATTCCCACACTTTTTAAGAGAGGGTAGTCTAGTACCAAGGAGATATTTTAGTTCTAAAGTGTGTGCGCAAACACAAGTGCACTCTCTGTTCTTTACTCTCGTAGGTCTCATGGTCGTAAGCGTGACTACTGAGCATGAGGTCCGGGTACCCGAATCGGGTAAAAAGTGCTATTGGTTTTTTCCATTATAAATTACTCTGTAGCCGCTCGGAGTTGGGAAGTTAGTGTCATGAAACCCGTGTGCCACCTTTGCACATGTTTTTTTTTTTGTTAGCCTGTTCTGTCCCACTCCTGGGCAAAGGCCTCCTTCCACTTCTTCCAACCATCACGGGCCTGCGCTTCTTCTTGCCAGTTCGGGAGGAATCTGTCTAGCTCATCGCGCCATCTCTTTCGTGGTCTGCCGCGACCCCGTCGCACTGTCTCAGGGCACCAACTTTGTGTTATTTTGGCCCACAGTTTGTCGGGCATGCGGCAGACGTGTCCTGCCCAGTCCCATTTCAGTTGGGCAGCCTTTTGAGCCACATCTATAATTTTAGTTTTTTAGCGCAGTGTGGCGTTTCGAACGCGATCTATTAATTTAACGCCAAGTATACTGCGCTCCATTGCACATGTGTTACAAACTTTCTAAATGTCAGCAGTTCTTTCCTATAATATACAGGTTGACTGGTAATTAGCGACAAACAACTTTATATAGGATCTAATCTGAAATCGCAAAAAAAAAATCTGCTAGTCAGCACATTTATGTTTGCCTAACTAGTCAAAATGTATTAAACTTTGTTTTTCGCGATTTTAGGTTTGGTCTCATAGTACAAGTTTTTTGTTATCATGTTTACAATCACGTGTTTGAGTATCGGTCACTAATTACCAGTCACCCTGTATAACACCTGCAGTGCTACCATACGTACGTAACGTAATAAATTTGATCACCTAAACTACCACGCTAACCGACACTAAAGTCGGTTGTAACCTTCGGCACAGAAGTTGAACCATCCTGGCGGTCAATCTTGAATGCGCAGTTATTGATTTTCGGGTTTCAATCGCAGTGGGAGGGCTGCCATAACTGTAGCAAATAGTTCAACTTATCTGCCGCGTACTTCTAAAATCGCAGTATCTATGGTTTTCAAGGACACTTGGGGCACTCCAATATACTGATATTTTGAACAAAGACACATACACATACTTTGGGTATCAAACGGATATCTTTCCTTATGCTCGTGCTTGTGGATTGCGAAACGCTGTCTAAGGAGTTGTCAGCAAACCATAGGGACACAGCAGGATTAAAATCTACTGAGGCCATTGGTAAAGTGAAAGTGTATTTCGAAGCCTTGGAACGAAGATAAAGAAGGAACAGGAATAAGTTTTTAGCTGTTTTTAGTCTTTATAAGTCTGTCACTATCTCCCGCCCCACCTAGGGCCGCGGAGACGTCATTAGATGATTTTCTTATAAAAAAAAGAGTGTCTTTACTTTTACGTATGTAGCAGGCATACAAAATGGCCTATTGTCTCGTCAAGTCTATTATTATTTGGTTTTTATATTCAACGAACCCATAAATTGGTAATAGATCAAAGAAAATAAAATACAGATAAACCCTTTTTAATTTATAAGCTGCTGTATTTTCGTTTAGGAGACGTCTGACATTGGGGTGTGTGTTGACATTGCGAATATGCGGCTTGGATTATACATAAATATAGTCCAATCTGCTAAGTCGTGTTTACTGAGTTCATATGTGTGCAGATCATAAACCAAATGTTGAGTACATATTCATAAAAAGGTGTCATTGACATCGTCGCAGAAACGAATACTACTGATCCAGTACATGGTTCTGGACACCAGTGGTGAAATATCTCGTCTATTCTTTTACGAATTTTTGAAAAAAAAAATGTGTTTTTTTATTTTTACCTGTTGTAATGGTTATTCTAACCAACCCCAACGATATTTTTTGGAAAAAAAATTATCAAGGTCTTTAATCTAATCAAACCCTACGACGTTTTAATTTGGAATGTAATTCTTTCTTTTTCTTTGAAAAAATAAATAAAATTACTTCTTAATACAGTTTAATTTAAAAAATGTAAAAAATTCATTAAAAATCTATCTCCTTTCATTTTAGTCCATCCTAAGGTTGTCTGTCAGAAATTGCCCTGTGCGATAAGACCGCCCATTGTACACTTAGTTTTTATATTTGTATATCCTGTCCACATTGTGGTGTACAATAAAGATTAAAATAAATAAATAAAAAAAAACTAAGAAAAAACCGACAAAAAATTCCAACATTGGATGTCTAGAATCATAGATAAAACTTTATTGTACCTACACTAAAAAGTTCAATCATGTACTGGATCCATGGTAATCGTTTGTTGTCAAAGACACTCTGTATACCTAACGAGTATTGATATTTTCGTGATTGTGACTGCGTATTGTATAGCAAGCGTGCATTTTAATTACTTAACATTATAGGTATCAATTATGGCCATTTTATTTTTACTACAGGTAAAGGAGAGATGTAATGAAAATGAAACTGTTAATTTGCAGTGCCTTTACAGTTTGCATGTTTTGATATTGTGTCATTAAATTTTAATGTATGTCATTACCAATGTGTTACATGTCAGCACATAAATAAATAACAGATAATACAATATTATTTTTTATTATGTGCATAAAAGTAGAGCAGGAAGAACTTAATAATAGGCCAAATTTGCAACGCCTGTGTTTCTAGTGTTAGTTTTGACTAAAGCTTTTTTCAAAGCGTATTTTGTGGGAGTTTAGTGGAAATTAGTGGCATGATGAATTACATCTGGAAGGAGAAAACGTGTTGCGCCGACCCCAAATACCATAGGAAAAGACAACAACAACAATACAATACAAACACAATCCACAAACAAAACAACAATATTACTTTACAACACAATACATCTTATTCTGGAAACTGCATCAAAATTGAATGAAAATGAAGCAGCAATTATCATCTACGTCTACACTAATATGATAAAGAGGTAAAGTTTGTTTTTTTGTTTGTAGGAGGTAATCTCTGGAACTACTGGTCCAATTGGAACAAAATTTAGCAACAATAGAAAGCTGCTTTACTGCTGAGTGACATAAGCTATATTTTATATACGCGGGCGAAGCCGCTGACAAAAGCTAGTTTCAAATATTTTTGTAAAGAAAAGTGTAACTTACGATTAATGAGGAAAGTAATATTCTAAATATTTATTTTTCATTAAGCAATAGAAAGATAGACACATCATATCTCTCTTTTAAATCAAAGTACAATATTTATTTGATAAACAATGTTTTCTTTGAAAAGATTGAGTAAAAGATTTTTGGGCTAATATTTTTTTAAGCTCATTAACTCTTTTATATGTTTTTGTAATTAGTAGAGAATGTCTAAGACATTAAGTCCGCCTGTATACCTTTGTGTTGCATGAAGTTCTAATAAATAAATAAATAATTGGTAGATCTCATGGAGCCTAGTTCGGTTGAGTTAAACCGAATCAAGCTGCCAAATTCTACCTAAGAAGCTGAAGTGTTACTTTTGTTAGCTTTTATTTAGAACAATCAATATGAAGCAAATCAATTGAGTTGCTCTATAGATAGTATATCTCTATTATATAGGTATATTATATGAGCGTTTTTTATGCTGGGAAAAATCATCTAATGACAAATCCCTTCCTAGGGTGGAGCAAACAGTGCAGGCACTGTGGGGTGTGGGGTGGAATCCTGATTCATACTGACTAAACAACCCATTCCATTCCTTCTTAGCCTTCATACCAGGGCTGGACCTTCCTTTTCCGGACCGGGGCCCCAGTAGGCTTTGGCCCTGCAATTGGGCCTCTCCATTTACTGACAACTCCTTTAGGGGCGCGGGAGTTTTCAGCAAACTGTAGGGACCCTGCACAAGGGTCGAAGCTAACTAGGGCCAAGTTCGTGTCTGAGAAGAACCTCTAGCCCTGGTATATACGGCGACGTAGGAACGGGGTAGATTGTTTAGTTAGTAATATTCTGACACTATTTCCCGCTCCGCCCAAGGGCGGGATTCGTCATTGGATGAATTTTACCTACCATAAAAAAACCTTTTTCCCTTTCATATCACTCCCCACACAATCCTATCTTTTATTAGACTTCATTCAAAAAAGTTTTAACGTTATACGATTATAATAAATAAGTAAATATCTTAATTAGTTTTCTTAATACGGGATAAATTTAATACCCAAAAAAATCCTAAAAATAACTCATAATAGAAGTTATATTGGTTCATTACTTTATTAGTTACAAATCCACTTCCCACGCAGGGTTTATCCTCAACTAATTTATTTGATAAACAGGATTATTTGTCGTATCCGCTGATATATATTGAATTTAGTATGGAGTATTTACTTTACGTGTTACTAAGGAAGAATATACAGAGATTATAAATAAAACTAGTTCTTATTATTATGTTTAGTTCGAGTGTCTTATGTGTTATGTTTAATACATATATTTCTTCTTCGTCCCTCTTTTCTTTCCTCAAAGTTGTTAGGGCCGACAATGCGTAAAGCCCGCGCGATATCATACAAAAGTGTAGTCGCCGAACAGGTACCCGTCGCTGGCTGCCGCACCCCACGCCAATTTTACTACTTAATACATTAAACTTCTCCAAAGATATGACTACATGCACACTGTTAACGTTAAACATGCTACACTGCACAGGTAATAATTCGGATTCCGCTACAGAATACGACCGGTGCTCCCACTATACGCAGCATTGACCCTTGGGCTCAGTAGGTAAATTGCCACGTTTACAGCGGCAGCAGTGCAAGTAATTCTGTTCTTAGATTTCAGTCTTTTTAAGTTTTAGTTTCTACTACTAAGTGTAATCGCGTTCATTATGCGTATAGATAAGGAGTGGAATTCCCTATTGGAGTAGTCTCCGACAAGAAATTCCAGTTCTAAATTGTTGTTATCAATAAATACAGATTTTTTGATACCTACAATTTAGGCGTCTTTTAATGAAGAGTGTATAGGTTACTTCTAGGCAAGCTTGATCTATCATCTGCCAAATCATCGCTTACCTTAAGGTGGCATAGTGGTCAAACGTGAGTCTATCCAACATAATAATAACAGATATAGGTATAATTTTAGTTTACTAACCTATTTGCGAAAATAGTAGCACACTTTTTTTTAGTCTGACAGAATATGAGCACACTTTTTTATTCTGACTCTTGATAATCGATAGAAGTCACACTAAGTGAAGGTACACTTCGGGTCACCCCTAAAAATAAAAACTAATGAGTTCCTAACACAAAAGGTAACCAATACGCACCATATTTTACTGTGACCTCTAATATTGAACCATATCGAACCTTATTGAACCCAGTAAAGAAGTCAAACCTATCGACCTCCATAAATGAGTTCGAAACTAAACTAGTTTCTAGTAAAACGGCTTTAGCCAATTTCTTCAATACTTTCTGGCGTAGGTATAGAAAAATATACGAGCAGTTCATTTGTTAGGGCGACAATACATTGGAGCTATAAAATTGATGACTTGCACTGCAATAAAAAATGAGTTTTGATGACGTGCATCGTTTGTAGAGTGAATTATTTTTTTTGGAATGTGTATAATAATGAATTTGGCCTTAATCTTGGATTATTTATTGTAATTACTTCTTCTTCTTCTTAGCGTGTCGATGACAAAACCGGCTAAATTTCTTGCCTGGCCCAGTATTCGGCCACGGCAATGTTATTCACTGACGCTCTCATTAGGTCCTTACGTGAACAGGTAATAGGGCACGTATTGCAGGATCCTCCTGGAGCCTCGGGAAACTGTTACCGCGACTCTAGGAATAAGGCAAGGAAGGTACGGGGTAGGTTTTTTAGTCAGTAAGAGTCTGACACTGGTCTCCCGCTCCGCCCAAGAGCGGGTTTCGTCATTCGATGATTTTCACCTACCATAAAAAAAAAAAAACGAATTGCAGGATGGAAGATGGAACATGGTCTGCGGAGAGACACCGCACAAACACTGAAGATCAGAACCGTCCGAAAACCCCCATCTGACGAGATTGTAATTACTGACATAGTGGACAATGAATGATATAATTTACGTACTATTGCGGTAACTATCACCTTAAAAATTTCGCTTGAATACTGCGACGCGGCGCCAAACCATACCTCTGAAGTTTTAACTTTGAGTGACAGCAAAAACGAAATTAGACTGGTCAGTTTTAACTTAACAATAAGTTTTTTCTCAACAAACCTTTGGATGATGTAACTAACTGATCATATTCAAAAATAGGACCCTGTAGCATACAACATATATTTTTTATCAACAAAATTCTACGTCTTCCTTGCGTCGTTTATCTTTAAGGTGCCATTCCTTGCATGGCTGCGGGCTGCAGATGCGGTGGCAAGTATTCGTATTATATAATAAGGCAAGTATTCGTTTTGAGCGAATATGACGCATTCTTTCCTATAAAATATAATGATTAAGTTGTTTTGGCAAATTTTAAGGGTGCGTCATTTCGCGTAACGCAAAACTGTTTTTTTTCTTTCTTTTACTTCACCTCCGTCAATATCCTGGTTTTAGGCTTATAAAAGTACTAATTTTATGTTTTTTTAATTTATTGGTAATAGGTTTGCACTTGACCGCTATCTCACATGATGGAAAGCGACGATGCGGTCGACGATGGACGATGTGGGTGTAATTGTAGGCAACAAAAATATTTTGTTGTTCCATACAAGAGTTCCATACAGGATAATAAAATATGTAAAAAAAAGTGAAAAAAAATGCTTGCATATACGGCTAAACTACAACTTTAGTGCAGAAATTATATTTTAAAATTTTTCAAATACTACAAATAGTATTTTATAGTTCCATACTGGTTTGTCGCAGCAATCTCACCGTTGGTGTGTTCTATCGCTAAAACCTTCCGTCTTGAACCCAGTTATCGTTCTAAGTACAAGCTAGGTCGCGTCGCCGTTCAATTCCAGTGTTATTTCGGAAAGCGCAAACCGGCGTGAAAGTATTTGCTCACTTCTGTTTGAGAGAAAATCGGTCTATTGATTGCGTACGAAAACAAAGTTACGTTCTTTTAATAGAAAGTGGGTGTGGGAGGAATCCTTCTGAGTATATTATTAGACATCTATTTTGACGATCTATATTTATCTCAATTGTGTATTGAAAGGGTTTTCTGAAAAAAGAATATGTATTTGAGTTAACAGTTCTGGAAAACTCCGATCTGACAAATCTTTCGTCAACTTCGAAAATCTGTTCATTTCTTATTTTTCAATGGTAGAATTTATTAAGTAATCCACCTCACTATGAAAAAACTTAGACTCTGGTAGAAATTGTTTTAATATGTATTTTTTTTTTAATTTCACAAGTGGTACTTAATTTTTTATGTTCTAAAATCTATAGTAACTTCTCCCGTATCTAACCAGAGTTAGACTAAAACCTGCCTACTGTAGATACTTTTTTTAAGAAAGACATAATTAGATTTCCAAATATTAGTCCAAAGACACAATCTTCAATGCCAGGATAATTAATCAATGATTGCATTAAACTGTTTAAAAAACTTTATTTACACGTAGCTGGCAAAACCAAGAAGGCAAAGTTCCATAAATCCTCAATTACCAAAGACGTCCCATACAAAACTGCAAGCCATCCCTCTTCCTCCCAAGATTACTAAGAAAATTTATAAACCATTATCTCTCTTAAACTGAGAACGTGCTCAGCAAAAACAAAAGATGGTAATTAATCCTCACACTGTTTACGGCGATGTAAAAGTTTCGAATCTTATTTAAGTACCATGCTTTTATGGAGCGTTTACACCGAAGAGTTTCTCGCATGAACCAAACAACCGGTGGCGTAAGCATCGGGTCGTTTTTGTTGCAAATCAAAGTCACTAGAAAACGTAGAGGCAGAGTTTAGCTTCGCCTGCTGAGATTGGGCGATGAGTTGACAATCAAATGACAACTAATTTTTTAGGGATTGCAAAGAAGTAATTAAAAAAATATCAATATCGATAATTATTTGACTTTAGTAGTATGAGGTTTTTTTACAACAACCCACAAGTGTTAATAACTGCCATGTTATTGTCCAAATATTCCGCTAGTACAATCTTTTTTTTTAACAATTTGTCAGAATATTGAAACTAATGCTAGCTGTGTCTCACTATTAATACCAAATCTTAAAAAGAAAAATGTATTTTTCAAAATATTATTTCGAGTATGCTCCAACATAGGACGTAAGTCATATTTATTAAGCACATACGTGTGAAAATTGTCAGGAGAGTTTCTTCTATGACTTTAATCCGAGCGGGCGAGAAACTGTCTCCGTCTAAATGAGCCTTTAAGCACCTAGCTTTTAGAAAGTTGCTAACTATTTTAATTAAAAATCTTAGACTAAGAGGACAGCGAACAATATGAGAGGGACAAAGAAATCTTTTGGGGAAATTAAAACAATTAATTTGTTTAGGCTGCCGGGTATCGTGAAGGAAATGTTTTGGTTCGAGTTTTTGGTTACTGAAACGCAGTCGTGATAAATTACGGATTATTCTGTTACAATATTGTGACAGAATTTCGTTAAAGAAAGACGTTTAACATGCTTAACTGTATAGAAAATTAAGAGGGTATTAAAGATACAAGAACCAAAATAATTAGATAGGGAAAAACTTTTTTTTTGTAATTAATATTTTTAATTTTTTTATGCTAGGCAAAAATCGTCCAATGACCAATCCCGCCTTTGGGCGGAGCGGGAAACATTGTCAGACTCTGACTGACTAATTGTACTTTGAAAGTTTATCAAATACGAGAATCGGGTTTTGATCGGATTTTAAAGAAGTAGCTCTAAAAATAGTACTTACCTACTTTCAAACCAATTAAATAATTTTCTAAATCCAATTAGATATACAAATACCAATACTATTTTAATTGAAAACTAAAATCAACTGCCAAACAATTTGTATTTCAAATCAAAAGAGCAAATATTGGCGGCAAATAATTATGATTCGTAAATCAGTTAAAACATTTCATTTAATTAATGTTATTGACAAGTTATTGGGAATAACTGCTGGCTTAAAATTTATTGTAAGGTAATATTTATTGAACTAGCTCTATAATTACAGTCATTTATGTCAGATAGTTATTAGTTAATGGGTTAGGTAAAATTTGAGTCTTGTACTTAATACATACAACCTTAACTTTAGTATGTGCGAAACCCGAAAAATGGGTTTAGTATTTTTATAAAAAGAATTTATGTACAAAATATAAACTAAACTCAAAATTATTATCAACTAAAAATTCAGAACTTTTCATGAAAAATCACAAAGTTATAAGCTTATTATATTACCTGGTTGCCCACACAAACACATGGTCACTAGGCCTTCTGTCACTAAAGTTGGTTTCGCTCCTGCACTTAGCTGTGCGCTGGCCTCTGTGAACTTGTGACCTTTTTAAAATATTTTCGGAAAGAAAACAACATGGTGTAAAAATTATTGGAATTGGTTCTGGTAACGATTCTGAAAAACTATATTCAGGTTGAAAAAGTGAAAAACAAATACTGTTCTTTCATATTAACGTACAGCTGAATATACTGGGATGAGTAGCGTAGAATTTCACGCTACTCATCCCAGTATATTTAGCTGTACGTTTACACAAGATTTCCTTTTATGACGTGGGCGAACACTAAAAGAGGATTTTCTAAAACTCACCACCTAAGTAGTGAAACGAGGGCCCAAAATTTGAAATGAATGAAAAACGCTTCTGCCATCAGCTTCTCCGCTGGCAGAAGCTAGTTTACAATATACAAGTATCTAATACAAATATCGTAAAAAGTTATCAACTTTTTGACCATAAAATAAAACCGGTCTCATGAAATAAACTCGGTCAGTAAATTTGCGAAAAATGCGCGACGCAACCATGGTGATTCTTATTCTAATGATGATTTCTATTCTAATTTCTTGTTCTAATTCTTTATTTATTTTTTGTTTACGTGGGTAATCTATCTATAATTTCATCCACTTTGCGGCAGAGTGCGAGGGCTTATCAGACTTTTATTGACTAAATCCCACTCCTACATATTTTCTTTTTTTTCTTTTGAGTTCGAGGTTTTCTTTCCAGAAGCATACCCATGGCCCCTAAAGGTTTCGACCCTATTTGTGTTTTGTTGACATCACATTGAGGCACTTGCGGAGCACCACATGCCGTCAATGATTCTGGCTCGGTTTGGACGGTTACTGGATGGCCAGAAGGCAACCTATCTGCATCAGTTGGATAAGACTAAACTATCTCAGGCAGAAAACCTTTCTAGAAAGACCTCTCACCAATCAAACAGAGCATGGATGCCTTCTTCTTTACTCTCGTTCTTTTTATTCAAAATGAGAAAAGAGAATGGATGAGGAAAATGTGGAGATGGGCTCCACAATATTTTCCTCATCCATTCTCTGTCACTCAATAAAATGATACGCACAAGTCAACTGGACTGTGGCTCTCCAAATTCATTAGTTGGTGTAATTTATCATGACAATCCGAACGGTCAGGCTACACCAATTAATGGTCGGTTAACCATCTCATTAGTGCATGTTAGATTTGGAATTATGCGCTTTACCATGATATTTTGGTACTAGAAGTGGTATGGTCAAATGATTTGGTTGGTATGTATTGGTACGGCCATAGGTATTCTGTAAAAATATGGTTAAATTAAGGCACAATTGGTGCCCACATCGCCAATTGTATTTTAAGCCACTGGATGTTAAACTATGTCGCTTGCATTACTGCTTAAAGAGAAAAAAGATAAGAACGCGTAAGGTAACTGCATACTACGGTCTGTACAAGGGCCAGACATGAGATGTCTCAGCTGCCGATTGCCCTCACAAGGATATGGATGTATTCTACCAAAGCGAAACAGACCGTTAGCTCGTCTATGTCCTATAGGCGATCCTTTTGAATGCCTCCGTATCTTCTGAATTCAAAATAGGAACGTAATGCAAAATGTGATGCCTCTCAAAACACTTCTCCAAGAAGGAATTTATTGCGGTTTTTGTGATGTGCTTGCGATGGGTGCAACAGAAGCTTTCTTCACCGTGAGATCACGCCAAAACTCTATGTAATGTGTATCAAATAGCTCTGTCCGTCAAATAAACCTCAACTACGCGATAGAGGTAAGTCGGCATCTGACGATCCCGAAGTACCTCCGTGATGCAACACTAAGATAGATAGATAGATAGATTAAATTTTATTGTACACCAAAAAGTTACAGAACTAAGGAAGGATATTAAAGATCCCCGGGACATTGCATCCCCCGTTGTCAAGGCTTGGACGTGCATGATAACGTCTATCATCGTACACTTTTTGTCGAACCCAAACTCATCTCGTCTTCTTCAGATATGGCCTCACCCACAACAGCTGTCCAAAAAAGTGGTCTCCATAAACTTTTTCAAAGGAAGCTCTTTGAGCAGTAGGAAAACGGAAGAGAAGTCAAAGTGCGTTATCTTCCTATTGAAGAACACAATCCAGCCTTACTTTCGTCTTATGTAGAAAAGAAAGATTTAAATATTTTCTAACAAATTTACAACTTAACTTCATAGATAATGGTCTATATACAAAAACAAATTACAGTAGCCTATTTTTATTTTTAGTTTCGACAAAAACAGCTTAAGTAGATACTTATAAAATAAATAACGAGGGATATAATTTCCTAAGTATGTACGAAGACAATGTAGTCTACTCAATCTTTTTCTTATCTATCTAAGCTTTCGTTAATGGTTCCATAAATCCACTTTAATGTAATATTTTGTAGACGTTAAATCTGTTAAAGTTAAATACGGTTTTTATTTTTGGCTTAGGAAAATTTTGGTTCTTTTTAGAAAATGTTCTTGGTAGATGTTAACGTAATTCTTTGTTGGAGCAGTGATGGTAGTGGTTCCGATTTACGAATTATAAGTCGAGGTTTCAGGCGCCAGGTGCATTACTTTGCGTAATTTATTTCAACACTTCCACTCTCAAAATGGTGAAGATAAACATCGTGGGGGAACCGTCGTGTCCTAGAACCAAAAATTTGATGATATCTGATATCCAGCAATTCGCACTAGGTCTGCATGGTGGGTTTACGCCCCAGAGAGCAAGTTTTAGTAGGATATTGGGAACATTATAATGTACCAAGATGAGACGTATTGCAAAATTTCAATACACAACTAATCATTTTAAAATTTGTTATAATGAATACAGCAACCCGCCTCAGCTTCGCATGGGTGCAATGGTGATACCAAATATATTATGCTTGTATTATACCTGTAAACCTTCCCTTTGAATCATAAATAGAGTATCTATTAATAAAAAACCGCATCAAAATCGGGTATTTAGTTTTAAAGATCTAAGCGTACATAGGAACAGCGAGAAACGACTTTGTTTTATACTATGTAGTGAAGTAAAAAAATATGCTCAATTTTTTTTTTTTGTATTTCAATTGTTGAGCCAAATAGTTTTTAATTTTATTTTATGACTAGCTTTTCGGCGGCTTCGCCCGCGTACATAAAATATAGCCTATGTCACTCAGGAGTAAAGCAGCTTTCTATTGTTGCTAAAATTTTTCCAATCGGACCAGTAGTTCCAGAGATTACCTCCTACAAACAAAAAAACAAAAAATAAAAAATCAAACTTTACCTCTTTATTATATTAGTGTAGATGTAGACTATAAATTAAAAAAAAAATACAATGTAAAACTATAAGAAAAATAACCTTGACACTTCCTTCAAACCAAGCTCCATGATCCGGGACCTACTGCTACGGAAGCAACACTCGGTCACAAGGTATGATAACCTATTTACGCGATGATTAATTGACATTTCAGCACACTACCGTCCTCTATCTCCCGAGGTTTGATTATGATCAGTTAGGCCGTTGACGAGTAATTAACTGCGCTGTGATTTAGCATTAAACCTCCCTTTGTAACTGTTAATTGCATTAAAGAAGGGTTGGAAAAATTAGGGTAATAAGAAATCAGAACAGGAAAAAGGGTAATCAAGAAACTTGAGTAATTTTTTTCGGTCCCTTGTGGCGAAGTCAGATTTTAAAAACCAATTTTATTTAGGCTTAAATATAATAACTATTTGATGAGAGTCTTAAGTACCGAATAACGTGTTTAAAACCTCGAAAGAAAGAATCAATAAGACACATAAAGTTAATCTATGAAATCACTGTATGAAATTGTAAAGACAGAAAAATCCTAAAAAAAGAAAAATATTAAAAAAAATGTTATGTGCTCCGATTTTGTAACTAATTTTAATTTATTAATTATAGAATTATGAATTCATTTCGCAACTTATTTAAACTAGCAACAGCTTGAGACTGTTCGATCTTCTATTTTTTAAATAACAAAACGTAAAAATCTTCGTGAGTTTTTTTTACAAAAACTTTGGCACCCCCTGTGCTTCAGTTAACACGAAAAGTTGTTAATTCTGCGTCTAATATTTTTTTTTACTGTATAAAACGCGAGCCATCGTTTGACTGATGGTATGCGTTGATGTGGCCGACGATAGAACATGTTTGCTTAGGTTAAGCTTATTCACTCTTGACTTAAAGACCACAAGGTTATAGCTATCAACAGCAAAGAATTCCACTCCTTAGCTGTACGCACAAAAAATGTGTTCCCAAAATGCTTTGTACGTATGGGTAAGATCTCCAGCATGTACCGGTGGCGGGACATCGTGCGTTCTCTCAGGCCGTACTGATTGCCATCTAATTAGGACTAAAGAAATATAGAGTGCACCTGTGTATAACGTACTTAGCTAAATTTCTGTTGAGATTGGCCTCCGTAGTCGAAATTTGGTCAGGAGCAATATACTTAATCATCAATCGGCTAAAAGGTTTTGGTAGCCATTTAGCACACTGTTATAGTATCATTTAGATTAACACATACCAGTGAAACCGCAGGTCACAGCTAGTATAAACATATCTCTTGCAGTCAGCCTCCGTTAAACAAAGCACTATTATAGTGCTGGAGTATGGCGGATTAGTTCCAATTGCCTGACATGTTGTAAGTACATAATTAATTAGAACTGCCTTCTGTAATGCTCGAAGTTGATTCTATAGGTGATGCGTTTTAGCATGACAGTAACGGTCATTGACTCTAAGTGGGTCAGTGACCGCTATTGACGTATCTATGCACCGCTGTATTTCCACGCGATTGGTCTGATATTTTCTTGTTATAATTGGCTGAGTAATGAGGCAATAAATTTTCATATTTCAATAAAGTGGAATGTCCAATTTTTATCAAATAATTTGACTTAAGATTTTTAGTTATTAGATTTAAAAATCGGTTAAACTAAAAATCTTAAGTTTAGCGTGTGCTATGTGAGGGCCTTTGTGCACGACGTTTTTGAAACGCGCTATTGACACGCGCTTATAGCGATAAAGACACGATACGCACGCCCCTCAGAGGGCGTCAGGGTCGAAGCCTTCTGGAGCCGCCGGTTGGTGTGAAAGTGTTACTGCGGCTCTAGGAATCAATGGGGTAGGTTTTTTAGTAAGTAAGTGTCTGACACTGTCTCCCGCTCCACCCAAGAGCGGGTTTCGTCATTCGATGATTTTCACCTACCATAAAAAAAACGCCACTCAGACGCAGCCTGTAGACCTTTTGTATAAAAGTGCGCCTTCGATGCGCGTTTCAAACGCGCGTCAACGGCGGTATGTTTGAAAAGCGTGGTGTAGACAGGTCCTAACGATCCATGGGTACACTCAGGCTCGAAGTGGGAACAGGACAATGACCGTAAACGCCACATCATATTAGATAAAACAATTGTACATTTAATAGTATTTACCTTAAGGCAAGGGCAATGACCGTAAACGTCATGTTATAACGAGACAACTGTACATGTGATGTATTCAGGCTGATCCCTTAGTTCAACCACAGTGTTACATGACACAGGTATGCTCCCTTTGTTTAAGTATTTCGTTTGATGTTCTTAACGGTTTTATTTAGGTTGACTTTATATGTGTGTGTCTATGTACTGTTTGTTTAAAATCTTGCAAAATTACAATTGTGTATTAAATTATAGCTAAAGTTTTTTAATTAAGTACTCATCAAAAATCCTACACTCATAATAAAGTCGTCCACTGTTGGACATTGGCCTCCTCCGAGTGCCGCCATTGTGGCAACACTTGGAGGAGGACTTATTATATTATTATTATCTCTAGGCGAGGCAATGGGCCATAAATTTCATATTATTTTAAAATTTTATTAAAATAAACAAGCGAGTTAAATTTATTTACCCTGTGATAAATCTTATTTTAATTATTTTAGTCCCATGTTGCTAATTATCTCTGCCTTGGTGACATTAAACTGAAAAAAAAAACTAATTTTCAGGTTGATACTGAAAAATGATTTTCTCTCAAGAGAATCGAAAAGTCTATCATACTAGTACAATACTAAAATGGCAGTTTGATGTCATATCTTTTTTATTGGCAACATTTACTTTTTATTCAGACTGCACGCTCTTTTGTTTTATGAAGCGGTCGCTGCTGGTTGATAAAAAATAATTAAACATAAAAATTATATTGCCAGTAATATTCAGTTATCATCTCTATACTGCAATGTGAAAGTGTCACTGAACTTGCTCATTACGCCTTTGATTAATAAACTTGTTGGCGCCTGTGAGTTTTATTAAAACTCTTTTTCTCTCAAGATTAATTTTGCTATAAGAAAACTGCCAGGCGCAAAATATAAAATGCCATTGGCATAAATAATATGTTTTTTCGTTTTGATTTCAGCTATAAATTAGATTTGCAGAATTAATTGAATTGGTATTTTAATTGAATTTTTAATTAGAGTTATGTCTTTTGAATATAAGACGTCATTTTTATTAAAATTTAAGATTCTACGACCAACAATTTCAAAAGTCGTCAGTTCTATCTGTGGTTCTGTTATATATACAAAGTTGAAACGACAGATAGACTTTCCTAAAAATAGATCATTATACACACCAATATGAACAACTTGTACTATGAGACCAACCCAAAAATCTCGAAAAAAAAAACCGCTGCTCCATATATTTTGTCGACTTATGTGAATATAAATCTATGGAGTAGAGGGTTTTTTTTTATTAATTACTAGCGGCTGCCCGCGACTTCGTACGCGTGGATCTCGTTTTACCCCTTAGGGATGGAGTTTCGTAAAATCCGTTCTTAGCATCTATCGAGCATACATTTTAAATTTCAACTCTCCTAAGTACTTTAAACACATAGGACTTTCATACAAACTTCCAACCCCCCTTTTATCCCCTTAGCCCCCTAATTCATTTCTAAGGATAGGTACATTATTAGTTCACCACCACAACATCTAGAGAGTATACATTTTAAATTTCAAGTCTCTTACTTCAAAAACAGAGGACTTTCATACAAACTTTTAACCCCCTTTAGACTCCCTTAGGGGTTGAATTTTGCAAAATTCCGTCTTAGTGAGCACCTACGTTCTAAAAGGAACCCCCATGAGAACTCATTTGAACTTAACTTGAACGTAACTCAGAGCTTCTCAGATTTTGTTGTGCAAGGCGTTGCGAACGTTCGACACTCGACTCTCGTACGCGTACCTGTGAGTTTCTCTGACTTTGTTCAGCAAGTCGTTGTGAACGTTCACGTGAAGATTCTCCCATACGACGTATTTTTGCTGCCCGTGCTTGAGAATTATGTTTAGAAAGTTGAGACCTGGCTCTCTTAGGCATTATCAAACATTTAAAAAAATATTAATATGTAGCGTGTAATATTCTAGCTCTGAAAAGAACTGTTGTTTAGCCCTGAAAAGAACTGTTGGTTACCCCTGAAAAGAACTGTTGGTTAGCCCTGAAAAGAACTGTTGATTAACTCTGAGAAGAAATGATGATTAGCTCTGAGAAGAACTTTTACATGAGTTTATTTTTTAAGAACGAAATCTAAAAAAATCGCACGAACATTATTAGACTTCGCGCACGACCGCTGCGTAAGGAGCAGAACTCTTACCTGAGCCGCGTGGGAACCTTACTCTTAGATCTAAACTCCCCTTCCGCATGCATACCCCTGCCTTGGTGACGCTCACTTCGTAACGGGCCGTGCAGCAGAAATCGTAATATTTTAATTCGCCATAACTTCAAAACCAAGCCTCCAATTTTCGGCGGTAAGTCCCCTCTTTGAGGTGTGACTGGATAGATCTCACAGCGTCCTCACCTTCCGCATGACGCAGGTTCTCACCTAATATGGCAAGTTCGGGAGATTCTTGCACCGGATTCGTGCGGAAGAGATGCTCGGGTGTCGCCACTCGGGTGTCGGGTGGCCGTGTGAGCACACGGTGGAGATGTGCCCCGCTTGGGAAAAGCATCGCTGTGTCCTCGTGGGGGTGATCGGTGGCGGCGACCTCTTGCGCCGGCCCTTGGTTCAGGTCATGGTCCCCAGCGAAGAGGAATAGCAGGCGGTCATTCAGCGAAGCAGTAATGCTCGTAAAGAAGGAGGCCGACCGCATAAGGCAAAGGCAACAGCGCCCTCGCCGTATTCGTCGCCGCCGCGCTCCCGCCGATATCCGGCCACCGTAAACACGGGATCGCGGACGGCGAGCAATGGGTAGCTCACCGTCCGGCCGTCTGGTAACTGTCCAGACCGAATCCAAGTCGTCAACGGCTCGCGTTGTTCCCGCGCGTCAAGGAGTTGTCAGCAAACTGTGGGGGCCCTGCAGGGTCGAAGCCTCCTGGTCCAAGGGTAGATGTGAAAGCGTAACACCAGGGCCTGGGAATAAGGCAAGGAAAGAATGGGGCAAGTTTTTTAGTCAATAAGAGTCTGACACTGTTCCGCTCCGCCCAGAAGCGGGATTCGTCATTGGATGATTTTAACCCAACTTTTTTGTAAAAAAAAATAAAGTTGTCTTCAGAGGAAGACAAATTAAAAAAAAAGACTGCTCAAGATTTTGAGGGTTTTGTTGGAACTTGAATTATTTTGTCAAAACGAAAAGTACCATACAATTTTTATGAAGAAAGTCTGCCATCTATGAATTATATGAATAACTAACTACTTACCTACGAACGTGATAAAATTTAAATTATGAATTTCTAAAAAGTGTTAACTTGTAACTTGATTTGATTTTTATGTATTTTCATAGATGGCGCTGCTTAAAAATTGTGTTTTACATTCTTTAAACTATGTTTTTCTCCAAGTTACTAAAATGACGTAGTTTTTATTGTGTAAAGCTCGATGAAAATGAAAAGCATGGTTTTGTCAAAAAACTTTTTTCAAAAAAATATACCGACTTCTTCAAAAATATAAAAATAACTTTAATTCCGGAAGTCGGTGTTTAGGTAATAAGAGACAAATAATACCAAGAACCACCGACTTCAGAAATTAAAGTTATTTTTTTATTTCACCCTTTTTAGCTGCGATACACTTATAACCAGAGTACCTATTTCTCATGACAATTTCAATAAACCCAAACCCTGGTAGGATACATAGTTTTATTATGAAGTTCCTGTATCTCCCTTTCACCTTCCGGCTCCATCATCAGATCAGTTCAATAGTACTTAAGAGCCAAAGTGAATCTCATGGCAATTTTAATGAGCCCAAACACCGCTAGGATACATTGATTAATTACGGAGTTCCGGTGCCTATCTTCCGGCTCCATCATCATCATCATCAGGTCATTTTAATGATACCATTTTCAACCTAACTATTCACACCATAATTTATTTGTATTGTAATTTTATTGTGATGTCTGCATAAATATGAAGTTCCATTACCCATTTTTGGTCTTCTTCATCAGTTCCACTTCCACAAATGTTTCTTTTTGATTGTAAAAGCTGCATATCTAGATGAAAATACCAAACAAAACCATATGTTTGCCTATGATATTTAAGGAGTTCCCTCAATTTATCATGGATTCCATCATCAGATCTTAACTTGGTGACAATGGGACCCCCTCAGAACTGTCTACTTTCGAACAAAAAAAGAATTTTGAAAATCTGTCAATGATTGACGGAGTAATCGATGAACAAATATACAAAAAAAAAAAACATACAAACATCCGAACATAGTACCTCCTCCTTTTTGTGAAGTCGGTAAAAAACAACATTTAATTATGAGTCGTTAGCTTACACGCTGTCACAGAATGCGTAAGAAAAATAAAGATTCACTGCTCCTCCCCCGTAGGTGATAGCGTGATAATATGTAGCCCATTGCACGACCCGGCCTCTTAGTTATATTCATGCAAAATTTGAAGTAAATCCATGCAGTACTGTTTGAGTTCAGTTCGGACATACATACAGACAAACAGACAAACAGACTCACAGACAAAAATTCTAAAAACTATATTTTTGGCTTCGGTATCGATTGTAGATCACGCTTCAAGTATTCTTTTAAAAAAATATTCAATGTACAGTTTTGACTTCTCTACGATTTTATTATATGTATAGATTTTTTAAATAAAAAAATACCCTATTTAGATTTCCATCAACAATTTATTGCATTTATTAAATAAACAAAAGCTTTTCCAAGATGCAAAATAGTAAATCAGTTATATTCATATACATGAAAGTTCATTCCCCTCAAAATATTTTTAATATACGGACTCATTCACCTTTCTTAATACAATAGAACACCTTCAGGGTGATAAAACATGAAACAACACTAAAGGAGTCCAAAATGAATGTTTTGGACTCCTTTAGCCACATAAACCGCTACAGACGGAATATTTTAATTTAAAGGTATAGTAAAAACTTTATTTTGTAACACAGAGGTTCTTACATTTTGTGCAGCAAACGGTGTCTTATTAGTTTTTTGCAGACTTTGTACAATGTATTTCGTCAGTAATAGTAGGATGTCTTACAATGTTATGAAATTTTCATGTAAGCTGAGTTCTTTGAGCAAAATGTATACAAGATTAGGGTGGCGCAAGAACTGCATGTGGGGAGTTTGTGGATACAAGAAAGTTTCAAGATAATAGAGTTTTGTGGGGCAAAGACTGTGGAAAAGTAAGTACAAACTGCTGTTTCTAGTTTGGGAGATAATTACATTTCTGAAGAAAATTTAAAAACCCTGCATAAAAAATGACTACTCTGAAAAAATATATATTTGAGAATAACAGAGCTAAATGTTACCATCAGACAATATGGCCATGCGGCGAATATCCACCCTTACGTTGTTGAGACATCTACGGTCCGGACTAAGCATTTGGTCTCGTCGTTAATACCGCATACATCGAGGCACTGGATCAGTTTGTCAGCTGTAATCTTGCCGTTCGATCATAATTTAGGTGTCTTCAAGGCTAGAGTGAATAAACTCTTAATAAATCAGTGCGCCGTTCCATCACCGATTGCATCATTGCTTACCATCAGATGGCATTGCAGTTTACGTTTAGTTTTACGAAAACCGGCAGACTACGTGGGTAACAGATGCCTCGCCATGCCGCCTCCGCCGGGACCCGGAAAACGAGGAAGGCCTAAGAGGCTTTGGATCGACATTACATCGTAAGGGAGGATATGCGTGCTAATGGGCTTGAGGCAAGGGACGTAAAAGACCGAGCGAAGTGGAGGCGACTAGGCAGGAGAGCGGACCCCGGGCACCGAGGTGAAAGCCAAGATAGCAACCGGGACTTACGCTAGGTTGATGATGATGATGAGATGACATTGCAGTCAACCACTAGTTTAGATCAATAAAAAAAAAGTTTTGCTTTGTTCTGATGTGGTCAAAGGAAGCAGGAACTGAAGGCGATTTTTTTTACCGTTTGTACATATTTGAGTGGTTTTTTAATAAGGGCCATAATTCTTCCTAATCACAACGACAAAAAAACAAGAATAAAAAGGCAACCACAGAAATAATTTACAAGCAAAAATTCACGATAGAAACTTACCACAAAGTATAATCGAGGTACTCCAATGGGAAGCGAATTTCGTTCTTAATTATACTATTTACATATTCATAAAGCGAGGCTGGATTACATACTTAGAACGAATTATACGGCTCGATCTAAAATTTATTACTGAGGAAATGTTATTAAAATTGTTTGTGTTTCAAGGTGGGATGGAAAGACCAGTGAGGTGGAGGTGGAAAAGGTAAAGATGGGTGGGGTTAGCAATATAGGAAGTAACTCCTACGTACAGTCTTCGGCAACTTAGTTGAATAAAAATGGCTGTCGTATTGAGACCATTACAGTGTAAATTCAGTATCGGCTTCATGGTCGGTTGCCATTTCAGTTCAACTTTTATGCCGTGCATTGTGTCGCCATTGCATGGATCGCCTGAAGTACAAGGTGGACTGTAGGGACCCTGCAGAAGGATCGAAGCCAATTAGAGGCAAAGGTTCGTGTCTAAAAGGAAGGCTCTGGCCCTGGTATGTATGGAAATATAGGAGGGGGTAGGTTGTTTAGTCAGTAAGAGTCTGACACTGTCTCTTGCTCCACCTGAGGGCGAGATTCCTCACTGGATGGTCTTTACATACCATAAAAAAGTACAGGGTGATCTGCCTTGCCTGGGCGAAGCATTGCCGTGTCCTGGTGGGGCCGGTTGGTGACGGCAACCTCTGGCGGCGGGCCCTGGTCGAGGCCATGGTCAAAGCAAGAGGAACCAGAAATATACCCCTTCAGTCTGTGAAGCAGTAATGAGAGAAATCTCATGCCCTAAGCATTGGCAAAAGTAGGGCGACTCCCAGTCACCGTAGGAGCATGGTTGGTGACGGTGAGCGACGAGGACCACGCCCGGATCGACGGTGCGATGTACTCCACACCTCAGCACCATGTCACAATAGTCAGGCTTATTGGGGCCGATGCTTGCCAGAATGTTCTGCAGCATTGTTCTAGAGAGTTACCATGACTGCAGACGGTAAAAATCAAAGGAGTGTTTTAGTAAAAGCCTGACACTCCTTCCCGGTTCACTCAGAGTAGGATGAGTTATTTGATTATTGGAGGTATGTGGAACAGAGAGTAAAATGCTACATACTTCTGTTGAAAAGGGAGGATCCTCCACCAGACAGATGTTACGTCTGGTGAGCAACCCCGATAGATGATTTCGGGTTGTTCTATGTTTAAATCGCGTGGAGAACTTTGATTGCGCGATGTAAGATTAGTTCTCATGGGAGGTCATAGATGGCGCTCCTTTTTATTTACTATATAAAAAAGTCTTCTATCTTAAACAAATCACCTTATTCGTAGTAATTTTGAGCTGGTTGTTTCTGCCTTAGGTTTCTTCTTAACACACTAATATAATATAAATCAACCTTACCTTATCCTTGGGAGTTTTAAATGAAAAATTCAATTGCTGTGCCGAAAAGTTTTCGTACGTAAGTTCAATCTTAATAAAATGTAAATGAAGCGAATGTAAGGCTGAAGTTTGCTAGACTATCAGTAATTTTTATTACTTAGACTTCAATAAAACATGGCACTGGGATGACAAAGTGTACAACTTATCATACGACTAGTTGTTTTGAGATTAAACTTCGTCTATGTTATTGAGCAGCGAAATGCAGCAAAAGGCTTGTAGTGAGCGCTATGTACGCTTTAATTGTCATGTGCATTAGTCATTTTATTTTAAGATCGTTTTGTGAATGTATGTGATGTAGCTGTAATTATGTAAAAAAAAAATATATTGACATATAACTTTGTAAGACGAGTCTATTTTAATGACATGCTATTGTTCTATGAAACTTTTGTTGAAATAAATCTCCATCTCCTGTGTGTAACTTACGGACTGAACATTTTTTTTTCCTTTAGTAATTATATTTAGAACTCTATAAAAAAAATCCACGGAATTAGCAGTCAGGCAGGCAGGGCCTTAATGGAACCTTACGATTATACCGACTTCTCTTTAAGTCACGCGTCGAAGGAAGTCTGACATAACTTTCTGGTCTGTCGTTCGGTAAAGACAAAGAGAGGCAGAACGGAGAGCTACCTTTTGCTCATCGTCCGCAAGATTAACCACCTCAAAAAAAGGGTTCCTTTGATAGCTTTCCACTAAAGTTTATAATCAGGACAAGATTTTAGAGAGTGATAAAGTATCTTCCTTTTAACCAATCATCGAATACTTTGCTTGCACTAAAGCGTGGTCCAAAGATAAAATACTACAGAAACTAGATACTATATGTGAACCAATAATTTCATTCTATAAATCAAACCTCGACCAGTCCAATATCACTGATTTACGAGTAAATCTCCCGAAAAAGCCTAACAATCGAAAATCAGAGATATCTTGAAGAAGTGTGCTAACTCGAGATTACGTAACACTACCTAGATCTGTTAGTTCAGGATCATTTTTATCCGTCAGATATTGGGAGCCCGTGTCAACATCTGGCCCCTTTGTTCGATATTTTCGAAATGATATTCGGTACTCTGGTTGGCTCAATATGGACTGATAAATGTACTTCAATGAATATTGCTAAATACGTAGCTTGCAATGTATCCTATTTATTGTCATTGCTAACCATAGGCCTCCCCAAAATGTCACCATAATGATCGTTCTTGTACGTCCCGCAGAGCAGTGGTGGCTGAGTAGTAACGGCCCCGACTTACGAGTTGTAGGTCGCAGGTTCAAACCCAGTCAGACGCATTACTTTGTGTAGTTTATTTCATCACCACTACTCTCAAAACGGTGAACGACAACATCGTGAGGAAACCGGCATGTCCTAGAACCAAACATTCCAAGATATGTGACAACCACTAACCTGCTTTGGACCCGTGTGGTAGATTATGGCTCGTTCCCTCTCCTAGAGAGGAGGCTTGTGTCCCAGCAGTGGGAACATTAAAAAGGCTGATGATGATGATGATGAGATAGCTTGAAATGTGTCCTATTTATTGTCATGTAATTTTGATACTGCTAACCACAGGCCTCCCCAAAATATCACCATAATGATCGGTCTTGTGCATCCCGCATCCATCGGATTCCCATAACCCACTATCAAGCCATCATACCACCTTGTGAGAAGCCTTCCAACGCTGCATCTACTGATACATGGTTGCCATTTCAGAATCTTTCGACACCTTCGCCATCTGTTTACAGGCATTGTTACCGTCCATCTGCCCACTGCCACTTAAGTTCGGAGATACTTCTATAACAAAGAAAGCTAAAAATTAATAGTGTAATTTTTAATAGAAAATTTAGCGTTTTTTATAGGATATTTATTCAAGAACGTAAATAAGAAATTCATCATAAAATGGCCTGTAAATAAAACAATAAGCAAACCTTTTCAATATTCCCTAAATATACCTACAATATAAGTAAGGTCAACAAGTTAATCAATACAGGGAAATTAATATTTAATTTAAAACTCAGACTACACAAATCTCCACTCAATGAACTCCGAAAAAATTACATCCTACTCAAATCCACACATTAACTAATTAAACGACCTCAAAGCCACGAACACACGACAAATATTATACAGGAGTACTTCTCTAGAAAAAACGGGTTAGCCAATGAAATATTACCGCGGTGGTACCCACTTAATTAAATAAAACGGGTCCAGTCAACTCAAGGGGGACATTTACGATGTTTACCCAAACCCGGCCGTCAACTGACACGGCAATTAGGAACGTTTTTGAAATTAAAAATATTAAAACTCTGGGCTTTAAGAGCTTTAGACGTAATATAGTTATTAGTCTGAATGTTTGTGAGTTCAAAAACAAAAATTTTAAAAACTTTTTTTTATTATCTATTTTATATAAAAGGAGAAACTAGGAGAGTAAAATTTTGCACAGGACTTCCTTTTATGATGTAGGCGAACACTAAGAAAGGATTTTCCAAAATTCACTCTCTAAAGGGATGAAACGCATGTCCAAATTTTGTGCGAAAACGTATTTTTAAGCGGGCAAAGGCACTGGCAGAAGGCTAGTTGTTTATAAGTTAATTATAAAAATAATGTAGACACAAAACACAGAGAACACGAATAGTGCGGGATATGATGAAATAACTTCTAGCATTTTGAAATCTGTATCACATATAATTGCACCCGTATTAAGTTTTATAATAAATTTATGCATAGAACATGGACATTTTCCAAATTCATTAAAAACTACGATTATTAAGCCTTTGCACAAAAAAGGAGAAAAAGCTACAGTTTCAAACTACCGACCGATTGCTCTTATACCAGTAATATCTAAAGTCTTTGAAAAAGTTATCTATAAGTCGCTTTACTCATTTCTCGAATTGAATAACATTTTTGCTAAGGAACAATATGGTTTTCGGAAAAATAGAAATATTAATAAGGCAATATATGAACTGTTTTCTGAAATAGTTAAAAATGTAGATAAAAGAAATCCCATTGCTACAGTACTCATGGATATGTCCAAAGCATTTGATCATGTAAATCATCAAATACTATTAGGTAAATTAGAGCGTTATGGCGTAAGAGGGAATATTTTAAATCTTCTTAAAAGCTATCTCAGTAACCGTAAGCAAATTACAGTTTTAAAGAGAATTTGCCCTAAGTCCAAAGTAGAAGTAACTGATATGTCGTCACCTAGATACACATCATGTGGCGTTCCACAAGGAAGTGTCCTTGGCCCTTTGTTGTTTCTCATATACATCAACGATCTACCAAAATGTATAAAATATCAAACAGTTTTATTCGCTGATGATAGCACACTCATTATACCATGCAAATACATTGAAACTTACCAAAATGACATAAACGACTCTATTAATTCTATAATAGATTGGTTAATTATTAATGGTTTGAAAATAAACATAGAGAAAACTAAGCTTATGACATTTAACCAAAGAACAGCCACCCCTACTTTAAATATTTCATATGCAGGTAAAAGAATAGCTGAAACGAACCATGCTAGATTTTTAGGCCTTCAGCTGGACAGTCCTGGAAGTATCATATAGAGATCATCTGTAAAAAATTAAACCAATACTCATATGCGCTATACAATCTTGCAAAAATTATGGACATGTCTGTTGTTCTTATATCGTACAAGGCATATGTGACTTCAACATTACGTTTTGGCATTATATTCTGGGGGAATTCAACAGAGAGGTTAACTGTATTCAAAGCCCAAAAGAGATGTGTGCGCTCTGTGTTTAAACTTAAACCTACTGATAGCTGTGTACCATATTTTAAAAAATTTAAACTCCTGACATTTCCTTGTATGTATATTTTTGAAACAGCACTTTTTGTTAAAAGTAACTTTCATATGTTTAAAACATTGATATCCAAACGTCGCAACAAAGAGATATGTACCATTCCTCACAAAACTGCATTATTTTCGAAAGGTTTCCTTGGAATGGCGCCTAAAATTTACAATAAGGTCCCTGATGAAATTAAAAAAATAAACGAAATACTTGATTTTAAAAAAGCGTTACTAAAACTGTTGAATGAGAAGGCATATTACTCTATTAATGAGTACCTAAACGACGTTTTTTAATTTGGGTAATTATGTAAATTTTTTATAAATTTATGTTTTATATTTTAGCTTTTTTTTGTGCCATTTTGTCTAAATTAAAAAATAATTTATGTGCTTTCTGACATTTATAAAAAATGACACTGGTATCAATTATTATTTCATTAATGACTATTATAATTAATGTTATTGAATTTTTTGACTAAAGTATTAAATATTATTGACTATTATATCAAATACGACTAAAGTACTAATTTTGACATCCTTAAAAATGACATCTGTATTAAAGAATTGTGTATTAATAATTATATATGAATTATGAATTACTGCTACAATGTTGCTTAACGATTTTTTCTTGTCGTATTGTATGCCAAAAGGCCGGTCATGGATGGACTTCACTATTTAAACTATTACAACTTTTTTAACCTGTGTACCACAATAAACAATTTTGACTTTGACTTTGACAAAATACAACAAAAATGTCGGCCATGTATAAACCGGGTACTGTTTTGCACCATAAACACTAGGCAGAACAGAGTTGCCTTGGTCCAAGTAAAATGTTATTTATTGTCTATAGCACTTGTCACATATATTATTTTTCCTCTATGGCAACTGTTTCGGACCGACATGTCGATACGCGACAGAAACAAACAAAAATTAAAAAAAAAAACAAAATGCATAAAGATATTAATAAAAGAAAACAGTTAAAATATATATAAACCTGATTTTTGTGTCACATCTGGACGAAAATAGATCGTTGCTCAACTTGTACCATGACGATGGACAAAGCCAGCAATCTACGGGGCTGATTTTCAGCAACGACGATGTAGCTCGCTTACCTAGAAGTAACCTATTCACTCTTGACTTAAAGATTCCCGGATTGTAGTCAAACATTTTTTTTTAACAAAAAACATATCTGTGTTCCTTCAATTGCTTTTTGCGCTTCTCTTGGTAAATTATTTCTAGAAAGAGATACCTCTATTTCCAAACTCTCTTCTCACTTAGAAATTGTTTAAAAGGCCTTACCCATGAGTGCAAGCTAGAAAGAGAGGCGGTTTCTGAGATCAGTTTAGGTCATAAAGTGGATCATTTTAAGAGCTCTGTTTTGTTAACCTACATAAGTGATATAACAAAAAATGAAAGGGATCCAATGACATTAAATTCATATATTTTACAAACAAAATAGCAACCCCAATTACTCCATTTAGTGCATTGCACAAATAATCCGAAAAATTCAAAAATATTGCGATTGAATTTTCAGTAGATAATGTTATTCCGCAAGAATGAAATATTAGAATGATTGGACGTTTTAAATATACTCGCAGCATTTTAAAGTGGCAAATTATAATTGAAAGTATCAAAATAGTTATTTTAATTATTTTGACCTCTGCGCGTCGCTGCAATCAAAGAAAATTTAAAAGCTAAAGTATAAGTTTTACAAACACATTATTTTTTAAATATGAGATATGAGGGCTGTTTGTGCTCATTATTTTAATTAAAAGAAATTATATTTTGAACCCATTATTTTTGTTTCAATACTTTAAAGAGACCTTGGGAGAGATTGATATTAATCTTATTTATATTTAATTTTTATTCTACAGATAGGTACAATAATTATAGTTATGAAAGGAATTTTATTGATTCAATTTTTTTTAAAGATGGACGATTAAATCACTGACCACATTTCTCTTTGCATATTTCGTTGTCAAAACTTTAATTAGGAAACTTCGCGTAGAGATTCTATTCCACCTGTATTCTTCAGCGCTTCTTGATGTGTATGGTTGTTTTGTTACACGTTGTTGTCTTCACTTGAGGGCACACTCGAACTGCCATTACATACAGAACATCTGCTTATAGTTAATGCTGATTGCAGATACAACCAGGAAAGAAAAAAAAAATCACAAGATTATTAGAAACAGGCCTAAAAATTATTAAAAGAAGTAATCTAATAACATACAATCAATCATTATGACCATTAAAATCACAATAAAATTGATCCAATTCAATTAGGAAATCTTGCGGAAAACCAATACTGTGATTGAATTAGATATCGACATTTTCCAACCTCATTGGTTCAGTGATGCCAGAAATTCATTTCAAATAATACATTTGGAGCAACTAATTGCGGTTTGAAATGTGGACAACTAAAATGAAACGATAGAATTTAATAGTTTTGGTAATTTGTCAGTAGGGGAAAGTGGTCACTGTTTGTACGTGGGGCATGTACGTACAGTGAGAATAATAAAAACGTTTTGCCTCGTCGTTTATACCGCGTACATCGAGGGACTGGAACAGTTTGCCGGCTGCAGTCTTTCCGTCCGATTATAATTTAGGTGTCTTCAAGGCTAGAGTGAATAGGCTCTTAATAAACTAGTGCGCCTTACCATCAACGATTGCGTCACTGCTTACCATCAGGTGGGATCGCAGTCAAGCACTAGTTTATAGCAATTAAAAAAAAAAAAAACACCATACAAATACGTCTTTGCTTGTGGGGCATATTATTTGTGTTTGCCTGCTTTGCCTTTGCTTTTTAATGTCTTTTTGGATTTCATTGGCATATGCATACTAGTCACCAAGTTCCTAACGAAACTTCGGGGCAGTGGCGCTACGCTGCGTGAGCTGACAAGATGTTACGTATTTTCCGCACGCAGCAAATTATTTTTTTAGTGACAATTTAAAAATAGTCAATAAAAAATTATTAAATTGTGTGTGTTGTTATTTATGTAAAATTGTCAATTGTGTTTTTATTATTTGAAAATGATTTTTTATGTTTTTGACAAAATAGTGATAATTAATTAATGCTTACATTGTTTATTTTAAGCTTTAATTGTAAAATGTCTCGTATTAAAGTAGTTTTTTTATAGACTTAATTTGTTTTTATGCAGGGCATATGTATGGGGGAAATTCAGACTACTATATGGGTTACATTCGTACGCATTAAAACGCTGCGCAAAGTCATTTTTCAAAGAAATAAATCCTTCAAAAACATCTGATTGCATGCGGAATTATAAATAAAAGATTATGCCAACCCAAAAATGGATGAGTGAGATTTAGCAATTAATTTAAATTTTGATGTGCAATTAATGCATTAGTAATAAAAAAAATAAAAAAATAGTAATATTTATTTAACTCTTTAAATTTAAATTGTAGAAGTATATTACAAGATCTCACATAAACTGATAATAACAATTATATTTTGATATTTTCTTCAAATTTTTATTTCATTAGGTAAATTCATAGAGGGTAATTAAAAGTTCTAATACATTCTCTCACCGGTATGTCCTAGAACCAACACATTCGAAGACATGTGACATCAACCAACCCACAATGGGTCTGTGTGGCGAATTACGGCGCAGCCACAGATTAAAAAAAAAATCTTTTTATCATATAATACATGTCTGCATGTGGTTTCTGTATTGTGTGTGTCAAATAAAATTTTTTTTCTTTCTTCTTTCATTCCGTTTCTTAGGGAAGAGAACTTAGTCCCAACCGTTGAAACACTACAAGGCTGATACTATACTAATAATAAAAACTAGGACACGTCTATAGGACAATTTGGTCGCCTTCTGAATGTCACGTTTCGGCAGCCGGGTCTTCCGGTAAACCTGACCCAGTAACACACTACCCTTTGTAGTGAGTTCATTTGAGTGGATAATAGTCCAACTGGCTTGTTTAGAATCAATCAAATGGGTAGTAAGGTTAATACATGATCAATCGGAATTGTTTGTTAAAGGAGTATGTTATGTACCTGTTACATTTGGTATCTTGATCGGTACAGACACAAGTTGGGCCTACTAGTGGTCATTTTTAGGGATCCGTAGTCAACAAGGAACTATTGTAATTTCCCTTAGGCTGTTTGTCTATCCGTCCGCGGATAATCTCAGCGACCGTTAGCACTTGCTAGCTTTGGTATCAAAATGTTGATCAATCACACCGACAAAGTGGTAAAATATTAACTGGAAAAAAAATGATACCCCTACACGTAAAGTTGCTAGTGGTTTTTATCATGTTTACCTTCACGTGTGATATATTGTGGTTAATTGGGTTATTAATTTATACATGGGCTACTTCGTGCTGAAGTTGTAGTTCAAGGGTTCTGTTTCATTATGAGAAACTACGGCACCCTACACTGAGCGTGGCCCGATACGCTCTTGGCCGGTTTTTTTTTGCTAGTTGTCGACGTTTTCTTACGTAATAATAAGTTCTCCATCAACACAACTGTACACGCTCACCGAACTAGCTGATCCAGCGTTACTGCGTCCGCGATGGGGCCCGTCCATGCGCCCGAGCGTGGCCCGCTTTACTCAGCATTGGTCCTTAAACAAATTTTATCTATGAAACGTTTCGACTCAAGTGTGTATGGCGGTTCACACACTGCCCCGCATCATGCTGCATGTTGCGTTTCAACGTATTTACGCGCGTTCTTGCGGGAGTGCAAATTTGCATCATCGTGCGTGTTTTATACGCACACACGCGCGTAGGTGCGATTGTAGATTCACGCACGGCGGCTCTCATTTAAATTCGAAATCACGCGCGGCACTACGGGATTCGGTGTGCCATACCTTGCGTCTCGCCCCGCACCTACGCGCGGGGGTGCATGTTTCTCCGCGTATATGCGCGTGATCCGCATGAACGCGCGCGCATTTTCAGTGTGTTGGACTGTGCGTGTTTTCCATACAAACGGAGATACTTACAAGCAACGGAAGAACACGCATCCACGCGCCACGCTGCATCATGCGGGGCAGTGTGAGAATCGCCTATGTCTTCATATATGTTTTGTAAAGCATTAGTCTGTCTAAAGACTGTCTCGTCTCAAGTAGACGCTCAGCCCTACGGTTTTTATATTTGTAATATTATCTGTCACAATTCCACGAAGGACATGGATTTTTTTGGGTTCATTAAAATGTTACCTTTATTATAATGTAATATTTCCTTATTTCGGTTTTCCTTTTCCGGTCTCATATCAGGTTATGTTTTTAAAAGAAATTAGATACCTCGTACTTTTTCCTTAAAAAATAAATAAATGCGTATTATTTAGTATAATTTTATTATGTGAAAATGAACACTAGTTTCTGTTTTGAAAGATATAGAATTAAGTATTGTTTTAAACTTCTTTAACGATTAAAAAAAACCGGCTACGAGCGTGTCGGGCACTCCGGCCACGCTCAGTGATTTTTTTTTATTATCAACAGGTTCACTCTTGACCGCTGTCTTACCTGATGGAAAGCGACAATGCGGTCGACAATGGAGCGCGCTTACCTAGAAGTAACCTATTCACACTTGACTTAGAGATTCCCTGGTTGTAGCCATCAGGAAACACAGACTCCAGCAGGAAATTGCATTCCTTAGCTGTACGTTAATGAATGTGTTCCCAAAAAGTTTTGTGTCTATAGATTGAATATCCACCAACGCATGACGCAGGTTCTCACCGGACATGGGAAGTTCGGGAGATTCCTGCACCGGATTCGTGCGGAAGAGACGTCCGGGTGTCGCCACTGTGAGGCGAGCCCGGAGGACACGGTGGAGCACACGGTGGAGGTGTGCCCTGCTTGGGAAGAGCATCGCCGTGTCCTCGTGGGGGTGATCGGCGGCGGCGACCTCTCGCGCCGGGCCCTGGTTCAGGCCATGGTCCGCAGCGAAGAGGAATGGCAGGCGGTCGCCTCCTTCTGCGAAGCAGTAATGCTCGTAAAGGAGGAGGCCGACCGCATAAGGCAAAGGCAATGGCGTACTCGCCGTAGCCGTCGCCGCCGCGATCCTGCCGATATCCGGCCACCGTAGACACTGGCTCGCGGACGGTGAGCAATGGGTAGCTCGCCGTCCGGTCGTCTGGTAAGACCGAGTCCAAGTCGTCAACGGCGCGCACCGTTCCCGCGCGCCTCAAGGAGTTGTCAGCAAACTGCAGGGCTCAAAAGTAGTGTTCAACGCATACTTCAAGATGTCAGCAAAATCATAGGGGCCCAGCAGGGTCGAAGCCTCCTGGAGCCTAGAGGGTGGTGAAAAACTGTTACCTCGACTCCAGGAATAAGGCAAGGAAGGTACGGGGTAGGTTTTTTAGTCAGTAAGAGTCTGACACTGGTCTCCCGCTCCGCTCAAGAGCGGGTTTCGTCATTGGATGATTTTCACCTACCATAAAAAAAAAAAAAACCAATGTACCGATGACGCATTGTCGTACGCCTGGTGGTCCGATGATGGAACAGGCTAGTGGGAATTAGATTGTTCAATTCCGATGCACACTACCCAGAAAGCAGCCGGTAGAAAACCGACAGGCTAGCAACTCAGCGTTGATGCTGCAGACTTTGAAGTCTCGACTTGACAAGTGCATCATTGCCAATGATCCTCTTGCTCTCACAGTGTAACAGAAACCTTAAACTACGACTTAATAGCGAAATTGGGTTATTAATTTATAAAAACTAGACTGGTTAGGTATGTTTGGTATTCGGTGGTAATTTTGGATTGCGCGAACCGATTTTAAAAATTATTTTTTTTATTTGAAAGAAGATACGTTAACTGAGTTTATCAGCGGATAGACAGTCAAACTTGGTGAAACTTCAAGAATACCTAGTTGACTACGGAACCATAAAAAGATTGACGTTCCAAATTGCATAATATGCTGGTGTAAAATTAGGTCATACGAAATTCGACGCAGTCAATTACTGTCTAAAATGTCTTTTGCAAGCAACCCTACAACGAAATACAATTATATAATTTCAAAACATGGCAGCAAATCGGTGCCTTGATTTGAATATTATTAAAACCATACTAATTAGTCCAAGAGACTTTAAAATATGAGAAACAGGGTCTAAAGTCTGGTATGAGGGACTTTCAACTAGATGGGTATTGAGTTTGATCCAGGTAATTGCCCCATAGTTGATTTTGAACTCTTGCATACATACTTGTAGGTCGTAGATGTTTTGATTTTTAATTTTACATGTTTTTTATAAGCGTAAGAAAGTGGTATAGGCAGCTGATCTACCGTAATAAAAAAAAAATAATCACACAATATCCATTTTTAGGTGTTTTTTTTATGATGGAAAAAATCATCAAATGACAAATCCCGCCCTTGGGCGGAGTGGGAGACAGTTTCAGACTTCTACTGATTAAATAACCCACTCCACTCGCATCAACCATTGGCACCAGAAAGCTTCGATCCTGCTGGGCCCCTATGATTTTGCTGACATCTTGAAGTATGCGTTGAACACTACTTTTGAGCTCGCGGTGACATCTTTCCTGTCACTTCTCAAAGAGGAGACTTACCGCCATAATTATTCGTGCCCAGTACTGTACCATAAGATCCCGCCAGAACTCTGTCCACAATGTCGTGACTTACAGCAGCAGTAGTATTTCGCACTGACGCCGACGTTGCATCTCCATGCTCAAATCGTGCATGCGTTTAAAGCAGTTCGATGGTTAGAACACAACTGCTGGACCGATAATTATCGAATCAAAGTAGTGGAGAAATGCTTTTAATCCGTTTTGGTTTACAGTTTAAACTTAGATAACCCTACACTCGCCATGGGAGTTGTAAAAAGGGATTATCCTTCATGGATGCGTAACATTTTCCACCTGCGTCCTAATAACCGCTATTACTTCGGTCGCGTCGCGTTTGACCATTCGTTGTAATGGTTTATGAAAAGGTTACATTGAAATTTGGATATATTTTCTGGTTAGACTGGTTTTTAATATTGGATAAATATTTCTGCCGTACGGATACTAAAACGCAGTAAAAGTATTGGAAAATACGCTATTTTACTGCGTTTTAGTGTCTGCACGGCAGATTTGGACAAAAAATTGTTGGGTTGAAAATTTTTAGGCAGTCCATTTAAATGGCATATCACAGCATTAGTCTTATAATAGTCTCACTGCTGGGACTCAGGCTTCTTTTCTAAGAGTGGGGATGGGCCGTAATCCACCACACCGGCTAAATGCGGTTTTGTAGATGTCACATATCTTCGAATTTTTGGTTCTAGGACATGCTGGCTGGTGGTTGAATGATATTAAAAGTTTTATTGGATTGCTTGACACCCGTATTCACAAACGTTACTATGCGGCCTCACAGTGCTCGCGAGCGCACAGGGCTCCTAAAATTAATTCATAAACAATACTTGAGTGGCGGATAGCGTGCGCGTCCCTTAAAATGAACGCACAGCTAAGCAACGCAGTGAGAAATGCCTTACTTAGCATAGCAATGCTACTTCACTGAGGAAAGTATTGTTTGTGAATACGGGTGTTAGTGTCTATATTAAATAGAAGAAATAATTAATCACTTATTTTCAAATATTTATGTGCTTCGGTAAACTTATAATATGTTCTAATATAAAAAAAAAATGAATTTATTTCTAAAAGAGTTTTGTACTAAATCTTTCCATTCGTTTTGGTATTTTATAAGGAAACAAATAGCTTAAAAATTATAATTTTCTGTATTACGACTGATTGGTGCCAGAATAAATAAACAAAAAAAAAGAGGCAGTCTGAATGTTGAATGAAAATAAAAGTGTTGATTAGTAATACTGTATACAATCGTTGTTTCTATTTTGGTGTACAATGTATTGTATTGTATTCTATTCTAAGTGTTGCTTTTGCTTGCTCAAAATATTATAAATCACAGGGTTACAGAAATAACAACAACAAATATCAGATTCTTATTTATGTATATTCAGCACAAAGCTGAAAATAAAGATGTCTGCGCTAAAAAAACATAAATACCCATTACGACACCAGAAAAAGAAGAAGATTTGTTAGTAAACAAGGAAGAAATCCTCATAATACCACACTTATTCAATATAAGGAACGGAGACCAATCTCACAATGGGTACGTTACAAAAGGAAGAATTTCTCAAAAGGGAAAAATTACTTTTCTAAATTGGTGCGATATAAAAGCCGTTTTGTCAATATTAAATTTTTTTGTCAGCTCTCGACCCCCGAATTCTCGAGAATCTGGTGGAATTAAAAAGTCGAATGCCTTTTATTTATGTATTTTAATATTAAAGGTGTTATTTGGAATTTCGAAGAGCTGTGGTGAAGTGATTGCGCGATTGAAGGCTTCGGCTCTTTGTGTGAACGTTTTTTAGAGATTATTTATTGGAATATTGCCTTTTGGTAGGTACTCAATGGTTTTATGGAGAGAAAATTGTAATAAGTAGTAGGAATGAAAGTAAAGATAAGTATATATCTGTGATGGCAGCTCCTGCCAAAGGCGTGAGTTTATATGTGGACCGTTTTTCGCGGGGTACGACTTGTGACTACACAAGTATGAATAAACAATTATTCATGACGTGAATTCATGGTACACAGAAGAAGCGTTTGTGGACTACGAGAAAATCTTTGATTCAATCAAGACCTGGGCTGTACTGCAGTCTCTCCAACGGTGCCAAAATGACTATCGGTACGTCGAGGTGTTGATGCTTGTACAAAAACGCCACCATGTCAGTCCGACTTCAGGATTAGATCCCAAAACCTATCATATCATATACATAGAGCAGCGTGTTTATTTTTTTTTGCAGCAGCACATCGCAGACACTCACCTTTTTATAATTCAAGCTCTTGTACTAGTATGGATTCTAAGGTTGTCTGGTAGATATCGCTGATCGCTGTCAGCGATAAGACCGCCATTATACCTAATCATATCGGCTTCTGTGTTAGTTATTATCCTATTCTATTAAAATATAATCAAGCAAAAATTCAAAACGAAACACGTAATGTTTCATTGCTCTGTTGAGGAGGTAATATATATTCATTAGTAACATCGCCCTAGGATTAGTGGTGTACGTACATACATACATACATACGTAATACCATACTAGTTCTCAATAATACCTTGTTTAGCATACTCATAAATATATTAGTTCTGCAGTTCTCTATGAGTACGTGTAAACGGTACTATTATATGTTTATGTAGAAGTATAAATTCGTTGTGTTTGTAATTACGGTTGTATTGCAATTTGTTGCGTTTGCAATTTAAAGTAGCGTTTAGAAGCTTTATCAGACAAATTGTGGTGTTTCAGAGACTTGTAAGTTCAGGGGTTTTTAATTGCTATAAAGAAATGCTTGACTGAAATCCCACATGATGGTAAACAGTGATGCAATTGTTGATGGTGAGGTGCATTAGTTTATTAAAAGCCTATTCACTCTAGCCTTGAAGACACTAAAATTATCATCTGATGACCCCTTCGATGTGTGCGGAATAAATGGTGAAGCGAAACGCTTAGTCCGAACTGCGATTCAACAACGTAAGGATGGATACTCGCCGTGCGTGTGGTTCCCTTTAAACTAACTATAAACTAATTTCTTCATAAATATAGGATTTACGGTGAGAGCAATCAATGGGTGGGGGGAGCAGTGGTGGCCGAATGGTAAGGACTCTGACTTAGGTCCGAGTTGTAGGTCGTGAGTTCAAACCCAGCCAGGCGCATTACTTTGTGTAATTTATTTCATCACCACTGCTTTCAATACAGTGAAAGAAAACATCGTGAGAAAACCGGTATGTCCCAGAAACAAAATTTTAAAGACATGTGACTTTTACCATCCTGCACTGAGCCCGCGTGGTTGATTTCAGCCCATTTGCTCTCCTAGAGAGGAGGCCTGTGACCCAGCAGTGGGAACATTAAAAAGGCTAATGATGATGATAATTTTTATCGCTGCAACTTGGTTAGGCCTGCTGACCGTTCGCACTTTAGAGCGGATTGGAAGGACGTGTCATACTTACTAAAATCTACTCTTATGTTCTTTCTGTATTCTAGGGCGCAAAGTTTTCTGTTGCTCTAGAGATTGCTGGACTGGAAGGCACCGAGGGTGCGTCCCTCGGTCAGGACATTTATTAGACAGCCGGAACCTACTGGATTTGACAGCCTGAAATTGTGAAGAAGTACATTATATAGTATTTATGAGACAAAGCGTTAAATATCCTAAGTTCCTAATAACATCACATTGTATCTTTTATCTGTAGATCTGTTCAATGACATTCATCCGATACTAAATACTTAGTATAAGGAATTAATTGGTACGTGTCTCTTTATGATTGATCGTCATTTGTTTCGTTACTTTCTTGGGGTCATTGTCCTGCTTCCTAACTCATATTTCATGTACATAACGAAGAGCTTGTAATATAACTCTATTAAGCCTACTTATATCTAGATTTCCCTTAAGACATAGTAGATTTAATATTTTTGTTGTGTTAGCCGGAAAATGCAGTGTTGGAAGGCTTCCTACAAGGTGGCTCTTAATAAATTAATCGTTCATGATGAGGCGCACTCATCATGAACGATTGCATCACTGCTTACCATCAGGTCGCAGTCAACCAATGGTACTTTTTAGTTCCGCGTGTTTTTTACGTAAGTGTAGATAGATTAATTATAGATTTCGTCAACAAAACTCATTTTCGGATGAGCCAAAACAATTGGTATAATAATATATTCACTTCGTCAGTCTCAAACAAGTCTATTACATAACCAACTAAACGTAGGAGTTCTATTCTTGGAGTATAATAATATATGTTTTCCTACACATTCAGGCAGTAAGTATGTATTTCGTCGAACCCGTTAGACCCTTATATTTCTCCTAATGGCCCACGCGTGCCACTTGCCAATCAGACAGAGCTATTCCTAGATTTACATTAGCATTGAACGCTGGAGAACGGTTACCGCATTAAAGGCAGTTCGAAGCAATATTGACGGGTCGGGCACTGAATAATGTTGGGACAGAAGTTCCATTTAGTCAGTGTTTTTTTTTATGGTAGGCAAAAATCATTCAAGGAAATCTCGTCAGAATCATCAATCAATCATTCAAGGAGTCGTCAGACTTTTACTGAGCAAAAACCCTTCCGGTGCCTTTGCTTACATTCAAGACCTTAATGTTCGCTTTCTTATATCGCCATAGCCCTAGGAGGCTTCGATTTGTTGAAAACTCCTTGAGGCGCGCGGGAACAGTCCGTGCTGTTAACGATTTGGGCTCAGTCCGTTGTAAGGACAAATTTTTAATGGCAGGTTTCTATGTGGTCTTAGGAATTCGTCACCCATGCGAAATTACTCTACAAAAAGCATTAATTAATAAAACATCATGACTACAATCACGCGCTTAAGTATTGGTCATAAAACCAGTAACCATTAGAGGACTTTATACAAATAAAGATGTTGTTGGCACCAGCAGACAGAAACATTAATAAGGAACATTTAAATGTTTGTTTGTGTATGTTCATTTTGCAATGAAAAATCAGAGAAATTCTAAAAAATTTAACAGCGGCTGGGACGATTCGCTAGTAAAGAAATAAAATAAAACTTAGTTTTTTTTTCGAGGCACTCATTGTTAAAATTATTTAACAATTAGTACATCGTATAAACCCCAGCCCAGCCCTCAACCACCCCTCCTCTTCATCAGCTGTCAGTCACATTATAATAAGCGTGCGGGTCGAGCACGAGTAGTAGCCGAGCATACCCGATTCAACGTCACCGACCCGAACGTGGCAGTCAAGTTTCTTTCACTGCTCAAAGGGCAAAGTGCACCCGAAGAAGTTTTTACTTTAAAAGTCTGTATGCGTTGATATTTGTATAGCAATACCTATGTGAATATTTGTAAAACGATAATGCTTCAACTGCTGAAACAGGACGTATCATCGTTTCTATAACCCTTAGCCCAGCTTTATCTATTAATGTAGATAATATTTAATTTTTACACGGCTAAATTTTGATCGTTTGAATCCCGTGAAGGGTTGATCCAATACATGAAAAGCTATCGATTTGAAAACTTTTTTTAAAACTCGAATTAATTTACGCATGTACGAAATTAATTTCCTATAATAAACGTCAGCTGAGCGAGTCGATGACATGTAGGTAGTTAGTACGCACCGGCAACCTACAGGTCATTGAATATCAGGTATTGGTAATTTGGTGCATACATATATTACCTCTCTCTCTTCTTCGTACTTCCACACTTCTTTGTAATTGTAAAAATTTGATATCGCGAAAAAATTTGAAATTACTTTCACGTGAATGAAGCAGCTGGCAATTATAAAACCCAAAAATGATTTCTCTTATCATCATTTCAGCCGAAAGGCGTCCACTGCTGGACGGAGGCCTCCCCCAAGCGCCGCCACAAAGACCGGTCTTGTGCGTCTTGCATCCATCGGCTTCCAGCAACCCTGACCAGGTCATCGGTCCACCTTGGACCGATGACCTTGGTTGGGAGGCCTTCCAACGCTACGTCTTCCGGTACGCGGTCGCCATTCCAGAACCTTTCGGCCATCCGTTCTGCGTGCAATGTGCCCTGCCCATTGCCACTTAAGTTTGGCGATTCTTTTCGCTATGTCGATTCTTTTCGTATTTCCCTTATACTCTGAAACTATTAAATTAGTATGACTCAAAGAAGTTCCATTAAAAAGGCTAGAATATCACTGAACTCAGTGAAGGAAAACATCGTGAGGATCCGGCCATATTATAAAACCAAAAATTCGAAAACATGTGACATCTACCTATTATTTTATTTTCATTATTAGCATTTGGGCCCGCGTGGTGGATTACGACCCATCCTAGAAAAGAGGCCTGTATCCTAGCAATGGGAAAATTAAAAAGGCTGATGATGATGATGATGATCACTAAACTCATTTTTTTAATACACCTATTGTACTTCTGAGCTTCGTTTTATGATGCCGCTTCAGTGGTCAAATTCGAGAGAGAATTTGAAGTGGTTAGATGCCACATTTGATAGACATGACAATGATAGTGTAATTTTAAACGATTTGTATGGTTAATATTCATATTAATTTTTCTGTACTGTTTTGATGAGCAAAAACGGGACATACTTATACCTAATAGCTTAACCCAGCCAGGCATCGCCTTGTCTAATTTATTCCTTCACCATTGCTCTCAAAACGGTAAAAGAAAACATCGTCAAAAAACCGGCTCAATTCGAATACATGTGACATCTACCAACACGCACTGGGTCTGCGTGGTGGATTACAGCCCATTCCATATCTTAAAGAGGAGGCTTGTGTCCCAGCAGTGGGATAGTGGGTGGGTGGATTATTATAAATCACTTTATCTATATTAAAATCTATTTAAAATAGCTGTTCTTTATTTATTGTGCACACCTACCACAGTGTTGTCATTTTTAACCCAAAGGTTGACTGGTAGAGATGCTTTGTAGCATTATTTTCACTATGTACTACTACGGTGCATGAAGTTTAAATAAATAAATAATAAGACTAATAGTCTGATGCTATGCTATGCTCTGGGCATATTTATACGGACACTATAACGTACGTGCGCAAACACTACCAGTTTTTAAAAAAGTTGTGAAGGAACATTACTTGAGACTGTGATCTTTGTTCGTTTCACTTATTCTCTTGCCTGTATATATTTTGTATGTATGTATATATGTATCTATTTTTTATTATTTAGTTCCTATATATATATAAGTTTTCCTTTTTAATGTTTTTAGTCTTGGTGTACAAAAGTGTATAATAAATAAATAAATAACGGAGTCTTTCTTGAAGATCATAGAGTACAGTATCACGTGAACACTGTCTTTCCAAGAAGCAGTCAATGAGTGAACAAAGTCTTGCTTGCATAACGAGATGCAGGTGTGGTTTCAATCCATTGTGTATCAAGGCACTTGCCTCCTCGACGTATTTTTCTTAGAATCAGACCGATTATTATCTCACAATCCCGTTCAATGTCTTTGTGGGGTTTGTCTAGGTACGTATGATATTCTGTAATGTAAACGGTTAGTTCTGTTGTCGTCGCTCGCTAACCGCCCTTTGTATCGGTCGTGTAAAAAAATATTATATATTCATCATCATCAGTCTGTTTATTTTCTCACTGCTGGGACGTAGGCCTCCTCTTTAGTAGAGGGAATGGCCCCTAATCCACCACGTGGGCCCAATACAGATTGGTGGATGTCACATGTCTTCGAATTTTTGGTTTTAGGACATGCCGGTTTTCTCACGATGTTTTCCTTCACCGTTTTGAGAGCAGTGGTGATGAAACAAATGACACAAAATGTTTGAACACTCGACTTACAATTCGTAAGTCAGTGTCGTATTCACTCTGCCACCACTGGTCTCTTTATTTCATTATAATTATATAACGTAGTCAGTTATTTCATTTACCAGCCCCCAAGACTAAAAAGCTTCGTTCAAACTTATGATCAAGTTTTCTATCTAAGAACCTAGCATGTTAGAATCATTTTTTAATAATCCAAATCCATAAATTCAGTCTCAAACATTAAACCAACATACGTACCTTCAAAACCGAAAGTTCGTCGCCATAAATACCTGTACCTACTACATCGTCAATTTCCCCACTACAAAACCCTCGCACTGAATGCTTTGATTGTGCGCCTCCATAATTGATGAGAAGTGAATGGTGATGTTACCTCCTCTCGACATTATTACGACATTTCTACTCCAATTTTGCACTCCACTCCATGTATGGAAGCGTTGGACGACATTGTCGGTGTGTTTATCCTGTTTGGTTTTAATTGGTTGGCTGTTAACGTGTTTGAGATCAACAAAATATTTGTTGTTTAACCAGTTTATTAATAAATATTCAAATACAGAATATTCAATTCGAAAATCGTTTTAAAATTAGTAAAGAAGCTAATGAGACATATTTAAAAAAAAAAATCTAGTAATTGTATCCCTCTTGCTAAAACAGTTTTCTATAGCAGTTTACATCTTATTAGCAGTTTGAAGTTTTATAATATCGTTGTTGATATTCTATCGTTGTTTTTGAATATTCCCTGCTGACTGTATGCTGATGTTCTATTAACAGAACTTTAAAAATGTTGATTTTTTTTTGTTCTTATGACAAGTACAGGTCAATCGGTTGTCAAAAGCTAAAAGAATGAATAACGATATTGAAACAAAACTTATAGATAATTTTAGTACAGAGCCTACAAATGTATAGATGAGATTTAATTTATACAAATATTATAAAGCTGAAGAGTTTGTTTGTTTGGTTGAACGCGCTTATCTCAGTACAAGGATATTGGCTATGTAAAAATTACGCTATAACTTACGGGAACAGGGAAATAACTAAATTTGTGAGTGAAACTGCAGGCCACACCTTGTTTTACATAAAATCCTCCAAAAGTTACAAATATTATGGCAGTTTCTATATTTGTTCATTGACCTCGTCTCCTTGTCGGTGATAGAACGGCTTTTGCTTTAAGCATAAGTTAGCATTTCTAAGAAATAGAATGATCGAAATAGGTACATTTCGATCATACTATTTCTTAGAAATGACACAGACGAGGTGTGGATTGGTAGATATTTTGAGTCTTCAATTATTCTATTCTAAGACATGCTTTGTGAGGAAACATTCCAAGAATTTGATGTCTTTGCAAGACTTATTTTCCTCACAATGTTGCCGTTCACCGTTTTGAGAAAATGGTATAAATAAAATCAAAACCTGAAAAAATCTAGGTACCACTGGTTTGGTAATGATGTACTGCTTGACAGAAGAGTTTTAATTGGTAGTCCAAAGACGAGTAAACCATTGCCTGGAACTGAATATAGGATACTTATTATACAGTTTTTTTTTTCTTCGGCTTGCGTTTGATCACTATCTTACCTGATGGTAAGCAATGATATTCCATATAGGTAACTTCTAGGTAAATCTTGACTTAAAAACCCCTAAGTCGTATATATCAGGAAACACAGACTCCGGCAGGAATTCCACTCTTTAGCTGTACGCACAAAAATATTTTCATCAGTTTTATTGAAATGACTTTATCCACTCGAGATTCACTGACTTACTTGTGTATTTAAGTTGCCCTTTGTGTTCTACAACCACGGTTACTCTTTTAATTATTCCCATAACCCTAGCAGGCATCAATCTTACAGGGGCCCTTCGGATGTGCTGACATGCTATGAAGCGCGAGAGGAACACTACGCGCTGTCGATTTAAGAGCGGGCAACCCGAGGTTTTTCATACAACCGCTCTTACGTGATTATGACGTTATTACACATCTTTCTTCAGATTTTATTATTATTATTTGTAGACAGGCAGGCAGCTGAAACAACTGATAATGCCCGCATCCTGTTAATTTCCACTAGTTCATTTCTTGGAGTTGAATAAATATTTATCCAGTCGATTTTTAAATTGGTTATTTTAGATGAACAGATATCTTGTGAATATTATCTAGGCTTCTATAGAAATCAAAACATAAATTTGTGTAAGAGTAATCCAGTAAAAACCTCTGAAAATCTGATTTTTTACGTGAAATTTGACTCTCCATAATATACTCCTATATTAAAAATATAAAAAAGTACTTCTATAGAAGCCTAGCGCATTTAAATGTTTTTTTTTTAATCCTTAAGAGTTTAATAAAAACACGTATTTCCTGGAACAAGTTTTATGAAACATTCGTGTAAATCGTAGAATTACTGAATGCCAACAGAGTTTTCAGGTGTTATCTCTCTTTTTTCGCATTACTTTTACATCAAACATGCAACTGGATTGCTTTAGATGAAGCAACAAAGCTTTTAAACATGCTTGACGTAGACAATAGGCGAGTCGGGAAGACCCACCTTAAAGCTGCTGCTACTGAGCTACTCATTGTTCGTCGTTTACAAGAGTGAAACTACTGATAAATGCTAGTTTGTGACGTTTAACTAGCATGTGAATTGTTTACTTATTAAAATAAACAGCAGTTCCATTTACAGCACTAACACTAAAATCAACATCATCAAAATAAAATTCTAACTCTATGCAAAACGGAGCCAACGAAATAATTGCATTTTGCCTCCCTTATCCAACATGCATGAGACTGTTGCAATAACTGAAATTGGGGAAGCCATACAGAGGCATATGTCACACGAGCTGTATAATATTTTGTTTATTTAATATGCTTCGTGTGATGGCTGACTCTTGCATAATACAGTTCATGACACGGTTAGTAAAAAGGTACTGGAATCAATTATGGAGTTGCTGTTATAATCGTTGTAGTTACGATTATACAGCAACTCCTTAAGCAAAGGTGAAAAAAGAAACTGATATAGGATCACTTTATAGTCCGTCTATCTGTCAAGGTGCTTTATTTCGGGAACATGCAGAGGTATCGACTTGAAATTAAAATCATACACTCACTTTTTTATGGTAGGTAAAAATCATCGAATGACGAATCCCACCATTGGGTGGAGCGGGAAGCAGTGTCAGATTCTTGCTGACTTAACAACCTACCCCTCAAACTCAAACTCAACTCAAAATCATTTATTTCAAATAGACCATTTACAGGCACTTTTGAAATGTCAAAATTGAAGCCCCGTTTCTTCCTTGCCTTGATCTCAGGGTCCCGGTAATACGCTTTCGCATTAACCCTTAGTTCTAGGAGGCTTCGACACTGCTGGGCCGTATAGTTTGCTGACAACTCTTTGGGGCAGGAACAGTGCATACACTCAAGTCTATGGTCCCTCTAAGCTGAGTAAAAGAAAGTCTAATGAGTTAACGAAAAAGAAGTTACGGCCGTTTATGTCACAAAAAACGTATATTACAACACTCTCAAAATCAAAATCATTTATCGAAATTTATAGGGTACTTCCCGTTGAATTAGAATTCTGGACATAAAACAAGGTCTCATAGCAGAATTGTAAAAAAATAATAATATTTGTATTGCATTGCTCCAGCCTTATAACGTTCCCCCTGCTGGGACTCAGGCCTTCTCTAGGAGAGGGAAAAGGCCTATTTTTTTTCAATTTCTGATTATCCGTAATGACTGCCAAACAAATAATAGCTAGAACCCAATAACCCAGTATCTGTGTGATACTGCATCCCTTAATAAGACTAACAGTTACTTAAACTTTTTATGTATTGATCCATTTTTTTTTAATTTCACTTATGCATAATATAGGTACTCCCAAATTTTACTGCATAATGATTTCACAAAATAACGAAATGGAATTTCACTTGATTGACGGTTTGATTAATTAAATTAGCAAATAAGGTAAATTAAATAATTAGGAATAATTTATGCAGTATTGCACTCATTTAAATGGAACATTGTTATATTATTAAATTACTGCCGTTTTACAAATAAACGTGTTTGATTAAATAATTTAATAGTGTTTTATGCTTTTGATTGTATGTGACTTACTAAAATATTTTGTGTAGTTATTATATTGCAGTATAGTACGTGAAAAATAATACACTGTTGCATGGTTCACGTACAGTACGGCCGTCGTATCTTGGCGAGTTTGAATATAGGCTCTGCGAATTGCAGCGCTTGAAAACTCGTACAAAAATAAAGGTTTAAAAAAAATCCAATAAGAGATCTTAACAGCAATAACAACTGCAAATTGAATTTATTTGTTTTGTCAAAGTCGACCACAACCTTCGAAGATCGGTACCGCAAAACTCAACCGAGACCTAACCACGATGGTGACACCTTTGTAGAGCTTGCATCATCGCTTTTATCCTGATGTGAAGCCAAGCGGCCTCACGTTTAATCTGCAGCCAAGATTTGAATGGCTTTATGATATTTTTAGCGGGTTTGTGGACGCCGAGCCACGGCGAGCAATGGGTAGCTCGTCATCTGGTAACCGTCTGGACCTAGCCCAGTCGTCAAAGGCGCGCGCGGCGGCGCAGAGACAACTCCTTAAGGCGCGGTAGGGACCCTGCAGAAGAGTCAAAGCCAACTGGGGCCAAGGGTTCGCGCCTAAAAGGAAGGCTCTGGCCCAGGTATGGGGTACGTGGTTGAGTCAGTAAGATACACTATTTGTGATTTTCACCTACCATAAAAAAACCTTTATGATATTTTTTTTTCTTATTTATCTTCTAAAATTCGAGAAATAAAAAAAAATGCTCGTACACTATATTACGTAAAACCAAACCAAAAACTTATTTCATGCCAGTCACCACGATTCAAGCCATAAAAATATCTCTGTACGCACGTACCGTTTCCTAGAATAGTAAAATAGTGGGAAAAGATCATAAATGTAACTTTATTATACATTTTTACGGCCTCATCTTTTCTGAATATGCCGTCGTCATATTTATATATCAGTATATCATAAGTCGCGTGTTATTCTTGAGATTTTATTCTTCGGTTTGGTTTTGTGGGATTTAGATATAGATATTCTAGGTATTATTTTCTGAGATGGGATGAGCAAAACTGGAGGTAGGCAGAAGTATTTTTCACAACGCAGTCTAGTCTCAAGCTAAGCAGAGCTTGAGTTACCTACGTGTAAGTACTAGACAACTATCTCCTAGCCAAGTTACAATCGTGTCGTTTAACGTGAACGATAAGGTTTGGCCACGTACCCCATTCCTATGTTTTTATTATGGTGGGAAAAATCATCTAATGACGAATCCCGCTTTTGGGCGGAGCGGAAAAAAGTGTCAGACTTTTACTGACTAAAAGACACACCCCTTTCCTTCTTAGCCTTCATATCGTCATACGTCCGAGGAACATGGGAATAGGGGCCAAATACAGGAGCTTACTCTAAACGAAACCATTGTATCTTGGTTAGGGGGTCTGGTAAACATTCTTAAATATTTCAAAATATATTCATAAGGTAAATTACACCCAAGCACAGAACAAATCGTGCTCATCAGTTTCAGGCTCGTGTCCAGGATGGTTTTCGAGCTCTGATCTATCATGTGGGACTACGTGGGTATCGTGCAATGAATAAACAACGGCTAGGAGTTGATCAGTTTACTTCTCAATAAATTTCGGTACAGTGCACTGTTATCACTTTACAAATTACAACAAAACGGACATTTTCAGAACGTCTTGACTCTGCGACGGCTTTGCTGAGAGTGTCCGCTGCCCGGGCGGGTTGGTTCTCCCTTCCACAAGCTCGTAGCAAAGCGGATACGTCACTGACTCTGTCATGCGCGCCATCTTTATTTAGTTCTTCTAGTTGCAACTAGATGGCGTGCCTTGTCTTGTTGTCAACAAATCGATGCCGTTTCCGACAGAGTTTTTTTTTGTTATGGCAACATCCCTCAAAACTATGGGGTTTAGGTTTAATAAAATATTTTATGTTAACTTAATCTAACCCAAGTGTGTGTTGTTTATAAAACATTTTATGTAAACCCAACCTAACTTTTTTATTGGGAAAAATCATGTAATGACGAATCCCGCCCTTGGGCAGACCGGGAAACAGTGTTAGACTCTTACTGACCAAACGACCCACCCCATCCCTTCTTAGCCTTCATATTACGGTCAGACGTTTCCTTCAGGAATCTTTGTGGCGACACCAGGGGGAGGCCTATCTCCAATAATGGACGACTTTCAGCTGAATTGATAATGATGATTGAAAAATAAAACACAATTTTAATGTTTCTATCTTTATTTGTCAAAGTTTGCCTTACCATTAGTTACATAATCGTTTTATTTATCAGTTTTCTACAATTTGTAAATTGTCTTTGAAAAGTAATCCAACTTTTACTCAACATTTGTCTACCGCACATTATTGCATAATTAGAATAAATAAAAATAACAAACGTTATTTTTTTATCAATAAATAATAATTATTTTACTATTTACAAATAATTATTTACAATTTATATTACACTTCATCATTTTTATCTTATTCTAATTAAACATTCGACTAGAAAAACAACTACAAAATAACAATATAAGTATAATTCCGTGCTATTTGATTTTCGATCGTGTACTTAAAAATTTGTTTTAATTTAATTATTTACAATAATCTTCCTAACAGTTCAATATAGTGTTAATATCTGAAAACCATAATTGTTTTATAATATAACAATAGTTTATTTAGTTTTTAAAACAAAGAAAAAATATTGTTATTCCTATTAAATTTACAAGTCTTTTAGGATTTAAATAAAAATTACATTTACAAAATAATTGTTACCAATTTTAATTTTACTATTTGTTCTATCCTTTTACGCAATTCCACAAAATAGAAATGAAATTGCTAAATAATACTTAAAAGTTAAATGAAATTGCTAAAACGATTTCGCCTGGGAAATTGAAGGAAAAGTATAATTGCTAGCTTAAACTGTAAGACATTGGCAACAAAAACTAGTTCGGCAAATGGTTTTTAATATGTTTTGTTTACAGAAAAAAAGTTTTATAAAAATCTTTTTAGAACAATAGAATAATTTTTGAATACTTAGAAGGACATTTGCTAGTAAATGCAAAAAAAAACTCATCTCATTTTTAAAATTGCTCTAGAAAGTTTGTTTATTAACAAGCATGGAACATTACTTCTGCTCATAGTTCAAGAGACATTGTATGAAATTAGTGATTATAGAAACGTAAACTAACATGACATGAGGGAAAACATTAATAATTTCTCTCGGTCTGTGTGAAGGTAGAAAGAGAGAGAAAACTTTTGAATAATCATGCAAAAAAAAACCCTTAACGTGGTAGAATCCTTAAATTGTATGATTTTTAAAATCGCCCTCGCAGAACTTTAACAAAAACGGTCGTAGGTACTTTATATTATGAAGAGCAAGTCAAATGTCTTTATTTGTTTCATTTTGCTATTAATGCTAATCGAATGTTTAAAGTTGAGATTGATGGTGGCATTTTATAGCCCCAAATTAATGACTATGAGAGTAAAAATATAAGGAAAAAAATGTAAAAAGGCGGGATGAAATGCATGTTACAAAAAAAGCCATGAGTATAAATGTGGATGGATGGAGAGGGAGAGGGAGACCAAAGAAAATATGGATGGATTGTGTGAGAAGTAATATGAAAGAAAGAGGAGTTAGTGATAGCGTGACAGGTGACAGGACAGAGTGGAAGAAAAAGACATATTGCGCCGACCCTAAATAAACGGGACAAGAGCAGGAAGATGATGATGAGAGTAAAAATGTAAGAAGGGTCTTTTTAATTTGTTTGCATGAAATCCATCAAATCTCCCTCGTGCTACCACACCAGTTGCAGCGAGGGGGACCGTCAGATTTTTACTGATGAAATATCACTTGTGTTCTTATAGTTGTCATGAAGACATCCTAAGGAGACGGTGACTTCCCAATAATTCAACAGCCAAGTTAAAAAGCTAATATTGCGAGTATGTTGTCGCTTCATGACAAAAGTAATGTTACAAAAAAAAAAAGTGGTATAAAATAATTTACAGTAATAACAGTTGAAAATTCTATACTTTTTTTATATTACAATCGCTATTTCTTATAAATTATACCACACTTTTCTCAATAATATTCCTATCTAATATTATTAAGTTTTATTTACATTATGCCGAAATTAGAAGGCCATTTTCTTGAATAAAATATTATAGAAGGTAAAGCCGGATCAAAGAGATCGTAGAATTTTTGAGATGGTGCGAACTACTTTTAATTTGTGTTCCAGTACAAAATGTGATTTTATTTTTATAACAAACTTAGAAACAGTCACTTTGATTAAAAATTAATTCGTTTTTTAGTAAAATATATTCAGGTTTGAGTCACAAAAATTTAATTTAAAAATTCACCATTTTATAATTAAAAATAACTGAAATTTAATTTTTAAAACTTTTTTATAAAGTAAATTTTTAATAAAGAAAAAAATAACATTAATAAAGAAAGTGTAAGATAAAAACAAGTTACACAAAAGTGTAAATTCTTCCAATAAAAAGTATTATATTCCAATAAAAAAGTGTTATTTATTCACACTTCAGGTAAAGTCTCTTATAAAGAAACTATACTTACATCAAGATAATTTCGGCAATAAAGTGAAATCAACAATTTATAATAATTACTATATTCGTATCTTAGACTAAATCTCATTAACATGAAGGCTATTCTATACACAGTTCAATGAAAAAGGTATTTTTTATGAATTTATTGTTACGAACGTGAATTATTGTTAGTGTCAATACAATACAATACAATACAATACAATATGAAAACTTGAGTTTCAAATAAATTAAATATAATATACATATGATTTTTGAGGATATGGAGGTCAGACTGTCGTTCTATGTAAACTATTGGTATTTCATCAGCATTTGGTTTTTTCAGGTGGGAAAATCATCTGTTATACATTCATTGACTAAAAACTCACTTCTCCTTTCATACCAAGGCCGTTTTCTTATCAGAAGTAAACCTTTGGCCCCAGTAGGCTTCACCCTTGATGATTCCTTACAGGTTGTTGACAGATTCTAGAGCTGCGCGTGGAACAGTCAGCCGCAAACAGCCGAACAACAGCCGTCGATTTAGGAACTAGCCTAGCTGGTGAGCTACCATTTTGCTTGCCATCCGCAAGCTCGCGCTTAGCTGCACTTGGCTAGACTGGTGGCTACCGATCTAACCTTTACGACTTTTACCTTAGCCTAACTAGGCTTTTACCTTAGCCTAACTAGGCTAACGTAAAAGCTTAGTAGATTGACTGTCATTTAAATTTGGAACTTGAAAAGTTTAAAATCATAATTATTCTAAACGTAGGCACCCTGTTTTTTATAATATATCCGAAATATATAGAAACTAAAACTAGGTACTGATTTTTTTTTTAATTAAAAATACCAAGAGTCTTGTCAGATTCAACAATAAAAGCCTATTTAATAGTAAAAACCTATTTATTTATTTGTTTTGTAAAACCTATTCTACAAAACTAAAACCAAAACGTAATACCTTAAGACCACTGAACATGCTCTTTGAACTAAATATTACATTGACAAAATCGAAATTAATAGTTTCGAATCAAGGAGCAAGCAAAGGGTATCTTGTCACTTGAATAATTGATCGCCCATTACTGCTCGTCTGTTAAAATCCTTCTATTTAAAACCCATTGGACTGGTTTTGACACATTTAAAACCCATTGGACCGTTTTTGACACGTTTAAGTACTTACAAGATAGGGACAAATTTAATGATTTGTTAAGAGGAGATTTAAGCATTTCAATAACTTTTATATTTCTAAATTGTATAAAGTTTTTGATATTTTCAATATTTTAACCATATTTTAAACGGGCATGCCACAATTATGGGGGTAAATCCCCCTTTAAGCGTGGCTGGAAAGACCTCAAGGCGTCCTCACGGTTTTTACGGCGTAACTCATTGTCCGATCGTCTAGTAATCGGCCGAACCAAGCCCAGTCGTCGACAGCGCGCATTGTTCCCACGCGCCTCAAGAATTTGTCAGCAAGACCGTAGGGACTCTGCAGAAGGGTGGAAGCCAACTAGGGCCAACGGTTCGTGTCTGAAAGGTAGGCTTTGGCCCTGGTATATATGGCAACGTAGGAACGGAGCAGGTTGTTTAGTCAGTAAGAGTTTGACACTGTTTCCTACTTCGCCCAAGGGCGGGTTTCGACATTGAATGATTCTTACCTACTTTAAAAAAACCACCATATTAAACTTATCTATTTTAACATCACTAGAACTCGGCCAGTAAAATTTATTCCTTGTTACGAAACTTAACACAGAAACTATTACTACTTAATGTCATTTACCTCAACTGACAAATAATAATACTATTTTTAATCTCAAACAACATAGCCTACACAAATGCCCAAATTATTAGCAACAATTATATTTTGACGATTGCTTATATTTTAACTTAATATTGATAGGATACATTCTAAAGAGCAGATCAGTGTGTCCATAACGATAAAGCGAATATTTATTTTGTTATTCAACCTCACAATACCTCAAAAATAAATAAGAATGATATGGTACCAATTTTAAATTATATCCTAACTTAATACTAACAAGATAGATTCTAAAGAGTAGACGAGTTATTCTGTCAGTGTGTCCATAACAGATATGGTAAAAATTTATTTCGCTGACCAGTGTGTCCATAACATATAAAGCAAATATTAATTTCGTTGTTAGTTTACATACAAAAATTCACGTCCTTAACAACAACTCGTTCTTACGAAAACCTACTTATAAAGACTCGTTTATACAAATAACAACATCTTAACATGACGTTGTTTCATAGTACCTTGTGTAATTTTCATCTGAATCCATCTACAGTGCTTGTGTACAAAGTAGCAAGCGTGCAGTATAATGAAATGAGTAAATTAACCGACAATGCGCAGGGAGATGCTGTGTTCGCGTTGCCGTGTTGCATCGCCGCTGGATGCTCGCCTGTTGAGAAAGAAGATTTTGTTAAGTAATGGATTTCGTTATTAGACTTATCATAATAAAATAAGCACAGTGTTTACCTCGGGTTAAAGAGTTATTTAGTCCCTCGAATGATTGGCCAAACAATGTCTCGAGACTAGATAGCTTACTTTCACCCTAGGATAACAATGTACTATTAAACGCTCGCGTTGGATTGGTCCAACGAATGTTTTTGAATCCTATTCACAAGATTTATGAGTTTGCGACTGTACATTATCCTCTTTAACTCTTTAATCTTATAAATTTCTGTCACACGACAAATTAATCCATGTCATCAGTTCTTCGAAATAAAGTGTTTCGAAATAGATATATCTGACTAATGCGGTTAAAAGATTAAATAAAACAAGGTATTAATTCACTTTTTTCGACAAACAGATATACTACGCTCGAGATAGATTTTCCTCTTAATTTTATTTCTTTCAATGAACATATCTTAAATGAATTATCTTGAATGAATTATCTTTGATTACAAATGGGAAAGAAAAAAAAACATAAATGAAGAAGCTTTACAAAACCATACGGAAAATAATAAAATTACCGTTCTTAGAAATTTTAGTACATACAATAATATTCTTGTATTAAGAGACAGTTATATTAATCATGATCATTAACGTGATTTTGAAAAAAAATATATATAATTGCCTACTTCAAAAGTTGGAACTATAACCGGTCCTTTATCCATACAGAATATTCTAGTTACTGTCAGCAGGGATCTATCTTACTAAATTAGGTAAAGCATTTTTGACCAGACTGTATTATTAAGAGGTACTTAGTGTAAGAGCAGAAGTATTTACAAATAAGTTTGTATGTTATGGAGTAAAGGGATGACAATTTTCTTTTTTTTTAACAGTATATTTAATAAAATCTGAGGTCTCTTGCTGCTAAATGTTGCGAGAATTTTGTGCCATACATACTACTAACGTACTTGTGTACGTGACTATTCATCAAATCTTTTTATCCGATTTGCGGTCATTTAGGCCTAAGCCCATTTGTTCACCTTACGATTTTATATTCGGAATAAGTTAAGAAAACTATACTTAAACATAAACTTTCTAATAAAACATCAAGATGTTTTATCACTGTTTGACATTTGCCAAGGATCAATTATTTGAAACAGCAAATCCCAGTATATCATCAACTGTTTTTAAAATATAAATCCAGAGTTATTTTTCAGTCTTATGGTTAAGTAAAATAGAAATAACTTCAAGTTTACTTAAGTCCTCACAACACAATCAAGCCAGCTTCCGTATGACCCTGCTACTGGTATATAGGTCACCCCATATCTTAACAAGGGTGATGTAAGTGGCAACTTAGAGATTATATCTGATGGAGGGCTTCGAAAATTCACTGGGAGTGTGTACTTTAGTAGACCATAAAGTATAAGAAGGCTTAAATTGGTTGTTGTAAATTAGGACGTTTGTGAATTATAGACGATGGACTAAACTCTATCATTGCTTATTGATTTTGTTCTTTGACAGAGTATATTTATGGTATCTGTGAAAATTGTTTTGATTTGATATCTATATTTTAATTAAAAAATGATACTTTTTCGTCGATTACAGATGTGATAGATGGGATAAATGTATTTATTAAAGCATAGTTACTTAGTTTAAACGTGTAAAGCATTCAATATTTTGATATTTATCCAAGTTCAATTGTATATGAAAAATACGCTTAGGTGCTTAGATCGCAAAATACACACATGCGGCCTGTTGCGGCTAAATTGAAAGCACCCTATACTAATAATAATAATAATGAGAAAAAAAGTCTCACCATTTATAACATGCACGTTAACCGAAGCCGCTTCGGCCATGGTCGGCACACAGCTGTAGTTCCCGCTATCTCCTGGAAGGAGCTTCTCCACAGTCAACCGAGACGTCAGCTGCTCCGTCCACTCTGTCTTTAGTCTCACACGGGGCTCTTCTTGTAACTCATTCTCTTCTAGTTCCTTATACTCTATTATGTTTGATCCTGGGGAAGAAGTCTTTGGTTACTTTTTAGCTTTAGCTTTGGCAGGAGTTATTTCTTACTTAAGTTTCAGCTATTACAACTAATCGCCATTATTTAAAACATACAAACTGTGTTTAAATTGTTTGGCTTGATTTTCCAAAAACTGAATATTTTATTTGGTTAAAGTACCTATTATATTTCTTTATTTGTTTCTTTAATGTAATTATAAAAAAAAACTCTGCTTAACATAAAGGCGAGGTTAAAAGACAAAATTTCGAGCACTTGCTCTATTCTGATTTGCGATGATTAAATAGTACTGACTTTTATTATTTTTGTATCAGCTAAAATAAATTCTTCAATCCAAAATTAGTTTGCATAAGGTTCATAAATATGTAAAATGATTTCAATTTAATGAGAAAACATTGATTAATTAATTTATTAAATACTTAATGCACACAAGTACAGAGGCGGACCTTAGGCATTTTATACCAGTTTACTTTTGGGTAATGCAGAGAAAATATTACCGATCTCAGTTTCGAAAACGGCCCGACAAATATGATCACAAATTTAGTTCGTTTTTAAATCTTAGACTACGATTTGACAACTTAAAATGTCAAACTCTAGAAAATTGGGAACATATTTCTAGACTGTGACATTCTGAGTTGTCAAATCGTAGTCTACAATTAAAAAACGAACTTTAATTTTGTGATGACATTTGATGTCAGTTTGGTCCAATGGCGTTGAGATATGACATCTGCATCGCTCTAATTTAAAAATAGAATAAGCGCCATTGTTAATTTTTTATATTAAACCTTATTGTTTACCAAAGTGGTTTAATTTTTCAACAAATATTTTTGAACAGTTTTAATAATGAAAATTGAATTTCGAATGTAATTTTTTTTTTGGTTTTGAAGCAATTATGGGCCACTTATGCGTTATGATTTTGTTCTTAATCCTTGATCTAGTAAATTGATAATCGAAGTCTACATAGAATCAAATGAACTTACCCTTATACCAAAATATCGTGCCCAGGTCGTGAGGACCCTGGCTCAGAATGCACGTCAGTGACAGCGAGCTCCCAGTCTTCACGTACAGGTCCACTGGACCCAGGATGTGCGCCTTCGCTTCTGTTAGCAAAAAATACAAGAATTATTACACAAAAAACACATAAATAACAACTTCATTCCGTTCCAAATAACAGTATAGTTCGTTTTTTAACTTCAAATGTCAAACTCAAGAAAATTAAGAACATATTACTAGAGTGTGACATTTTGAGTTGTCAAATCGTAGTCAAGAATAAAAAAACTAACTATAGACATTAAGAAATCCTTTTTTGTTGTCTGTTCAACCGATTTTAAGTTTTATTAAGTTAGTGGAATAACAAATGCTGGCTGCAGTAAATAGTTTTTTAGCGACTTTTTGCGTTTAATGCCATTTTTATGCCTAAGGAATATAAGTTAAAGTCGGTTTATTCTTTTAATAGCCCTTACTGTCCCACTGCTGGGCAAAGGCCTCCCCCAAGTCCTTCCAAACCTTCTTCTCCCGCGCCGTCTCGAACCAGTCGTCTCGGTACGCGTCTAAATCATCTCGCCACCTCTTTCTAGGCCTGCCTCGACAACGCTTTCTTCCCTCTGGTGCCCACTATGTGGCGACTCTTGCACAGCGGTCCTCGTGCATGCGACTAGTGTGACCTGCCTAATCCCATTTAAGCCTGGCAGCCTTTTGGCCCACGTCTATTATGCCCGTCAGTAAGGTAAAGTCGATTACTCTAAACCCATGCGAGTGAAATCGAAACGAAATGTATTTTTTATATTTATCCAAGAACGTAAATAAAAAGTTTTATAGAGAAATAAATTATTTGGAAAATAAGCAACTTTCCGTTAATACCCACGCGAAAGCGGGCGTTCGCCAAGATCGAAACGTTAAACCGACAGTAGAAAAAGTTTCTTTAAATGCTAATCTTAACACCAATAGGGTATAGTTAAAAACTTTGACCCCTGAGTTTGTTTTGGTGTTTCTTCTCAGGGTAGTCAGCTAGGAAACACCGGAATCATCTAGCTTAAACTGACGAAAAGAAAAATATATTGACGTGTAAAAGTGTTATTTTAAAACCTATTTACAAAATAAATATCATTTATCATTTAGTACTTTTTTTTCACGAATCGATTTATGCTTGTACGAAATTATTTTCTTCTATCAGTCAGTGAGGCGAGTTCAATGACCTGTAGGCAGTTAGTACGCAACGACCGACTCATTGAACACGCTCAGCTGACGTTTTCTTCAAGAAATTAATTTCGTACATGCGTATATTAATTCGAGTTTTAGAAAATAAGTACTTTATTTAATAATTTTATCTTTACAAATCGATAGTTTTTCGTATACCGGCTATCCGGTATATGAAAAACTATACCCTCCACGGGATTAAAACGATTAAAATTTAGCTGTGTAAAGGTTAAGAATAATAATACGCAGGTACAAGTAAGTGGCAGTACTTATGTAACAGTCTCACTACAAAGTAAATGCCTGATCTTATACCGGGAAGGTTCGAGAATTAATTTCTGCGTACACTTAAGGCGGGTAAGCGACTTTAACCCAATACCTATTATGAAATTCAAACTAATTAAGGTAAGCTAGGTACAAATTCTGAGACCGAGGTACCCAAAAGAAACTGAAGAAAACCGAGTAGGGTGGTCTATTATGTAGGAGTCTAACTAAAGAGGGTAATTGTATTTTTTATGGGCTCCGCCCTTGGGTGGAGCTAGAAACAGTGTCAGACTCTTACTGACTAATCAACCTACCCTGTTCCTTCCTTGTCTTGATCCCAGGGCCCTAGTAATACGCTTTCGTATCTACCCTTTTTTTTATGGTAGGTAAAAATCATCGAATGACGAATCCCACTCTTGGGCGGAGCGGGAAACAGTGTCAGACTCTTACTGACTAAACAACCTACCCCGTACCTTCCTTGCCTTATTCCCAGAGCCCCGGTGTAACGCTTTCGCATCAACCCTCAGCTCCGGTAGGCTTCGACCCTGCAGGGTCCCTACGGTTTGCTGACAACTCCTTGAGGCGCGCGGGAACGGAACGCGCCGTCGACGACTTGGGCTCGGTCTGGACTGCTACCAGACGACCGGACGGCGAGCTACCCATTGCTCACCGTCCGCAAGCCAGTGTCTACGGTGGCCGGATATCGGCAGAATCGCGGCGGCGACGGCTACGGCAAGTGCGCCGTTGCCTTTGCCTTATGCGGTCAGCCTCCTCCTTTTCGAGCATTACTGCCTCGCAAAAGGAGGCGACCGCCTTCCACTCCTCCTCGCTGCGGACCATGGCCTGAACCAAGGCCTGGCGCGAGAGGTCGCCGCCGGCATCTACCCTTGGTTCCAGGAGGCTTCGATCTTGCTGGGCCTACAGTTTGCTGAAAACTCCTTGAGGCGCTCGGGAACTGTGCGTGCCATCGACAACTTGGGTTTGGTGTGGACTTAACCGTCCGGACCGAACCCCAGTCGCTCGCCGTCCGCAAGGCCGCGTCTACGGTAGCCAGAAATTGGGATCGGAACCGCAGCGGCGGCGGCTACAGAGCGTAATGTTATGATGGTTTCACTCAACGGCTTTGCCCACGTGAAGTCTTACCCTAAAAGAAACTTTTTTTCATATCGTATTTCAATTGCCAACGTTTTTCAAAGAATATTTCCAGTTCCAGCTCATTACTAACAGCGGTTTGAGCTGTGCGTTGATTTGTCGGCCAAAGTAACAAAGTGATTCGAAACAAAGTATTTTACAAGAATAGATGGAAGAAAATTTAGTAAAATATACATCACTTAAATCTTGAAAGAACTTTTGATTGGGTAGTACGTATCCGTAGTCTAGTACAAATATTTGATGTTTCCATGAGACTACATAGTCTGTTACTAGGAGCCAATCACTTAGTTTCTACTCCAATGAAGCACTCATAAAAGCCGACTAAAGATTCAGATACAACGAGGAAAAATCGACCTGAAAAAGGTTCGGATCTCTATACACATTTTTGGATATCACACTGTTGCTCAAAAAATATTTTTATTTTTCTCATTTAATATTCTGTAACTTCCGCTCAACTCCCTCTTGTCAGTAACAATCTTTATTACTGACAATAGTAATGTATATGTATATGTAATGATTTTTTAACAGGCATCTGCAATGGTATCTTCATAAAACTTGCCTTAGTGGTGAGGTTTTCAAAGCGGTCTACCAGGACAGAAACGCTATGTCTGTTTAGACGAAAGTTTTGAGCCAGGACCCAGGAGTTCTTTTACGGACATAACAATGTTAGAACTTTAAAATATATATTTAAGTTTATTTTAGTGTTCTATTTTAAGCGTAATCGGATAGGAAACACCGACCTCATCTAGTTTTAAATTGTTTTTGCTATCGTCTGAAAGTGTTTGTTCAAAATAGTTTAACCCAATTTACAGAGCCAATTTCATTTATATTTATAGACTGTTTATAATTTGTCTACGTACATAAAGTTAGATTATAAATAGTCTTAGTTTGACTTATTAACGCAACGTAAATATTACTAGGATTGAGAGAGAAAGATTTTGCAATAGTTTTCCTTTTATAATGTAGGCGAGACAGGATTTCTAAAACTCACCCCATAAGAGCATAAATGTGGAACCAAATTTTGTAATATGAAACGCAGGCAAAGCCGCAGACAGAAACTAGTTTTATATAGTTTACAATGGGATTGAAATAAATTTCAAATTCTAAATTACATCGTCTCATTGTGTTCAACCACATGAAATGTTGCACAACTTTGTGCACATCCTCTGGGAAATTACTTGCTAAGATTTCTTAGTTACTAACTAGCTTAAAGAACTTTGTAACGAATTCCCTTAATTCATCAGTATTTATGTAGTGGTATAACACGTATTACGTACCTTATAGAAGTTTATTTAGTAACTACTTAATCAAGTCAGTATAACTGAAAATAGAAATGATTTAAGAATTAAGTTGAATAATTTTCTTATATATAAGTCTATAAATATTCATGAACGAATTAGTTAATGAATACATTTAGATGTTCCCCGCAGTAAAATTCAAAGAAACAAATATTCAACAGCATAAACCCTCATATATTTAGAAAACCGTCGTACATTTTGTACCGACTAATTCAGTCTTTTCATAAAGTACACAATTTCCAGACTTTATATTTCGCCGTCCTGAAATTACCAAAAAAATGAAATCTCCTAGGTTCACATTATCAAGACCGTAACGACATTTAAAATTCAAATTATACTCCATAATATGAAAAATGTATTCGCCAAATCCACTCGGCTCATACGACTGAAATTCTTAATACCACAAGTGTTCTTCATAACAATAATAATTCTATGAATATCTAAGTGTGTTGTATAATAGCTGAGTAAAAAAAGCTCATTTTCTCTTTTACTGTCCTAATTCCGCAAGAGATGTTGTCTGTTAAGATATTAAAGACACAAGAGCCTATCAAGTACCTTCAAACCGTGATACAGCACGTATATAGTAGAAAGAAAATGCCCCTTAAAACGATGAAGAAAAAATTAGGCCAAGATTAAATCTGGCGAAGGTTGCGTTGAAGCCCTCATTTCACATTGTTATCGGGGGATTTGAAAAGTTCAAGAGGGTTCATGCAAGGAGTTTCTGTAGTCACGGCTAATAAGTAAGGATAAAGAAAATCGGAGGCTGTTATTAAAATTCGTACCCTAAATAGATTAACAATGTTGACGGAAAGAAAAAGCTTGTTAACAACAAATATTTTACTGTTGAACACAGTGTAATTTAAAAGTCGAGTACTGTTAACTAAGAAAATAATCGTCTCAACAAACAATTTTAAATTTGCATAACTGTAACTATAGACTTTGTAGTCGTGTTAACTACAGCGACAACTAACAATAACTACAAAGTGAAAGAGTTTCCGAGGAAGTTATGAAACCCAATTAAGTTATGAAAATAAATAGGAAATCTCGTAGTAATAACTTTTTGCCTCTTTTTGAGCAAACAGCAATAGAAATGAGTGATGAAAATGAACACAATCATGAATTTAATTTATTCTTTAGCTTCATGCATGATATTAAGCTTAAAAATAAATATTATTGTAGCACGCCAAAGTATAAATTAAATTATGACGCAATTACCAACATTTTACGTGTAAATAGGTTTCGTTGTGATCTTGTGAAATATATTACATTGTGAGCCATGAATAAAGATAATGAAATTCAGCGTTCATATTGTGAAGCTTTAGTCGAAAGTATTATATTAGATTTTGCTTCTAAGAACTTATTGAATCAATTTTGGATTTTATTATCAGATTTCTTACCTAAGTTACTACTAGCAATATTCTGTTACGTTCTGTTTGTGCTAGACCTAATCAATAACTACTAATATTATTCTAGACCTAATCAATAACTTTACAAATATGATCTCTTATTCCAAAGATGTTATTATCTGTAATAATTTCACCACCAAATCCATCATCCATTATGACCTCACCAAAATATCTATATAAATCAAAACTTTTCGTGACAGCCGTAATCCCCAAAAACATCTTAGCGTTTGACCCACTTAGTTGGTAAATATTCAAGTTTGGAAAAGCGTGTTTTGCTGTGTCATTAGACTGGCTCAGGGGAGGCAAGTGGCAAGACAGTGTAACATTAAGTGCTCAGGAAGCTAGGAAAATTGCAATGTCAAGTGACGCCAGTTTTAGCCTTTGTATTGTATGTAGTTGAAAAGTTTGCGGCAAAACTTAGACTGCGGCAGGAGTAAACGTCCCTATTTTGCTTAGTTTATGCTTCGTTCAAGTTATTTGACGCTTTGGTTCTGGATTTGAGATTATCTTGTTAGGGTTTCAGAGTTTTAATTGGGTGACACAGTTTTGTGTAGATAATAATATGGAATATGTCGATATATCGAACACTTAGTTGTAGGAGACTTAGATCCATGATTATGGTGTGCCTAATTCTTATGTAGGATAGGATTATGATTTCGTTTTTCTGGTAACTAACTTCTCAATAACATCTCGTAGTCTGGATTTGTGCTCAGCAAAATGACGTTGACATACTATTGACATACTAAAAACTTTTAGCTTTAATTAATGACATTAAATACATCAATTTTTATGACAATTATACCAATGTAAATACTCCCCTAATAACATTAACGTCCCACAGCCCTACACATGTATTAGAAACGGAAAAACAGTTTTTTCGTCACTAAAAACCTTTACGTGATGCATCAAAACATAGCGGGGCTTTTAAATAAAGTTGATGCACTAAATGTTTGTTTAGACGAATTGTCAGAAAAAGACATTAATGTTGACGTAATGTGTGTTACAGAACATTTCATGATGGCGGGGTACGAAAGCCATTTAAATATCCCCAATTATTCTTTAGCATCATTTTTCTGTAGGCAAAAAAGTAAACGAGGTGGGGCTTGTATTTTGATTAGAAACGGACATCAATGGAGAGACGTGTCATATATATCTGAGGCATCTGTAACAGGTATAATTGAATGTTGCGGTGTGGAGCTCACACAGTACAATACGATTATTTTATGTATCTACAGAGTACCAAAACGAAATAACTTAAATGTATTTTATGAAACGTTAGAAAAAATATTGCGCACGACATGTAAAAAACGGTATGAACATATTATTTTAGCGGGAGATTTTAACATTGATATAATGAAGAAAAACAATGTAGTGTTAGATTTCGAATGTCTGTTACTGAATTTCAACCTTAAGTTAGCTTTAAGGCAGCCTACTAGAATTCATAGCCAAACTTGTATTGACAATTTTGCACATAATTTTGGAGCCAAATGTAAAACAGACGTCATTGAATTTGCGCTGTCGGACCACACAGCACAAATAATAAATTGCCCAGTGAAAAAAACTTTTATGTTAAAATATTGGCGAAGGAAACGACGGGACTTTAGCATAGAGAATATGAACAAATTTAGGGACTGCTTAAAAAATCTGACTTTTTCAGAAATGTACGAAACTGAAAATCCAAACATCGCTTTTGACATATTTATTGACAATTTTAAACTATTTTATGACTTATGTTTTCCATTTAAGCTAACTACCATAAACGTTATTAAAAAATCAAAATGGATCTCACATGGCATCAAGTTATGCAGTAAAAAGAAACGTCAATTGCTTTGGAATTACAGATTGAAACCAAATATGACGAATAAAAACCTTTTTAAGAATTATACAAAAAGGTTTAAAAAGGTAATGAGATTGACTCGATATGCTCAAAACAATTATGCAATTAAATCTGCAACAAATAAATCCAAAATGACTTGGAACATTATAAATAAATCAAAACCAGTTTTACCTAAAGAATCAATTAAACATATAAAGGTAGATGACAAAATAGTAAGCGACCCTCTGGAAATAGCTAACGCGTTTAACAATTTTTTCGTAGATAAAATTCAACCCAGTCAAACTTTAGGAAATCAAATAACAATGAACATTAAAAAAAGGAAGGACTCGATTTTTGTTGCACCTTGCATACCGATTGACATATTAAATATAATTAAATCTTTAAATAACACAAATAGTACAGGTTGTGATGACATCTCTACAAAGGTTGTAAAGTATGTATCTGAAACCATTTGTACCCACTTGAGCTACTTAATAAATTTGTGCATCAGCTCAGGTGTATATCCTGATGCGCTAAAAGTTTCCAGAATAAAACCATTATTCAAAAAAAACAATAAGGAAAATATGGCTAACTACAGACCAATTGCTTTAATTTCAGTAATCTCCAAAATTTTTGAAAAATACGTGTATAAAGAACTTTACTCATACTTCGAAAAAAAAAATGTATTTAGCAAAGAGCAAAAGGGTTTTAGACAAAACATGTCAACCAGTAAGGCCATGAATACTCAGTAACCGATTTTAGTGTCCCAATCGAAGTGTGGGCTGCACGCAAATGTTTCAACTTATTTGCTGCGTATAGTAATAATGCTGTTATATTTATTAAGTTGTGACCGTAACAATATCAATGCTAAAACGATTTCGAGCGTGATCCACGATAAAAATGCGTTGAATTTATTTGATAAATAAAAAATTCAGTACGAAAGTAGTTTCGTGCATCTAATCAATCAGGAAACGTTGGCGTGACGATTTAAATGGCTTTTCGAACGATTGAATTCAGAACGAAACACGAAAGTTAAGGCAAAAATATCTGGAAAGAACGAACCGTTTCGTTAACTAAAGAATGGTTCCGGTAGCTTTGTGTTTTGAAATAAAAACTCCTTTCAACGACTCTGCAATGCGGATGATAAAATTAGACTTCTAACGAGAGCGTTGACACCTTTCTTTGGGCGAATACAAACAATTCCCTGTTTTAAGCACCTTTATGGAGATTTCAACAAAAAATAATGTTTTTTGTTGAAGAAACAATGCCTGAATTGCGGATTTCTTTTTAGGATGAGCTATTTTAAGATTAGTATTAGCTATTTTCTAGCCTTTTCTCAAGATTGTTTAGGTTTCAGCTTTCTACGATCACCTATCTAACTGAATTCACTGTATGCTCCTTCTGGTGACAAGATAGACAAACGAAACACCTTTCGAAATGCCCATATTTGGTAAAGAGTTACATCAGATGAAAAATGAGGATGCTATAACGTCGTTGTCTTTCCTCTTCCCGACACTATACTTCCTCGAAAGGTAAGTTATTAGACTTTTGGGCTTGTCTGCTATTTTTTTTTATGGTAGGTAAAAATCATCCAATGACAAATTCCGCCCTTGGGTGGAGCGGGAAACAGTGTCAAACTCTTACCGACTACAACAACCTACCCCGTTTCTACATTGCCATACATACCAGGGCCAGAGCCTTCCTTTCAGACACAAACCCTTGTCCCTAATTGGCTTCGACCCTTCTGCAGTCCCTACGGGCTTGTCTGCTATTATAATAGTGTCAAAATAGTCTATCATTGATTTTAAAATTGTTGATTTTTATTATTTTGGTAATCTACTACTAAATACTGGCATCAATTTTCCAACGATCTGCCTCATCATCTTCCTGCCCTTGTCCCGTTTTATTTGGGGTCGGCGCAATATGTTTTTTTCTTCCATCCTGTCCTGTCACCCGTCACGCTATCACTAGCCCCTCTGTCTTTCATATCACTTCTCACACAATCCATCCATATTTTCTTTGGTCTCCCTCTCCCTCTCCATCCATCCACATTTCCAACTTCATCGATAGATACCAGATCAGAACCACGAAGTCACAACAACACAGGACAAGTCAACAACAACAACAAGACAGCACCTAACACACACCACACACAAACAACGCGATCAATCGATTACTAGACGACTGAGTAACCAATGATAGGCCATTATGAATTAACAGATTACAAATTCAAATTTTTCAAATTCAAAGCATTTATTTCAAATAAACCTTTACAGGCACTTTTGAAATGTCATAAAGTCGGTCTGTCAGGAAAAAAATGACGCTAATTGCACATTCCAAAAAGTAGGTCTCAATGGAGAAGAATGTGCAAGAAACTCCATGGACACTCTTTTTAATCATGTTGTGTTTTACAAATATATAGGTTACATATTTTTGTCGCTGCTATGATGCGAGAACAATGTAACTAAAATAATAAAAAAGTACATGTTCTAAACAAATTAAAATAAACCACTTACAAACTTTTAGGTGACTTTTAAGTGAAAATCGGATCGTGTTGAAATAACGATATAATAAAAATAGAAGGCTTGGGTTTGGCGGGAATTACCTGAATATCTATTAATTATCTAAAAATATTATCCAATTTTATTTCTACCAAGCGAGTCAAAGTTTCCCTTCTATTAATTGGATCCTAACTACGTTTAACGAAGTCATTCTTTCTTCAACTTGCCGTCACGTACGAACCTCAGAAAGATTAGAAAATTAAAGTAATTGCTATAATTGGACTTACCCACAACGTTCAGTTGAAAGGCCAAAGACATCTTTGGTTCGGTGTTGACTTGACACTCGTAGATACCGGCGTCCCTTTCTTGAGGAAATTTTATCTGGAGCGTCCAATTTTCTGATTTTTCTGGTCTTATCACCTGTGTGAAAAAGGTTTAGGTAGTTATTAGTTCGAATTTTATTTGGAACTCAAAAACGGTAGTAGTTGGTAATGATTGCGTGTTTTCCGGCAATCTTTTTTAAATCTTTCGTCTTTTTAACGAATTATCCATAAAAACTTAACTCGTAAAAAACACAATACTCGATTTGTTTGGTTTGCATTTTTAAATTTATTTGTCAATGAAAAAATTTTTAATAACGTTCTTGTATAAATACTCTATAAAAAAAGATCTATGTTTTATAATCTATGCGAACACCGGCGTTCCCTAGGTGTTCAACCGAATGGCACAGAATTACGCGCGAACGCTGGCTCGAAACAATGTTATGGGCTACCTTGAGACATCCTTATCTTAAACTAAATATAGTAATATAAAACTTCTACCAAGTCAGTCAATGTCATGTCTTTCGAAACGAGTTTGGAACTCCAGTTTCATAAAGAAGTAAAACTTTATTTCAAAGTGAAGCAGTTACATAAGTTTTCTTTGTGAATTGAATTTCCTGTTTGTCGAATTTATCGAAAAGACGATTTTGTTATTGAAGATTTAGGTTTAATGCAATTTTATAAACACATTGGCAACCTCGAAAGGCTCATTATGACCGGTAAAATATATGGATAAAGGCCTCGAGGACGCAGCCTAATTTATTGGTTCTCGAGGTTAGCCCAATTTGTTGATTCTTCACTCCAGAGACAGGAATAGATGGAGAAATAATGAATCAAGGTGGTCATGACCCTCAGCATTGAGGAATACGATGCAAGGTGTAGGGGAACACTTGACTGCGATCCCACCTGCTAGGAACCAGTGATACAATCGTTGATGGCCTCACCAACGATTCATTTTTCCATTTGGTATAAACAAATGCTTGACTGCGATCCCACCTGATGGTATGCAGTGATGCGATGAGGTGGGATGGTGAAGCGCAAGTTTATGAAAAGGTTATTAATTCTAGCCTTGAAGACACCCAAATTATAATCAGATGGGATATGTATGAAAATACAGTTTGATCCATGTTCTGGTTTTTGCAGACCACAGTTTTGAGAGTCACTGCAGACAGACAGACATGGTCACATCATAGATTCCTTAAAGTATGACAAAGAAAAAAACAAACTTGAAAGTTGCTTATTTGGAATGGGGACGTGAAGAAAAAAAAATGAAAAAAAGAGAGCATTTTGAATAGTGAAGTCTTAAATGTTAAAGTCTAAATTACGATACGTAAGTGAAACGTAAACGTACACGTTTAAGTTTACGTGACCAAAATTAATATAACCAAAATAAATCATACCTGAAACCGTTGATCCGATGTGTAAGTCAGGATCCCTGCCGTTAATATATGAAGATCTCGCTTCCGGATCCAAGAGACCTGTAACGAAGGGAAACTTCAGAAGGTATCAACTTTAACCATTTCCCATGACCCACTTTTGATTTCACATAAAGGGACTTTTCGTCAGGGTACTTAATAATTCAACACTCGCAGAATCGTTCATCGTTATGAAACTCAAAGGGAACGTGCTGAAATAAAGTTTTTTGACTTGTTTCTTTAAGATTGTAATTGTTTTTTTTTTTGTTAGAAGTGTTTGTGGACTGCGGTTGACAGTTTGTGGTCGGTAGTCGAGAAACGAGTTGTGGTCTGTGTTCCACAACAATGTCTAACTTTTTAAATTCTTTATTTAAATCGGTCGGGTCCCATTTTTTTTAAACGATTGTACTTTTCATTTTCTCAGTGGAACATGGTTATGAAACACAATTATGTATTATAATTTGCGTAACCTTTTGCTAGCATTATTGCTTCGCAGAAGGAGGTTACTGCCTGTCATTCCTCCTCCCTGCAGACGATGCCCTGAACCAAGGCTCAGCGCGAAAGGAAAGAAGGAAAGACATACGAGTAGGTCACTTTTACGCAATAACCGACATTCTTACGAACAAAACCAGGAGCAGAAGATAGTATTTGTATAAATCAACAGCTTTCTAATATAGTCATCTTTCTTCGAATAGATTTGAATTCAGATAATTATTATTGAATTTCCATTTGAGAAAATCTTAGAAAACGTACAGACGTTTTCTAAGATTTACCTACTGTGGATTTTGACGTAACTTATGAATAGATAGCTTTTCTTTACATCAAATAACTTTCTGAAAATTAAGTAATGACTGTATTGATATGGCTTCTCGAAGTCAATTATTGTATTTACTAATTTACGTGTTTTTCCGTCGATATTTTTGAGAAAATTCTAGTAATAAATAAAGATAACTTTTCCATTCAAAAGAATGGTTTAGTTAGAACATGTTCTGAGGATCTTTAAGTCAAGAGTGTATAGGTTACTTTTAGGTTAACGCAATTCCCTTATTCGTACGTCATGTCTACAAAGGAATTGGGGGCGTGGCTATCCGCAAGCGCTAACTGTAAACGAAATGAAACTTGCCTAAAGGGGATGATGGGATATCGATCAAGCGCGAACCTTTCAACAATAAAAAAATAAAGAAAATTAAGTAGTAATGTTTTTCATATACTAGAGCGTAAAAAAAGTCATAAGAAGTTTTCCCTCTTTGAAAAAAAGCCGTAAGTGAAAAAAGAGGTTATGAGTTAATATAAAAAGTCTAAATTCACGCATTCAAAACCGCAGGACCTTAGGAGTCTCAAGTTAGACTCTGCAAATTTTAGCACTTGAAAATTCGTAAAAAAATAAATGATTTCATCATCATCATCATCAGCCTTTTAATGTTCCTACTGCAGGGACACAGGCCTCCTCTCTCTAGGAGAGGGAATGGGCCATAATCCACCACGCGGGCCCAGTGCGGATTGATGGATGTCACATGTCTTCGAATTTTTGGTTCTAGGACATGCCGGTTTCCTCACGATGTTTTCCTTCACCGTTTTGAGAGCAGTGGTGATGATATAAATTACACAAAGTAATGCGCCTGGTTAGGTTTGAATCCGCGACCTACGACCTGTAAGTCGGGGCCGTTACCACTCGAATGGTTTAAACAAATAAATACAATTTGCAGTTTTTATTGCTGTTAAAAACTGTTATTGGCATTTTTTTTTTTTAAACCTTTTTTTTGTACGAGTTTTCAAGCCCTAAAATTCGCAGAGGCTAATTTTAGACTTGCCAAGATCACACCTTAAGCGAAAAGACCGTAGTTGTGATGCACGTGTGTCCGTGAGCGAGCGTGTATATTTACCTAAAGGAGATGATTTTGGTTTCAGTAATAACAAAAGTTTAGCGTTACTAAAGAATAAGAAACACAGTCCCCATTTAGCAGAATTCCTCAATCTCCAAATAGAACAATAAAACAAATACTTGATCAATCCTTAATTTACAAGCCGACATTTAATTTCCGTTAACAAGAATAATTTAAGCAAACTTCTCGAAGCAGTCTCCAATCTAGATACTGATGTTAAAATAGCTAATAATCAATACTAGGGGCTTTGTTAGCCCACTGGTATTGTATGGAACTAGAGCACTCTAGATTCAGTGGGCTGTGGCCTGTGTTTATTTTTGTTGCGGGAACTATGTCAGGCTGAGCTGGTGATATTTGAATCAAGACATTATTATAATGAAGCCGTTTTAATTATAAAGGGATATATACGAAGTTTGATGGTTTTAAAGCCAGTATCACGTCTAAACGGCTACTTGTTATGTTTTGAAAAAAATATATGTTTAAAGTAGACTATTTGCCTAATATTTTTTTTTTCATTGTGTAATTCATTATCAAAGTTATGTCTAACACAGACTGACTGGCCTGCCAGTCTAGTAGTTAGTGACCCTGACTGCTATGCGGGAGGTCGTGGGTTCGATTCCCATCCAGAACAAATGTTTGTGTGATGAGCATGATCATTTGTTCTGTGTCTGGGTGTAATTTATCTATAATATGTATGTATTTAAAATTAGAAATATATAAGTATGTTTATCAGTTGTCTAGTACCCATAACACAAGCTCTGCTTAGCTTGGGACTAAATGGCGTTGAGTGATATTTCTAGACATATTATTATATTACAGACAAAAAGGCGAAGATCAGGCAAATATTATTGGATGTATTATTATGGAACTTTCATAAACTTAACCTCTTTGTGAACAATTGTGACCACTGATCTCTACTATTCATCACTGACCAGGATGTTTTGTATGTTTGACAGTTATTCACCACTGAACAAGTTTCGTGTGTTTGACAGCTCATTTTTTGTATCTATTTGAAGCGCCACTTGTGAACGTCCAGAGAACTAATTTGTTAGAGACAAGTCTGAGACTCCTTCTTAATCCACTCAAACCGCGAAAAATTATGTAACGGTTTTCCAACCATCAAAATGAAAAAAAAAACCATCAAAATGAGGGCCGACTAATAAGAATGAAAAAGTTACTGTATTTCTAATTTTATATCGGTAAAATATTTTAAGTTCAAGATTTTGTTACTATTGTAGCACCATTTATGGCGTCATATAAGAACTACGAAAATCCTGCATCGCGTAACTAAAGTTCTCCGCGCGAGTTGAACATATATACGACAGCCCGAAATCAACTATCGGGCAGTAGCCAAACTATAAAATCTATGTGTCGTCGGAGGATCCTCCCTTTTCAATGGAGGTTGCGGGACTTAACTCCGTGTTCCGCATTGCTCCAAACTATTTTGATGCAACAAAGTTTATTCTATTCTATTCCCTTCTATTCTAAGCTCCAGTCATCCGTATAGTGCGGGTACACCGCACGGTCTCCCGTGAGCCGACGATCTTCCTTACCGGCCTGCCACCGTGGGAATTGATAATAATAGTCCTTGTACACACGAACAAGTTGTGAATGGAAATGCATCGCAAGACATAGACTTTGCTACAATATGGTGGTATGCAGGCAATAACCGTTGCAATTTAGGCACTTGGTCTGAGAAGTGGCTAGAAAGGCTATGTCCTTTTTGACGCAAATTATAGGATTAAATTGACAGTAGGTGAAATGACGTGTAAGTGCTTTGGAAAAACCTATACCGGCTAGGGCTGCGGGAACGTTTGAAAGAATGATCATAGAACGCAAAAGACACTGACGGGTTCTAGTCAAAGAAAGTTTGGCACACCATTTACCTTCACTCTAGATGCTCTAGAAAGAGAAAAGTCATTTTATAATTATTCCCATAAAAGAGAAGCTCTTATAAATAAATACAGGTTCATTTCAACTGTCTTCACAATATATAGCGAACTGGCCCTAAGTGTACGGCCGTATTGTTGTAAGATAATCTAACATGTAATACCCGAGAGGGCAACAGCCCGTGTCAACACTGCGTTGGTCACGAATTAACTGGGACACATTTAGGTTCTACTCAATCTTGGTACACCACATAAATTATGTTGAATCGTGACCAATCTATTGCGTACGTTTTAACGATCAAACCCCTTTGAAATGTGATAGAAGACGTTATTTTAATGACAAGTCTTGAATTGCAAAAACGTTTAAATCATCTTAGGTTGAAATAAAAAAAATTGCAATCCACAACTCTGCCACTGGAAGAAGTTTATGATAAAATGGGTAATTCTATATAGATCAAAATGTTGGATTGTGAAAAAGCAGCATTAAAAAAGAATGCCTGTAGCAAAGATGAGAATATTGAAAAGGGTGTGTGGTGTGATGACAATATATAGTGAGAAATGACTACATCAGAAGAAGTTGACTACAACACAGTAACTGAAAAATTGAAAGGGAAAACGATTTCTCCATTTTGGTTTCTACATGTGAAGAAGATGAATGAAATACCTGCTAAAAGTGTTATAAGTAGACATGTAGATGGATGGAAGGAAAGAGGGAGGCCAAAGAAAAACATGATAGATTGTGAGGCAAATTAGCTTCAATTTTGGCATTTCAAAAGTGCCTATAAATGGTCTATTTAAAATAAATTATTTTGAGTTTGAGGAATGATTATGAAAGGAGTTGGTGATAGTGTTACGGGTTACAATGGCAGAAAAATCGTGTTAAGCTGACCCCAAATTAATACAGGACAGCAAGAAGATGATGATGATAAATGAAAAAGTACGGGAACTGATTCTGTGATATCTCAAAAAAATATGCACTTTGGAAAACATCGCGTGTCTTCTGGATACTATTATGATAATATTTTCATTTTAATACACGTACAGCCCGAGAAGAAGAAGGAAATGGCGGGACGACTTATATGCCTTCCTTAGGAATTGGCAAGAAGTGGCTCAAAACCGAGAACACTGGAAAGAATGGAGACAATAATGTACAGTATGCGCTAGAAATAATAATAATACTTACAGCTATTACAAATATAAAAGTTCTAGCCAATTATGTATTAGACGTATTTTATCATACAAAGGTGCTTAAATGTGTATAGATTAACACACGCTAATGCACGTTGCTTCAGTATGCGTAACTTATTTCTCGAGTTAACAGGCACATTTCAAATATGTGTGCGTAAGCCTACACACACATCGAAGTATAGCAGAAATTTAAGCTCAATTGCTTAGGGGTAGCAGTTTCACAATCCATTTGCAGGATTTGCCCTAAATAAATATACCTTCATTCATATGCATACAAATATTAAGCTAAAAAAAAGTTTGTAACAAAAATATGATACAGATCCAATTCCGACCAATTCCGACGACACAGGGAATCCTAGTGTGGAGTCCAGAGATCTGTTAAATTATTGTAATTGCCCTTTTTGAATAATAAACATATTTGTATTTGACTAATTTTTTTTTTGACAAAAAGTAGCCTTTGTCACTCTCGATCCCTTTGACTATCATCACTTAAAAAAACACGCCAATTCGTTGTTCTGTTTTGCCGTGAAAGACGGCAACCAACAGACACAGTTACTTTCCCATTTATAATATTAGTATGCATTATAAGTTGGTAAGTACGGAACCCTCATTGTGGGAGTCCTACTCTCACTTGCACAGTTTTTTTTTTATTGACACGTAAATTTCTAACACGAGTTTTCATGAATATTAAAGATGCAGAGTGTCGGAGCCACAAAGGACGACATTTGAATAATATTATTTTCAAGAAGATATTTCCCTATGTCTTCAGTTTCTGACTTTATAAATTGACTAGTATATATAAATAGGGAGGAGTGGTAAAGGCCCCGACTTACGAGTTGTAGGTCGCGGGTTCAAACCCAGCCAGGCGCAATACTTTGTGTAATTTATTTCATCACCACTGCTCTCAAAATGGTGAATGAAAACATCGTGAGGAAACCGGCATGTCTTAAAACCAAAAATTCGAAGACATGAGACATCCACAAATCCGCACTGAGCTCGCGTGGTGGATTATGGCCCGTTCGCTCTACTAGAGAGGAGGCCTGTGTTCCAGCAGTGGGAACATTAATAAGGCTGATGGTGATGATATTATGGTTTGGATTATTTGAAAACCACTAGAATCACGTCTAAGCTGCTAGTCCTAAGTAACCTATTTTTTTCACTCGACTCATAAGACTCGTAAGTCGGGGCCGTTACCATTCGGCCACCACTGCTCCCTATAACACCCCCACAAACCATATATCTGCCTCTCAATTCAATCGCATAATGTCCATAATTATCTCACAACAACTTTGACCATATGTATAATGAGTGACGCATATAATTGACCCATAATTGCAATATCTCTACGTTCTATCGCAGAATCAGAAAGGGGTCAAGGCCGCTAGCGTAGATGTCCCTTGAACCATTTATGGGCTCGACTGCGACGCACCGGGACATGACATGCATTTTGTATAGAATAGTATAATAGAAAATGGGCCTTATTTTGTTGAAAATAAGATGTTTTATGATCCTTTCAGAAAGGGATCAGTTCTTATCCTTCCTTGAAGGGTAAGATATTAAGTGTGTGTATGATGTGCAGAAAGGCCAAATTTAGAAGATGTGGTGACCTGATGGAGTTTTTAGATGATTTGAAAAAAGATCGACTTTTTTTTTTCAAGGAAGGAACGTGGTAGGTTGTTTAGTCAGTAAGAGCCTGCCACTGTTTCCCGCTCCGCTCAAGGGCGGTTTTCGTCATTGGATGATTTTTACCTACTATAAAAAAATAGAGCTACTGAGGCCAAAAAGTCTGTTTTTGACACGAAGGTCCGGAAAGACAACGAAACAAGGGGTTGAGTTTTTCAGTCAGTAAAAGTTTGATACTAGGTACTTCCCGCTCCAATTGTAATTTAATTGAGACCAAGGCAACAGGTATATATGGCTATTCAGCCTAGTGTCTATGGTGCAACAGATAAAGCAGATTGTAATATTACGTGCGTCGTTACGTGTTTTGGGCAAAATAAACACTGTTTCTTTCTTTCTTTCTCCACAAAAGGATGAAGATGTCATTGGATGATTTTCCCCACAAAAAAACCCGCACTGGGGGCCTACGTGATGGATTACGGCCTCTTCTCTCTCCTAGCGAGAAGGCTTTAATCCTTGTACTGGGAATAGCATAGTAAGAATGATACTATGTTAAAAAGAGATTTTTGGGAAATTAAGTTACCAGGTACCCTTCCAGGTACTCTTTGAATCGGGTTCCTCCTTATGATCTTTGTATAGTTATTTCATCCTAAAAAACTACTAATAACCTCCACACTGCACTTTTAATTAGCGCGGCAGAAATGTTATATGCTCAAAGAAGAAAATTTTAATTAAAATTTTAATATTATGATTCTCAACATATCTATTTAGAATGACTCCCCTAACTGTAAGGTATATAGGAGCAAGGAAGATGTACAGCATGTGTTGATATAATGTATTCGATACAAGGACACAGCAATTTTTTTGTTAAAATCGTTGAAGTTGTCTGCAATGGATGTAGGAGTTTTTAATGGTATCTTAGCCAAGCTTCATTGTAATGCAGCAAAACTTTTATATTCCTTTCTCGGTTTTAGAAATTAATTTTAGTTTTTGATTATTGGTGGTAATTATAATGTGTGGTAATGTGATACTAGATAAGATGGGATTGAAATCGTCACAATATTGCACAAAAATCACTTAATATAAAAAAGATTTAAAAAAACATGTCTAGAATATATATTTTCATTCATTGTAGAATCTTATTATTTTTTTCTTATGTATAGGGTTGCGTTTGACCACTATATTCACTTTTTTTTTTAAATTGATATAAACTAGTGCTTGACCACGATCCCACCTGATAAGCAGTGTTGTAATCATTGATGATGAAACGCATTAGTTTTTTAAGAGCCTATGCAGTCTTGTCTTGAGGACTCCGCAGGAAGACCGCAGCAGGCAAATTGTTCTAGTGCATTGAAGCATGCTATATGAACGACGAGACGAAACGCTTAGTTGGCAAGCGATGATGTGGTTGATAATAGAGCACGCTTACTTAGAATTAACCTATTCACTCTTGACTTGTAAGTAACCCTAAGTTATAGCTATCGGAAACACAGACTCCAGCGAGAAACTTCGCTCTTTAGGCATACGCATGATGATTTATCGTACTTAGCGTGCCAAAAAGGAGCCATTCAATTTATCTTCACGCTGTAAATAACCCAAACATCCTCGATCCACATAGTTCACCTACTAATTTACAAAAGCCAAAACAAACAATGTAACTTACAGCTTTGTCCCCGAGTTGTTCAACCCTACAATGGAGGAACGCGGTCTGTCCGACCACCGTAGTGACATTCCGGGGCACATTGTACTCGAAGTACGGAAATGACCCCACACTGTCTTCCCCGTAGTGCGCGGTACCTGTGGAAAAAGAAAAATTATTGTTACTTTGGAGTTGATTTTGTTAGGGTTGAGATTTTGTTTATTTTATTTTTTGTTTGAGTTCATTTAGTGACGTGTTCTTTTCTACAGAATATCATGTTCGTAAGTTGAACTTTCACAGTGTTAGCATCTTTACACCTGACGTACGATCGCCCCAGATATTTTATTATTGTATTATAATTTATGTTAGTATGTATATATGTGTCTGTTCACAAACGTATGTACCTACAATTGGATTATTATTTTATTTTGCCTTGAACGTTGTCACGAATCTTTTAAAAATTCGAAGACTTGAGACAAATATCCAGTGGACCTGCGCGGTAAAACAGCCCATACCCTCTCTTAGAGAGGAGACCTTTTTTATGGTAGGTGAAAATCCAGTGACGAAGTTTACCTTTGGGTGGGGTGGTAAACGGCGTCAGACTCTTACTGACTAAACAACCTACCCTATTCCTTCTTTACCTTGATCCCAGGGCCCCGGTAATACGTTAGAGGAGACCTGGATTCCAGAAGTGGGAATATTATAAAGCTGATTACGTTTATATTTTTAAAATTAAAAATAATCAGCATTAAAAATAGTCAGTTTTATAATGTTTTCTTCTTCCCACAAAAAACAAGTGAAAGTCCAATTCAATCAACTCAAACGACAACAGTACTCTTCGAAAACGCAAAAAACAAATCATTGAAACGAAAAAGTGGTTTTGCAAACCAAACAAGGAACTCCTGACTGAATAAACCGCTCGAATCTATTCAGAGACCAAGTTTCAGCCAACGTATAAGCCAGATATGACTGCGTGCCAATATTTTGTAATCAAGCTGCATTGAAACGTATTGACGTGATGGTGACATTTTGCTGAGTCAGGCTGCGCAAGGCTTTTTAGTATTGGAGTCGAGTACAGTCGTGGACTGAAATGTTTATCTGATTTTGATTCTGTGGTAGATATAGCTTTGTAAATAAATCACAGCAAGTTCTGTGAAGAAAAAATGTAAATATTTGTACATCAAATTATTAGGCAAATGTTTAGTTTAACACATATTTTTTTGCACTCCTACACAAAGGACGGACCTCATAAAATTAATGACACACTGCAGTTTAAATGACAACTCCTAAGCCACCAAACACAGAACTGCATGGCGTCGTATCGCGAAATAGACGGTGGATCAAGACTCGACTACCACTTTGCCAAGAATGTACGATAAAGAAGAAGAATATTTTTTTCAAAACATACGATCTAGCAGTTGAGTATAGACGGATGTTTGATTTTTCAAATTTGCTAAAATCATTTATCTGCCCCTTAATCAGGAAAATATCTCGTTGAAAATTTTGATTAGTTAGAAAGGACATCAGGCTAAACTAAAAATAATAAAGTGGATTTTAATATAAAATGTGTTTAAAAAAGATTTAAAAATGTAAATGAAAATATGTAAAGAAAGCAAATAATAATATATGATAATTAGGTAAATAGTTTATTTACACACTGACAAAATTCAAAACAAGGTGGTAGAAATACAAGAAACACAGTTTTGTGAACAGATAACTTTACTCCATTACATAAGTCTATGCAGACAAAAAATATGAACCCTGACTCTAATTAAACTAGGAGACCTGAATCATTAGAGAGAGAGAGATACAGGTGAACTACTAGGCATAATAAAAAGAATGGGAATCTATAAGACACGCAAACGCTACTTCACTCAACCAGTTTACACACGGGTGAAATACATTAAAAGAGCCGTAGTAGTTGGAGTCATGCTTCTCTCCGTGCTTTATACGTTCCTAGTACGGCCATGGTATGACACATTACAGTGGGTAGAATCCTTAAGGCAGCTACGATAAGAACCCTTCGCTTCTGTCTATTTTCTCCAAATTAACATCGTATTTGCATTCTCTTTTGCATCCTTTTCCTAGATAAATTGGTCCAATTTATCTTCTTTGCAAGTCAAAATAGGAAAAGAAATGCTTGTAATCTTAGAGTGAGTCGGTAGCTAAGAAATTATGCGGAAACGGTCATTTTGACGTATGAAATACATGGGTGTTTTAATTTGTAAACATTGATTCTTTATACGCATTTGATTGTCCAACTTTGTAATTTCAACTCATTTAGGATTTTTGAAACAACTTTTCAAGTTTTATTTTCTACATAATTATGTACTTAAAAATTTTACGCAATAATTTTAAAACAAAGTCCTCCGTGTCTATCTGTCACTGTGGATTGTGGAACTCAAAAACTACCAAATGATTTTTTTAGTTTTAGTACATACCAGTGTCCTAACCATGTTTTCCTTCACCGTTTTGACAGCAGTCGTGATAAAATTAATTACACAAAGTAATGCACCTGGCTGGGTTCACCTATATCACTCGGCCACCACTATTCAGCCACTGCTGCTTCATATATAACAACGCAACGCGACGACTAATGCAGCTCATTACATCGTTCCTAGAGATTCTGTTTGTAGCATAAAGAATACAAAATGACACAATTATCCTAAACAAAAGGCAGTGTTGATTAAGGAATTATTCAGGAAGGACAAACATTTGAACTATAATGCTCCTCCTGTTCAGGTAAACAACCCTAATTTTATGGGTCACTTGAGCCCCTTTTTAGGGTTCTGTAACTCAAACTCAGTTGGCAAAAACGAAAGCCACTTCACACTTCACACACACTCCGCATTTCACCACTCACACACTTCACTTCATCACTTTGTTGTCCGTCTTTTTTCTTTAAGCCGTGTGGAGGTAAGCTGATATAAGAATAAAAAATACGGTGGAATATAATTAAAAAAATATATATATATTTCTATATATATTATTCGAAACAGACACAGCACAATGGTTACAAATACACAGTACAGAATGAAACTTTTAAGTTAACACGATTTAAAAATAAGACAGTTTATATTCTGTTTATGGTGCATAATTATGTCAACATTCGCAAGGAAACCAAGATCTTATATTAACTTAAACAAAAAAGTCCCATAACATAAATATTAAAGTCTGAAAACTGTTGTGTAGTTTCAACAAAAAGTAATGACTTACAATTCGGAAAAATCAACGAGACTTGATTCTCGAACTTTATTGATCCATTTACAAAGGTATGTGGTATGTACGGAGCCCTCAGTGTGGGAGTTCGACTCGCCCTTGCCCAGTTTTTTACTACTTGCCTAGTTTTATTATTTTTATGATTATTTTCTAGTATCACGCGATTAAACCTAGAAGCCAACTGGGGCCAAGGGTTCGTGTCAGAAAGGAAGGCTCTTGCCCTGGTATATATGGCGACCTAGGAATAGGGTTTAGTCAGTAAGTGTCTGACACTGTTTCCCGCTCCGTCCTAGGGCGGGCTTTGTCATTGGATGATTTTTACCTACCATTAAAAAAAAAATTACTAACAGTAGCTATAATATTGTACTCTGAACACAAACAAATTTCTGTAGCTTCGTTTTAAGTTACTCGAGCCAGCATCTCTTACGGTGTATTTCTAAACTGAAAGACTGACCAAAGTCTATCCTTAGAATATCGGTTTTCCTTTAGTAATTGGATTGCGGAAGGCAAGCGCTTCGTGTAAAATATCTATGTCTAGCCTCATCCAGTAAGCTTAGAAGAGGTTCCTAACATACCAACAGGTAAATAGTGAACATGGGTATTAGCAATTCTGCGATTTTCTGATGTTGGAACTTAAGTCTTGTCTTGCTTGTTATTTCTTGCTGCCTTGCTTGGTTTTAAATAGTAATTTTAATTCATCATCAGCTTTTTAATGTTCCCATTGCAGGGACACAGGCCACCTCTCTCTAGGAGAGGGAATGAGCCATAATCCAACACGCGGGCCCAGTGCAGATTGGTGGATGTCACATGTCTTCGAATTTTTGGTTCTAGGATATGCCGGTTTCCTTACGATGATTTCCTTCACCGTTTTGAGAGCAGTGCAACAGCCAATCACTCAATGATTGGCTGTTGCACTGAATGTCACGGATTCTACGGCTAAATATTTTTTCATTTTCATTTAATAACCAATTTTGTAAAGTAGTTTCCAGTAATGATTTTTGTTAAAGTAATCAGTCCACTTAAGATTCCAAAAACTTTCCTATATCTTAGTTTTCTATATGTCGCAATAGTTTTTCAACAACCGGGGGTTGTCCTTGGATGCACTAGCATAGCGCGTACAGGGATAATCACCGGTTAGCAACACGTTCCATTAAAGGCGTCTAAAAGGGCCTCTGCGAGTTAATTTTGACCTTTGGTCCGCATACCAAAGGTCTTTTTTATGGTAGGTAAAAATCATCCAATGACGAGTCCTGCTCGTGGGCGGAGCGGAAAACAGTGTCAGACTCTTACTGACTAAAGAACCTACCCCGTTCCTCCCTTACCTTATTCCCAGAGCCCCGTTATATCGCTTTCGCACCAACCCTCGGCTCCAGGAGGCTTCGACCCTGAAGAGCCCTGAAGGCCCCTACAGTTTGCTGAAAACTCTTTGAGGCGCGCGGAAAATACCAATGGTCTAGGATCTGGATCTCAGCATCCTGAGATAAATAAACAAATATAAATAAAACTAGCATCAGTAACTAAAACTAGTCGACGCGATGTAAGCATAACATTCGTAGAACGTTAAGCAAAGAGTTAGCAGTACATCACGTCAAATTTAATTTTAAGTAGAGTGTTTTAGTACTAAGCGAAAGTTTCCCACTTAACTCGTTAGGAACGCATAAACCAAGTCAAATATTTATGCAATCGTTAGTGGAACTTTCATCTACATTTTCCTACTATGCATCTACAAGGGATGTCGCCGTTTTGACAGCTTTGCATGAGATTATGTTGTTAGATTGTAGCAGTAGGAAGCAATTTATGTGCTAAGATTCTGTTTCGTAGTATAGTTTGTTAACATGGCTAGAAAGAAACGGAAAAATCAATGTTGCAGAAAGTGCGTTTTTATTATCGTTTTTTTTTGTGGTAGGTGAAAATCATCGAATGACGAAACCCGCTCTTGGGCTGAGCGGGAGACCAGTGTCAGACTCTTAATGACTAAAAAACCTACCCCGTACCTTCCTTGCCTTATTCCCAGTGCCGCGGTAACAGTTTCACTCAAACCGGCAGCTCCAGGAGGCTTCGACCCTGAAGGGCCCCGACAGTTTGCTGACAACTCCTTGAGGCGTATTATCATGCGGATATCATCATTCATGCTGGCTTACTACGCAGAAGCCATCATACGTGATCACGCCTCGCGTTCCGTATGCGTATTCCTGTAAATGCTCGCGGAAGTTACGTGTGTGAAGTAATTCCTAATGCTGGATGAAATTTTCACGTCATTAAAAACGTCACACCATTACTTGGTTCAATATCAAATGTATTCCAAAAAATAAATTAAAATTTATAAAATGATGATGTTTCATAAACAAAACTAAAAACACCGTCTGATTTAAAAATTAAAACTAAATAGAGAGCCTCTGACAAGGTAGAGATTGCTTTAAAATCGTAATGAATGAATCTAATAATAATAAATAACAATACATTTCCTTCAAAAATTTATTGAGTACACTGAAATCTTCGAAGGTCAAGGTCGAATGTAAATGAAACATAATAATGGGGTTACTACGGAATTATAATTTAACCCAACACAAAAGGGATCATCAAAATCGCTCCATAAACAAAAAGTTACGCTCGAATTAACGACCTCAATACAACATGACATTACATATAACATGACATTTGAACATAATTTGCTGAAATGAGGGTGAAATGTGACTACCAGGGTGAGTTTTACGCATCTGCGTACTGGCATGATGTCATATTAAGATCTGCTATCATTTATTTAAGAGTTTTGTGATCTATCTCCAAAATTTATTTATTAGGTCATTCCTAAAACAAAGAGCTTGACGATGTTTGATGAATGTGGTATTGGTATGTTTTCGTAACTATTTCTTATAACATCGATCTATCCCATATAACAGATATCTATCCTATCCGTTGACTGAATGCCTGGTGAGGGTCGTAAGAATGTGGTAGATATGAAACAGACAGGACCGTTCGTTGTGGCGACACTTTGGGGGGTAAAGCCTATGTGAAATAGTGGATATCTCTTATCTGAAATGGTGGTGATGATGATTGATGGATCATCATCACCATTTTAGATAAGAGATATCCATAATAACTTTTTTTTTCATATAAGCAGAATTTTAAAAACCCAACTTAATAACCAGCCATTTATTTGACTAGCAATTTCGTGGTACAGAGAGAGCAAATCCTACAAAACTGGGCGAGCCAACAAACTGCCAATTAGACGGTAAATGAGTCCTGAAAATGTTTTGTGATCCAGTGTAGTGTTGCAATAGCGTTCCACATCTGGAGTAGTAGCAGCTGTTATAACAAACCATTGTTGTTAGAAATTAGTACCTATTCTATTTTCTTAAAACTTAGATTTTGTTGGAGAGAAAAAGTTGCTTAATATTCTCAGCTACACTATAAAGCTTCAACCACCCGGTAACCGTCCAGATCAAGCTCAAGTCATTGACTGCGCATAATATTCCACGTACTTGTCAATGAGATGTCAGCAAAACACTACAGACTTAGCTGTGGATATGGTCCATGGTTTCCTTTTTTTTCATGGGCTCGTGATGAGATTACTCTTAGATTAACGATTTTACTTGCTTTCCAAGGAACAGAATTATCATTACGAGCAATTCAGAAATTCGAACTGCCACAGAGTTTCATAAAATTAGCCCGACCTGTGAATCCAATCCAGGATTTTATAATTGAGATGTCAGTAACATTTCCAGGGTCAATTAGGGCTGATGCCTGCCAAGGCTGCGAAATATTTGAAGGAGTTTTACCTAAGCTCTAGCAAAAAGAGAATTCAAACAACTCTGTGAGTTTTAGTCAGTAAAGGTCTAACACTTAAATAAAAAAAGGAGCCCATGTTTGAAAGTTGCGTTTGCCGCCACGAAGCTAACAAACCAGTTTTAGCAAAAGTAATTTAGATATTGTACCTATTTTTTTTTGCATAGTTTATTTTTAAATCCATATCGTTTGATACGGATTTAAAAATAAACAATTTTTTGCTCGCGTTAAAAGTAAAAAAAAAAAATCCAAATAAAATAGCATTCTGATATATCGCGTCCATCCATTCACAGAAATAATTTTATCGGTTTCAATTCTCTCTGAATCAAATTATGCGAAACTGTGACACTTTGGCTAGCGGACAAACAATCGAATCAAAAGGTACTTTGATATATTTTATTGATGGTATACCGCAACCGTCGCCAATTATATTGGACGTCAATGAAACCCTTTCACATTGCGGCAGCCATTTTGCTAAATTGCCTGACTTAAATCGTACAGTTCACATCTCATTTACTCGGTTTTTATGAATCCTATATTTTAAAAGACTAAAATGGAAATCGTATCTTTTCATACCCCATTTAGAGTTTATTTTTCTTTGCTCATGTTCGCAGGTGGACGATCCGATTGAGATAATGTTTAGTTATTAAACTATGGGTGCCAATGTGGTATGCTCTTAAAGTAAAATTCAGTACTTTCGGGATATAATTTTCGGGTCAGATGGTCATCGTGAGATATGAAAAGGTCAGACGATGGAAACTTTTCGATATGTTAGTTTAAAATACTTACTGAAAAAATGACGATTTTTGAGTTTATAAACTTGATAAAGAAGGAGAGGATAAAAGATTTAACAATAATAATGTTTCTAATAATATCAATCGAATTATTTGGTGTAATCACTTCCAATACTTTTCTGAAACTTTTGCATTATAGGTAATCTCAATTTACGAAGTTGAGACTTAATAAAATATAAAGCATAAGAAAGCAATATACTACTTTCAGTAGAATAAAGCTATGAATAACAGCAGTGAAAAGAAAAGGATATTTCTGATATATGATTAAAAAAATAAAATCACATTTTGAAATGTCAATATCCTTTACGTTAGCAACAAAACTATCTATCATGTTCCATCTAATTAATTCAATTTAACAATACTACCTGCCTATCACAGAAAATAGATAGTATTACAGTGGCTATAATGTGATTATACAAGGGTAAGCACCGTAAGCCTATTAATAGAGTTTGTGCTACAATCGGATGTTAACAGTTGGGTTTACAACTGTGTCATATTGTGTTGTTCAGTTTAGTTTCTATAAGTTACTGGTTGTAAGTAGTTACATTTTACAAGTTGTATGTTAGCTTAGAGGTTAGTAAGTTATCAAAAGACAGGTACTGTATTTCTTTGAAGAAATTTGTAATGTCTATTCATTGATGGTGTCCATGTTTTATATTATAGAATTCTTTAAATTTCTTGTAGTCATATGATTAGGGATATGCATTATTCTATTAATGGCATTGATTGCATCAAAGTTTGACTTTGAAATAAACCTATATAACCAATATTGAAAAAAATCTAGATATAGAATTATTGGTTGATTTAGTTTAAATTTGATGAGATTCTTATTGATTGTACAAATTCTTACCATGCAAAAAAATAATTAAGGCATCTTAATTTCACACAGCTAAAAACCCACCACCACTGAACATACTAATAAAACAGCCAACTCCTTTCCTGTAAAAGACGACGAAACTCCAAGCTAACGAGAATATCCTTCACAACCTTTTTGCGGAAATCGCCATCAAAGGAAAAAAACCTCACAAATAAAATGCTGAAGGAAAAACCTTTTTGCATTCGCATCCTCGACGTAATGCGTTTAGATGGCTAGATATTAGTACTTCTTTCAAAGCCTAGGCTTAGTGTAAGGCTATTAGGTCAAGTGGCCGGCGTGTATGGCTTCCAGCTAAGCCTATCACATTAGTAAGAATCCTGGAACGACCTGCAGGCTTTAATGCAGAGATTTGGTGACGATATGACGAAGGATCAGGCTGGATATTGAAACTATTGAGATTATAGCACGTGGTCTAGCTAAAAGAAATTATTTGCAGTTAGCGGTATTTATTTTAGTTCGTTGGATAACACTAACTATAGTATTTTTTTTTACAGTCCAGTTTTAATTAGTTTAGCTTTTTTATGGTTTTATTGTAATATTAAATGAAAATTTAATAAAATTTTAGTGCAGTGAGTTATATTTTTAGTATCGTGGTTTTGAGCTCTTTATTTGCAGCTGCAATACTAAATTACCTTTTTTTACTGTTGATTGGTTTGCGCTTGACCACTATCTCATCTGATGAAAAGCGACAGAGAAAATAGATGACAGGCAAAATTAGAGCAAGTTTGCTTAAAAGTAACCTATTCACTCGCTAAGCTTTTAAATCATCAGATTGTAGCTCTAAATAAACAAATACCAGCAAAAAATTTCAGTTCTTTGCTGTAAGTACTCTGAAAATGTTCCCAAAACGTTAAGTGCGTATGGGTGGAATGTTCTCTATACACCGTGAAATTTAAATGGTTGTTTTCCCGCGGCAGAATGACTTGCCATAAGGAGTACTTTTGAAGCATACAGAAAAAATAAAAAAATTAAAAAGTTTTTTTTTTTATAAATAATTATTAAAAATATTTATCAACTCAAAAAAGCGAAAACAATAGTAACATTAGACGTAATTTGTAGGTATTACTAGAGTCGCATGAGCAGCCCGCCGTCAAAGGAAACCGATTCATTAAATATTTAAACCAAAATAAGCTCTCGCACGTTGTGATACGTCATAATTAGCTTGCATTTTACAGATCCATTTAATGTTTTTAATATTTTATTTCTTTTTTCAAACGTTTGTATTACCAAGATACAACCATTTCGCTGAGGGAAAACAACCATTTAAATTTCACGGTGTATATGTGCTTCGGTGCGTCTCGTAGCCCGATGTTAGAACACTTGGCAGAATTAGGTTATGCAATCCTGATGCACATTCTCCAAAATCCAGTCGATAGAACCCTCATTTTTCAAAATTGATTTATGTATGTAGCTTATTTCACTTCTAAAGAAAATGACGATAACGAAGATAAACTTATTTATCAAAAACTTTAAAAAGTTTTGTGCAGAAACAAACTACTTAAAAGTAAAATGTTGGGATTATTATCTGTAAAACAGTCCAAAAAAGTAACAGAAAGAAAGAAAAAAAGAAGATGCCGGAGAAATAGTTCTGTTGCAAATGTAATGCAAATTGCAATGTTCCGGGGCAATCGAGTAAAAACAAGATTTTTTTTGTTTGTATTTTAAAGTGGTTATCGTTCCCGGATATATATCACAATTGGAGAGTGCCATAGTCTACTATTGGTCTTAAATAAATAAAAACTACTACAGAAGCTATGTCTCGAGTAAAAGCAACTAGGTGGACGATATTTTGTGCAGACAGTGAAACTAAGTCCTTGGTCTGAAATGGAATGATAATGGTAGATAATACACACAAAACTAGTGAAGGAAACAAAAATAAAAAATTTTCAATAATAAATTGGAAAGAATTGATTATGTTCGATATAATAAAATACAAATAACAATAGATAGAAAACAACATTTTTGTTATAATAAAGACAGTAATACAAATTGAGATTTTAGATAGGAACGTGATATCGCAAAATGAAACAAACTTTTTTATCGCAAAGCCTTATACTTCTCCCAATTTCATGAACATATCCCTACATAATATTGTGGGCAAAGTTAATAAAGTAACAAATTCAGTATTAACAGCGCACGTTTTCATATTATTACAGCAAATATTTGGTGTTTCTCTTAGCCCCAAAACATCTTCAGTAACCATTTTTATTTGTATTGTAAAATACGTAAAAACATCGCTAAACAGAACAGCCTTCAAATTTTCTTTTATGCCTCTTATTATTTCTTTTTCTATAGTATTAAAAATATTTCTATTAGTTTGGATCTGATTTTATTGCTAAGAAATTTTACTATTCGCAAAACTTTTGTCATAAAAGTGTTTGACAAACACTGGAGTTTTCTCTTCTTGAGTGGTAATTTAATTATAATGAAAGTAGGGATTTCTGTGAAAGGTTCTTCTTTGAGTGAAATAGGTACTTTGAATTAATATGATTAAGGATTTAGACTGTAATTTCTTTCTATTTATTTTTAATTTAAATGTTTTCTAAGCTCTTGAAAAGTCGTCACTCAAAACGTTGCGTGCTCTGATAGAACTTAAATTAATCTGTCACAAACAATTTAAGTTTTCGGTTAAAAAATATGAAAACTAACCTTTCTTGTATCAAAGAAATAAAATAATATTTAGCTGTGTTCTTTTAGTTAGAGCTCAAAGAAAGGAGCGATATGTAACTAATGGCACAGGTAAGTGCAACTATGGATATAGGAGTGGCGACAACCATCGATCTACGGACACTTGATATATAATGACTGGCACCATTTTCAGGTATGACAGCTGCAGTTGACACGTCCAAGCCTCATTTTAATGAGGGTTTTCTAAGATGTCATTCACCAGGTGGCAGCAATGAGGCGTCAGGTCCAGACACCTGTCAAAACGCTGTTACTGACATTAGCTAGACATCAACGTCAACGTCAAACGTTAGGCGTCAACGTCATATATAAATTTTCAAAGCAAAAGACCTGACGGCTAAGTGGCGCTAACTGGTGGTGTGAAAATTCCTAAACACCCTCATTTCTTTGAAAGATGCTCTGAGAAAAAGTCAATTATAAAGCCATAAATTTGTATGTGTTTGTGTGTATTTTATTTCAACGCTGTCCGTCAGGAATGCTTCCTGTATCGTAGGTACATTCACAAATACGTAAACTCAGATACCTAGACAAGTTACTCAAACTCGGAATGATAGCAATAGGAAGTAAATATCTGAGACCAGATACATATTCATTACGTTACGGTGCTCAAACCACGACACGCCGTTAAGCAGTGGGTAATATACATTACATATTTTAGAGTACAAAAAATCCTCATGGTTTAAGAAATACCACTTTGTATAAGTATAAAAGAGCTAAAGGGAATCTCAGCACATTTATATTTTGAACATGTAGCTCTTTCAAAGCAAGACTTTTTACATCACATATATTTTCAAAGAAACCCGAACAACACTTGTACGAAACACCTGCCTTCAAGTTTCAAGGTCCAAACTCGAACGCAAGAGCCATCAACCGAAGTGGTAACGTTTTTAGTCGGTCAAGTGAAAGGTAACCGCAAAACACACTTTGAATACATATCACCGTTTTTCTTCAGAAGGCGTCCAAGTTTTCTGAGCAACAGAACCGCGACAAGGTCAGAAAAGTAGCGACAAGCTGGCTAATCAATAGTTACTGATCTGTTACAGTTAATTGTTTACTTGCAATATTGGTTTTTAGGTAAACAACTCACGTTCAAACTCCCGAAAGAGTTGGACAAACTGTTGTTTGTTTGAGGGAACACTTTGCTAGTGAAGTTATTTCATATTGTCCAGATATAACTCTAACGTATAACTCAAATTTTCCAGTGCAATTTTGTTCTAAGAATGAATTTCCATGTTTTATCATAATTTCAGCGAAGAAATGTCCACTGCTAATTATAGACTTCTTCCAAACCCTAGGTGTAACTCATCGATTACATTCCAATAACCTTCACCAAACCATCGGTCCACCTCATGTGTTCCGAGGGCCTCTCCCTCTAACGCAGCGTCTTCTGGTATACAATCACCATTCCGGAACATTTCGGCTCATATTTTGGGATAAATGTGCCCAGCCTACCGTATGCCTAAAAATTTGTACAACGATTAAACATTTTAAGTTCTCAAACTACATTTTAATTTAACTTGAACTCGAATAAACATATATCTTACTTTAGACAAGAGACCTCATTACAGTGGTCCTATCAGAAACGGCTACTTTAGTCTGAAGATGATTTATACTTCCGTTTTAATTGTTAACTACTCTACTTAATATGTACTTATACTACGCTCATTAATCACTACAGTACTTGCTCAAAGCAGCTACTAATTGTTAATTTTACGGATTGTATTTCCTTTCCATTTGTATCTTTTAGTTGAATTATTCTTCTGTAATGAATTTGTATCTCTTTGTTATGACTTAAACGCAACTGTCTCAACTATCTAACCTTTTCCATCTTGATGAAAATTATTCAATGCCTTCTATAGAGCAAAACTGGCTGTGTTAGACTTTTACGGTTTTGCTGATATATTTTTGAGACACGCTTGGAGGGCTCACGCTCAGTCTTAATGGCTCCCTGACGGTTGGAAGGCAAACTACGAACTCATTGCGTGTCATCATCATTATTGCATGGCAAACTTACGCCTATGGTGACTGGTAATAGAATTCGAGATCTCGGCTGGGGCTTGAAGATATATGTTGCCTATAGCGTGCGACCGTCTCCTTTGCTAGCATCACTATTTTGCAAGAGGAGGTGACTGCCTGCCATTCTTTTTCATTCTGGCCTGTAAATTGAACTTGGCTTTTCGAATTCTTCCAAATCAGTGGTGGCCGAGTGACAACGGCACCGACTTACAAGTTACAGTTCACGGCTTCAAACCCAGCCAGGCGCATCACTTTGTGTAGTATATTTCATCACCACTGCTCTCAAAACGATGAAAAAAAACAACGTGAGGATATCGGCATGTCGTAGAACCAAAAATTCGAAGACATGTGACACCCACCAGTCCACTAGGCCCACGTTAATGGCCTTATGGATTATGGCCCATTAGGGAGGAGGCTTGTATCGCAGCAGTGGAAACATTAACAAGGCTAATGATGATAGCGTAGTTTTTAAACTTTCAAAATTGTTAAATACTATTTGCACAAATCCTCTTAAAAGTTTAGAGGTGTCAACGTGTCAACGTATTTATATTGACTTTCACGCCGGGTTCGTAAACATGAGCAACAGCAAAAAAAAACGGCTAAAACGCATACCTTGTTTGATATATACGATTCAAAGGGGTCTGACAAACGTTTTAGCTGTATAGCTGGGATTTTTGATGTAAGAATAGACTTCAAGCATGGTTTTAAGTAATAAATAGATAGATAGATTAAAACTTTATTGTACATCAAAAAAATCAATGAATTCGTGGGGAGAGCTCTGATACTTCTGACTGGGCACTAGTTTATATGTTTCAAGTTTTATGGTACTTTCCATGGCAGATTTTTTTGTTTCTGACTAATGGTATAACGCGAAAAATTACAATCAATGTCACTTCTAAGAGTGATTATTAAATCTGACACAACTGAATCACATTCAAACTGTTTGGACCAAAAAAAAGATAATCGACCGCATAAAATTGTAAATAATGTTCATCATCTTTCTGCTCTTATCCTGTTTTAATCGAGATCTCGATTTTCGGCCACCGTAGGCGCGGAATTGTGGACGTTGAGCAATGGGTAACACGCCGTCCGGTTGTCTGGTAATAGTCCGGACCAAATCAGTCGTCGACGGCGCGCTCTGTTATTACGCGTCTCAAAGAGATGTCAGCAAATGGAGAGGCCCAGCTGTAGGGCCGAAGCCTACTGGGGCCCCAGTCCACCTTCTGAAAGGATGGTATGAAGGCTAAGAAGGAAAGGGGTAGGTTGTTTAATCAGTAAGAGTCTGACACTGTTTCCCGTTCGATTTTAACCTACCATAAAAAAAAAACATGTTTTCTTTAGCCTCTCTTTCTCTCTCCATACTTTTTATCCCTCCTCTTCACATGGCCATACCAAGACAAACGATTATTCACTTAAAAATATTTAAGCTTACTTTGAAGGCATTTTGAAAACAAGATCACTAAGGTTTAGTATAATCGAGGTGATATTACTATCATTTCTGCTTGATTAACTTTTACAGGTTAGAACCCTGCAATATCTACTTACACACCTCATCTCCACCGTCACTCCATAAATACAACATGTTATAGTAACTACATAGTATATTATGGTAAATAGTTATTTTGGTAGAACAGTTGTAGAAACTTCTACGGTTCAAACTAAGCATTTCGTCTTGTAGTTTATTTATATCACGAACATCAAAGGACATCATTTTCCTGCTGCGGTCTTCCCGTTCGATTATAACTTAAGTGTCTTCAAGGCTAGAAAGAATAGGCTCTCTCTACTAGACTAGATTAGTGCGCCTCTCCATCAACGATTGCATCACTACTTTCCATCCACGTGGGATCGCAAACAAGCACTAGTTTATACATATGTATAAGTAAATTTTATTAACGTTATTCTCATTCAATAACCATTTTTAATTTTATTTCTGTTTGGGTAATGTGGAAAAATTCAATGAGTATAATATACTCATTGTATTTTTATCTGTTTTAAATTAGGCGTTGAAAGCTGCAGCAGAATGTTGTTCCAAACAAATTTTATTATTACTTATACTTTTTTATTGTGGAAAAACTATCAAATGACGAATCCCGCCCTTGGGCGGAGCGGAAGTCAGTGTCTGACTTCTGATGAATATACGATCCATCTTTCCTTCTTGCTTTAGTTCCAGGGCCCTGGTATTTTGCTTTCGCATCAACGCCTTGGCCCCAGAAGGCTTCGACCCCGCTGAGCCCCTACTGACGAGATGTTGACAAATCATTGAGGCGCGCGAGAACAGTGGGCGCCGTCGATGACTTGGACGGTCCGACTGGTTACCGGATGGGCGGACAGCAAGCTTCCCATTGCTCACCGTCTGCAAGCCCACATTATTACTTATACTGGTGCAACTTTGCTAAAATTACAAGCTTATTTTCAAAGCCTCCATAACGGATTATTCGATCAAACAAACCAAGATGGCAAAGCTATTCTGGTTTTGCGTGCCATATATCTGAATGCATAATGCTTACTGCTTGTCGACGAGTATTACTGATGGATAAATTATGCATTCATGTACCCCAAAAGTTAGACAAAACAATGATTTATTATACCGAAGTTTAGGTCAGGGACGAATAAAAAGGAATGGGTCTGACGAATTTCTTGCATTTGTTGAGTATCTTATAAATGTTTGACCCACTTGCGATGAATGCAGAAGTTGGAACAATCACTAGAATGACGATAAATGAGACTGAGTTCTTGAAACAGCGATTGGTGAAATGAGCTGGAATGAAGAAAGAAAGAAAGAAAAACTTTTTATTTACCGGCCGCACTGTTAAAAATAATTTTCAAGGATTTAAAATGGATAATAAGGAAAAAAATAGTTAAAAATCTTAAACAATATCTTAAAATTAGAACGCTAGAGCGCACGTCCGCGCAAAATGGCCCACTACTCAGCATAAAGCCGAGGACATACACATGGTGCGACGAGTCCACGCCGCTGATTTTTGAACAAGCAGTGTTGGTAAGGGAAAAACCTTTTGGAACTGGTATTGTTTGTTTGTAACTGCTTTATAATAAGGGACACGAAATGACTTTCCTTTTTTCAATTGATATAAACTAGTGCTTGACTGTAAGCCTATTAGTCCAGTGCAAATAGCATCGTTAACGATAAAAAGTGGACTTAAATAGTAGTAGAATGAAACCCTTTGGAAAAGGAAGAAAATATGGCAAAAATTTAAGGAAAAATAAATTACGGTCGATCTGAGGTCGGGAAGTGGATGGGTGTGCGGTTTTAAGGGTAAAAAATGGTTTATCTCTAATTCCGGCAAAACTACCGGTTCTATGGAAACAAGTCTAATGGCAAACTTGTAGGTTATAAAAAGATCTACGACTTTTATATTTTAACTTTTATACATAACCTCAAAATCTATGTGAAAAATCCAAAAAAACGAGTTTTTGAATTTAATTTTTATCTCCTTTAAAAATTACTTTTTTTTTCACAAAATTTGGTGAAAAGTTTCCTTTTCATGTCCCAAATTTGTTATAATTTTTTTGATTTAAAATATTCACAGTTACTCTTTATTTCTACTTAACATCGAAAAAACAGCCTCTTTTTCAATCGAAAAATCTCACGTAAAAATATGTGATTTTTTTAAAACGTTTGTTGGCTTCTTATTCGTCGAAATTTTTACTTTTTGATGGTGTAAAAAAATATATACATTAGTATAGTAAATTTTCTCAGAAAATGCGAAAAACTAAAAAAACTCGAATTAGAAATTTATTTTGTTTAATCATTATTAGCGACCCGCTCCAGCTTCGCAGGGGTGCAAAGGTGATATATTATACCTATAAACCTTCCTCTGAAATCATTCTATCTATTTAAAAAAACCGCATCAAAATCCGTTGTGAACTTTTAAAGATCTAAGCATACACAGGGATAAGCAACTTTGTTTTATACTATGTAATAATGTACTGAGGTGTTTATTAAATTTTTTATAAGATTTAAAGGGGATTTCATGTTGGAAATATGGCTGCTGTAATTGCGTATGCTTACATAATGCTCCAATGTGGAAGAACAAACCTACGAGGAAGTTAATGATTCAGATGATGAATTTCATCATCTGAATCATAAGTAAGTAAGTTTTTCGAATTTAACCATGAAGAAATGCTATCAAAGAGACAGAAACTAATGGTAAAAACTAATAAATGGTTAGAAAGTAAGATAAAATATATGAGGCAAGATTATATTATTTAAACATATGTAATGAATATAAATAACGTTGATTGTTTTGGTTGGATTAAACGAAGCTAAAATTTAATAAGACAACGTTTTTACTGCATAAAATTGCAGCAATCACATTTCCTACATGAAATACCCTTTAAATCTTTTATAAAAAATTTAATAAATACCTCAGTACATCATTACATAGTATAAAACAAAGTTGCTTATCCATATGCATGCTTAGATCTTTAAAAGCAAAAAAAATCGCAACGGATTTTGATGCGGTTTTTTTTAATATATAGAATGATTCCAGAGGAAGGTTTATAGGTATAATATATCACCTTTGCACCCGCGCGAAGCTGGAGCGGGTCGCTAATAATGATTAAACAAAAGTAATTTCTGATTCGAGATTTTTTAGTTTTTTGCATTTTCTGAAAAAACTTACTATAGTAATGTATATATTTTTATACACCATCAAAAAGTAAAAATTTCGACGAATAAGAAACCAATAAAGTTTTTTAAAAAATCACATATTTTTACGTGAGATTTTTCGATTGAAAAATAGGCTGTTTTTTCGATGTTAAGTCAAAATAATGAGCAACTGTGAATACTTTTAATGAAAAAAAATATTGCAAGTTTGGGACATGAATAGGAAACTTCTCACCAAAGTTTGTGAAAAAAAAGTAATTTTTAAAGGAGATAAAAATTAAATTCAAAAACTCGGTTTTTTGGATTTTTCACATAGATTTTGAGGCTATGTGAAAAAGTGTAAATACAAAAGTGGTAGATCTTTCTACGACCTACAAGTTTGCTACTAGACATTTTTTCATAAAACCAGTAGTTTTTCCGGAATTAGACATAAACCATTTTTTCCCCTTAAAAGCGCACACCCATCCACTTCCCGACCTCAGATTGACCGTAATTTATTTTTCCTTAAATTTTTGCTATATTATCTTCCTTTTCCAATGGGTTTCATTCTACTACTATTTAAGTCCCTTTCAAAAGCTATTTCTATATGTAAGTGATGCATTCGTTGATGGTGAGGCGCAGTAGTTTTATAAGACTCTTGCGAGCAAACATGCGATTATTTCCGAAAATATTAACATTATCAAAAATTTGTTTTACGGGACCATTAATAATTTGTAAAAACCTATCCACGTTATGGTAGAAATGAAAAAAAAAAAATCACTTCCCACTTATCTGTAGGACCACTTTTTATATTTTCACTTTGTCGGCGTAGTTGATATACACATTGATAGCAAACTTCAGCTTTATAGTGCTAACGCTCGCTGAGATTACCCGCGGACGGACAAACTGAGAGACAGACAGACTTGGTGAAACTATAAGTATTCCTTGTTATCTACGGAACCCTAAAAATGAACCCCTACTCCCATTAGTCACGTTATTACGTGTTTCACTATTATGTATATATTTTACAATTATTTTTTATATGTTATAGTAAAGAGAAGGTTGTCATGAAAGAAAAAAAAAACAAAAAAAAATGAATTTATCCTTCAAAGGTAGGGGGCAGTCAGTACAAAATAAAAGTACAAATAAGGGTATTTTAACTACTGAATCAAATAATAAAAACATACTGAGAACAATTAAGCAAGCTATACGAAACAAAATTTCCAAAAGATTGATAGATAGATATACTATTTATTGTAGGTACACCATAAACACAACGAAAAAAAAAATTAAATGAAATGTCCCTTTGTCGCGCATTTAGAGTGTAAAGTGCCATTTAAGGCCGTACAACACGACACAGGTGAAGTGCTGAACGTAAAAGTATACTTATTCAATTACGTAGCTGCCCATAGCGACCCTCTCATTTCTGTAAAGGTCTAGAATATCTCCTTTTCCCTAAAAAATCCATTAGGCGATTTGAGTACAAAGAATCTTTTTGATAAAAGCACCTTTTTCACGAGAACCTTTCTGATTAACGCTGCCCTGAAAATAATTTGGGAGATGTAGAAGTATCTAATCAAGGAAATGAGTAAAATGTACGTAAAGGTACAAGAAAAATAATCACGGTGGCTCTTACGGATTTTAATGCGTATGGCTAAAGGTCAAAACATTTTTTAGAATTAATTGCTCTCATTAATACAATATAGTTTCTTTTAATGTCTAAGTCTATTTTTAAACTCATATTTTTTTATTGTATTCACTTTATTCTGGCATAAGAAATGTGAAACGGAGTGTGTAATAGGTACATCGTCATCATCGTTTTAGTCGAAAGACAACGTGTTGTTAAGGCGGCTGGTTCTGTGCATGATTTAAAACATTGCACATAGACTTTAATGCACATCCTTTTCCATATAGTCTACGCTTTGAAATGTACAATTTGCATCATTTTTCTTACTATAAATAATTTCAGCGCACATTTTCAAAATTTATTCCTTCAGGATATTATATGAAAACTTGATTTTTGAATCATAATTATAATCTCCTAATTACATCTTCAGTTTTATATCACACTAACCCACATAACGACCTATATCCACATCATTAAGCCCATACCACTTGTTTCAAGTGTACCACATGACCCACTTATTTCAAGGTAAAATATAACCGCTCATAATTTTGTCCTTCCAAAATGTTTGCCATAAATAAAATTTCCATTAAAACCTCGCTAACAACATAACCTAGTCCTTACCAAGCTCATAAACGCGGGATATTACAGTGATGTGTAATACAGTGTTTGTGAACGGGCACAACTTTTATAATAAAGACGAGAGAGCAGTAAGGCCTATAGAAGCATAAGTGGTTAGGCTTTCCCAGAAGAGAACTTCAAATGTACTTGAGTACTTTGAGGTAGGGTGTATGTTAATGGACACACCTGCTGATGGTAATGCGGATGGTAATTTTGGTGGAGTTAATGCCGATGTTTCAGGAAATGTGGAGGATGGTAATGATATCAAGGTTGCTGGAAATGGAGGAAAGAAAAACAAAGCAGCGAAGTCTAATGGAGATAGCGTTGGATTGCTCTCGATAGAGGATGAATAGTTGTAGGATAAAGATAGTAATGAAAATTTTCTATTTTACATGTCTGTAACCACGGACATACCTCCACCATTTAGCTAAACAACTATTTAACCACTCCAAGTAGTTTAACTACGATTAAAAATAAACTGACTGCAATATGTAATTTCAAAATCAGCAGGTTTTTATTATTATTTACAGCTCAGTTACTAATATTATAAGAACTAATAAGAAGAGCCAAAAAAAAAAAATGCTAATGCCTGCCTGTCTATGCTGAGAGCTCCTTGTTGCATTAAGTTGCCTATGTACCAGAACTGTTAGATTAAATAAATAAATAAGACCCGTTGCTTGTTTGTTACTCAATTGCATGTTAATTGCTGAACAGGTTTCAAAATTTGGGATATAAGATTACATTTGGATATCTTGTTTATACGCAAAAAACATTTTGAAAACAGATTCATGTTAGCTATCAGTACGCTTTAACAATCTGCAAACTTTAATGCTAGTTGATATCTAATCAAATATGAATGAGGCTATCTCAACGCCCAGTCAAGTGGTTTTTATTTTGGTTGATAAAAATCACCCAATGACGAATTCCGCTCCTTGGTGGAGCGGGAAACAGAGTAAGTCTCTTACAGACTAACTAAACAACCTGCCTCGTTCCTACGTCGCCATACATACCAGATCTAGAACCTTGCTTTCAGACACGAACCTTTGACCCCACCACGAATCGTTTGGCTTTGACCCTTCCGCAGGGTTTCTACGGTTTGCTGACAACTCCCAGTCAAGCGATAAAGGAAATGGAGGCGTTGCCGACTCAATGCGAGCGACTAAAGAGAATCGAAACAAAATTATAATATAATAATATGTCTACAACTATCACACAACGTCGTCTAGTCCCAAGCTAAGCAGAGCTTGTGTTATGTGTACTAGACAACTGTTTTTATTATTTTATTTCTAAATACATACATATAGTCATAGATAAATTACACCCAGACACAGAACAAATGATCGTGCTCATCACACAAACATTTGTCCTGGGTGGGAATCGAACCCACGACCTCCCGCATAGCAGTCAGGGTCACTAACTACTAGACTCCATTCAAATGGTCATGATTTGGTAAGGCCTGCTGGTAAGATAATGGTCTAACGTGAGCCTTATACATAAAAAAATAGACCATACCAGTTCATATGTTTTACTTCTTATGTAAGTTTAATGTTTCCATCAAATATTTAATAACCTTGACGCGAGCAAACTTTATTTTGAAAGAAATGTTATAACCAAAATACAGTTTCATTAAAACAAACATTATGTGTGCCAACTTTAGTAACTTATTTATTTATTTATTTATTATTAAACAGTACGGCCGAAGCCAATTACACTATTTAAACACACAAAAGTAGAAATAAAACTATAAAGTATAAAACAATAATTACAAAAAGAAAAAAAAATATATATAAACAACAGATAATTGAAAAGTCGCGCAGGACTTTCAGGGGTCATTTAATAGACATTAAACACAGTCATACATTCATCTCGCAGAATTTCATACATTCTGATAGTATCGTCTTCCATTCTTCCCCAAACATATCAAAATCAGTGTTCTTTTCTAGGAGAGCGTTAAGCGCAGAGAGTGTCCGTGGTATGGGACACTCTCTGCGCTTAACGCTCTCCTTATTGTACACCAAAACAAGTTACAACACACAGAGTTATTAGAGTTCATATACAGATAAATTTTTTGTTTTTTGTTTATTATAAAACCGGCCAAGAGCGTGTCAGGCCACGTTCAGGGTAGGGTCCCATAGTTTCCCGACCGTCACATTTTTTTCAAAATTCGTGACTGTTACTTAAATACGTGATTGTAGTCATGATCACAAACAACATTAACTATGGGACCAAACCTGGAATAGCGAAAATAATCAGCCAAGTTCTGTAAGTACATTTTGACCAGTTAGGCGATGTGACATCCAACAATGAGCAAACAACCCGCACTGAACTCGCGTGGTGGATTACGGCCCATTCCCTCTCCTAAAAAAGAGGCCTGTGTCCCTACAGTGGGAACATTATAAGGCTGATGACATGCTATGCTAAAGAGTGGTGACAGTTTAATTCCCCTTTCCTTTTACTATAATTCTCATATTAACTTTCATCAATATTTCAGTCTTTCCTCTTCACCAAGTAACCTAATAATATACCTAACACAGAGTTAGCCTGTTGAGCGCACCGATTATGGCAATTACTCTCCAATTAAAGAGAAGCTTGCTGCATTGGACGTTTCCCGACTACCGAGACGGACTGAAAGAGACGTGATAATTACTTTCCCTTAAATAATGGTCTTGTGACGTGACAATCTCTAATTATCGAGACGTTTTAGCGTAATGCTGTCGGTGTAGTGTTGTGGCTACTGAACAAAAGGATCATATGTGTTTTGTTTGTGTTTGAATGTTTTTTTTTTTTGAACATGAGATCGTATGTGTTTTGTTTTTTGTTTTAATGGTTTTTTATTAATCATTAAATGGTTTTTTATTAATCACTAGCTTTTGCCCGCAGCTTCGCCCGCGTACATAAAATATAGCCTATGTTACTCAGGAGTAAAGCAGCTTTCTATTGTTGCTAAAATTTTTCCAATCGGACCAGTAGTTCCAGAGATTACCCCCTACAAACAAAAAAACAAAAAAACAAAAAAACAAACTTTACCTCTTTATTATATTAGTATAGATTACCCCACTAGAATTAACGTTTTAGCGTAATGCTGTTGGTTTAGTGTTGTGGCCACTGTAGAAAAGTATCATAATTATGTGTTTTGTTTGTGTTTGAAAGGTTTTTTTTAAACATTGCCCACTATAAATAACGTTTCAGCGTAATGCTGTTAGTGTAGTATTGTGGCCACTGAACAAAAGAATCATATGAGTTTTGTTTGTGTTTGAATGGTTTTTTTTTAAACATTGTTCCACTGGAAATATCGTTTTAGCGTAATATTGTTGGTGTAGTGTTGTGCTCACTGAACAAAAAAATCATATGTGTTTTGTTTGAATGTTTTTTTTTAAACATTGTTCCACTGGAAATATCGTTTTAGCGTAATATTATAGGTGTAGTGTTGTGCTCACTGAACAAAAGAATCATATGTGTTTTGTTTGTATGTTTTTTTTTAAACATTGCCCCACTAAAAATAACGTTTTAGCGTAATGCTGTTAGTGTAGTGTTGTGCCCACTGAACAAACGGATTATATGTGTTTTGTTTGTGTTTAAATGGTTTTTTTTTTTATAACATTGCCACACCAGACATAACTTTTGTTTTAAAGGTTTTTATTTGAGTCTCAGCAATGGGAATATTATAAGACTGCTGCTATGATATTCTATGTTGCGTTTCCAGTAGTAGTATCTGCAGATTATACAAATATTTGCTCCGTGTGGGGATGGAATCCGCTACCCGCAGTGCTACATCAAATCACTTAGCCATTGCGCCATCAATAACGCTGTCAAAACGTTTACACTAACTCTTGAACGCTTATTCGAATTTCAAATCTCGTTATTACTTTGTTTTTTTTTTTATTATTATTATTATGCATAGGCATGCTTTCTCCAAGAAAGAAGAAAGAAATCACATCTGAAAAATTCCCAAAATATCTCAATGCTTCGCGTATATTCTTACATTCAGGAACACCATACCAAGATAAGGTAGAGTGATACACACATTTCAACGCACTCAAAATATACAGCCACATAAGACCCAAATATCTCACACAGAGATAACCTTTATATGGATTCTCAGCACACCTTGGGGACCCAGGTCGTAACATTGAGCGCGCACTGACGTATAAATGGTGAATTTCTATGATTATGTCTATTTTTACAGCCTTTCTTGCTACCATGAAGTTTTCGGTAGAAGTTTCAACGTACCGTTTAGTTTTCAATGTTGACCACACTAATATATTGTAATAGAGGTAAAATAAAAGAAAGGGGAGGAAATTGTTGATGAAATGATTAAGTGTCTACTTCCAGGATTGCTGATAGGTTCCTGGCCTCCACTACTAATACCACTAATTGCGGATACATTGTTTTTGTATAAATTGCAGGTATTTTTATAATCTAGTAACTAGTGTCCGACCGAAGGCGCAATTCTGGCCGAAGCCGAAGCCGATTAATCGGTATTCACCAAAACCTTCGGCCGAAGCCGAAGCCGAAGCCGAAGGTGCCATTGACCTTGAGAAATACGGTAGTTACTTTGATCTCAGAATATATTAGATACATATGAGTATGACGCAAGAATTAAAACTCTCGAAAAACGTGAGGAGGAAATCATTACTTTAAACAGCACAATCGTCAATCTTCGTGAGCAATTAAACGCTCAAGCCCAATCATCCGTTCGGAATGAGCTGGAAATCTCTGGAGTAAATGAATTTAAAAATGAGAACCCACATCACATTATCCAAGTAATGGCACACAAATTTGGAGTAACAGTGGAAGATCACGACATTGACTTTGCTACAAGAGTGGGTCCCCGTCGCCAGGCAAGCAAAGCAACAGCTGAAATCCCCACGCGTCCCCTCGTAATCAGATTCGTCCGCCGCTGCAAACGCGACGAGTTTCTTAAGGCTGCCAAAGCCAGAAAAACCATGTCATCTTCAGACATGGAAATTGACGGGCCACCGAGAAATGTGTACTTCAACGAGCGACTTACACAAGAAAACCGGCAGTTATTTCGTGCCGCTAAGCTGGCTTCAAAGCAAAAAGGATATCGCTTCTGCTGGCATAAGAACGGCGCTATCCTCATACGGAAACAGGAAGGCAACCCCCCTATTCATGTACGCAACTTCGAAGACCTGGAGTTCCATCTTGGCCCGACGACCATGGAGCTACACCAATCCTCTCCCTCAGCTGAACTGCGTGACTGAGAGTCATCCGACCAATAAAGTGTATCTTTTTTTTATTTCTAGTTCTATTAGTTTTTATACTACATTTTCTTATATCGTAATATTTTTTCTATTGCTTTTCAACTTACGTTATGTTTTAACACAACCACGCCAAACACTACACAAACAACACACTAACACTACCACAATATTACTCATATATACCTACCTGCAATTGTCCACACTACACCATGTCGTCGTGACTAAACCTTCTATGCACAATACTTCCTCAGCTTTTTTCAGTAACTATGCCAATGGCTTCATTTGACCTGCTCCAAAATATAGAGGAAATTACTACAATAGACTGTCACGACCTCAAAAACTTGGAAGATTGCAGGTTGTACACAAATGATTCCGAGCTTAGCTTCAAAATACTTTCTTACAACATCAGAAGTTATCAACGTAATTTCGATAACTTCGCAGTAGCATTCAATAGACTGAAAATTAACATTGACGCCGTCGTACTAACTGAAAGCTGGCTAAGCGAAGGTACTATACTGGATAACTTACCTGGTTATAATGTGACTCGAACGAATTCCCAAAATAATAAAAACGGTGGGATAGTCATTTACACAAAAACTAACTACGACGTAACTGTGATTGAATCTAAAATATTGGATACCGACAGCCTCCTTTTAATACTTAACGCCAAAGTGGCTATACTCGGGTTATACCGATCACCGTCTTTTACGAACCTCTCAAATTTTACTGCTTCACTAGACCTTTTCCTTAAAACAGCAAATAAATATCCAACACTTATTATTACTGGAGACATTAACATTGATATTTGCAGCACTACAAATAATAAACATCATGAATATATGTGCCTTCTGGCTTCTCATGGCTTACTTCCCGTTATCACCAAACCGACCAGACAAAAATCTTGTCTTGATCACATATTTGTTAAGTGCAATACCAAACCAAAAGGCATAGTCTGTAAAAGCTCCATCACAGATCACGACATAGTAATGGCAACCATTCCTCTTAAAAACTCTTACACTAGCCGCAATAAAAACCGCCGAGCATTTAAACTAAATGAAGACGACTTAGCCAATGACTTAGCTAAAATTGATTGGACTGATACCCTTAATCAACAGTGTGTGGCATCTGTCGCTGACTCTTTTATTGGAACCTTAGCAAAATTAGTAGAAACACACACATACGAAGTCATAATCCCTCGCAGTAAACGTAATATTCAACCTTGGATCACACCCGGACTCATGAGATGTATGAAACACCGAGACAAACTACATCTATCAGTACGCAAAGACCCCACAAACGAAACAAAAAAACTAATTTACCGCCGTTATAAAAACTTCTGCAACAACCTTTTACGAAATCTTAAGATTGAATATGACAGTCGACAAATCCAAGAAAATAAACAAAACTCTCAAAAGTTATGGAAAGTTCTTAAATCAATGTACGACCCCAGTAGCCGAAATTGCAATACATCTAAATTATTGACAACCTCAGTCAACCCTGTCGAGTCTCTCAACAAATGCAACTCCTATTTCACTTCCGTAGGCAAAAACCTGGCCGACACGATATTAAAAAGATTAAAAGAAACTCAGTTGTCTATCACCAGCAAGCACTCATCACCACTAACGTCACCGCTCTCCTTCTTCCTACACCCTACTGATGAAACCGAAATTAAGAACTTCATTAACCAGTTAAAAAACGACAGTTCCCCAGGTCCTGATAAAATCAGCGTAAGACTCATAAAGAAAACACAAAGCTCTATTATAACACCTCTAACCCATTTGATTAACCTCAGCCTGGAAACAGGAATATTCCCCGAACAGTGGAAGGTAGCAGCGGTGAGCCCAATACACAAAAATGGCCCTAAGGACAAACCCGAGAACTACAGACCAATAGCACTTCTGAGTATTCTATCTAAAATTCTAGAAAAAGTTGTTAACACCAGACTAGTATATTTTCTTGAAAAGAATAATCTCATATCAGAAAGACAATTTGGTTTTAGAAAAGGGAAATCTACTGAAGACGCGGCTTTGCTATTAACTAACTCCATATCAGCAAATATTGAAAAGGGCAACCGCTGTATGGCGGTCTTTTTAGACTTAGCCAAAGCATTTGATACCATCTCAAAAGATCTTCTTCTTAAAAAACTAGATTCAGTAGGAATAAAAGGAAAACCGCTTGAGTGGTTTCACAGCTACCTCACCAATCGCCGACAATACGTCAAATCTGACAACCTCTCAAGTGATCAACTCCCTATCAATTTTGGAGTTCCACAGGGTAGCCTACTGGGTCCGACACTCTTTATTATCTATATGAACGATATACTCAACCTCAAACTGAAAAACGCAGAGCTAATATCATATGCAGACGATACTGTCATCATTTTTCAGGGTAAAAACTGGGAAGACGCCTACTATCATGCAGAAAAAGGATTAGCAACCATTGCTCAAACCCTCGACCATAATTTATTAACACTGAACGTAAACAAAACCAAACACATTCCATTTTACAAAACAGTTTCATCTAGCCCTCCTCCCAACCTAACATTAAAATTTCATACTTGTCAACGAAACTCAACCACTCCACTCGAAGACTGCACATGCGATTGTATTAACCGAACTCAGTCTATTCGTTACTTAGGTCTATTAATTGACGAAAATCTATCGTTTAAAGCCCACATCAAACAGCTGTCTGGTCGAGTAAGGAAACTTATTCATGTAATCAAGAAACTGAGAGACCGCGCCCCGGCAGACATAATGCGAACGGTTTATTTTTCTATATGCCAGTCCATCATTCAATATGGTGTATCCATCTGGGGTGGTACTGGTAAAACAGCAATGATTGAACTCGAAAGGGCCCAGAGAGCTGTTATAAAGGTTCTTTTAAAAAAACCATTTTTCTTTCCTACTGACTCTCTGTACGGTGAATTTCCTGTTTTACGTGTCCGCCAATTGTACATTCTCAATGCCTTCCTCCGCACTCATAAAATCATAAAGCTCCGCCCTGACTATCACACATTGACTACCAAACGTGTTTTTCATGTACCACTGCAACGAACAACCTCCCTCCTGGCTAGACGATGCCCCGCTTACCTACACACCTTCGTGTATAACAAAGTCACAAGTAGACTACCTTGTGATACAAAAACACTATCCCTCGCTATGTGTAAAAAAACAGTAAAAAAATGGCTTTTGGGTCTCTCATACGATGATTCAGAAAACCTTCTTGCATCTCTTAACTCGGAATCCTGACAAACATTTACACAACACACTCACACATTTACACAGTTCCACACTCACACTCTCACACCACATTTTTAATCTCTTTGTCTCTAAGGCTTTTTTTTTCTCTAAATCCTGTGCCAAGTCCAGCACAAATTTTTATTTAATAAATTTTTAGTTATAGGTTACACGTGTAATTGTTTAAAAAAAAAAAAATAGGCATTAGCTAGTTTTAAGACTCTTTGATCTCATTGCTTATTAATTTAATATATTCATTCTATTCGATTTCTCATAATTTTATCTTAGTAGTACTCTTTTTTTCTGGTACATTAACTACAGTGGCAAAAATATGTATCGGTCCCCAAGATACAGGCTTTGCCGAGTTTGGGGACCACCGTTTATTTTATACCAAAAATCTGTTAATAGTTACTAGGTACTACATTAAGTTACGATAATTTTAAGGCAATTCCTGTAACAAAGGTTCAATAAATTTATTATTATTATTATTATTATTATTATTATATAGTGAGAGCTTTAGAGATTTAGCCCAATAACGAGCCGAGTGACCAACATATCGTCTAAAATAAAAGTTTCAAATATACAATGTTAATTAAATATTTATTTACTTAAAGTACAAATTTTGACAACTAGCATAGCTTCGGCTTCGGCCAAACCTTCGGCAAATTTTTGGCCGAAGCCGAAGATTTGACCGAAGGTGCTTTTTTGGCCAAAGGTGGCCGAAGCCGAAACCGAAGCCGAAGCTTCGGTCGGACACTACTAGTAACAAATTATATATATATATATATATTTTTATTAAAACTGTATATTTCTTTTGTTAATTATATTACCTTAAACTTTTGAGCCACAAACTGAATTGACTGGATTTTTTTTCAGCAGTAAATAATCTTAGCATACATTTTTATTTTGCTGGCTTTACCTCATAACTTTTGGCTAAACTGATGTTTCACCGATAGAAAGCTTCTTTGCCTGAGTGCTGTATGTTATGTACGCAAGCAAAGCCACCGGCAAAAACTAGTTTGACATACATTTGAGTTACAATGGGATTAGCAGATTAGGAGCAGTTTAATCCTATTGTTTCTGGGCAAAACATAATGTGGCTTTGTTGAGAAACAGAACGAGTATTAGTTTACTCTGTGGTTTATTACAAAGTTTTGTTGTTTGGCCAAAACTTCTTGAGAAAATGACTATTAATATCATGCCTGCAAGTTCAAGTTTGAAAAAAAAATGCTAAGACCCAAGAGGACTCGTCGACGGCGCGCACTGATCCCGCGCGCCTCAAGGAGTTGTCAACAAACCGTAGGGACCCTGCAGAAGGGTCGAAGCCAACTGGGGCCATGAGTTCGCGTCTGAGAGGAAGGCTCTGGCCTTGGTATATATGACAACGTAGGAATGGGGTAGGTTGTTTAGTCATTAGATAATTTTTACCTACCGTAAAAAATATAAATAAAAAAAAGATCCCAGAGGACACTGGTGTCCGCACACCTATAATATTGTCTTTGAACTTTGTTACAAACAAAGTCTATGTATTACGGTATTCGAAAGGTTAAAATAAACATTCACTGATTTAATTAACTTTTTTTTATTGCTATAATAAACTAGTGCTTGACTGCGATCCCACCTGATGTTAAGCAGTGATGTAAAAGTAAAAAGTAAAAATCATCCAATGACGACTAAACAGCCTACCCCGTTCCTACATCGCCATACATACCAGGGAGGCGCACTAGTTTATTAAGATCTTATTCACTAGCCTTGAAGATACCTAAATTATAATCAGACGGAAAGACCGCAGCTGATAAACTGTTCCAGTCTCTTGATTTAAGGCGAGGCAAAATGCTTAGTCCGGACCGTAGATGTCTCAACAACGTAAGGGGTACTCCGTGCCCCGGGTTACTCGGAGAGTATAAATGCAATAGTATCAGTTTCCAATTTAAATTCTAATCGAGAAGAAGAGATCAGTGATAAAGGTGAAGTTACGGAAATTCTTGAACATTCCTGAGAAAGATTAGACCAATTTTCGTACATTGCCAGGAATCGTTGAGATAGCTCCCTAAGTTATTTTAAAGGTTTTTGACCCTTCCGAATTCGGCGTGGTCGTAATTTTTGAACCTTTTGAAACTTTCGTTTATTTTTAGGTTGAAACGTGAATCTGGCTTTAGTTAATACCTGACCTTTAGCCGATTTGAACAATTGCGCCATTAATATAAAAATGTGCCATTAATGGTTGAAAAAAAAAACTATAGTCTTAAGTTAGGCTCTGGGAAATTTAGCGCTTAAAAACTGTACAAAAATAAAGGTTAAAAAAAAACTAAAATTAATGCACAAATTAAAATTAATGCCACAGTTTTTAACAACAATAACTGCATTTTGCATTAACTGGTCTAAACCAATTATTTTTTAACGAGTTTTCAAGTGCAAAAATTCGCCGGGCCTAACTTCAGACTCGCCAATCCAATGGCCGTACTGTACTTTGGTGGCCTGCTTTCCAGCAGTTAGGCACATTATAAGACTGATTATGCAATTAAACTCATTGACCCCAAATGAATTGAAATAAATACAGAAGGATAATTAATTCTTTGAATTACTAGCTATATATAGAAGCTTACTTACTTTTCTTTAGAAATTATTAAATGTCACCTCCCACACAAAATAACTTGTATAATAGTGTCAAAGAAGCAATGTGTAATTATGACAGATGCCAAAGTTAACGCGTGTTATTTGACTGAGAGTCAAATAACATGCGTAAATACACATTGCTTCTTTTGCTTTTTGCCTAGTGTCTATGGTGTCGTTTAATAATACCTGGTTCACACTTGACTGATTAATTGTTGTATTTTGTGTTGTTGTTTTATGTGCGTCTATTTTGGGCAAAATAAAAATTGTTTTCTTTCTTTCTTTTCACTCGGGTAGAAAGAGAGAGTGACAGACTTTTATTGACCAGATGGGATTCAACCTACCTAGTCTTTCTTCAAGAACTCTGTGCATCACGGTTGCGGTAAAGCTAGAACTATATTAGATCGATGCATACGTTATAATTGTCATCATTCTTTCAGCCGAAGGACGTCCACTGTTGGACATAGGCCTCCCCTAAGTGTCGCTACAACGGACGATCCTGTCTCACCAAGTCATCAGTCCAACTTGTGGGAGGACTTCCAACACAGCGTTTTCTGGTGCGCGATCGCCACTCTAGAACTTTTCGGCCCCCTCGACCATCCGTTTGTTCTGCGTTCTGCGTACAAATCAGGCATGCTAACCTTGGTGTAGCATGCCTGATTTGTACGCAGAATGACGTTGCGTGTATCAAGTTCTATAAGTCTAGCTTCCATATAAAAAGTATAAAGACCGAAGCTACCAGATAGGCGTGTGTGCCACAATTGTGCGTAGTTTTCTACCTTAACTCTTCCGAACAATCCAGCAAGCACTTTACTTACCTATCTAAATAAGAAACAGACTTCCGCTTATTACTTTAAAGTTGCTAACTAACCTCAAACAGTATTTAAGCTTCGATGCCTCAGAACTTTCCATACAAACTTAAGTTAGTACAACATAAAGCGTTTGGCAGAAATTGATGAAGAACTAAGGAGTCACGATCCTAACTAATGAGGCAAGTACTAAGGAGGAAGGAAATTAGCTTACATTCATCGCGGTTTACGAGAACAAGGCACTGTTGTAAAACTAGGTAATAGGAGTCTGGGAAAGTCATCAGTATTCTGAAGACAGTTGAGAATTTTGTTAGTGTTTACACTATTGAAAGAAGTTATTGCTTTATTTACGAGTATGACGAAATTACAGAAGTTCAAGATTTTATTTAGTGTTTTTAAGCTCGCATGAGAGGGAGACCAAAGAAAATATGGATGGATTGTGTGAGAAGTGATATAAAAGAAAGAGGAGTGATAGCGTGACGGGGACAGGACAGAATGGAAGAGAAAAACATATTGCACCGACCCCAAATAAAATGGGATAAGGGTAGGATGATGATGATGAAGTTATAGAAGTTCGAGTTTTTTTTACTGTTTATAAGCTCGCGTTTGACAGTGTCATCGCTTACCATCAGGTAAAATATATAGTGATTTTACCTGATAGTAAGCGATGATGTGGCCGTCGATCTATATCCAGTATCTACATCTATAGTCAGGTTATCTAGAAGTAACGTATTTACTCTTTTTTTTATGGTAGGTAAAAATCATCCAATGACGAGTCCCGCTCTTGGGCGGAGCGGAAAACAAGTGTCAGACTCTTACTGACTAAACAACCTACCCCGTTCCTACATCGCCATACATACCAGGGCCAGAGCCTTCCTTTTCAGACACAAACCCGTGGCCCTGATTGGCTTCAACCCTTCTGCAGGGTCCCTACGGTTGCTGACAACTCCTTGAGGCGCACGGGAACAGTGCGCGCCGTCGCCGCGTCGACGACTGGGCTTGGTCCGGACGATTACCAGACGACCGGACGGCGAGCTACCCAATGCTCACCGTCCGCAAGCCCGCGCCTACGGAACGTATTTATTCTTGACGTAAAGACCCCGTTTGAGTTAGTGTTATGAAATAGTGAACAATGTTTTGTTTTTGCCTAAGTGTTACTTAGTGAATACAAGAACGGAATGTATTCGCCTTTACATTTTGACTATCGTAATTACAGACACCGGTGTCCTCTTGGGGCTTAATTAATTAATAGATACAATAAGAAAATCGCTATTGGACAAATTCTTCGAAAGGCCATTTTTTATAAAGAAGATTTTTCATTACTTATTAGTCTTTATACAAAAGCTTAAATTTTAATAAAAACTAGAGTCCATCCTTTGAATGTAGTCTAGGATCAAATAAATAAAAAATTTGCAAAAATGAGTGTAGAGACCAAAAAAAAATTGGTGTTTTTTTTCACTCATCACTTGACATATTCCGCTTTTGGATGATACAAGAGGACGTATCAAAATTATGCTTATCAAAACATACCTATATTCAAACAGTTAACCTATATAGTTCAGGGCCACGGTAATATTCCCACGGCAAAATGGGCATGTAAAAGATATAATATCGTATAAATAAACTCACGCAATGAGAGAAAACACAGAACATCTCAACAAAACGCTACCGGCTATGATTCCGTCATTACTCTTTGGTTTCGTTTACGTTCATACCTTTTAGTCACACACGCACACTGTTTTGCCCGCAGGAGAACCAAGGTTACTGACATTACCCGAAGAATCAGAATCATACTTAAGAGCGTCCAACCCGAGGTAAACTTTAATACAACCGCTTCTACGTGATTATGATGTTACTAGCTTTCTGCTAGGCTTCGCCTGCGTGAAAATAGATTTTCGCTCAAATTTGGACACGCGTTTCATCCCTTTAGGAGGTGAATTTTGGAAAATTCTTTCTTAGTGTTCACCTGATACATATCAACGCATAGCCAAAACTACTGACTTTCATCAGTCAGTCAGTTTATCCTTTTATATACATATAGATTACACATCTTTCTTCAAATATTTTGGATACTAGGGCTATGGAAAGACTTCCGCAAAGGTAAGCCGTGGTCCTTTAACTGAAGGAAAATATGTGTGGATTTAGCCAGTAAAAATATGACACCTCTTACTTTACCCTAAACTAATAGTAATACGAATTATCACCTCAAAAAAATCCTTCTCAAGACTATAATTGAATTTCCTATCATTTCTATTCTAGAACCGAGTCATGATGTACCTTCAGGTGTTCAGTATTTATATTCTCTGCTTCGGAAGCGTCTTTAATAATTTATAGTTCTCTGATCCCTTACCGAGATGAAAAAGTATCGTCATTTATTCATCCTGACTCGATAGAAGCATAGGGTTGTCAGATTTAAATCGAGAAATAGAGATTTATGGTTTTTATTTTATTTTAGTATATAGGGTGACCTAGAAATTGGCAAGAAGTGGCTCAAGACCAAGAACATTGGAAGGAATGAAGGGAGGCCTTTGCCCAGCAGTGGGACAGTATGGGCTAGAAATAATAATAACAATAATATAGGGTATTAGTGGCCTTCACCTACCTGGTCAGATTGTACTAAATTTGCAGATGTTTTTCGCGATTTCAGATTTGGTCCCTTAGTAGAAGTTATTTGTTATCATATACATGATTAGTTTTTTCTTTATACTAATAATGATATGTAGCATAAGATATAAGATCTCGATTAAAATTAAGTCTGGCTAAAATGCTAACATTTATTGATTGTTAGGCGGTACAAAGTTTTTCGGGTCAGCAAGTATTAAATAAATATTAAATTGATTTAATTTCTTCAGAATATAAAAAAAATCAAGAGCAAATTATAATCATACCTTAATAAAACTTGCCAGTAGACAACCCTGATTTTTTATAGTAGGTAGAGATGAAAATCATCATATTGCTTTATTCAATTCACTCAATTAATCTCAATCAAAATCAATTCAATTTTTATTATTTTTTTATTTATTTAAAACTTGCACTTAGATAACCCTGCTTTTGCTATAGTAGGTAGAGCCACCAACCATGCCATGCCAGTAGACAACCCTGATTTTGCTATAGTATAGCCCTGAACCTTGTCATGTTGTTTTATTTATCAATCCGAATAAAAATCAATACAATTTACGTTATTTTTAATTTATTTAAAACTTGCCAATAGGTAATCCTGATTTTGCTATAGTAGACAGAGCTCAACCACGCCATATTATTTTAGTGTTGTGAAAGAAATCACTTTTGCTATGTGTTCCAATTGCTTTAATTAAACTTGCCAGTAGACAACCCTGATTTTGCTATAGTAGGTAGAGCTCAACCCCGCCGTATTATTTTAGTGTTGTCAAAGGAAATATTTCTTGTGACGTAAATTCTGTTTTTCTAGTATCTATGTTTTTCTTTTCAAGGAGGTTTGTATAACCCAATTTGATGAATAAACAAGTAAATGTTATTTCAAATATTTTGTCTAAATAATGTCGTTGTCTTCTTTTATTACCTATTTATTTTGCAGAATAATTTTCCGGAAATCTGTTATTGCGCAAAGTTCGATCGCCATTGTAGTTCAACTTACATGCCGCGTTCAATAACCATGTCCTCTTGAATGTGATTTGTAGCCAGCCATGAGAAATTGTCACTTTTTTTTGTGGAGTAGTATTGCAAGTAAAAGGGATAGCGAAAAATGCATCTTCACACTCCAGCCACTGCAGGTGATGTTCTGGGGGTTGAGAGTAACATGTTAAGTCCTGTTCGACATAGCCAAGTTTGCAGAAGGCAAGTGCCAACGTTATTAACGAGGACCTCGATGGTTATAAAATTGTTCGAAAGAGTCACCGAGGTTTAAAATGTAAATTCAATAAGAAAATGTAACAGGTAACTTATATTCTTTGCACCAGAGTGGAGGCCTGAGTCCTAGTCTTTCTCCTAGAGAGCCCTGAGTCCCTGCAATGGGAACATTATAAGATTGATGCTATGCTATGCTAAGTTTTAATCTGTAAGAGTCTGAAACTCAATGGAGTCCTAAGTTTAAACCTTATAACTAAGTGTAAGCTTCATATAGTTTTCATCATTTGGATTTCGTCCATAACTTGATTTTGCGTTGTTTAAACTTCGTATATGTCTTGGTCTACTCCCACCATGTGTGAAGTAATGTGTTATCTCACCGTGCTCCAAGCGTGCTCCATCGTCGACCTCATGATCACTTAACATCACGTGAGATAGTGTTAAAAAAGAGCCAATAAAAATAAGCGTTAACAAAAATATATTTGTGCGTTATAACTAACAAACCTAATTTCTAAACCTACAACAAACGACAGTTTATTCTTTTCTTTTCTCAAAGTCCCAAAGTGCCCTAAAGGCCTAAATGTCTCACAATCTAATCTAAAAGACTAGGCATTAAAGTGTTGGCCCATTTGTAGTAATACCCACAATGGAAAGATAGCTATATTGGAGACCATTAGGGATTTTAAAAGACATTCAAGTTGCTAGGAAAAGTAATTGTAGGAGGTGAAGATTTTAGGCCCGAAGTAACTACGTTATTATTATTGTTGGGCTCTTTGTCCTTGTTATGTTTACAGAAATGGATAGGATTTAACAAAATACTAACCGCCTTATTCTAAAACGCGGTCTAAATGTAGTTCTGGGACTATTAGTAGGTCTAATACTAATTAAATCGCGTTTTGGAATAAGGTGGCTAATGTTTAAGTACTTTAAGCTCTGGATTCTGCAAGTGGTTTCGCCCCTTTGAAAATAAAAAGTCATCCTAAAAAAAATATAAATAGTCTTGAAATATTATATAATCTAATCTATAATCTAAGTCATAACTCACACACACATTACAGGAAAGGGCTGTTCTTGTCACTGATTGTTTTGTTTCCTTCTGATGTATCAAATGTTATAAAGCTGTGAGAATTCTGGTACCCATAACACAAATTAAATCTTTCCTTAGGCACTAAAATTCATTACAAATACTATCAACATACTATTTATATTTAATAATGTATGCCTTTGTGTTGTTTCAAAGTGTTTTTATTTCACATAGGCCTAAATGGGCACTTGTAAAACGTCAGAAGCTAGTGCTAGTGTAGTTTGTAAGTGTTTGCTTGTACAATATGAAGCAGTCTAATAAATTATTATTGTTCTATATCCCGTTTCAGTAAAATGTATATTTTTCAGTTGACCCTTTGGTCAGGTTTTGAAGCGCTCCAGTTTACTAATTGTCTACTACTAATAATAAAAAAAAAAAATACTACTTGCCTGAGGAACAAAATACACTATGTATTTATTCTGGGTATCACTTAATCCAATTCCCATACAAAGATTGGCTCTATAAGTTTCCACACTTGCTTTTCCAAGACAATGTCCTCTAATGCAATCTTAGGGCGCCGTCAATTAAATTGCAGCTAATTTGCAGGCGTCCTTACTATCCTTTTTGCTTCAGTTCACAAGCGTCACTTTCAATCAAAGGCATCTCATTGTAGACCGGTCTACTTCAAGTTGACAATAGCAAGCGTCCATGCAAACAGTTTAACATCGATATCGCCTTTATTTCCTTGCAAGAAGGTTGGTTTTTGCAAGTCAATTGGAGTGACCTGTGGTTGGGTATAAGCTCTCGTTCGTGATCAACACAATAACCCTTTTCGCTTCTATTTGGGTACTTACTAGTGTGTGTAGTTGATTTTTGTACAATAGTCTGTGCTCTTCTTTTGTTATTATTGATTATTTCTTTTTTTTTTTCTAAAAATTATCATCATCATTTCAGCCGAAAGACGAAGCGTCGCCACAATAAGCAACCCTGACCAGGTCATCAGTCCACCATGTGGGAGACCTCTCAATGCTCCGTATTTCGGTACACGGCTGCTACTTCAGAGCCTTTCGGCCCCAACGCTCATAAGTTCTGCGTGCGGTCCTGGTATGGTCCTGGGTTACGTCCCAAGACCCTGGGGCCTTTGCCTTACAAGGCAAAGAAGGGACATGGAGTGGGTTTTAGTCATTAAAAGTCTGACACACTCTTGCACTCCGTCCTAGAGCCAAAAAGTTATTGGAAGATTTTCCACGTAATAAAAAGTTAAAGGTACATGTTTTGAAAAATTCCACAGCCCTTGTTTTCAAAAACAACAATATCAAAATATCTAAGGGAAGGAAGATTTACATTAAGTTTACTGGTAAGGAAACGTTAGAGACTCAAATTTCATCCTTGTTCACGATATATTGAAATAGTAACTACCTTTGAAACATTAAGATCTAACTGTCAGTAAGTTTGCCTCACAAAGGGGCGCCTACGCCTAGAGAAATAGGTAGGCCTTTTGTTGATTAGGCCTAGCGTCCTGAGGCCCTACCGGTAACTTTTAACGCAATCATTTTGACGAACTAAACTATTAAAGAGCCCTTAACTGTTTATGCTCTGTTCAAAATAACATTAAGCATTTAAGAAAACCTTTCCACTGTCTGTTCAACCGATTTTTTTTACGTTGGTGGGATGACATGAGCGTGGTGGCCGAGTGGTATAGGCCCCGACATGCAAGTTGTAGGTCGCGGGTTCAAACTCAGCCAGGCAAATTACTTTGTGTAATTTATTTCATCACCAATGCTCTCAAAACGGTGAAGGAAAACATCGTGAGGAAACCGGCATGTCCTAGAACCAAAAATTCGAAGAAATGTGACATCCACCACTCCGCACTGGGCCCGCGTGGTGGATTTGGTCTTTTAGAGAGGAGATCTATGTCCCAGCAGTGGGAACGTTAAAAAGGCTGGTGATGATGACGTTGTTTACGTACTGCTGGACATAGGCCTACCAAAGTGTGGCCATATCGAACGGTTTTTTACACCTCGTATCCGTCGCATTCTCGCTGATATTTGGTTCTAGGACATGCCGGTTTCCTCACGATGTTTTATTACTTCATCGTTTTGAGAGCAGGGTGATAAAATAAACTACACAAAGTAATGCGCCTGGCTGAATTAGCAACCAATACCTCATCAGTCAGACATCTTTGAAGGTGACAATGATGAAGAAAAAAAAACAAACAATTATTTCGATTTAGAATAACAAGTCCACTAACAAAAGTTAGTTTATAATACAGCCTCCTTCAAATATAATTTACTCGCCCATTAAAATAATTGCGCTATTTCGAACATAATTATGTCGCTAAAGCATTTGAAATCCGAGATATTCAACAAAATATTGCAAGCCAACAGTCGTTGGACAAATCAACGCTTGTTTGGAAAGTCAGTAATTAGTAGAGTTCCTTCGACTTCATAACTCGTGTTTCCATTTCATAAATATTGTTTGTACATGGATCAGAGTAGCTGTGGAAACGACAAAACCAAATATTTAATAATCAGTGATAAAAATCAAATAAATCTATTCAGACGCTGCGTCATTGTCAGCAATTCTTAAATATTTCTGAAAATGAGGAACATTTTTAAGAAAGTAGTTGAAAGTAAATCGTTTCTGATGTTATTCATTAAAAGAGTTATAAGTATACATATAGATAGGTAAAGAGAGAAAAAGAGGCTAAAGAAAAGATGAGTAAATAAATAAATATTAATTATAATGATTTTAATGGTGTGATTGTATATAGTTGCTATTTTAGTTCAATGTTGTATTTGATAATTTGATTTATATTACATAATTAAACATGTTTTATACAAACTAGAACTATATTACTAGAGTGAGGCCTGGCACCAATAACACAATAGCTTGGGTGTGTTTAATGGTCGTTAATCTGTTTAACCATAAATTTAAAATATTTTTAATGGAAATAATATTTCAATATTTGGTAGTATAAACACTGTATAATTAGATAGTTAGAAAAAAGCATTATTAATTATTATTATTTACTTGGAAAAGGTTCATGTCATCAACAGTGGACATCAGCTGAAAAGTTGATAAAAATGGATAAATATAACGACCGATCTTACAATTTAGGATAAGCGTAAGAAAATATAGATAGAACCTTCGGTAGAACGATTTTATTCCAAAGATAAAAAGCAGAAAGTAGTCCTTAAAATAGCTAGAATCCATCATAACATTCTTAAAACAGCCAATAATATTACAAAATCTTTATTTCTGAACCAAATATTGTTAAAATTAGTAGGTGATTGGAGCCTCCTTTTAAGCATATAATGACTGTATTAGGAGACTCCGCTCTTTCACAGAAATCCCCCCTTAGTTGTTCACTCTTGACAGAGTGGTCGTGGTTGATCATGTTGCATTTTCGTTGGCTAGTGAAACTTCCGCGATGATTACGTCGTCTCGGGTACTCAGGACCATGGAGGTCTGTGTAGATATAACTAGCTTTTGCCCGCGGCTACGCTCCCGGCAACAGAATATTCTACTCTACTCCACTCTCCCCTACTCTACCTTTTTTTACCCTGTTATACCCTGCCTTACCCAATTTTTTTCATAAGAACCTTCCCCTGAAAATAATAAAAACAACAAAAAAAAAAAAATTAGCGAAATCGGTTCAGCCATTCTCGAGTTTTGCGCTTACCAACACATTTTGCGATTCATTTTTATATATATGTCGTCTCGTGTCCAGGATGATTTTCGAGCTCTGGTCTATCAGATCTATCATGTGGGCGTATGTGGGTATCGTGCAATGAATAACAACGGGTAGGAGTTGAATCGGTTTACTTCTCAATACATTTCGGTACAGTGCACTGTTATCACTTTACAAATTACAACAGAACGGACAGTTTCAGAACGTCTTGACTCTGCGACGGGCTGGCTGAGAGTGTGCGTCCGCTCCCCGGGCGGGTTCCCTCCTCCGCAAGCTCGTAGCAAAGCGGATACGTCCCGACACTGTCAAGCGCGCCATCTTTATTTAGTTCTTCTAGTTGCCACTAGATGGCGTGCCTTGTCTTGTTGTCAACAAATCGAAGCCGTCTCCGACATATAAGATATATCACCTTTGCACCCGTGAGAAGCTGGGGCGGGTCGCTAGTATAAAATAAATAAAAGCTGTTAGTAAATTCATTTGAGTCTGTAATTACTTGAACTGATTCCGTTTCATTTTTTATTTAGTCTTTGTGATGGATTTCTATTAAAAAATTCAATGAAATCTGTTTACTGTTAATTGAACCTTCGTTTATTTCAAAGTTCTTAATAATTTATTTCATGATGGCTTTGTGAGTGAGGCTTAAATTTTTTACATAAAAAGTATTCAGTCAAATATTTTTTTTGCCATTTGCTTTTACTTATTATTCATTATTTATTTTTTGCTTTTATTTCTAAGATGTTTTTTATTTTTCATTTTTTGAGACAAAATTAGACGAAAATAGAGAATATTTAAAGAATATGCATGAAGTTCAATTAAGGATCAAACATTTTTTTTTAATAAATGCGTGGCGCCGTTTGCAAATGTGACGTCAAAGTCTATGACAAATTCTAGCGTGGCTTAAGGCGCTGTAAGCAGCAAATCTTTAGGTATTTCCGGGTGGTGCATCGCTGCAAACAAATAAGGTTGAAAATAGCTATGCGTTTGATTTTAGTTGAATCTCGTGTCCTCTAATATGAAGGATATTTCGCAGTTTTTTATTTTTTAAATAAAAAGATCAATAAAAATATTTTAACAACGGTTTGTTAAAATATTTTTACTTTTCTCTTTAGTTGGTTAAATTTTCATTTTGATAATTACAAATAAAATAATACTGAGTATTTCGAGACGAAAAATTGTTTTCATGTACTTTCTTGCGATTTATTTTTCGAAATTTGAATTATTTTTAGAAAAGAGTTTTGCATAAGTCTTTTACTTATATATTAGACAATGCACTATATTTTTTTGGCGTTTGTACTGTGTAGCAATACGGCTAACTTTGCAACCAAAAAGAGGACGTTTTTACGGTGCCCCTGTATGGGTAGCGCCTTAAACTTTCCACTTATTTTCTTTTAATGACCTAAATTAGTTCTTTACTGAATCTTCACCTCATGGTAAAAAGTACCTTTAATTTGTTGATGGTTAAGTGCACTAGTTTAATTAGAGCATATTTATCCTAACCTTGAAAACAACTAAATTATGTTCGACGGGTAGATCACAGCAGGTAAGAATAAGAATAGGCAATAAAACAAATGTGATTATTTTTTTGTCTTTGTATATTTTTTACTATTACAAACCGATGTGAACTATTGAAAATATAAAAAAAGTACATGCATATTGCCCATTATGTATCGTCAAATTAGCTTTTTGATCTCAAAATTAGCATAATATTAAGTTCTCATGTTGTGTCAGAGAAGAGTTATGAAAATGTCATGTCAATGATCACGTACCGAGTAAATTGATTTAAAATGTATCAAATATAATATACATATCTCAAAAAAAAAACATGATGTTGCGTTAACTGGAAACGCAATTTAACATCGACAATATTACCATACAGTTACAAATCACAACCTCAATAATTATGGAAATAAGAACAACCAAAACGCTTTTCAAACCACGCTCAAAAGGTTACACACTTTTACTGTACCGTTTCCATTTTGCACTATCCGTGCCCCTTCACTAATGAAACACATTAATAACATCTGCGCTCACTAAAATGTCTTTTGTTTCTTGCGATTTCGGAAATTGTACCCCTCTTTTGTTTCGTTACATTCAGTTAATAACTCGGTATGCCGGCGAAATATTGTATAGAAAACGTAGAGGCTTATGCTTCGTAATAAGGGCCATATTGTTAGCAAATGTAGGTGAAATTGGAAAATATGAGTCAGGTTCTATTTTGGTGTTTTGGTGTTGAACCATCGAAGTTGAATTTATGTTCATTTTATTTTGGAAGTGGAATGGACAAATCTTTAAAGGATCTAAATGGAACGAATATACGTTTTCATAAATCAGTTAATATCGAAAATAATAGCTGCTGTTTTCAGATCACTTTTGAGAACGAATAATTATTATTCATTATTGTTGACTGTGCCAATTTTTAAGTTTATTATAACCAAGGAATAATGTTCTCCCATACGAAATTTGACACTCCCTGAATTATTTTACAGAGGGAATTTGGATAAGTAAGATCTTGCTCTGTTTCCGCGAGCCTCAAGGAGATGTCACTATAGTCTTTGGGACTCTGCAAAGGGGTCGAAGCCCACTAAGGCTCAGGGTCTCTTTCTGAAACGAAGACTTGGCCGCAGTACGAAGGGCGTAAAGTGTTTAGTCAGTTAGGGTTTGACACTATTTCCCACTCCGCCCAAGGGAGGGATTCGTCATTGTTCGATTTTTGTCTACCATAAAAAAGAAAAAAGTACAACACAGATCACAGCAGGCGAGCATAAGAGGCAAACCAACCCCTTCATCACCCGAATGGCCCGGTGACCATGTATTTAAGCAAAAACCAGGTAGCAATCATAAGCAAATTTTGTAATTTTTCATATTACAGGGTACAGTTTTGAAATGTTGTACATAGGTTCTTCATTTAACCTAGGATTTCAAAGTAGGGATCTTTATGTCAAGATTGAATAGGTTACTTCTAGGCAAGCGTGCTCCATCGTTGGCCACATCGTCGCTTACCATCTTGTGAGATAGTGGTCAAACGCAAGACTATCCACAATAAAATAAATACATCATCACTAACTATCAGGTCTTCTTCTTTCCAGTTAAATTCCTTGCCTGGCCAAGTATTTGGCCACGGCAATGCTATTCACTGACGCTGGCATTAGGTTTCTACGTGAACAGGTAATAGGGCACGTGGTGCAGTATTGGAAGTTGGGACCTGGTCTGCAGAGAGACACCGCACAAACACTGAAAATCCGGTGAGTTAGTGGTCAAATGCGAGCCTATCAATAATAATAAAAGACATGTGTTCGGTTTTGCATATACTTAAACTTATGTTGTGTAGATAATCCACCAGATCGGATTTCAAAATTTCCGGGTTGCACATCTCAAAAAGGAAGGAAGTAGCTAGGAGTGCTGCAGATATTACAGCGTCAAAACGTGTGCGCAAACACAGGTGCACTTTTAATCCATAAAACTCTTAGTCGGATGGGGTGGCAATCCGACACGGCGGGAAGGAAATCAGAAGCCGGGCTATTATTGGCTTTACGTACTATCCGAGGCGTGGAGGTGTAACTCCACTGACATTTAAACTCTGTGCTTTGTAGGATGGAGTTTTTAGTAAAAGAAATTAACTTCCAAAGGAAAAACTAAATAGCAATATCATAATAAGTTTGTAGCGCCATCTATGACGTCACATAAGAACTACAGGAATCCTGCATCCCGCAATTGAGCAATTTGAACATATGCGACAGCCCGAAGTCAATTATCGGGCAGTAGCCCAACAGACTATAACATCTGTCTGGTCGGAGGATCCTCGCTTTTCAACGGAGGTATGTGGGTCCTCACTCCCTGTTTCGCACACCTTCAAAAGTTATTTTAAGGCTTTTTTTGAGATACGTTGAACAGAAAGTGTAGACTCACAAAACTCCATAGATAAGGAAGGATCCACTGAACAGACAGGTGTTATATCTAGCGAACTACTGCCCGATAGATGATTTCGGACTGTTCAAATCTCGCGGAGAACTTTTGATTGCGCGATGTAGTTCCTATGTGACGTCATAGAAAGCCCTACAACTCATTCAAGTCCAGGTTTCATCATCTCAACTTACTTCCAAGGTCTAAAATAATCATAAAAAAGAACATCTTATCTAATTTTGATGAAAAAAAGAAAGAAATGTGAACATGTTACCATCATAGGACCAAAAAAAAACTATTAATTCGATTTTTAATAGTTACCGAGGAATATAAAAGGCATATTTTTTTAATAACCAAAAATTTCAATCTATATCTACATCTACACTAATATAATAAAGAGGTAAAGTTTGTTTTTTTGTTTTTATGTTTTTTTGTTTGTAGGGGGTAATCTCTGGAACTACTGGTCCGATTGGAAAAAAATTAGCAACAATAGAAAGCTGCTTCACTCCTGAGTGACATAGGTTATATTTTATGTACGCGGGCGAAGCCGCTGGAAAAAGCTAGTATAGTAATATGTATTTAAAATATAAAGTAATATGTATTTAAAATATGTACATAGATAATATTCGATTGCATGATCAAATAAAAATAGGTATTATAAAACGCGTAAGACAATATCCAAATATACGAATAGAGATTTACAAGCTCCTGTCAGGTAAGTTTGACAGATGATAGTGGTTTTTTTTTTTTTTATCTACCATAAAAAAAAATAGTGTCGTAGGTTTATGTTTCAATTCAACAAAATCTAATGAAAGTAATATATATGGTAAAGTCAGGGTTGAGCACGCATTTACCGGGACCCAAAAATTGATGCATTGTTTCCGAATCTTCGACAGTGGTCGGCAATCTTCGGAAACATTCGCGTATGTCTAACAAAGGACGGACAACAAAGTGATCTTATAAGGGTTTCGTTTCTTCCTTTTGAGGTACGGAACCTTAGAAACGCGCTAAGTACACTACTTCAAAGGTTATGTGGAAAAATGTGCACACTATGACGATTACCTCATTCAACTTTTTGAATCATTATCATTCTCAAAAACGGTGGCTTTTAGAAAAAAAAAGTAGATAATTATCTGATCTATAATTTTGCCTTTTTTATGGTAGGTAACAATCATCCAATAACGAATCCCGCCCTTGGGCGAAGCGGAAAACAGTGTCAGACTCTTACTGACTAAACAACCTACCCCGTTCCTACATCGCCAACCCTTCTGCAGGGTCCCTACGGTTTGCTGACAACTCCTTATGGCGCGCGGGAACAGTGTGCGCCGTCAACGACTAGGCTTGGTCTGGGCGATTACCAGACGACCGGACGGCGAGCTGCCCATTGCTCACCGTCCGCAAGCCCACGGCTACGGTGACCGGAAATCGGGATCGGAATCCCGGCGGCGTCTGGGGCGTGAGCGCCGTTACCTTGTGCGGTCGGCCTCCTCCTTTGCACAATTTTGCCTTGACTATTTTACAATAAAACTTGCCGTTTAGCTGAAATTTGTGCAAAACTAATTTTTGGGACCTTTGACATCCCAATTTTTTTTCTAGGTTACGGAGCAATGAGGACTTTTTGAATTTCATTTTAGATGGTGTTGCAACCCTACCAATTTTCAGCCGGGCGCGAAGTATTGTAACTTTGGTAGTTTAAATTGAGTGGACTATTAGCAGAATCTAAAGGTATAATTATTATCCGAACATTAACAAAAAAAACAAATTATAATCAAGTAACTAAACACGAGCTAAAGACAAAATTTTCTTGTTAGTCCAACAAAACAATATAATATTGTCCTATTACGAAAGATCGTTTAATTCCAAAAGGTCCCTAATTAAGGGTCATTTAGAAAGATCCCAATTATTAGAAGAAAAATTGATATCGTAAACGCGTATGGCTTTCCTGATTATTTTATTGCTCTAATTATCCGTTTCTGCTTCGCCTTCGTTTGATCATTTCGGTTGATCTTATCTTTATTTATGGATACAATTTTATGTTCATTTTTGGTTACCTTCGGTAAAGGTTCGTTTGTTGGTTTTTTCTTGTTAACTCAAAAGTGCTTCAATATTTACAGGTTTGCTATAAAATATCGTGGTAAAAAATCGAATTTTTTCTTAGATATGTTACATTGTTTTGTAAATTATGTAATAGTGAAATGTATTTAACATTGCAATACATACAGCAAAGCATCATACCTAACCAAGATTTATGTTAGTAGCAACATTTAAAGTTCAATTTAGTCAAAAATATAGTCGATTTAGTTACCAATTACTATGATTTTCATCGAAGCTTAGACTGGCTATTATCTTGATTTGATAAAACTTAGTAAATTATTTAGGCAGCGTATTATTATCATGGTGACAGACAGAATAATACAGACATACATTCATCAAAACATTTCTTGCTTTATTAAACACTAGCTTTTGCCCGCAGCTTCGCCCGCGTACATAAAATATAGCCTATTTCCACCAAAATGGGGGACTATGCGTAACTGTGCTCCAAATCATTATTTCAAGTTCGTCATTCAAACTAATGTTTACCTACACAGTAGCCACCAATATCTCAAATCAGATTCCAATAGCCACTTAACTAGTGTAAACACGTCAAATCCATTTGCTCTGCATCATTGGGAACGTCGTAATTAATGCTTCCTAATACCTCATTAATTTGATCATAAGTTAGATTTAGTGGTCCAACGTACTGGGCTATTAGGCTACCATAAACTGTTGAGTACGAACCAGTAAAGTGTAGGAAATTATAGACTTTGGTATTATGTTTGTGTTTTGCGTTCTGCACTGCAGTGAATGGTCTTTTGGGGAATATTAGAGTCGAGGTCGTAAAGTGTCTGTAAATCGTTGCTGTATATATGTATATGCTTGTTTACGGAGATGCGGCGCTTTAGGCGTTTGTTATACATTACCATATGTTTATGTTTGCAGATACAATGTACGACGATCGCCTAACACATCGACCATCGCGCTGCGTCTCCGTAAACAAGTCCTAAGTGTTGTACTTTCAGATAATGTGTAATACAAATAATCATTTGAGTTTAGGTTAGGATATAATTTTTAAATCAAAATTGGTGTTTCATCAATCACTTATTATGCTGCGCTTGATATGTTTTAAATTTATAGCAAAATATGTATTAAAGAAATGGTAATTTTTTTACTGAGTTACCGACATTTAGATAATTGTAAAAAAACTTGTAATTGTTCCATTTGAAATTAACAATTCCAATTCCCGATTATACGAAACTAACAAACAAGATTAACATGTGTGTGCATGTGTGTACACCGTTAAATTTTAGTCGTTTTAATCCCTTGGAGGATCGATTCAGTACATGAAACACTATCGATTGGCAAAGTTAGAATGAAAAAAAAAGTACTTTTTTTTTAAACTCGAATTAATTTACGCATGTTCTAAATTGATTTCTTTAAGTAAACGTCAGCTGGGCGAGTTCAATGACTTGAAGGTAATTATTACGCAACGATCGACAACTACCTACGAGGTCAATGACTCGTTTACTTAAAGAAATTAATTTCGTAAATGCGTATATCAATAAGAGATTTAGAAAAAAAGTACTTTATTTTTTTATTTTATCTACACAAATCGATAGTGTTTCATGTACTGGATCGACCCCCTTCGGGATTAAAACGACTAAAATTTAACGGTGTATAGAAATGAAAGCGATTATCACAAGAAAAGCAAACTACCATTTAGGTCACACTGATCATCAATAAGCATACCAACGCTTAGTCCCCAACAACACAAATAAGATATTGCCAAACTTAGTACAATACTTGAGAATAATTGGAAGCTCTAGGTAAACTTGGCATTGTCCACACAAAGTTTATGGAAGCCACCAACTAATTTGGCACCTCACGTTGGAAACTTGCTGTTTAATCATACAACAGTTGCTTATCTTAGTTAAATAGACCAGGTCATTTTATTTACAACAGATTTCTGAATATCAGACGTAAAGATTTGTGCATTTGCTTTCAAATCTCTGAAGTTGGCTTAGTTGATGGAAATATCAGCAGAAAATAGCGAAGGGATAAGAATCTTTCAGACATACCTCCAGACAGATATTATCGCAAACAACCCTCCTTTTTCTCCTCCTACAGTATGTCCTACGATATCGCTATCAGCAAAAAAACCGCCATTGTACCCATAGATTTAAGTTAGTGTAAAACTTTGGTTACTATTTCGGTCTACAAAATGCTTTATTCTGTTCTAGATCGAGGATAAGAGCGAGCTCAGTGTGTAAAAAAAAACGAGATTGGACTACAAATAAATAAAATTATTTTTATAATATTTAAATATTCAGACCATTTTGGTTTTAGAATTGATTAAAACAACCAATGATTATGATCTGTTATTTAAAAACTAACTGATCAATTCTCATGTCGCCTGACACAGCTCATTGCTCATTGCAACAATTGAAACCAGTTATTCATTGGGGTGTTAAAAATACTATTTTTCGTTTTTAAAAATAATTTTAAAAGTTATAATTTGGTCTTGTGCTTATTTATTATAACATCACCAATCGACGCCCATTAGGATACGTTTTTTGAACTCAATACTTTATATTATTTTAAACTAGCGACCCGCCCCAGCTTCGCACGGGTACTGATATTGGCTATATTATGCATTTACCATACACTTAAACCTTTCTTTTGAACCACTCTATCTTTTAAAAAAAACCGCATCTAAATCCGTTGCGCGCTTTTAAAGATCTAAGCATACATAGGGACAGCAGTGAGCAACTTTGTTTTATACTATGTAATGTAAATTAAATTAGTTAAGGATTTTCGAACATGTAACTATAGTAACTGTTTTGAATTAAGTAAATAGTATATAGCCATTATGAAAAAAAATCCATATGTAAAACAGTAATTGCTGTACAATATATTAAAAGACGTATGTAACAACAAACGAAGCATCCACTAAGTCCTAAAGCGTTTGATATACATCAAATATGAATTAGGGAGGCAGGACGGCTTCAAAAGGATTACTTACCTATATCAGAAAGACAGACAGACCGACATACCGTCGCAATAATCTCTCTTACGGCCACTAATCCTAGCATACGTAATAATTATGACACATCAATCGCTGAATAAGTATTCAGAATACTTAAGTATTTGAGTTTTAGGGTGATGGTAAAAGGCTCAAGCGTATTGAATTCTTATCTATGAGTGATTAGCTACTTTAATATGGATAAAGAATACAAGACTCTGTTTCATGCCAAATTTCAAAGTTCTAGATCAAAAAGTTCTATTTATCTTATTTTTTTCGATAATTTAGAAGTTTGTTTTTTTTACAAGCTTCAAAGGACCGTAAACCGCGTAAATGGTTTCAATTTCAACTCGATACCTCCACGCATTCATTTGATAAAGGGTCTTGACTAACTAATGGACCGCCGGACAACAAATTGATCCTATAAGGGTTTTTTATGGTAGGTAAAAATCATCCAATGACGAATCTGAGCGGAGCCGGTAACTGTGTCAGATTCTTACTGACTAAACAACCTACCCCATTCCTACGTTGCCATATATACACGGCCAAAGCCTTCCCTTCAGACGCAAACCTATGGCCCCAGTTGACTTCGACCTTTCTGCATGGGTCCCTAGAGTTTGCTGACAACTCCTTGAGGCGCGCAGGAATTGTGGGCGCCGTCGACGACTGGGCGTGGTCCGGACGGTTACTAGATCCTCGAAGGATTTTAGATTTTTCTTTTTAAAATAAGGAATCCTCAAAAGTAACTGAGCAAAAAAGTTATTTATTTTTTTGAAGGTGTTAAATCATCAAATTTGTGTCCCACTCCAGTGGAGCTACAGTAGAACACGCCTGGTCCACCAGGCATGTTCTCTTTCAGCCACCGTCACGTATCTTTTACTTCTTTCTCTTTGCGTTCTATGCTCACGGTAACACATTCAATAAGGCAGCAACTTCTTCTACAAAAAAATAAATAAACGTTTAGATCTATACTAGTTCTGCTCCGAAATGACAACGCAGTGTAATCGGTTACATTGTTGAACCTGATGAAGATTGTGAAACAAAATTTACACTGTATAAACTCAATTTCTTAAAGACAATGTTTATATTCTACAAATTCGTATAAATTCAATTTATTTTAACATTCTAGTAACACAATTTCATGAAATAACAACACATGTGATCATTCAAGCAGAAACTTATTGGTTATGCTTTTGACTTATATGTGCCCTGAGGGTTTTGAGTGTCTTGCTCACTCAATAGTCATAGTCATTTATTCATGAACAAGTAATTGTTTTTGAATTTGCACACACATACATGAGTTATACAATTACAGTTTCACTAATATCACAAAAGTAAATACTTAAATAAATTTACGTACATTTTTATTTATACCTATACTATTATGTCAAAAAATTATAATAATAATAAATTTAAACTTCTAGAAATTTTTTCTTTTCTAAATTCAGCATACCACCATGGCCAGAACGATTGAGTGATTCTCAATCGTTCTGGCCATGTATGGTGGTATGCTAAATTATTCAATTATCTTTTTTTTGTGGTGGGTTGGAAGCATCTAATGACATCTCCCACTCTTAGACGGAGCGGGAGGTAGTATCAGACTTTTACTGACTTAAAAAACCCACCCGTTCTTCTTAGCCCTTCGTACCGGGGCCGGACCTTCTTCTCAGAAGCAGGTCTGGGTGTCTTCTTTTAATTATTCTTTTTTTACATCGTTCTTACACTCTTGAGCCCCGAGCTAACGCCGGCTTTCGCTTAACTATTGTTTTTGTCATCATCATCATCAACCTAGCGCCCGCCCCGACCTTGGCTTTCACCTCGGTGCCCGGGGTCCGCTTTCCTTCCTAGTCCCCTCCACTTCGCTCGGTCTTTCGCGTCCCTTGCCTCAAGCCCATTAGCACGCATGTCGTCCCTTACGACGTCGATCCAACGCCTCTTAGGCCTACCTCGTTTTCCGGGTCCCGGCGGAGGCGGCATGGCGAGGCATCTATCAACTATTGTTTTTGTATTGTCTCTAATTACCGTATCAAATTGAAAGTTGTCGAAAGGTTCAAAATGAAAGTTTTTGATGTCATGTTGACGATACAACTGTAATTTTATAAATATTTATTGATTTAATACAGAGTCTGTGCAGGTTTTTTTTTACGTTATCCTCCTAAGAGATCTATACTTTATTAATGTGTAACCAACTTTATATTTTTTTGACACACCAACTGTAATAATTCCCTAAGGCCCTTAATAAGGCTCTGGAACTCAGGCAGGAAGAAACGGTGGGTCGTTTAGTCAGTAGAAGTCTGACACTGTTTTCTGCTCTGTCCAAAGGCGGGATTCGTCATTCGATGATTTTCCCACGATAAAAAAAAAAACTTTAATAATACCTCTAAATGGTTTAATTAAAAGCTTTAAGTTTGAGCAACCTGTTCCTTTAAACTTGAAGCCTCTAGTACAGTAATTAAAATATCGATTATCGTTTCCACTTTGAATAGCTGCTACGGATAAGTTTCAGGTTTAAACGGCTTTCAAGACCGGCCTTTTATATTCGTCAAAGCTGCATTTTAATTGAGATAAAGTGCATTTAAGATATTGACGGAGGTTTTAAATATTTCTATTTTTAGTATTGATTACAGTAATTTAAAAGTTGATGAACGAATTTTTTTTGTTGACCAAAAATCATCAAAATAATGACAAATCCCGCTCTTGGGCGGAGCAGGAAACAGTGTCTGAGTCTTACTGATTAAACACTCAACTCCATTCCTTCCTTGCCTTACGCACTGGGGCTAAGCCTTACTTTCAGAAAGAGACCATGGGCCCCAGTAGGCTTCAACCCTTTTGCAGAGTCTCTACAGTTTTGCTGACAGCTCCTTGGCCTTAGGTTTGGTCCGCACTGTTACCAGACGACCGGACTGATGAATGTGTAGTGTGACGAGAATGGACAAATTTAGATATTTAGGGAAGTTTGAAAGTGGCGCCAATGACTAAAAAGTTGAAAGGGAATTTCGTCATGGTATGGTCATGTGAAGAGCAGGGATGAATCGCATGTTAAAGAAGAGTGATGAGTTGATATGTGGATGGATGGAGAGCGTAAGGGAGGTCAAAAAAAAGATAGATGGATTGTGTGAGAACTGATCTGAAAGAAAAGGGAGTTAGTGATAGCGTGACGAGTGAAAGGACAGAATTGGAGAATAAAATGAGACAAGGCAGGAAAATGACAGTAACTTAAAATGGATGGATGTAAGGATTTTTGAGCCATTAATATATTATTTATAATTTATAACGTTACTGTACGTATTTTTATCATAAAAAATTAATATCTTTACACAATTTCATATATTTTTTTAAGTGTATTTATCACCTGAACTACTAAACCCTATACAGAGCGTGACCCGACACGCTCATGGCTGGATTCTATTTTTAAAAAAATATAGTTTATGGACAATACAATGTATGTCGATACCACTAAGTAACATATTTATTAACTGACAATAATAATAGCATGTACAAAAGCGTACAAAAAGTTATTAAGTATGCAAAGTCAATGGAAAAAGAGCCAATTGTACAAAGGCGTATAAAAGAATTCATTGGGTATTAAAAATCATCGTATCGTTATCAACCGGGAAACAGCTCTGAATATTGACAGTATTGCCTCGTCGAATAACAATAGCAAATATAAGATTGCTTTTTTCATTGCAATTTCAGAAGAAGTCCTATTTTAAAACATTATATTACAAAGACGCTGAAGAAGAAACTTATTTTACCGTTACTTCATGCTAAAAGTATTTTCATGAAAAATATATTTAGTACACTTAATCCTTATCCTTAATTGAAATCCTGAAGTTAGTTATTTTTCGCACTAGTGCGGAAAAGTGAAGAAAAAGTATAATCTACATTTAACCCTACATACACCACCTTCAATTATATCAAAATGTACTCGTACCTACTATATTATAGTAGGTACTAGTACATTAATTATCGACTGATTTTGGTGTACCAAATTGATAAAACATTAAAACAAAACTCACCTTGACTTTCGTTAAAAAACCCCAAAACCATAATGACGATGACGATAATACCGATCTTGAGTCGGTAGCTGAAGCCCATCGCATGCATATCGACCCCCCAGTTCAGCGCCACCATGACTCAACCTTGTCTCATCCATTCGTTGTACAGTTTTGTACCTCCACTGTGTTCCTGTTCTTTGTTACTCGAATGCATCATCTGGAACAAGAAAGAAAGATATGAGGGACTAATTAAAAATAAAACTGAGCTGTACAATCTATATATATATATGTCAAAAGAGAAACTGACTGACATATCAACGCTCAGCCGAAACTACTGAGACTATGAAAGTGAAATTTTGCACGGGCTTTCTTTTATGCTAAGAAAGAATTTTCCAAAATTCACCCCCTAAAGGGATGAAACGCGTGTCGAATTTTTGTGCAAAAACCTATTTTAACGCGGGCGCAGCTCTGCTGCTGCCAGAAAGCTAGTAGTACACATATGAGTATTATTAGTGAAGATTCGTTACGCACTAACATCGCAATCAGAAAACTTAGACTCGAAACTTACACATTTACAGTGCCTATAGTCGTTGATAGACAAAGACAGAGGTAAAAGTCGGTGCTTTCGTGCGAGCGAATTAGCATTAGCGGCCGGATGTGTGGTCATGGCGACCTAATTGAATATTTTTTGCATGCCTAGTTAGACCACCTCCAAAAGAAGCTATATTTTTTTGGGATGCTTTTCTATTTTCAAGGATGTGAAGTCGCGCAAACTAGTATTATTATATACACAAACATTCATACAAACTTTCTCCTCTAAAATACTACTGTAATATAGGTGGGGGATAAAGTAGGTTTGTATTGAAATCCCTAAAGGATTAAACCGAGGCATTGTGTTGTACATTTGTAATGAAATGATGACGCGAACAAGCCCCAAGCGGGTGTAAAATTTTTACAGAACATTTTAAAGTACATATAAAAGAGGAACGGAATCCCAAGTTCGCGAAGTGGAAGAAAAAAGTGTGGAAGCAAGTAATGTCAGCCAACTGTTTCAATGTTCACGCGTCAAAAAACACAGCGAAATTCCACTATCTGCACTATTCTCTAACGCCTGGGCCTTTAACTGAAAAGGCGTATTATAGAAATGGTTGTAATGATAGACATAAGAAATGACTATGCTTTTTAGTAAGATGTCTTTTACAATAGAACAGTTTCATAAGCGAAGAAAGAAAAAGAAAGGATGAAAAAACATTTATTTGCTCGAGAGAATGGCGCATACAATAAAAAACAAAAACAACTAAATAGATAATAAAAAAAAAATAATGCGACACAGCCGCACAAAACGGCTGGTGAGAAGAAAAAAAAAGAAAAAGAAAGAAAAGAAGAAAAGAAAAAAAAAGAAAGAAAAAAAAGAAAGAAGAAGAAGAAATTTGGTAATGCAACTGAGGCAAAATTCACCCGAGCCCCTGGTGAGAGTTTTACAGCCTTATTTTATGTCGCAGTTTTTTCACAAAATTAGGTTTTTGATCAAAATTTTACATCCATCATGGATGTAAAATTTTGAATTGTATTGAATTTTGCACAGAACTTCATCATAAACCTAAACTAATTCAGGTTTTTGATAAAAAATCTGGACTGTTTAATCTGGTTTATGATGAAATTGAGTTTAAAATTTATCATCTTCCGGTTTTTCATCAAAAACCTAATTTTTTGAAAACGATGGTGTCTACACTAGGATAAAAAAAACACTAAATTAAGCTAAATGATATTTGGTTTAAAACTCATTTCGCATTTGTTTCTTGACCAACTGTATTAATCAAGTCAAACTTTGGAAAACTTTAACTTTAATGTCTTTCATTTATTTCATCAAACAAACAGGTTAAGTTAGCTACTGAATTTCTATTCGAAGAGTCAGAGTATTCTATACTAGCTGCTGCCCGCGACGTTGCCTGCGTGAAGGCTTTACAGCACCATAAATACCTAAGATGGCAGTGTCGGTATAGCATTATAAGTAAACAACTTTTAAAATAGCATTGCATCAGCCTTTCAAAGTTCCCGCTGCTGGGACATAGACCTCCTTTCTAGGATAGGGAATGGGCCATAATCCAGCATGCGAGTCGAATACGGATTGGTGGATGACACAATATGTCTTCGATTTTGGGTTCTAAGACATTCACAGTCACAGTTTCCTCATGATGTTTCCTTCACCGTTTTAAGAGCAGTAGTAAATAAATTACACAAAGTAAAATTGTAGGTCAGGCATTCAAACCCAGCCACGCGCGGCTGGGTTTGAACGCCCGACCTACAATTTGTAAGTCGGAGCCTTTACTACTTCGTCACCACCGAGTCGGAGCCTTTACCACTCCGCCACCATACTACGATGGTAGTTATGCTGCCAGGAGCCAAAATGTAAAGAGAGTCAGGACTGGTGACGCGGGAGTAAGCGACATACAGTTGCCCGCGTAAGAGACAACTCGTCCTAAAGTTGACACCTGCTGCACTCAGTGTCTGCCCCTGCGACTTATTGATGGTCACCGTGAAGCAAACACTCACGGGGAACTGTACGCGCTTGAACTGGAACGGGAAGTCATGAGGTCCAAATACTGCCACGCCTACGCCACAATCCGTAAGAATTTTTGCTTCAATGGTGTGTCTGTGCAGCGAGATGACTTTAAGACGGGTCTCGTTACTGTACTTTGGAAGAGATAGGTTCCGAAGATGCATAATCGGGACTCCAACTTTCAGCTTGATGGTATGCGCTGGAAGTCCACTTGCTGGCTGGGAGTTCAAAAATTCCACGTGATAATGTGTGGCGTCATCTTACTCGACGACAGTGTTTATTGAGGTATAGACCACTGCATTTCCCTCAATTTCCGAGAGAATGTATTCGTTAATTGCTGCAGCCTGATCATTTTTGGACGTGAAAATGGCCCGCTAACACACCCAAGAATTCTGCTGATGCGGTAAACGACTGATGTCCGTACACACAGCGAATGAATTCTTCTAAGCTGGCTAACACTATATCGAGAGACTCTGGTAGCACCTCCTGTCCACCTCTCTCGCGGTGGGCTTTGACTTGCAGCGGACTTTGGCAGAGGCGTATCCGGGCGATCCGTAGCGAAGAAGATTGGCAGGCAGTCGCCTTCTTCTGCGAAGCACTAATGCTAGCGGCTAAAAAAGAGGGTCGACTGCATCAGGCAAAAGCAAAGGCGCTCAAGCCGCAGGGTTCTGTCCTCGGCCTCAATTGCCTTCCTATTGGCCATCGTACAATCATCCCATACGATCAGATAGCAATCCTTAAGCACGTGTCCGCTGTTACGTGACACACCACAAACAGGCGTTTTGGCGCTCTCTAAATTGATGAGAATTTGAACATGACATGTGCTGTCTTGCCTTGCCACTCGGAAGCAGTGTGGCAGCGATTTCCGACGACGCGACAGCAAAAGCAATATTGCCTTGCCTTTGACCTCTGCAAGTATGCCATGTTTTTCCTGTTCCAATAGGAGCAACCCAAGAAAAACATTTTGCTCTGGTTTTGCACAACGCTTTCAAGGTTGGTGTCATAAATTTGTTTTGGCTCTGAAGAGAGCTCTGTCTCAGCGTTATACTCTCGATTTTCATAGTCTTGATGCAGTGATGATTGGGGAGCTGGTAATCCATATTCGATCAGTGGATTGCCGCTGATAGAAATATCCACATCTTGAAGTGAACTGAGACAGGTGTCCAGCACACGATACCACGCCTCAAATTTCGCAGAAAATCTTCAGACAGATGATGGCGATATTTCAATGAACATAACTTTTTTGTAATACTGAACACCGCATTTTTTTTTAATAGTCTTGCTCAACTCTGCTCAAGATTTTGAGGGTTTTTTAGGCTTGAATTTTTTCAAAACGAACTATACCCTGCCCTAATTATATTGCCCTGTGCGATAAGACCGCCCATTGTACACTTAGTTTTTGTATTTGTATATCCTGCCCACATTATGAGGTGTACAGTATAGCTTATAATAAATAAATAAATAATATACGATACCACTTCCAGAGTCTCCTAGAGAGGAGGCCTGTGTCCCAGCAGTGGGAACGTTGAAAGGCTGATGATGATGATGATGATGACCACTTTTCGGAAGAAAATGCATAATGTGTATTTCCATCTGTGAATTTTAAGAATAGCTAACTACTAACCTTGCCAATATGATCAAATTTAAATTATTAATGTACAAAAATTGTTAACATGTTATTTGATTTGATTTTTATGAAATCAAATAGATGGCGCTGTTTTAAAATATACTACTACATTCAACTATGTTTCTCTGCCCAAGTTACTTAAATGGCGTAGTTTTTATAGTGTAAAGCCAGATAATAGCATGACTTACTCAAAAACGACATTTTATTATGCGTTGTTAGATTAAACACTGTCACAGAATGCGTAAGAAAAATAAATATTCACAACTCCTCCCCCGTAAGTGATATCGTGATAATATGTAGCCTATAATTGTTGGCCCATCCTTTATTCATGTAAAATTTGAAGATAATCCATGCAGTATGTTTAAATATATCCAAGTAAGTTTTTGAGTTTAGCCTGGACATACAGACAAAAAGACAAAAATTATAAAAACTATATTTTTGGCTTCGATATCGATTGTAGATCACTTCCCAAGTATTCTTTAAAAAAAATATTTATTGAACAGTTTTGACTTTCCTATGATCTTATTATAATTACCTAATGTATAGATTATTCGTAAAACTCTTTAGTTAAGTCCCAAGAGGACACAAATTTCCGTACAACTGTTGTCATTTAGTTGTGCCTGTAATTACGGTAGTCGAAAGGTAAAAATAATATTATTTTGTTAATGTAATGTTTTCGTTTGTACTAATTTGAGTCAGTAGATGTCGTTGTATGTATATAAATAACATTGAAACGTTATTTAAAATTAGGTTGCATTGCAAAATAAATCCGTTAGACCGTTAGAATAAGAATAAGATATTTCATATAAACACGGAGAACGCAGTTTCACCATTAAAGAGATGAACAATTTTTTTAAATTACATATTAAATATTAACCCACATTTTTAGTAAACGAACCAACCACTACCTAAGATATTTCCCTAAAAATAAATAAGTAACAATAATTGCTCTGTTTGGGCTTCTTTTTTTTTCATTTCTAATTCCCAGCTGTGAGTAAATTCGACCGCACAGTAAGACTAAGAAAACTTGAACACATGTCGTGAGATTTTGAGGGTTTTTTGGAAATTACATTAAAATTTGTCAAAACTAATTATCGATACAACTGTTATGAAGAAAATGCACCACCATCTATGAATTTTAAAAATAACTAACTGCTAACCTTGCCAACATAGTCAAATTTAAATTATTAATTTCCAAAAAGTGTCAACACGCAACTTTTTTTTTTTTTTTTATTGATTTTAGGTTCGCGCTTGACCACTATCTCACCTGATGGAAAGCGACGATGCAGTCGACGATGGAACGCGCTTACCTAGAAGAAACCTATTCACTCTTGACTTAAAGATACCCGGATTGTAGCTATCAGGAAACACCGACTGATTTGATTTTTGTGTAATCTCATAGATGGCGCTGTTTTAAACTTGTCTTTATACTACTATTTAATTAAATTTTATTAATATTTATTAAACTATGTTTTTTTTGCCCAAATTACGTTGTTTTAAAAAAATAATAATGGGAATCTTTAATATTTACTTAAATAAGATTACGTGACAAGTTTCAAGTTAATTAACTCAAGGAATAAGATTTTCCCATACAAACTTTAACATCCCCTAAATCTTGCAGTGGGGGTACTACTGAAAAAATAAATATGCCATCCTTGATAACTAATTTAGGGTAATGTTTGTGCTAAGTTTTGAGTCGATCGGCCCACGGAAAAAAAAGTTACATCCATTGCACCATTTAAATTCAATATTGCTTACCTCCCATAACTTACGGCGTGATAATATGTAGCCTAAAGCCATCCTTGGTTTACAAGGAACATTTTTGCTGAATTTCAATTCAATCTATCCAGTATTTTTGGCGCCAACCCGTACCATAGGCACAGACAAACAGACAAACAGACAAAAATTCTAAAAAGTCACTTTTTGTCATCAGTTACGTTTTTCTAACAAAACCCACTTATTTTTTCCAGAAAATTCTCAATGTACAGTTTTTCTTTCGTTACTGTTTTATTATATGTATAGATAATTACTAAACAGATCTTCATTATAATTATAATGAAGATCTCATCTACAGAAGTTTTTGGGACTTTTCAAAAGACGCTTATGTTACGAAATAATGACTAAGTTAATCCAATATTTAGCTTAAGGTAGGCCTTCCCGTCTCGCCTATCGTCCACGTTTACCATGGTTCAAAAGCGTGGTTGTGGTTCAAAAAGATATAAAGCAATCCAATTTGGTATTTGATGCAAAAGTAATGCCAAAAACGAGAGATAGCACCTGAAAACTCTATTGGCATTCAGTAATTCTACGATTTGCTCGAATGTTTCACCAAACTTGTTCCAGGAAATACGTGTTTTTATTAAACCTTAAAGGATGTTTTTTTAAAAAAAAGACAACATTTAGAATCTCGATTAAATGCGCTAAGTATATAAGTAATTTTTAATAAAGGAGTTTATTATGGAGAGTCAAAGTTCACGTAAAATAGCAGATTTTCAGACGTCTTTACTGGATAACTCACAAATTTACGTTTTGATTTCTATAGAAGCCTCGATAATATCCACGAAATATCTGTGTATTGAAAATATCTGAAGAAAGATGTGTAATCTACATCTACACTATCTACACTAATATAATAAAGAGGTAAAGTTTGTTTTTTTGTTTTTTTATTTTTTTGTTTGTAGGAGGTAATCTCTGGAACTAATGGTTCGATTGGAAAAATTGAAGCTATAATAGAAAGCTGCTTTACTCCTGAGTGACATAGGCTATAAATTATTTATATTACATGGATATTAACCGAGCTATCACAACTTTTGTCTCACAAATTTTCCGCGGACGAAGTCGCGGGCAGAAGCTAGTAACATAATAATCACGTAAGAGTGGTTATATGGAAATGTAAGTCGGGTCGGCCGCTCTTAAGGCTATTACGAGCGTTTACGACGAGTTTTTAACGCGATTTATTTAGCAACTTAAACTGAACTACTCAAGGGAAACATTACATCTCTTCTAATGTGATGTCGTTATTATTTCAAGGCTAGAGTGAAAATATGCTCCTAATAAACTAGTGCGCCTCACCATCAACGATTCCCTTTGATTAAACAATGACCGATCTCAGTCCCTTTGATTAAACTTGAACTAGTGCTTACTAGTTTATAAAAAGTTGATACGAAAGATAAATGATAGATAAAACAAAAGATAAAATTGCATTAAAAACTCCCGCATCCGGGACAGCCTTCAGGTCCGTGACATAGCGGATAAACTGCAGGAGGGTCGCTTACTCTGGTATGGCCACGTTTTACGAAAACCGGCAGACTACGTGGGTAACAGATGCCTCACCATGCCGCCTCCGCCGGGACCCGGAAAACGAGGAAGGTCTAAGAGGCGTTGGATCGACGTCGTAAGGGACGATATGCGTGCCAATGGACTTAAGGCAGAGGACACGAAAGACCGAGCGAAGTGGAGGCGACTGCGTTGAAAGCGGACCCCGGGCACCGAGGTGACAGCCAAGGTGTGCAACCGGGACGGTCGCTAAGATGATGATGATGATGGCTTTCCTTAAAAAGGATCATTGTACACACCAATATGAACAACTTTTACTATGAGACTAACCCAAACATCACGAAAAAAAAAAAACTCGCTGCTCCATAGATTTTCACAATACTTGACAAAATTTATGGAGCAGCGGGTTTCTCTTTTTGAGATTTTAGTTTGGTCTCATTGTTAAAGTTGTTCATTGATTCGTCTAATGAGATGGAACGGGGATCTAAAGTTTATGTGGAAGAAGAAAAAGCTAGTGAGTTGTAAGTGTTCTAAATAACAAGACTTTATTTTACGTATATATTTTTTTCAATTGCAGTTGCAAGTTTCTTTCTATTTTAATCATATTAAAAAACTGCAGTTGCAACTTTAGCAAGTTTCAACATTTTCTTTTTTAATTTGTCAACGTAACTTCTCGGGACTTCTTTTTAATTTACTGTTTAATGAGAGATGGCAAAGCTACCTCGCTTAGCTTAGCTTAGCTTCGCTTGCCCTACATCTGCTACTGGCAGTCTAGAAACTGTTTGTTAAAATCTGATCAGGGTTCAAACGATTTTACTTCTTTGAGCTTCTACCGAAACAGTTTTACAAACACCTAATTTCTCAGTATTCGTAGGTTGTATGCCTTTTCGAAGAAAAAATGTGTTATAATGGTGAGATCGGTTTTAATAAACAACTGTTTATGAACCATTGGTAGTTCTCTGGTACCAGCCCTCCTTTTGTACAGCCAGCGGCGAAAGTGGTTGGATAGTTCAGAATAAAAATAGCGTGAAGCGCGAAATGAGGCCATCTAGCGTAAAATCAAATTAACATATTGTTATCGATAACATTACAATTTATTGTTACTAGATGGCGTTGCTGTGTCTTAATTGCTTTGTTAATACTTCTTTTTTTATAGTTTCTTTTTGTTTCTACAAAGATTGAAATAATTTATAATTTATTTTTAAAAGAAATTAATAAATTAAAAATATTCAAATTGAGTATCATTTTACAAATATCTGATTGTCTATGTGTTAGTTTTCAAACTTGAGAGGGTAGTTTAATATGAATTTATGAATAATAATTAATTAGTGGGTAGAATAAAATAGAATAGAAAAACATTTATTCAATTCAGACAGCACAACATTTATAAAACACGATAAAAAATAACAACCAAAAATTAAATGGTACGCTGAGCGGGTAGTTTCAATAATACTTAGATCTAAGACTTGTGACTAAGCACAATGGATTGTTTGCTAAGTTAATTTCGATTAACTCCTTCGAGTTCTTTTTGTTAGATTTTATTTTTAATCAGGTTATTTTATAAACTTATTTTAATAATGAGTATGAATTCACAATAAATATATAGTGATAAGAGTAACAAGGGAAAACGTCTCAGAAATATGATGGACCGGTGTAAACGTAAGTAGTTTTATTTGTTATATTTAATATAAAAAAACTCCTATGATTATTATTGCCTATTATATATTTCTGTTTTATTGTTGCAGAGAAAAACAGTAGCTGTATGAGTGCCAAGGATACGACGATTTGAAGAAGAGAGTTCTTTGAATAATTAAGATGTTGCAGTGACAAATCATGGTAAAGGAGTACGAATAAAATGGATTTCTGCTAAGAAAATGGTTTATTCAACACAAGCGTTGACACTGTCCGTCGTATTCTTTATGATGAAGGACAAAATAGGCGTGCTCCAGATGCATTTGAGGTTCATTGTTTACAAATATAAGATAGTATTCGTGGTTCAAATTTGTATATAAATTTAAATGATTTAATGCCTTTCCAAATACAATCTGTCATTGACCAAAATGGTGATTATACGATTTACTTACTTAATATTATTTACTGAGTACTTATTTTCTGTAGCTTATTATATGTGTTTACCCAGATAAGTAAAACATACATTTGATATTTGCTTATCTTTTAATCCTTTTGACCTTTGTGATAAAATTATTTAGTTTCTTATTTATTTTTGTTAAGGTGGAAGCTTCAATCCTCTTTCCAATTAGGGAAACGAATAATATAAATATAATGATAATTAAAATAACTATTGTTATTATTTAAATAAATATAATAAATTATATATAATGTTATTTGATGATCAATAAACTGACTGATAAATTTTAATAATAAACTGTAAGAAATATATATTTTTTTAATAGTGCCTTTTTATTTTGGTGGGCCAGTTTATCTGCTTTTTCTCTCTGTATAGTACTAACTTGAATTATAAATTACAAATAATTAATTTTCTTTGTTAATTTTGATTCAATATTTCTACGGCTTTCTCACATAACAAAATCACAAAAAGTCGAGGTTTGAACTCAGGCTCACTGATTCACACAGCGTCACTGCTTAACCACTAGGCCATCATGAAACTAATTTCTGCAACGAAATTATGAACTACAATCAGTTTTTGACGGCAATAATGACTCATGTGTGTCTATTTTTCGCCAAATTAAACGTCAAGTTTATGCTTTGTGAGATTGCGTCAGGTCGCCACTTAGCTGTGAAGATACCAACGCCATCTAGTTTAACATTAGAAAACTTGAGCTCTTCGGTGCTTCGCTAACGTGCAAAGGAATATAGGTACTAAGGTACCCAGGCACTTTTGCAGCTCCTTGTACATGGAAAATCAAAATGATGATCAAATGATGATTTTCCATGTACAAAAGTATCTGAAGAGTGTCAGACTTTTACTGACTTATATCCACAGTGTTCCTTTAGTTACCCGTTACGAGGGCTACTGTAACTTTTTCGAATATTTAGCAACGCTAGCGGTCATTGGTTTTAATTAACCCCGTTAATTTTTCTGAAACCACGAAAAGATGTATGCGAAATTTTAGGGTTCAATGGGAAGTATCCTATGAATTTTGATTTCCTTGTGAGTGACAAAATATAAATTTTTGCATTATCTTTGGTTTTCATTGAGTTAGAAGTCTAATTTGTTCACCACTTCAAGAGACCTCAGACGTAAATAATTGGTTACAATTTCAATTCGAATTATCTCCAAGCATTCTCGAGATAAAGTTTCTTGACAGACAGACGAACAAAACAGTGATTCTATAAGGGTTTCTTTTTTTTTCTTTTTAAGGTACAGAACCCTTAAAAGAAAACGCCTCAAGGAGTTTTCAGCAAATGTAGAGGCCAAGCCTACTGGGGCCCCAGTCCAGTTCTTTGAAAGGAAGGTCCGACCCTGGTATTAGGCCAAAGAAGCATAGAGGCGAGTCGTTTAGTCAGGAAGAGTCTGCCATTGTTTCCCACTTCGCCCAAGGGTGGTATTCGTCATTAGATGGTTTTTCCCATCATAAAAAACTCTAAAAATAATAAAAGGCACAATATTACGTTACAAGAAAGTTTTAATCATACAGCTATCAACAAGCTACCAACTTACAACTTATAACTACACCACAAATTGCCAGAGAGATAATCTAAGTAGAACAGCAACTTCTATAATCTCTTTACATTTAATATCATGCAAGTCCAGAACTAATTATGAACTTTAAACATGGAGCTAGCTTTTATTAGTAATTTTGATGTAGAAAGTCAAAGATCATACGCAGCTTTGTGAAAGATAAAGTATATCATTATGTACGAAATCTTTGAAGGACTTGCGTTCATCGTCGATCAAATCATTGTTCATTATGTGAAATACTGGTTAGAACTATTAACCTGTCAATAATAATAAAAAAAATATTTGTGGTATATACAAAATTGCAGTTTGTCGAGTTATGTGATTACGAGTATAAATCTATGGAGCAGCGAGTTTTTTTTTGTGATTTTTGTGTTGGTCTCATAGTAAAAGTTGTTCATACTCGTATTAATGTGCACAATAACCCTGTTTAAGGAAAGCCCATTTGTCGTATCAACTTTGCACAAATAGACCACAAAGAGAATCCTTAATCAAAAAACTTAAATTATTGGATATACTTTATACACTTTGGTTCTCCAATCCAACCTTGGATCTTGGGCACAGAAAAGAAAACGTACGCAGAAAAGATGGCTGCTGGAGCAGAAAGAATTAAATCCAAGAGAAAAGTTCTGGAGTAGCGACCGCGTACCGGAATACGAAGCGTCCAACAGTGGACGTCTTCCAACTGAAATAATGATGAAGACTTTATACACGAACGAAATGAGTATACTTATAAAAGACAAGGTGTTATTAAAATAAGGTGAACTAATCTGACAAGAGACAATTTATTTATAGTGACCTGCCCCAGTTTCGCACGGGGGTGGTAGAAATCTTTAAAAAAGAAATCGCTTTTCCCTACTATAATATTATAATGAACTCAAAATCTCGATACGGTTGTTGTCTAAATGTCTTCAGAAGATTCTGCAATACAATTTGACAGACATGTCAGTCTAGTAGTTAGACCCTGACTGTTAAGCCAGTAAATTATTTGTGTGATGAACACGATCATTTGTATTCATTACCTGTGTCTGGGTGTAATTTGTGTATAATATGTATATGTATAAATATAGAAATATGTATGTATGTTTATCAGTTGTCTAGTACTCATAACACAAGCTCTGCTTAGCTTGGGACTAGGCGGCATTGTGTCATAGTTATAAAAAGAAAAATAGACAGACACAGTGAAGGACTTGGTTTTGTAATACATAACAATACATAACGTAAACAAAAAGTAACTTAAAAAAAGAGACCTTGGTACATAGACACAATAGATCTTTATTAAAAGCTGTATCCAAGAGACTCTCGAGGACATGCCTACAATAACTAAAGATTATATACTAACGAAGGAAGACAGACAAATTGAAGTAAATTGAAGAGTAAATCTACTCAATCAAAATTAGAGCCATCGGCAGCAAACGAGAGCGAAGGCGACAAAAATAACGAAATAAAGTAGCCAAGGTTATTGAATAAAACTATAGTAAGAAATTTTTTTTTGATAAAGTGATTTTTCCTGAAATTATACAGCTACGTCCTAATAAAACTAGAACTACTATTATAAAAATAAGGACCAAAATGGCTTGCTGGATTTTGAAAGATGAAATATTTTGCTGTAGCTATTTTCTTTCTACAGCAAAATATTTCGTCTTAAGTAGATAATAAGAATTATTTTTTTTATTTCTAGCCCATACTGTCCGACTGCTGGGAAAAGGCCTCCCTCCATTCCTTCCAGGGTTCTCGGTCTTGAGCCCCTTCTTGCCAATTCTTAAAGAAGGCATCCAAGCCGTCTCTCCTTCTTGGTCTGCCGCGACCCCTAATAATTTACTTATATTTAAGGCTAGAGTGAATAGCATCATCAGATGAGAATTGCTTCATGCGAAAGCGTATTACCGGGGCCCTGTGATCAAGGCAAGGAAGAAACGGGGTAGGTGGTTTAGTCAGTAAGAGTCTGACACTGTTTCTCGCTCATCATTGGATGATTTTTGCCTACCACAAAAAAAGTGAAACTAATTTATATTTATAAAAAAGTCACCGTCTATATAATTTTATAACAATAACTTCTGACAGTATTCAAAAAATTTCCGACACTCCAGCCCATCAAAATTCTCTGCCCTTTACAAAATATTATCCGAACAACTTAATCCGACACAGCTTCGCCGTCTAATCTCGAAACTTTTCAATTAGTAAGTTCAGTGCTTCGGAAAGTGGTTCCAACTTTCTTTGGACCATTAAAACAGTCTTTTAGAATCGCCACAGTATAAGTTTTAATGTCCCTACGGATTCTCTTTGTGCCGGTCGGTTCAGTGTGCAAACAAAAAATTGGACAAGTGCTACCTCAGTGAATATTTTAAAGCTTCCGTATCCAAGTAACGTATATTTTTGTTTCAAAGTGCAGAGTTTTAAGTGTTTGGACGGAATTTGTAAATGCGATTTCTTGTGGGTGGTCTTAAGTGGTTTTTATCTTATTATTATCATCATCTGTCCCACTTCTGGGATTCGGCCCTCCTCTCTAAGAAAGGGAATGGGTCGTAATTTACCACGCTGGCCCCGTGCGAACCAAAAATTCGAAGATATGTGACATCTACCAAGATGTCACATATCTTCGAATTTTTGGTTCTAGGACATGCCAGTTTCCTCACGATGTTTTCCTTCACCGTTTTGAGAGCAGTGGTGATGAAATAAATTACATAAAATTATGCGCGTGTCTGAGTTTGACCCCCTAACAACTTACAATGTAAATCCTATTCAACTTACAATGTAAATCGTACAGTAGTTTCTTGACTACCAATGACTCAGAATGAGAAACAATGCTCCAATCAGACGCCCACGGAACCCTAACATCGTTAGATAGTGCGGACATCCTGTGGAAACAATGGTAATACCCACAGAGTATAGAATCGACTAGAGACCATTTTGTTAATACTTCTACTGTCTGGAGTTAGTGTTTCGTCTCATCGTTCATACCGCATCGTACATTGGACTAGAACAGCGTGTCTGCTGTGGTCTTTCTGCCTTCAGGGTTAGAGCGAATATGCTCTTAATAAACTGGTGCTTCTCATCATCAATGATTGCATTTGTAGCGATCTAAAGTACTCAATTAAAAGAATATATTATCTATGCATGAAGCTGAATTAGGTGTCATTCATGTTGCTTATAGAACAATACAGGGCTGATTAAAAGAACTAAACAATAAAACATCTTTTCTACCACTCCTTCTTTTTTACTTAGTGGGAGCTTTGATGTGGCTTAAATCTACCCTTGCTCTTTTCACACACATTAAGACCCCTAAACATTACTGTTTACCATCAAGCTGTATCGCAGTCAACCACGCTTTACAGTGGTTACATCAATAAAAAAAAAATACTGATATACAGGCATTATACTGAACCGCACTTCTTTTGATAAAAGTATATTATTATTTCTAAGTAAAAGAAAATATTCTTGATACTTCTGTAAGCATTGTTTTTGTTTTACAAAGTTTTTCCGCTTTATTCGTGTCTGGTAAATGAGGACAAAATGTTATGTTAACTTTTAATGTCACGGGTCGTCAATATTTACTGTCGAAGATTTGAAAGTTGTCAACTACGAAAACTTAGAGACTTGTTGTGATGTGTAAATAAAGATAAAGTAAAAAAAAATATATAAATAAAGTGACAGTTTTTTCTCATGAGGATTGACACAAACTACTTAGTGCCATCTGCTAGTATACTGCTATACTTTTTTTGCTATTGTGTTGTGAGGTAAAGAAAAAAGGTGCTTAAATCATCATCATCATCATCATCAGCCTTTCAATGTTCCCACTGCTGGGACACAGGCCTCCTCACTAGGAGAGGGAATGGGCCATAATCCACCACGCGGGCCCTGTGCGGATTGGTGGATGTTACATGTCTTCGAATTTTTGGTTCTAGGACATGCCGGTTTCCTCACGATGATTTCCTTCACCGTTTTGAGAGCAGTGGTGATGAAATAAATTACACAAAGTAATGCGCCTGGCTGGGTTCGAACCCGCGACTACAACTCGTAAGTCGGGGCCGTTACCACTCGGTCACCACTGCTCAATTTTTTGGAGTTTGACATTTTAAGTTGTCAAATCGTAGTCTAAGATTAAAAAACTAACTATAGGCAAATATGGAGGATTGTTTAAAAGAGCTACCTTGGCCCTGTGACTCAGGGCTATCTGTAAGGACTATATACTCGTACGTCATGAGATTTTAGTCATTAAAACATGATATTTCTTCTCGTTACATTCAAAAAGAGTTATTTAATTATTTGCCATTCAAAACAAAATTAGAAAATAACAAAGGGGAGAAGAGGACCTTTAATTTTACAGGGCTTGCGGACGCAATTGTTAGCTCGCAGTCCGGACCAAGCCCTAGTCGTCGAAGGCTCATAGTATTCCAAGCGCGGCTCAAAGAAATGTCAGCAAAAGTGAAAGACCCCAGCAGGGTCGAAGCCTACGGGAGCCATGCATTGTGCGAAAGAGAACTTTGGTACTTGGAACGAAGGCAAAGGAGAAACCGAAGTTGGTTTTAGTCAGTAAATTTTGATACGCTCTTAAACTTCGCCCAAGAGGCTGAAATGTCATTGGATGATTATTAAAAACAATCTTCTCATTTCACAATAAGTTGTTTAGTAATGCCATCTTCAGCTTTTTTATGGTAGTTTAGTAAAAATCATCCAATGACGAATCCCGCTCTTGGGCGATGCGGGAAACGTATCCGACTCTTACTGACTAAACAACCTACCCCGTTCTTCCCTTGCCTTATTCCCAGAGCAACGGTGTAACATGCCATCTTCAGCTGCGGCCGCTGTGGCGGTTTCTGTATTCTATGGCAGTTCCATTGGGAATTCTGTTTTATGTACTGTTCTTAAGGAAACGACTTTATCTTGGAAGGTGGAAGGTGAAAAGTTTTGATAGTTTCTACGGTAAACACTTTTAGTTATTCGGAAACTGGTTACATCATGGAGAGTTTTATTAAAGGCTTAGGGAAGTTTATTGCTTGTCATATTGTTGATCGTAGGTCCTGTCTTGAGCAAGCGTAGTGATTAATACTCAAGAATTTTCGGAACAAAAGTTTTTTTTTTCTTGCTGTATCAAATTTGGAGTTTTTCTCGCTATAGGCGGAGTAACAGAGAAACTGTGACAATATAAATTTATTATTGACTAGCGTTTGCCTGCGGATTCACTCCCGGTAACAGAAAAATACCGCTAACCACTCAACCGATTTTGTGCAAGTTTCAAATAAACTATCTACTAAATAGTCCAAAAAAAACCTAATATAACTTCCTAGAGCCTAATAAGCTTTAAATTTTAAAGTAAACTAACACATTGTGTAAAAACAAGGTATTACCAACGAAAAATTGACGAATTCAATCGGGGCATTGGCAAATTCTTTGCCAAATAAAAAGTTACGAACAGCCATTAGCAAATATATTAACGTAGTCCAAAAAAGAGGGAAATTTATTAAGTAATATTGTTTTACAAATGTTGTTTCACAATATTTACAATAGGTAAATAAAACCAAAACCGGAGGTGTAAAAAGTATTACCCATGAAAGGGTTACACCATTAAATCGACTGTCTTATATTTGAAACCACAACAATGCTTCATTGTAATACAGAATGCTATTGATATGGCAAATACCGAATAACTTGTATTTTGCGTTTACACACATATTGATAAGTATTAATGAATATTAAGCTAGTTATTACGCGTAAATCCTAAATTCTAGTTACATCTCTGTATTAATATTGCCTGGCTTTGGAATTGTAGGTATTTCAATAATATGACTATGTTTACTAGTTAATCCTTTACAACTGTATTTGGATAGACTAGAAGCCGGCCCCAATATGGTTGGGAGAAATCCGAATCATCAACTGTTCAACATACAATATAATGTTCTCAAAGAGATAAACGTTTTCTATTCTTTATTTATTACTATGACTTTTTTAAACCACTTGAAAAAATAAGGTTCTCCTTTTGATTTGTATTCGCGATTATCTCGCGTTTGGCTGAACCGATTTTGATCGTCGCCCTTTGTATGTATCTACAGCATTATGCTGAGCGGTCGTTTTGCGTGAACGTAGCAGCTTTGATACCTGCTGGCGCTATAGATAATTTCTGAGAACCACACCCGCGGTCCTTTAACGCAAAAAGTGATGCAAAACATACATTTAGTTTTTGCTTAGGGCTCCAGAGTAAAAAAAATGGTTTGATACAATATTTCCGTATTACAGTATTAATAGTTAAATTATGTAAGGACAAAAACCAATAAGCCTATTCAAAAACAAAATATAATTGTATTGTTGGAAGAAGACTAGATAGATAGATATACTCTTATTGTAGGTACACCATAAAACAACTTGGTACATTAGGACACTTAAAATTACTACGATGTTACAATGGGCAGTCTTATCCCTAAAAGCGATTTTTAAAGACAACCTTTGGATGGATTTGACAGAGGAGAATGATATACGGGTAGTAGATACACTAGCTGAGTAGATGACTGGAACAAAAAGATAAAAGCCAAGTTAAATCATAAAGATTTTAGCACTGATTCACGGCAGAACAAATATCCTACGAAATGAAATTAATTATAGTGAGAAAAACTGTAACCAGACAATAACTGTCTATGATTGATTGCCTGCTAATTACATTTCCCCGAATTGTGTGGTCTAGTTCTGTCTGGATTGTTTTTGGATTAATGAACAGACCATTTATCATTTACTAGCTTCTTTGTATTTTTTTTATGATAGGTAAAAATCTTCCAATGACGAATCTCGCCCTTGGGTGGAGCAGGAAACGGAGTATCAGACTCTTACTGACAAAAAAAACAATCCTACCCGTTCCTACATTGCCATACATACTAAGACCAGAGCCTTTCTTTCAGACACGAAACCTTGGTCCCAATTGGCTTCGACCCTTCAGCAGGGTCCCTTCGGCTGCTAAAAACTCCTTGATGCGCGCGGTCCGGACGATTACCAGACGACCGGACAGCGAGCCACCTAATGTTGGCCGTCCGCAAGCCCGCGCCTACGGTGAGCTTATTTGTACTAACATTTTTGGCAAAGTGAAAGTATAAAATTATCCAAGAGAATATACAAGCGGAACACAGACCAGAGGGTCATGGCCATCGAGATGGTACGAGGATATCGCACGGTCCCACAAAGTGGCGAGACTCCTAGCAGGCTTGGACCACTATCTCACGTCATGGGAAGCGATGATGTGGACGATGGATCACGCTTGTCTAGAAGCAGCCTATTCACTTTTTTGCATACGTTGTAATAGACGTCTGTACGATTTGCACATGAAGATGCAAGATCAAGGTGAAGCTCAGAGATCTCTCGTGCCGGACCCTAGTACAAGCCATGATCTGGAGCGTGGAAGTAAGGCAAGCGCAGTTCTTCGAAATAATAATGCTAGTGAAGAATGTGGCTGTTGCATACATTGTTTTTATGCCATTATGTAGACGCATCGCTACGAAAGGATTATAAGTATTTTTTGTATATTTTATGTATTGTTCATACTATTGGGTCTCAAGCCTCTTCACTACGAGAGGCAATGGCCATAATAAACCACGTGACCTCAGTACGGGTTGGTGAATTTCACATGTCTTTAAATTTTTGGTTCTTTATACATGCTGGTTTCTTCACGATGTTTTCTTTCACAGTTTTGAGAGTAATGGTGATTTAATAAATTACACAACGTATGCGCTTGCTTAGGTTTGAACTCGTGACTTACAAATCGCAGCGGAGCAGCTACGAAAGACGTTGATAAATTAAAATAAACATAACAAAAAATTAACACAAGAGCAATATAAAATTTTATTGATTTAGCCCTTAATAGTATTAGTATAACTTTGTAAACAAAACTTACATTTCAGACACAAACATATTACCCGATTTGTTGACAGCTAAAACCATCTTCTAATATTACTTCCATACTAACTGAACACAGACAATCTTTATTTTAAAAATACACTCACTCAATAAATAAAGTAAGAAACACTGCTTTGATCCGAATACGAGTATAAACACAAATGTGAACGAGATTTGCCTCGGGAGTCGTATACATTTTCGTGTTGAAGAAAATAAAACTAACCAACTACCGCCATGACATTTTTGTTATACACTTTCGCTAATATTTTTCACTGGAATGGAAACCTCTTATTTATACGAACTGTTGTTTCAAAGGGGTTTGAAACATGTAGTCCAAGAGCTACTGAACCCTGGGAGTAACGGTCGCCCTGTAAGGTTAGAAATTTGTATACTTACGATTTATGGCATTCTAAGAGCAACAGCCATGACCTGGCAGGCGTCAGCCCTGCACAAGTATATGACAGATCAATTAGAAAATGCACAACTGATGAGGAAAAAAAACTTTATCCTGTATGCTTAAAATTTTTATATGTTTTCAAGTAAACGTCTCAGAGTAAATATGTACAATGCCAGGCGATTTTGAACAGCATAAGACCTTGACAGGCGAGGGGAAAGCTGCTAAGGGCGTGTGAGTAAGAGGTGTTGCGTGAACACATACAGTAAATGAAATTTATTTTATTGGGTTTTATGCAATCTACATTATTTTTAACCGACTTCTAAAAAAGAAGGAGGTTATCAATTCGGATGTTTCTATTTTTTTTATGTGTGTTCGCGCATAACTTCGTCATTTGCCAACCGATTTGAAAAAATATTTCTTTGTTGGAAAGGGTATACTTTCCGTATGGTCCCATTGTCACCAAATTGGGATCTGATGATGGAATCTTGGCAAAATCGAAAGAACTCTTCAAATTTTATAGGAAAACGTACAGTAGTTTTGGTATTTTCTATAACAAGTAAAGCATTTACGTTCAATAAGAACCATTTTACTATCTAGATCTGATGATGAAGTCAAGAGTCTGGCACCGGACCTCCATAATAAGAAAATGAAATCCTGCCGTGTTTGGGCTTGTTGGAATTGTAACGGTATGCACTTTTCAGGTTTACCTTTCACTGATAATTAAAAATTTTTTTACAAAAAAACTAAAACCGACTTCGAAAAACCCTCAAAAACACTAAAAAGTAGTCCCTATAATAAAATATATAAATTTTTTGGAGTCGGTGCCAAACTATACTGCCAAAATTTACTCTGAGACGTTTACTTGAAAAATTATAAAAAATGGATAAATATTTCTGAATTATATACAAAATTGGGATCTTCTATATGCCAAAGCTTACCGCCGTTGCTTTATGCGGTCAGTTTCCTCCTTTGCTAGCTTTATTGCTTTGCATAAGGATGCGACCGCCTCCCACCTCTCTGCAATCCAGACCATAGCCTCCTCCAAGACCCGGCGCGAGAGATAGCCGCCGCCAATCGACCCCACGAGGACACGGCTATGCGCCATAATTGTGGCGTTCCCTTTCATCATCATCTTGATCATTTCGTTAAACAAAATCCAACGAATTCTCGCCACCTTCATGTCATGTGCCTTGCACTTATTGAAATTTAATTATCAGTGATAGGTAAACCTGAAAAGTGCATATCGTTACAATTCCAACAAGCCCAAACACGGCAGGATTTCATTTTCTTATTATGGAGGTCCGGTGCCACTCTTGGCTTCATCATCAGATCTGATAGTAAAATGGTTCTTATTGAACGTAAATGCTTTACTTGTTATAGAAAATACCAAAACTACTGTACGTTTTCCTATAAAATTTGAAGAGTTCTTTCGATTTTGCCAAGATTCCATCATCAGATCCCAATTTGGTGACAATGGGACCATACGGAAAGTATACCCTTTCCAACAAAGAAATATTTTTTCAAATCGGTTGGCAAATGACGAAGTTATGCGCGAACACACATAAAAAAAATAGAAACATCCGAATTGATAACCTCCTTCTTTTTTAGAAGTCGGTTAAAAATAATGTAGATTGCATAAAACCCAATAAAATAAATTTCATTTACTGTATGTGTTCACGCAACACCTCTTACTCACACGCCCTTAGCAGCTTTCCCCTCGCCTGTCAAGGTCTTATGCTGTTCAAAATCGCCTGGCATTGTACATATTTACTCTGAGACGTTTACTTGAAAACATATAAAAATTTTAAGCATACAGGATAAAGTTTTTTTTCCTCATCAGTTGTGCATTTTCTAATTGATCTGTCATATACTTGTGCAGGGCTGACGCCTGCCAGGTCATGGCTGTTGCTCTTAGAATGCCATAAATCGTAAGTATACAAATTTCTAACCTTACAGGGCGACCGTTACTCCCAGGGTTCAGTAGCTCTCCAGCTAATGGTTTTGTGAAACAGACTAAATCCAAAAAAAAAAATCCTGCTTTGCTTTCGTTCCAGAGTCCCAAGGTTCATTTTTACATAGACCATGGCTCCTGCAGATTTCGACCTTGCTAGGCCTTACGATTTCTTAGCTAACTTGGAGTCGGTTGACAGTCCAACCGTTTTTGGCTACATATCTGTTTTACACGAAGCATCTGTCTATAAGAACTCCAAATCCTAGTTCAGTAAAACTGGTAACTGGAGGTCAGATAGACAATCACCCAGTGACAGTACGATACTCAATGTAAAGGCTGGCAGACTTTCTGATGTCAGACTACCTTTAACGGCTGTAAAAGATTTACTAAATTGTGCTACAGAATTGTTTATGTAACTTGCTGCGACTCTGAAATGCAAAAAGTAACTAAAGAAACAGAGGTATAGTCTCTCTCTCGCCCAGTCGTGGGTGGGAGATAAATTTGCCAGCTTAGTTCATTAAGCCCTAAGAGGACACCGATGATTGCACACCTATTTTCTTTTAATTCTGTCTGTAATTACGGTATTCGAAAGGTAAAAAAAAGTTGTATCCCAAAATCAGTCCCAAAAATCAACAGCATTTACTAAGCGGTTGCCCACCCAAATAAACCTAATACCACAATCGTTACATAATAGTGTGCCAAACGGCAGAATTGTTGATGCATGTGAAACAATACAGGCAGTTTTGTCAATAAAACTTTGCGATGGAGCGCGCGATAACCGCGCGTTGTCAATACACAACGGTGTTTAAAACAACGGATTTTATACAGGGGATAATGGACACGTTTTTATACTACGTGTTGAAAAGAGTAGGCTTTTGACACTACCTTTCCTGAATTTTAATCTGAACCGCCCGAAGTTGAATAGTATATGAATAAATCTGATTTTTTAACATAACTATTTGTTTTATGTAAAACGAGTTGAGTCGCCGAGTATTAATGGCAGCGATTTACAAATTATAGACCGCGGATTTAAATATAGGTCGCGTATTATTTTGTGTAATTAGTTTCATCACCACTGCTCTCAATACGATGAAGGAAAATATCGTGAGGAAACCGGTGTGAGGAAGACTTGTGACATCCATCAACCTTTATTGAGCCCTTGTTGTGGATAATGACCCATACTTTCTTTTAGGGCAGAGGCCTGAGGCTCAGCATTGAAAACATTATAAGGCTGATGCTATGTTGTACTAAGATGAGTAAAGTCACAAAGGCTCTAAACAAAATTACATTACACATGTTAGTAACGCGTTATAATCACGGGATTTGGTCCAAAAACATATGTATGTTTTGTTATTTTTTTCAAGTCGTATTCTTCATTACATTATTAAATAAATAAATTACTGAAGGTCATGAAGTTAAATACAATAATAGGGACACTGTCGGGCTCAGCAAAATTGGGATAGGTCACCACTTTACTTCAACCAGACGTACAGCGAGTCTGGGTAGACTCAACGTAAGTTGGGTTAAAGACATGTATAGACAGAGACAATGTAAGGGTTTACATAGCTGACATTTATACGATCCAGATCAAGAATGTCTCCTAGTCTATGCATCTATCAATAGACTGACTCAATTTGCCTACTTTAGTTTTTCCGTTCAATTACAATTTAGGTGTCTACACGGCCAAAGTGAATAGGTTCAACTAAAGCGCTTCATCATCAACGATTACATCACTACTTACCAACAGGTAGGATCGCAGTCAAGCACTAGTTACATTTCTAGCTCAAAATATTTAAATAGGGGAATTGCTTGTTGGTCTAAAATTTGTAGTCTTAACTCCAAATCTTTGACCTACGTTAGAAAAAAGCAACTAGGTAGTATACTAACGACCTAGTCAGTTGATTGTACCGACCACCCACACGGATAAGCTTCGTTTATTTTGGTTTTCATGGAAGCTAGCGTCCACCAGCGTCGCAGTGTATTGCGTTTTTTGTTTTTGTATTTCCTTGTACGGTTGGCACTCAAAATTGACGAAACATAGTAAGGTTTTCAGGTTATTGTTTTATGAATAGAGTGTAAGGAACACAGTAGTGTTGGGACAATGCTTTTTTTATTTTTGAGGAGGAAAATTATTAAATATTTTCATCATCATCATCATCATCATCGGCAACACTGAATGTGCTAGTTGCGAAAATTTGCTCCCGTTGTTTATTTAATTATTTTACTGCTTTTTCTATTTGTTTCGCTACGGTAAACCCAGTATAGTTCGAAGTAAATCAGTGCTGTTATAATTGAATAACTTTGAATGTGTTCAATACGTTTGAAAAGAAACAAAAACATTATAACGAATAAGTGTTAAAAGTGCTAATCATTCGGACTTATTCTTGTGTGCAACCGAAACTCGCGGTTAAGTGCGGAACATAAGTACTGTAACGGCTTGCGCTTGTTTGCAGCGCTACCAACACTCCGCGAAGAATTTTGACAGTTGCGTTCCAGCTACGAAAGTGTTAAGATATTAAGAATTGAAGCATTGCTTTATTATTGTTTTGGTAAGCTGCGTCTGCCTGAATAATAATATACCAAGTTGCCCCCTCACTTTGGGACTTGGTCAACAATGCCTAAGGTGCAACGTACCCCGCCTACATCCCCTAGGACGGGAGAAGCAGGACAATCGCAATCTTTTCTTGACATGTCCTCGGCCTCTAGTTGTAAGGGGACCGATGACAATGTAACGCTCAGGGTCAAAAGGACAAGCAATCCAGTTGTCCGTACTTCATGTGCATGTGGGGAACTGAAAAACGAAATTATACAGCTGTTGTCCAGTTGGAGGGCTGAATATGAACTCAAGCTTTCGGCATGGAAGACTGAGCATGATCAAGCGCTGTTGGCACTGGTTAAGGATGTCTCAGAACTAAAAAGCCAGTGTGCGGCAATACAAAAAACCGCTACTGGTATTACCGGAAATTTGCATTCTTTTAGTCAACAAGTGGGAACAAAGGTAAAGGAGCCACAAAAGACTAGAGAACCAATTCGCCACTCACACTCACCAGTCGTTCAGCCTCTGGCTGCGCCACCGAAGATCAACGCAAGCGTCTCCGCTACATCGGGGTTAGCGTCGGTAGAGCAGAAGGCAGTCGAAATTAGTCAACGAGATAATCGAAAACTCCGTACCGTTGTGCCGACGCCGGTTGCGGAAATTACGGTTAGGACGACAGACACAGACACGGACGGAAGACACAGTGGGAAGGGATGAATGGATAGAAGTACGGCACAAACGGCCCAGACATTCGCTCAGCAGTGTTTTGCGTGGAACAGCAGCGCCCGGGACCACAAATCTTGAAGCCTCAGAAAGATGGAAATACCTACACCTCTTTTATGTCAAGCAGGGCACTTCTGAAAACCAGGTACGTGATCACCTCATTAAAGTATGTGGAGCTGATGTTTGCACAGTCGAGGTGCTCAAACCCCGAGGAAAATACGCATCTTTCAAGCTGGGCGTGCCCTCAAGATTAGCTGAGCAAGTTCTGGCCACCGAAAACTGGGCAGAGGATATATGCGTCAAACCATGGCGCCGTAACTTTCGTGCCCGAAGTGATGAGACTCAGTAAGCCTTTACACACTCTTCGTGCTTCCGCCCCTATAGATCGTAGTGTCTACCTGCGCTTACTTTACCAGAATGTCCGTGGGCTTAAAACCAAATTACCTACATGGAGGTCAAGCCTATTATTGTCTGAGCATGACTTAATAGCCGTAACTGAGACCAATTTGGACAATTCAGTTGAAGATTCTGAAATGTCTAGCGGGGATTGGTTTATTTTGCGAAGAGACAGAGCAACCGCAGGTGGCGGCGTCCTGCTTGCGGCCCGCCCTGGTATCACTATGATTAGACAAGGTAAAATGGAGACAGCCTGTGGCGAAGATTTGTGGTCTATGATCTCATTTCATGGCTTAAATATTTATGTATGTGTTGTTTACATCAAGCCTACTGCTACTGACGATGACTATTTGGTGTGGTTCTGTAAGGTTGAGAGCATTATCCACAATCTGAGTGGACCTGTTATTATTTTAGGTGACCTCAATTTAAAAAGTGCATCTGTGAATGTTAATAATTATTACTGTTATTTCCTTAGCTTTTGTAATCTGACTGAGATGAATGAGGTGATGAATATGCGAGGGAGTAAGCTAGATGTAGTGTTGGCTCGGGTAGGCACCGTGGTAAGCTGCGAGCATACCGAAGGCATGGAGTTGGTTCCAATTGATCTGTATCACCCTCCTTTAGATATTGCAGTTACCATGCCGAAGCATAGAGAAGATGAAAAATTAGACCCCAGCAATATTGATCTTAGTAAAGATTGGAATTTTTGTAAGGGAGACTACACACTTTTATACGAGTGTGTCCGTTCGGCTTCGTGGCAAGATGTTCTTTGTTCCACTGACGCATCTATGGCTGCTGGTGAGTTTTATAAAATACTTTACAGTCTATTCGATGCCTGTATCCCAAAAAAAACGAGGAGGTCATCCGGTAACAGACGGTATCCAGTCTGGTTTACCACAGATATTGTGAACGACACTCGGCGTAAGACTAAACTCCATAATAAATGGAAAAAATCGCGATGTCAACTTGCATACGCTGAATTTAGTACTCTACGATCAGACCTGAAAGTAAGAACCCAGGAGGCTTACAGATTGTATTGTACTACTGTAGAAAACAATATAGGCAAAAACCCCAAACAGTTCTGGCAGCACGTCTCCAGTCTTCGATCAAAGGGTGGGTTCGAGCCGAATGTTGTACTGAATGGCGAAACTTGTTCAGGTGTCAAAGCAGCAGAGGCGTTCGCTCGGTATTTTGCCAGCGTATTTTTACCCGACGCACCTAAATTGGACCCGACAACCATAAATCTGGAAAACGAAGGTGACAATATTCCTTTACCCACTTTAATTCCTCCCGACGTCGTGAAGGGAATTGCCAAACTGAAACCCTGTAGCTCAGTTAGCCCTGACAACGTTCCAGCCTTTGTTGTCAAGGCATGTAACGAAATGTTGGCAGCACCCTTATGCCACATTTTTAATTTAGCTCTCCAAACCGGCGTGTATCCTGAACAATGGAAAACTTCCCGTGTAACTCCCATACCGAAAACCAACGATAAAACCTCAGTAGTAGAACACAGACCCATCGCTATCCTGCCAACCATTGCTAAGGTTTTCGAGCATATCATTCATAGCATTATTTACAAATACATAAATAGGTCTCTCTCTGATGCCCAACATGGTTTTCGGCCTGGTCGATCCGTAAACACGAATCTGTTGATCAACGTTGATTTTATATCCAGTGGCTTAGATAGCGGCAAACAGGTCGACGCTCTGTATCTCGATTTCCGGAAGGCTTTTGACAAAGTCGATAATGATGTCCTGTTAACAAAACTGGCTAAATTGGGTTTCTCATCCGGCTTTCTCTACTTTTTTGCTGACTATCTGCGTGACCGTAAGCAGTTTGTCCGCCATGGTTGCTTTGAGTCTAAGCCTTATTATACTCGATCGGGCGTGAGTCAAGGAACCGTATTAGGACCGCCTCTGTTCTTGGTTATGATCGATGATCTCGTCGCTAAAATTGAGCATGCGACTTGTCTACTATATGCCGATGACATAAAACTAGTCTTACGAATCCAATCGATCGATGACTGCCAACTCCTACAAAGGGATCTTGACGCCATCTACGAATGGAGCATCGAGAACAAGTTGATTTTTAATACAAGCAAGTGCCACATTATGACTTACGGTCGAGGGTCGCGACCTATCTGTTACGACTATAGGTTGGGTAGGGAAATAATTGCTCGTGTCACCTGCGTAAAAGACTTGGGTGTGACCTTCGACCGCTGTCTAACATTCAAGGATCATATTTCTGCCCTTGCAAAGGAGTCTTTCAGGCGTCTGGGTTTTGTTTTGCGCAACGCTCGAGACTTCCGTAATCCCAGGGTTATTAGGCTTCTATACACCACTCTGGTTAGAAGTAAACTCGAGGCCAGTGCCTGTGTCTGGCATCCATATACCGCGTCTAAGACGCTGATGCTTGAGAAGGTGCAGAAAACTTTCCTGAGATTTTTATTTCAAAGGTTGTTCACTTTCTTTCCTTATATGTATCCTACCAACTTCCTTTTAGGTATGCTGGGTCTTAACTCATTAGAGGTGAGAAGGGGCTTCGATCAGCTCGTAGTGGCTTGTAAAATCCTGAGTGGTCGCATTGACTGCCCTGAACTCCACAATCTCTTCTGTCGGCTGTTTGTACCCGATAAATACATTGCACACCGGCAGAACCGCCGTCACAATTTATTTGCACCACAGCCATCTAGAACTGTCGCTAGAGCTGAATCCCCAGTGTGTCGTACTCTAAGGATGCTTAATGCCTTCCTGAATGCCAACCCTGAATGTGATGTGTTTGCGGACGAATGGAATAGCCTAATACGTGTCTGCCTGGTGTTCTGTGAGAGACAGTATGCAAGGGTGTCTACTGTTCAATGTTAATGTATATCACTATGTTTATTGTTAAATTATTAATTTTAAATTATGTATTTTTTAATTATGTATTATTGAAATAATTCTATTATAATAATGAAATCAATGTTTAATCTAATCTTCTATACCAATTTTATGTATTATTATTTTTGTAATTTTTTCACACTTCCATGTTAATTAATGTTATTGGGCTTGTACCGTTTTAATTAACTATAAATAAATAAATAAATAACTAAATAAATCATCCTAGCGGTAGTCCCGGTTGCCAACCGTGGCTTTCACCTCGGTGCCCGGGGTCCGCTTTCTTACTAAGACGCCTCCACTTCGCTCGGTCTTTCGCGTCCTTTGCAGTAAGCCCATTGGCACGCATATCGTCCCTTACGACGTCGATCCAACGCCTCTTAGGCCTTCCTCGTTTTCCGGGTCCCGGCGAAGGCGGCATGGCGAGGCATCTGTTACCCACGTAGTCTGCCGGTTTTCGTAAAACGTGGCCATACGAACGTAAGCGACCCTACTGCAGTTTATCCGCTATGTTCAACATATTTCCCACCATAAAAAAGCCCATAAAAGCCGTACACGATTGGTAATCACATCACATTTTATAATGTTAGTATGATGTGATTACCAATCGTGTTTTTAATTACCATATTACATCTTTTCAATCAACTTCTACAGCAATTTAGTTAACATCACTCAAGGCCAGCGAGATACATCTCGTATTTCCTCCATTACACCAAGACCCGGAAAAATCCAGCTAATAAACAAAAGCGAACCATTGAGCCTCGCATCTTGCTTTTTACTTCAATATTGCGTTTTAGAGTTCCGTATCACGAAGAGAAAATCCGAAAATTTTACAAGTTCATTTTGGTTTGAGCTTGTGCATTACGTTGGTTTTATTTATTTATTGATTTATGTACAGTAGTGATACAAAGACTGATTAAAGTATTATGGCACTATCAGTCAACCTTGAGGTTAAATTAAAAAAGGCTACCTTAAGGTGTCATAAATAAATATATGCTTGAATATGTTTTTATATACCTATTAAAATGTATATTGTTCGTTAGTCTCGCTACAACTACAAGTGATTTGTCACTAGACGATTTTTCCCACCATAAAAAGTGCCTATATAAAAAAAAATTGAGTTTGGAATGAATTCCGTTTTTCCTCAACTTAGCTCAACTTTCAATATTACTTGAATCACCAAAATAATGAATAAAGCTGCAATCTTACATCAAAAATTTACAAAACCCCATACATTTTTAAGTCTATGCAAAACCCTTAGTAAATGTGTATACCACGCACTTGGCGGTTTTTTTTCCATGTAGCTTTACCCTTGATAGCATGTAATGAAAAACAAGGAAAACGAAATGAAAAGAATGCATAGCGTAAATTACGAATATGGAAAATTAAGCCTTTATGTAAGTTATTTTTTATATTGTTCACAATTGACTACGCTTGGCTTTGTATGCCAGACTATTTTTCATGATAAAATGTTTTTAATTTGGCCTTAGTATCAATTCTTCTGTGTATTTTTTTTTTTTATTTTATACGTTTCAAGTATTGCTTAGTCTCAAGTTTTTAGTTTCGCTTCTGCATCAACTCATGGTCCCACGAGGCTACGACCCTGGTGAGCCCCTACAATTTGCTGACAACTCCTTGAGGCGTGCGGTAACACTAATTGTCGTCGACGACTTGGGCTTGATCCAGACCGTTACCGATGGGCGGACAGCGAGCTACCAGTTATTATTTGCCACCTTTCAAGATTCTAGGTCAACGGGAAGTACCCCAAAGATTTTGATGATTTTTTTAAATGTCAAAATATGCATCTAAACGTAACATAAACTGCCTTACCTTTAAACTATGTTAACTTGGAAATTTAACTTTTTTTCACTGCTACGAGAGCTGTACAGCAAAGTCGGATTTGACGATGGACCTCTTTATCCAAGTTAGACCTACCAAACTGGACCGTCTGTCCAAAGTAAACGTAATCGTCCACAATTTCGAGTGTTAGTCTCCGATCTTGATAGGGTGGGTGCTACATGGACATTAACCATAACTTAGGTTTTGTCCATGTTCATTTCAAGTCCCACTCTTTCGGCAACCAAAGGTCACCGAGTATTGTACTAAACTTCTCCGCGTGTACCTAATCCTACACGTGTCTTGGAAAAAGGGCTTTGATGGACGGGTAACAAAGTGATTCTATATAGGATCTATTTTTACCGACTTAGGTGTGGATTCTAAAAATTGGAACAAGAAAAAAGGATTTTTTTGTCAAGTATTTTAGATTAGATATTATCAGCCTATTTTAATTTTCCGACTGCTGGGACATAGGCCTCCTCTCTAGGAGAGGGAATGGGCCCTATTCTACTACTTGGGCCCAGTGCGGATTGGTGGATGTCACATGTCATCGAATTTTGTTTTCCTTCACCGTTTTGAGAGCAGTGGTGATGATATAAATTACACAAAGTAATGCACCTGGCTGGGTTTGAACCCGCAACCTACAACTCGTAAGTCGTGGCCGTTGCCACTCAGCCACCACTGCTCCACTGCTTGTCAAGTGTAATTTGCAAAAAATAATAAGATAGAAATACTTTAGTTATGCGAGTACAGCCATACTGTCTTTATTTCTGTGATGTCTGGCCAAAGGCCATCTCCATGGGCAATCTCTGCGCTAGTCTCAGTGTTCCATCAAATTCAGAAGTGTCGCTATGAATAATAAATCTTGACGTAGCGAGGCACACAGCAAGTCGAGGCGTGACTTACCAGTGTAGATGGCGCCTACACAATTTTACTTCAAAATATATCGACGGTCATATAGCTAAAGTAGATATAATAAACAAAAAAATCCTGTGATTGCCATCATTTAATTCACTAATTGTCGGCATTTTGGCTTATAAATAATAAGCATATTTTATTTCTACAGACTTAGATTTGATGTCTAAGAAACGTACAGAAACATAAAGAACATAGGGACTCTGCAAAAGGGTCGAAGCCTACTGGGGCCCAGTGTCTCTTTTTGCAAAGGAAGGCTTGGCCCCAGTGCAAAGGGCACAGAAGGAACGGGGTGGGGTGTTTAGTCAGTAAGAGTCTGATGCTCCGCCTAAGAGCGGGATTCGTCATTGGATGATTTTTGCCCACAATAAAAAAAAATGTCTAAGAAGTGCCACAAGTTTCACACTTTTCAAGACTTTTGCTGAACTCTCTGTCTTATATACTTCTGACATATTACTACACACATTGCTAAATTATAACATGTACTAGACAAATCTACACTAATATAATAAAGTAAATTTTGTTTTTTTGTTTGTAGGAGGTAATCTCTGGAAGTACTGGTCAGATTGGAAAAAAATTAGCAATAATAGAAAGCTGCTTTACTCCTGAGTGACATAGACTACATTTTATGTACGCAGGTAAAGCCGCTGACAAAAGCTAGTTTAAGATATATCAATAACGGACTATTACTGTAACATATAAAATTGTAATCGATTAGGAAATACAAAGAAATGAAACTCATTTCTCTCAAGAATGGAAAATTACAGTAATCGATTTCTTCGACCCCATCCCTATTCTTCAATCTATCAGAACTGTCTAACAGTACTTCTTAGATTTGATGGACTGTAATTTGTTAGTAGTTATTATTTTTTTTGTATAATATTGGAATTTCATTGAAGATCCGCAGGAGAAACAAGCTCAACGTAATACCTCGAAGAATTTGCAAATTCAAATGGCAGTGGGCAGGGCACATTGCTTTTTTTTATGGTGGGTGAAATTATCGAATGACGGATCCCACCCTTGGAAAAAGCGGGAGACAGTGTCAGACTTCTACTGACTAAACGACCCACTGTTTTTTCCTGCCTTAGTTCCAGGGCCCCAGTGTTCCGCTTTCGCGTCAACCCTTACCCCCAGAAGGCAAGGCACATTGCTTGCAGAACAAATGGTCGATACAGCCCAAATGTTCAGTGGTGACAGCATAAAGGAAGACACAGGTTTGGAAGGCCTCCCACAAGTTAACTGATGACCTAGTCAGGACTGTTTGTTCAAGCGACACGTCTGAGAGGTCAATGTTTATGTCTTATGGCTGAAATTACGATGATAGTGACGTCCTATAAAATATGGGCCGAATAAGTGAAGTAAAATTACACAATTAAACGTTCTGTGTCGGGACACAAATCTCAATTCCTTCCTAACAAAAATCCACATTACATAGCACCGTAGCCATAAATTTTCTATCCACATCTTAGCTCGTTGGATACACAAAACGTTATTGGAAAGGATCGAGTAAGCCGCTCTTAAGAAATCTCGAGAATTTATTCATGATGCTCGCACAAAGGGTGGAAGAAAAAATGTTTTTCTCATCCTATGACGGACAGGGAACAAAAATAGTGAGACAGTTCAGAAAAGTTACGTCATGCAATATTGATTGTTTAGGAAAGATATCTATTTTTCACGTTGTTTGTGTGCTGAGATGAAAGGAAAATCTCTCTTGAGTGTGTGTGAGACATACAGATTCTTATTCCCTTTCTTTCGTAATAAGACTGTGGACTAAGATAGATTTTGGTCAAATGAAAGAAAATATTGTATGTATCAGCTGTTTGTGATCTCACGTTATTTGAAAGAAGGTTCTTCGTGAATATAAGTTTAGGCTGTTCTTTGAAAATTTTGTCTAAATTATTTTTATGTTATGATAGCATTTAGTTTTGATTAAATCTGTCTTTGGATTTGTTTTTAATATTTTTATTAAACTACACAGATTACTACGGAATTATTTCTATGTCGCATGTGCGTACATCTTTCTGAAGTTTATAAAAAAAATTATTTGTACGGGAATCGAACCAGCAATACGCAATATAGCAGCCAACAGCCAAATCCCTACACAACCGTGTCACAAAGTTTTCTAACTATTCTGACTCCTATATCCTATCCGCTAGAACAAAGGAATTAAGGGCGTAGCTAACACAAAGTGATACTGATGAATCTTTTGGAGTGGTGACCGCGTAACAAAAGACGCAGCCTTAGAGTCAAAAGTTAAGTCTCCCACTAGTTGATGATGAGGTGCACAGGACCAGTTGTTAAGGCTACACTTGGGGAAGCCATATGGCTTTCCGTGCAGCTGTAGATATAATTCAGCTGAAATGATGACTAAATTATTTTTTATCATAGGTACCAAAGTGGTTTAAAAGAAGTAACAATCCTATACCCCATGCCTGTTCTCCAGATATTCAGGCGACGTCTGAAAGTTTTTTTTTATTGTATTAATAAAAACTATTACTTGATTGCGATCTCACTGATAGTGAGCGGTGATATAAACCTTGATGCTGAGGTGCACTAGTTTATTAGGAATCTACTTACAAACGAAGACACTTTAATTATAATTGATTTCGAAGACCGCAACAGATACATTGTTTTAGTCTTTTAATACACGACGAACAATAATAAAAAGACAAAACAGTTACAAAACAAAACAGAACTGTTACAAACAGTAACAAAACAAAACAGTTACAAAACTAAGTGTTAAAGATAACGAATGAATATAATTTCTGTCTAAGCAATATCGCTTTGCTCAAAGATATTGCTTGATCCTCGTTTATTAAGAACCTACTTACTTACGAAGAAACCATAATCATAATTGAATAGGAAGACCGCAGTAGATACATTGTTTTAGTATTTTAATACACGACGAATAATAATAATACAAAACAGTTATAAAACAAAACAAAACCGTTAGAAAACAACAAACAGAACAGTTACAAAACTAAGTGTTAAAGAAAACGAATGAATATAATTTCTATGCAATATCGCTTAGCGTAAAGATATTGCTCGATCCTCTTTTATTAAGAACCTACTTACTAACGAAGACACCATAATCATAATTAAATAGGAAGACAGTAGTAGGTACATTGTTTTAGCCCTTCAATACACGACGAATAATATAAAAAAATAATTAAAAAAAACCGTTATAAAACAAAACAGTTACAAAACAAAACAGAACAGTTACTAACAGTAACAAAACAAAACAGTTACAAAATAAAACAGAACAGTTACTAACAGTTACAAAACAAAACAAAACAGTTACAAAACTAGGTGTTAAAGAAAACGAATGAATATAATTCCTATCTAAGCAATATCGCTTTGCTCAAAGATATTGCGCGATCCTCATTAATGCAGGAGCACGGGAAGTTCCTTTATCCTAGGGATATGGTAAAATTTCGATTGCATGTGGAAGGATGATATCCGAACTTTGCAATCCTGAGAGAAATAATTTCGAGATGGTAAAAGGATGGGCTAAAGGGATTTTGTTAAAGATTAGGAGGGTTCTGTGATTGTGTATGAAAAAATTGGGACTAATACGAATTGGTAGTCGAGGTGATGATGCCATTTAGATATTGTGATGGATTATCCTTCGAAATTAATGTTTGATAACACATTCGTAAAATTATCTCAGCGCTAAGGGTGTTTTTAATATTATATAATTATTCTGACGGTTGTAATTTTAATCTACACTAATATAATAAAAAGGTAAAGTTTGTTTTTTTTTTGTTTGTAGGATGTAATCTCTGGAACTACTCGTCCGATTGGAAAAATTGTAGCAACAATAGAAAGCTTCTTTACTCCTGTGTGACATAAACTATATTTATTAGGTACGCGAGCGAAGTCGCTGACAAAAGCTAGTAGTTTAGAATTTCATTTGATTTTTTATTTTTATATTTACCTATAATTTAATTTTGACATAAGGAAATTGAATTTTAATATAATGTGTATTTGTAAATTGTACATAATGTTTTAAGATAGGGATCATTTCCTGGCAAATAAATGAGTATTATTATTAATATCGTGCGGATTTTATCACGCATGCGGGATTGTTCTGCACGTGTAGTTCCTAATGAATGTCCTTTTCATAGAAATATCTATTGAAATGCGTGAAATACGCACACGGAATGCGGGGTGTGATATTAGACAGCATTCCGATATTCGCATGATACTCGTATCAAAAATAACCTTATTTCCCTATTATTTGATTGTGCAAAGTGTATACTTATGTTTATTTCTGAATGACTGATGAATTTAATCAGAGGTCCAAACTGTTTGTTTGAGGAAACCTACTTTTATGCGTTTACAGCCGCAGAAACTAGTCTGAAATATAGTAAGAAATATGTGATACCGTGCTGTGTGAAAAAGCAGGATGGAAGATAGAAATGTATTGAGCTGATCACAAGCAACGTGAGACAAAAACGTTAAAAAACATAATAGGAACAGGTAGATTTTAGCAGTTTTTACCTACTTTCATTTTAAAATGAGTAATTTTATGTACACACATACGAAGAATCCTGCCCTTGGGCACAGCGTAAACAGTGTCAGGCTCTTACTGACTATACAACCATCCCTGTTCCTACGTCGCCATATATACCAGGGCTAGCCTTCCTTTCAGATACGAACACTTGGCCCCAGTTGGCTTTGACCCTTCTGCAGGGTCCCGACAACATAAATACGTGTTTATGATAATAATTTCCTTTTATTTGTAGTAAAAAACCAATGTTCACGATTTAACGATTCGTTTCGATACTGCATCAATTATGCAGACAAGCTGGGTTCCAGTAGGTCACTGTGGTGACCGAATTGTATTATACTGCCGGTGTCAACTTATTTTGGGGAATAAAACAAGGACATTAGAGGTTACTGGTTGGTAAAGACAGCATATAGCGGAGATGAAAATGTTAAGATAGATGTGTGGTGTAACAGCTTTTTTGCAAATGCGTATATGGCACTCTGTATACAAAACATTAGAATTAAATAAAATTAATCGTTTACTTAACAAAAATAAAAGAATACCTACTGTTAGATTCTGGGTCGATTTTTCAAAGCAATCTTAATCCTGTTTACTATTGGGATTATTTTATCTGATACTAGCTTTTGTCAGCGGCTCTGCCCGCGTACATAAAATATAGCCTATGTCACTCAGGAGTAAAGCAGCTTTCTATTGTTGCTAAATTCTTTTCAATCGGACCAGTAGTTCCAGAGATTACCTCCTACAAACAAAAAAATAAAAAACAAACTTTACCTCTTTATTATATTAGTGTAGATAGTGTAGATGTAGATTAGTGTAGATAGAATTCGTTCAGTTTATGTTATGTACCCTAATCGTATTCAGAGCGTTTGATTCTGGAAACGTTGCATCAAAATACTATTTGTATCCTCAATTAATGTACTGCAACCAAAATTCACCTACTATTACTAGTGTACGCACACAAATCGTTCACAAAATTCAAAACCATTACTTCCATCCAACACTCACAAACATTGGTTCCAATACCGTCCAACAAATACCAAAAGTGTCCAACACGCTATAAGATAAAGCACAGCGCTCATATTCAAGCTATTTAGCGTACATCGCGCAATATTTATACATATTTGGACACACTCCAAATAGGTTTCGGGGTGCCGTGACCGTTTTATTTACGGCAGCGAATATATTAGATACCAACTCCTGAATTTTAACGTGAAGTATGGAAAATATTTGCATGTCGTGTTTTTTGGCTTCTTTGAGAGTTTCCTGGTGTTTTAATTAAGTGCAAATGAGGAGGAAATGGCATTTTTATTCGAATACGAAAGGAATGAAATGAATAATGTTTATGAGAAAGTTGGTTACACCACTTACTTTGAAGCGTCGAATGTGCCTATGCCTATATGATTTTAGCTATATTTCTATCTATTTGACATCACAGAAGATCTTTATGCTATTCGTCAGTTTGGCCAAATTAGTTGGTAAGTAATAGAATTTATAGACTTTTTTAGTTTTGGTAGGAAATTATTAAATTACTAATTCTCGTGCTCTAGGAAGACACGAAAGGATAATACAAACCTCTGTCCTATAATTGCCTTTTGCTTTCTAGAGCCACAATAATTACTCTTTCATACTTTTCCGCCGTCCTAACAGGCAATCCAAGAAGATCCAGATACCTCCTACTGAAGGCTCCTCGTGGGGATCGGTCCATTGCCCTTTGCGAAGTACCATTGTGGGCGTTGTCACTGCGAAAGTGACCAGTGGCGTAGACTAACGCATGTCAGAAGGTCATGGTGATCCGGATGGTACGTGGAAAATACACGGTTATATGCAACGCTGCAAGGGTTTTTACTGGCCCGCCAATGGTTACAGCGACTGTTGTAACCCAGTGCTAGACACGTTATAATTACGGCGGTAAGTCGCCTCTTTGAGGGATGGCCGGAAAGACGGACAGCATCTTCGCCGTGCGTATGACGCAAGTTTTTATCGGATATGGCAAGTTCGGGAGGTTACTACACTGGTTATGTGAGAAAGAAACGCCCGGGTCAATCACCATTGTGTGGGCCGCTTAGAATACCAAGTGGCGTAGTCTAGAGAGCCAACTATCTAAAGGAGAATAATCCCAGGAGAAACCGCAAGTAGAAGTTTGGATGACCAAACTAGGAAAAACAATCATGAAAATGCAGTGTCATCAGTTTTGTGAAAACGTGGGTACAAAACTAAATATATATTAATCAGTTTCTGGTCAGGTAATTTTCATTCTGGAAAGGTGCCCAGTAGTAAGTGATGCCAACACTCTACCTGATGGTAAGTGGATGGCCCCAATTAAAGACACCTGCAGTGCCAACAGAAATTCAAATTAAGAACGCTGAAGAGACCTAAAGCGCGGTCTCTGTCGAATTGCTTTGAAAAGAAAGATACGCACAATGAAACAATATACCTACTCGTTTTTAGGGTTCCGTACCTCAAAAGGAAAAAACGGAACCCTTATAGGATCACTTTGTTGTCCGTCTGTCCGTCCGTCCGTCTGTCAAGACTCTTTTTCTCAGGAACGCGTGGAGGTATGAAGCTGAAATTTATATCAATTACTCAGGTCTACTGTCCCTTGAAGCTGTGAAAAATCAAACTTCTGAGCCAACGCAATCAAAAGATACAGCCGTTTATGCCGCAAATTTTCGACACTTGCAAGGGAATCAAAACCTACAGGGTGCTTCCCGTGAACTCAGAATCTTGAAATTTGGTACGAAGCAACGTCTTATAGCATAGATAAAGGAAAAATTACGAAAACCATAAATTTTTAGTTACATCACATAATATATATTTTTTTAATAATTTTAAACTTACTACCCATTTCCTCATAAACGCGTAGAGGTATTAAATTGAAATTCATACCAAAAACTCTATAATACCTTTAAGCTGTAACAAAATCAAACTTCTATGTCAACGCAATCAAAAGAAACAGCAATTTAAGCTGCATATTTTGAAACTCGCAAGTACTCGCAAGGGAATCAAAACCTAAAGGGTACTTCCAGTCGACCTAGAATCTTGAAATTTGGCATGAAGCAACGTTTTATAGCACACATAAAGGAAAAATTCCGAAAACCTTAAATTTTTAGTTACATTACAAAATATATATTTTTTAATAAATATAAACATATTACTTTTTTCCTCGTGAACGCGTAGAGCTATCAAGTTGAAATTCATATCAAATACTTAGATCTAATTGCCTTTAACCCGTGAAAAAAAAATCTAAGTCAACGCAAAAACGCAAAACACAAAAGTACAACCATTGATACCGCATATTTTGAAACTCGCAACTACACGCAAGGGAATTAAAACCTAAAGACCACTTCCCGTTGACATAGAATCTCGAAATTTGGTAAGAAGCAATAGCTTACAGCACAGGTAACAGAAAAATTCCGAAAAGCTTAAAATTTTAAGTAGTTATACCACCAAAAAAATTGTGATTGTAAACATAATTGTAGTTACAGCAATGACCGCGAGTTATTATACTATGTATGGGGAGGGCAACATTTTTCAAACGGCAAAGACGACCTCACTCATCGTCATTCAATCCCGATGTTTTGGTGAATGTAGCTATATAAAAAAACTTCAATGTTCAATGTGGTACTATTCATACCTTTTTCAGTCACCATTTACAAGTCTGGTTCAAATTTAATACTTAATTAATATTTTTGAACCAGATTTCTAAATAGTGACTAAAAAACTTAGTAAATAAATAACTTTAATAAAAGAACTTTCGCAAGTCTGCTGCAAGGCTAGTATAAGTGTTTCAGTTATATTATAGATAAATGATATGTGTTAATATAAAATAAAGGATTACTTAAACGATAAAGAGATCTTTGTCTTAAATTTATGCTCCTCCATCTTTCCCCATTGTAATGTTATGAATTTCATTTTGCAATAAAAATACCATAGTTATGACTCGATTGTCGTAATGAACGAACTTTGTAAACCTTGCAGGTTTGTACGGAACCCTCGGTGCGCGAGTCCGACTCGCACTTGGCCGGTTTTTTTTTTATTATTATGGATAGGCTCTCGTTTGACCACAAACTCACCTGATGGTAATCGATGATGTGGTCAACGATGCAGCTCGCTTGCCTAGAAGTAACTTATTCACCCATATAATTTATCAAAATATGAATAGGCAGGCAATGATTTCATCGATTTATTTTTTAGCCCTTGCAATCATGAGAATTTGAAAACATCATCATAATTTCAGCCAAAAACGTTCACTGTTGGACATAGTCCTCCTTGTACATCTCGCATCTATTGAATTTACGCGACCCTCATCAGGTCATCAGTCAACCTTAAGGTAAGCCTTCCAATGATGCGTCGACTATTACTTCTGTGGGAGGTGCCTTGCACACTGCTACTTAAGTTTGGCGATTCTAATTGGCAAAAGCCAATGAAAAGAAGTTTTAGCCTTTTAAAATTGTATTATAAAATAACTGGCTGACCTATTTTCTAAAGGCAACTAAAAATATAACAAACATGTTTTAAAATTTAAACAAATTTTATGTGACTCTATTTTCCACTATGTAACATAATATAAATTAATTTTCCCTACCTAGTGATAACTTTTAATGTAACCGAAAACAGAACATTTTGATACATTTGTAGAAAGTTTGTCATTGCGACCGAAGTATGAAATGTTGGCGAGAGTGTTACGGAGCCGGCCGATTACGGCAGTGACAAATTTGCTACGTGTATCAAATGTTTTTTTCATCATCATCATCATCATCATCAGCCTTTTAATGTTCCCACTGCAGGGACACAGGCCTCCTCTCTCTAGGAGAGGGAATGGGCCATAATCCACCACGCGGGCCCAGTGCGGATTGGTGGATGTCACATGTCTTCGAATTTTTGGTTCTAGGACATGCCGGTTTCCTCACGATGTTTTCCTTCAATATTTTTTTAATACGCAAATTTTAATATACGGCGAGCAATCATCATCAAGCCATCCGAGAAGAATCAAGGCAAAATCAACAACAAATTGTGGTCCACCCACGTCTCAGGGAGCTGTGGACTTAGCCAAGTTGGTCATTTACAATCGTAAACACTTGTACAAAACTACAAATGTATAGAATGGGATTAACGTCATCTCAATGCTCAGTCACTTGATCAGAACAAAGGAATAGGGAGCGTTACTGAATCGAGGCAATCGACAAAAAAATGAAACGAAACTGTTTTAACTTGGCTAGGTTTGCTGTAAACGATAAGGGACTTAGACACAAGTTTACAATGCACAAATAATAATGTAGTCATAATCTACACTAATATAATAAAGAGGTAAAGTTTGTTTTTTTTTGTTTGTAGGAGGTAATCTCTGGAACTACTGGTCCGATTCGAAAAATTTTAGCAACAATAGAAAGCTGCTTTACTCCTGAGTGACATAGGCCACATTTTATGTACGCGGGCAAAAGCTATTAATAAGTAAAGATCTACGGGTCCGGAACAAACGTATTGCCTCGCTATTTATACCGCGTATATCGAAGAACTGGAAAAGTTTGCTTACTGCGGTGTTCTAGTCCGATCAGAGTTTGGGTATCTTCAAGGCTAAAGTGAATATAGGCTCTTCATAAACTAGTGCTCCTCACCATCAACAATTGCATCACTGCTTACCATTAGATAGAATCACAGTCAAGCCTAGTGCTTGACTTTACATCAATTAACCTTTCGATCTTGTAATTACAGACACAGTTAAAGAACAATAGGTTAACTTGGGGCTTAACGAATAAAAAAAAAAGCCAGCACGAAATTTGACACAACACTCACAAATTCAAACTTGATCACACTTACAGACAGACAAGAACAATGGTCAAAGCAGAACTGATCGCATTCGTCCAAAACATTGGGACTTCGGACTACATTTTCGTCAAACTCAATCCATCACGAGCAAGCAGTACCGACAACTGACGACACTGAAATTAAGCATCAGAATCGTTTTTTAAACGTAGCAGTCGACCCATCAATCATTCTGGCTTTGTAATTTCTCACTGTCTGCTTAAAAATGGGGCGGCCTGTATCCTAAGATCTGCATATAGGCTGGAAAATGTGTTTACTGTGGACTGTCTTTCGCCTTAACTTTGATCGTGTGAAGGAAAGCCTTGAACCCTTGATTGGAAAGTCTACACATCTAAAAAGTTTTTTTTTTATGTTTTCATTTACATAATAAAATGGGGGCGGACCATGAACCTCATCTGGACTGGCAGACAGTCCAAGGTTCATGGTCGCCTACTTTTGCGAAGCGGTCATACTATCAGGGCATAGGCGCTCATGCCGCAGCTGTCGCCACCGGGATTCTGATCCCATATCCGGCCACCGTAGGCGCAGGCTTACTTGCGGTGAGCAATAGGTAGCTCGTTGTTTCACACACTATTTCCGAGCACCTGAAAGAAGTTGTCAGCAACATCATAAAAATAAATGCAAATAATAGTTTTCACCAGCAACAAACTTTTTTGTTTAATCCATTTTTTTTTGTACGAGTTTTCAAGCACTAAATAATGCTCTCCAAGATACGACGGCCCTACTGTAATAGAAATTAAATAGTTTAGAGGTTATAAAGGAACAAATAAAGACACATACAAACAAAGAGTTCAAATTAGCAACGCAGGTAAACAGCTTCCCTCTTACAAGGAGCATTGTTTTCAAACAATGGCTATTTTTAGAACAAGCAATTGTGAAGATAGACGAAATTAATTTTGAATCGAATTAAATACCTTACGTAATAAAATTATTGTTAGGTGCTCTTCAGCCTGTGGTTGTATTCCACAACTATCACACAAGTCCGTCTAGTACCATGCTAAGCAGAGCTTATGGGTACTAGACAATTGATAAATAAATGTATATATTGCTAAATATATACATCATTATAGATAAATTACACCCAGGCACAGAACAAATCATCATCATCCTACCCTTATCCCATTTTATTTGGGGTCGGTGCAACATGTTTTTTTCTTCCACTCTGTCCTGTCACCCGTCACACTATCAGTAACTCCCTTTTCTTTCATATCACTCCTCACACAATCCATCCATCTCTTCTTTGGTCTCCCCCTTCCTCTCCATCCATCTACGTGTAAACTCAAAACCCTTTTTGTGACATGCGTTTCATCGCTCCTCTTCACATGACCATACCAAGACAAACGATTTCCTTTCAACTTTTCAGTCACTGGCGCCACTTTCAGATAAATTACACCCAGGCACAGAACAAATGATCGTGTTAATCTCACAAACATTTGTCCGCGGTGAGAATCGAACCCACGACCTCCGGCAAAGCAGGCAGGGCTACTAACCACTAGACCAACAGGCCATTCTAGCCTAGTTTTGCCACTAGGTTATGTCTATGTCGTGGCCAGACCATAGAAATTGATCACGTCATGATAATTATGGCCAATTAAAATTGGCTAAATCGTTAAAACCAGTTAAATTTGACAACACTTGAATAATCGTTTGATCATAATAATATCATTGATGTAGAATTTCTATAGTGTTAAAAGCACTAACCCTAATTATATCTATAGTATTAAGCGGGAATGGGTGACGCATTGCAGTGTCAATAAAAACTCCCAAGCCGCCAACATAGAACTTCATGGCGTCGCATCGCGAGAGAGGCGGTGGCGCAGGACTCGACCGACACATGACCACGACCACTCTGTCAAGAGTGCACAACTAAGAAGAGAAGAAAAGGACTTAAGAAAGTAAGCTAAACGAGGATTCAAATATCACCAAACTTTAACGTTTAAAACGATCTGGACAGTTTTTTTTACCATATTATGAAGTGATGAATTTCTATGTTTAGGCCACGACACCTACATTTTTTGTTAAGAATAATCAGTTTATCGGTCTAGGCGTTATACCGTGGAAATCAACAATCATATTACAGTAGACTATACTCTTGGTGAGGACTTGGAATGTTTTCATTCCAGTGACACAGTCTCATTTCAATCGAGAAAAAGCATCGTCTTCAAAAGTTAGTTGGCTTTTAAATGGGAATGTATGTTATGTTATTATTATGTATAACCCTTTTATAACAAATTCCAATTTCACGTAAACGTGAGGTCGCGATGTAAAATATTGCTGTGATTATTTGATATTTCCCCTCTAAAGGAGAAAATTTCAACGTTATTAGAATTTAATAAGGAAAATTTGCACTTTATCCTGGTTTTGTACGGAAGTGTTGTTTATTAGGATTCAGTTCAGTATGTAAGAAGTGAATGTATTTTTCAACGTGTTGTGAATTTAAAGGAGATATACATGTATAACAACAAAGAGATATACATGAGTTGACGACTCGCTGCCATTGTCTAACTGTCATGTGTCACTTGATCTTCTTTTCTTTTTCTGTGTAGTTGTTACTATTTTGGTGTACAATAAAGTTTTATTTTATTCTATTCTTTATGTCAAAAATAGAAAAAAATACTTTATTTTTTAATTTTATCTTTACAGATCGATAGCTTTTCTCATGTAGATGTTCCAAGAGATTAAAACAATTCAAATATAGCCGTGTATATTAATATTATATTCCACTTCTTTAATTTTTCGGCTAAATGGCTAAACAGCCGTGCTAGTATTGCTTTTTGGCCGTAGTTATTTTGCCCACGTACAGCTTCGTTAGTAGAAACTTGTTTTGACTTTTAGTTTTGCATGTTGTTGATGTTTCATGTAGTTGTATGAGTTTAATTGTACAGAATTTGTGGGACGTAGCATAGTGTATAGGAACTTGGGATATTTTTCTACTTTTACGAGGGTAAAACCTCTAGCAAAAGCATCACAACCTTTCTTCTCTAGACACATGTTACTCGGAGTTGACAGAACATGTTTTTTTTTTCTTATATTCTATCCTGTCAGCCGTAACACAATCAAATCCGTATCTATTTTAAAATTTAAAAAAAGTGTTTTTTTTTTTCATAGGCCTACATGGTCATTTATAAAACGTTAGAAGCTGGTCGTATACTATAGAGAAGGACTGCCAAAAATCTTCATGTAACTCTTTTGACAAAATTGTTGATGATTAAGAAATATATGAGGATAGTGTAGACCAGTCTTCCAATATTATGCCCAAAAACACAATAAAAACACTCATAATAAAAAGTGGGTCAAAATAGAAAGTAATCTAAGGAAGTGTAGAGTCTACAGTGTTCTCACAGTCAGATTATAAAAGGAGGGTATATAAAGAAGCAAGAAAAAGTAATAATATCACTTCGTACTCAATCCATCTTTTCACACTTTCGCACTCTGTTCATCCTCATATTTAATCAGAACTCTTTTAGTAATACACATTTCGTTTTTAATGTTTGCAAGACGTATACTCGTAAGGTAAACTATTCCTTTACAACTTTTAATCGATATTTCTAACTTCATCTGATACTATATACTAATTTCTCACTGATCATTCTCGTCACTTCACACATCTATCTCAACATTCTAATATTACCTACATGTGATTTTTCTTCGATTTTTTTCATAGCCTAATATTCAGTTGAGTTGTAAATAAAATAAGTATATTTATAGTTCTTCTAGCGACCCGCCCGAACTTCGCACGGGTACTGATATTGAATATATTATGCACATAACCTTCCTCTTGAATCACGCTATCTATTAAAAAAAAAGTGCATCAAAATCCGTTGCGTACTTTTGAAGATCTAAGCATACATAGGGACAGCGGTAAGCAACTTTGTTTTATACTATGTAATGAAGACCTTTGAAAATTGCTTCCCTTTAACTATACCTATTTTTTTATATTCATTTATCAGAGAACAGAAACCAAAGTTATAAAGCAGTTTGTTTTTAACAATATTTGCATTTCATTAATATCGTTAACCAACTGGTTTAATTATGGAAGTTAAATATTTATATTGCGAATAATTTAATTTTGGCGCGTGTTTGTATGCGCTTTCCTGTTTATGTCTTTGGGTTGGATTTTATTTGGTAAAGATACTATTTTTTATTTTATATCTTTCATTTAATATTCAGTTTCTGTCCGTAGCAAAAGGAATAGTTTCTTGGAAAAAAAGCATTGCTTACCCTAACTAGGGCGCGACGCAGGCTTGCTGAATAGATAGCAGATGGTTTTAGGAGTGGCGACCGCGTATTGGAAGACGCCTTAAGGTTTACCGATGTCCTGGTGAGAGTTGCAGGAATTCAATAGACAAGAGACACACGAGACACGTCGTTGTGGTGAAGCTGAAGAAGAAATCTTGTGGAAGTAATGAAGATGAATTCTTGAAATCGTGTTCCCGTCTGATAAGTTGTATTCCATCCATATAATCAATTTAAAAAAATGGACATAATATTCTTACAACTAGTATCTGACAAAACACTCCAGGTATATTAAACAAATTAAATGTTTCTCCCATACAAGTAAAGCTTATGCAAATACAATTCTTGCTTTACGTACATAGTGTATATTTTTGCGGTATTTACACACCACAAAAATTCCAGCCTCAACATTACTTTTAAAAACATATTTCATTTTATTTAATATCTATCCTTTGTACAAACTGCTCTCTTTGTTTATCGCATGGGTTTTGTTTATTTCATCATGCTAAAAGGGGTGAAAAAGGTTCAAAATACCAAATAGGTATCCAATATCCCTTTGAAATGGATTATCAATTACGGGTGTAAATTATTTTTACTCCGGTGTAATGTGAATTCTAGGTTCATTGATGAAAAGTGGATTTGATGTTGGATGATGGAAAATTTTGAAACGATTTTGAATGTAGTCTTAAAGTTTCGCAAACCTCCGTTGAACAGTGAGGATCCTCCCACGGACTAAAAAGGGTGGACTCTCCGACCAGACAGGTGTTAAGTCTGGTGGGCAGTTGCTCAGAAATTATTTGCCGGGCATCTGCCCGGCAAATAATTTCTGGCTATCGTATGTTATGCTCAAATCATGCTGAGAACTTTGATTGCGCAATGCTGGATTTTGTATAAGCGTCCGCGACCAAAAAATATTCTTATATTTCTACAAAAATTATACAAAAACATTTTCCAATAATAATAATGGTCAAAGATCGAATCGAGACTCATTACATCCAAAGTTTTGAGATAAAATAAAACGAACGACATCACAAAACAAATAACGATGAAGTAATAAAACAACAGAATTAAACAAACAATGTCTGACGCTGAAGATAACAAAATAACAATATTCGCCGACGACCTTCGTAATAATATACACGAAGAAAAGGAAAACCGACACAGTGTAAAAACAACTATTGTTTATACTCAAAAGCCTAACTGAATAGACTATACAAAAGTAAATATAAGGCATCATACACACCAGACGTATTATCCGCTGCCGAATATGAGTTTGCGAACTGTTAGCCTCTGTGTGAACACGGATTTAGTCAGCAGTAATATGCGCCAGTGAGCTATGCCAGTGGTACGGCGGCGCTGTAATACGCTGTCACATTAATCAGCCACCGAAAATCAGCGACAACGCACTACTAACGTAACAGCCGTATATTCTACTCAGTGTGAGTTAGAAGTTAAGTAACAGTGACGTAACTGGTATTAGTGACAGATACTTAAACATGTGATTCATCATCATCAGCCTTTTTAATGTTCCCACTGCTGGGGCATAGGTCTCCTCTCTAGGAGAGGGAATAGGTCATAATCCACCACGCGGGCTAAGTGCGGATTAGTGGATGTCACATATCTTCGAATTTTTGGTTCTAGGACATGTCGGTTTCCTCACGATTTTTCCTTCACCGTTTTGAGAACAGTGGTGATGAAATAAATTACACAAAGTAACGGTCCTGGATAGGTTTGAAACCGCGACCTACAACCTTACCTCGTAAGTCGGGGCCTTTCCCACTCGGCCACCACTGCTCCCTAATTGTAGTCATAATAACAAACAACTTTCACTATGAGACCAAACCTGAAATCAGTTCATCAGCTGGTCAGTACATTCATGTTCGCCAAATGTACTGAACTTGGTCACACCAGTCACCTTATACACGGAAAAGCGATAAACTGCGTAACGCGTGCTCACAGTCAGTAGCCGACAACATACGTTTGGGTTGAACAAAGCCTAAACGTTGACATCAAATCCATCAAATCGTAGTATTCACAATTTGAACTGTACCCCATAACACAGGGATTTTCATCCCTGTGTTATGGGGTACAATTGCTGTCAGAATCAGTGATTCAAACGCCATAGGTAAATACAATGTTCCCCTAAAACCTTTTGTGTGATTTTTAAACGGTGATGGATGCGGGAAGATTAGAGTGAGTTTATCATTTTTGTGATATTTTTACGTCATGTTTTGTTGGTTGTTGAACACTGATGAAGTTGACGTATCTTTGTGGCGTGGAACGAACCGTATTGCTCAATATGACACGCATTGTTTTTACAAGCTTTTATTTAGTTTCACCTGTCCCGTTGTCTGTCGTTCTGTAATCAAATCTTGCAACTTAAATTTGAAGCAGATATCTTCAACCGATTGAGCTGCAATTTTGGATGCAGGTATAAATCACATGACAATGCAATATTATGATGACATGGAGCTGATCTGATGATGGTATCGCGAGGTAGCCATAGGAACTCTGTAATTAAACGGCACAACCACGTCGAGTTTGGGCTCGTGTGAATCGTCTTGACGAGTTTTAATTACATAAGTATAGACCACCACTATAAAAGCTTGTTATGAAAAAAAAAATATTTTCATTGAAAACTTGTTTTATATAAAATGTATACAGATCAGATATGCTCTGGTAAACTTCGTACCACCTAATTGTCAGTCTTTCACTGTTTAAACTCTTGAGCCCCAAGCGAACACCTATTGGCTTTCTATTTAGTCTCTAATTATAGTACTCGAAATGTTAAATTGTATTACGAATATTTCGAGTCCCGAATTAGCCAAATTGGTTAGCTGTACTCGAGTTTTAGCAAAACTAAGGAAAAGCTATACATATCAATTATAAGAAGACTAGTTGACCCGGCAAACTTTGTATCACCTATTTTTTTTTCCGTTAAAATAGTCTGTTTAAAAACCTTTCCTGGACTATCACGAATATTTCAAGAACAAAAAGATAGTAATAAGACTAGTCGAGCTGATGACGTAATGCAATGAAGCAAATATGCAATAAGCAATTTGCGGTTTCCTGTTTTTCGAAATAATTATCATCATTAAAATTTTGCCAACGTACTTAATAAGAACATGCATGCTAGTTAATTCTGCATAAGTAGATGCTCCATTTAAATCATCAGCGACATTTGAGTAAATTAAAATTATCCAGTAATACGCATCACGTAACAATATTGTGACCGACCGATTTCATATGAAATCTCTTCAGTACACCATATTATATGATATTAAAAGCATCGGAACGTAATGAATGAGAAAATACATTGAAACCATATTAATTGGCATTATACCTTTTAACACTTAATTTCAGATGACTTTAACAAAATATTTATTAAAGTATTTTTATCAACAAAATAATAACAATTATATTGCGCCGACCCCAAATAAAACGGGACAAGGGCAGGAAGATGATGACTTTGTCAAATCGAAGCTCACGTTAAACAAACTCGCTACGAGGGACTACGGCGTAGCTTACATGCTACGCTTGCTACGAGATGGTAGCAGAGCGGTTTTAGTAAGTTTTTTGGGAATTGCAGCGATTTGAAAATGAAACATTGCAACAATTTAATTAAGTCCTTAAAAGATTAATCTAATATGGTAAACAAGCGGAAAACCGCACACATAATTGCATTCCCACCCCATACTTAAGGCTTTTCACAATTTTATGATGTCATAAAAAGCAACATTTAAAGGTTTAAACCATAAGACAGTAAGCACCGATAAAACCGTTGTTACGGCTGTGTAAAACTCGACAGATACTCAGTTCATTTCATTCGTTCATGAACGATTCAAATTGAATGAGAGCACATTCGTTTTATTTCACTCTGTTTGCGGAATGGAATGTCTCATATTATTTTTTGAGTGAGATCGTTTTTTAAGGAAACGTTTTGTTTTTTTGCAAGTCAGTGAAATGACAGAATGACTCGTTAAAAATCTATATCTAATTAATTTTGCAATTTTCTGTATTGAAGAGCTAGGTTCCAGATATGTTTTGCATATGAAAGAAAATAATAAAGGTTTTTGTTTTATTTTAGTTTTGAATCCGCGCAGGACAAAAAAAGAAAACGTTTTACAAAAAAAAAAAAATACAAACGACTCCAATAAAAATATTTTGTTTGTATCTAATACAAATATTTGCACGACTTAAAAGTCGAATGCAGTGATACCATATGAAATGTTACCACCAAAATATACCTGTATTCTAGCAAATAAATATTAATATTATAGTATACAAAGGAAAACACTAAAAAGTTTATAATAACTTTAATTTTGGAAGGTGGTGTTTCTATAATAGTTTTATTTCTTCGGTTTTTAACTCCACCAATTCTTACCTATTCCTTCTTATAGAAAAGAAGGCTGAGTCCAAGCATTGGGAACTTTATAACTCTTTTATATACGGTATATACTACATGAAATTTCTATTAACTGACTAACGAATGTGTATCTCCTATTTACCTACATACATACATGTAATGTGCTTAAGCAAATATAAATATAAAAAGGTATTGTAATCCTCCACATCACTGTCATCTTTGAATAATGGAAACGTGCCCATAAAACTAGCATCCTTGCCACGTTGATTGGTGACATCTATAGCATCACATAAGCACTAATCCTATATTGAGCAATCAATTGCACTAAACATTTTTCTTTCGATCAATCCATCCAAAGGTTGTCTGGAAGGAATTGCCCTGTGCAATAAGATCACCTATTGTGCACTTTCTTTTTTTATATTTGTTTGTGCTGTGATAAGCTAAAATGTGCAATAAAGTTATAAATAAACTCCGAATGATTTGAACATATACGAGAGCCCGAAATCAACTATCGGGCAGTAGCCCGCCAGACATAACACTTGTCTGGTCGGAGGAACCTCCCTTTTCAACGGAGGTATGTTGGGACTTTAAACTTTGTGCTGCATACCTTAACAAAATAAAAACGTTAAAAACCACACGTATTTTGCATATAGCTCGCAATATATTTCAACCAATATCATCAAGATTAAAAATGTATTGAAAAAACATTGTAAACAAAATGCCTTATAACGCCCATTCGGATATCGATACAGCTGTTTTTTCTTTTTATTTCAAATAGTTTGATGGATTTTTGGTATCTATGTTGTTTAGTCAATAGGATGTTAGTTCAGCAGACAACAAAGTAATATAAGTTTGGCTAAGTTTTTTTTTATGGTGGTAAAAATCATCTAATGACGAATCCCGCCCTTGGGCGGAGCGAGAAATGGTGTCAAACTCTTACTAACTAAACGGTCCATCCTTTTCGACTGGCTTGGTCCGGACTATTACCAGACGACCGGACGGCGAGCTACCCATTGCTCACCGTCTGCAATCCCGTGCCTACAGTGGCCGGAAACCGGGATCGAAATCGCGGAGGCGTCTATGGAGTAAGCTCCGTTGCCTTATGCGGTCGGCCTCATCCTTTGCTAGCATTACTGCTTCGTAGAAGGAGGCGACCGCATGCTACTCCTCCTCGCTACGGACCATGGCCTATGGGTTTGAACTCACAACCAACTACTAGTGGTGTTTAACGAACGTCCTAGGTGTCGAATTGGATGGCTAATTTAAACAAATAGCTGCGACATATGTGTGTGTCGTTAAGACGGTGACTCGGTGAGGATCACCGTCTCAAACGTGGTAGATGTCAGTAAGATGAATGGACAAACACAGGTTTTTATTTATTTTTTAGTAAAGACACATAATAATATAACTTAAAAAACTGTCTATAAATTGGATATCATTAATTTATAAATAACACATAAAAACATAATTGCTGGATATAGGCCTCCCCCAACCACCATCACAAAGACCGGTCCTGTGCATCTTGCATCCATCGGATTCCAGTAACTCTGATCAGATAATCGGTCCACCTTGTGGGAGGCCTTCCAACGCTACGTCTTCCGGTACGCGGTCGCCATTCCGGAACCTTTCGGGTAATATATCCTGCCCATTTCCACTTAACTTTGGCGATTTTGTTGACTATGTCGGCAACCTTAGTTCACACATAAACTAATAAATACAGAATTGACAAATACAAGTTACGCCAGTTAAAATGATATTATAAGCCAAAATTTGTGTAGGCAGTATCGATCCCCACCACCTCCTATAAAAGCGAGCGCTCAGTTGTGTCAGGTTTCACTTGCTGCTTGGTCGTTGAGTGGAAAGGTGGTTGGCGTCGATACTGTAAGACTGTTCTTTTTGCTTATTTTTATTTTTGCTATAAATTGTGCTAATTTTGTGTTGGAGAATTAACGGTTGTTTTGTGTTGTTTACATTTTTGAATTATTTTTGATTATAGTGAAATTATTGTTAAATTAAGTTAATTTGTAATAAAAACAAGTTAAGTTCATTGTGATCTGTCTTTTTTTTTAATATTTAACACTTCTGGTTGCTAAAATCAGAAGTGGGATAGGATTTCGCTCACAAATAGCCTTGTAAAAAAAAAAAAAAAAAACAACCGTTAATTTTCATAATTATGCCACGTGCTTCTCGTGAACGTTTGGTGGAAACACCGCCTCGCACTGAGGTGAATCGTAGTCGTTGCAGTGAGTCTTCGCGACGCGATAGGCACCGTTCGCGGTCACATGGTGATAGATCTCGCGTTCGGTCGGGCCGTAGTAGAACTCGTTCACGATCTCGTGGTAGTGAAAACCGCTTGCGTGCGCAACGTAATAAAACGCGTTCTCGTTCACAATCTCGTGGTGGTGAAAAGCGCTCGCGTGCGCAACGTGATAAAACGCGTTCTCGTTCACGTTCGCGCCATAATGAGACTCATCGTGACTGTTCGCGGACTCGAGGTGCTTCCCGTTCGCGTGATAGGTCTAGGTTACGTTCCGTTTATTCGCGTCGCCGTCGGAGTAAATCACGATCCTACCCTCAGGAGTGTACAGTGAAAGATACCTTAAGTGCAATTATGTCGCGACTAACCGCTATAGAGGAAAATAGTGCCAGTGGTTCGCATATTCCGTCTACCCGTCGTGGCAGCACACCTCCTTTAGATAAAAACAATAGTTCTACAACGCGAACACTTGCTGATGCTATCGGTTTGCTAGTGAATAGTAAGCGCAGTAACAGTTATTACGTGTCAAATTTCGACCCGGCTATAAATAATTTTGAGGTGTGGTGCAACGAGGTGGAAAGGGCTAGGCTAGCAAACCGTTGGGATGATTTCGAGTGTTTCTCTCGCGTAGCTCATTGCTTGAGGGGCGATGCAAAAGTCTGGTTAAATGAGTGGAGCACGAATGATCGTTCGTGGTCCAACTTTGTGAAGGAATTTAAATCCCTGTGTCCTCAAAAGATCAACTATGCTCAGATTCTTCATGAAGTCATAAATACCACTTCCGAAAGATTCCTAACATATGCTGAATACGCACGTCGTTCGTTGCTGCGCTTACGTGTGATCAAAGGTTTGAGTGAGGAACTCATGGTTCAAATAGTGATACATGGTATTAGTGATGTGCAGGTACGCGCAGCAGCGACCAACGCTGATTTAACAATTGAAAACCTTATTTCATTCCTTTCCACCTATGTTAAGCCCGCTCGTAGATCTGATAATAATCGTAACCCGGACAAATCGGTTCCGTCTAGCTCTAGTATGACCAAAAAGCGCCACTCAAATGGATCGGGTCGGGCTAATAACAAATGTTTTACTTGCGGTCAGACTGGTCATCTTAAACATCTATGTCCCAACAGACGTAATTTTTCGGATAAGCACAATGGACGCGACACGCTCGACAGGCGCGACAAGCGCGATGACAGTTCCAAATCCGTTTGTTCTTTTTGCAAGAAGTTAGGGCACAAGGAAAGCGATTGCTTTACTAAAGCTCGTTCCGAAGCTCAAAATAGCAGCAACAATAACAATCAGCGTAAGGTTAACCTGTGTAGTGAGCTTTCTAGGGCGAGTGATAACAATGACATATGTACAGCTGTGATCCAAGGTATACCAGTTGACGTTCTTATAGATAGTGGTGCGCTCAATGTGTCGTTGATATCATCCGCAGTGGTGAATCACTTCTCCGGTTCTCGAAAACCAATTAACTGCTCTCTCAAAGGAATAGGAGATAGGGGGTTTGTAGCTCGCGAGTACATTACTCTTACGGTCGAATTTAGTGAGATCGCACTTGAGGTTGACTTTGTTATTGTACCCGCGTTGTACATGAATACTCCGATCATAGTTGGGACTGATGTGCTTAATCGTGATGGCGTTACGTTCATTCGCACGAAACATGGACAGCATTTGACCCGTACACCTGACAAGGTTTTAAAAGTAAATGCGGTGACGAAGTGCGAAGTCGACAAAGTAAATACGCCTCTTAAAGGTGCAGAGCTTGCAAAGCTGATGACTGTTCTTGGAGAGTTCTCATCATTTTTAATATCCGGTACAGCTACCACTACCGTAAATACTGGTAAAATGCACATCAGCTTGACAAGTGAAGTGCCCGTAGCATATCACCCGTATCGTTTATCATATCAAGAGAAACTTAAAGTCCGGGAGATTTGTCAGGATTTATTAGACAAAGAGATCATTAGGGAATCGAACTCAGAGTACGCAAGCCCGATCATTTTGGTCAAGAAAAAGGACGGTTCGGATAGAATGTGCGTAGATTTCCGTGCGCTAAACCGTATCACTGTCAAGGATAGGTATCCCCTACCTTTAATTGACGACCAGATTGATCGGCTTGGGGGTTCAAAGCTGTTCACATCTCTCGATATGGCCTCAGGTTTCCACCAAATACCCATTGATGAAAGCTCCATCCATAAAACGGGTTTTGTAACTCCTGAGGCTCATTACGAGTATTTAAAAATGCCGTATGGTTTGTGTAACTCACCAACTGTATATCAACGAATCATCAATAACACTTTACGTAAATTCATAGAATCCGGCAGCGTACTTGTTTATATTGATGACGTATTAATTATAAGTATGTCGATCGATGAAGGTATCTCTTTGTTACGCGATGTTTTAAAGACTTTGACTCAGGCCGGCTTCTCTATTAATTTACGTAAGTGTTCGTTTCTGACCACTGAAATTGAGTACCTAGGCCGCGTTATCAGTCATGGTCAGGTTAGGCCGAGCCCCCATAAGGTTGAAGCGTTACTCAAAGCGCCTATTCCCTCTAATGTGAAGCAAGTACGCCAGTTTTTAGGTCTTGCCGGATATTTTCGACGGTATATCAAAGGCTACGCGACGAAGACCGCATGTATCTCGCGTCTCACAAAGAAAGACGTAAAATTTGAATGGGGACCTGATCAAGACCAGGTCCGCAAAGATATCATTGAGTGTCTTACTAGCGAGCCTATACTTGCGATCTTCGACCCGAGCCTTCCTACCGAACTGCACACTGACGCCAGTAGTGCGGGTTACGGTGCTGTACTAATGCAGGTTCACGCTGACGGCAGCAAACGAGTAGTCTCATATTTTAGCCGAGTAACTCAGGGCGCGGAAGCAAGATACCATTCGTACGAATTAGAAACGCTGGCGGTCGTCAAGGCGCTGCAAAATTTTCGTCACTATTTGATCGGTGTAGATTTTAAGATCATTACCGATTGCAACGCTTTGAAGGCCACCGAGCGCAAAAAGGACCTTCTTCCACGGGTTGCACGCTGGTGGATTTATTTACAAGATTTCAATTTTGAGATCGAATACCGTAAAGGCGTCATGATGGGTCACGCAGACTATTTAAGTAGAAATCCTCCAACGTCACGTGTCAATAATATAGAGAGACCGCTTAACTGGGCACAGATGGCTCAGTCAGCTGATACTGAGACAATGGACCTCATCCAGAAACTTAGGGAAGGACGTTTAGATTCACGACGCTACGTATGTCAAAATGACGTACTTTATTATCGATACTCACCAGTGGGAGAAGAGTCACGCTTGTTATGTTACATCCCTAAGGGCCACAGACTAAGCCTGTTGCGTGTCTTCCACGATGAGCACGAGCACATCGGTGCTGATAAGACTTATGACCTTATCCTAAAGTATTTCTGGTTTCCCGGCCTAAAACAATTTGTTAAGAAGTATACGTCCCACTGCTTAATCTGTATTTCTAAGAAACGTGTTCCGAGAGCCCCACATCAGCCCATTACATCATGGGAAAAGTCCGATGTCCCGTTTAACACAATTCACGTTGACGTATTGGGTCCTTTACCAGAGTCTAATGGATATAAGTTTGTTCTCATTCTAGTAGATTCCTTCACTAAATATTGCTTACTCTACCCAATGTATAGGCAGGATACGAATGAATTGAAACGTGTTTTCTACAATGCAATATCTTTATTCGGAACCCCTAAGCTCATAGTTTGCGACCGTGGTCGTATGTTTGAAGCGTCAGCTTTTACTAGTTGGGTATCTGAGATGGGTAGTGCTATTCATTATATAACGCCCGAAATGCACCATTCTAATGGGCAAGCCGAACGTTATGTTAGGACTGTTTTGAATTTATTACGTGTAGAAAGTAATAATAAGAAGTCTACTTGGTCTGATGCGTTATGTAAAATACAATTAGTGTTAAATATAACAAAGCAAAAATCCACACAATACTCGGCTTTATATTTGTTAATTGGTACCAATGCGACCACTCCTGTGATCCGTGCACTGATCCGTGATGTTGCTGTCGAAGACCCCAGCCGCAATCTAGAAGCTGTGCGAGAACTCAATAGGAGCCTCGCCAAGGCATCGCTCGATAAAAATCGCAACAACCAAGATGCACGGGTAAATCGCCAAAGACACCCGCCAAGAAAGTTCCAGGTTGACGATCAAGTTTTCGTCATAAAATACTCGCAATCTGTGGGAAAACTCGATCCCGGCATGAGAGGCCCGTATAGGGTTATAAAGGTTCTTCCAAGTGACCGTTATGAACTAAAGTTACTGAGCGGAGCCAGGGGCAAAACAACCCAAGCCGCTGCTCAATATATGATACCCTGGAAAGGCGAGTGGTGTCCTGAGAGCTGTGCTGCTTTCTTTGAAAGTAAGTTTTGATAAGAGTTTTCTAAACAGTGTTTCTGAATTACAGTTCTGGCATGATTGAAGTGTGTGCTCGATCGAGGATGTGAGGCGGTGTGCCTTGCCGGTTGAGGACGTGCTGCCTAAGTGTCAGCAAGCTCAAGATGTCATGGAAGGCAGGGCACTCTGAGTGTCAGGTTGCAGCAGAAGCGTATCCCGGTGGCGGAATGGGCGCTATTGCAACTCAGGCGCTGTCCTGGCAGGCATAGTCCTGGTTCACGTATTACCGTGGTTTGGGCACTGTCCCGGTTCAGGCGCTGTCCTGGCAGGCATAGTCCTGGTTCACGTTTTTAACGTGGGAACTTGCAAGTTCAAAGTATGAGTCTGAGAGAGACTTTTGTAAGATGATGTATGCCTATTTCTGATAGAGAAGTGATTTTATCTCCGGTGTGAGTGCTTACTTTCTGTGTGAGGGCCTTGTTTGCGTGAAGTATGGCAGAACAGGCAACGTATTTTGTTGTCGAAGTTTACTAATATTCGGTTTCTTACACAGATTGCGATGATGACGACTTTGCCGATGCCAGTGGACCCTCAGGTACAGCTTCTGCGGGTCCTGCTAACGCTTCTGTGAATCCTACGGACGAGGATGGGGAACGAAGATCCTCCAGTCCTCCAGAAGACGTCTCCGGTGCATCCGAGGACGGTGCACGGTCAGGAGAGGCCGTATAAGCCAAAATTTGTGTAGGCAGTATCGATCCCCACCACCTCCTATAAAAGCGAGCGCTCAGTTGTGTCAGGTTTCACTTGCTGCTTGGTCGTTGAGTGGAAAGGTGGTTGGCGTCGATACTGTAAGACTGTTCTTTTTGCTTATTTTTATTTTTGCTATAAATTGTGCTAATTTTGTGTTGGAGAATTAACGGTTGTTTTGTGTTGTTTACATTTTTGAATTATTTTTGATTATAGTGAAATTATTGTTAAATTAAGTTAATTTGTAATAAAAACAAGTTAAGTTCATTGTGATCTGTCTTTTTTTTTAATATTTAACACTTCTGGTTGCTAAAAATATATACAACTAGCCGTCGCACAAACTTAGAACTCGCATTTCATCCCCCTAGGGGGTGAATCTTGAAAAACCCTTTCTGTTTGCCTACATTATAAAAGGAAGCCTTGTGCAAAATTTCACAATCCTAGGCCTAGTAGTTTCGTCGTTCGCTCGCTTAAAATTAGGGTTCTCTATACAAACTTTAGACCCCCATTACATCCTTTTCGGAACTGAATTTTGAAAAACCCTTTCTTAGTGTTTACCTTTGTCATAAAAGGAAGCCTTGTGCAAAATTTCACCCTCATAGGCCCAGTAGTTTCGGCTATCCGTTGATATTTCAGTCAGTCATTTTCTCTTTTTATATATGTATATAGATTACATATATTATCACTAGGCATGACATACATTTAAAATTAGAACAACCTCTGATGTCAGTTACATTTCCGATTGCAACTTAAGCCGGTTCTCTTCAAGCGCTGCTTCTGAAAGTGCTCAAGTTGACAGCTTAGTGGATCCCCTAAGGAATTTAGCACTAAAACCTTCAAGAAAAGTAGCTTACGTTCTCAATTTTACTTTCATTATCTACTAGAAAAGCGTTCAATAGGGCAGTAAATACACTTTGAGGCAGCGTGTGCCCGCCATCTTGTAAAGTTTAAATTACGATCTAGAGACGGGCTATCGGCTAAATACTTGAATGCATTTAAGGGTCTATACACTGCGCTTTTTCAGGGGCAGATATACGCGAGCGACCTTGAGTAAAGAAAAGAAGAGGTTGCGTTACTTTCCGCGCATCAAGATTAGTAGAATAATAATTTGTTCATCATTTATTAAACACATCGGCTCGTCCAGGATGGTTTCGAGCTCTAATCTATCAGGTAGGTCTATGTGGGTAAAAACGGCTTGGAATTGAATCAGTTTACTCTTCAATACAATTCGGTACAGTGCTTTGTTATTAGATATGTAGAAACAACAAAACGGACAGTTTCAGAACGTCTTGACTCTGCAACGGCTTGGCTGAGAGTCCGCTATCCGGACGGGCTCTCCCCTCCACAAGCTAAGCGGATACATCACTGACTCAGTCAAGCGCGCCATCTTTGTTAAGTTCTTCTAGTTACCACTAGATGGCGCGGCTTGTATTGTTGTCAAAAAAATCGATGCTATTTCCGACAAACATAATATGAATAAAAACCGTATATCACAATATTGTTAGTTACATTATCTTTTAGTTTGTGAAACCTTTTGTGTTACCTTAGTCTGTGTTAGACATAACTTCGAAAATAAGGTATGTTATGTATGGTATTCGTTTGCGTTACGATACCAATGACACCCTGTATATTTTATAGCACACTTTTAAAATAAAATAGTTTCGATTATGAACCAAAAACAGGTGTTTTGTTAACCCTGATGAATATACCTATGTCTATTCACCAGGGTTAACAAAACATCACTCTCTCTTTCGTTCTATTCTATAATAGAACAAGCTTTATTGAACTTAAATCTATGGGTACAATAGCGTTTTATCGCTGACAGCAATATCAACCAGACAACCTTCAGATGGATCGTAAGAACTTAAAATAACTATGGGGTACTATGTGTATGTGTATGTAAAACTAATGGGGGTAGTCAGCGGAATATGTTTATTTTTCCTAACTACAGAATAAATTTAACAATAATTGAACTGAAAAATAACAATATTAAGCAAATAAGAACAAATAACCCACTTGTTTCAACACTTCACACAATTTAAAAAATATATATCTCTCGCAAATATTGTATGAAAAGTTAAACTTTATTGCTGGAATCGGTTTCCGCCACTTCATTCGAGTTTTGTTACGATTTCTATAGTGAACGCTGTTGAACTGGAAATTCTAATCGGCTTACATAGTTGTTTTCACGAGTTGTTTTTCTACGGTTTGGGGTCGGCAGACTCGAATACTGTATTTGGAGATGGCACGTATTTTGTAAAGGTGTTCGAATTTTTTACGAAAATTCGACGATGTGATTTGATAGTGATGTAGCTTATTTTGAGCTAAACAATCGACCTTTCCTTCTTGCCTTAGTTCCAAGGCCCGGTGTTCAGCTTTCTCATCAACCCTGGCCCCTAAAGTTGCTGACAACTTATGAGGCGCGGTCCGGACGGTTACTGGATGGGCGGACAGCGAGCTACCCATTGCTCGCCGTCCGCAAGCCCGCGCTTATGTTGGCCGGAAATCGGGATCGGAATCGTGGCAGCCGTGGCTGCGGATTATTATCTGGTCGAATAAACTTTTTTTTCAATGGAGGTATGTAAAACTTTACAAATAGTTCTATATGCCTTTAAACATGTAAAATTTGAGAAGATGACACTCCTCGCACCCTGAAAATACCCCATAATACTATCGCTTTCCCATAGACAACACATTAAAGGATTACATTGTATGTACGTGCACCTGCGACCACTAATAGCTTGATAAATTGATACCATTGGGGATTATACTATTTGATTGAGATTGATAAATCAAACAGTATAATTATAATTCAAAAGGAAGCATTTATATAAATATTACTTAATTAATAATATAATTATATAAATAAACAATATGTTTATTCCTTAATTTAAGAGTAACTCACACCTGCTTTATCTTACTAATATTATAAATGCGAAAGTTAAGATGTTTGGATGTTTGTTACTCAATCACGCCAAACCGGCTGGACGGATCTGGATGAAATTTGGCACAGGCATAGGATACACTCCGGAATAGGACATAGGCTACTTATTATCCCGGAAACCCCAACCACACCCCCAATACCACGCGGGCGAATCCGCGGGAAAAAGCTAGTCGTTCATAATAATATGATTTAATCTATACCCAGACTCATTACCTATATTCATGAAATGACGATGTATTTTTAAGGTCCAAAGTCCTTAATAGCCTTACTTACTATGAAAGGGTTAGAGGTATGTAGGCTAACGATGTTAGTTTAACATTAACTATGTTATTTTAGTAAACTAATGGGTAAGGCCTGAAATATAATAGGTACGTAGTTATATTGTGGGACCATAATATTTGGTTATGTTAAATTAATCCTGAAGAAGTTGCGCTTTTTGCTGTCATGTTAGTCTCTTAGAGAGTATTTTGCTGCTCATTTTTCATTTTTCAATTATTTTAACGTCAGTAGTAAATTAGTCAGACCTTGGTATGAAGGCTAAGAAGGAATGGAGTGGGTCGTTTAGTCAGTAAGAGTGTGATACTGTTTACCGCTCCGCCCAAGGGCGGAATTTGTCATTAGATGATATTTCCCACTATAAAAATAAGTAGTAATTTAGAAAACATTTTGCTGTCTATACTAAAGTATATTTAATAAAACGAAAGCACTCGAATGAAATATATAAAAGTACGTAAGTATGTTGTGAGACCATAATATTTAGTAATGTTAAATTAATTCTGAAGAAGTTGCGCGTTTTGCTGTCACGTGAGTCACTTAGGGAGTATTTTGCTACTTATTTTACAAAGTAGTAACGCCAGTAGTCACTTGGAAAGCATTTTGCCGTGCATACTAAAATAAAAATCTACTGAAAATGAAAATTTACTGAATCGAAAGCAGTCTAATAAATGTGTAAAAATATATAAAACAAGCAAGTAAAACAAGGCTAGAGTGAATAGGCTCTTAATAGGTTAGTGCGCCTCACCATCAACAATTGTATCACTGCTTATCATAAGATGGAATAGAATTCAAGCACTAGTTTGTATCAATTAAAAAAAAATCATTTATTTAGAAATAATTTTTATTATAATAAGGCTATTCTAAGCAGAGCTTGTGTTATGAATACTAGACATTTGATAAACGTACTTATATATTTCTAAATACAAACAAATTACAGATAAATTAAATCCCAGACCCAGTACAAATGATCGTGCTCATCACACAAACATTTGTCCTGGATGGGAATCGAACCCACGACCTCCGGCATAGCAGTCAAGGCCTCTAATTACTAGAGCTAGACCAACAGGCCAGCCAAGTCTTCAGAAATGTCTTCGTTTTCATTGGGCCGCGGTTTTCAATGCAGTCCCAAGTGTCCTGGCATTTTTTTCAAGCCTATTGTATGTCCCACTGCTGGGCGAAAGCCTCCCCTTTTTCCTTCCAAACCTCTCTGTCTAGGGCGACCTCCGACCCTCCGATCCCTCCGATCCTCCGAGTGTAATTTTATTGCTTCGAGTTGAAAGCGCTGTTGATCTTGGTTGCACTAGACTTACGATACTGGGACAAAAAGGGTCAGTCGTAATAAATTAATTTCAGTACAGCCTTGACAAGTGCAATCTTCTGTCTTACACCGAAGTGTGACTTGTTTGCTGGGAGAAAGAATCGACAAACTGAAGTGGCCGTGAATAGGGTATACTGATCGCAAAACAGACGTTTATTTATTTATTTAACTATTTATGTATACACATAAGAATAAAAGAAAAGAACAAGGAAACAGGAGAATACGTACAGAGGTGATGCTTATTTCTACAGTAATCTCTTCCAGCATACCTGCAAAAGAAGAGAAAAATATAGATGTAGACACCATATGTAAAAGAGAAAATTTTAACACACACAATAAAATTTGACGATGAAATAATATAAAATGTAAACATAAATATTATATTATAAAAAAAAAACCACACACACACATAGTAAAATAAATACCACAGAAGAAAAAATAACTCAGGGTCAGAGTGTCGTGAATATATGAATTTACATGTACTATACCTATATAGTGGCTGTATTAAGTGATTCCGAGTAAGGGGCACCGTTTTATAATCTTAAAGCGGTGCAAAAAAAACATCATAAGAAAATCAGCATGTTCTACAACCAACCAAGTTATATGGATACCTGTTACGGCCAGTGGTTTCACTTTCTACACAAACCTCTGACCCCTCTTTCCATCTTTTGGAAAATAATAGGGGGTGCATTTTGGAAAATAATAAATTTAAATTGTTCAAAATTTCAGGCTCTTAGTCCAGTTTTGACTCTGCTTTTATAAGTCAGTCAGTTTCTCCTTTTATTTACTAATTTTGCAGAATATTTTTATCGCAATTTCAAATTTGGTCCCATAATAGAAGTTATTTGTTATCACGATCACATTCTCGTGTTTAAGTATCGGTCACTAATTACCAGTCACCCTGTATATCTAGACATGTCGCTTCCATTAAGCCCATATCGGTATAGCGTGATGGATTACGGCCACTTCAATCTCTTAAAAAAGAAACCTCAGTCTCAGCAGTGAGCAGAGCAGTGTTAGCCGAGTGGTATCGGCCCCGACTTACGAGTTGTAGGTCGCGGGTTCAAACCCATTACTTTGTGTAATTTATTTCATCACCACTGCTCTAAAAACGGTGAAGGAAAACATCGTGAGGAAACCGGCATGTCCTAGAACCAAAAATTCGAAGACATGTGACATCCACCAACCCGCACTGGGCCCGCGTGGTGGATTATGGCCCATTCTCTCTTCTAGAGAGGAGGCCTTTGTCCCAGCAGTGGGAACATTAAAAAGGCTGATGATGATAATGATAAAGTCTCAGCAGTGGGCTAGCTATAAGGCGAATTATTATGTCGAGCTTATGCGACATAGAAAAAGAACCATCTATACAGGCTAGAAAAACACCGCAATAACGTACATCTCTCTAGCAAAGAATAATATTTCATCGCTGGCGAGGGAATTAAAGAATAACATAAAAGTATGTCCATGCTCTTGTCTCGTACATATAATATGACGCAGACTCTCAGCCAAATTGAAATAGGGCTCGAAGTGTAACGCTGTAGACAGCTTAAGACCGAGACTAAAGGCTTACGTCATCGTAAGATCCTACTGGTAAGATGAGGTTTAAGAAAAAGTGACGTTAACGATTGTCGAAGACTCCAGCCCTGAGTTAAAATTTGAGGTTGGAGTTAACTCCAAGGACGTCACAGGGTAGATGTCTACGCGATCATAGACTTTAATTATTAATGGTTTACGATTTAAGATATATTTGGTTTTTTTATTGGTTACAAACTAAAGGTCACAGCTCATTAGAGCCACCCGGCACCCACTCCGCACCGCCTCGCCTCGTGCGGTTAGTATTCTTTATATGAATTTGTATGGGTATGCGCTCACTACATCAACTCCGCAGCGTCACCAGATCGCCTCAATCGTAAGCCATCCACGCGCGGACGGCGGGTGGACCACTAGGTGACAACTCGTTGCTCGCATGCTTGCCTTGCGTTGACTGCGCATTGCCAACGCGCGGGTCCCGAGTGGACCGCGCGATACCCGCGAATGATTCACGCGAGGACGATACGTTGGCGTCTGGCGATGGGCCGCTCCCCACCATCCCGTGTAGACCTAGTGCCAATTGTTAACAGACTACTCGGAAATTCGTGGACCAAGTGTCGTCCACTCATTGACCACGCCGGGTCCACTGGTTGACGACGCGAGGTCCACTGGTTGACCGCGCGACGTTTATTGGTGATAACGCGGTGTTCACCCGTCGACCACCTGTCGACAACGAGTGGACGCCGGGCGACGAGGCGGTGCGGGGTGGGTGCCGGGTGGCTCTAATGAGCTGTGACCTTAATGCTTGACTGCGATCCCACCTTATGTTAAGCAGAATTGAAAAACACTTAAGATAAATCGCAAAACCAAATTAGCGCTTGTGGACGGCGAGCAATGGGTTGTTTGCTGTCCGACCGTCCGGTATACGTCTGGACCATCGAAAAAAAATACACGTCTGAACCAAGCTTAAGACGTCGACGGCGCGAATAGTTCCATGCGTGCTTCAATGAGTTGTCGGCAAGCCCTAGGGGCGCAACAGAGTCAAAACCTACTGGATCCAAGGATCGGTTTCTGAAAAGAAGGTTTGGCCAGGTATGAAAAGCAACGAAGGGACAGGAGTGAATTTTGTGTCAGTAAAAGCCTGACACTTTATCTCTCGCCCCGCCCAAGGATGTGAAGATGTCATTGCATGATTTTCCCTCCGAAAGAAACAAAAACACATCAAAGTATATTTATGTTACTGTAACTATCTACGCATACCTGACGAAATGTTACTACGTTATTAAGGTTAATGTTACTTCCTAAAGACTAACACCATAAAGTATAATGTTACAAACTCTCTCTGCAAACTCTCTCGTTACCATTACGGCCTATGACCCCATTCCACTAATTTACTTGGTGAATTTTCTTGGTAATGCACTAAGGAATAAATTCCTTGTGTCCTTCAAAACAAGAGGACATCGTCAGAAGTGTTTTGTGTGAAGGTTTCGGCTAAACTGAGCTTAACTTTGTTTTATACGTAAACTTCTATGCTAAAAATGTTCATTTTGTTTATTTATTGGACCAAAACTAAAGATGCACTTTTTTTAAGACGACTACAGACATCGGCTTATATCCTACAGCAAGCACGTTAATAGAAACTATTTATCAAAATACTGAAAAGTTGAGTAAAGTTCACTGCAGCGCTTCATTGGCATAATGTCGTCTAACAAAACTTTTAAAACTTACAACGCTCTCACACTGCGTGAATGTCAAAATTGCACTAATGTCGTCAATGTTAAGGTATATGGCCTGCAAATCAACTGAACTGAGTATAGTGACTGTACGGTAGGCCTAATCTAGTGCGTAATACATTTCTATATATTGATGACTACAGATGAGTAAAAGTATGTTTTTTTTTTAATTATTGTAATTTAAATACGACACTAAACAGAATCATAAAAAATAGCCGTTAATTATTAAGATACATTCAAGATAGATAGTTTGTTCAAAATATATTACAGATCATTTTGTACGCCAAGAAAAAATCATGAAGATGCGTCTAAAAATTACTTTTATGTTTGATTTTATAATAATTAAATGTATTATTATTTAGTAAATCGCTGAAATGCTACATATTTTCCAGCTCTATATCTTTGCGCATATCTTTCGTTTTGACGCAATATATAAAAAGTCTGTGAATATCCTGCGTAGGAGTTTAGCTGTAGTCTATGTTTTGTGTAGCACTCAAGGGCTGCTCATCATTTCACGTCATTTGTCACTTTCAACACGGCAAGAGTTCTTAACACGGTGACATTTCACGTAATCAAGGTCACGGGCACAGCCCACATGACTAAGTTGAAGATAACTCAGAAGGCACAACGCCTTTATCTGCCTCTGTTATTGCAGCATAATGATGGTCAAAGTTTTTTTTCAACATAAATGTGTTGTTTTGTGCGTGTGCCGATTGCAACCTTTCAACGTGATATGATCTAAAAATTCTGATTCTACTCCATACATGTGTTTTTTTTTATTTTGGGAAAAATTATGTAATGTCCTGCCCGTGGGCGTAGCGGGAAATAGTGTCAGACTCTTACTAACTACTCCATTCCTTCTAAGCCCATATACCGGGATCAAACCTTCCTTGGGCCCCAATAGGCTTCAGCCCTGCAATTGGGCCTCTACATATTTTGCTGACAATTCCTAGAGGCGCGCGGGAACAGAGCGTACCGTCGAAGACTTGATACATTATGTGGTCTAATTTAAATCGTATGAATCTTTAACAGAAGGAATTTTTAGCAATATGACTTGTTAAAAATTGATAAATCTCAAAGTTACTTCGATCCCTACAACACTGGATACTATTCTATCTGTTAACTTTGTACAAAATAAACCTTCTGCATCCTTCATTCTCAGCATATCACGATAATAGCTCTTAACTGTTGTGTGGTAAATTTTATACGGGGTGAATAATGCATAGAGGCGTTCAGCTAAAGTGACGCAGGGGGGATGTGCGGAGACGTGATGTCATAGAAATTAGGCTAACACTTATATTCTACACGATTTATTATTCTTATTGCTCACGTTTGGTAGCACTACGAAGAAGGAAAATGAAAGGAGCCAGTTGCGAGTTTGCCAAAGAATGAATTTATTATTTCCTGTATTTTTTTTTTGTTGAAACTCCACTCTTATATTTTTGCAGCGCTAAATCGTGATTACGGCACAGCTTTTATAATTTTTTAAGTGAAATTAATGGCTAATCCCGTACAGTATGACAGTTGTATTGTTAAATGACGTTTTATAGTTCACGTTTAGACAGAATAACGTTTTGTGGTAGGCTCATCCAAATACTTTTATTCTGTTAATTAAGTGGAGTAGGGACGTATAAAAATTTTGCTGACTAAAATGAAACTTGTGTTCTTCTGTTACCTTTTTACTCTAGAACCATTTCTTTTCAACGATTACACGAGACCCTAGCGGGCATCGGCCATTTTGACGCACGCGTGTCAGACTATACGCATTAACGACTTGAACTCGTTTCAGAAGCTCGCATCTACTACTACCAGTCACCGTAAGTGCGACCATGGTGTTTTCATCCCGATCCCAAAAATACAAGACAAATTAATGAATCACGAAATCAAGAACAAAGGCTCAACGTCTCAAGACAGCCTCAGCTCAGCAGTTCTCGAAACCCTGGATTACCATCAAAACATTCCCCTTCAAGGGCAAGGTACAACGCTACAACAGATTCACCTCAGCGTGAGACACATTAATCACGCCCATCCACTCCACTTAGCAACTAACGCGGCATTTACTGCGTATAACTCGACATTAACCCACGTTAATAGTGTATTATCTTCATCTGCATAATAAGGCTGTTACCAGATACATTATGGTTATTTTGGCATAACGGTCCTAAGTATAGTTGCTGAACAAGGCGTGTGGACGTTCAAACTTTGTATAAGCATTCAATTGTTTCTCTCTGTCTTAAGTCACGCAGACACGAGTGAACAAAAGTGAATGCTCAAAAAAACCTATGTTGCGTTGCATGATACGCAATAACTTGATGCTCACGTGCGTACCACTAACGAATATGAAGTACTCTGTTCGACAAGCATGTTTGCGGCGATGCCATGTTCTTTGTTTTATGGTGGGAAAAATCATCTAATGATGAATCCCACCCTTGGGTGGAGCAGGAAACAGTGTCAATCTCTAACTGACTAAACGACCCATGCTATTCCTTCTTAGCCCTCATGCCAGTCGCATCTTCCTTTCCAAAACCGGACCGGGACCCTGTGGTTCGAACGTCGAAGGTCGAAGCAAGCAGAAACAAAGTCGCTGCCAAAAGCTAAATAATACTAAATATGAATGTAAAACCCTGTCCAGACAAAGCCCCACATACTGAAGTATCCTAACTACCCATACTACTCCATTTTTGAGCAAACAATGAGCGCCAGTAGTATTGCTTACTTTCCTATTATCTAGGTAATCAATAATCACGGACTGCTAAAGTATAAGGATGCTCTGTAGGTACGTCTGTGCTCGGCCATTATTCTACGAATCTGGCTTTCTTCAGTTACATTGTCGATCAATGTTTTAATGAATGGAATGAGTCATCCGTTAGATCATGTGCAAATACCCTTTTTAGTCGCTACCTTGATTAAATTTGTTCGCTTTAGTGTAGTCCTATTGACTTACGAGTATATCCTAGCGATAGACAAGCACGTTTATAGTAACTATTTGTCAAAATACTGAAATTTTAATACCAAAGCTCGCTACAGCGCTTCATTGTCATCGTGTATCAAAAATTTTAAAACATACAGCGCTTGTGTATGGAATGCTTAAAGTCATTATACAGCATGTCTCATCTAGTTCCTAGTGCATACATATCGATGTGTCGTCGTTTATAATCAAGAATTTTTTGGGAATGAGTAATATTAGCCCAATAGGATTCGACTTAGAATTTTAATGGTTTAGAAATTCATGTCTTGGTAAATGCTGATGGTGAAATTCGAAATCAATCAGTATAAAAAAATCATTAATTTTCTGTTCTTAAAACTAGCGAAATCAAAGATTTCATGCAACGAAAAATATAAAAAATACTTAGATTTTTTGTTTTTAGCTAAAGCTTTAAATTAGTGCTGCGTCCTAATAGGCTTAATAATTTGGTTGACAGTCAGGCCTCCCACTACTTCAACCCATCTACTCGCAGCCTTAGTGCTCATAAATTCCCGACATGTTGCATCGATGACGTCAGAGCTCCAGTATACGCGAGTAGCTGTTTAATATGCTGTTTCAATACTGCACCCCAGTAACATTTGTGTTAGATAGATTGTTATATAGTGCTGTTGGGTATTCAGGTCATTGCTTTTGCGTTAAGACTTTCTGAAGACTTGAATGAGAATTTAAAATATTTGTTTTTAGAACTCTGTACTTTAAAAGGTAAAAAAGAACCCTTATAGAATTGTTTAGCACACAACAGCTGTTCAACTGTCTGCCATGATTCTTTTTCTCAGAAAAGGGAGAGGCTCTCTCCCAAGCAATCCTTCCACAAATCCAGTTTAAAAGCGCAGGATGTTTGCTGTCTCTCAGTGTCGAATCGTTGCAAGTGCTCGGTCTCCAATACCTTTCACTTGAACTGTACGAAATGCTCTCTTGGATTCTAATACAACGAACGAAATGTGTGCGAATGAATGGGAGATTATTGGCATGTCAGGAGTTTTGTGAGAGGGATTGATGTATATAGTGTTTATAATTTGATTTTTTTTAAGGTGTCTGTACCTAAAGGGATATAAAGGACCCTATTGGTATGACTCCAGTATCTGTCTGTCACTAGGCCGTACCTCGTGAGCACATGTCGTTTCGAAGTGGTCCAGCAGGGACGATACCTCCTGGGGACAGGGATTAATGCGAAAGCGTATTACCGGCACCCTGAGATTGAAATTAGGAAGGAACAGGGTAAGTTCAGTCAGTAAGAGTCTGACACTGTCTCCAATTCCGCAGAAGGGCGGCATTCGACATTGGATGCTTTTTGCCTAGCATAAAAAAACACCTCATGAACGTCATGCTAGACATTTGAATAATACTTATAGGTGATTTTGGTTGTCTAACTGCTGTACCTACTTAAGTAAATAAAACTAATATAACTTCCTTTTTCGTGCCAGTGTACTTAGACCATTTCCTTCAGCGCCTACCTACATAAAAAAAAATGTTACGACCACTTTTCCTGTTGACTGGGCGTTTTGCGATTATAAAGATAAATGTTGTCAGCAGAAGTGTCACAGAATAATATGATTAATGAAGGTAACGTAACGTGAAAAGCAAGTGACCCTAAACCTAGTCATTGTGCTGGTGTCGCCGCGACCCGTCAATCGTCAATGGCCTGGATTACAGCCCCTCTATTTGTCGCATGAGCAAGACGAATGAGGTAGGCGGTAGCAGTAAATTGGGTAGCTGCCTGAATAGAGCTCAGAGCCACAACCAACAGACTGTTCACACAGTTCCAGTCTGGGCAAGGAACAAAAAACATGCCTAAATTCCTCGTGATTTGCAGAGATTACCTAGATATTCACTGCAGGCAATTGAATTGTTTGATTTGGATTCAAGACGCACAGGATCTACCTATTAAGAGATAGAGGAGTGGTTTACTCACGAAGTTTTCCTTCATCGTTTTGAGAGCAGAGGTGATGAAAAAAATTACACAAAGTAATGCCTGGCTGGGTTTGGATCCACCACTGACTGAATAGACAGGTTTTGCTAGTTTAACTGAACGCATTCTCTTTACCTAGTATTTAAATTATTAAGTTTTTGGAAGAGTGTGGAACAGAGAGCGAAATTCATTTCATTTCCTTTGGAAAGGGAGGGTAACTGATGGGCTTCTGCCCGTTGGTTGATTTCGGGCTGTCGTATGTTCAAATTGCGAGGAGAACTTTGATAACGGGAGGCAGGATTTCGTGTTTTTGTAGTTCTTATGTGGCGCCATAGATGTCGCTACAAGTTGTATTATATCCAAGGGAGTCTTAAAAGCCAGAACCTAAAATGACGACCTCCAGCAAGCGAGGAGGCAATCCTAGATGTATCATAGATCAAAGCAATCGTTAGATTAGAATCGTTAAGAAAAAAAGAGAGCGTAGCCATTTCCTTTAAACCTGTTCGCATTGTGTTCGCGTAAGCGACGAGCTACAGAATGACGTGGAGCTAGTAAAAGCGCAAAGCTTAAGACCATTCACGTCGGAGGATTACTATGGATGCCTTCTTCCTCATCTAAGAAACATAGGACGTTAAGTCACACATTTTCATGATTTAAAGTCCTTGTTCCAGACGTGACTTAAAAGAACGGGTAAATCAATTCTCAAATTCTCCGCTCTAGATGTAGCAAATATACTCTTAAATATATCTATAACTATCATACAACGCCGTCTAGTCCCAAGCTAAGCAGAGCTTATGTTATGAGTACTAGTCAACTGATAAACATACGTATACATCATCATCATCATCATCATCAGCCTTTTTAATGTTCCCACTGCAGGGACACAGGCCTCCTCTCTAGGAGAGGGAATGGGCCGTAATCCACCACGCGGGCCCAGTGCGGGTTGGTTGATGTCACATGTCTTCGAATTTTTGGTTCTAGGACATGCCGGTTTCCTCACGATGTTTTCCTTCACCGTTTTAAGAGCAGTAGTGATGAAATAAATTACACAAAGTAATGCGCCTGGCTGGGTTTGAACCCGCGACCTACAACACGTAAGTCGGGGCCTTTACCACTCGGCCACCACTGCTCTACGTATACATATGTTTATATATACATACATCTTATATATTCGTATGAACTACACCCAGACACAGAACGAAAGATCGTGGTTGTCGTCCTAGGTAGGAAGCGAACCCACAGCTTCCAGCGTAGCTGTCAAGGCCACTAACCACTAGAAAAACATGCCAGCCAAAGGTAGGGTCAGACTTTTACTAAATAAAACTCCTCCAAGTTCCATCAGTTGGCCTTTCCGTACCAGAGCCACGATGACTTTATTGTAAAATCCCGCAGTTCATAACGATCGCCCAAAAATCGATATCCCTAACCATAATAATCCGCTTACCATTTCCTGATCTCTTGACATAAATCAGCTTACATTTCATCGAAACCACGGCCGAATCTAAATCAAACCAGCTAAACGTTACATTGATAAAAATGAGTCTCATTCCGAATTCAGAGTACGTCGACAAACACGGGTATTGATTTCGGCGACTCGCTTGAGCATAAATCACGGTCATTATACGGAACCGCTGAAGAGATAACGTGGTAACTGTTTTGGTGGTCGGCATTTGTTTTAATTATGGAGGTGGAATTAGCGGTTGGTAGTCAGTTGGGCGGTACGTTAGGCAGAGCGGTTGAACGATTGATTACTTTGTTTTAGGCAGGAAATCATCCAATGATTTCGAATGGGAGAGCGTGTCAGACTTTTACTGACTAAAACCAACTTCTATATTCTTTGTTTAAGACCATGGGTTTTCCTTTCAGAAACACACTCATGGCCCTAGAACGACCCTATTCATGGCTCCAGGCGCAATTAGAGCTGTGCTGTGTGATTCGATATATGCACAGAATAAATATTCAATTGTGGTTTTTTGGTGTAGGTACCTTGTAAATTTACATATTTGTGAACGAACCCATGTACAGGTATTTTTTTGTGTGAGGCAACGTTCTTAAAAAAAGAAAAAAAAAAGAAAAATTTTAACGGATTAACTGTTCCGTGGAATTCAGATAGACTGGAAGTTCAAGAACGGCTAGGTAGATTGATTGTGGCAGTGAAAGGTACAAAAACCCACAATATATACTTTAGTAGGTTTTTTTTTATTGTGGGCAAAAATCATCAAACGACTCCACCTTCTTTCTTAGCCGTTTGCACTGGGGCCAAGCCTTCCTTTCAGAAAGAGACCTTGGGCCCCAGTAGGCTTCGACTCTTTAGAAAAGTCCCTACGGCTTTACTAGACAAATCCTTGAGGCGTGCCGGAACAGAGTGCGCCGTCAACGACTAGGGCTTATTAATACTTAAAAAAGGAAAAACTATGATAATAGTGGTCTCAACTTTAGTTAAAGAGATCAAAGATGATCAAGACGGTAAGAGACACATGCTTGCAAGGGCCACGGAAATGAGAAAACCGTGATTCTGGAACGTAAAAAGCAACAGGCCCCTAGCCAAGTTACAATAATTGTTTTCGTGACGAGTGTCTTTCTCCAATTGAAACGCCTCAGTATTAATTATATCACAAAACTGCAGGATTCTGCGTGTGTTGATCATTGTAGAAACGATTACATTTCATAGTGCCATTTTGAATGATGTGAACTTGGCTACTAATTTTGTTGAAATAAAGTCATTACTATACAATTGATTAGTTGTTTACAAGCGTTAACGATTGTAGATTAAGGCGAAGGCACTCTGTAGGTATCAGCCAGTAAAAATAGTAATTTTATAAATCCTGATATAAAAAAAAACTAATAATAATCCTCAAACAAACTTAACTCGAACAAAAAACTAATAATAATCCTGAAACAAACTTAACTCGAACAAAACGGATAACATGCTGATGATATAAGTACAAAAGTACAAAGACTTTGAAGGCATTGTTCTTCAACTTTGACGTATCAACAATAGAGGTCTGTGTCAGTGAAGCTTGCAACTGTATGACGTGGAATTGAAAGAATCTTCAGTGAAATCTTAGAACTAAGGCTGAAAACAAAGGAATGTTTTCTTTTGTTTTCGAAGGTAGGTCTTTCTTTCATGCCTGCTACACGGCATGTAATGACTTATGATTGAAAGAATAAAAGGCAAAAAACTTTCTAATATTTAGAAATTAATTTGCAGTTAATTAGCAATGTTGCTTTGAAATAAGTCTTTAGACAAAAGTCATAGATAAAAATCCGATTACTTTTCAAAATATTTATATGTCAAATAAAATATTGGCTCCTCAGGCACTTATGAAATACCAGAAGCTAGTGCATAGTTCATCGTTTCTCATGGAAAAGAATCTGTTTATTTTCCAAATAAATTTAATAAATAAACATATCATCAAATAAATAAGCCCGACCCCAACATCTATCAATACCTAAATCATTTTTGGTGATCTACTCATAATTGCTTGACCAAAATAGCCATAATCAATCATGGTTTGACATAGGTTTTGACAACAAATTAAATTGGGAAGCCGAGGGAGAAATCAATCTTTATGGGTGGAATAACTTTTGATATGGGGGAAATATTTTGTATGAAAGTAAGTGGATATAAAAATAATTTAATTTACTGGTAAAAATAATTTTATATCACGATGAAATTTTGATCGGTTTAATCGTGGGAGGTCGATCCGGTACACTATTGATTTGTAAAGATGAAATTTAAAATAGAAAGTATTTTTTATTAACTTGAATTAATTTGCGATATTGTTTTTACGCATTTAGCGAGCCCTTAGCCTAGATTATTAATTTGTCACTTTCTATTTTTTTTTTTGTTTTATTTAAGAGTTACAATCCTGTGCGTCAGCCTTTTTAATGTTCCTACTGCTGGGACAGTTGTATCCTCTCTATGAGAAGGAATGGGTCATAATTCACCCCGCGGACCCAGTGGAATGGTCAGCAAACTGCAAGGGCCCAAAAAAAGGGTCGATGCGAAAGCGTATTACCGGGGCCCTAGGCTCAATGCTAGGAACGAACGGGGTAGGTTAGTCAGTAAGAGTGTGACACTGTTTCCCGCTTATCTTCTGCCCAAGGTAAAAAACAGCCCTTGGATCACGCGAAGTGTCAACAAGAAAAAAAAAAAAAAATTAAACAAAACAATAAGTAATTTGAAATGTCAATAATACAAAACGACAAATAATGAAATTTATTGTACAATTTTCTGTGACACCAAAGTTCAGTGGGTCAATCTTTATGACTTGGTAATGTCATATGTAACATAAATATCGACAAAAAAGGTGAAAGACAGAACAACCTAGTCTGACTATCTGGGTAAAAAATTTAAAAAACCAAAACCTACATCTGAGACGTCTATTTTACTGACAATTCTTTGAAATTTCTCTAAAAGTAATCTAAATTTATTCGTACCAATGTCATTGCTAACATTTTTAAACTTTTCAATACCATTTCTTTGATTTATTAGCAAAATCAAACTAACAATATAAAGGCTTTTTATTGCTGCTAATTTGTATTTTTCATACTCAATCGGCAGAAAGGTATACAGAATAATTTTTGTTTCATAATATCATTATCAAATGGCACACAGAATAATTTTCATTTCAGGATCAAGCCATAGGTAGCATCTAGTACAAAATTTTATTCGAAAGCTTGAAAATAATATTTTACTTTTTTTATAGACGAAAATCGTCTCCATCTTCGTAAACTTTTTTGTGATGACTTATTGTCGATGGAAGAAAAAAATATCCCATCTTTCTCGAGCCGTCGAAAAAGATATAGACCTATCAGCTGTCTCCAACAGACAGTCCAAATAGGTTTAGTAATAAGCTGTCCCTCAACCTTTACCTACAAAACCCTAAAAAAATAACAAAGACAAAATCACTCACAAACAGAGGAAATCTTCAAAACGGGACAAGTTTTCTCACGCATCGTCACGTGATACGCTAATGGAACGTCATTTCGATCGAGAGAGGTACTTTGATGTAGGTGAGCCCGTGAGATATTATACGAGAATGTTTTTGACAACAAACTGACGAAATAAAGGTGCCGCTTCACAGCAGATCATGGCTGAGCTTCGCTATTTATGAAAATATATGTTAAACCAGTTATATGCAACCTTTTTTATATGGAAAATCATTTGATGACTTCTTTCGCTCTGTTCTCGCAGGAGGTTGTAGCATAGCAACAGTCTTATAATATTTCCATTGATAGGACCTAGGCTTCATCTCTAGGAGAGGTAATATCAGAAGAGTGGGATATCGGGAAGTATACTCAAACAGCCGTATGAATGAAATCTAGTCCAGGCATACTCTTGACTGGCCTTCTTTGACTGGCCTGTCAGCCTAGTAGTTAGTGACCCTGACTGCTATGCCGGAGGTCGTGGGTTCGATTCCCACCTAGGACAAATGTTTTGTGTGATGAGCACGATCATTTGTTCTGTGTCTGGGTGTAATTTATCTATAATATGTATGTATTTAGAAATATACAAGTATGTTTATCACTTTTCTAGTACCCATAACACAAGCTCTGCTTAGCTTGGGACTAGATGGCGTTGTGTGATAGTTGTGAACATATATATATACTGTAGGCTGTAAGTATATAAGTATGTCTGCTTGTGAACGCAATCCTGTTGTGGGCACATTGCGATCAGTTTTCGGATTATATCAGTAAATTGAATGTTAATGTTCTTGATTGGAGAAATAAATAAGTTCCTTTAAACAAAAAATCTCGTTAAGAACAAAATGAAATGATTATTTTTTTTTAAGTTAATTATCACCACGCATTAACATTTGTTGCTTCGTGGGTTCATTCACAAACTTATTAAGTAGGTCAAATGAATATTTGACAGGCAGCGAACACGCCTAAAGCAACACTGCACCAACTGTACCGTCTATATATCCCATTCAAAATAAGTCAACAATATCCTAGTAATTAAACCATATTACAGGCTATATTCCTGTTTAAAATGTGACATCACATATTACCTTTTAGCTTTGACATCGTGATAAGTTCCAATATTATTGGACTTGTCGTTAACGATTCAAAGAGGCGATATATACTTTGTGTAATTACAGCTCTCTACGTCTCTGGGACCTATTTAATAAAACAATCAATATGTGAGCTGATTGAAGATATTTTCTGTTTTATAAAATGAAGCAGCAAAGGTTACACAAACTGCGACAATTATACTCATTTCTTAATAAACATGTTACATTGACAACCATTTGAGATAGATTACCATATTACAAATAAATTATTATCATTAATTGGGTCGATCAAACTTAAGCGGCAATGAGCAGTGCATATTGAACGAACTAAACCGCGCACTGTAAGACGCAACATTGGAAAACCTCCAACAAGGTGGACCAATAACTTGGAGGAAGGAATTCCATGGTTACGAAATGGGCCAGGACCGTTATTTGAAGGGATTCGGGGTAGGCCAATGTCCAACAGTGGTCGTCATTTGCCTGAAATGATGATGATAAATGGGCTGATAGTAACTAGTTTAAAACTAACACAAGAAATAATATTGTTGAAATGTTTTGAAGTGGTAACTGACTTAGTCAGCTGATACTTGTTAACAGCCAGCCAAGCATCAGTAATTTGTTAATTTTACCACAAAGGCAAGTTTGAACATCCTTCCAAGTATGAAAGAGACAACTAGGAAACTTAATAATTTTGGAAACCGGTGCTAGCTTTAGAATCAACTTGATCCACTATGCTGAAAAGTTTAATTTACATTATGAACATTAAATTAACAAGTAAGCAAAGCTAAATTGAATTGTTATTTGGTTTTTCATTGTGTTTATTTAAGGATAAATTTAAACCCACAAATAGATAATATTCAAAACCTATTTTAATCATTCGATTTTAAATAGCAGTATCTAATTTTGCTGTATCACGTGTTTAGTTCTTAAAATTGTGGGGGCTTTAAAGCTTATATTTTGAACAATGTTTTTCGAAATAAAAAACAAAAACAGTTTACAGTCATAACAAAACTAATTAATTAAACGAATTAATATATTTTTGGTCTCAAAAGTACCTATATTCATTTAAATTAATGATGTTTTGAAATCTGATTCATTATACTGTGATTAATGTATGAGGGGCTGACTTTTACGTTTCATTTATGTTTTAATTGTAAATATATGAAGCATTTAATCTTACAGAGAAAAAGATAACTTAAACTAATATGATGACCTACAGTAGCATCAAATATTTGAAATCATCGTTAAGATAAAAGCAAATAAGTGTTGCTTTTAATGTTTGTTTTTTGCGGTCTTTTTCGTGACAGTAAAAAATTATCCAAAACGCACATTACAATTGAAAGATACATAATACCCTGTATCCTGTTGTATGGGTTTTAATCGCACGACGGTTTCTAATACTGCGATGTAAGACTTCGTAATTAATTCCTATAGGGCCTCATAGAGGTCGCTACTGTTGAGTAGAAATAAAGTTGTATTAAAATTTAAATCTATTATATTTACAATCGTTAGTTTGGCTTTCATCGGATTAACCGTAACCAGGTCTTAGGTTCACTTTGTGGGAGGTTTTCTGACGCTGCGTCTTCCGGTACGCGGTCGCAACTCTAGACCCCTGCCATATCGGCGGTGGCGACCTCTCGCGCCGGGCCTTGGTTCAGACCATGGTGCGCAGCGTAGAGTAATGCTCGTAAAGAAGGAGGCCGACCGCATAAGGCAAAGGCAACAGCGCCCTCGCCGTAGCCGTCGCCGCAGCGATCCTGCCGATATCCGGCCACCGTAGACACTGGCTCGCGGACGGTGAGCGATGGGTAGCTCGCCGTCCGGTCGTCTGGTAACTGTCCAGACCGAGTCCAAGTCGACAACGGCGCGCACCGTTCCCGCGCGCCTCAAGGCGTTGTCAGCAAACTGTAGGGGCCCTTCAGGGTCGAAGCCTTCTGGAGCTGCCGGTTTGTGTGCAACTGTTACCGCGGCTCTGGGAATAAGGCAAGGAAGGTACGGGGTAGGTTTTTTAGTCAGTAAGAGTCTGACACTGGTCTCCCGCTCCGTCCAAAAGCGGGTTTCGTCATTCGATGATTTTCACCTACTATAAAAAAGACCCCTGCCATAGATTCATTTATTTATTTAATTTCTTCAGACAACCTAATTAGTGACCGTCACCGTGGCCTATTGCCTTCCATTATACCCTATCAATGTCCATCAATGTTACCAAAATTCTGATCAGCATTACAAAAAAGTCACCTTACAAATTGGAAATTACTTCTGGTACAACGTATCCTTTTTCCTTTTGTGCTGGGTTCCTACCAGTTATCCCTAATAGCTGAGGTATCACAAAACCGTGGTGATTGGATATTTTGGCATGCAATAAAACCCTTGACACATTTTCAGCTTCGGTACCTCAACATTCACACTCCAAATTTTACTTTATACCTTCATGACAAAGTCTAAAATTGCTTGCCGTTTCAGTATCCAAATTCCGAACACGAATGTACTCGGTTTTTTTTCGTTAATTCTGTACGTTTGTGGTATTCGAAAACAGGATCATATTTGGCTTTTAGCCATTTGCATTGGATATTTTATTGTAGATATTGTTAAAACACGGTGAAAATATTTGTGTTAACAGATGTTATTTTGTATTTAAAATGCTGCCATTTTGTATAGTAGTTTTACAATGCCAATTATTTTGTCTGATACGATGCTGAAAACAAATATATTTTTATCCAATAAATAAACATCTCGTATCAGAGTGTTTGTTATTACACTTCTCTAATACGACTTGACCAATTTATTATGTAAGTAGGTCTGAAAATAGGTCGTACGATATTTTTGACTTTCTACCCTCAACTTCCATTTTTTCTTTGATAATTTATATACCTGAACATCATTTGCCAGGTCAGGTCGTTATATCATAATTATTTTACTATTAGTAGCATCGCTAATAGTCAATACCAATGTAAAGGTGTAAAATATGTTATGTATTTATTTATTTATTATTATTTATTATATACTTTATTGTACACCAAGACATAATACATTGAAAGTGAAACTTGCAATAAAAAACATACAATCGGCGGCCTTATCGCACTCGGCGATTTAAATGGCGATTTTTATGTAAAAACAATTAAATTAGAATTTCAATTATAAACAAATTTTAACTTGTCGACAACAACATTTTTAAACTGTTTTTTTTTTTTTAACTTCATTTATATTCATAACTTCACACAATTCGTTTCGTTCCTCGATGGATTGGTTTTCTTTGGCAAATAAAAAAAAAAACAGAATATAGTGTCTAGAAATTGTTAAAAACACATTTAATTCCCTCGAATTTCAAGTAAGCCAGAATTAGTATTCTCTACCAGCATCTAAATTAGATGCCGATATCATTACAGAATTCCCAACGTACACCAGAAAATAAAGATCTTTTACTCTCAACTGAATATTATAATAATTTTGCTATAAATTTTAGTGTAGGCTCTGATACTACTGTCGCAAAGATCCCTTATTACGTATGTACTAAGAGTCTGTGAAACATGAAACGAAATTTTAATATGGGTTCTGGAGATAGGGTTGGTAGCAAAAAGATTTTTCAATGAGTTAGAATTTTTAATAAAGGTATGTAAGCTTAATGCCCCGATTTAAGAGTTGTAGGTTGCGGATTCAAACCCATCCAGGCGCATTTCTTAGTGAAACTGCTGGGTCTCTGGCTTGCTCTCTAGGATAAGGTCAAATGTCGAATCCCGCCCTTGGGAAGAGCGGGAGACAGTGTTAGACTTCAAATGACTAAACGACCCACCGTTCCTTCTTGCCTTGACCCATGGGCCCCAGTAATTACGCTTTCGCATCGACTCTTTTTTTGGTTCCACGAGGCTTCGACCCTGCCGGGCCCCTAGAGTTTTCGGACAACTCTACTGAGCCCGCGTGGTAGTTTATAACCCATTCCAGTTCCAGGGCCCCGATGTTCTGTTTTCGCATCAACCCTTGGCACTTGGAGACACGAAGGCGGCGCCTGCGGCGTGAACGCCGTTGCTTTTGCCTGATGCGGCGGGCCTCCTATTACTGCTTAATTTAATTACTGCTTCGCAGTAGGACACGACCGCCTGCCACTCTTCCTCGCTCCGGACCGGCTACCTCCGATCACCCCCACTATACCACGGTGATGCTCTTCCCAAGCGGGACACATCTCTACCATGTCCTCGGGGCGGTACTCATTGCGGGTGGATGTCACATGTCTTCAAATTTTTGATTCCAGGACATGCCGGTTTCCTTACGATGTTTTCCTTCACTGTTCTGAGAGCGTAATTAAGTGGTAATGAAATAAATAAACAAAGTAATGCGCCTGGCTGGGTCTGCACCAGCGACCTACAACTAATATGAATTCATTTCTCTGTAAATGTTTTAATTCAATAAATAAGAGTTATATTCGTTTTTTTTTTTCTTTCAAATGTTCATGAAAATGTGGTGTCCTATAGCTAAACTATTATAATTGTTCAAAATTTCACAGTAGAAAAGAATAATGTGATATTGTGAATTAGACCAACGTTTGGATTGGACAATTCTTTTAATCCAAATCTCATTATTACCAAAAACATATAGATCTAAATGTCTTGAACCCGCAAGGACCACCACATCTATTAGACTTATGAATGTTATTGGAACAGAAGATATAATTGAATTACGATCTATATAGATTAGTTTAACAGATAGACTAGAATATTCAATGATGTTCAATTTCCTTGAGCTTCTGATAAACTTAATTAATACGTATGGTTCTATGAAATAAGTATATTAGAGGAAGTTTGAAGGTGGCACCAGTGACTGAAAAGTTGAAAGGGAACCGTCTGTCTTGGTATGGCCATGTAAAAAGGCGGGATGAAACGCATGTTACAAAAAAAGCCATGAGTATACATGTGGATGGATGGAGAGGGAGAGGGAGACCAAAGAAAATATGGATGGATTGTGTGAGAAGGGATATGAAAGAAAGAGGAGTTAGTGATAGCGAGACGGGTGACAGGACAGAGTGGAAGAAAAAGACATATTGCGCCGACCCCAAATAAAACGGGACAAGGGCAGGAAGATGGTGCTACCACTAAATTGATATTGTTAGTATTTTTTTTTTACTTCATCTTTTGAGCCTCAAGCGAATGCCGTTCGCACGCCTATTGTTCTTTAATTGTGTCTGTAATTACGGTAATCGAAAGGTTAAAGCTATATTAATTTATATACATTTACTACTAACAGCTTCGACTTACAGCTTACAAAAAAAAGGACAAATGCGAGTCAGACTCACGCACTGAGGGTTCCGTAAAAACTTAGCATAGCGTCAGTCTTGTAATGTTCTAACTGCTGTGACTCAGGCCTCCTTAAAAACTTAGCTGAAAATAATTCAATTCCCAAATTGATTTACTAAGTTTTTTTTTAGAGAATCTTTTTTTGCAAGTTTACCCATTTTATTTTTTTTCATTTACTTATACTATGACCTTGGTTCATGCCAAAACGGCCATTTCTTTTTTGCGTTAACTTAGACATTTGATTTTTTTTACAGCTACAAGAGATCGTAGATCTTAAAATATGGTTTAAATTTCAACTGAATTGCTCCACGCGTTTCCGATTAAATAATAAAGGATCTTGACAGACAGACGGAAAACAAAGTGATCCTATAAGGGTTTCGTTTTTTCCTTTTGAGGTACGGAACCTTAAAAAAAGGAAAGCAGTCATAGACCATTACAAGTCCTCATGTGATCATCATCATCATCATCAGCCTTTTTAATGTTCCCACTGCAGGGACACAGGCCTCCTCTCTAAGAGAGGGAATGGGCCGTAATCCACCACGCGGGCCCAGTGCGGGTTGGTGGATGTCACATGTCTTCGATTTTTTGGTTCTAGGACATGCCGGTTTCCTCACGATGTTTTCCTTCACCGTTTTGAGAGCAGTGGTGATGAAATAAATTATACAAAGTAATGCGCCTGGCTGGGTTTGAACCCGCGACCTACTACACGCAAGTCGGGGCCGTTACCACTCGGCCACCACTGCTCTCACTCTTCCTCATGTATAGTGTCAGATTTAAATTCATCAATGTATATTTATATCTTACGCATTAGACGAGGCGTGCCATACAGTGACTTTGCTTCACTTTAGTGATCTGCATCCCATACACTTTTATATAGATGGCATTAGTGCAATTTTGACGTATTAAAGCTGTAAGTTTTAAAAGTTTTGATAGACGACAATGCCAATGTAGCTCTGAAGCGGACTTTTGTATTAATTTTTCAGTATTTTGACAAATAGTTTCTATGAACGTGCTTGTCTATTGCTAGGATATATGTCGATGTTTAAACTAGAGAAGTGAGCGTAAATGCAATTAGTTAAACTTATATAAATTATTATATGTTGATAGTTTAATTAGTTTAATTATTTTCTTTCCCAAATACAGCTTCCAGTTAAATCAGAGGTCTTGGAATTTTTTTTTTTTTTTTTTCCACAACTATCACACAACGCCATCTAGTCCCAAGCTAAGCAGAGCTTGTGTTATGGGTACTAGACAACTGATAAACATATATATCTAAAAACATACATATTATATATAAATTACACCCAGACACAGAACAAATGATCGTGCTCATCACACAAACATTTGTCCTGGGTGGGAATCGAACCCACGACCTCCCGCATAGCAGTCAGGTTCACTAACTACTAGACTGACAGGCAATTCTAGTATTCAATATAAAATTACTGACTGGACGTATCTACATGTCTCTCAAATTTGGCTGTCACACTTTTCCATATATAACCTGTATAGACTCTCAAAGAACTACAAATAACGACAGAGCTTACCTACTAACATATTTTTCCAGACACGAAGAGTATATACCGTTAAATTTTGATCATTTTAATCACATGGAGGGTAAATCCGGTACATGAAACACTATCGATTTGTGTAGATAAAATTTAAAAAATTAAGTTCTTTTTTCTAAATCTCGTATTTATACGCAGTTACAAAATTCATTTCTTTAAGTAAACGAGTCTATGAACTGTAGGTAGTTGTCGGTTATTAGCGTATTATCTACCTACAAGTCATTAAATTCGCCCAGCTGACGTTTACTTAAAGAAATCCATTTCGTGCATGCGAAAATGAATTCGAGTTTATGAAAAAAAGTTGTTTATTTTTTTTTTTATCTTTACAAATTGATAGTGTTTCATGTACAGAATTGACCCCCAAAGGGATTAAAGCGATGAAAATTTAACGGTGTATACTCTTCATGTCTCGAAAAATGCGTTAGTAGGTCAGCTCAAAATAAATGATCAACCATCCAAGTTTATGTATCAACCATCGTTGTGTAACCCTTAAGATCGACCCGTGCATTTTTTTATCAAGCTACCAACATCGGAAACGAATTTTCATCTTCTACAAAATGTCCAAAACATAACGCCACCTTTTTACCTTTTTCGTCCAAAATTTCTACGCAGTGTTAAATTTTTCACGCTTTATGAGGCCAGCCCTGGACTGACCCTTCTAATTTGGTAGCCGTTTCTACCCTCCTTTATACATTTAGAACTAGTTTCTCAGTTCTCACACGTAATTCAACCCGTACTGCTATTTACTAAGCCATTCGTGCGTTAAAATTAAGTTCTTGTGGATAGTTTCCCTTTTTATCTACCGAGTCAATGTTTGTTTAACACTATTTAGACTTTCGTGAGTAACTTCGTTGGTTTTTAGAGCTACTTATTTATTTATTTTTAATCAAGACCTTACTTTATTCACTGGCTAATTAGCCAATCTGTATTCATGAAACCTTTAGCACCTAGTCCGAGCAAAAAAGGAGAAAGTTTTTGCCGGTTTTTCTTTGTAGAAAATGATATGTTGGAAAAGCCTTGTGCCTAAGCTCGGACTTTTCATGAGTATATTAACCCCTGTAGTGATATATATATAGCTAGCGTGTGTCTTACACGCTAGCTATACTACCTACAGCTAAATAAAGACTTCTTTCTATTTCCTTTACCTTTCCCGGTTCAACGTTATCATCAGCAGTCATATTAATATTCTCACTGCTGGAACTTAGGCTTCCTCTCTAGGAGAGGTAATGGACCATAATCCAACACGCGGGCTCAGACTGAATTGGTGGTTACCACATGTTATGTTCATCATGTTAGGATATGCCGGTTTCGTCACGATGTTTTCCTTCACCATTTTGAGAGCAGTGGTGATGAAATAAATTACACGAAGTAATGTACCTGACTGGCTTTGAACCCATGACCTACAACTCGTAAGTCACGGCCTTTACCACTCGGCTACCACTGCTCTCATGTTGATTCAACGTCAACTTTTATCAATTAAAAAGATCTTTATCTAAATAAAATACAGTTTATTAAAATAACACGATAAGATTAATGTACTGTTATTAAAACAAAACAAAAATAAACATGTACCTATTAAAATAAAACATGGTCTGTATTCCTGTTATTTTTCCCAAGGTTAAAAAAAGCGGTTCCATGATAAATTATGTTACATTTACCGAGAAATACATCCCCTTAGTTAACAAATAAGTAATGTCTATTATTTCAAAATTACATCCGTATTTGTTCTTACTCTACATTAATATTCTTTTATTTGCATGTTCCAGTAATAAATGTTTAACTGACTTCGATGTTTATGTTTAAGTGACTCTGTTTTTTTTTAATATATCTGGGACGTGATCAGAAATGAAGATTTGTAGGTCAATCAGTTTCCGTCATAAGCCGAAAAATTACCCAACCTAAGTGGCAGTTGGCACTAGACAAGGCACATTGCTAACACAGCGGATAGTTAAATGACTAAAAGTTCTGGTTCTCATCATCTTCCTGCCCTTGTCCCGTTTAATTTGGGGAAGAAGTCGGACTAAAATTTCTGGTTCTGATCTATCAATAATTTTAATTAATATTTGTATTGAAACTTTTTCACATTGTTTTTTCGATATTTTTACTATCTTTATTGAAATCAAGGCTTCCTTAAATTTACTATTAATTTATTTTTAATAATTTTATTAAAAGGTTTATTTTTATATAGCTTTTTATATAATGTGAATGGTACAATACTGTCAAGTCGACGGAAATGTAGAAAGCAATAATGGTTGGGGTTAAATTTCAAAACAAACATGGCATTAATATTCATAAACATAATACCGACATAAAGACAGTACACGAACTTAACGAACAAGCTCTCAACAACGTACAAATCGTGTGATAATTCACTTAAAGGCAAACGAAATTTATACGACATCAGGCAAACACTCCGTGCATACAACATCCCTTGACGGAGCATAATCAACTCTTCCTAAATTAATATTGACAGGAGTATTACAGAACACTAGAGGATTCGTCGACATTGTACCTTAGGGAACGTTGTTGGGTTGTTTACGCAATTATCTGCGTAATTATTGAGTTTTTCGTTCTTGTTAACTGTTTGTTTTTGGGTGATATCAAATAAGTTGATAGTTTGTTTTACAATAGTCGTACATTTTTGGTGGCTTCGTATATTTTTGATTCTAGGCAATTGTCTAGCAGGTACATTACTTTGTTGCAAAAGTGAAGTGTTACTACCTACTATCGTAGTTTTAAAACATATGTACTAACAATAACATTTTACATAGAAAGTTAAATATGTTAGTCTGTGAGGTATTTATACTATGGGTTTTGTTACCTGAAATAAATTAATTACTATTATTATTCCATTAATTTATTTTAAAATTACATTTTTAAATATTGTCTTAAAAAAACATATTATTTATAGTAATAGTCAAATATTAATAGTATATAATTTATCAATAGTTTAAAAGTAGTTATTGTTATTTGTTTAAATAACAAATCTGTGACACCATTGCTCTAAAAATGATGAAGGAAAATATCGCAAAGAAACTAATATGTTTCGTTACACTATATGTTTATTCAGAATTGCTGCTTATATATTAAACTAATACAGGCAGACTACGTGGGTAACAGATGCCTCGCCATGCCACCTCCGCCGGGACCCGGAAAACGAGGAAGGCCTAAGAGGCGTTGGATCGACGTCGTAAGAGACGATATGCGTGCCAATGGGCTTATGGCAAAGGTTGCGAAAGACCGAGCGAAGTGGAGGCGTTTGAGTTGAAAAGCGAGGCGAAAGCCAAGGAAGCAACCGGGACTAGCGCTGAGATGATGATGATGATGATATTAAACTAATATAGTTATTTATACCAATTTCAGTAAACATAATTAAAATTTTGATTTCAGGAATAAGAACGAAAAAGTTATTGATAAACTGATTAATTCTCTCAAATGTACTCGTATGTAGGAAAAAAGTTAAAAACAAGTGTATATTGCCACTACAATAATACATAACATTCTAACAACAAATGAGTTACACTATGTAGAAAGAAACACAATTAATGGAGAAAAACGTCCCAATGATAAAACAGATAGTTTAAACTCTAAAGAAAAACCAGAATGCTTTAATGGCTTTAAACTAACTCTAGTTGTAGAAGTCAACCGTGAGGATTAAGATACAAATGTAGCTCCAACGTCTTTGTTAGATCGTAAATTCGCTGGTGACTTAGCGCTGACCAACTTAGCTAGTATTTAACTGTATGTGGTTAAGCGGTTGAAGTGTATAACAGACTATATAATACAATTAGAAGTTCCAAGGAGAATGGTCCTTAAGTTAAGACATTTGGTAGAACTTCGAATAAAGATAAATAGTTTCTAATAGAAGTTCATGTTACTAAAGGCGATGATGATAGAACTTTTCTATAAAGACTAAAGTTTTTTAATAAATTCTTGAAGGTTTCGTAAAAAGCGTATTATCGTCATGTTTTTTCTCAACTACTCTTGGGTCTCTTCCTAGTCTTATAAGTGTTGCTAATGCAAATATTATAGATTAGTTTTTGTTGGTGCTTTTTCCACATGACAGCAGAAATATAATCCCAAGAGAACATATTCCTGGGATAAAAAGTATCATATATGTATGCTCTTGTAAGACATGGTCTACCCGTGTAGCAAGCATTTTTTTAATGATATAAACCAGTGCTTGACTGCAAATTAACCTAATGGTAAGCAGTGAAGTAAGTTTCAGCGAAATATGTATTTTTGGTTGTTGTAAAGATATAAAAAAAAAAAAACAATATTTTGGTTGGCCTACCAGTCTACCCATTATTGCCGAATATTCTCCCAAACAAATGTATCGATTTTGAATAAAAAACCTTTGAAATTGTGAACAAGCTCTGTTTCTGTTTCACAAGTTTTATGTAGATGAAATCGGTAAGCAAGAACTAGTTGTAAGTAAAAAAAACATGACTAGGACGATACAGTTCCGTTAAGGAAACAAATTAAAAGCGATCCATGAAAGACAGCAATAAAGAAACTTTTCACATTACCATAATCAAAAAGTTTAAGAAGGGAGTAAAGGCTTGTGACGACGCACCAATTACTAAACAAATACATTACAAAAGCAGCACAGGGGTTGTTTTTACAATCTATCCTTCATTCAATTAAGCTAATTGGTCGGAAAACAGAGGAAAATTTAGAAGTGGTTGGGTACTGACTAATTTATTTAGGGGCCTTATTTTTTATCCAATTATAGAACAGGAAAGAACATAATTTATTTTGAGATATTTGCTGTAATTTTAATTTAAGAATAATTTTTATTTTGGTTGTACATACCTTCTCCTACTTCATGCTCGAAAATAATTATAATGTTCGCAAAATATAAAAAAAAATCAGGTAGGGAATTTGTGTGTATGTTTTTTAATAAGACCAATTATATGTATTTTTATACGTTTTTATATTGCTTGCTAGTATAACTTCTGTACAGATTTTTCAATCCTTATATGTATTTTATTCGAGTTAAAAACACTCAGGCTTTGTGCTTCCACTTTGTCCCATTTGTTCATAATCTAGTAACACCACTTTCACTAAAATCCTGTTTTACATCTCAGCTACGTCTTGATAAATCATCTTAAATGAACCATCCCAGATCGTCTTTGTTGAAATCCGTATCCCGTTGATTATCTTTGAGAAAATTATTTCGGGCCTTTTTACGCCTAGAACAAATTGCAGCTTACAGGATAATACTCGTTCAACGTTTTATACAAAACTTCTAACAATATATTCTCAACTTTGTTAAAATGAAAGCAATTTAGGGAAACTTCGCTCACTATGTTATCGGCTAAGGAATTGAGGAAGAAATTTATACAATCATTATTAATATTTCAACAAGGGAAAGTAACGTTTGTGACAAAAGGGGATCTTGTTTGTTTGGGAGATTCGCTCGAGGAAGTTTTATAGCGAAAAATTCGAGGATGTCAAATTATTATTTTTTCTGTTATAACTAGAGTTACAGGGAACAATGTTGATGAAGTTCTTGGAAAATTTATGGACATCGATTCAATATTAATGTGGCGATGAATGCAAGCTCCGTCGAGTGAATCGTAAAATTTAAATTTCAACTGAGGGTAATGGTTGATTTTGCTGCTCGTAAACAAGTTACTATGATTCACTCAGTGCTCAACTGTTTATTGGGTTCTTTATTGAGTTACCCAAAAGTGCTATAGAGACGTACTAAAATTTTACCATGTCTTGTTATATTGTAATGATGTTCAGGTATGATTTTTATAAGCAATTCCAATCCCAAAAGCGTTAATGAATGTTATTTATGCTCTTGTCTAATAATATAACAAAGAACTTGAAAAATCTTCAGTTAAAATAAAAACTTCTGTATATTTACACAACATAACACATGATTCTGAAGAACCTAGTAATAACATTGTGAAGAAAGATAAAAAGATCCGTATTTTCCTCAGCAGTGTACTAGCACTATTCTTTCCTAGACAGCTGAAAATAAACACGACCATTGTACAAGATTTATTTGACAGTATGAGCACATACAAAAACTGTAGGACTAGATAAGACTACAACTTTAATTAAAAGATTATAACACGATTATGGTCAAGTCAACGACTAATGGAGTCTGGTGTAAATCTACTCGCATCGGCATCAAAACAAAAATGTTATTCTCGTCGAGAATTTTCTTGTTTTCGACCAAGTTGGTTTGTTATATGTGTTTGTTTTGCTTTCTGCAGTAATTTATTTGAACAGCGCCTCAGTAACACGTAGTAATGACGGTACATTTCATGACTAGTAGAGATGGTCTAATAAAAAAAATATACAGTCTTCTGACTGCTGTTAAGAGTTTATGTGTGGTTTTATTATGTTCTGATATAGATAACGAATATATACTACTCTACCGTAAAAGAAAAAATAGCACATCTGTCATTTTAGGCGATATTGATTTGAGCTATGGCGATTAATAGAGTTACTGTAACCCCTAAATGCAAAGGGCTGCTACAGGAATATAAATGGCTCTGACACGTTTTCTCCATCCATCCAAAACGGGATTAGTTGCTCGATGATTTTCCACCTCTATAGGTAAGCCAAATTGAATTGTTTACATATTCAAAATCAGAAAAACAAGGCCTATCCAGAAACATTTTTATATTTTTCTACGACTTTTTGTTGTATAAATGAAATGCCTAGGTTTAACAATCAAGTGTTTAACAACATTTCAGATTATTTATGGTTTTGTCAGAGGCGTCCTTTAGTATTCCGCTAGTATTTTTGATGGTGGTTTTGGTGTAATAATTGCTGTTTACAGCCTCTTTTGGTCTTAATTCGATTTAGTTTTGTAGACTTAAGTGTTTTTAGTAAACAACTTGAGACAGTAAATAGACGAATTGTACTTCAAGAAGATTGATTCTGATGCTGTAATAAACAATTTAGAGACGTTTAGAAAATAAACAATTAAGATAATATTTGTGTTGTGGACTGCCTACGTGTCTCCTTGTTTCGTTAAGATCAGATATCTATGCCTACATATTTTCATATTTATGGTAGGTACCACTAACACGGGAGAAATCGCTAACAGATGCTAGCGGTATCTCTCGGTATCTGAAAATTATTCTAAAGATATATATTTCTGAGATACAAAGAACACCGTATTCGCATGCTCACATAAGAATAAAGTAATAGAGCACGAGGTATTCTAAGCGCGCGTTTCAGAGAAATCAGCAAAGCCGTAGAGGCTTAGCAGGGTCAAAACCTACTTGGGCCACTGGTTCTCGCTCCAAAAGGAAACCCGCGATCCCGGAACGCAAAGAGCAAAAAGGGATACATGTATGCTATTTAGTCAATAAAAGTCTAACATCTCAATCTAAGACTCAGGTCTAGACCGATGGAACTTATTTGATGATTTACCACCTTGAAAAAAAAAAAACAGTAACAAAGATACACTATTAATAGTATATTTTTATACTCATGCAGAAAGTTTGTGACTGCAACCGAGACGGAATTTGCACGAGCCGTAGGTAAGTGTGTTATAAAGCAGAGGGCTGCAGTGACAAATATGCACATATGACAAATGACGTTTTTCAATACACTTTCGACTCGTGAAATAAAGGAAGAAAGAACAAACGTTTAATCGTATCTCAAGTATAGAGATCATTGTCCATTGCATGCCTGTAAACGGTGGGACAAGAGTGAGTTTCCAATTAAGTGTATTGAAAAATAGTTAATGTAATTATAGTGTGATATCAGAATACTCCACCATCTTTAGTAACGAAAACTATCAGATACTTAATAAACACCAACTTATACAACATACAACATACTACAATTATTGTTGAGATAACGTAAGCTATTACACAATGAATAACAACAGCCTATTATAATGTTATACGCACATCAAAACTCCTGAAACCATATTCCATTACTTATCTACGATCAAATTCTAGCTGAAAACGTTTAAAATTAATTCCAACGTATACTTTGATGTTAGGCCGTATTCACACGTACCGCAGCCACGATACTTTGCTAAGATTACTACAATACGCGGCATGTTACCAAAATTGCGATTGACATTCAATGCGCCAGAACAGCCATTTTAGTTCAACTTAATTGCCGTATATTATACATAATTATGTGGGTGGTTTAATGTACGGAATAATAAATGTATATGACAAAAAGTCTGACTTAACAATTAGTTAAAGCATTGGAAATAAAAATATTTTTTTCGTACTGTCGAAAAACTGTAGATGTAAAATCACATCATACGAAATTACAAAAGTGTAATTTTGTTAGTATGGGTTTTACTGTCGAAAACCAACTCCTTTATTCTGTCTTTGTCTTCGTTCCAGGACCCCTGAGTTGTCTTTTGCACAACCCATGGCCTCAGTAATTTTGTATACTTTATATCCCGGGAGTATATTCCATTGAGATAGTTTTCTACTATAGGACAAGCAAAACCACAAGCAACAGCTAACAGCTACAATAATTTTAGGACTTCTGTAAGCATTTACCTTTCGCTGTTTGACGCAGGTTTCTGCTCTCAAACTGGAACAAATTTGCACCTGTTTGAATCAAGCCAAACGAACGAACGAAGACCAGCCAATTTTCCTCTACGGGACTACAGTCTCCTGTGAATATGTCCTAAGGGTGTACGTCATTAAAATGACAATACCAAGCCCAAACTTACATACAACTTGCTTGTTACAATTCTCGTTTACCAGTCATGTTATCTCCCCTTCAAGAGTAATCCTTAACAAGTTAAATTGTGCTCTCATATCTGAGACGGCTCAGTACTGAGTCGTTTTGAATAATTGTGTAAGTTTCATTATCACTGTTTTGTTTAAGTGAAACAAGTTGGTAACTATTGCATATCTCACGATGTACTGTTTTATGTTTGATGTCTGCTGTGGGAAGATTTGGTTGTCAGATTATCGTGGTTGGTTTGGTTTTGATACTTATGTTACAATGGTAGCCATTGTGATGTTTATATCACATTTGTTGATACGCAGAATTTTATATATTCTAAGGGCAATATTACAAACTCTAAAGTGGACCTTACTGTCATTGACATTAGATTCATAATCTTTAATAGACAAGCAAACGGGGAAAATGTACCGAGAAACACAACGAGAAAAGTTAGTGTGTTCCTTTCTTTCCTCTATAATTAATATATTAATAACATCTTCGACAACTTTAAACCTACTTTTTGGATACTCTAATAGAAAGAAATTACATAACCTTTCGTATCATACTCTTCGGTAAATTTTTGAAGTTGCCGTAGTCAATCTAGACAGTATACAAATCTTTGGTTGATACACAATGCCGATCCCCGTATAAGTTCTTTCCAGAGATTCTGTTTTGTACACGATGAGTGGGTAATGAAGAATGATTAAAATATTTAAGATCAAAATCTGGATTACAATTATGTAAATTTTAGACATTTATTTCATAATGAGTTGTGAGACAGTCTCTAAACTAGATGTTGTTCACACGGCTGTTCAACCTGGATTCTGTCAAAGTGATGTTTGACATCAGCATCACTTTGCTCGTTTCTTCTTCATTCTTTCTCAAGCTTTCGCGCTGTTGTCTTGACTGATATATTTTATAACAATGTGATAAATTTATAAATATGTAAAAATAATAAGATGTAAGACAGTTATAATTAACTGTTGTATAATTATAACAATTCGTTATTCAAAAAATAGAAATATAATTATATCATGAATAATGTATAGCAATATATAGAGACTAAAAATAATAATGCAAACAAAAATATAAAACTCATAAGACATTAAAATATTAATCCACATTGGAGGAGGGAAAAGTGCCCAAACCGCCGCGCTGGCAGAGCGATTCGTTGACCGAAGAAAAACCCAGCCCACTGGTCATGTGAAGAATCAACCTGCCGTTTGCTAATATCTCGAACAACTCGATGAGCGCGCGAACCTCACGGTTCTCGGCCCTAGAGTTTCAATCCCAAACAGACAAAAAATATTTGTTTGATACTAAAGTCAAAGCTTCAATAAAAATTGTGTTGCTTACTCGTATAAACAAGGACGATGTTCCTGAATTTGTTTTTAGTTTTGATAGCAATATTTATACAAACAAAGAGAAACCTAATACTGAATCAACCTAAAAGCTTGTGTTACTGTTACCTTTTACAAATAAATATCTGTTGCCAGGCACATTAAAATAAACCAAACCAAACCAAGCCTTCCAAAGTATTACAGGAAATATTTGCTCTCGATATGATTCATACAAAAGAAATCGTTACTTGGTAACAGACGATATTAAATATTTACAAAGAAATCCTAAGTAAAACGTGGAATCACAGTGAAGAAATTGGACTTCTCATGATCAAAACTAAGAATAGCAACGAAAGAAAGAAGAACTTTGACCATCTGTTTGTCAAGAACCTTTTTTTTCTGGAACGCGTAAAAGTATTAACCCTAGGGTACGCAGACCAGCAGACTTAGCCAAGGAGATAATATACAATTGGTAACGCTAGTAAAAAAATTAATCATAATTATTTGAGAATGACATCATCTTAACAATATTCATAGCCAAGTTCACATCGTTCAAAATAATAGAAATAAATGTAATCTTTTTTCTATATCATCAGTGTTCATCGCATCCTGTAGCTTTATGATAGAACTTAATAATATAGGATTTAGCAAGAAGCTATGTAATCGATTCAAAAATCTAGCTACAGTGTTCTATTGACGCAACGTTAACGCTTCTTTACCCTTTGCTTTTCAGGGTACATACAATCTAGCAGTTCATTTTTTTAAACCTATACTTTTTATGGTAATTATAGTTATTCAACATTTTTGGATTTTTAACATTTCGATTATTATGTTTATTTTATTTTTTAATTATGAATAGATTTGCGTTTGACTATTATCTTACCTGATGATAAGCGATGATTTATGGCTGACAATAGACCACACTTGCCTAAAACTAACCTACGCAGTTAACTCTTGAATTTCATATTCCTAGGTTATATCTATCAGGAAACACTTATTCTGACAGAAAGTTCCACTGCTAGCTAAACCGTTCGCATACGAATGAATTCTCAAAACGCCAAAATGCTTTTACGTATGGGTGGCTTATAAAAAGCAATCCAATTTTCAAAGAGTTTGATCACCATAATAAGTGCCTTAAATTTCTTATCTAACATTATCATCTCTAACGATCCCATGCGTATTTACACGAGCATTCTCAAAAGGTTTCCAGTATCGCTCATTTCTCGCATTGTCTAAAGTTGACTTGAGTTTACGCCAAAACTTTGCACACGTTGATATATCTTCGAATTAACTTTAATGTCTTCCGGCATCTATGGGTGTGTGTGCAACTCACAGAAAATTAATAAGTTCAGAAGGTCGGCTTCTTAAAACGAGTAGAAATGGACGCATAATATACACACGTTTCTCTAACAGTGAATGCAAATATACTTCTGTTATAGTTTTTTCTTATGATATAAACCAGTGCTTGATTGCATCAAACCTGATGGTATGTAGTAGTACAATTGTTGATGGTGAAGAGCACTAAGCCTATTAACTCTAGCCTCTACAAACTTAAATTATAATAAGACGGAAATATTAAAAAAAAAAAAAAAAACTAGTCTGGATGATCCGGAGTATAAAAGTGTTAATAACGTAAGAACGAATACTCGCATTGCATTGGGTTGTTCTGTGGTCTAAAGGTATTATAGGCAGAATCAAGACAAAATAATAGCGAAAGTCTGGGTACCCTATATCTCTATTCCAGGTTTTGCAAACTGCTGTTAACTAAATCTGTGTCCCCAATAGACTTTTTTTTTAATCTATAAAAGTAATTTGCGAGTGTTTTTTCACCTTTTTTTATGATACCAACCTTCTGCATCCTTATATTCCAGTAAAAGTCGTTTGGATAAAACGTCTACACCTAAACAAAGAGTTCTCACATCTCTGTTAATTACATGTCTGAATTATTACCGGATATTTTCTTCGCATAACTTTATGAGCCCTTTGAGTACGTGGTTCGTGTTTTTGACGGCTGTTCTCTACGGTATTTTGCTTTGAAAGGAGAATATTAAGATAGTACTAAGTAAGGATTTGCTGATTCGTTTGAAGTTTGTGGAAACTCTAAATGATTATTGTCGAAATTAGGTTTGTATTGTTACGGTATTTGTACTTACCTGTGTTTCCTTTTGTAATGAATTTAGCTATGCTTCTGATAAATGATAAATGATTTTTTATAAATGATTTTTATTTTGTAAATAGGTTTTACAAACTATTTACATTTTTTATTTAATAGCTAAATGACGGCATACGAACGGTCAAGTTGTCAAGTACCTGAAATCAAAACAAAAACTCATTTAAAAGACAAACATTTGCATAGTATAATTAACAAAACTCAGGAACAAGTTTTAGATTTCAAACTCCGCACTGATTGGTCCAATTTTCTAGAAATGACCTTTACGTCTCCGCAATTTTTTAATGACTTGTTAGAATGTTTCGTTGTAACGAGCCCAATCAAGATTACTAGAAAATTCCAGATTGTTAGAATTTATATTTTTTGTAGCCTTCACAATTATGAAATTGCCAAAGTTTTCTTTTTTTGTTATAACGTCTAGAACAATCCAGATTGCTCGAAACATTTCACCTTCTTCAATATTTTTGTAGTAAATTCGAGAAAATCGAATAACTGTACTTGCTTTAATGGGTATCAGACTTAAAGTTTGAGATCGCTGATGCTTATCGCTTAACTTGAACTAAGCTGGAACTTTGTAAGGCAACTTTATTAAATTGCCCGTCTCGGGAAGTGTATAAATTGTCGAATTTATCGCTTGGGTTCCCAGTGTGTAGGCTACGGGTGACGACGGCGGGCGACGGTCAACGGTTAGTGTAGCTTTGGTTGACCACATTACGGTCGTCTGAACATTATTTTTGGTAAAGCCTGAAATAACAATGTCTTTCTTTTAAGCAAGTCTAAAATTGTGTAACATTTATTTATACACACTTTATTGTACACTAACGTAATAATTATGGTAATTTGACTCCAAATTTAAATTTTAAAAATATACAATCCTTGTTGTAATTAATATTGCCTTATAAAGTTATTTAATCGTGATAAAAGAAAAAGATTTTTTACAAAAACGTAATAAACGAAGTAAGGAAGTCAAACTTTCAGATATACTTTTTTGACACCGTATTTTCACAAAATAGTACCTGTTTTAATTATTATTAAGACACTAAGGTGGTTAGGTCTTGCTCCATAATATCCACGAAAAATTAATTTGTAAATAATTGCCACCGCCACTGAATTTTGTTACAATAAAATCCCACCAATAAACTCTATCACCTGGTTGAGTTATAATATTTAGCAACTCAATTTTTCTATTTATCAAATACGAAACAGTTCAATTCAAAACATTACGAACAAAATCTTTTAAACATATTTTTTATGACTAAGTGTAATTAATATTATTTATGATTTTTGTACACTGATCGCTCCAAATCTATCTCCTTCCGTTTAGTCTATCTTAAGGTTGTCTGTAAGAGATTGCCAGATTGCTATGTGCAATAAGACCGCCCATTGTACACTTAGTTTTATAAATGTCTATCCTGTCCACAATGACGTGTACAAAAAAGTTTATCATAAAAAAATAATACCTAATTCCCTCCCACATTACACAATACACATGTCCAACTAAATCCAATGATCGTAAATCACTTAAAGGAAACCTATCTTAGTATCAGAATCCATTTTCCCAGAACCTTCAATTATCTGAAGCTCTATTTCGAGTTTCGCAAACACAGGCGAGTTACCCGATCGTGATATTTCGTAAATAGCACTAATGTGTATTGGACTGTTGACACAAAGGTTAGAACTGAATAGAAAACCGCTAGACTAGTTTGATGTGGGACAGCAGAGATTATCGTCATCATCAGCAGCATGACACAGTTCTGTTCAAAATGTGGTCTCAATATTAGTACACTAGATGGTCTGATAGACAAATATTGATGTCCCCAAAGAGATCGAAAGACATATTAGCTGGCGGACTGGCTTGATACATTTTTCGAAGGATGTTACGTGTAGGGGAGGTACAATAATTTCTTTGCGTAGTTCTACAGAGTTCTACTACACTCAAGGTATTTTTAATCACCTATTTTAAGTATCTCATTTAAAAAAAAAGAATACTTTTTTTCAGTCGATAGGTTCGCGCTCGGTCACTATCTCAACAAATGGAAAGCGATGATATGATCGGTGATGAGATACGCTTGCCTAGTAGTTAAATGAAGCCTCCTGGGGCCATGGGTAAATATGAACGTGTAACACCAGGACCCTGGAACTAAGACAACGAAGGGACGAGATGGGTTTTTGGTCAGTAAAAGTCTGACACTATCTCACGCTCTGCCCAATGACGAGAGATGTCATTGGATGGCTTTTATGCACCGAAAAGCAAAAGAAATAAAATTTTCACTTATGACTCAAAGACCCTTAGATTGTAGCTATCAGGGGGCTTAGACAAAGTCACATTCTCACTAACGATAGCGAAATTCGAAACTCCGAAATGTATGGAACTGACATATGCCTTCGAACAGTCACGTGGTCAAACGTTTTCGATTCGCTAATTGTTTATAATTGTTTATACGTAAAATTTGACGTTTTAATTCGATAACCATAGCCAAGAAGTTGTTATTTTATCGAACCAACACTTCGACTTATCGATATGTTAGTCGATGTCACTTTGTCTACCATTTTGTGGTCGACATCGTTAACGCAAAATCGAACTTAGAAATGGATTCGACACGGAGCGATTGCCACTTGTCTAGGGCCCCAGAAAGAGAAACATCGACTTTCGTCCCTCAGCTGTACGTGCAATTAATGTATTCTCAAAACATTTTGTGACAACCAACGACCATGAATGACCCCAAGCGCTTAAAACCAAGGCGATGGCTTTTAGATGGTAGTAAATATAAAAGGGAAACATGAGCCACTGAAGCTTGCCAAGTGGGGCGAGCTACTAGCCAAGTTTCGTGAACAGCTGATATTAGTTCACTGTATATATATTTTTTTTGTAATCTCTTCTTGTTGTTAGTTGAAATATTTCTTTGGCTTGATTTGTATCTTTTTGTGAGTTATGGTTGTTGAGTGGGAGGGTTTTAGGATTGTCGGTATTAGTTGTATTCTAAGTTAGCCTGCCTCCTCAGCTCCAACGTATGCCTTGCTCTCACATTATTCGTGTTCGGTATAACGTCTTCTATATATCTTAGTACTAGTCAGTCAGCGGTTTTGCCCGCACTAAGTATGAAATTGTCCTTAGAAAACGTAATTACAGAATAAATTAAGTACTATTAAAGAATGAATGATTAAGTTCGTTTAAATCCGTTAAGCGCTTTAATCGTAGGTCGCGGGTTCAAACCCAGCCAGGCGCATTACTTTGTGTAATTTATTTCATCACCACTGCTCTCAAAACGGTGAAGGAAAACATCGTGAGGAAACCGGCATGTCCTAGAACTAAAAATTCGAAGACATGTGACATTCACCAATCCGCAATGGCCCCGCGTGGTGGATTATGACCCATTCCCTCTCCTAAAGAGAGGAGGCCTGTGTCCCTGCAGTGGGAACATTAAAATGCTGATGATGATGATGATGAAATCCGTTAAACGCACAAACTTCATACAAACTTTTGTTTTTAGCATATAAGTAATTGAAGGTTTATATTAACCATGCAGTTTAAATTTAAGTTCCAACGTAACCAGATTGTCATAATTGTCTATGAAGCAACTACTATTTGAAATTCGTAACCCAATTTGTGGTTAATACCTATATTTTGAGGTCAGATTTAGCTGTCAAACTCCGAGGTTATGACCGGCCGTAGCGTTTATCCCTGATATTTGAATGAAAATCGGATACGAGAGGGCTTCATGTGCTTTTCAAAGCAAGATTTTGTTACAGCCTGAACCTCTATCTTCTTAACTTTTTTGAACTTTAAGCTTTCCTTACAGATTCCATGAAATCAAAGGTTTGACACAATTTTCCTGCTGCAGTCTTCCTGTCTAACTATAATTTAGGTGTCTTCAAAGCTAGAGTGAATACACTCTTAATTCATTAAGCTCAAGAGGACACCGGTGTCTGCACATCTATTGTCTTTTAATTGTGTCTGTAATTACGGTATTTGAAAGCTTAATAAACTCACTGCATCACTGTTTAACTTCAACTATCATTTACTGGTATATATGACTTAAAAAATACTATTTAATGGCAATGGAAGTTTCTTCGCGCGATCGAATCTGATATGAATATAGAGCTAGGGAATCAAGCCTGCTGTCATAGCACAAAAAATTGGCAAATTTAATTCCGCTGGACGGATAGATCGTTATAGTCATTGGGGCGGAAAAGTTCTGGAGTGGTAACCTCATACGGGAAGACGTTGCGTTGGAAGGTCTCCCACAAAGTGGTCCGATGACCTGGTCAGGGTTGCAGGAATCTGATGGATGCGAAACGCACAGGACCGGTCGCTGTGGTGACGCTTGGGGGAGGCTTATGTCCAACAGTGGACGTCTTTCTGCTGAAATGATGATGATGACTATTTAATGAAGAAAGTTTTGCCAAATTGTGATTGTAGAGTTGATGAGGTTTTCCATAATAAATCTTGATGGAGTGTATCCAGAATGACAATACGAAGATTAATGGTTTTGTACACGGTTGAACTATGATATTGGCACTTGTAATACAAGCCTAGCTTCCTCAATATCCAATAAAGCTAAAGTATTGTTTGAGCAGATTTTAACGTAGGTTGTAAGTTTCTCTGTTTTTTTCTGCTTGGCGACGAGGTTGCTTATTCTATGTTAGCGACAGCTTCTAAGAATCTCGTGGCTCCGAGTAATATCAAACACTCAAACACCCATGCTTAGTATAAGTACGCTTTTTATATCGCTTCGGAGGTAAATCGCTTGATCGAGATACCTCTGTGTCTCAGTAAACATAATAAGGTACGGCGAGCAATGGAAGCTATCCATTGCTCGCCGAGCTCACTGCCTGATCGTCTGGTAACCATCCGTACCTAGCCCAGTAGTCGACGGCGCGCAGTGTTCCCGCACGCCTCAAACAGTTGTTAGCAAACCGTAGGGTGCGAAGTGTTTGAGCCTGAATGAAAGGCTCTGGTATAAAGAAAACGTAGGTACGGGGTGGATTAATTAGTCAGTAAGTCTGACACTGTTTCCCATTTCGGCCAAAAAACACGATTATAGTCCTGTCTTTTGTAAATCTTTGACTTGTCTGTCGTAACCACTAGAGTAAGGATAGTCATAAGTAAAGAAATCTATCACGAAAAGAAAGTCTTGCCAAAAGGTATCGGACGTACTGACTTTCAAACATCTTCAAAAGATAGGCTAAAAGATCGCCTTAACAATCAGTATATACATATTAACATTCATATCGTGTTAATCCCACGCAGCTAACATATGAAAAACAATGTTATTTTGTTAACATTGTGACATCCACCAATCCGCACTGGGCCCGCGTGGTGGATTATGGCCCATTCCCTCTCCTAGAGAGAGGAGGCCTGTGTCCCTGCAGTGGGAACATTAAAAGGCTGATGATGATGATAATGATGATGATTTTGTTAACAAATTTTTCAAGGATATAAGGAAACTCTCTTTTCTATGACTTGCCAAGTAACAGATATTTCACTCACTCGAATACATTTTCCTGGACCAAAATAAACCATCTATTTTTGGAACAAAATCCCATATTCTCAAAAAGTGACTCTTTCCAAGAATAATTTTATTTGAAAACTCTTCTAGCGTAGCCTAGCCGTTAGTGTCGCCAGTTATAATATATCTTATGAGCTGTCATAACTTTTGCAAAACCCAAGCTATAGTAATATAACGTTACTCTAAATTCTACCTATAGTACCGTTGACCTCTTATCTTGTTATAATGTTAGTTTGCGAACATCAGAAGAAATGGAACGTAATAAAAACGTATTCTTTTGTTTTTCAGTTTTCTATCTAGGAATTGTAATATGTATTTCCCAGAGGTATGGCTTGGCTTGGACTGTTAATTTTACTGTCTCATATGATAACAATTTTGTTAAGGCTTCGCAACTTAAAAGGATTACTTGGTTGTCCGTCTGTTTGTCTGTCAAGACTCCTTATCTCGAAAAGGCAAAGAGTACCCAGTTGAAAATTAAACCAGATACTTAATCATCCAAATAATTTATATATACTTTTTTAAAGAATACATTTAAATTATCATTGCATACTATAAAAAAAGTCACTGTGTGTCCCTATGTATGCTTCATCTTTAAAACTACGCAACGGATTTTCATGCGGTTTTAATTGATAGAGTGATCGATGAGGAAGGTTTATATATACAATGTGTCCGAGTTCGGACTGAACAAACTTTAGAGGGTGATAGTTTGCTCTATTTTATCACTAAAATTATTCTATATTCCAGGTCTAAACCCAACCCCCTCTGAATGGCAGCCATTTTTGTATTTTGGTTCAGTTTTGGGTAACGTCCATACTAAAACTTATGTAAAATTAGAATTTAATGCCCGATCATCTTATAAAAAATACTCCCCGTAACGGCAAAGTAGTAGCAATCAGATAAACAACTCATATCATTTTAATTATTGCTGTATCATACTGAAATAAATGCTTAAACATCAACTTCATGTCAAAATTATCATCGTTTTTTTAGTTTTTCAAGATTATTTCAAAAAATACCCCCGAGAACTGCTCTTTTTTATAAGCGTGACTCACGGATGATAAGTTTACCTAGATAATGATATAATATGAACCTAGTATATTTAATATCACCACTAGGTTTCGCTAGTTATAAATAAAAATATATGATAAAATGAAAACATATAAACAAATTGCACCTGTGTCTCCATTTGCCAATTAAATGAAGCAATAGATTAATAAAGCCATTTGTCAAACAAACTAATGTAATGGCGAATGTGTTAATATTAATATTGTACTGCATAAATCATTAATTAAGATAATTGCTATGATGTGTATTTGTTGTTATAGATTTATTTAGTAGCCCGTATAAGTATATGACTTGAAGCATCGATAATAATTTGAATTTATTTTGTGTGTTTTAATACCATATGTGATCTTAAAAAGGAGTTTTATTGCTGTTAAAGTCGCAAATATCAATCTATCTACATGTATTCCAAAAGAGTCACACATCGTCATCTAGTTTCAAGCTAAGCAGAGCTTGTGTTATGGGTACTATAAACATAGTTATATATTTCTAAACACATCATCATCATCATCATCCTAGCGGTATTAGTCCCGGTTGCCAACCTTGGCTTTCGCCTCGGTGCCCGGGGTCCGCTTTCCTGCAAGCACGCCTCCACTTCGCTCGGTCTTTTGCGTCCTTTGCCGTAAGCCCATTGGCACGCATATCGTCCCTTACGACGTCGATCCAACGCCTCTTAGGCCTTCCTCGTTTACCGGGTCCCGGCGGAGGCGGCATGTCGAGGCATCTGTTACCCACGTAGTCTGCCGGTTTTCGTAAAACGTGGCCATACCAACGTAAGCGACCCTCCTGCAGTTTATCCGCTATGTCACGGACCTGAAGGCTGCCCCGGATGCGGGATTTTTTAATGCGGTCTTTCCGCGACACTCCCGACATCCAGCGCAGCATATTCATTTCCGTGACACGCAGGCTTTGCTTATGCCGCTCAAGTACAGGCCACGCTTCACTGCCATACAAAAGGACAGGCCTAATGATGGTCTCATAGACCTGTCCTTTGAGCCTAACCGGCATTTTGGGGTCACAGATAACCCCCGCCACCTCACGCCATTTCGCCCAGGCCGCCGAGATACGAGACTCAACGTCGCAATCGACGTCCCCGGACTCGTGGAGCACCGATCCCAAGTACCTGACCTGTTCCGTGCGCTCGACTGTGTCTTCGCGAATGCGAACAGGAGCAGCGTTTCGATGCCTCCCACGTAAGTTGTTGTAACCCACAAAATGTCGATTTTGGGTTTTTTATGTAAAAGTGTCTAACTTTATGTATACTATCCTACAAAAAAACAAAAAGTCCAAAAAACCTATTATTTAAGGTACTTTTGAAACGTATAATGTTGTATATTTCGAACGATTCCAGCGTAGACTGTAGTATTTATTACTTGCAATGGTTTACAACGGGGAAAAGCGTACGCGCGCCCGTTGTATGTAACACATATCACAGATTACGCTGGAAATCGCTGCCAGTTGCACAGCTCACGTAATTTTTACGTCGTTAATTTAATATTCTAGTAATTACTATTCCGTTTAACCTTATCTTTAACTAACGTGATAACCTTTTAAAATATGGTATTGATCCCATACAACAATTTACGTCGATAATTTTCAAAATATTTTATGTTAAGTGATACATACAATATTTTACTTCGATGCTAGATATGTAAAAGTGAGTTGTAACATCACATACAACGATTTACGTCGCTATTCGGTTGAAATGAGTACGTTGTATATATTTTTCAAGGAGTGTTTTATGAATATCACTGGAGTCAGAGCCATCCTAGACAACCATTTTCATTGAATCTAAGAAGTTTTAAATGACTAAATTAACAGATGATGGCATATTCGTAATTTTGAACCCTAAAACTACAGATCATTTTCTCCTCATTAAACTTTAAACTGCTCACTTACTCGTATTTCATAGCTGTGTAGTATAATAACCATTTGGATTATGACTGTAATTGCCATTTTTGTTTATATTATATCATAATAATTATAGCTAATAACAACTTGGCAAAATGGGGGATTATAGACCCCGGTGACACACAGTGCGAGTGCGGTGTCTCTGACCAAACAATGGCCCACCTATTGGAGTGCTCAAAATGTCCCTACAAGTGCACGCTGGAAGACCTTAAGAATGCCAATGAAGCTGCTATAAATGTGGCAAGCTACTGGGCCCAAAAACTTTGAGGGAAGCGGAATCCATCGATTGGAGAAGAAGAAGAAGAATTATAGCTAGACTGTGCTGGGCAAAGGCCTCCCTCCATTCTTTCCAGTTATCTCAGTTTTTCGCTTTATCGTACCAATTCTCAAAGAAAGCATCCAGGTCGTGTCGAGTAAATGTGGGCCTGATTGCCTGTAAAGTACCGAAAGATTACAAGTGACTTTTAGTCAATAAAAGCAACTTTTACTAATTAAAAGCCACCAGGACTTTCCTTCTTGTTCGTGTTTATTGCCAGTTTCCCAAATCAGAAAACGTTGTTCGATACTTTTACCTTAGTCACCATCTGCATGTTTCTGCACTGTTGAACTCTTCAAGCTAAGTCCACTATCAGTTATTTGATTAAATGAAGTATCGTTTGATAAAGGTAATGAAAAAAATACACATTTAAAGACTACAGATTTTTCAAAAAGGACTAACAAAAACAAAGAAAACCTTTCTAGTAAAATATTAAAAACAGCCGGAAAACTGGTCTACTGAGTCTGCTGTAAGCACTATTTCAATAAATTAAACTAAAAAGACGACAAAGAAAACAATCGATGTATAATTATGGCTAATTTAGTTACAGGAGAGCCCAGCTTAGAATTTATGCTGATACTATTGCGAGACATAAGTAAATAAGATTAAATTGCCTGTTACCGTTACTGAAACTTCAAACTTCAGACGTGTGAAAACAACAGTTTTCCCATTTCTATAAGTGATTAAGTTCTTAATAAGGCATTAGTTAAATTTGATATACCAACAGCAATATTAATCCCCGATCAAAGAGATAATTATACTGTTAATAATAACAGCCTATGAAAAAGTCTGGGTCTGTCAAAACTATAGTTTGTGACTATTTCAAGAGCTTTTCAACTTCTTGCAAATTGAGTCAAATTACGCTTGACAAAATCCACAAATGTTATATTAGACAGAGGTTTCAACTTTTAGTGTATATAGTAATAATGTGTAGCTTTTGCCTAAAGGGTACACAGAGAAAGCGAAATCTGAAAGATAATAATATTGTGAAGATAAAAGGGGTACAAGTTGGTTCTGAAGATTCAATATTACTATAATGTTTTTTCGGACTGTAACGTGATGACCATTTCTTCTCGGTTGGGAAACAATGGCTATTTCTCCTTTTTTTTTAAATGCATATTACAGAATGAGCTTTAAGTAAAGTCACTTGGAAAGATGGAGAGGGGAAAGATAGATATAAAGTAAAGACTGTGGGAGAAGTTATATGAAAGAAAAGGGAGTCAGTGATAGCGAGACGGGTGATACGACAAAATGGAAGAATAAACTTGTTATACCGACTCCAAAAAACATAGGATTAAAGCAGGAACATGTTAATTATTTACCTATTTTTAAATCTCACTCGGTTACTAGAATTTTCATAATCAAAATCTTAAAATACTTTTTTGATTTTTGATTATTTAAACTGTAATTAAATTTGATTAAAGAACGATGTAATTAATTCAAAGTATAATTTAAATCAAGAGAACACTTAAATTTTCAGTTTTATATATTTTTTAATTATTTTTAATCTTAATCTTTAATATTTTTCTAATCTTTAAAATATAGTTTGTTATTTTAAACTTTAAATCCTAAAACGCAAAATGTTGAAAACCAGTTTGAAAATATTCAACTTTTTTGAATTTCGGAAATGTATTAACAAAACAGTATTGTCCTAAACGAAATTAGGCTGAAAAAACCCGGTATTTATTTTATTATATCAATTAATGATACACACACCACACCCTTTTTTTTATTTGTAGTCGACGTACATTGATGTAAGTATCATATATGATTAAAAACGGCTCTTATACTCCCGTGTATAATAATGTAAGTAATAGTTACAACATTTTGCAAGGACCTCATGTCGCGGTAAACAGTTGTAACAACAAAATCCAAGAAACTGTTAAAATTATAAAGTAATGACATATAGTAAACAATAACGTAATAAAAACTATACTCTCATACCGAATTTCATAAAGATTCTTTGAAAAATGTGGTTTGTATCGCAAAAAGAATCTTTAAAACGCTCTCCTGTAAAATTGCATTTTTGGGGTTACAACAACTTACGTGGGAGGCATCGGTTTGTTGTGTTACAGGCCAAGTACTCGGTCTACGCCGCATTAATTTTCAGACCGCCGTTTTCCAGCGATTCCTTCCACGCTGTCACACGTCGAACCAAGCGTCCACTGTCCGAGTCCGCCAGCGCGATGTCGTCTGCATACATGAGCAGCCATGGCGGCTGCTCATGTAAGTCCCTGATGTTAGAGGACAGCACGTACAGCACCACGCTGAACAGAAACGGACAAAGGACAGAGCCCTGATGAACTCCAACGGTGATGGGGAAGGGATTCGTATCGCCAACAGCGGTCCGAACCACAGAACCGGAGTCTCGGTACATGTCTCGGATGATGTCAACATAAGTCTCGGGCACTCCTTTGGTTCTCAGCGCCCACCAGATCACATCACGGGGGACACAGTCGAAGGCCTTCTGCATGTCTAGGAACAAGAGGTGCAGAGGCGTATTCTTCGATCTGTATCCCTCCATGGTAACCCTTAGGGCAAAGATGGGGTCCATGGCGCCATGGCCTGGTCGAAACCCATATTGACATCCCACAGACAGACATATTTCTAAACACATACATATTATAAATAAACTACACCCAGACACAGAACAATTGAGCTCATCACACAAACATTTGTCCTGGGTGGAAAGTTCCTACGGTTCGGGCGTATTCCGCGTCAGTCACAACGACAAACTTGTATCAAAATTTACTATTTTCTCTTTCATCTTTTAGATCATTGTCAATGTATTTCTGTGAGATTTCTGACTATGAAACAAGATATATATATACATGATTGCTCTTGTTCATAATAATAATAATAGCCTTCAGCTATGTACTGCAATTCCAATATTTACGAAAGCCTTTGAATCAGGTATGTCAAAATACCTTATTTACTTATATGGTTTCCTCCAATATATTTCGATGTATGCGCAGAGATTCCTCTCAGTACCTCTGCAGGCCTATGCAGGGTGACTGGTTATTAGTGACCGATATTGAAACATGTGATGGTGGTCATGAGAACAAACAATTTTTACTATGGGACCAAACCTGAAATCGCGAAAAAAATCAACAAGTTCAGTACATTTTGACCAATCAGGCGAACATAAATGTACTGACCAGCAGATTTTGTTTCACGATTTTAGGTTCGGTTCCATAGTAAACGTTGTTTTTTTATCATGACAGTATGGTCGTTTAATGATAATAATTGTTTATATTTTGCACTCCTCACAAAGTTAATACAAAAGTTTCTTATAAAACAGATAATAATGTACACTATGTAAAAACTTTGTGAGAGTCTGTAGTCCATACCTGGATACCCTGTGTGACAGTATAATCATGAATTGTGATTTGTAACATGTCATGTACTGTGCATGTGGGTATCGGTCATTACTTACCAGTCACCTTATATACTTGGTTTCAGCTATTTCCAATATTCACAAAAATCTTTGATCCAGGTATGTCAATGTCCCTTATTTATTTCTAACGTCTCTTCCAATATATTCCGAAGTATACGCAGAAATTCCTCACCGTATCCCTATAGTCATATAATAAGACCGCCTCTTTGTAGTTACAGAGACAAAAACAAATTTATTGCACGTTCACAATGATTTTGACGTGGGTTTCTGATAGGGGTTTCGTAAACACCCTTATATTAATTGATGTAATTTATATGTGTACAACATTGGGCCTCGCTGCCGACGTTATTGCTTCGTTTAAACTGTTCTACCTTGTTTTGTGTTCAATTCTGAAGATTTTGAGCCCGAAGAGCGTTAGATGATTTTGCTTTTGAAATTTTATTGTCTCATGCTCAACATTGGCGAAAGTAAATTCGCCAATGTTGAGCATGAGTATTACGAATTTAGATAAAAAATGGAAACAAAAAATAAAATTGCCAAGTCTCGCTTGACAGTAATCAGTCTTATAATGTTCTCATTACTGCTATTCAGGCTTCTTTTCTATGAAAAGGAATGAGACATAACTCACTTCATAGCCACAATGCGGGTTGGTGGATTGTAATAAATAAAACAGAATCAATTATGAAAACTGCTTCTACTAATGCCGTAATAAATATACAATTTCCAATAGCCATAAAATTGGATCATAAATAAAATGTATATGGATCACTAAGCCTAAACCCAACCAATCCCAAACTTTAAACTCCTCAAATTCATGCCTAGCTTTAAGAACCACCTAATTTAATTATTCATGGGAGGCTTAATGGGCCGACTTAGCTTTAAAACAAAGAAGTGAGAAGAGATTAACATAAAATTAACTTGAAAAATATTCATTGTAATAATGGCCGAGAAATAATGAGGGCACGCACAGACTACGAGCAATCAAAATCTGGTTAACCAACGAATGGAAACAAAGAATTTCGCAAACCGACAAAGCTGTGCCATTAATCAACAAAACTACTCCACAATTTAATAAATCATGAAAGAAAGAAATGAAAATGTAAATCACGAACCACCATTTAGGGGAATAATAATTAAAAGAGGTTTTTTACCCTGCCTACGCTTTCAATCTATCGTATCCTTTTCGCAATTTATAGTGTAAATTGCTTTTTGTGATTCAGAATTTCGTAGGTATTTCATTTTTGTGCCTGGTATAAATTTTCAATAAAATTATCAGCTCATACGCTTTAAAGATTCGTCATAAGAATAAGCCTAATGATCGAAAATGAATAGTAAAAAGTGTGATTTAAAAAATATAAAGCCAACAGGCTTTCAAATCTTTTATTACCTACTTACACATAGAGGTAATTGGCTTCGGATTTATTGCTTACACACAGAGGTAAAGACGATTAGTTTTTGAATTATACTTCTGCACAGTCTTCCGTTGATGAGAGTCTTTGTTGGGCTGCCACCATGAGAATGAAGGCAACAGTTCTGCCGTGCTTATGATAATTGCAATAAGTCACATAACTCAATATCGACCAAAATATGACTTATGATAATGGCAGCAAGTCACATAATTCAATATCGACCAAAATGTGACTTATTGCAATTATCATAAGCACGGCAGAGTTGTTGTACGTATGCAAGATTGAAGAAAGGTGCAAGGTAGATAAGAGAAGAAGAGTATGAGTCGTGACTATGCTACCGCGACAAGTCATGGTACGGCACGGCACGGATAGAGTTCCAGCAAGGTCTCATGGTGAAATGGCGACAGTGACTATCGCAACCCAGTGTTAAGCACGCCACAATTATGGCGGTAAGTTTTCTCTCACAGAAAAAAAACAGGTCATTAACTAGATTTTATCTTTAAGTTGTAAACTTTCTTCCCGTGCCAGAAGCGTACCTATAACTTTTAGTTGAATTACGCCTATCGAGCTATTCTTTTTTAAAGGAGCTTTAAAAGTAAGAACTACCAAATAACATAACCTCCCTCCTCTAAAGATATTAAAGAAATCCCCAAAGCAATAAAGGCAGGGTCGCCCATCGTAAACTTGACCTCAACTATAAATCAATCGTCAGTCATTGAACTAATAGTTTCAACGGTCCCGAAACCAGCGATAAATTCAGATCCGTACTTAACATTTACCTCAAAAGGCTATGAGCAGTTGCAAGAAGTAAAGTCTATAATAAAGACGACAAATCCAAAGGCTGTAGGCAGCAGAGGTTTGGACGCTTGCCAAATCATTTCGCTACATTTTCCCTGCGTAACATTGTGTGGTGTAAGTCAAGAGTTCTTGTGAATATACCTGAAGGAATATTTGTCACATTCTTTTTTACTTCTACCATTGTCATTTACTTCATTTCTTCAATCTCAATTTCATCTTGTAAAGTATTATTGTCTTCTATAACTGTTGTTACACAAATTGAATTTGTAACATCAGTTTTTGTTTTCCATTTGTCTATTTCAGCTCATTTCATTTAGTTTTTCCGAGTGAATTCGATTACAGTCTTCGTTGTCTAACTTGTTTTACCAATCTATGCGGGCACGTGCCGAATCAAATCAATCGTCCTCTTAAACCCATGTTTGACCCCTGTCTCCAACAGTCGTGAACCAATGTACGCTCCCACGAGAGTTACCCTCTGCTGCAAACAACTGTCAATGCATTTTTAGTTGAAACTGATTGGCTTTATCCTTTATCCACTGGCAAAAATATGTCTACGGAAAGACAGTGTCAGTTTGACTTTTTTATTGGAAATCTTTACTGTATTTAGGCGGATATAGTTTGGTTTCATTTGTTTTTGCTAATAACGTCAGCTCAAAACGCTCGTAATTTTTTTTAGTTTTAAAATTTTTCAAGAAAGCAATCTTGAACAACAAAAGGGTAGAATGAAATCCAGAGAACGAAAACTTATATGCTGGTCTAAAAGAAGAGGAGCAACAAGCAAAATTTTGCTTTCGTTAGTCAAACTAAGTGAAGCAATATTTAAAGAATGAACCTCAAGATTTCAGAAACACTACAACTTACCAAAGAACCGGTTGAGGTAGTGAGGTCATGAATAACTCTATACACATATGCTTTAAGCATGTTTACACATAAAACAACACACATAGGCACAAGACATATTCAAACTGTCGTTTGCATTCATAATGATGGGAACAGTTTAGATCCACCACATTAAACCTAATATCTAGCGCCATATGTTACCTGTTTATGTAAGGATCTAATGACAGTGTCAGTATATGGAATTGCTGTGGCCTATTACCGCGCCAAGCATGGGATATATTTCAGAAAATATACTTATGTTGTAAATAACATTCTTATGTTTTATACTTTTTTTTTTCTATTTTTATGCTCTAACTTGCCGCTGAGTTACTTTTTAGTCCTCAAACTTTCTTCTTTTAATGTGAATTTTTAGTTTATACGATGTAAAGTACACATAAACGTTATGTTGTTATCTTTCTTTCTTTTATTTTTGCCATCGAGACGTTAAGGAAAAGATGTAATATCATCGTTCTTTTGCTCTTTCCTTAATTTATTTGGGTCTTAGCCACACGAACTTTTACACATTCCAATAAAAATATTTTCTTTTATACCATATTCATGAATACTTTAAATGATATATAATATGTCGAGTCTCAAAGCTATTAGAAAAATAATATATTTTTAAAAGAATTAAAGGAAAAATAAATTAGAAACAGTGTAAAAACATAAGAATACTGAAATTGCGTATCTCATGGTACCGCCAAATACTTTAGTATAGTCATTTCTTCATAATCAGTAAACTTCATACTGACTTTTGAGAAATTTATTTATTTATTTATTGAAACTTTATGCACATAACAATGTACAAAGGCGGACTTAATGCCTTAGGCATTTTCTACCAGTCGACCTTAGGGTGGTGCAGAAATGTAACATGGTAGGTTACATTTCTTTTTTTTAACTTAAAAAATTTGCAACTTAGAAATTGTAGCTCATCAAACAAGTCATAGACAAATATTCTAAAATTGCTACTTAATTTGAAATGACATGTTTATAAGTATAAAATAACAGGAAAATAATAAAAAACCATCTTATTATTTACACCACACAAACTGAAAAACTGGATGAAAATATAAATAAAATGAGAAAATTTTAATATCAGAAACTTTAATTAACTTGAAAAATATTATTCACGGGCTTTGATTGTTCAAAAACTCTTTCCAAGTTGTAATAAGAAAATTTTGAACAAATAAAGGGTAACAGCGGAGGTACTTTGAAGAAGCTAGACAAAAATACTAAATAATTAATGACAAGGATTTCTTTCTAGAAGAAGGACTTACTTGTAAGGGACGAATAAATTATTATGATTGACTAGGGAAGCATGACGCAAAAAGGATGAGTGCCTAAATGAGTGTGAGTGAGAGGTAAGACGGACAAGGCTGCCAGTATAATAAACACTTTTAATCTGTTCTAAATTTGAATTTGTATTATTTTATGTATTTAAACTAGTTTGAATGCGTTCTGACCTGGCCGTAAACAGTGACGCAAATTAAACCAATATAGTAAGAATTCGTGCGGAAGAGACTCCCGGGTGTCGTCATTGTGTGGCCTGCCTTGAGGACACGGTGGATCACACAATAAAGGTGAGCCCCGCTTGGAAGGAGCATCGCCGTGTCCTCGAGGTCATGAGGAAGCGAGGAGGGGTGGAAGGTGGTAGCTTCGCAAAGGGCAAAGAAGGGCCGTGTGGCGTGTTTAGTCAGTAAGAGTCTGACACTGTTTCCCGCCTCGCAAAAAAAAAAATATAAAAAAAAAAAACAATATAGTAACAGTTTTTCGGATCTCAATCAAAATATCGCATAGCGGGGCCTGCGTATGACCATAATAACAACGTCTATTTTCGTTCAAATTATTTTGCTAGTCAATGAATAAAATAAAGGCTACTCACAAAGGCAACTGAAATTTGGATAAACCTAACTTTTCAGATACTTTTTTATCCTACCATAAAGTATTAGTAGAAAAATCTCCAAACGTTAACATTTTGTCATAAATGTAAGTATTATAAGTAGGAAATCAGAAAACAACAAGTGAATTCAAACATTCCAAGAAAAAATTTAAAAATAAATGTGTTATTTCAAAGGTCACAAATCACAAAAGCAAACTGAACATTAACCATGAAAAGACTAAAATAGTTTTCTGAAGCCAAATCAAATGGATTGGGATGAAAAAAGTAATGGACCATTACAGTAATCTGGGATCAATGGCCTTTCGGTAAGCGTTGGCTCCTGAAAAGGGACTTTCATATCTTCACCTGACAGATGCTTTCTAAAATAACCAGTAGTTTTTTTGTTTCCTTTTTCATAGTGTGGAAAAGAAAACTTGGTAAATGTTGTATTATCTCAAGCCGTTCCAAAGCTTTTTTTTACCCAGGACTTAACGGTTTTTTGTACAAAAATAACTTGTAACATGGCAGTGATGTAGATTTCTTTAACGGTTAAATCTACACTTCTACACTAATATAATAAAGAGGGAAAGTTTGTTTGTTTCTTTTTTTATTTTTTTGTTTGTAGGAGGTAATCTCTGGAACTACTGGTCCGAATGGAAAAATGTTAGCACCAATAGAAAGCTGCTTTACTCTTGAGTGACATAGGCTATATTTTATGTACGCGGGCGAAGCCGCGAGCAAAAGCTAGTATTTATTAAAATTAAACCAGTAAAAAAAGTAGTTTACTGGTATCTCATACAAGAACTTATTTTAAAAAAGTACATAATAACGACAAGGCTGGTATTCTATCTGGGTTTAGTTTGATGCCACAGACGTGATCAAAGAACGCACAAGACAAAAGTCCAGTGTGTGTTGCCAGTGATGATATATGGCTCTGAAACGTGATCGCTTACAATGGGCCTCATTACACGACTCAAAATCACCCAAAGGGCAATGGAAAGAGCTATGATTGGAGTTTCCTTGCGTGATCGAATCAGAAATGGAGATATCCGCAAGAGAAACAAGGTTGCTGACATAGCGAAAAGAATCGCCAAACTTAACTGGTAATGGGCAGGACACATTGCACGCAGAACAGATGGCCGCTGGGGCTGACAAGTTTAGGAGTGGCGACCGCGTATCTGAAGACGTAGCGTTGGAAGGCCTCCCACAAGGTGGACCAATGGCTTGGTCAGGGTTGCTTGAATTCGATGGATGCAAGACGCACGGGACCGGACATTGTGGCAACGTTTGGGGGAGGCCTATGTCCAACAGTAGACGTCTTTCAGAATTTATTTATTGATTGAACTACACATTTTTATTTTGACAACTTTTTTTATAGACTGACTTATATAAAAAAAGAAGATATTCACATTTTTCATTTGATAGATAACCAGCCCGTCTTATGAAAGAAACGCACGTAAAAGATAAAAACCACACATTAGAAGTATGACTAAGAGAATTTGCGCGATCAATAATGACAACGCAAAAAACGATGCCCTTATTAATACCGCAGAACAAAAGGTGGTTGGGTAGATAACATACAGGAGTAGATATGTACAGAAGGTTGGCTTCGAACAACGATCGAATATTACACACACGCGTAAACCGTACGCATGGCGCTCTCAAATAAATGCCAATCGCGAGTTATTTTTTTTTTGAGGCGAAAAATTCGTCCAATAAAAAAAAAAAAAAATAAAATAAAATTATTTATTGTCTCAATTAAATTTTACAAATTTAGATGAAGCCCTGAACCCCACACAATGACTGCAATTTTTTCCAGCCTTTGACATTTACTGACTAAAACTCAATCCTATATTCTTTCTTTGTTTTGCGTTCCAGGACCCCGAGTTTCTATTTCGAAAGTCAACGCAAGGCCCCAATAAGCTTCAGATGTGCTGAATTTCTACGGGTTTTGCTGATATCTCTTTGAGGTGCACGTGGAACACTACGCGCTGACTATTGACTCCGGCTTAGGTCCAGATGACTACCAGACGGTCGGAAGTCGAGCGACTCCTTCCTGGAAATCTAGCTCAGGGTACCCAGTGGCTAGGGTGTTAGGATGACGGTTCCTCAGGTGCGCTTGTATTCGCTGTGCGACGATTAACGATTCTATGATAGCTATAACCCGGGAACCTTTCAAGTCAAGAGTGAAAGGTTACGTCTTCTAGGTAAGCGCGCTCCATCATCATCCACATCGTTGCTTTCCATCAGGTGAAATAGCGGTCAAGTGTGAACCTTTAAGGAATAAAAAAAACAAAAGCATTCGTGAGTTTTGTTTCGTTGTTTGGGGCTAACCTTCTAATAACGCTATTTTGCGATGGACGTAAGAATAATAACCTATAGATCGGTTGTTTTGGTCCATTGATTGCCTTTCCCTTTTGTTGGCAGAAGAGGTACTGCTGCCATTGAAATTCAAATTTGTAGCTCACGCCCCTGTTGGTTATTTGTAACTTTGGAATATTGGTTGGTAATTTTGGATTTGATTGGACTAAGGAGCGTAGATGGAGCACAGTGTTCCGCAAACAAACCGTAGGGTCAAAACCCACTTGGGCCAAGGGTTCGAAAGGAGGGCTCGGCCTTGATGTGAGAGGCAGCGTAGGGACGGGGTGAGTTTTTTAGTTCTAAAAATCTGACACTTTCTTCTGCTCCGTCCAAGAGCGAAAGATGTCATTAGACGATTTTGGCCCACCGAAAGAAAAACTGGACAATAACGATAATTGGGATTACTTCCAAGAAAAGGGCCTGAATGAAAACTTATGGCAAGGGTTTGGCAAAATGTCAAAAGAATACGAAAATAGTATATTGAATTATTTATACTGAGGAGGCAAAGGCCTAGAAATTATGGACATTCATTTCTTTCCGATGTATCGAGCCAAAAATATTATTGGGTATTGGTATTTCTTCTGTTATAATTTTGGATTTTCCCAGCGTTTTTGCTCACGTGAAAATAGGTTATTATTCATAAGAATGTCCAATTTAAGCAGTGGTGGTCGGTGATAATGGCTCCAATTTACAACATAGTTGTATGTAGGTCGTGGATCCAAACGAATTACTTAGTGTAATTTATTTGTCACACCTCTCGAAACGGTCAAAGAAAACACGAGCCTTGAAATGAAGCACTTGGTAGCCAAAGTACGCACATCAAGTCATCATCATTTCAGGAGTTCCCAGGCCCTCACCAGTTCATTGGACCATCTTGGGGAAGGCCTTCCAAAGATGCGTCTCCGTTTCGCAGTCGCTACTACAGAACTTTTCGTCCCTTTTGACCACCTTCTCTGCGTGCAATGTGCCATGCCCAATGCCACTATAGGCGCTATTGGTACTATTTGGCGATTATTTTACTCTTATCACACAAGGAAACTCCAAGCATAGCCCTTTCTATTGCACTTCAAGTGCTTTTAAAATATTTACTTTTAATTTGAAATTGGAACAAAAGAAAAGTATAAAGTTCACAGGCTGTGGCAGCTGTAAAATTCAACATAAGACAGGAAAATGAAAATCTTGAACCAAAGTGCGAGCGAAAGAAGTTTTAATAAAATCTCCGGGTTCTTTGAAGATCTTACTTGTAGAACATTAAAATTTGTGGCTGATTCACCATATAGGGTCGTTTATTTAAGCACATACATTTTGCTCATCAAGATTTCAAATTTACATAAGGAAACCTTATAATTAAAAAAAATATACAGTTCGGTGGCCTTATATCGGAAATATCTTCCAGTCAACTTGGAATGGTTGCTGCGCTGTGTAACAGGAGAGTATTATTAAAAGTGATACGATAGAAAGTACTTTTATTTACACACTTCCCAGTGAGTACACGATACCCATTCGACCAAACAACGGGAAAATTTAAAGACATTTTTTTTATTTAGGAACATCTCTAACCACTTCAACATCTTCCTAGTTTTTTCGCAACGAGTTAGGGGTCTTCTTGTCTAATGTATGTATTTGATTATCTTATTTACATTTAGCCACTACCTATCAGATGTCTACAACCCAATAACAATGGGACAAACCAAACTTCCAAAAAACAAAATTCCTTGGCCATAGATGGTCTGACTTTATACCTTTCCCCATTTCTTGACTAAAGCTAAAAATTAATTTAGCAAATAAAATTATTGAACGCATATTTCCAATTTTCAGTACTGAATATATTAAAATGTGAATATACTTAAGTATTGCCGTGCCGTTTTGTATCAACACAAAACTGTTTCTCAAAAGAGAGTAATTCCTAAACCAAACATGTTACAAAAATCTTTAACAGTGCGACAATCTTGACGTTCACTCCCATCGGAATTCCGTTCACGGCATAAGGAAAAAGCGTCCAAAATTACTCTTTCGCAACTAAATCTTTTATGTAAATTTCTATTGCTTTTCACACCAAAATCTTTCCCAGGGGTAGCGAAGATACCTTTAGTTACGTTAGAGTTTTTTGCCAAAGATTAATCCGCTTTTATTACGATTCGTAGAGCTATCAAACGCAGGATTAAATTGCTTGTGTGACGACTAAGTTTATTGGCTAATAAATTTGGGCGCAGATATTTTATTAAGAGCGCAAATATTAAAGAGATTACCTCGTAGGTTGTAAACATAAATTGGTTTGAAAATAGTCTTGATGTTCAAGTTTTTGTGATAGAATCTTCTCATATCTGAAGTTGAAAGGGCTTTTGTGATTGACGCAATCATTTGGAAATCAAAGTCAAATTTTTTGGGACACCTTTTTAATATTGTACGAAACGATAAAAATATGAGTTTAAAAATCTGGCAAAGTTCGAATCGGACTCCTATGTTCGCGAATTGAATCTTGAAGATTTTTCCGAATCGAAAAAATACTAAAAATTGTATTTCAATACTTGTGCTATAAAACTTTGCTGCATGCCAATTTCAAAAATTGCAGACTTGTGTGTATTTTTTGATGACTATTTTTTGATGACTTATTTGGTGGGTAAAAATCCTCCTATGATATTTCCCACACTTAGGCGTAGCGAGAGATAATACCAGACATTTTTACTAACCCCTACGGATGTACTTGTCCGAAATAAAGATTATTTTATTTTTTATTTATTTACGGACTAAAAATCCCACCCCGCTCCTACGTTACCTTTCATATCAATGCCCAGCCTTCCTTTCAGAAGCGAATACCGTTTTTTCCTTTAGAGACACAGAGCCCCTAAAAGACGTGGTGTTACAATACCAGCTTAACATACAATACAGAGAAATCGTCCAGAACCACAGTGTGATCAATGAACTGCAGGTAATTAGCGTAAGAGGACACTATTACTTGAAATTGGGTGTTATTGTTGAAACTATGGTTGGATTAGCTAATGAGTTCCTTATCAATTAAGTAGTAAGAACTAGCGTTAGCTAGCGACCTCACTTACTTAAAGTAAGAAATGATCCCAAGAGAACGTTATACCAAAGTAAAATTGCACCCACCATGTTAAGTTTCTGCACCACCCGAAGGTCGACTGGTAGAAAATGCCAATAGTCATTAAATCCAAAATCATTTAATTACATAATGGTTATGAAATGGTTATATATTTACGTAATATAGACTTAATATAGACGTTTATATAACTTTACTAATAAAAACATCAAATATAAAAACTGATTTTTTATTTTTTGATAACTTTATACCACTATTTAGTTGAAATCGATGTTGGACTAGTAATTGCAAGTGTTATTACTGAGCGTGGTGTCGTTCTTCAAATTAGGTATAGTTTCTTTAGCAGTTAATATTGCCATAGGACTAGCATATCTCTGACCTACGTAGGGACTCTGCAAAAGGGTCGAAGCCTTCTGGGGCCCAGGGTTTCTTTCTGAAAGGAAGGCTTGGCCTCAGTGGCAAAGAAGGAACGGAATGAATTGGGTGTTTAGTCAGTAAGAGTCGGACACTGTTTCCCCAAGAGCGGGATTCGTCATAGGATGACTTTTGCCCACCGTAAAAAAAAATATCTCTGATCTAAAATTGTCGTTGCATCTCTATCTAATTCTTAGATGAAACACAAGCGTGCTTCTACATTTTGAAATGTAGTAACATGGTCACGTCTTTAAAGTTAAAGGGAACACTGTGCAATCGCCTTTTATCGCTTTCATTCTAAATAAAGTTTTGTCCAATTTGATTTAAAAACTTCCTTTGAAATATTTTCAGTTTATATAAAATTATATTATATGCTCAAAGACTTTAAGCAAAAAAAAAGAGTTTTTGAAAATGCTAGAATTAGATTCAGTGTTTTTGCACTTAACAAGTATGTAAATATACATTATATAATAAACGCACAGATATTTACCAGAACATATCAAAATTTGTCTAGAAAAAAACATCTCATACCTGTACAAAGATCTGTTCTTAACCATATTTCAAAAATAGTAGCCAATAGCAATAGAAATTAGCCAAATAGACCGGTCATTATTTTATAGTCCAAAAAGTATGTGCGTAAACAGAGGTGCACTTTCTATTCCTTTACTCATAATGCATTGAGACGGCAATCTGAAAAGATCATAGTGAGATAAAATACAGGACCAACGGCTTTATATGCCTTTAGAAGCATGGGTTGTCACACCACCAATATCCAAACTTTGAAATTATCATAGTAATTCTTATTAGAATAGCACTTTTTACTCGACCCGGGAAGAATTTTCAAGACCTCATACTCAGCAGTCGCACTAGCAACCATGAAAATAATGACAAAAATAATCATAGTTCTCTTCTGATTGTGTCTCATATTACTCGGGGTCGGCTAAACATAATGTCTTCTTTGGTTCTCTTTAACAAGAAGACAGTCAATAGGTAACTTCTAGATAAGCGTGCACCATCGTCGACAACATCGTCGCTTTTCATCAGGTGAAATAGTGGTTCAACGCGATCCTATGAACAATTTAAAGAAATTTAACTTTATAACGCCTGTATCAATAAAGAGGTTAGGCAGAGGTATCCACATTTTACTCACAAATAAATTATTCCAAAAATTAATAACAACCTTCTCATTATAATTGCTAAATAAATAACCAACAACTCTGCGGTATCAAGACGCTCATTTATAACATTGTACTTCAAAAAGCTAATAATCTTTCTCAAAGAGGCTGAATGAGATGGTTTTGTCAAAGGTACCGTTCTGATATTTAGGTAATGGCTACAGAATTGTATTTTGTGTCGTTGAATTTGCTTCATCTTGATATATTGTTGGGACGTTAAATTTTAAGGAGTCAGTTTGTGAATGCTTTTCGTGAAATGTTCATCGTTTTGAAGCGTGAAGTAGAATAAATTAATTTTAGCTAATTAATATTATAAGCAAACTTAACTTACTAGTTAGAGACCGTGGGTGGGCTGGAATAGGTCTAAAATGTTGAAGGAAATTCATTGTCGACCAGTCTCTTCAAAAGGTAAACATTCATAGATATAGTTTAGGACATCAAACACACAATTTGAGGCCTGTCTTCGCTGTAATTTTGTAACAAGAATTGTACAGATTTCAAAGTTAATTAAGAAGACGACAACCATCTATTCTACGTGAATCAACAACAAAAAGGCTAATTTCTGGTATTGGAAACATGAGAAGACTAACTATAATGATATTAGCACTGTGTATAAACTCACATAGTTATACTATGTTGTAAATTCATCTTTCTTAGGGTATGTCTATATTGGGTTTAGAACACAAAAATGACCTTATCAAAAAACTTACAGTCCCCTAAAGGGCAATGACAGCTATGCTTAGTTTCCTTGCTTGATCGAATCAGGAATGAGAAATTGAGAAATCCGTAGAAGAACTAAGGTTGTCGACATAGCACGTAGATTCGCCAAACTTAAGTACCAATGAACAGAGCACGTTTCTCGCAGAACGGATGGCTGTTGGGACTGAAAGATTCTTGAATGGCGACAATATGCCGGAAGAAGCACGTTTTAAGTTCTCCAACAAGTTTGTTCGCTAACGTGGCGCAGGTTGTGGGAATCCGATGGATGCGAGCCGCACAGGACCGTTTCTTATGATTGCACCTGATATATATCCAATATTGGACGTCTTTCAGCTGAAATCGTGATGATATAACACAAGTATTAGTAGTGTAATGACATCTTATAGGAACTAAACCACTAAATCCTGCTTGGTGCAAATAGATTTGGACATTATACAATTGCACAAAATCATCATTTGAGCAATTTCCCAAACTATATATAACGCTCGTGTGGTCGAAAGATCCTTCTCCCTCCCTTTTAAATAGAAATACTCGTATGTGAGATTTTACCCTGTTCCGCATACCTCCAAAGTTGTATTACGTCTATATTTCATAATTGTAGTATATTTAACGTAGACGAAACTTTGCCTTAATTGATCCTACCAAATTGCTTTCTAATACTTACAGTATCACGTAGTTCCAAAATCAACAAGATCAATATAATGAAGGTAATATAGGAAGGTTTGAAACTTGTTACGGTCAAACCGATATTGGCAATATAAGGAGCGTGGGGAAGAGCAGAATATAATTAAATAAATTTCAAATCTAAATATTTTACACTGGTTTACATTGGCATTTACAAAACTTCAGTATTATAGGGCAAAGTTCTTTGTTGATGAGTTCCTTAGCAGTTTTTTTTTGAGCTATACAAATTACTTACAAATTCTTGTACTGATTATACAAATCCACTCAAATCTGTATGGTTCAATACGTAGACCATCGCAGACTAAAATCTGCGTCGTCATTATATGATTTGACCATTACCTGTTTGCTGTACGAACTTTTTATTTACGACTTTGACTTCTCAGTTTGTTTCAGTGTAACACCGGTCTTATTTAATTCAAACCGACAAAAAAATTGGCGTGTAAAAGTTCAGGGTGCTGTTGGGGCTGTCTCGCTTCTGTAGCGCATCGGGGGTGTTTGCGGAGGCGCGCGTTGATTGCTTCCATGCAATCATGCGTAAGAGGTGCACATCCCTGGTGCGTAGGGTGCGAGCCAGCTGCAATAGTATCCTGGCCGCTTTTGCCGAATGTGTCAGTACCTGAACCACTGTTGCATGGTTCACGCACTGACTAATTTTAGAATATTATTTTAAAATCAAATTGGAAAATTTTATGTAAATGTGTGTTTTGTATAATATGATCCAATGTTGATTGAAATAAATTAATAATAATAAAAAAAGTGATTTTGAAAAACCTATTTGCTAAATAAATTTCATTTACATATTTTATAATTGCAATATAAGGAGAAATCGAAAACATGTGCAATTTTTGTATGTGATTGCTTTGAATGCAAAGTTTTTCAGGCCTTGTCTTTGCATTATTTTCTTTAAGGAAAAAAAAAATTCAGTTCATTTTTACAGAAATTGCGCCAGTTTCAATGATTTCACGAATAGTCCAGTTATATATACACTTGTAGATACACTATCTACTAATTGTACACCGCAATACCTATTGGGATCAGTTTGCGACTAATTAAAGCGGCTATTAAACTTCACTCGAAAGAATCATACCAAAAATCTCCTGTGTAGTTTATACAACAGTATTAATTTCACAGACTATATTAGTTTCCCGAAATATATACATATATATATATATATATATACCAGTAAGCCTACAACGTATTATAACATAAATCCGAGCTATCATAGAGAAATGTTGTTATTGAGACATAAATAAACATAGCCTGTATTGAAAATGGCTCAATGGGCTTTCCTATGTGAAATGCTATACACATACATACAAATCAAGTGCATAAATACTCAGATCCGAAACTATCGTTTGTAGGTTAAACAAATGTTTGTCCCGATGTGCCAATCGAGGACTTGAGTAGTCAAATGACGGGCTGAAAGTAGAGCACGAGTAAGCTTGAGATTAGAGGCTGCTGAAATTCAAAACTTTCCTAGATCTTAGGTGATTATCACACGGCAACGACGTCCGTGGTGGCTGTAAAGCAGGTTTCGTTCGCTTGACTACGCAGTCGGTATACATGTGTTAGGCATCAACAATATTAGAGGCCAATGCGACATGAGATCCGCTTTACCGCTTACTGCAGTGGTGCGCGGTGCCGTGTATTAATAGCCTTAGTTCCGTATAGTACAGAAGGCAGACTCCGTAAATTGTACCACATGAACTCGACAAAATATGTATGTGCTATTTGGGCTTGTGCAACAAAACTGTACTGCGACTCACCTTATTTTGAACGCACGCTTGTGCGACATACTGTACTTCAACACGACAATAGTTCAACACTATGGTAGCCCGACCATACATTGGTGCATTATTACTGTAGTTTGATATAACCTACCTGCCAAAATACGACGAAATTCCCTGCGAAGCCTCGCTCTTCGGGGTTTCTACTTTTGGGTGGCATTAAAAAAATTACTACTTGTACTACATTACATTGTCCTCTACAAGCATTCTAACCTAACCTATCCGTGTCCGGGTATCCTAAAATATATGAATCTTCATGTCTCACAAAACAAGCATGCATTTGAAATATGGTGACTCGCAGTTCAATTTCGTCGCACAAGCCTTAACTCACATACTAGAGCAGTCAGGCAGTCTATACATCGAGCAAACACTCAGGCACACACAGATGCGCTTCTGTATAGCAAGTGCAAGATTACTTACGACTGCCATTTGTTTGAAATAAGCATAAATTTACAAAATGCGCCGGTTTTCCCTCATTGGATCAAGTGTACCTTCTGTACTGTTCTATAGAATTATAGTCATTTTCAAATAACTCTTGTAAGGAAATTCAAGTCGTATTAAGATTTAATAAAATGTCAAGTGGAGCATTAATGAATTTAATACTCACCCTTTGTCATCAATTTTATTATTATTCTCCAATAAATATTATCCTATTCGGTTCTCTTTCAATATTAGCTGTCGAACTGATTTGATTGATGTGTAACAGGAAATCAATTCTGACATTAAATATTGATACGAAGATCTAAAACATTATCATTTTGATAGAATAGATTCTGACAGATGTAACATTTATTTATTCAGGTTTTCATATTCAAAATACTTGGTCCTGGCACTCTGAGTTTTATATACAAAATCCGTTACGACATTTACATCAATAAATTATTCATTTCAAATAACATGTGTTTTCTATCTGAATTTGGCACAAACATATTCATCATGACTTGACAGTAGCTAAGAATTTTCTTTAACTACGAGTATATGTTTGCTTTGACCTATATCTACATATAAATTACAAAGTTCAACAGAGCTTCCTATTTGTGGTGGAGTGTTCGTTCGGTTCTCGGAAACACTAAAATGGGTTTCTGTTAAGTGTCTGTATAATGTTTTTTCTTTCTTCTTCTTTCTCGGTGACTTCAATGCAAGTCAAGAGTGATAAGCATAGAATAGCATCAGCCTTAAAATGTTCCCCCTGCTGTGACTCAGGTCTTCTCTTTAGGAAAAGGACTAGGCCGTAATCCACCACATGGATCCAGTACAGGTTGGTGAATATCACATATCTTCGAATTTTTGGTTCTAGAACATGCCGTGCCTGTTTCCTCGTGATGTTTTTCTTCACCGTTTTGACATCAGTGGTGATGAAATTAATTACAAATAAAGTAATACGCCTGGCTGGGCTTTAACTCATGACCTACCACTCGTAAGTCAGGATATTTACCACTCGGCCTCCACTGCTTTACGTATCGATACAATTAAGAAACTTATTTCACCGTATACAAGCTTACAGAACCGCTGAATGGAAACACGATTCTTACAGGATATGCTACGAGAACAAAACAGTAGAAAATGCTAGTTCAGCAACAAAATCATAAGGTTATTTAAGTCCATCACCTCTTTCAAAGTTTACAAGAGCTTTCTTGTTCGCTCCCAGTTCCTGACAGTTTTCGTTATAAAGTTTGTTAGTCTCATAAAAATAATTTAAGATATTTTCTTTTAGCTAAGCTTCATGATTTTATGTGACTAACGAGTTTTAGAATCTTTGGTCTTGTTTTGACTTGAAGTCTTACTGGTTTATGACGATCGTAAACACGATCGTAAAGTAAATTTCTTCGAGTTATTACTTGAGCTTTTTAGTGGAAATCCAATTCAGCGTTATCACGAAGAAACTAATCAAGATCAATCTTACTTAATTGTGTTTATCTTTTACCAGCTATAAGACTGCTGTATTCATAGAATTGTCTATTCGATATAACAAATGGCTTGCAAATTTTATGACACATTTCATATTTTCTATATTTCTATCTATTGATATGCCATTTGACGACAGGTTTTTTTTTAGTCGCAAAATCATATATCTCCGCGTTCTTGCGTGGGTCGGGAGTTGGTGTGGACTAAAAACTCACTCCTGTTCCTTCTTTGCCTTCGTGCAAAGGCCCCCAGTGACGTTTTCACAATACCCCATGGCCCCAGTAGGCTTCGAACTAGTTGGGTCCCTACAGTATGCTAAAAAAAAATCTTGTGGTACGCGTGGTACGATACGCGCCCTCGACGACTTGAACTCGGTCGCTTAGACTGCGAGCTAACCTTTGCTCGCCATCCGTAACTTAACAATCAGTAGCTTATTTTATCGTATTATAATTATCATAATTCCAGTGAAAAGAGAGAGACGGAGCTATACAGGAAGAATAGCGTTATCCCTTTCTCACAATAGAATCGATATGATTTTGAAACGACATTGTATGCTTGACTTTTTTTTTAAGTGGTTAAAAAAATGTGACTTTGAAATTATTTTGTTAAAATTCACAGCAGTATTTAAAACATTTTCGTTTGAAAATCAAATCCTGTGTATTCCTTAAGACATTCCCATCCAACCGTCTTTGAAATACTATCTTGATTTACACAATCTCTTGCTGCTTGGGAACGATGCCATCTGACACTGTTTTCCTACATTCTTGATTCATGAAAACAATCATATTTATCAAAACATCACTCTGTTTATTCGAACGGCTTCTTGTGAAAATGTTAAGATATTTATTTAGGAAGAGTTTTACGAGAACTATTTTTGTTGATAAACTGAAGATAGGCGAAGTTCCATGTTGATTGGGATGTTGGGAATGAATAAGGCAGGAAACGTATCAAATTTTCTTTTTATCATTTGCGCATTGCGTATTAGGCTGTTAGAGAGTTTGTTTCTGAGATATTGGAGCATAATAAATGAACTAATAATGATAGTTAAAACTAATAAGAGCAATTACTTTTTGTAGTTTATTTCATCACCTGCTCTCACTGCTATCAAAATGGTGAAGGAAAACATCGTGAGGAACCTGGCATATCCGCAATCCGCACTGGGCTCGCGTGGTGAATTGTGCCCCATTCCCTCTCCTAGAGAGGAGGCCTGTTTCCTAGCAGTAGAAACATTATAAAGGTTGATGATGATGATGAAAGTTAAACAGTCGTTGGTTCACTGTTTCCGCACGCCTCAAGGAATTGTCAGCAAACTGTAGGGGTCCAGAAGGGTTGAAGCCTTCTGGGATCAAGGGTTGATGGCAAAGCGTATAACCTGGGCCCTGGGATCAAGGCAAGGAAGGAAAGGGATAGGTCGTTTAGCCTGACTTATAGTCTGACACTGTTTTCCAATCCGCCAAAGGACGGGATTCGTCATTGGATGATTTAGACCTACCATAAAAAAACTTATGTTCCTTCAATACCTTTTGGATTCTAGGACCATTAGCATCCTATTCGCATGCTATAGGACTCCGCCCTTCTTCTCCTTCTTGTCTCTTTCAACTCCTGTCAACCTTCTCCTCTCAATAGAAGAAGAATACATATTTTGTGACTCAGGGAAACTCAGAGATGATGACTGCATAGCTTTATGAGCAATAAAAATAACTGAATATCAATTACAAACCAAACATATTTTAACTGTGTATTCCATCAATAATTAATTGAAATACTATTTGATTTTGTACAATTCATTCTTATTGGTAATTACATCATGATCCAACATTATAAGCCTATAACAATAGTATAATCCAAATGAATTTCCTGCTAATCCAGACAAAACATTTTCATCAATAAATAAATTTTGCTAATTTAATATTCGTATCATAATCTGCTCATGGCTTACTACAATTTCATATTATTTTTGTCATTGTTTGGCTTTTCCTTGTATTTGTTATATCAACGTTATTATAAAATTACAAGAAACGTATATAATACATACATAGGTATATTTATTTTAGGGTTAAGTATTAAGAACTGCCAACCCGAGGTCCATTACGTGATTATGATGTTATTACACATCTTTCTTTAGACATTTTGAATATACAAATATTTTGTGGATAAATACTGGAAAAAGTATTTAATAAAATAAATATTTAAGTGAGGTTTCGATACAGCAAACTTGATTTTTACTTGGCTGTTTTTTTTATTGGCTTTACATGATTGCATCACTGCTTACCATCTGGTGGAATCGCAGTCAAGCTTTAGTTTATATCAAACTAACTTTTGCCTGCGGCTTTGCCCGCGTGGTATTGGGGTTGGGGTTTCCGGGATAAAAAGCCTATGTCCTATTCCGGAGCGTATTCTATGCCCGTGCCAAATTTCATCCAGATTCGTCCAGCCGTTTTGGCGTGATTGCGTAGCAAACATCCAAACATCGTAACTTTCGCATTTATAATATTAGTAAGATTAAAAAAATATATAGGTATCACTTATTTGAGATTTTTCTCATGTTAGTTTATATTTGGAATTTTAAAATACAGCATAAATCAATTCGCTAAAAAAAATCGTTTGAATCCTGTATAACAAAATAATTAAACTCTGAAGTTTTCGTATCCAGTTCAAGCAAAAATGAAACTAAAGGTAGTCAGGCTGCAGTATTTTTGATGGTACACATGATGCGTATATTGAAAACACGCAAGCTATGCGAAATATCAATGCACGGTCCAAAATACAGCGATCGATTCAACCGCTGACCAATTAATACTTAGTAAACATAGTTATTTTCATGAAACCTATAAATAGTTGAAATCCTTCAGTTAATTTGGTACGAAACAAATTACCACACTATATTTAAACTAGAATTCCGAAATTGCCATAGAATTTTGGAACAATAAATTATGTAGCCACAGTGTCCGCCTTGGGTGGTTTCCAAGGCTGATGGCTGGAAGGCCTGGAAAAGTTTGTTTCCATTGGCCACTTACGTATGCTTTAATAGTTGGTTAAGTAATGAAAAGATGCTTTTTTTTCTGGATTTGCACGATTTGATTCCGCCATCACCTCCCTCCTCCTGGAGCCTCAGGTGGTGAGAACTGTTACCGCGACTCTAGGAATAAGGCAAGGAAGGTACGGGGTAGGTTTTTAAGTCAGTAAGAGTCTGACACTGGTCTCCCGCTCCGCCCAAGAGCGGGTTTCATCATTCGATGATTTTCACCTACCATTAAAAAAAAACCATCACCTCCCTACTATCGGCAAACCGGTGTACGGTGAGCATTTACCTCTACGGCCTAGACCGCGTACATCGAAGGACTGTAACCATTTTTTGCCTGTTCCGGTCTTCCCGTCCGATTATGATAAAGGTGTTTTCAAAGCTAGAGTGAATGGGCTCTTAATGAACTAGCGCGATTTACCATCAACATTTGCATCACTGCTTATCATCAGGTGAGATCGCAGTCCATCGCCAGTTTGTATAGTAAAAAAGTAACCCGTTTGACAACCTTTTCTGTAAAAAAGCGTGATTACAAAGAGTCCCATTTCAAAGCATACTAACGGTTTCATGAAAATATAAAAGCATTGTTATGTTCATTCTCTTCATGAATAGCAAATAAATGTTATGAACAGCATTATAACACTAATTCGATTAATTGATTACGGAGAATGTAATCCTAAAGCCTATTAATTAGAGCCGAATTTAGGTTTTCCACTTCCAATTATGCAGTTTCGGGAAATGTTCAGTTCAATATTTGGTTGGATATAAAGCTTTTTCAATACACTCACTGGACCACTGTAACGAGTTTTTTTTTATGGTGGGAAAAATAATCTAATGACGAATCCCGCCCTTGGGCGGAGCTGTAAACAGTGTCAGACTCTTACTGACTAAACGACCCACCCCTTTTTTTCTTAGCCTTCATACCAGGGTCAGATCTTCCTTTCAGAAGCCGGACCAGGGCCCCAGTAAGCTTCGACCCTGCTGGACCTCTTCGTTTGCTGACAAATCCTTGAGGCGTGCAAGAACAGAGCGCACCGTCGACGACTGGCACCACTGTAACGGGTTATGGTCCAAACCCTCCAATGAACACGATGTCAAAAAATTAAAAGAGGCCTACGTCCAGCTGCAGTGGACGTCTTACGGCTGAAATGATGATGATCATGAATATTACAATGGTAAAATCTTGTGTGTATATGCTTGTTACTTCTTCATGCTCGAACCGTTAATAATCGGTCGAGAAGACCGCAGCACGCAAATGGTTTAAACGATGAGCCAAAACGCTTAATTCGGACCGTAGAGGTATTAACAATGGGCCGTGTCACAGGATAAATAATTTTCTAAATCCACATGAGCAAAGCTAATATAACTTCTTGGTATTTAGCTACCATTACTGGGAACAGGCGAAGCAGATTGATTTGATATTAATAATATTACAGCAATAAGAATCTACCATTTGCCATAAAATAGGCGTGGAAAATAATTCCAACATTATCTGGCGTTACGATCGTCTGTCTGTACTAAAGTGAACGTTAGACGCTCTATCAAAATAATTAGGTGACCTCTTTAGGAAGGCTTCCGGACGCTTGGGACTAATTTGTCTTCTTAGCGAGACGAACACCCTTGACAAGTTGCTCGGGGGACTGTTATCAGTTTGAGTGACATTGGTGTTGTGAGTCGGTAGTTGTGTTAAGTATTATGATTGAGAATAACATAAGTATATAGTACATACTGGAACTTTCTTTATATTTTTCTTTCTTTCTTAGGTAGCCGGTCTATCGGTATTATACTGGATGTATTCTGGAGAGTGTACGCGGGAGTTGCATGACTTGGTTCCGCCATCAATTGTCTACCTTCGGATAACTCGTCATAAGGCAGGTATCCTTAAGTTGTTGGAAAGTTTTTATTAAGTAATAGAAATACTGAAACAATTTGCCTGCTGCGGTCTTCCCTTTCGATTATAATTTAAGCGTCTTAAAGCCTAGAGGGAATATGTACTTACGAAGCTAATGCGCCTCACCATCTACGATTGCATCACTGCTTACCATCAGGTGGTATCACAATCAAGCAAGAACTATCGTGACCGTGATATGTACAGCATTACTTAAGATATATAATTATTTGGTTTATGTAGAGTGGGTTACTTTGTTTATGAGAACTTGACACTAATTCTTTATTCCACCGAGAACGAAAAGAGTTTTTTTGATAATTTCCTACCTTAAAAAAAAACGAAACATTTTTTTTTTGTAACTATAAAATTAATAAAGTATATAATTCGAACTAGACAACCTATACATAAAAAAAGCAAAATGAGTACAACTGGCGTTATGGAGTTTCTGCTTAGCCCCAAAAGTAATACGTGAAGTTTATGTAAATATGTACAATTGTACAAGGATTCCTAAAAAGAAAAACCTACCGAATCTTTTTTTTTATTGTTAGATGAGAATAAAAAATGGCCGCCAACCTATTTTCAGACGGCCCAATTCAATGTGACCCCACTTTGAATAGGGTGTACTAATAAGGGAAAGTCTGTATTTATTTTTATATGTTTCTAAATCTAGAATATACATAGGTTATCTTATATCTGTATTTATAAACTATACAACCTAAGTTTGTTTATATAATTCTTACATGTACAAAGCCAGAGAGTGATAAAGACCTCGACTTTTGAGTTGTAGGTCGCGGGATCAAACCCAGCCAGGCGCATTACTTCGTGTAATTTATTTCATCACCACTGCTCTAAAAACGGTGAAGAAAAACATCGGGAGAAAACTGGCATCTTCTAGAATCAAAAATTCGAAGACATGTAACATCTACGAATTCGCACTGGGCCCGCCTAGTGGATTATGACCCATTCCCTCTCCTAGAGAAGAGTCCTGTGTCCCAGCAGTGGGAACATAATTAAGGCTGATGAAGGCAAAGCCAGAATAGGTCACCCGGGCAGGCAACAGGCAGGCAGGGCAGAAGATATTTGAAATACATAAGGTGATTGAAAAGAGTGTCCATAGAGATCAACGCTTTGGAACATGTAATTAGCATATTTTTTTCTGACAGACCGACTTTTTGATTTTGAAAATTCGTGTTTTAGATGAAATGCAATACTTTAATTCTTAACTGTACTGGTGGCCATAAACTCTGGTAATCGGGACCGGGAAAATATAATGTCAAAATATAATACCTATTTCTAATAATAACAAAAAAGAAATAAGAAGAATATATTTTATCTTATTGTAACTACGTGAGCTCACGTTCGTAGCAATATACTATCCATGTGAGACCAAAAATATCGATTAGTACCTAAGGTTATTGCTAAGAAAATAAACAGCTTTCAATTTAAGTTTATTTTGAGAGAATTTAATAATATTGTTTTTATGGAAAGGGTTTCTTATTTTTATTCTGAAACAAAATTGATATTATATTCTTAAATATTGCTTTCATTGACCCTTCTAAATAAACGTTATTGGAATTTTAAACCGAATATAAATATATTTTGCGTTGTGTGTTTTCATTTTCGTTTTTAAAAATAAAACTAATTTGAAAGGAGTAATATTTAATTGCTGATTGGCCTGAAAGATCAAGAGAGAGAAAATAATAATAAGCAAAAAATATTCATCATCATTTATTGGTTTAGAAATATTTTCATTGAAAACTTATCGTATCTTGTCAATTTAAAACATTGTAAATGTTACATTCTTCAGCGATGTTATATTATACAGATACCAGAACCTCTGGCTCCTCTCAAAACAAGACAAATTATTTGGTGATCCCAAAAACAAGGCATCTAAAAATAACGCCGAAAAAAAAAATCTACACCTTTACGTGAATAAATAAGTGTATTATAATATTCTTTGTAATCTCATTTCTGGTAGCCATAAAAACGTCAAGATAAACCGCAGCATAAAGTCAAGTTTACGGTTTATTTTGTTACATTTTTATATCTCAGCTTTACGAAACGGTCAATGATTGTTTTCATAGAATTTTTTTAATACTCGTTTTTGTGTTTTATGGGTCTCTCGTTAATTTTGATCTTGTGGTGGTCATAACTCATGAAACGATCGTGAAGTTCCGAGTTCCTTTAAGGATTTAGCGATTAAATGTTATTCTTTTTGAAGAAAAAATATATTATAAATTCTTAATAAGCAGATGGAACAGTGGCCGTAGGCCCAAATCTAGCCACGCGCATTCTTTTCTGGAGATTTTTTAATAATATATTCCACAACTGTCACACAACGTCGTCTAGTCCCTAGCTAAGTCGAGCTTGTGTTATGAGTACTAGACAACTGATAAACATACTTATATATTTCTAAATAGATACATATTCATCATCATCATCATCAGCCTTTTAATGTTCCCACTGCAGGGACACAGACCTCCTCTCTCTAGGAGAGGAAATGGGCCATAATCCACCACGCGGGCCCAGTGCGGATTGGTGGATGTCACATGTCTTCGAATTTTTGGTTCTAGGACATGCCGGTTTCCTCACGATGTTTTCCTTCACCGTTTTGAGAGCAGGGGTGATGAAATAAATTACACAAAGTAATGCGCCTGGCTGGGTTTAAACCCGCGACCTACGACTCGTAAGTCGGGGCCGTTACCACTCGGCCACCACTGCTCCATTTGTTGGTATATTATAGACAAATTACACCCAGACACAGAACACATGATTGTGGTCATCACACAAACATTTTTCCTGGGTGGGAGGCGAACCCACGACCTCTGGCATTGCAGTCAGAGTCACCAACCACTAGACAAACAGGCCAGCCATTCACATGGTTGAAGCATAAGCCTATGTTCAACAGTGGACGTCTTGGAGCTGTAATGATTACGTTGACATTTTTTTATACATTTGTACATTTCACTTAAAGTTGAAAAGGAAACAAAAAGCTACTCATTACGTTTGAGTAGCTAAAACGTTTTGTTTCTTCAAGCAAGACAAGCAGTTTTTCTAGTTGGCTGCTTTCAAAAGAATCATCGTGAATTAATAATAACTGTTCCTCCATTAGCTTACGTCCTCAGCGTTTCTGTATAACAATGGGTATTTCCTTCATTTAACTGTTATTGCTTTTTAATGTACGAAGAAATACCAATTATAAATAATTGTGCCTTATCCTTTATGAGGGTTTAAGTGCTTTCGAACTAAAGAATTGTACTCGTATTATCATATTTAATACTATAAAAGTAAAAGAATATATTATGTATATTGTCATAATACTAATATTATTAATGCAAAAGTAACTCTGTCTGTCTGTCTGTCTGTTACAACACAATCTTTAAACCCTGAGAAAGGACATAGGCTACCTTTTACTGACGTAGACGAAGTCGCGGGTACCAGCTAGTATTGTCATATTTGTAACTTGTTTAGGTACATTAAAACGGCTGAGCTGGATTTGGAAACTTAAAAGATTTTAAATTTGGAACCGTGCACTAGCTTCTGAAGTTTTACAAGTGCCCATATAGGCCTATGTGAAATAAAAATATTGTGACTTTAACTTTGGAAGAAATCATGACACAACTTTGGTAAATCTTGTACTAACCTAGCCAAGTTACGATCGTTTCGCCGACGTTAAATGTTTTGAGTTGGCCACGCTCTCAATTCCTTTGTTCTGAAATCATCTCAATACTCAATCACGTGGTCAGAACAAAGGTTTGGAAGGCGTAACCAATTCTAAGCGTTCGACGTTAACGAAACGATCGTAACTTGATTAGAGGCCTACTTTCTATCCTGACTGTATGTTTTCTTGTGATATTTTTTTATTTTATTTATAACTTTATTGCACACCTTAGCCTATCACAGGACAAATATTAATAAAAATACACAGAGATGGAGCCATGTTAGAAGCAGCTAGTATTCAATTAGTTAACATTTTTTTCATTATTTTTGCGGGAAGTCATGAGAATTTTATTTGGGTGCAACAAGAGAAAGTTTCAGATTTGTACAGATTAAAACATATTGTTTTTTTTTTTCAGGTTCCCTTTTTAGCTTTAAAATTAAAATTTGAGGTGGGAAACGGACGTCTTCACGACGTCCTCTTTTTCTTCTTGACTTGAGAGGTAACAGTGTCCACTGTAATTGGACTTAAACATCCCTCAAGTGTCGCGATAACGAACTGTCCTGTGCGTCTCGCATCGACCGGATTACCGCGACCTTTCAGGCCTTATAAGGCGGAGACTATTTGAAAAGAACTCCTCAATAAAAATTACTTTCGAGATCGTTCTTATCATAAAAATACGCCAGTCAAAGGACTAATCAAGACTAAATAAATAAATAAAATACCTCAATCCTATTACATAACATCAATACATTCAAAACGAAAGATTTATACCTCCATTTTCGCGATACAGACGACCTTGGAAGCCGGATAACCGTTTACTCAGCTAGACACCAACTTATGATTGGAAATTGAATCGAGAAAAAAACTGAAATGGCATGATCTCAGACCGAATCGCGAAAACTCCCCGAGGATAAGAACTCGTTTATATTTTTTACGACTTGCCAGGACATTTCTATATCTAGATAGATCTGTAGGTTTTTAATGACAGATGTCTGACAATTTACTGGATCAATGAGACGGTATTAGAAATCTGTTTTTGTTTCTGTAGGCGTCATCATGCAATGACGAATCCCGGTCTTGAGCGGAGCGAGAAACAGCGGACTAAACAAACCTACGTTGCCTTTATACTAAGGCCAGAACCTTCCTTTCAGACATGGACCTTTGGCCATAGTTCGATCCTTCTGCAGGGACGGGGTGAGGACCCCGTCCTTTCTTTGCCCTTTGCATTGGGCCCAAGCTTTGCTTTCAGAAAGAGTCCCAGGGCCCAATAGGCTTCGACTCTTTTGCAGAGTCCCTACGACTTTGCTGACATCTCCCTGAGGCGCGCGGGAACAGAGCGCACCGTCGACGACTTGGGCTTGGTCCGGACTGTTATCAGACAACCGGACGGCGAGCTACCCATTGCTCGCCGTCCGCCATCACGCGGCTATCCGCAAGACCGCAAGACGTTTTTTTTCACATAGTACACACATTTTTTAAACAACAAGGGAGTTAAGACAGATAAAAAATGTGACAATGTACACATTTTATTTGTCGGGACTGCACGTAAGAATACAATAGAAAAAACTTTTATTCAGGACAGAACGTAAGATGCTTACAAGCACAAAGTAAACGAAAACAAAAGTAGAGAATGTGCCTAGTAGCGTGCCCGTAATAAGACACTCGCAACTATCTGTAAGCTATACAAATATCTGTTTCATTCGGATGTCAAACCTTAACGCAGCAACCGAGCACTCATTAACCTTTTTTTTTATGGTAAGTAAAAATCATCCAATGACGAGTCCCGCTTGTGGGCGAAGCGGGAAACAGTGTCAGACTCTTACTGACTAAAGAACCTACCCCGTTTCTCCCTTGCCTCATTCCCAGAGCCTGTATAACTCATTCACCTTGCCATCAGATGGATTTGATATACAAAGTTAATACTACAGATGGGCTTTCCTTAAAAAGGATCATACACACACCAATATGAACAACATTTTCTATGAGACCAACCCAACCAACCAAGGTCCTCTAGATTGGAGCTTAGTTTGTATGTTACCTTGGTTAGAACACTAGATTGCTACCATGTGGTCCGTCATTGACCAGATAGCAATCACTTTACCCACATAGAATACAAATATTCAGTTGCAATTAGACAGACTTTATACAAAATTGATACAACAAGATAGGCTTTCCTTAAAAAAGATATACAATTATCTTTAGTACACACCAATATTCAGGGCCGGTTTATGCATGTCAGGGACCCTAGGCAATGCACGTCTCGGGCCCCCCTACCCTTCTAACTTCTTAATATATTTTTGTCTAACACTTCATTCAGAATTACGCTGTTTTTTACTATATTGGTATGTATATAGTTTGGCAAACGGCTAGTTAAATGTCATGTCATTTATGAAACATAGTCTATTTTTTCCTGAATCGTGGGGCCCTTGTACCTGGCGGGGCCCCTAGGCAGTTGCCTACATTGCCTAATGGATAAAACGGCCTTGCCAATATGAACTACTTTTACAACGAGACAAACCCAAAAGTCGCGAAAAATAAAACCCGCTGCTTCATAGATTTATATTTACAGAGATTAAAATTTATGCAGCGCTCATACTAAAAGTTGTTCATATTGGTGTGTACTATATAGTTTTTAAAGAAAACCGATCTGTTGTATCAACTTTGTATAAAGTCTATCTAATCACAGAAAGAAAGAAAGAAAGAAAGAAAAACATTTCACAGCTGAATATTTGTATTTATTTCATGTGGGTAAAGTGATTGCCATCTAGTTAAAGATGAAACACGGTTGCAATCTAGATTCCCTTAGTCCAAACACACAAACCAATCTCCAACCTAAGCGACCTTCAAATATTTCCGCGACCCTGGTAGAAAATGCCGAACTTTTTATGCATAAAAAAATAAGGCCATGATTACGAGGCAAACGTAAAAAATTTCCATCCTACATCAAGATTGCGTACCTACTTCCCGTTGTTCTTAAGTGGGGATGAGAACTGTCCCGGCCCTTATATCCAATGTATGAGTGTTTTTCATTTATTTGGCCACTCAATCACTCAGGACAAGTTGACAGCTTGAATTGAGTGGACGGGATTAGTCCCAATTTATTAAATTAAGTATGTAGTTTATTATAATAATGAATTCTGAAGGGAAGTGAAGATTTTCAGAGTGTATAGTCTGATAATGCTGACGGAAAAATTATGATTAAATACTGTTATAAGTTGTGCTGTAGGAAAAATACCTTTCAGAAATCGATTTGGTGAATTATGTGTTTTCATGATTTAATGTGCCTTGTGCTTTCCGCGTACCGGAAGATGCAGCCTTGGAAGGCTTCCCACAAGGTGGACCGATGACCTGGTCAGAGTTGCTAGAATTCAGTGGATGCAAGACTCAGCGGACCAGTCTTTGTGGCAGCTTGTGGGAGGTCTATGTCCAGCAGTGGACGGCTTTCGGCTGAAATGATGATGATGATGAATGTGCCTTGAAAAGTTTGAAAGAAAATCGTATTTGTTTATTACATTTTTTTTAATTTTTTTTTTTTAATCGATCCTTACTTATAGAAGATTTTAAAGAAAACCTGTAGTAATTAAACTATATTTTATTCTGTAATTAATGATGAGGTGGCCGAGGGGTAGAAGGCAGGTTTAAACCTTGCCAGCGGCATTACTTTGTATAATTTATTTTTATTACCACAATTCTCAAAACTGTGAAGGAAAACATCGTATGGAAACCGGCTTGTCCTAGAACCAAAAATTCGAAGACATGTGACGTACCAGTATGCACTGGTTCCGCGTGGTGAATACAACCCATTCCCTCTCCAAAAGAGAAGTCCTGATTCCTATCAGTGGAAACACTAAAAGTCTGATGCTATACTTTTCTCTGATTCAGTAAATGTTTTTTTTACAGTCACCGTGTGAAATTAGAAAATTATCAAAAATCTAAGTCTCACTTTGGACCATTTTGTCTACCCAAATGAAGCGTAAAGAATTAAAAAAATACACATAGACTCATACAAACATTTACCTTTATATTAGTGTGAATATATCAAAAACTACGCAATTTCTTCTACTTATAACTGCAAAGTTACTTCTAAATCCCACATCACTAATGCTGTCAACATTTCAATGCTTTTTCGTACATTTTAAAGCAACTCCATTCTATATGTTGGCGACTTCTGTTCAGTCCACCGGCGGCTTAGCCAAGATTTGGACCGAAGCTATAAACCAAATTTTATCCCAATCCTTTGAGAAATACAGCGTCCATTTCGCGGGCGAATTTCTTTATGTTCAATATTTTCTACCTTATGGTGGGAGTCTTAGGAAGTTAAGCTGTGAGAAAAAGAAAACAGTGAACGTCTTTTGTTTTTGAGGCAACGAGTTTGTGTCAAAAGAAACTAAATTCTATTAAATTAGAAGCTTTAACATCTGGTTGTAGCTATTAGGAACCACAGATCCCGGAAGGTAATTCCACTCTTAAGTTGTGCGCATAAATTACTGTGTTACTAAAACTTAGTTTTTTTTTTTTTTTTTTTTTTCTCTCTATTTACATTTATTTAGTAACTGTAAACTTAGTTGTGTGATTTTTGTGTTTTGTGCGTGTGTTGTAGTTTTTTAGTGTTTTACTTACAATAGAAATATGTATATCTATAATCACAGCTTTTTTTTTTAAAGGGAAACGTAAAAATATTGGGACCAGAGATACCGGGACGACGGCTACGACGTGTACATCGTTGCCTTTGCCTGATGCAGTCGGCTCCTCTTTTGAAATCACTCTTTAAAACGAAAGAAAGAAAAAATGCTTTCAGGAAAATCGGCACGTATTATCTGTTATTCCTACGCAAAAAGCATAACTTCTTTATAAAAAGAACATGCAAAGCACCTACCGAGAACTTACACGACATGTAACATTAAAATTCAGTTAAAAATATTAATAGTGCATATAATTTTAGGAGCTCGGTCTGCAGAACTAAATTTCCTGCTAGTAAATCACATTCTTGCTCTAGATGTGAACTTCATACATTTACATACATAGTATTTCCTCTTACGCCACTCCTAATTTCGGTGAACTACATCTTTTGTAATTGTTGTGAGATTTTGACATTTGTGGCAGTGTAGTTTCTTATAGAAGTACCTTGTCTATGTGTTGTGTTGCTATGATAAAATAAAAATAGATAGAAAATACTAAATTAAGTTTATCTGGGCCTGATACAAAAACTTTTAAAAAATGACTAAACTTTCTTCGTGAAATCTAATTAATCATTTTTTATCTGTTATGAAAAAAGGAGACAAAATCTTTGCAAGGCAAAAAGGTGCTTTATTCAGCATATTAACAAGTAAAAATGAATAACGCATTACTGGTCTTATGCTCTAAGCCGCTTTGAAAAGAATACGACAACTTGATCAATAAAAATGTACAAATACATTTTGTCACGCAATTTTTCTGGTGTTTTGAGTAACTGTACACTTTGTGTGAATCACTGGAAAGTAAAGTAGTGCTTGATCCTAACTTGATTCAAGCCACTTTTAAAGTGAGAGCCAATAAGTATAATACACTTAGTCTTACTTATAAGTTTTACTAAAAACCAGCTTACAACAACTCAACTCGACAACGAATTGTATTTGTACATTTTTATTAGATAATAAAAATGTACAAATACAATTCCTCATGTAATTTGCAAGTGTTTAATTGAACTATACACTTTACGAGAGTGCAATGTCGGTACATTGCAATCCTAGAATTTAACAATAAAATGCAGTTAGTTTAAACTAAATGAATTTAGATAAACTTTTGATACGAACAGACCATGTCCTGGAAGAGCGTATAGCATATTTTTACCTCGCAATATGTTCCTTTTCTACTAATAAAAGTAAAAAAGAAAGATAAAAAGAGAAAAGAAAAGAAAAAAATAAAGGGGGTGAAGAGGAAAATAGAAAAGAAACATGTAAGTGACGCTACTGACAACAGCTAGTAAGGTCATATAAAAAACATAACACACTGAGTCTAACACAAAACTATGACAAGCTTATGACAACTGAATCAATTCAAATATACAAATACAGTTTATTACACAAATAATAAACTTTTCACATCAAAACCACATACAAAAGCTGTCGTTGTCATCATTGTAGTACAATATGGCTACTGACAACTTTAGAACGCGTCGTTTCATTGGTGGAATTTGCCTGAAGTAATGTTAAACCTAAGTTTGATAGTGACATTGAATTATGTGTCACTTTACGTGTGTTGTTTCCGTAACTAACCCTTAAAGTTCCAAGGTTCTTGACCGTAAAGTACCAAGTATGTTCCTTTATGGTTAAGATACTTTAGTAAAGAGTTAGTTTAGTAATAGTAACTGCCACATTCGTCTTCAGCTATGTTCTATGAGTCCATTGTTTCATTCAAAAAAAGGTCAAATGAATTACTTGTATTGTTAGTAGTCTTGATATGAGTGTAATTTCAACTTACCATTAAAAACCAATTCTTTTTTTTTGTGGTGGGAAAAATCATCGAATGACGGTGTCAGATTTCTACTGACTAAACGACCCATCGTTCCTTCTTGCTTTAGTTCCAGGGTTCTGGTGTTTCGCTTTTGTATCAACCCTTGGCCCCAGAACGCTTCGACCCTACTGGGCCCCTACAGTTGCTGACAACTCCTTGAGGCGCGTGAGAACCATGCGCGCTGTCGACGACTTAAAGTTGATCCGGTCAACAGTTTCGAATGGACGGACAGCGAGCTTCCTATTGCTTGCCGTCAGCAAGCACACGCCTATGGTGGCCGCAAATCGGGATCGGAAACACGACGGCGGCGGCTGCGGCGTAAGCGCCGTTGCCTTTTGCCTCATGCGGCGGCCTCCTCTATTTGCTAGCATTACTGCTTCGCTGAAGGAGGTGACTGCCTGCCACTTTTCCTCGCTCCGGAGGAGTATTTAATGTGGATAAAACTATCTGGAGCATACTTTGTGTGCATATCTGCCCCGCTTGTTATTGACGCTTGGAATTGGCCACGTCTTCAATTTCTTTATTCTGACCGTAAATGAGCGTTGAGATGACTTCACAAATAAAGAATTGGCGGCTTGGCCAACTCAAAGAATTTGACGTTAACCAAACCGATGCCTCCCACGTAAGTTGTTGTAACCCACAAAATGTCGATTTTGGGTTTTTTATGTAAAAGTGTCTAACTTTATGTATACTATCCTACAAAAAAACAAAAAGTCCAAAAAACCTATTATTTAAGGTACTTTTGAAACGTATAATGTTGTATATTTCGAACGATTCCAGCGTAGACTGTAGTATTTATTACTTGCAATGGTTTACAACGGGGAAAAGCGTACGCGCGCCCGTTGTATGTAACACATATCACAGATTACGCTGGAAATCGCTGCCAGTTGCACAGCTCACGTAATTTTTACGTCGTTAATTTAATATTCTAGTAATTACTATTCCGTTTAACCTTATCTTTAACTAACGTGATAACCTTTTAAAATATGGTATTGATCCCATACAACAATTTACGTCGATAATTTTCAAAATATTTTATGTTAAGTGATACATACAATATTTTACTTCGATGCTAGATATGTAAAAGTGAGTTGTAACATCACATACAACGATTTACGTCGCTATTCGTTTGAAATGAGTACGTTGTATATATTTTTCAAGGAGTGTTTTATGAATATCACTGGAGTCAGAGCCATCCTAGACAACCATTTTCATTGAATCTAAGAAGTTTTAAATGACTAAATTAACAGATGATGGCATATTCGTAATTTTGAACCCTAAAACTACAGATCATTTTCTCCTCATTAAACTTTAAACTGCTCACTTACTCGTATTTCATAGCTGTGTAGTATAATAACCATTTGGATTATGACTGTAATTGCCATTTTTGTTTATATTATATCATAATAATTATAGCTAATAACAACTTGGCAAAATGGGGGATTATAGACCCCGGTGACACACAGTGCGAGTGCGGTGTCTCTGACCAAACAATGGCCCACCTATTGGAGTGCTCAAAATGTCCCTACAAGTGCACGCTGGAAGACCTTAAGAATGCCAATGAAGCTGCTATAAATGTGGCAAGCTACTGGGCCCAAAAACTTTGAGGGAAGCGGAATCCATCGATTGGAGAAGAAGAAGAAGAATTATAGCTAGACTGTGCTGGGCAAAGGCCTCCCTCCATTCTTTCCAGTTATCTCAGTTTTTCGCTTTATCGTACCAATTCTCAAAGAAAGCATCCAGGTCGTGTCGAGTAAATGTGGGCCTGATTGCCTGTAAAGTACCGAAAGATTACAAGTGAGTTTTAGTCAATAAAAGCAACTTTTACTAATTAAAAGCCACCAGGACTTTCCTTCTTGTTCGTGTTTATTGCCAGTTTCCCAAATCAGAAAACGTTGTTCGATACTTTTACCTTAGTCACCATCTGCATGTTTCTGCACTGTTGAACTCTTCAAGCTAAGTCCACTATCAGTTATTTGATTAAATGAAGTATCGTTTGATAAAGGTAATGAAAAAAATACACATTTAAAGACTACAGATTTTTCAAAAAGGACTAACAAAAACAAAGAAAACCTTTCTAGTAAAATATTAAAAACAGCCGGAAAACTGGTCTACTGAGTCTGCTGTAAGCACTATTTCAATAAATTAAACTAAAAAGACGACAAAGAAAACAATCGATGTATAATTATGGCTAATTTAGTTACAGGAGAGCCCAGCTTAGAATTTATGCTGATACTATTGCGAGACATAAGTAAATAAGATTAAATTGCCTGTTACCGTTACTGAAACTTCAAACTTCAGACGTGTGAAAACAACAGTTTTCCCATTTCTATAAGTGATTAAGTTCTTAATAAGGCATTAGTTAAATTTGATATACCAACAGCAATATTAATCCCCGATCAAAGAGATAATTATACTGTTAATAATAACAGCCTATGAAAACAGTCTGGGTCTGTCAAAACTATAGTTTGTGACTATTTCAAGAGCTTTTCAACTTCTTGCAAATTGAGTCAAATTATGCTTGACAAAATCCACAAATGTTATATTAGACAGAGGTTTCAACTTTTAGTGTATATAGTAATAATGTGTAGCTTTTGCCTAAAGGGTACACAGAGAAAGCGAAATCTGAAAGATAATAATATTGTGAAGATAAAAGGGGTACAAGTTGGTTCTGAAGATTCAATATTACTATAATGTTTTTTCGGACTGTAACGTGATGACCATTTCTTCTCGGTTGGGAAACAATGGCTATTTCTCCTTTTTTTTTAAATGCATATTACAGAATGAGCTTTAAGTAAAGTCACTTGGAAAGATGGAGAGGGGAAAGATAGATATAAAGTAAAGACTGTGGGAGAAGTTATATGAAAGAAAAGGGAGTCAGTGATAGCGAGACGGGTGATACGACAAAATGGAAGAATAAACTTGTTATACCGACTCCAAATAACATAGGATTAAAGCAGGAACATGTTAATTATTTACCTATTTTTAAATCTCACTCGGTTACTAGAATTTTCATAATCAAAATCTTAAAATACTTTTTTGATTTTTGATTATTTAAACTGTAATTAAATTTGATTAAAGAACGATGTAATTAATTCAAAGTATAATTTAAATCAAGAGAACACTTAAATTTTCAGTTTTATATATTTTTTAATTATTTTTAATCTTAATCTTTAATATTTTTCTAATCTTTAAAATATAGTTTGTTATTTTAAACTTTAAATCCTAAAACGCAAAATGTTGAAAACCAGTTTGAAAATATTCAACTTTTTTGAATTTCGGAAATGTATTAACAAAACAGTATTGTCCTAAACGAAATTAGGCTGAAAAAACCTGGTATTTATTTTATTATATCAATTAATGATACACATACCACACCCTTTTTTTTATTTGTAGTCGACGTACATTGATGTAAGTATCATATATGATTAAAAACGGCTCTTATACTCCCGTGTATAATAATGTAAGTAATAGTTACAACATTTTGCAAGGACCTCATGTCGCGGTAAACAGTTGTAACAACAAAATCCAAGAAACTGTTAAAATTATAAAGTAATGACATATAGTAAACAATAACGTAATAAAAACTATACTCTCATACCGAATTTCATAAAGATTCTTTGAAAAATGTGGTTTGTATCGCAAAAAGAATCTTTAAAACGCTCTCCTGTAAAATTGCATTTTTGGGGTTACAACAACTTACGTGGGAGGCATCGAAACGATCGTTACTTGGCTAGGGCGGCAGGTGTAATAGTTATAAAACGCGAGTCTATCAGTAATAAAACAAGGGAAAAAAAAACCTATTTAGAGACTAATTCTTATAAATCACTCATATTATATTCTATTAAAAACACACAAGACTAATGTGCCAACACTTCTTTCTTTTTTCTATTAAGAAACCCATAAATGTTTAACCAAGGACATTTACAAAGTTTCCAAAATTACCATGTAAAAGTAATTTTTCTCACCGACATTCAATTAAAGCGAAAATGTATTTAATTTCCTTTCTCCATTTAACTTTCTTGCTGAAGTATTTCGGAAGCGTTTTTGTTTTAAATTCGAGAGAAAACGAAGGAAGATGTTTATCATTTTTTGGTTGTAAAGGCCGATTCAGTTCCTGGAACAAGTAACAAGAAAACAAAATTGTTTGTATTTCAAAATTTTGTTCTAAATTCTCTACAAATTAAATTACTTGTAACTTAAATATTTGAGAGTGATTAATCATCCATGAGACGGACATAACTTTCAGGGTTAGAAAGTGAATGGCGGCCATGTTGTTCTAAGGACAGTGTGAGCAAGAAATAGGGAAGGGCCATACGCCCTGTACATTGTGGGAACGCAAAAAGTAATTAAAAGGCTCCAGTATATATTTACTTTAGTTTATAGTTTACAAATAGTATGAAGCACTTTCTTTTATTTTACATATCAACTTCATATGAAATTATGAACACAGTAAGTGACAGATACCAGTAATAATGAAAAGTAGTTACAACTTAATTTTATTATTTTTACATCAGCTGTATAAGTAAAAGCGAATTACTACTCACTGATTAATCACAAAATCTCAGAAAATATACAGCTACAAACGTAAAATTTGGTTGGTAGGTTCAAAATATGGTTTAGACGTTCACTAAAAACGACTTTTACGAAAATGGGATTTAAAGTTTTTGTATTATATGTGTGTATGTATGTAAAAAATTCTGCTTGACAGCCTTCCTGACTTCCATGAAATTATAAAATAACCTTCTTTTTTCCTATCAAAATACGAACACCTATGCTACGTAAACCATAAATGTTACAAAGTATTATTATCTTGCCAGTTTGTAAATTTTGTTTTTCAATTATTTTTACGTATGTCCACCAATTTAAGTATTTCTGCTGCCTACCCAAATGTCCTTTCCTTGGTGTAGTTCGTCAAATCGTTGAGCTTTTTAGTTGTCCTAAGTTAAGTTGATTTCTTCACGATGATTTCCTTCACCGTTTGAGAGCAGCGGTGACGAAATACATTACACAACATAATGCGCCTGGCTGGGTTTGAACCCGCGACCTACAACTTATAAATGGGGGCAGTAAATCACTAGGCCACCACTACTCTTCTTAAAATATATTTGCATTTTTTTCCTCAAAGAATTTGGTGTTATTTATTTTCAAAGTTATGTCTTACACAGACAACAAAGCGAAGATCAGTCTATCCCAACTGTCGCCGTAAAGAAACTTTACGTCTGTCTAGTATACATCGGAATCCCACAGCCCTCGTTAGGTCATCGATCTACCTTATCGGCTTTCCAACGTAGCGCCACTAATATTTTTTTTTTATGGTAGGTAAAAACTATCCAATGACGAGTCCCACTCTTGGACGGAGCGGGAAACAGTGTCAGACCCTTACTGACTAAACAACCTACCCCGTGCCTTCCTTGCCTTATTCCCAGAGCCCCGGTATAACGCTTTCGCACCAATCCTCAGCTCTGTGGCGCGGCCGCCTGCCACTCCTCTTCACTGTGGACCATGGCAAGAACCAAGGCCCGGCGCGAGAGGTCGCCGCCGCCGATCACCTCCACGAGGGCACAGCGTTCCTCTTCCTAAGTGCGCCATTACTACAGTTACAACTGTAAAATATCAACAAATTACAGCTGAAAGCCGCTGCTTAACGTATTTCACTATCTCGCTATGTAATGGATGGTCTGTAGACCAACCATAGTAGTAATGCTTTACCCTAGAGATAGTCTCGTGTGGTTTTTATTATTTAGCCAGGAGCTTGTAGGAGTTAAGGTGATAAATATTTTTCAATACACTTACTCGAAAACTGCCTCTTATCGCACCCCTATTAGGTTCAATATAGCATGTATATCACCCAAGTGCTTTTTTGAGTTTATCACAACAAGGGCTTTTTTATTCCTTCCTTATCGTCACGGTCACGGGTGTTTATTTTATTTTACTTAGTTTATCGAATCAGGCGCGAGGCGTCCCCCAGAGTCGCTGGACGACCCCACGAAATTAGAAACAGACCACAGCAGATTTGAATTCTATACTTATATATTTCTTAAATTTCTACTGTATGTTTGAGATACGATTAAAAATTTTTTCTTTCTTTATTTATTTCACAAGTCGTAAGTGTATTGAAAAACGTCGTTTGACACACGTGCAGATTTATCATTACAGCCCTCGGCTCCATAACACACTCGCCTACGGCTCGTGCGAATTTCGCCTCGGTCGCAATGACAAACTTCCTGCACTTGTATCAAAATGTACTATAATCATCTTTATCTACTTACATGTCATGTAACTCCAAATTTAAAATCAACAGTAACTTTAACCAAGGTCTTTAAATCAAGATTACTTCTAGGCAAGCGTGAAACATAATCGCTTAGGTTGTATAGTGGTGATATATTCATAGTAGTATCAGGTGATATAGTGGACAAACGCGTGCCTACTCATTATTGAAAAAAAATAACAGGCAAGTGCGAGTCGGACTCACGCCCTGAGGGTTCTGTGCTTATACCTACCATAAAAAAAACCTATGCATAGCATAACATCAGCCTTGTAACGTTCTCTCTGCTGGGACTCAGGTCTCTTTTTAGGAAAAGGAACTTACCTATGAAAACAGTTCATGTCCCAGTTTATGAGGAGATGAAGGATCTCAAATTTTTTTGTGACTTAATTATTACAAACTTAAAGTTTCTTTCTATATGTGTGTTATAAGAGCTTACTTTATGCTAAATTTCAGGATTCTAGGTCAACGGAAAATACCTCATGAATTTTGATTTCCTTGACAGTGTAGAAATAAATATGTTTTTACGACATAAACGGCCGTATCTTTTTGTTAGTACACATAGAAATTAGTTTTTTTTTTCACAGTTTCTAAGGACAGTAGAATTGTAGATTTGATTTGAGAATATATAGTTTAAATTTCAACTCATTACCTCTAGATTTTCTCGAGACAAATGATGTTGACAGAAAGACAGATAAACGGACAACAAAGTTTAATGTTTTCAGGTTCGAACCTTAAAAACATTAAAAAACCTTAGTGACAGATTTTATCGTCAGACAACTTATTGTAATAAAATTAAAAAGTAATTTTACATCAGAACAAATAATGCTTGAAAATATTATTTTTTTCTTTTAAATGTTACACCGCGTTGAAATTATTAAAATTCATTTTAAAGTGAACGTACATTTGAAATCGTCTGAGTATTATTAATTTAATGAAAATTATTTTCTGCTCAGGTTAATTAGTTTTTAATGTATAACTTATTGCTTTGGTCCATTATACGCTTTTGTTCATTAATTGCTGTAATATTTTCAATATAGACTTAACTTTAAACCCTTTTAGTTATTTACGTATTGTTTTATAATATCGTGGTCATTTGTAATTTTTAATGAGAGTATAATACTCTCACACACTGATTACGATAGCAAAATAATTATATACTAGATTTTTTTTGTGTGTACCTAGTTAAATTTGCTTTGCATGAGATTGTAAAAAAACTGCAAATCTCAATCGTTTTCCAAAGTCTTGTATCTTATTACATCACTGTAAGTGTGACGGTCAATTGCAATCTATAACAATTGCAATATACTTAAAAACAATAAATAAAATAAAAAAATAATTCAGATAGCCAAGATCCAAAATTACAGTCAGAAATATGTCAAAATAATTCGTCACAACTTAATTCTTTTTTTTTTCATAAAGTAGTTAAAACTTAGTTGGACATTAAAATAAAGTAAAATCAAAATCATAAAAAAAAAATCAGTTAAATTATTATTAAAATCAGAATCAATGGAACAACATTAAAACAATCTTAAAATATTATGTCGAAATATTCCTCAAAAAAACGAACATTTTGACGCTGTTGACTTCGAGACAAGAATGTATAATTATCACGTACATTTAACTAAATTTGATAAAAGCACTGAGTACTAAGAAGAGGCTACCAACATAAGAAAACCTGAATTCAAGACTAGAAATGCTCTAACCTTTACGGACTCGGTCGAGATTCAATCTATCTGGGTCAGTTGTCTCTTGTTACTGTAGGTTCCAATAGTGAATAGGAAAGGAGGTTAAAATATCTGTGATGATTCGGAAATGATAGAACAAAAACTAAACAAACTATAGTACAACACTACTAATTTGGTTGAAAAACAAAACATATTACTATAATGTTAGTTTGCAACCAAGGAATTTTTAAAATCTGCCAAACTGTGAACGAATTTTGGGGAGCTCAAGTTTGTGAGAAAATTAAAACACTATAATAACAGCTACTACGCGATATAGGTTGCTAAATATTCGTCAGTAAAAACATAATTTGATTTCATCAACATGCAAATAAAAAGAAGAACTTTGAAGTAGAATCTACATACCATAGTAATGATAATATGAAATCAAAACATGAAACGAAAAACAAACAATCTGAAAATATTAATAAGACTTCTTTTGTTTAACCAATAAAGAAACTCAAAACAAATACCAAACGTTACTTAACCCAAAACCTAACGACCATCCCCATACTGTTAAAGAAATTAAAGACAAACACACACGGGTGCTCTGAGCAGATAAAGGAATGAGACACACAATGCCACTTCAATATTTAAAGTGGATATCTCGTACGACTTTAGCCCTGTTGTCTTCGGTACAATAGTGAGGCTACTATCTTTGAGACTTATGGCTCCCTAGTACTTTTTTAGTAGAAAATTGTGAATATTTCTTGTATTGACAGTTGGATGTGTATTTTTGATGCTATTTTCCGAGTAAACTGGTATGTGAAGACTATCTTGTAACCTTTAAAAACTAGTTACTGCATATACCTCATTATTTTTTCAGTATAATTACGCAAAATATGGATTGTTTACACCATGTTTTATTCTTCCATCTATACTTAATATACTTATATAATAATGAGGTAAAGTTTGTTTTTTTTTATTTTTTTTTGTTTGTTGGAGGTAATCTCTGGAACTACTGGTCCGATTGGAAAAAAATTAGCAACAATAGAAAGCTGCTTTACTCCTGAGTAACATAGGCATATTTTATGAACGCGGGCCAAGCCGCTGACAAAAGCTAGTATCAAATAATTGAAACATAATAAGTATTTTACTGCTTCCAGTGAAACTAAAAATGAACCGGAACATACATATTTTTTTTTTAATTAAAAACAAATACTCAAACATCGTTTTAGATACAAGAAAGTTAATAATGAATATGGTAACCATGGTAACCACCACAGTACATTTCTCCTGAACAACACACATGTGATAAGTTTGGCGAAACACATTTTTAAGGTATCTGCTGAACACTACTATAATCATCATCATCAGCTGTTTAATATTCCCACAGCTGAGACACAGGCCTGCTTTCTAGTAGATGAAATGGGTCGCATTCTACCACGCGGATCCAGTGCGGATTGGTAAACATCGCGTCTTCGAATTTTTGGTTCTAGGATATTGGCCGATTTCCTCACGATGTTTTCCTTCACCGTTTTGAGAGCAGTGGTGATGAAATAAATTACACAAAGTAATGCGACTGGCTGAATTTGAACCCACGAACTACACGTAACTATGTGCCGCTATAAACAGTTCACTGCCGAAGACAATAAAAACAGGTTATAAAATAACATAAAACGAAATTGACAAAGAACTAGGCCTGTCACACTTCAAACGCATTTTTGTATTTGAGCCGTAAAAAACGCACGAATGCTTCCATTCCTCGGAGTACCATGGAAGTTTGAACATTGGGTACAAGCTAGTCGTGCGTATACAAACTTGTTTGGTATATTTTGTGTTGTCGTGCGAAGAAAATACAAAACGGACAAAGACAGCTCTTATGGGAAACCATGTTTCCAGTAAGCGCACACAATTATTTTTGCCGCAGCGTCGCTCCCGTGACCTGAACAACAAGATAATTCAATTTTCTGAGATAATATGTAGGGTATGGCACTCAGAGGAGAAAATGTTGTGTCTGTGTGTGTGTGTTTCTATCTGTGAAATAATTTTAAAATCAGATCAGCGTCGAATGCTTTGAGTTGGCCACGCACCCAGTTCCTTTGCTTTTACACCTTCTCAACGCTCAGTCACGTAGTCAAAACAAAAGGAAATGAAGGCGTGGCTAATTCCAAGCGTTCGACGTTAACGAAATGAATGTACCTAATAAAAAGCTAGGGGCAGTCTATTCAACGGTTACGTGTAACAATCACATACCTTTTCTTTTTCTTCCCTCGATGTAGTGTCGCTAAATTACTGGACAGTATTTATTATTTGGAATTTAATATTGGTCTTGTATAGACCCTGAAAAGTTCAAGTGGTTATGAAGGTTGGGCAGCATAACAGGTTACGCAGGTTCTGTACAATGGCTCCACGCTGGCACTGTTTTACAGATAGATAGAAGTCCTATTTGGTCGGATTGTTTTTACGGCGGCCAATCTGAGGTGAATGAAAGGAATCTCTCTGAGTGGCATTAAAATTATTATGTTACGGTTCTAAATGCCTGGCTCATCCTGGATTACTAGCACTTCTAACGCAGATTTTATATAAATAAATAATACAATCTGTTTTTTAGACATATTTGACTCATTCTTTCACCGTAATGTCTCCAACTTTTTTCTTTATTGTTGATAAGTTTGAGCTTGACTGACATCTGACCTGATGGAAAGTGATGATGCGGTCGACAATGGTGCATAATAAAATAGAAATGACCTTGACGTAAATATTCCTAGATCTAGCCAGCAGGAAACACAGATTCACTTAGAGAATTCCACTGTAAGCTGTATGCACAATGAATGTGTTTATAAAATGGTTTTTATACGCAAAACCATTTTATAAACACATATTTGGAGACACACAATTGGATGTCTAGCTTACCAACTCAAACAAATGCTAATTTTACGTTAATATTTGCTAAAGTAACATTTATGACTCCTATTCAATTCGACTATTTTACACTAAGAAAACTTTTCAAGCGGTTGTCTAAAAAAAATTAGGTCATATTTTTTAGATCAACATTCGTATGAAACGTTAGTTCCAAAACATCACAAACAAACGTTTCTCATCAGAGTCTCTTGTGTCTTAAAGATACGTAGTTTCAAAGAAAGAGTAATCTTAGGTTGTTTGCTATAGTACACTTCTTTTTAACTTTTGGTATCCACTGGGACAAAAACGTATCTACATTGTATATGTGGCTTTGAAAACATACTTTTATTTAGTGACATTCCCAGTTTTATACTTTTATACAACTCGGAATGTCACTGAATAAAAGTGGAAAATATCCCATCATACAATAGGAGTATCCTAGAGAGGAGGCCTGTGTCCCAGCATTAGGAACATTAAAAGGCTGATGATGAATCAATAGGAGTATGAGAAGAGAAGTACACGCTTTGATTGCGCTCTCACTTTTTCATCTTCACTGAGGATTAATATCTCATGAGATTAACTGCCACAGTCAAATTTTTTGCAGGGGATTACAATATAAAACATTCTTTTAGTCCAGAATTTTAACTTCGTGTACAAATTATTGTTAGTATCGTATCAATAACTAGTAGCACTTTAATAGCAAAAAGGTTAAGAGTTACGCTTGTGAAAAAAGGAAAATCACATTAAAAAGGGGCAATTATTCGTCTTGGTATGAGTATGAGGAAAAGTGAGGAGCATGTTGCAAAAAAAGTGATACATATAAAAATAGACAGGTTAGAAGAGAATATTTAATGTTATAAATGTTTGAGTTGTGTAAGGATATGACTAAAAGAGCAGTAAATGATATGATGACAATTAACAGTAAAGAATTAAAAAAGAAAATACAATGCTCATTAAACGCGTTTTTAAATCGATCCTAAATTCCTTCAGACGTTGTATTGTGTATAATTATTATAAACTTTCCTAAGACTACACCACAGTATGACTAATTGTCTAACGTTAATTTTAAATTTAAGATCAACCTTGGATACAAAACACAGAACCAAAACTAACCGTATAATTTAAGTTAGGAATATTTAAAATAGACAATGACTGGAATATTTAAAGCTGTTGATAATGATAGCTCAGATGTAGTAGATAATTATTGAATGTGTTCTAGAATAATTACTGAAGAATCAATTATTGATCACGAAGTTAAAAGTGTTTTTGAAACAATACCCTTCATGAGTAAGAATAATAAATTTTAGGTATAGAAACAAAAAGTTATAGTCATTAACACTCATGTTTACCAACAAGAGAAACCAATTACTTGAATAAAAGTAACTCCTTAAGTAACAAATTCTATTCTATAGTTAAGAAAAATTGTAAGTTTGGAAGAAGATTTCTAAACTCAATCATTACTTGAAGTAAGTAACTTCAATCATTATTTGAGGTTAGAAATCTTCTTAAAAAAAATTAATTTTTCAATAAAAAATTTCTTAGCAACTGGTTATTACTTCTTTATAAATACGGGTGTAAGTGTTTTGATCATTTAGTAATCAGTAACCTTTTCGGTTGCCCTCGGTCACTCGGTATTCTTCGGTTGCTGTCGTTAAATTTCGAGAAAAACAGTGGGCGTGTGGAAGTATCAACGTCAAAAATTGTATCTATTCTGGATTATAATTGTTTCAAATTACAGTCTAGTGTTCGTCTGTTGAAGTCTTTAAATGTAGTGCTTAGACAGGTCATTTTTTATCATGAACTATAAACTTTAAAGACCAAACCTTATTACAGTCTAAAAAAGAAGTGGGTGCAAAATACATTTTTCGAATTTCATGAAATATATACCTACATGAATATAGTATAAAAATCGTTCTCGTCAAACTTTGTTTCTTTGAAAGTTGGAATCTAAACAAACAATGCTTAGATTCCAACTTTCGATTAGCCTGTCCTATACAGGATATAAACTTTCTAGTAGAGTACATATACTGAAGGCAGAAGCACATACTCGTACATCAGGAATAAACATAAATAAGACCGGTACAAGCGGCGGTCTTATCGCTAAAAGCAATTTCTTCCAGACAACCATTGGAAGGAAAGAATCATTAAGGAAACTCGAATATATCCATCGGATTTATGTCCTATTTTATGATATGGATGAAGGAACTGAGTCTTTATTTATGGTATTTTATCAATGTATAGACTGCGTATGGTATCATGAAATGATGGTATGGTGAAATTAAAGTAATCATTTCGCATTGTACATTTGCGAGTAATCTATATACATATATAAAAGGAGAAACTGACTGACAATCAGCCGAAACTACTGCGACTAGCATGAAATTTGCACAGGGCTTCCTTTTGTGACGTAGGCGAACACTGAGAAAGGATTTTTCAAAATCCACCCCCTAAAAGGATGAAACGCGTGCCATAGTTTGTGCGAAAACCTATTTTCAAATGGACAAAGCCGCTGGCAGAAAGCTAGTGCAAAATAAAATACTAGGTTGATCATAAAAAAATATGCTTACATTTCGATCATCAAAATTATACACGTTCAAATGAAATTTCAATTCATTTTTATAAAAGTTTTAGCCGAGGAATTAAATAATAAATAATTTCATCGAGTTCAATTTTTTTATTTACGGTTTGAAATTTGCAAGACTAGATTGTTTTTTAATGAAAATGTGACAGTTTTTGTAGAGAACTTGCCTAAGTTCTCTGCCATTTTAGAGGATTTTGATTCAAGTTATCTCTAGCAATGGAAAACACAAACTATCGAATTAGATGAAATCGGTACTAGGCAGCAAATGTATCAGTCTTTGTTACCAAAAACTTTTAAATATGTTACGTTCAGATTCAAATAAGAAACAAATAAACTGGCTATATTTTGTATCAAAACACTAAATACTTTTTAATTTAAATATGGTATTGAAAACCAACAGTGCGAAGCCATAAAAAACTGTAATAGGATTTTAATTGGGCTAGTTCAAATGGACATTATTATACAAATTTTAGCGTTCGTTATTTCTATATTTTAAATAGCTACAATTAATTTAAATGACAGCAAGATTACTGAAGATTGTGGATGATTAGACCGCAGTTAGGTCAAAAACGATTTTCTAATTTTAATTCTGTAACGTTATTGAATAGTTCATCAAGTATTTAAAGATTTTTTTAAAAGTCCGTTTGACATAATAGCAGAAATTAAGCAGAAAATTTTGATTTTGATCACGAATGAAGTAACAAAATCGAATATAGCTAAGCAAGAAGATTATCTTCAAAATTCATTGATAAATTATTTGAAAATCCAAAGTTTCAAAATCATGATGTCCCTTGATTTTGAAAAGTTTGACAATCGTTATCGAAAGGTTATTGAATCATTAATTAAAGTTCAAGACGTTACCTTGCGTATAGTCATAGAGTGAAATTTCTTGTTTGTTTGTTTTTTATGATAGATACAACCATCTCTGATCTAACCAATCAGCACGGTTGCCTAGATATAATCTAATATTAATAACCAAACCAAATAGAGCAATCATGGTGACCTAGTGGTAATGGCCTTTTTCTCTGACCCTGTCTTACAGCTTATATATATTATAGCTTACGGGTTCAAACCCACCCATGCACATAACTTAGTGTAATTTATTTTATCACCACTGCTCTCAAAATGGTGAAGGAAAACAGTGTGAGGAAACCAAATATTTGGAGACGTGTGACATCCACCAATTCGGACTGGGTCCGCGTGATGGATTATTGCCCATTACCTCACCTAGAGACCTGAGTCCCAGAAGTGGGAACATTGTAAGTCTGATGCTAAAAAATAATAATCAATATCAACAAAATAATAGCGAGACGCACTTAATAGGACATCATTAGTCACTTGAGGCAGGCCTATGTCCAACTGTAGACGTTTGCTGAAATGATGATGATTGTGGTGACCAAAGAACATGACCTAATTTAAATACCGCTAAACTTACAATCGACAACGTTAACAGAACAAACCAAACACTGACCACGACAGACTCAAACTCCTCTAGCAAAGAATTTAACGAAACAAAATTTCAACTCGGACCTACTGGAGATTCCGTATTAAAACATTTACGAGGTCGGCCTACATAATTTTCATCGCAACCTTTGTTCTACAGTCAAAATATTTTTTTTGGACAATGTTTATTCACTGTGTTTATTCCCACCTTGGTACCGGATTTTTATGCTTAATTTTGCTCTTGTAAGCTCAAAAGAGAATTGTACGAGATTGGTTCTGATCCGAGTTATTAGCAATGGTTTCGTGAGGTCGTGTTTTTTATTTTAATCGAGTTTTTATGCGCTACTTTTAACAACATTGACTCAAATGAAAAAAAATCGCTAAAAAAAAAGTATATTAATATCGAATTGGATATTATGTTACGTACGATGTTTTTATTTCTACTGGTTATGAACCCAAAATCAATAGATATAATAAATATCTGATATTAATTAGTGACAAAAGAAAATTCTTGATAGATTCAACAATGTCCATTTTGATTGAAAGTCTTCCACAAAGTAGACCGATGACCTGGTGAGGAATTTTTTTTCGGTAGGTAAAAATCGATCAATCATCCAATGACAACTACCGCCCTTGGGTGGAGCAGGAGATAGTGTAAGTCCTTTACCGTCTTAAAAACCCACCTCGTTCCTACATTGGCTTTCATGTAGGGTCTCTACGAGTGAGTACCGAAATCCGATGGATGCAAGACACCCAGGCCCGATCGTTATAGTAATACTTGGAAGAGGTCTAGACATTTTCAAAAATGGACGTCTTTCGTCTGAATGATGATAATGTTATGTTAAAAAGTGGTACCATCGAGATCATTTCAGCAGAAAGACGCCCACTGCTGGACATAGGCCTCCTCCAATTGTAGCCAAAAAGAACAGTCCTGTGCATCTTGCATCCATCGGATACCCGCCACCCTTGCCAGATCTTCGTTCCACTTAGAAGGCCTTTAACAGGCCAACACTGCGTGAATTTCGTATCAGAAATGAAGATATCCGCAAAAAACCAAGATGGCTGACATAGCCCATAGAATCGCTAAACTTAAGCGGTTATGGGCAGAATACATTGCTCGTAGAACGGAGCGTGTATGAAAAACTTTATTATTTTATAGACATTATCGCTTCAAACGAGGATACAAATTGAATTAAGCAACGTATCCTAAGAAAGATCAGTATCGAAGATTATCAAGTTATGACGGGGCTTTTAAGTTAATAAACACTGGCTTGTTCATTATAGGATAAGCTTTTTAAGTTATTTTAAGTTAACGTGTCTTTTTCACTACCGTAAAATGGGGTTACTTTGGCCTTGGGGTATAACTTTGGACAAGGCAAATCACCAATGGGAACATGATAAAGTCTGTTTACTGTGTTTCTATTACTGTTTGTAAATTATAACCTAAGGCCAAAGTTACCCCAATTTACTCGGTACTTGTGCTTTTTAGGGTTTCGTATCTGAAAAGAAAATAACGGAACCCTTATCGGACCACTTTGTTGTCCGTCTGTCTTTCTCTCAAGTCCCTTTATCTCGGGAACGCGTAAAGGTATCGAGTTGAAATTTGAAGCAAATACCTGTCATACTTTCAGCTGTGAAAATATCAAACATGTTAGTTAACGAAAAGATACGGCTGGTTATTTCGCAAAACATGTATGTACGTTGCATTTTGACGCTCTTAAAGTAATCAAAATACATGGGCAATCCCGTTGACCTCGAAACCTGAAATTTGGTATGAAGCATGTCCTCATAGCACAAGTATAGGAATAAATCGAAAAATTGAAAAAAAATGACATGTTACAAAAAAAAACCTACATTAAAGGGTTGGACCAGAAATATATAAAAAATCGTCTTTTTTGCAAAACAAAAAATAAAGGATTGTTGAATTAACACAACGAAAGAATTATCATCTTATGATTGCTGAATTATCATCGAATATGAGTTACGTAATAATCCCGCAGATCTCATCATGTCGTTTTCCTTAACCGTCTTAAATTAACTCAAGAGGTACATAATTGAATTGAAAAAGTTTGGGCTAGATAAGTGCGTGTGTTGGACCCAGGTGTGGGTTAGAATTGAATTTCTGACCTTTATTATTTCGATAGAGCAGTGGTGGCCGAGTGGTAAAGGCCCCGACTTACGAGTTGTAGGTCGCGGGTTCTATCCCAGACAGGCGTATTACTTTGTATAATTTATTTCATCACCACTGCTCTGAAAACGGTGAAGGAAAACATAGTGAGGAAACTGGCATGTCCTAGAACCAACAATTCGAAGACTTGTGACATCCACCAATCCGCACTGGGCCCGCGTGGTGGATTATGGCCCATTCCCTCTCCTAGAGAGGAGGCCTGTGTTCCAGCAGTGGGAACATTAAAAAGGCTGATGATGATGATTATTTCGATTGTTGCCAGAACCCTAAACCTTGACCTATACAGGGTCGTATTAAACATAACCAAAAACTTTGCAGACATCTTAGAGGACAAAAAGTCAGTATTCAAAACTCAACTTTTCAAGACTTCTAAAATTTCAAACAAGTTACTTTTCCAGCAGTATGATGTTTGTGGTTGTCGTGTTCGATAATAGTGAAGTCATCCACATCACTTCATTAGAGTACTTAGAGTAGGTAGTATTAGAGCACTTGAAAAGTAATTTTATGAGCATATGCTAAAAAAATAATGCGTCATACCCGGTGCCATATTGTGTCACAGGTACTTAAATCAATATCAAAAACGAATGTTACATTATAGAGAAGTAGTGGCCAAGTGGTAACGGCCCCGACTTACGAGTTGTAGGTGCGGTTTCAAATCCAGCCAGGCGCATTACTTTGTGTAATTTATTTCATCGCCACTGCTCTTAAAACTTTGAAGGAAAACAAGGAGAAAAAATTAAATCTAGCTACAAGTGCTGAGAATTTCACTTATTGATATATCTGTAACGTATTTTACGTAAGCTATAATATATATTATTCAATGTAATCAAAATATTTTATTTCAAATATGCCTACATGGGCATTTAAAAAACGTTAGAAGTTAGTAATATACTTATATTGTCCCTTACAAAATAAAAGAATCTTTTATCCACGTAATATTAGATGTGTCTATTTACCGTTACCTCTTACCTTCTAACTAAAACACGCTAAACAATTCTGTTATGCTAAAACTTATTTAGTTTACATTGCACTTAAGGAGTTTAGTGTGATTTTCCTTTGCTAGCAACATTATTCTGAGCACAGCTTAGTTTTGCGCTCAAGCACGAGTTATTTTGCCAATTAAATTACCTCTTCCTTTTTCTGGACGCCTAGTACTTTCTATTGCTAATTGAAAATATATTGTGTAGTGAATGAATGAAAAAGAATTGGGAAAGAAAGTAAAAATAGAATAAAATGTGTTCACAGTCAGGGATTATCCTTATTAGTTTTCTTAGAAATAAGCTTCGTTTTCGAGGAAATTCGGTTTCAATGTGAAAGGTGAATTTACGAACAGCTGTTTTAGGTTCTAACCGAAAATAGTAATTCTTATGGATCCGTAATATTTATTGTAGTAATTGTGCAGGATTAAAGGAATAGAGAGTGGTCTTTGTCTACATATGGGTTAATATATATAAAGCATTAAGTCGCCTTTACACAGTGTTAAGTACATAAAGATTTAATAAATAAATAAAACGTCAGAAGATATAGAACCGTGCCCCAGTTATACGAACGTTACAGGCAGAACACATTTTTGATAAAAGTGAGAGAATGCTCTCTCTCACATTCATCGAAAATTCTAAGATTGCGGGATTTTTCGAAAGAATTATTGAAGCCCTTGCAAAAGGTAACTGAAGGAACGAGGATGAATTTTAGACAGATAAAGTCTGACACGCATTTTTGTTCTACCCATAGTAGAAGAAGTTATGAAATTCTCAAATAAGAGCCATTTAAGCCTTCAGAGGATGTCGTTAAAAACATCGTTTCTTTGTAGTAGTTTTGAGTAATATACGCATTGAATAATAATTTATTACGATAATGGTGAGATTTCACCCATTATTTTTATCTAATGCAGCTCTTACCAGTGATATAGCACATAAGTAACAAATTATTTGCGTGACAAACATTCAAATTCATTTAGAAGTTTGATTTTATTTTCGGTAGGAATGAGAAATCCTTCATGGCCGGTCAGCTGCTTCATAAACGAGCCAGTCTGGGCAGTGTCAGGCTTCTCCTGACTAAAACTGCACTCCTGCTTTACATTTAATTCACAGACATTACGTCCGTGCGCTTGTTTAATATTTATAATTTGTTTGCTTCTGGGCAACACCACGTGCAAGTAGCGTTACTCCAGAGCACCTATCAGCGATCTAGACAATACTCGTCAGATTGAGAGGTCAGCTCTAAGCGTGCTGCAAAGTGCCGCACCAAACAAATGGACTTCCAACCCCGAAGACAATAACTAAACTATACAAAATTATTATTATATATTATTATTATAACTATACTATAGATTTAATAAATTATATAAACATATCAAGAATCATAAATACCATCTAATGTAGTAATGTTATAAATACATTAGCAATAATGTAATGTTGTACATTAGCAGTTTGATTATAAAGGAGTAAGAAATAAAAAAAAAACTCACTAGAGGCCTTATAACGTAATGTCACGGTGATGTTTTTCCTATAAATATCTATTGTGAAAACGAATTTAATTGAAAACAATGTTAACAGATATTAAACTTGTTCGATTTATTTAACTTCCAATCGAGACGTTTCAGTGAGAGCACATTGTTTTATAGATCTTTCAAGAAATAATTAATTTACTTTCTTTCTTCTGGGTTAAAACAATACTGTTCAGTGCAAACGGTATCAGAGAAACTGGAGTGGGTAAACAAACTGATATTAGTATTGTTTATTGATAGGAAAATGTTGTGGAAAACGTTTTTATTGAAATATGTCTAATTAATTTTACTAATTTACTCATGATGATGATGAAGATGAGAGCAATGGTGGCCGAGTGGTAAATTCCCCGACTTACGAGTTGTAGGTAGCGAGTACAAACCCAGCCAGGCATATTACTTTGTGTAATTTATTTCATCACCACTGCTCTCAAAACGATGAAGGAAAACATCGTGAGCGTCCTGTATCCTAGAACTAAAAATTCTAAGACATGTGAATCCGCACTGGGCCCGCGTGGTGACCTATGGCTTATTCCCTCTCCGAGAGAGGAGGCCTCTATCCCAGCAGTGGGAACATTAATAAGGCTTATGATGATGATGACTCATGATCAGTGAGTTGAAAGATGCCATAAGAAGTAAAGAATTGGGGGCTTAGCCAACTCAAAGTATTCGACGTTAACGAAACGATCGTAACTTGGGTAGGGGGGCAGGTGTTATAGTTGTAAACCGAGAGTCTACCAGTAATTTTATTTATTTTATTTTATTAATTTCAAAATCATGATCATCATCATCATCAGCCTTGTTAATGTTCCCACTACTGGTACAAAGGCCTCCTATCTAGGCGAGGGCCATAATCCACCACGTGGGCCCAGTGAGAATTAGTAGATGTCACATGTCTTCGAATTTTTGGTTCTAGGACATGCCGGTTTTCTCATGATGTTTTTCTTCACCGTTTTGAGAGCAGTGGTGATGAAATAAATTACACAAAGTAATGCACCTGGCTAGGTTTTAACCCGCGACTTACATCTCGTAAGTCGAGGCCGTTGCCACTCGCCCACCACTGTTCATGTACTACGGCCATATAATAAATTAAAATGTGAGTCTGAGTGTGAAGTAATTTGACTAAAAGTGTGTCTTATACGTAACAGATCTTACTTGAACAACAATTCCTAACGCAGATAATTATTTTCTAGACTCAGCAGGTATTAAAACACTCTTGAAACTAAATTACCATTTGAGATTTACACACATTTTGATGAAAATTAAGTTCCATTTGGATTGCTATTTCAATTTCATCTCTGATTTCAGTAGGTATGTGAAAGAGCGCCCAATTTATCAACTTATTTACTTAAAATATTTACCGAAATGTTAATTTAATTAAGAAATTAGAAACCTTGTACAAATTTATGAGTGATTCTAGATTACAATGGTACATAAATATTATTTTAAATCATTATCTTTCACTTGTTCTTAATTAAATTTATTTAGGGTAGGCGCATTGTTATTTTTTCATATGTACGAGTATTATCTGCTATATTAAGTTCTTACTGCAAGGACTCAGGTTTCTTTTCTTGGAGAGGAAATAGGCTGTAATCCGCCATGCGTTCAATGAGGACTGGTTTTTTTTATGGTGCGGGAGACAGTGTCAGAATCCCACTGACTAAACGACCGCCCCGTTCCTTCTTGCTTTAGTTCCAGGGCCCTGGTCTTCTGCTTGTGCATCAACTCTTGGTCCCAGGAGGCTGCGACCCTGCTGGGCCCGTACAGTTTGGCTGACAACTCCACGAGGCACGTGGAAACAGCGCGCGCCTTCGACGACTTAGGCTCGATCTGGACGGTTACTGAATGGGCGGACAGCGAGCTATTCAATGCTCGCCTTCTAGACTAGGATCCCAGTAGCACTACTTTATATAATAGAGAATATCTAATAACGATAATAAAAACTGATAAATCGAAAACAGGTTTCTATTTTACATAAATAAACCACATCATTTTATTTTCAACAACCAATATATTGCAAATAAAATTAAACGCAATCAAAGCTATCCAATAAAAACACCATAAGCATTTCATTCAATCCCCCTCTTCCTATTTCCAATTTCAAAAACCTCTTCAATGAAGCAGCTAATCCCGAAAACGGAGCCATAAACACTCCACTCTTCAATCAAAATCTTAAAAGGATTCCTCAAATCAAAAGCGTTCAATAAAAATACGAAAGAAAAGCATTCGATTAAACATCAAGAGACTCATAATTTTTTAAGGAAACCAATGTGGCAGAAAGGAAAAGGCTAATGAGCGACAAAAACAATGAACTTCACTGGTTTCAGAAACAATGACAAAGCTGGTCAAGACTGTAAAGAAAGAAGAAACGCCCCCCCCCCACAGTATGGGCTGTATTCAAGCCCATGATCCAGCTACTTAACCAGCAAAGGCAACAGCGCCCTCGCCGTAGCCGTCGCCGCCGCAATCCTGTCGATATCCGGCCACCGTAGACACTGACTCGCGGACGGTGAGCAATGGGTAGCTCGCCGTCCGGTCGTCTGGAGTCCAAGTCGTCAAAGGCGCGCACCGTTCCCGTGCGCCTCAAGGAGTTTTCAGGAAACTGTTGGGGCCCTACAGGGTCGAAGCCTTCTGGAGCCGCCGGTTTGTGTGAAACTGTTACCGTGGCTCTAGGAATAAGGCAAGGAAGGAATGGGGTAGGTTTTTTAATCAGTAAGAGTCTGACACTGGTCTCCCACTAAGCCCAAGAGCGGGTTTCGTCATTCGATGATTTTCACCTACCATAAAAAAAGCTACTTAAACAGAGTCTCTGAAGATATTATTCGAAGCTTATGGCTTGCTTATGGTTGGTATATTAAAAGTTCAGCGAGCAGCTCTTTACATCATCACACAGAGTTATAATAAATACCTTTAGTGTCGACAAAGTTATTTTTAGTGAGAAAAGCACTGAGAACAAAATGACAGTAATTGAGTGATCATTGTTGTTCAAATGTCAATGGAAATTGATGTGCGCTTCTGAAATATCAAGTGCTCAGTTCAAGATATTTTAGTATTTCAACAAAGGATGTTGCCGACCAAATTTAAAACTTAAAGTTATGTTTTTAAAACTCAAGATTGTACTTTTCTACTCATTACTGAAGAAAAATTACTTATTCATTTGAAAAACTCGAAATTCTTCCTCATACAATTCTAAATCACCGAAGTAGATGCAATTTAAAGGTGCGTTAAAAAATTTCAGGGACTTAATTCTTTTATGGTCCATTCTTCGAGTTCAATGAGGTATTCAAATCGTTTGTCTTTTAAGTATTAATTTAATAAAGAAACGGCCATTGGTTCTGAGTGCCATCATAAAAATATTGGAAGTTCTGAAGTGATAAAAGAATTGTGAGTCAATAAAATCAATGAGCAATGTATTAATTTATGGATAAATAATGTCGGTAAAGAGCAGTGGTGGCCTAGTCTCTTCGAGATTTAGGTCATAGATTGATACCCAACCTAAGGCATATAACTTAGTGTAATTAATTTCATCTCTCAAAACAATGAAGAATCACAGGTTAGATAACCAGCATAACTTAAAGCATAGAAATTTGAAAACAAGTGCCATCTGATGCATGTTACTTAAACACATTCGATGGTTTGCTCATTCCCTCATCGAGACCAGAGGCCTCAGCCCCCTAGCATTTGGCAGCATTATAAGGCTTTATAAAAATTACATATTATGTTTACATTTAAGAATGATCCTGTATGATTAATTACAGTTCACTCTCTTTGAAAAAATTCAGCCTTAAATTTTGTTCTTACTATGGAAATATTAACAGTAGATTATGCTCACAACCAATATGACCTTATTTACTGCAGCCATTATACATATGAAATGAAAAACCATAACAATTTCAATATCTACTGATAGCCATAACTTTAATAAAAGCTATAAAGTTTTATCTATTAAAATTAATACTGAGATTTTATAGGAAATAATTAATTTGCATTTTTAATACGAAGTGAGCCATGAGTTAATTTTATTAAGAAACTAGCTTTTGCCCGCGGCTTCATCCGCGCGGTATTGGGGTTGGTGTTGGGGTTTCCGGGATAAAAAGTAGCCTATGTCCTATTCCGGAGTATATCCTATGCCTGTGCCAAATTTCGTTCAGATCCGTCCGGCCGTTTTGGCGTGATTGAGTAAAAAACATCCAAACATCGTAACTTTCGCATTTATAATATTAGTAAGATGAACGTAAATATTTATTGTGTTTCGTTCAATAATCAGGCTTCTGAGTGGCCCAGATTACGTGCAATGTTGATTTAATCCTCTTCTGTATTCTTAAGCTATTCTTTGTCGCTTTATTTAAATTTTTCCCATGAGAGATGCTGGGTAAAGGCAGGATTTTAACCCTTATTATATTGCATGACAAGCGTTGGTAATTCTTAGCAAGACTTTTCAGTAACTTTTGTTTTCTGAATTTTTTTTTTTTTGTTTCAATACAGTACCTACCGGACGTTGTGTTACATTCTGATCTTATTCTGATACTGAAATTAAAGTTGAATTATATCTCTTTTTTAAATTCTGATTTCAGTTATGATGTTGTTTTACATTTCAAATGTTCATTTAAATAAAACTGCCTATTTTATATAAAGTAGCGAACCATTCCTACTATAAAAAAATTATTACTATAATATAGTGAAAAATACTCTAATAATAATATAACAAAAACTGCATCAACAACTGTTGTAAATTAAGAAGAAAACGTCATACGAAAAACGACTTTGTTGTGTAATTAATTTCGGCCATGCTGTTTAATATCAACCAAGATTGGCCATGCATACAAGAGTTACTATCGTGTACAAATTTGTGCGCAAACACAAGGGCACTTTCTGTTCCTTTACCCTCAAGTGAGCAAGGAGTTAGACAGGATGCCAATCTGACCCGACCGGGGAGAGATCAGACGCAAAGCTAATGGACTTCATGTTTATGGCGAAATGGCGACAGCGACTGTCGCAACTGTCGGTGGTAGCAGGGTCGAAGCCTCCTAGGACAAAAGGTTGATACAAAAACGTATTACCAAGGCCCTGGGATCAAAGCAAGGAATGAGCGGGGTAGGTTGTTTCGTCAATAAGAGCCTGACACGGTTTCCTGCTCCTTCTAAGGATGGAATTTGTTATTCGAAGATTTTTACATATAATAAAAAAGAAGCTTTACGTTTTTTCTGGCATAATGACAAAAATATCGTATTAAAACTTCTAACAAGACTGCTGTTACTCAGAAAAAAATATTAATTGGGAATATAAAACTTAAGTTCATATAAAAGTGACAGATTATGGGACCATGAATATCACGAAAACTCATTTCCGAAAACGGAATAGTCTCCTAAAAGATATTTACTCTCTCATCTATATCCATAATAAAACTTTAATCGTTTAACCAAAAGTTTAAGTAAGTACTGGTTTATCACGGGAAACTTTAGCTTGGCCTGACTTTCGACTCAGTATTCAGCCAAAAATAGTAGCTGAATTGCAAATCTCGAATGTTGGCCTATCTTTAGAATATAGGGTTAGGATTTATGCAAACAGACCACACAAAAAAAATTATGTCACGATATGTAACTTTCGTTTCTGAAACAATTCTGATGATTCTTTTTATAGTACGTTTAATTATGATCGATATAATAATAATAATATTTGACAGGTATCTTACAACGCCATCTAGTCTCAAGTTAAGCAGATCATGTGTTATGAGCACTAGACAACTGATAAACATACTTATACATATATTTGTAAATACATACATATGATAGATAAATTACACCCAGACATAGAACAGATGACTATCACACAAAATTTGTCCTGGGTGGGAATTCAACCCACGGTGTTCAAAAAGAAAGATATTTTGTCTCAGCATCCTACGTATCGCTAACACTAATTAATATACGTAAAGTGTTTCCATAAAGTAGCTAGCGAAATTTTAATCGCTGCATTTCGTGGCTCAACTAAACGAAACCTTAATAGCTAGATAATTTAACTAGGTCACAGTTATCGATTTTGTTCAGCAAAATAAACTAGCAATTAATATTAATAAGGAGAAAGATTTTGATAGCACTAAAGTAGCGAACCAGAAAGGTACAGAAGTAATTAAAATCTCATTATGGCGTAGCTCTATACTGGGCCTGATGGTTTTCGATAGCACTTCCTGTGTACTCAATGAGAATTTTGTAGAACAAGTAGGAATGATTTCAGAAAGTTCTGAACAATGTTGAACAGTTGTTCTAAATGCGAAGAGAGTTTTAGTGCCTCATTTACATATCTTTACTGCAAATCTGGACGTTTAAAATCGGTGTTTTGCATTCCCAAATTAAAGTCCTGCATTATTAGTCGGTTTAAAAGTACGAGGAATCAGGTTATTCTTCAATCTTAGATTAAATTAGGTATACTTTGAGTTTTTTGGCGAATCCCTTGGTTGGATCGGGGAACAGTGTCAGAATCTTACTAACTAAACAAGCTACCCAGCTCCTAAGTTGCCATATACTGAATGGGTAAAGGAAATCCATCCATCTGCGGATAGACCTCGACAAGCGTGTAGTTGTTGTTATTTAATAACATTGCACAACTTTCATACAACGCCATCTAGTGTCAAAATGAGCAGAACTTGTACTATAAGTGATAGACAACTGATAAACATAATAAAAAGATCTAAATACATGAGACGCAAATTACACCTAGACACACAACAAAATATTCGAGCTCATCTCACAAATACTCACGTGTCTTAGATGGGAATCGAACCCACGAATTCCAACATAGCAGTCGATGTCATTAATCACTACACCAACAGATCAGTCATTGTAAGGCAAAAATAATATTTTTATACAAGTTTTTAATTCCTATAACAATCGCCAAAGTAAGTGTACTCCTTTTAAAAATGTCTTTGGTTATACTAACATTTAAAAGAGTCTCTTAGCAAACGGACATGAGAAAAATAAACTCCTTAGCGGCACTTTCCTCAGGTAATTTCTTGGTTAGAAAAGCATTTTTTACAAGGAAGAAAAATATTATAAGACTTACTAAGGAAAGCTCAACACAAAACTCGTGCTCTTTTTTTTAGTGCTTCCTCACTACGTACGTGGTACTACTAGTAAGTACTTTCACTTTTTTGCGGATATCTTTAAGTCCTGTGCAAGGCGTAAAAGCCTATTGAATTAATGATCATCATCATCATCACCATCATCATCATCAATTCCGCGCACATAGAAGGACTTGAACAATTTTCCTGCAGGGGTCTTCCTATCCGATTATAATTTGGGTGTCTTCAAGGCTAAGAGTGAATAGGCTTTTAACAAACTAATGCGCCTCACAATCAACGATTGCATCACTGCTTACTATCAGGTGGGATTGCAATCCCAAAAATTTACAATAAATTTGCTATAAACTAGTGCTTGACTGCAGTCAACCACTAGTTTGCAGCAAATTTAAAAAAAAAAAACATTTTTATGGTTCTCCCTGCCGGGTCACAGGCCTTCTCTCCAAGAGACGGATCGAGCCAATATGCAGCTTGGTGGATGTCAATTGTCTTCGAATTTTGGTTTTAGGACAGTGGAGGATAGTAATTTTATCGTTGATGGTAAGGCACATTACTTTATGAGGAGTCAGTCTAACCTTAAAGACACCCCAATTTATTATCGCTAATTGTAACCTACACGCAAGCGAATACGCGGGCTACAGCTAGTAAACCTGTGTAGGTTTACTAGGTGTAGCCCGCGTATTCGCTTGCGTAAAAGTCATTTGTCTGTAGGCAAACACTTGCCTATTGCTATCAAAATAACAGACAAATGACTTTTCCCTTAGAGGTAAAACAAGAGCAGTTAATGAACACGCTCTATCATTGCAAAATTGTGCATCGAGATTTTGTCAGAGTAAATTGTTGCCATAAAAAATATACTAGACAAATGTATAAAAATAAAACATCTTATACATTATTTATACGATGATTTATTGGATAAGCTTGAATAAATAAAGTATCCCGTTGAAATGCAAAAATTGGTTTAGCTATAACCGAATATTTTGATACATCGGATAAAAAAGATGAGCAAGAAATATACGCCTTCTTGAAGGTTACACAATTTCGTCAATACATTCATCTACAGAATCTTTATATACCTATTTTATCACTTCCATTTCATAGTATCCTAGTACTTTTGCGATTCAGTTTCAACATGTTCCCTTCGTGCTTCGGAAAGCTTGTTAAGTCCCGACTGTCATTTGTTCATTTTGACTTTGACAGTCAGAAGTTTGTATGTCAATTCTTCTGTCGATAATCACTCTGTGTTTTATGGAAATACTGATTTTGAGCTGTTTTTTTGTTAATTTGGTTGCCATTGGAATGGCTCATAAAACGTTTAAAGAATTATAATGATGTTTTAGAAAAAGTATAAGATTATACTTTAAGGAATGTAGATACATGAGAAGACTGGAAGTAAAATGATGACACTTTTTTCTTCTAAACTAGTGTGTAGGTATGTGAAACAGTGAGTAAAGTCCCGCGAACCTTCTTCGAAAAGGGAAGATCCTCCGACCAGACAGGTGTTATCGTCTGGTGGGCTACAGCCCTATAGTTGGTATGACGTATATGTTCGAATCGCGCGGAGAACTTTGATTGCACTATGCAGGATTCCTGTAGTTCTTTTGTGACACCAAAGATGGCGCTATACTGGTAATCCTCGGCTACGAAACGTCAGCTCAGCTCTCGTGCTTTTACGTCGTGACGTCATTTTCGCTTTCACAATTTTTCACACACTTCACAGGTATACCTCAAAACACTAACAAGCTATGAGCAAGCCTTGTATAACTACTCGTTTAATTTCGTATAAAAAAGCTTTTCCTATGCGGTGAGATCACAACGGAACTGAAAAAATACCACCAGGAATAGCTGTGAATTTTGTAACAGAAAGAATACACAGATTTTTTCACGAGCTGTGGTTTCTAGCATAATTCAGGAATGCAATTTTAACGGTCATAATAACTTTGGATTACAGAACGTATTTTAATTTAATGAAAAAGCGCATGTTGTACTTATTTTATGCGTTCTTTTTTGGTAGAAATAGTGAATTTTATGCGGCTAGTAGTACTTTATTGTCCGTGAATATGGGCACTTTTTCAGGTGCAAAATTATCCAATTATATCTTCGGCTCTAGAGAAGAACAAAAGCGCATGTTAGAGTTTTATTGACTTACACCACACCTGTCTTTAATCGCCCTTTCAATTTAGACCACGAGTTTCTTCTTCAGAAAATCTCCGTGGCTTAAGCGGGATTTGGCCTTGTACTCCAAAGGGGATTGACCAACTTGTATGGGACTTTGGCCATTTATAAACAAACAGTTCAGCTAATAATATATGTGTGATTTAATAGTTCAAATCAGTAAGAATTAAGATACACACTTAGTTTTGTATCAAGATTTTATATTTACATATTTTTAACATTTTATTGAAATTGGTTTGGGTGAGGTACAGTGTCCGTAGATGTGCCTGGTTCATCATAAATACAAGGTTCAAGTCTCCAAGGAAGTGCCAGGATCGTCAAGAATCAGAATCCATTACGAAAAGCCAAAGTAATCGCAATAAAACTTGGAAAAACCACGCTCACGACGCAAAGAAACAAAACGAATAAACGTCATTTTGACAATACACAACATTTTTTTAAGTACTGTGTGTTGTCAATCAAAAATATTTATAATTATATCGATAAATAAGGAATTGACAATTGATTTTTTTAAATCAATAATCGATTCCATATTTTGTGGTTCTTCTGGTATCTATAATAAACTCTTTGATTTATTATTCTAAGATCTTTAATCATTTATTTTAGAGTTAATTCATATTTTTTAATAAAATGATCATATGAAGTGCGTAAAATATAGTGGAGAGATTACCCTACCAAATCGATCTAAAATAAATCGATTTGAATTTTTTGTTTATGCAGTTTTTGTTTGGCAACACTAAAGCTCATCAAAGTTCTAAAATCAAAACAAATACCAAAAAAATAAGATTTTTTACAGTGCTAATTGATACAAAGTTATTAGCATCAGACATTTGCTAAAATATAAATAAAATTATTGATATATTAGATTTTTGTTGAGCAGCGTGTTTAAAAATGGCCAGAATTGGACAATTTCCTTTGATTCTTTGAAGAGTGCATAAAACACATGTACTGTCATCTAATCGCAATTCTAATCTTTCTTTGCCTTTGTTCCGGGGCCCTGGGTTTTTTTTTCTTTTAGAACCAAACCCAAATGGCCTAGTAAGCTTTAGCTCTGCTGGTGCCCTACAGTTTTGCGGACGTCTCCTTGAGGGGCGCGTAAAACACTACACACCGTCAATTACCTGGACTCGGTTCGGACGGTTGGTTAACTGTCGGACGGCGAGCCAGAAATTGCTCATCGTCCGAATAAAACAACGATGTAACGATGTTTTTTGGATAAAAAAATCTTACTTTCTAAAGAAAAATAGAACAACGCTCTGTTCTCTTTGTCATTAAGCACCTTAAAATTGTGCAAACATAACAAAATTTGAAGATAATATCAAACATATGCTTAACTTATTCCATAATAACTATAGGTTAAGTTTCTCTTGACCATAACAAGTCACTTTCCGAACATAACATAATTATATAACTTGACTTGAAGTACCCATTACCGGTAAAAGATTGATGAATTCTATGAAAAAATTGCCGCAACGTTTACCTGCCAGTAGGTTACTGTTCAGAAAATTATAGTATACCACGCATCAATTTGTAACCTATACATTTATAATAGTTTATGTAATCATTTAGTGTTCATTGTTACTGAGAAACTATATTTTCTGATGGTCTAGAAATAAGTAATATTTCCGTCCAATTATAATTTAGTTGTCTGCAAGGCTAGAGTGAATATGCTCTTAAAACTAGTGCGCCTCACCATAAATGATTGCAACACTGCTAACCATTATGTGGGATCGCAGTCGAGCACTAGTTTATAGCAATTAAAAAAAAAGGAATAATAATCGTAGAGCAGAAACTTTAGTTTCATTTTTATGAATACTTTAAAAAAAATAGCGACAAGAATATAATGTCAAAAAAATATAATTATGACATAATTGACTTTGGGCGAAAATTTTAATATAGTACGGTGGTGTGAACAGGATAATTAGGTAACGGCAAAGTAAAAATTCTAATAAAAAGCAGGACAAAATCTACAAATCGCTACCTTTTAAAACTCTCGTTTGTATAGTTCAATATTCCACCTATACGCACAAAACATTTCGAGAACACATTCATAGTTGTACAGCATTCTGCTATGGAGTGGAATTCCCGCTCGTAATCTGCATTTCCTGGTAGCTATAACTTGGGGATCTTTAAGTAAAAAGTAAATTGCTTAAAGGTTAGAAGTTACTTTCAAGCAAGAGTGCTCTATCAGTGACCACATCATAGCTTACTATAAGGATAATAGTGGCAAAGCTCGGGTCTATAAATAATTTAAAAAAAAAAAAACCTTTTAACTAAAACAACTAAATGACTGAAAGTAATGGTAAAACTAAATGGTGCGGCTATTTTCCTTCATGACGTAATAATAGAGAGAGGATTACTACAGGTCAGTGAGATCATGATATTAATTTGTGCCGTCATGTTCCGATAAGGAAGATACTGTTAAGGAAGATAGTGAGCAATATTGGATAATGGATTTAGATGTATCAAGGATATTAACCATGACAGATTATTTTCTTATGATAAGCTGAGAATGTAAGATAAAATATAAATAAAAAGAACCAAATATATAAACTAATCGACAATAGAAAGATGATAATGACTATGACTGTAGAAAAATGAACTATATTAAGAGAAAATAACGAAGAAAATGGATACGTTATAAGAAAAAAAAGATGAATCATAAAGACTTAAAATAGTACAGAACACAATAAGATACAAACAATACATGCAATACTAGATAATCAATAAATTACTACATGACTATATAATCGAAATACAAAATAACACAAGATACTAACATTACAAAAGAATTTAATCATAGTCACACAGATTCGATTCATCCATTTCACAAAATAGAACATGAATAAAATATTAGTGGAAAGAAACGAAAAGGAACTTCGTACGACAAATCCGAATCATAGAAGGACAATCTGAACACGCTTCGTTTACTCGTCAAATATGATTTGACGTAAAAGAATATAGGATATATTACTCTACTCAGCACTTGGTACGCCCGCGGCTCCGTTTGCAGTCGAAATTGGGCCAAGGAATGGAATAAAAACTGTTATTGCTCGGAGCAGATATATCCTGTAGCTTATTTAGAATCTTCGTTTCCTCAATTTCTATGATATGATTGGAGTGGTGATAAAACACAGCTAGGTGAGTAAACTAAATTGTATTAAGAACTTTGTGTAACTTTTACTACGTGATTGAGGTCGAGTGTAATAAAAAACCTTCTGCAGACTTGAGGAAGTGTCCTGTTAATACTAAGATTTTTAAAAATTCAAAACACATATTGAAAGAAACATAAACAAAAAAAAAAATGATATTAATAGTTATCGCTATTATGGAAAGAACCTAGATGCAGTTGGCACTAAACAATGATGATTAGCGTAAGAAAAAAAGTACTGAGAATTGTATGAAATCAAGACATATAATATGATAACTGACATAACAACCACGTATCATAAATAAATTTGATTGAGATCTAAATTTTTCGATTAATAACCTGTAGTCCCCAAATTATGGTTTGTCAAACAAAATTTTACATCATGACATATATATCTTCGTGTAATATTCGAGTAAAGCCATAGTATATAACACTCAGTGGTTATATAGTCATCTGGGCTCCTCTACAGAGATATCCATGCAATTTGCAGGGTGCCTGCGAGATCGGCTCTTCAAATTGAGTGTGAAAATGGAACGTTCGTGTCTGTGTGCACTTTCATCGTTCACGAGACCATAATAACGAAATTTCCTACGTTGACTGCTAGCAATAGTGCAGTACTAGCTATGAAATGTATTACTTCAGAATCTGGTACTCTATCAAACATTTATATAATTTTAGACAATAGTTAGGAAGAAGATACTATAATAGAGATTGTAAGAGTAACATAATTTACATGAATCCAAACGAGCACTTATATAATTTAAGAAACTATGTCCTACATTGCAAAGCTCATTATTTTTTAATAAAAGAATCGGCAAGAAACCTCACAATTACTCTTTTCATATTAAAACCTGCTCAGTTTATCTATCATACCTTGTAATAATAAATGTTATTTTTTCCTAAAGGTCCAACATCATTCTAATTAAAACATCTAATTAAATCACGAGAAACAAAGTTGTTTTATGAAATTAAATTTTCTTGTTTTAAGGAAAATCTCAAGGCTAATAGACCTTTATAGTAGTGCAATGAAAGCAAAAATATAATTAGTTTAAAAAACAACTTCAAAAGCAAGAAGACCTAAAAATGAAAGAACAGGAAAAATGATCAAATTTTGCTCCAATTACGGTCAAAATTATGTGTATCGCCACGCCTATTTTACCATAAAGCGTAGGCAGAATCCCTAGCCTGTGCCAATATTTCGTTGGCACTTCGCCTCTTTGTAACATGTTGAGTTTAAATCGGAATAGTAAGTAATGATAAATTGTTAGTGCAACGCCTACAAAACTGCAGTCAATGAGTCATAGAACGTGAGATTGACTATGAGTAAGTGTTCATACAAAAGTGGGTGTTTTGTGGACCACATAAAGATCATGAGTTAAATGTGGAAAAGCAGGCACTAATTGAGTATCGACACTTTGGGAAGACCCATGTTAGAATGAATGGTCTTGCGATGGAAATTTAAAGAATTATAAGCATAAGGATAAATTTTATTCATTCATAATTTAAATGAAAAGAATATAAAATAAAAACATAGCAAAATTGCTAAAAGTACTCTAAAACACTGCTGATAGTTAAGCGATGCTTCACGAACAAAAAACTGGAGCAAGAATAATGCCTTACATTAAGTAAATGAAGCTCAAACTATAGAAGGAGCAAAACCACTTAGTGATATGAAACCTTAAGTAACAGATAGCTGAGATAAAGCCCAATTTGAGGCAGAATACAAGATAAATGTAGACGAACCTCTGACGTCACTAGAGCAAGATGAAATTAGGACTGATTTGAGGGTCAAAGATGAGCTTGGACAGTTTGGGCTAACTAGTTATATAATTATAGTGAAGCCCCATGCTTCACTATAATTATATAACGAGTTAACTAAATAATCTTAATAATTTTATTTCTTTAGGCATATAATACTGTTTTTTCCTCAATATCGTTTAATTAGGGTAGATATTATCATAACATCAAATATCATAAAAAATATTGACTATAACTCGTCTTTGAAATTGTCAAATTGATAGGAGAATACGTTTTATAGGATAATTGATCCTAATGGCAATAAACAGAATATTATCTTCCTTGTTTAAATCAAATAAAATTATAATCGAAAGTGTGTGAGTTCAAGGATGTGAAATAGCTCAAAAAATTAACACGGTTCTGAAACGCTAAGGGAAACAAAAAAGAAACATGTTAAGGTTGTAGTCAATACAAGTAAGACACTATCTCTGACTCCGCTAAGAGAGTTATGTTATACAACCACAAAAAAGAACATGACATTTTGTGTATAATCTGAAAGCATGTTAGCTATAACAACGTTAACAATGTAAAATAACCTTGAGCTACCTTACATCAAATATACATTTATGAAACTCGGTAAGATGATAAACATAACACTGTACATTTTCACAAAATTTAATCCAGATTACCAAATAGTTGTTATCCTAAATCTATCTTTACTAAAACATCCACTTACTCGTAACTCCGTCGATTCCTAAAGATTAACGTATTCGAGACAGATCCATATCTAGCTTTTGACAAAACATTATATCCTTCAAAGGTTCTTCAGAATAACATGTTGCGACCCAAATACCTATAGCTATGTCCCGTCAGAAATTTTCTTATCTTGCTTTGGATATGTTTCAGACAGATTATGCTGGTAGACTGAAAACAGATGTAAGCTTAAATAAAATGGTTTTGTTAAAATGAATTCATCAATTTCAGAGAAAGCTGATGAAGGCAATTCTTTATGGTTAATCGAGTGTCAATCGTTTTAGAAACATTAGATGTGATTGATAATATTATTACTAATGACCGTATTTTTAAATTGAAATCGATTTAAGTTACTCGTGATTCATCTAAAGTATCATGCTATAAATTTGACTATACAATTCACGTTAGTAAAATTGATAAGAGAGTAAAAATAAAAATATATAAAATTATGAATACAACACAATTGGAATAATACAAAACAGAAACGCTTTTAAGCTCTACGTGTTAGAGTAGTCCATTCATCTCAAAAACATAGCATATCTAGAATAGACACGATATCTAGAAATGATTCAGCTAGATTCCATGTAGAGTGACAAGTAACTAGTGACTATCACGCACAGAATCGAACGCCAAAAGCCTTTGACGTAAACGCTTTTAGCAATGTAGATGTCTCTGTTCTGGCATCAAATAGGTTGTCGCTTTTGCTTGTACTTTTTCACAAAGAATATTCAGTTTGTTGCAGTGAGGATGTGGATTTTGAATGCCGATATCTTTATCATTAAAAATAGTGATATTCAAATGATTGAAGTTATAATAATAATTAATTAATTATTCATCAGGATCTTGAAATTTTTCAAAACCGAATTTAAAATCTGTATATTTTTTATATAATATCAGTCATTAAAATCATTCTTACAGAGTTTATAGGGAATTAATCATTATATTTTTGAATATTTTCAAAAACGTTTATCTTGATTGCCACTTTCTAATCAAGAAATGTTCAGCAAGGATCAAAGTCATTTGCACAAGATAGGCGGTGCCAAACGCGGTGTCTTTTGAGATAAGGAAATCAGTAACCTTCTAAGTGTCAGATTAGGTGACGCCCACAGTGGTAGTATAGGAATCACTATCACGAATAAAAATAACTGGAACTCTTTCCTCACTATGTTTTTTTTGTGTGTAGTTTAGTTCTTATATGACACAATAGATGTCGCTGCACGTCTGCTTTCAAATAAGTGAGTCTAGATTTTCCCAGCTATAATGTTACCTGCTTTGAGTCTAACCGAATGAGATTAAATTCCAGAAATTTATAGAGTGACTGTTTGTGCAGAACACTTACGCAATATTCACTGGATTATGCAGGTAATGTAGGTATTTATTTTGACTAGTTTAACTTCCTCTAGTTTACCAAATTTCTTTTCAAGAAATCTGGCAAACCAGTAGTCAGATTTTTAAACTAAAAGACTTGTAACGGCTGTTAAAGAAATACAAACACAAGCTTAAACAAAACAGTTGACTTTCTGAGGAACAAAAAGATCACGTTGTATAAAAATCCAACCAGAAAATATAATTTTCCCAACAAACTGAATAAAATCATTCGAAATAAAAACAGAGGTAAGTGTCAGCTGCTTAGTATCCCGGCCAACATGCTAAAGCCAACTGCGAAAAATGAGGTCAATGGGCCCGTAAGCTTTGGGCAAGCTAGCTGTCACTATAAATATAATGACCTTTCAGAGCCACATACTACCGAAAATATTTGAGCAGACATAGCAGATATTATGTAAGATCTTTTGAAAGACTAAATCTATGAAACCTATGCCAAAGATCTTGGGAAGATAAATGTGAGTATGAATATAGATGACTATAGAAGTAAAGAAAAAATGTGATCGGACAAGAAAAAAGACCAAATCGAAAAAAAGAAGTGACTTGAGAGATGAGGACTAATAAAGAACTATTGAAGAAAAAACATGTTATGCCAACCCCAAATACTTTATAATAAGGGAAAGATGAGGAAGATTTGCAGGATTATTCAAAAGAATTACAAAGACCCTTGAAAAAAAAATTCGAACGGGAGAAAGATAATAGATTTTAGTTGGTTAAAGTCCGATCCTTTCCCTGTTTACTTAAAGTGCTACAAAATATTTAACATATTTCCAAACAAATGAACTAACGTTTTGATATGAACTCGCTTTTCTAAAAAAAAAAAAATAAAATAGTTAAAGTTCAAATTTATAACTAACGTTGATATTTATAGCTGCATCAATTTTGAATGTATAAAAAAAATGTTTTTATTTACTGGTGTTGTAAAAAAAAATCTTCAGAACATTCAAAAACAACAAAATTAAAAAATGACTACTGCTTCACTCGTATTTGTAATAACGCTGAACACCACCTTTGCAGTTTGTTCATTGTCATATAAAAACATTATTAAGAATCTTCACCTCTCACCTCTTGTCTCGTTTTATTTGGGTCGGTATAATATAATAATATATTTTTCTTAAAAAAAAATAATATTATTTTGTTTTCCAACCCAAAACAAATATTTCCACATAATTGCTGAGTAAATTTGTGTAAGTACTTAAAATACACAATTTATCCAGTTTCACAACATAATATCCAGTAGGAAGCAAAATTGCGAATAAACAAAATGAAGAGTACATCACAAAAGAAAAAAAAATGCCATAAATTCGGGTGTAGAAAGGTACAAATACGTCTTTGAGTTAAATAAAGCGCACAAAACACAGTACGGTCTATATATTAGAAATATAACTAGAAAAAGAAACATCATAAAAGTACAAGTTACTGCCAAGAAAAGTCCAATTAGGAATTAATGAGATATGTCCAACGGCTAGCAAAAATACAATTTAATGCTCGTGTAGGTTCTTTTGCGTCTTTCTTTTTCCTTTTTCAGTTTTTCGAAGTAAAATATCCAATAACATCCAGACGATGCTTACAAGAAATAGAAAAATAAATCAAATCAATGAAAGTCTTTGAACACAACGAAATACTTTAAAAGCACTCATTTGAAAGAACTTTTGTTAACCTGATACACAAAGCCATTGACTTTGAAGCAGCTTAGATATGTAATGAATATGATATATATATAATTTAATATATAAAACGTTGGTTCGTTTGTTTTATGGGAATTTGCCAAATATTTAATTACACTATAACATCACTTCAAAAATTTTATAAATGCAGTCTTGAACAAACAGCAATATATACCATATTTTGTTAATTATACAATAAACTAATTTTAGTTGTCATTATTACCAGGTTTAATTTAATTTATTGTTTACTAGCTTCTGCCCGCGACTTCGTCCGCGGAAAATTTGTGAGACAAAAGTTGTGATAGCTCGGTAAATATCCATATTATATAAATAATTTATAGCCTATGTCACTCAGGAGTAAAGCAGCTTTCTATTATAGCTTCAATTTTTCCAATCGAACCATTACTTCCAGAGATTACCTCCTACAAACAAAAAAACAAACTTTACCTCTTTATTATATTATAGTGTAGAAGTGTAGATTGACAGTTTTCACGTATTATTGTTAAAATTAGTGTGTCTCTTCCAAAAATGCAAAACCAAAAAAAGGCTTACGTAAAGCTTTTCAGATGTGAAACCCTGTGTGGCAACAATTTGTATTATAGTGCCGAGTCCTCGTGGAGGCGACCAGCAGCGGCGGTCTCTCGCGCCGGGCCTTGGTGGAGGCCATAGTTTGGAGCGAGGAGGGGTGGCAGGCGGTCGCTTCCTTCTGCTCTTCTCCTTCCACATAAGGCAACGGTGCACACGCCCTAAGCGCAGCCAAGATTCCGAGGTGCGGGTTTGCGGATGGCCAGTAAAGAGTAGCTCGCTATTCGTTCGTGTGGTAACAGTCCAGACCAAGCCTAGTCGTCTAAGGCGCACTCTGTTCCCGCGCTTCTCAAGAAGGTGTCAGCAAAACCGTAGGGACTCTGTAAAAGGGTTGAAGCCTGCTGGGGCAGAGGGTCTCTTTTTGAAGGGAAGGCTTGGTCCTAGTGCTAAGAGCAAAGAAGGAACTGGGTGGGGTGTTTAGTCAGTAAGAGTCGGACAGTGATTCCCGCTCCGCCCAAGAGCGGGATTCGTCATTGGATGATTTTCAATAACATAAAAAAGCAAAAATCTTTGATAGTCGTTACTGAACAAAGTTGTTTTCCCAACTTTAAACTTGAATATCACTAAATCCAGACCTCTTCTAAAAGTAATGTATAAGGAAAAAATGAGCAGGAATTTCATCTATAAATTACATAATTTTAGTAATCAAACAACAAACAAAGAACTATTTTTAGTAATTACGTTAAAGAAAACTTGTGTTATGTTTAATTACTTTATTAGCATAAAGTATGCCAAATTAATGTTGTTTGGTAGTTTAACATTTGTCTACTTTGAGTACTAATACTCAAACATAGACCAATGTCTAAACATTGGTTCTTTATTTTTACATATAATAAACTGTTAACCACCTCCAAAAATATATATCTATAAGACTGCATAAACGTTATCAATATAATATTATAGGCAATCATAATCATTATTTTATTTCTCTTCTCCTCTTATATCTCTATCCTTGTCTTGTGTATATTTCTCCTCTATCTAATATCTGGTTGTCTTTAAAAAATCGCTTTTAGCGTTAAGACTGCCCATTATAATGTATCTCCCACAATATTGTAATGTGTTGTAAATATAGATACTAAGCAATAATGTATTTGTAAATTTTAAAATATTGTGGTGAGAAAAATAAATTAATTTATTATTATAACACCTTAGTAATTTTAAGCTCCTAAAGTACTAAGTTGTGTTTATGATGTACCTACAACAAAGAGTATATCTATCTATCTTATATTACCAGTTTCTGAGAAGCCAAGCTGATATAGACTTACAGTTGCTGTCCAATCTAAAATCTGTGTAACGCACGTAGGTATTGGCGTAACAACCACAACCCCGACGGCTTACGGCTTAAACTCGAGGCATACAGAAATACCAACGTGTCAAAATCCTTCACCTATCTATCACTTTACTACAGCATTGTTGCTAACCAAACGATCGTTCTCAAAGGTCCCGTACTACGAAGGTTTAATAAGAGAAGGTTTAGGAATACCTAACTCTATTTTGGGTCGCATTCTTAAGGAAATATTTAGGCTAGATTCTCCTAAATGGTTATAAGATATGCGCGATACGATATATCATGATTAAATACAGCCATTCAAAGTCTACAGTGAAGAAATAGGATAACGTTGAAGATATTATCGTAGCGTAGCATATCATCAGCCATATAGTGTTCCCACTGCTGGAGCTCTGGGCTCCTTTCTACTCAAGGAGAGGGCCGTAATCCACTACGCGGGCCCAGTACGGATTGGTGGATGTCACATGTCTTCAAAGTTTTGATTCTAGGACATGCCGGTTTCCTCACGTTGTTTTCCTTCATAGTTTAGAGAGCAGTGGTGATGAAATAATTGACATAAGTTATGCCCCTAGCAGGATTTAAACTCGAAACATACACTCGTACTCATGAGGGCCCTTACCACTCGATCACCATTACTCTATCGATAGTATCGTAAACATTTATAAACAAAGTATAATTTTCATAATTTTAATAAGCACCAAGCGAACGCTGGCATTCGCAGACCTAGTATTCTTTAATTGTGTCTGTAATTACAAGATCAAAATGTTAGTTACGTCTAAACGCTTACATGACTGAACTGCGTTACTTTAGAATATTTAGTAAAAAATACGAATTTTGTAATTCAAATGAGTTACGAAATTCGTATTTTTGACTAAATATTTAGACCACTAAGCCTATGTAAGGAGATAGAATTGTTTTAAACAATCGCCGCGATCTTAAGAGAGATCTGAGAAACAAGAGTGACCAAAAGCAAAAAAGAAGCAATTAAGTTTCATACGTAAGGAACTGGCAACTTATAGCTTTATTTGAAGGTAATTCTTTCCTTTAAATACAGCTGTTTTTATAGAAAAAAATATCTAATAAGAATCTTAGAAAACAGAAATACAAGAAACATAAATGTTCCAAGTGATACCTCTTAAAATGGTCAGTACAAACCACGCGTAGTCGGCACAGACAATCGAGGTCAAATCCTTATTTAAAAGTTTTGTTTGCCAAAAGCATACAAATTTTTCATTACTAGAAGTATAAATGTCCTATATTATCATTTAAAGAGAATAATCAAGTTCGTTTTGGCAACGATGTCCAACGCCCTGTCAAAGACTTTGGTCTCCAAACTTGAATTACGAAATAAGTTTTTAGTCTTCAAAATTGTATGTTCCTTGCAGTTCATTTGCATCGTCTGCAAAACCTTTTTTACCTGTGGTAAGTGGTCATGTTTTAACCAAATGTAGTTTAGTGCTTGAATTCTGAGTAGAATATTGCGCATTATACGTCCTATAATGCGTTAAGGCTGACAACTGCGTCCTATAACATCTTCAAAGAACATATTCTTTTAAAAATGTTGGTTAAAAATATCTTCATAAGCTTCAATAATAACTAAAGAACATAGCAAACATCATTTCTGTTTCTCGATACGCTGGTTATGGAGCCATTATTCCATTTTATTTACCTGAAACTTCCTATTCTAAGCACAAACTGGGCTAGCTCGAATTTGAATCTGCGGGTTAGTTCAAAAGTGTTACCCTTGCCCTAGAATGGAAAGATCAATTAAAGGAATACAAGTCGACTAGTTAAATAGGTTCAGGAGAAGTTATTTCGTAATTCTCTAACCCGGGGGGGTTAAAATATAGCTAAATGAATTTTAGTCGGAAGAACACAGTCACATTTTCCTCAACTCGAGAATCAAATCTGTGACCAGTATTCTCAACAGTGCATTTCGTTCAGCCAAATTCTTTTGCATACATATCATACAGTGTCGTTTATTCAAATTCTGTTCAGCCATGCAAGTTAAATTCATCATCATCATTTTAGCCGCAAGACGTTGACTCTTGGACTCAGGCCCCTCCCCCCACCCTAAAGTTGAATTAGGCACGAATATCTTTAAAATTTCTCATTGATATCACTTGAGACATGCTTGCTGGTCTAGTGATCAGTAGACCTGACTGTTATACAGATTTGTTTGGCTAGATGTAATTTATGCATCATCATCATCATCATCAGCCTTTTTTATATTCCCCTGCAAGGACCCAGGCCTCTTCTCTAAGAGAGGGAATGGGCCATAATCCAGTACGCGGGCCCAGTGTAGGTTGGTAGATGTCACATGTCTTCGATTTTTTGGTTCTAAGACATGTCGGTTTCCTCACGATGTTTTCCTTTACCGTTTTGAGAGCAGTGGTGATGAATTAAATTACACAAAGTAATGCGCCTGGCTGGGTTTGAACCCGCGATCTACAACACGTAAGTCGGGGCCATTACCACTCGGCCACCACTGCTCTCAATTTATGTATAGCATGTATGTATTTAGAAATATATAAGTATATATGTCAGTTGTCTAGTACTCATTACACAAACTCTGCTTAGCTTGCGACTAGGTGGCGTCGTGTGAAAAAGTTGTGGAATATTCTATCACAAATAATGTTAAATATCCTGATAACTTCAATTCTAATCATATGCCAAATATAATAACCAAACAAGGCTTAACAGATCAAAAAATAGATAAGCCTTTATGGTAAATAGTTAAAACTAGAACATCTAAAAAAAAAATATTTGAACTGGTTTACAATATATTTGTGTATAGAAACCAGCATCGAGTTTGATAGGAGCCTCCTCTGGGGAATACAAATATTAAACCTCGAAAGAGAAAAAAGTATCCAATACTTTTGAAATTTGTGCAACACAAATATTCATCAAGCTTACAAACACCGATTCTCATTCCATTTTTTTTATTATGCCCATGTTTTCTTCAATTTTAATAATTTTTAAATGTTGATAATTAGTCTTAATTATTCGTACGTCTCTAATGCTTTTCACCTGTCTATGCCCCTCCAGGCTAGCCATCATCATCATCTTCTTTTACTAAATCAGCCACCTTTTCTTAGTCTTCTTTAATGGCTATAACAATCTCATATCTAAAAAGCTTATCAAAATAAATATATAATCAATGCCCCATAACTATATTTTATACTATACATAAATGTCAAAATTCAATTATGCAAAACGTAAAATATTTATAATCAAAATTGTAAATTTTAATTGATCTGTTTGCGGTGTATACAAGGAGTGGATCAAAAAGTTGAAACTATTTGAACGATCCATATCAATGATCTTTATAGAGATGAAATGATCAAGAAGGATCATGTACACTCTTTCAAATCAAAGGTGTTACAAAATCCTGATTTCGGTGAAAATTTCTTAAAATCCATGAAATAGCGATTAGTCAGTGTTGATGAAAAATTCTCTGAACTAGAGAACCATAAAAACGATCCGGAGAATTATCGCTTCGCCAATTGCGACAAAATTAAAGTACCAAGTAATTCGTTGAACCAATTCTGTGCAATCGGCACTTCAGGAGAAATATTGCCGAGTGTTAAAAATCGATGAAAACCTAATAAGTTCTGTGAAGGTTTTAACATTGTGGTACAACCGCACCCATTAGTTATAACGTCAGTTCTTAGGAAGTGCTGTAAATGCTTGTGAAAACAATTTTACAAGCATGCTTTGCGGTTTTTTCAAAGAAAAATTCACCGAGTTATACATTTGTGATTCGTTTCTTGTAACATTTTATTTTTTCCCGAATGCATTTTTTTTTACTTGTTTTTCAATATTTTTTCCAAGAAATGATAAATAAAATTACTAATAAATATATATATTTCTCAAAATCTGATTACAATTTTTAAAAATCTGGATTTTGAAATTAATTTGTATTATAGTATTAATTTGTGGTCAAGTCCATATTGAAATATTACTTTAATAAATTCAAAATTAAAACTCGTAAAGTGTCTAAAATATTAAAACACAATTTCAGGAGACGATATTTATATATTTTTAAGACAATTTAAGAAAGCGTTAAATCTTATAGATTACTCAAGTAGAATTTCACTCTTACCTGATAAATCCAGAAAAATAAACCGAAGTCACTTCAAGTAAAAACTTTCCTGTTTATAATAAATTCCACTTAAACAGTAAACCACACTAAACACTTCACTAAAACTATTAACCGTACAAAGTTTTTAAGTGCACAAGTTTGTCACAAACTTTTACCGGCAACCCTTATTATGTGTCATAAATCTTATCACTTTCAGATATTCCGTGTTTTACGAGCGACGTCACATTTCGTTGCACTCGGCGTACGTCATCCGTCAAAAAGCGTAACAACACGTCTGGCGTGCACGACACCTTGCGGAAAACTGGCTAACGAACACAGCATCGCCAGGGTAAATGTTTGAATGTGTGCGTCGAAGTCCGTGGACTGTGTAGATACAGCCAATGGTGAAGTGTGAGTGATCCTAGACTCGCGTCAGTGATTTGCGTCCCGGTACAATTTTGTTTCTGTGTGCGTGTCCGATCACCTACGAACGCCGCTGTGTGTGTGCACAGTACAACCGGGAGAATCGGACTGTGCGCCCTACCGCGCATGCCCAAAGAGACCTGAAAAATAAAATTGTGTTTCGCGCTATTTAAATACTGATGCGAGCGACAGATTATAAAAGCAGTGTGCTTTTACAAAGGGGTAATTTAACTGAATGGGGGTTTTTCATTAAATGTCTTTATGTTCGAATATTTTATAAGGTGTTTTTGATAATTTTCCGCTTTAGAATCCGGAGTTGCGATATATTTCTCCGCGTAGATTCGCACGTGGATCACAGTCACAGTTTTTGACTGAAACAGTGATAATATAACCTATGTACTTTGTGTATTTTAACAAAGTATATGAAGATTGAAAATACTGTTAAAATATTTATTGTTATTATTGACTAGCTACTTCCAGAGAATTTGCCCGCGTAAATGTAGAATATGTATATAAAGAATTGAGACATACTCGTACATTGTCTCAATTCTCTCGGCATAAAAAGTATCTAATGTACTCATTATACAGCTGTGGTGGCCAAGCGGTAAAGGGCCCCAACTTATGAGTAGTAGGGCGCGTGTTCATACTCAGTGAGGCGCATTACTTTGTGTAGTACGCAAAATACGCCCTTTAGACGTGGCGTTGCGGATACCAGCCCGATATACAATACAATTACTTTGTATAATTTATTTCAACACCTGCTCTCAAATCGGTGTAGAAAAACATCGTGAGGAAACCGGCATGTTCTAGAACCAAAAATTCGAAGACATGTGACATTCACCAATCCGCACTGGTTCCGCGTGGTGAATCACTCCTCAACTCACTCCCTCTACTAGAGAAGAGGCCTGAGTCCCAGCAGTGGGAACAATAAAACGCCGATTATGCTATTATATGCTGTGTACTCATGTTCAAGGACATGACCTACCCTAGTGCCTTTTATCCAAATCCGTTTACCCGTTCTACCATGAAGAAGTAACACATATAAGCACACACGCACACCATCACACGCACACCATCACACGCACACTCATAAACTTTTGCCTTTATAATATTAGTGTGTGATTGGCTCACATTTAAATACTAGACGTTTTAATTATGTTTTGAAGTAAGGTCTCATTAACAACGGATTATCTACTGAGTTTGGTTGACGGCTTCGATTTGACACCGCTTTTTTGTGGTAGAAAAAATCCAATGATAAATCCCGCCCTTGGGCGAACCGGAAACTAGTATCAGACTGTTACTGACTAAACAACTCACCCTGTTCCTTCTTAGCTTTCATATCGTGGTCGGTTTTTCTTTTCAGCACATGCTCTATGGCCCCAGTACCAGCCCCATTTGCTCCTTAAAAACACAGCCAGATTAGGGACGTTAATTGGTCTTATTGGCATTCGCATTCCAAAGTCCAGATTTATCGGCGGTAGCGATCTCCTTTGCCGGACTTAGGTTCAGAAGAGGGCAAGGAAGAATTGCAGTCGGTCGTGCGAAGCAGTAATGCTATCAAAGGAGGAGGCCACACGCGTGAGGCAACGGCCCTTACACTTCAGCTTGAATCCGATCAAAATCTCCGGCAACCGTAGGCGCGGGCTCGCGGACGGCAAGCAACGTTCGGAAACCGTCCGGACTAAGCCAAAGTCGTCGATGGAGCGCAGTGTCCCCGCCAGCCTCAAAGAGTCGTCAGCAAAACGTAAGGACTCTTCAGAAGGGTCGTCAAAGGAAGCTAATTTGTCTTATTGGCATTTGAATTCCAAAGTCCAGATTTATCCTCAATAAAATTTGGTCTAGTATAACTGGGAAAACATTCACATCTCTGCTCACCCCTTTAGGGAATACACCATGATGTTACGCTATTTCCTCCACGCTTTGACCTTTTGTAGTTTCGTGAATTCGTTTGTTTTCCTTGTTTATTTATCTTGTAGTTTGATGGCCCGTAATAACATGATTTATCATGTATCCCACAGAGAATTGTTCACGAGAACGCCTCCCGTTGTTTTAATGAGGAGATAAAAGTGGGTAATCGAGGTAATATAATCTGTGTGTAAAGGAATGAGGTCTTAATTGATTAATTAATTATTTGTGTACGTTGAGTGATGAGCTAAATTTTGGACTTTGGATTTAAATTTGTAATAAGAAACTTGGTACGTTATTCTTTTTCAACAACAATTGTTTAACTGTTTGTATATCAATTTATTGAACTTCCTTTTGTCTTAACTTATACGTCTTTCTAGTTTCTAGTCTCATACTGAGTAAGATACAGAGGAAAGTTTTTTTTTGCTCTTTTTTGCACCATAGCAATCTTAAATGGTTCTCTCTTCAACGGTGCGCACTGTTCCCTCACGCCTCAAATAATGGTCTGCTACTGTAAGGGCCCAACAGGAGCGAAGCCTTCTGGGGCCAAAGCTTGATGTGAAAGCAGAACACAAGGGACCTGGAACTAAGGCAAGAAGCAACTGTGGGGTCGTTTGGTCAGTAGAAATCTGACACTGTCTCCCGCTCCGCCCAAGGGCGAGATTCGTCATTCGATGATTTTTCTCAACATAAAAGAATGGTTATCTCTTAAATGGTGGACCCGGTTGCAATCTAGGGTTCCATTCAAGGTCACCTTGTTTGAAAGAAAAAGAAAGAAAGAAAACATGTTTGGAGCTTGGTTTATGTTTTTGGTGTGAGTTGTGGCTACATGGATGTAAACCACGCGCCAATACGTTCGAAATTCAATCACAGTGATTGGGAAAACGAGCCTCCTAACCAAGGGCATTGTAGGTCATGGTTTATAACTTTTGTCTACAACATTTGTAGGGACACAAGGTCACATTTGTTGGGATGTTGGTTTTTTATGGAGGGTAAAAGTCATCCAATGACGCATCAAGACCCTGGGCGGATCGGGAAACGGTGTCAGACTCTTATTGACCAAACTTCCCACCGTCTTCCTTATTTGCCTTTCCCACTGTGGCCAAGCTTTCCTTTTAGAAAGAGACCCTGGACCAGTTGGATTAGACCCTTTTGGACATTGGTTTTCTAACATCTGGTTAAGGAGACCCTACTGGTTGCCACCCTATTGTCTAAGTTACTAGAGCTAACTACTGGCCACTCTGCAAGAACCATCCTTCCGTCCTTACCGTAAAACTTACCTTACGTTCGATAAAATCGATTCCGTGTGAAACCTATCAAACAAAAAGCTTCCGATATTACCAATACTTTTACAAACGAATAATTAATAAGTTCACCAGCGATTTAATATTGTTCATTTTAATTTTACCACTTTTCAATTAATCGAAGTCTTCAATTATTGTGTGATTTGTACATAATTACACAGTTCTTCAAAAGGTTTCTGAGGAAATTGATAGGAACCTTTACAAGTTAAGTTATTGTATTTGTAAAGTTTTGTACGTTCTTAGAATTTTTGTTGCCTTACTCAGTTAACTTCTAAGTATTCTACGTAACTTTATCTGCTAGGTAGTCGAGTACTTCGATCAATTTTGGGGGAGGAAGCCGATCCAAAACTTAAGAGGTCATTATCATCGACATTTCAACTAAAAGATGTCCACTGTTGCATCCTCGCAACCTTCTCGAGGCCTTCCAACACTACGTTGGTTCTCGTGCGCTACTCTAAAACCTTTCAGATTCATCGACCATTCATTTTACTAGCAACGTGTCCTGTCCACTGCCATTTTAGTTTGTTTTGCTATGTCGACGACCTTGGTTCTCCTGCGGATATCGTAGTTCCTGTTTCCGCCAATACAAGTACGAAATTATTTATTTATTTATTTATTTATTTATAAAAACTTTATGCACATACTAAGTACAAAGGCGGACTTAATGCCATAGGCATTTTCTACCAGTCGACCTTAGGGTGGTGCAGAAACAAACACGGTAGGTGCAACTTAAAGATAATTAAAAAACAATGAAAGAAACAAATAATACAATAATAAATACATACTTAAATACATACATATAAATAAGTAATTTAATCGTGAAAAGAAATATAAATCCAACCAATCAGTGTTGTGGTGATTCTGCCAACTTCTTGCGAATGTACTCACGTGCTAATCACGTGTGTAATCTATAAGGGATTTGATGCTGTTATGTTTCTCATCAAAAAATGTTCAAACAAACATCTAATTACGCATTAAAAAAGAAAGAAGGAAGAAATTTAAGCATTATTTATACTCAATAAGCTTTTGACAGCAATTTCACCAGTGTAAAAGGAAATTTCTAGAAAATTATCTAAAAGGAACATATTCTCGAGCTAAACATGCTATTGTCTGTTTCAGTGGTATTCCTGTGGTTTACCACAGAAATACCACTGAAACCAACTGGGCTTTTAAGCCTCGATTTAAAACTTTGTAGATCTTAGTAGGTTAGGCTTATGTGTATTTTATTCATCATCACTGCTCTCAAAACAGAGAAGATAAATATTGCGAGGACACCGGAATTATCCAGAACGAAGATTCTAAAACATGTGACATCCAATAATCTGTACAGGACCCGGATGATGGATTACGACCGATTCTCACTCAGTAACTGAGTTCCAGCAATGGGAATATTATATAGGCTGTTCTGTTAATATTAACAAGACAAGGTATCGTGCTAAATTTTATACGAAAAATGTTAAAGACTAAAAAAACATACACATAAAATTTCGCTTCTATAAAATTAGTGTGATACTTTAAGGCTCTTGTTTTAAAATTTGGGCAGGAAACAAATTATTTGTCATTAAGTATTAACAAACGGTCTTATATTTATTTAAAACTAGCTGCTTCCCGCGACGATGTCTGCGTGAAGGCTCTACAGCACCAAAAATATCTAAGATGGCAGTGTCGGTATAGCATTATAAGTAAACAGCATTTAAAATAGCATTGTATGAGCCTTACAAAGTTCCCGCTGCCGGGACACAGACCTTTCTAGGAGAGGGAATGGGCCATAATCCACCACGCGGATTCAGTGCGGATTGGTGGATGACACATGTCTTCGAATTTTTGGTTCTAAGTCACAGTTTCCCCGTGATATTTTCCTTCAGCGTTGAGCAGTAGTTATGAAATAAATTACACGAAGTAATGCGCCTGGCTGGGTTTGAACCCGACCTACAACTTGTAAGTCGGAGCCTTTACTACTTCGCCACCACTGTTTCGGAGCCTTTACCACTCCACCACCACACTACGATGGTAGTTATGTTGCCAGGAGCCAAAATGTAAGGAGAGTCAGGAATGGTGACTCGGGAGCAAGTTACATACAGTTGCCCGCGTAAGAGACAACTCGTCTTGAAGTTGACACCCGCTGCACTAAGTGCCTGCCCCTGCGACTTATTGATGGTCATCGCGATGCAAACACTCACGGGGAACTGTACGCGCTTGAACTTGAACGGGAAGTTATGAGGTACAAAAACTGCCTCGTTTAAAATTTTGTAGTTCTAAAAATAAGAGCGTCAAATAAATTGTTTGTTAGTGTTTCCAAACAAGGTTTCACAATTCTAAATGAACCAGAATAATTAAATGAAAACAAAAATATGAATATTTATTACGATTAGATTGGTTTTCACGTGAATTGTTATGTTATGATCGTGTGGTGTTTTAATTCATTCGTTTCATATTTCTGGGAATAGAGAATGAATATAGTGTTGGTTTTCGTTTCAAATACGCAAATATTCTAATAGTTTATCTAGCGGATTGTGTTTACCAAAGCTAGGTGAGAGAAATAAAAATTTTTTAGGTACGGTCAGTGCTTTGATTGCTATGCCGGAGGTTGTGGGTTCAATTCCCATCAAGTACAAATGTTTGTGTTATGTGTCAGGGAGTTAATTTATCTTTAAGAGACGTACATAAATATTTAAGCAAAAATATTTCGGTATAATTATCAATTTTCTGTCTACTCATATCACAAGGTCTGCTTAGTTTGGGATTAGATGGCGTTTTGTGAAAGTTTTGGAATATTATTATTATTCCAAATTATGCCCATCTGATGCTAAAGTTACTTGACCTTTAAACCTTTAACAGCAATATTAGTTTTTGCTTTTTTGACGTGGAAAACTGACAATGTTTTTTCTTATTCTGGAGTATAATATAGTAATTATAGGATCTGACAGATAGACAACGAGTTATATATTACCAAGTGCATCACAAAATAAAATATCACAATTACTCTGTAATTAAAACTGCACTTTGTTCCAAGGCTACACGCGGGGTGAGAAGAGTTATATTTGAAGATTTCTCTATAACATAGCCTGTGATTAGAAATTCATGTTTATTCCTGTAATAAATTAATGAAACATTTTATTCGTTAAGACAAAATTGAAATCCAGGAGATGTAAATTTAAGTTACCGTATTTAAAACAAAACACAACCTTGTCTTAATTTCAGTTTCCAATTTGAAGCAACAAAAACAAACAGCTTCAAATCAAAATAACAAATAAACAATTGACTTAAGAAATCTTTTCTTGATTACTTTAGTGAACAAAATAAGGTCAGTAACATAAAAACTAGGCTAAAGAAAACTTAACTTACGAGTATAATTGTTGTAAAATAATAGAAAGTTATCTCAAAGTACTAGGGCAGCATGAAGACAGAGGACGAATGAAAACTTTACAACTGGGGTAAACGCGACTCCTTGTTACTCGAAAGCAGATAATACATTGGACTGTGGGGAATGCCTTAATTACGAATTGTGTAACATTGTAAAAGCAAATCCCGATACATCATCATCAATGTCAAGGTTATAATATTTTGAACATCTTAAAATAATTTGCTTAGTGTTGTTAGCTTGCAAACTTTGATTTGATACTAGGATTACATATCTCAGGTGAGTCCTAGTATTTTCAACGCTTTTTTGTTCCAGAAAAATAACGTTATTCTCGAAATTGTATACTGCTTGCATTGAAGAACTGGATCAATTTGTCTGCTACGGTCTTCACGTTCGATTATTGTTTAGGTATCTTCAAGGCTAGAGTGAATACGCTCCTAATAAACTAGTGCTCCTCACCATTACGATTACATCACTGCTTACCATCAGGTGGGATAGCAGCCAAGGGCTGGTTTATTCCTGTTTAATAGACAAACAGAACTTAAATACAGGCACCTTTTTGGATACAAAACGGAACATAAGTAATCAGTCATATAATGTTATCAGGTCTAGAATTCAGGTCTTGTTTCTAGAAGAGCAATTTATTAAAAAATAAAAAAAAATCAGAAGTACCATAAAACCCAAATCCAAAGTACCTACTTTATTTTTAAATGGCTAATTGTTTTGGAAATTTGAAAATAAATATATCTTTAACTTCAAATTCTCAGTATCCTGCTTAGATGCGATGCACTTTTATTTATCTATATAAACCCGCGATTTATTACCATGGGGTTTACCAAAAGCAACTAAATACTACATCATACTATTCTACCGCATTTTTCTGCTTTAGTAAAAAGTTAAAAAGTAATAGTATTTTAATCGGAACCCCATCACATATATCTGCAGACGCTTTCAAGAAAGCTCTCCAAACTACTGTGTTGTTTACTTTAAAATCCTTTAACAAAACTTATCCAATTTGTAATACCATAAAAAAAAACCATCGGTGTAGACATAAAAAACCATTTAAGTTTGATCACTTATATATTACAGGTTGATCCAGAGACTGCCAAACCGGAATGGCATTGACGACAAAACCCCTTGAAAGTTTGGAGTGACAGTTGTCGGTTTAAAGGAAAGAGGAAAGCGGTTTACTGTGTGGCACCTGGCAGTACGGATTAAAAAAACTGGGCAAGTGTGAGACGGACTTGCATGTTGAAGGCTCTGTACAAGATAATTAATGCAAATAGTTCAGTTCTCGAAATGAGTCTCGTAAGATTATTGCGAATCGAAAAGTACGACAATTAGTACATATTTTTAGTTTGATAACTTATATTCTACCTGTGAAATCTTGCTTCAAGTCAAATTTCAGACTTCTAAATCAACAGACAGTAGACGTTTTTTGCGACATAAACATCCTTATTTTTTTTTTCGTTAAGGTTGATTTTCCAATTTAAGTTTAGCATGCTGTCGAATTATTAGAAATGTTAAGGATTGTTTTAAAATATTTTTAAACTTATAACATTGGATATAAATACCTTATGATATATGGAAAAAATAAAAATCATCCTTACTTGCGTTCTGACAAATTGAAACACACTTTATTAAACTGTAATTAAGCGCAAAAATTCAGCTGTCTGCAAAAGAGACCATAATTATTTATCAAACATAGTAAGGAATGTTTTGTATGACATCTGACATCTATAATTTTAAAATTACGTAAAGAAAATCTTGAATTTCTCTTATATGACATCATTGAAAATTCGTTTTGCTTAACTCCAATATTATTATTCATCATCATCGTTTCATTTGAAAGTCGTCCACTATTTGGTTTCTACAAGTGTTACCACAATTACTCGTCCAGTGCGTATTGTATCCATCGGATTTCTGCATCCCTCATCACGTCATCGATCCATCTTGTGTCCTACATTACTTTACCGAGTTGCATTCTTCACACGTACCTAACTGGTCAATCAAAAATTGTCGCTCCCGCCACGTCCCCAAAATTAAACCCCAACAAACAACGCCAATCTGAATCTAAGCTAACGAGTGGTCTGCTTCAATCTTCGACAGCTATTGTCCAACACAAGTGCTTCGTTTACATTATAAAATAACACGCTTCCAAGTGTTCTCCATTCAACTCTGTTGATTGTACTTCAAAACAATCGTTGTTTACTAACTATGAGAACTGTTGATCAATCTTTTTTAACAAGTTTTAAAAAACTCATCGTTTAGGGTGAGCAGATTCCTTTATTTGGTTGTAAAGTAAGGAAGTTAATTTATAATCTTTAACAACTAGTAGCCATTTGGTTATTATTGTATCTATGGTAATAGTTTTAATCTGTATGTTTTAGTTATCAAAACAAAGATTGATTAATTTCGTTGTCAACTGAATTCATTGTATTTAATTAGATGTAATGACTGAAATTAGATTACAGACCATTGGAATAAGTTCTTTGTTGTCAATGTTATCGGATGTTGCAATAATACGTTATTCTGAGCAGGTTTTTACACGATGTTATTTTCAAATTTTAACAGATTATCATTTTTTTTTTGTTGCTGGTCTAGACGTTACCTATGCCTGTTTTTCCTTTTTCTGACAAATCCTTTTCAGATTTGATTCACAAACATGTAAAATGTATTTTACACTTTTACACTAATATAATATCTTTATTCCTCTTACAAACAAAGAACCAAAAAAACAAACTTTACCTCTTGGTAAAGTTTTTTTTTGGTTCTTTGTTTGTAGGAGTTAATCTCTGGAACTACTGGGGCCCTAGACAAGTGGCAATCGCTCCGTGTCAAATCCATTTCTAAGTTCGATTTCGCCTTAACGATGTCGACCACAAAATGGTAGACAAAGTGACATCGACTAACATATCGATAAGTCGAAGTGTTGATTCGATAAAATAACAACTTCTTGGCTATGTTTATCGAATTAAAACGTCCAATTTGACGTATAAACAACTAATAACAATTAGCGAATCGAAAACGTTTGACCACGTGACTTTTCTAAGGCATTATGTCAGTTCCATACATTTTGGAGTTTCGAATTTCGTTATCGTTAGTGAGAATGTGACTTTGTCTAAGCCCCCTGGTCCGATTGGAAAAGAAAAAAAAGCAACAATAGAAAGCTGCTTTACTCCCGAGTTGTCACTCAGGAGTAAAGCAGTTTGTTTACCATTTATAACTTTTCTGATTAATGGTTTACTTCTTAAGTCATCTTTGCTTTTCTTTGTTATCATAATTATTATCTGTCAAAACAGGTTCTATATATGCTTTATAATAATATACGTAACTACGAGTACAGCTAACAAATTACTGAATCTGTAATCCGCCATCGTTTTGGCATCCATTGTACCTTCACTGTGTGCATCAGCCTTTGTGGTCTCTATTAGACATGACAATGTGCCGATCACAGATTACGCCATCGGCCAAATACAAGACAAACGTCTTGTGTGTATTTCGGTATGTTTCAGATGCAGTGTCTAAATACACGAACGCATCGGTTTCTGATTCTCTAATAATAGCAATAACCCCATCGCAGTACCTATCGCTGCGTTGACGTCGTGATAAGGTTTGCACGCTCCGACAAACCTAGCCGGCCTTGGGTGAGGGGCCAAACTAAGAGAGATACAATCAGAAAGGCAGTTTTGTATTGAACTATTGGGCATTAGCGATCCAATGGACCCGATCTTCTCGCATTGTTTTTGTTCTTCATCTCCGGCTTGTCTTATTGGCTGGCCGCAGTAAACGCTGACAACAGAACTCATACATCTCTCTTGTCTTTATTGGTTCGCTTGAGTGGAGATTCGCAAGAGCAAACGTGCTCGGGAGAAGGATGTATAATCCAGTAAGGTGCTTGTAAGGATCTTGACCGTACTTCCGGGATTGTTCTAACAGCTGTGATATACCTCTTTTTTCCTCTTCAAGCACCTCAGGATATGTAACCCTCTTGCTACTACGTCACTTCCTGCTAGCGGCCGTTTTTGGGGGTCAATTTATTGAGAATTCAAGTCACCCCCTGCTTTTTTATTGATGGATTTTAATAACATTGTCCAAGCAAGGGCTTTTTTTTTTTTTTTTTTTTAGGTAGGTAAAAATCATCCAATGACGAGTCCCGCCCTTGGGCGGAGCGGGGAACAAGTGTCAGACTCTTACTGACTAAACAACCTACCCCATTCCAACGTTGCCATATACACCAGGGCCAGAGCCTTCCTTTCAGACGCGAACCCATGGCCCCAGTTGGCTTCGACCCTTTTGCAGGGTCCCTACGGTTTGCTGACAACTCCTTGAGGCGCGCGGGAACAGTGCGCGCCGTCGACGACTGGGCTTGGTCCGGAGGGTTACCAGACGATTGGACGGCGAGCTACCCATTGCTCGCCATCCACAAGCCCGCGCCTACGGTGGCCGGAAATCGGGATCGGAATCTCGGCGGCGTCTCGGGCGTGAGCGCCGTTGCCTTAAGCGGTCGGCTTCCTCCTTTGCTAGCATTACTGCTTCGCAAAAGGAGGCGACCGCCTGCCACTCCTCTTCGCTCCGGACCATGGCCTCGACCAAGGCCCGGCGCGAGAGATCACCGCCGCCGATCGCCCCCACGAGGACACGGCGATGCTCTGCCCAAGCGGGGCAAACCTCGACCGTGTGCTCCACCGTATCCTCCGGGCGGTCCACACAGTGGCGACACCCGGGCGTCTCTTCCGCACGAATTCGATGCAGGTACCTCCCGAACTTACCATGTCCGGTGAGGACCTGCGTCATGCGGAAAGTAAGAACGCCGTGAGTTCTTTCCAACCACGCCTCAAGGAGGGGCATTACCACCATAATTAGTCCAAGCAAGGGCTATAGCCTTGCCATAGTCCTAGTAACCAGTTCACTTAAGATTCCAAAAATCATTAAAAAAAATAATGAAAAAAAAATAATAAGAAACTAAGATTAGTTTCTTATAATAATTCACATTATTTTTTCATCAACTGGGGTTGTCTTTGGATGCATTAGCATGGGGCGTACAGGGACAGTTACTGGTTAGGAGCACGTTCCATCAAAAGCGTCTAAAAGGGCCTCTGCGAGCTGATTTCGACTCTTTATACACCTTCCAAGGGTCCAAGACCTCAGGATCTTGAGATAAATAATAATAATAATAAAAAACAAGATATTACAATAAAAATAGATTCTTTAATTGCACGAAATTTATTTCAGATTTTTTATTCTGGAGCAAATTATAAAATAGTTTACTATACCATGTCAAGTATTCAAACCAACACGGTAATTGACGTATCACTAAAAAGGGTGCATTAACTTGCCATATAAATGAAGGATAATGTCGGTGTAAATATAACGTATTAAACACCCACATAATTTAAAAAAGAAAGCCATAAAAAGTTGTCATGGACGTATAATTTTTACTGCCACCAAAGAACATTAATGACCCGTATCTGATTTAAAATGGCACCCAACGCCTCCTAAGTGTACATTACTCCATGTAATATTCATGAATGATATGACCCACATTACGGACGCACTATGGAATTATTTCTATTACACTCATTACAAAATGTCTGTGTTTGGAATAACATTAAAAATTTATGAAATACGCCGATTATTATTATCATTAAGAATTGGAGCAAGGATATAAATACAAAAATCTAAAAATATATAATTATATTATAATTTAATTACAGCAAATATGAATTTTCTAGAAATTTAAAAGCTGTAGCTTTTAAATTAAACCATAAGCATCTCTAAAAAACAGAAAAAAATAGATAAAGCATAAACCAAATTTTTCATATAACTTAGTTCAGTATCATCGATATGTATCAAAATATAGTTTGCGATAGAAAATTAAAACTCAACTCATAAAACAAAATGAATATATTCTAGAAACGTGATGTGGTTATCTTTTGAATTTGAAGATAAGACAATACGAACTAGCAGTGAAAATGGTAAACCAGAACAATATGGTTTTAAAAACCATTTTAATATTGTACGAAACTATACTAACATGTAAAATTTCGTCTTTAAGACAATATGTCTTAGCAATTCAGGTGCTTCCACTTATCGTAACTCCACATTCTAGCAATAAACCGCCATCATAATCAACTTTTACATCTACTCTACAATTCATGTTTCCATCATTAAATAATTCAGCTTTTGCTTCAGCCGAAACTTTTTTATCGTTAAACTTGCAATCCTCAATTTTGAATGCATTTAACGATACCTGTCAACTTTGAAATGGCTCGTAAAATGTTTACCTGTGCATTACATTCCTCGGGGAATAGTGTGAGTCAACTTGAAAAATATTGTGTATCAAACGAATATCATGAAAATGGTCTGCAATTTACTAAATGAGATTGTTTTGCAAGTTGATGAAGACTTTTTTGTGAATTGTGTTGCAAGAGGCATTTTGTACTATATTTTTACTTTACATGCAAGTGTTGTCTTGTGCTGTTAACATAAGTGGTAAATTACTGGTACTGTACTGGTAAATATAAGTGGCGAAAATATAATATTATAACACTATTGTACAGGTTGAACTAAAAATGAACAAACTATAAATTTGTCAAGCCGGTAAGCTGCCACTGGTATAATTATTGTCAAATATTAGCTATATTTTTGTGGGCTTAAAATTTGTAAACTATACTCAGATATATAGATAGGTATATCTATTACTAATAAGCAACCTTTTGTAGTTGCTACCGATTATACAAATAGCCACCTATTGCTTAAATAGTGTATAAAATCTCCTACCCATCCTATAGTAAATTATTGTTATTTAAAACAAAGAGGGTCCTTACACACTTTGTACAGCCAATCCCTAAATGGATTTCAATGACTAAGGACACCGAGTTCCCCTTCATTTTAATCCACTCCACCAAACGTCAGCTAAATAAATCACTCGAAACACTCCAAGTAACGCCTTTAATTTGATTAAATAATTTGAAATCCAGTCAATTTCTAAGGAAATGAAGTTAAAAGGCGATTGTTGGCTTGTTTATACCTGCGTTATGATGACATAACGCAGGTATAAACAAGCCAACAATCGTAGACGGACAATACCTGCCAGCGAATCACGGAATTGTGCTATTTGTAAATAATCAACACATTTCTATTCGGAGGGAGGCCCAACCCTAGGAGGTCGAAATACGAGTGAATACGGCAGTCAGAGCTCGAAGAATTGTTGTTTGGTAAGAATTTTTGGGATTCCGTTAAGCATTTTTGGGTATCTATTAATCAACTGATGGATTTTTGGGGAGATAGTAGTGCTTGCTGCATTTTCCGGGTAAGTTTATGAGATTCAAAATTCTGAGTTTGGTTAATGTCTTGATTTTATGTGATTTATTGTTTGTTTTGATATTTAATTGGTGTTCTAATTAAGTTTCTTATTAGGTATTGTTTTTGTGACTTCGGTTTTTTTTTGCTTTTGAGCTTAGCCTTTCAAGCGGCAATACACTTGTATTTTTTTTTGTATTATAATTATGAAAAAATCTTTAATTTGATGATTATCCACCTAAAAAATGTTGTACATTAAAATGATCAGTCAAAATTTTTCACTTTTAATAATTAACTAGCTGTTGCCCGCGACGTTGTCTGCGTGAAGGCTCTACAGTACCAAACATACCTAAGGTGGCTTTGTCGCTATAGCATTATAAGTAAACAACTTTTAAAATAGCAATGCATCAGCCTTATAAAGTTCCCGCTGCCGGGACACAGACGTCCTTTCTAGGAGAGGGAATGGGCCATGATCCACCACGCGGGCCCAGTGCGGATTGGTGGATGACACATGTCTTCGAATTTTTGGTTCTAAGACATTCACAGTCACAGTTTCCTCATGATGTTTTCCTTCACCGTTTTAAGAGCAGTGGTTATGAAATAAATTACACAAAGTAATTCGCCTGGCTGGGTTTGAAACCCCGACCTACAATTTGTAAGTCGTATCCTGTTTCACTCCGCCACCACCGAGTCGGAGCCTTTACCATTGCGCCACCATACTACGATGGTAGTTATGCTGCCAGGAGCCAAAATATAAAGAGAGTCAGGACTGATGACGCGGGAGCAAGCGACGTACAGTTGCCCGCGTAAGAGACAACTCGCCCTGAAGTTGACACCCGCTGCACTCAGTGTCTGCCCCTGCGACTTATTGATGGTCATCGCGAAGCAAACACTCACGGGGAACTGTACGTGCTTGGACTGGAACGGGAAATTATGAGGTACAAATACTGCCTCGCCGACGCCACAACCCGTAAGAATTTTTGACAGGTCTCTTTACTTTTCTTAGGATATAGGTTCCAAAGATGCATAATCGGGACTCCGACTTTCAGCTTGATGGTATGCGCGGGATAATGTGTGGCGTAATCTTGCTAGACGACAGTGTTTATCGAGGTATAGACCACTACCTTCCCCTCAATTTCCAAGAGAATGCATTCGTTAATTGCTGCAACCTGATCATTTTTGGACGTCAAAATGGCCCGCTCACACACTCAAGAATTCTGCAGGTTTGATAAACCTCTTGTCCACCTTTGTCGTAGTGGGCTTTGACTTGAACCCAAGTCGTCGACGGCGCGCAGCGCGCTGTTCCCTGCACCTCAAGCAGTTGTCAGCAACTGTAGAAGCCCAGCAAGGTCGAAGCCTTCTGGGGCCAAGGGTAGATGTTAAAGCGGAACACCAGGGCCCTAGACTAAGGCAAGTAGGAACGGTGGGTTGTTTAGTCAATAGAATTCTAACACTGTCTCCCACTCCACCCAAAGGCGGGATTCGTCATTCATTTATTTTCCCCTTCATGAAAAAGATAAAGTGCCTTCGCTAAGAGTTAGAAGGTCATCAGAGAATTCTTGAGCACGTACATTGCTGCCGAGCCGAGCTCACAAACTCGTGACTACAATGAAGATTGTTTCAACGTAGCATTCACCTCGTAAGACTTTGATCCCCGAGTCAAGACGGGAAGCGTTTGCCCGAAACCGCCACTGAACAAACTGTGACACCACCCATCAAAATGTTCGTTCCCGCGGATGTCCTACAGGGTTCTGTCCTCGGACTCAACTGCGTTCCTGTTGGCCACCGTACGCTCATTCCATACGATCAGAGAGCAATCTTAAGCACGTGTCCCTTATCGCTGTAACGTGACACACCACAAACAGGCGTTTTGGCGCTCTCTAAATCGATGGGAATTTGAACATGGCATGTGCTGCCTTGCCACCCGGAAGCAGTATGGCAGCGATTCCCGACGACATTGCTGTTCAATAGCAATATTGCCTTGCCTTGAAGACAAGTATGCCATGTTTTTTCTGTTCCAACAGGAGCAACCCAAGAAAAACATATTACCCTGGTTTTGCACAACGCTTTCAGGGACGGTGTCATAAATTTGTTTTTGCTCTGAAGACAACAGAGCGACATGGTCATTTCGTATGGTGGTCATTTCGCCCGAATCGTAATTTGTCTCAGCCATAGTCTTGATGCGGTGATGATTGGGGAACTGGTAATTCATATTCGATCAGTGGATTGCCGCCGATAGAAATGTCCACATCTTGAAGTGAACTGAGACAGGTGTTCAGCACACGTTCATCAGTTACATCGACTTCGTCTCCAGTAGCACGCCTCAAAGCTCGCAGAAAATCTTCAGACAGATGATGGCGATATTTCAATGAACATAACTTTTTTGTACTACTTAGCACCGCATTTTTTTTAATAGTCTTCCTCAACTCCGCTTAAGATTTTCAGGGTTGTTTGGAACTTCAATTTTTCAAAACGAACTATACAATACAACTTTAAGGAAGCTGATTTGATTGATTTTTATCTCTCATAGATGGCGCTGTTTTAAAACTGTCTTTTTACTACTAATAATAATCATTGAACTATGTTCCTCTGTCCAAGTTACTTAAATGACGTAGTTTTTATAGTGTAAGGCCAGATAATAGCATAGCTTACTGAAAAACATCATTTAAATATGCGTTGTTAGATTAAACACTGTCACAGAATGCATAAGAAAAAAAAGTATTCACAACTTTCCCGGCCCGTCCTTTATTCATGCAAAATTTGAAGATAGGTAATCCATGCAGTATGTTTATATATATATCCAAGAAAATTTTTGAGTTTAGCTCAAACATACATACAGACAGACAGACAAAAATTCTAATAAAATTTTTTGGCTTCGATATCGATTGTAGATCACTTCCTAAGTAATCTTTTTAAAAAAAAATTAGTAAACAGTTTTCACTTTCTTACGATTTTATTATATTTTATATGAATAGATTATTCGTAAAACACTTTAAGTCCCAAGAGGACACAAATTTCCGCACAACTGTTGTATTTTAATTGTGTCTGTAATTACGGTAGTTGAAAGGTAAAAAATATATTATGTTTTCGTTTGTACTAATTTGGGTCAGTAGATGGCGTTGTACGTATATAAATAACATTGAAACGTTATTTGAGATTAGGTTGCGTTGCAAAATAAATCCGTTAGACCGTTGGAATAAGAATAACATATTTCATATAAACATGGAGAACGCCATTTAGATATGAACTGTTTTTTAAAATTATATATTAAATATTAACCCACATTTTTTAGTAAAACGAACCAACCACTACCTAAGATATTTCCCTAAAAATAAATAAGTAACATTACCATCTATGAATTTTAAGAATAACTAACTGCTAACTTTGCCAACATGCTCAAATTTAAATTAATAGTTTCCAAAAAGTGTTAACATGTAACTTGATTTGATTTTGGTGTAATCTCATAGATGGCGCTGTTTTAAAATTGTCTTTATACTACTAATTTTCATTAAACTATGTTTCTTTGCCCAAATTACGTAGTTTTGAAAAACTAATAATGGGAATCTTTATTATTTACTTAAATAAGTTTACGTGCCAAGTTTCAAGTTAATTAACCCAAGGAATAAGATTCTCCCATACAAATTTTAACATCCCCTAAATCTTGCACTGGGGGTACTACTGAAAAAATAAATATGCTATCCTTGATAACCACTTTAAGGTAATGTTTGTGCTAAGTTTTGAGTCAATCGGCCCACGGAAAAAAAAGTTACACCCTTGCATCCATTGCACTATTTAAATTCAATATTGCTTACCTCCCATAACTGAAGGCGTGATAATATGTAGCCTAAAGCCTTCCTTGGTTTACAAAGAACATTTTTGCTGAATTTCAATTCAATTTATCCAGTAGTTTTGGCGCCAACCCGTACCATAGGCACAGACAAACAGACAAAAATTCTAAAAAGTCACTTTTTGTCATCAGTTACGTTTTTCTAACAAAAGCCACTTAATTTTTCCAGAAAATTCTCAATGTACAGTTTTTCTTTCGTTACTGTTTTATTATATGTATAGATAGATTATTTTATTTTGACGACAAAAGTACCTATTTTATTTCCATTTTCAATTAACCTCACATATTGGATACTAAATAACAGAATACTTTAATTATAGGTCGAAAAGTTTTCTGGGGTAATCTACACATTTCTATTCAATGTACCGATTGTCCTCGAAGGATTTGGGCTAAAGGGACAAATTAGCTACATTGTGGGCAGGGTATGTTTATAACTGTTGACACCGCGGTTTCCAAAAACAAGACAAAAGATTTCCGAATATCCTTATATTGACTTGGCATCTATTCGGCCAGTGGCTTCGCCCGCGTAAAAGTATGTCTCCAAATAAACTCTTTTGGACACCAAATTCATCCCTTTAGGGGTTTCATTTTAGGAAATATCCTCTCTTCGTGCTCACCTAAGTCATAAAAGGAAACTTTCAGCAAAATACGCTTCTAGTTGTGGTACTTTCGGCTATGAGTTGAAAAGTCACTAAGTCACTTTCCTTTTTAAATAGCATAAACACAGCATAATCAGCCTTATGTTCTTAATGCTGGGACTTACCTCGAGAAAAAGAGAAAAGAGGAGACATATTTCACCACGTAGGCCGAATGCAGGATAATAATGTTTCACAGATACAGTTGTAATTTTTAAAGATGTCAAAAATTGTAGATTAATCATTATGTTACATACCCTGGTCATTCATACGCAACGCTGTTAGTAGTAGAAATGTATATATCAGAACTTACCCGAATGACTTCTTTTGCTAAGAGCGCTTCAACAAAATAACTCTTCAACTATTCACTTTTATACTATATCGAAAATGTTAGGAATTTACGATCGTATTCACGATTTTTGAAACGTATTGCGAAGGAATCTGTTTTTAATAAATTCATGAATTTCTTAAGCAGATAATTTTATTTGCGACCGGTTTATATTAGACTAGCTTTTGCCCGCAGCTTCGCCCGCGTACATAAAATATAGCCTATGTCACTCAGGAGTAAAGCAGCTTTCTATTGTTGCTTAAATTTTTCAAATCGGACCAGTAGTTCCAGAGATTACCCCCTACAAACAAAAAAACAAAAAAACAAACTTTACCTCTTTATTATATTAGTGTAGATGTAGATTAGTGTAGATTAACTTGTTATCGGAGAATTTTGAATGAATCTGTTTTAATCAAAAGTAATTATTGGAAGATTTTGTTTTGTTACACTGCCTTAATTTGTTGTTATGAATAATATAAAATATATTCTTTGAATTTTATGTTCTGAAACTGTGAATTAGATTTTCAGTTTTAATAAAAATTTTACTTGCTAATTGGTTATATTTTTACTTACTAGTTGCAGAATATTCGTACTCTGTTTATTTCGTTATATATCTGGTATGCATTTATAACAGCATGATTTTGTGTTTGTGCTGTGTTTACGGCAGGTTGTGCTGGGACGGGTACTGCAAGTGCAGAAAACCCCAAACAATGTTAATCGAAAGTCATCTGTTTGAGTCGTTTGGGGTTCAAACACTAGAGCCGTGGGGTCCAAGCGCTAATCGAGTTAACTTTTCGCTTGACCAGAGGACTGGGCGTTATTTCTGTCAGCGAATTAGCATTGCCATCCAGGGTGGCAACGCTGTCAGCCTCCTAGGTACTTTTCCCATTGATATCGATGTGGATGAATTTTTTTAACGCCCAATAAATTATTTGTAAATACAACTCAACAACAACTTTTAAAATAAAATTCCTTGCTAAAAAAATCAAAAGTCCTTTACCATATCCAAAAATTTCTTAACTTATACAAATCCCTAGCGTGTATCAATATCAAAGGCAAGCAGGTAGCGTGATAACGGCCTGTTATGTGTACAATTATAATAATAACCCAACCAATGGCACGCCTAATTAAATACAATTCTAGTTTTGACCACGTTGCCAGTGTGTGACGCCATAGTCGTGTGTTTAGGAGATTCTGGAACTGATTGTATGGAAACAATTGCGTTTTTATGGAAATATTTGGGTTATTATTTGGGTCTAGTAATTGATAAGGGAGCATAATGAGTCTTGATAATAATATTGTGGTGTTCATAAGTATTGAGAGAATGATTTTCTTTGTAGAGTTGGATGATAGGTTTTTCTTATTATTTTTATTGCCTGTGTTTGTTTATAACCGACTTTGAAAAGAAAGAAGGTTTTGTGTTCGGCTGTATGATTTTTTTCTTAAACAAATTTTTTTCGATAGTTGTAAACAAAATCAATTCATAAAAAAATCTTGTAAATTTGTATACGCTTTATTTACAATTAGGCTCAGATACATTGTAAATTATCAAATGATAATGAGAATTGATTATGAATAAAATTTTTATTATCAATTTACAAAGTAGAACAAATTAGAATCAAATAATAATGTAACCTTAAAAATACATATATAAACATAAATAAAAAAATAAAAAAACTTTTATGAACTTAACTAAAATTACCTGATGTTTGAAATGATTTATTTATTGCATATCAAATTGCGAGTCAGTTTATAATCTCGCGGCCGGCGACAGTACACACTACCAATATTTTTGCAGCAAATGACTTCTGATGCTTTTACACTACTATATTGCAGTATAGATTTACAGGGCGATGCGACGGCGCCTGATGGAGTACGCCACTAATTGACACATTCAACAGCAAAGGATTTACCAACGGATTGCCAATTTGACGGCACTGAACCGAACCTTACGTCACTCACCTAATTTGCAGCGACAGCTAAACTGTGGTTCTAAAACTGAAATGCTACACTGACCTTTTGAGTATCGATCTATTCAACGTACAACAGCCATTTGCCATTATCATCTTCTTAATTTAAACTGAAGCTGGTTGGGACTACCCTCAAATGAATTTGGACAATCTAGGAGGTCCAGACGCTTTCTGCTAGAAACTCTTTCTTGTGGGGATCGTGTGGTCCATGGCCCTTTATAAAATGCTTCACCGTTGGTGACTGTTGCTGCGAAAATGAGTCACCAAACTGAACGTGACTGAAGGGTCATGGACATCTGGACGGTACAGAGACGCATGGTCATGGCAAAGCTTCCTTGCAAGCTTGCTTCCATGGGAGCAGAACATGTAGTTAATAGTCCTCGAGTATGTAAAGTTTGTACATGGAGATGCAACGCTTAGTCCAGTGTCGTAAATTAAGTGGCTTGGCAGACAGAGTTCTGACAAAATCTTATAGGAATTTGGCGATAGTGACTGTTCCAAGCTTGTGCTCGACACGCCATAATTATGGCTACACCTGATAAAAAGCGATGATGATGTGGTTGATGATGGAGGGTTCAATTACGTAGAAGCCCCAATCTATCTTAAAGACGTCCTAACTGTAGCTATCAGGAAACATAAGCTCCAGCAAGGACATTCTTTAGTTGTATGGACACAAACGTGTTTCAATAAAAAGTGGCAATTAGTTTAGACTGAAAAATGTCCTACATTTTACTCACGAAACAAACCACATTATCCTAAACAAATTAATGATTAAAACACCCATCAAAATTTTAAAACAGTCCTTTGCTCTCATTAGCCAATAAAACACCCAATTACATTCGCCGAATGTTAAATGTTAAATTTTATCATGCTTAATCCCATCGAGACGTATACTGAAATCCACATTTTCCCATTCATAAATAAGTTTGGTAACAAAATTAATCACCCCTCCACTCGAATACTACATAGAAAAGTACAGAAGGTTATCTTTCCACGAGTGAAAACAGGCTCACGCACACATAGATGCGTAATCAGAGCGACCTTAACTCTTAAATATACCTCACTCGCACTAGCAGTCGTTGTGTGTGAAGCATGTCTATGTGTGCGTGAGATTGCGCTTGTAGTTTAGAGTACGCCTTTTGAATAGTTCTGTTTTGTGACCGAAGTCTAAACTAATTATGTGGAATTCACCTTCACGCGTCGATAAACTTAACGGAGCGGGTGTATGTTTTGGGCTTTCAGTGCCTTAAAACTATAATGATATTAGAGTTTTTGTTTATAAGGGTAAGGTTTGAGAATAATATATCTAACGACAGAGTCAAAGGTTTCAAAATAACTTTTTGACTATTCTTTTTGGACTGAGGTCTTCCCCAAATTTTTACAGGTATTCTTTTCTTGAGTCAGCTCAGTCAGCTTTAGTGGGGAAGCGGAAATCCTCACGCTTCAGCCGCCGCTATCACTAAAACATATTTTTTTATGTTTTAGTGATAGCGGTCTATAGAGAAGCCTAGCACATTTAATTGAGATTCTGAATGACTATAATTCGTTTTTTAATTCTAGACTACGATTTGACAACTCAGAATGTCACACTCTAGAAATATGTTCATAACTTTCTGGAGTTTGACATTTTAAGTTGTCAAATCGTAATCTAGAATTAAAAAACAAACTATACAGTTTACTTTAAAAACTTTTAAGAATTAAAAAATAAAACACATATTACTTGGAACAAGTTTTGTGAAATATTCGTGTAAATCACGCAATTACCGAGTGCCAAGCGTTTTTAAGTTTTATCTCTCTTATTTTGCGTTACCTTTTCATCAAGCATCATGTTGGGTTGCGTAAGATGAAGCAACAATATTAAAACCATGCAAGACATTGATGATAGGTGAGTGGGGAAGGCCCCTTTTACCATACATTTTGAATATAGCATCGACGCACACCTAGCGTTTGAGTGGACGCGTCCAAGCCATAAGAAAAAGACTGGAGGAAACGTGTCCCCAACTTGAAGCTACTAACAGCTCAATGTGCGGGGGCTCTTAAGGATCAATCCTTTCCTAAGAGATTAAATACTAGGGAACTAAACACTACAATGGGAACATAATAAGCCTGATTATGCTAACTGAAGTACAGCTTAGAATATACTTAATACACCGCAACTTGTGTCGTAATGCGTACAAACTAATGGAAATCAATAAAACATTAGAATTGATGGCAATATTCGCGGCTGATCATGAGTTTGGTCTAACCGCAGCTTTATAATTATGTGCTTGAATTAAATGGCAATAAGTTAGCTGGCAATAAAATGTATTAGTTTGATTAAAGTTTGAATATCATTTGAAATTGTTGACCGAAATAATGTTGGAGTAATTATTGTGAATTAGATTGTATATATTAGTACTTTATTCATGGCGCTCTTTGCATGACTATTATAAGGCTTTAAGGATTTAAATACTTGATTTATATTTGAAAATATTCTGCTTTTTTTTCTTTGTAGTAATTTTGACTCAAGAGAGGGTATGTGCAAACTGTTACCTCGACTCCAGAAATAAGGCAAGGAAGGTACGGGGTAGGTTTTTTAGTCAGTAAGAGTCTGACACTGGTCTCCCGCTCCGCCCAAGAGCGGGTTTCGTCATTAGATGATTTTCACCTACCATAAAAAAAAAAAAAAATATAACTATAGCTCTTCCTGCGCTGACTTTTAACTTCCTCTGATATCAAGAAACTGTGTAAAGATGGCATTCACTAGGTCTCTTCAGATTTTTAATTTGACGGTAATTTGATTTTTCCCACTGCTCTTAAAACGGTAAAGGTAAACTCCGTGAGGAAACCAACTTGTTCTAGAATCAAAAACTGGTGAAAAAACGGCCTATATTCTCTCATAGAGAACAGGATTGAGTCCCAACATTAGGATCATTATAAGGCTGATGCTATGCTACCATTATCAGCTCTTTTAAATGTTCCCACTGCTGGGACACAGGCCTCCTCTCTAGGAGAGGGAATGGGCAGTAATCCATCCCGCGGGCCCAGTGCGGGTTGGTATGTGCCGCGTATTCGAATTTTTGGTTCTAGGACATGCCGGTTTCCTCACGATGTTTTCCTTCCAGTGGTGATGAAATAAATTACACAAAGTAATGTGCCTGGCTGGGTTCGAACCCGCTACCGCAATACCGCGCTCGTAAGTCAGGGCCGTTACCACGCGACCACCACTGCTGCTATGCTATTCTATGTTTCTTTTGTTGATTTATCCTAGCATGCTAGTTGATCCTAGTGCATGCTCCGTGGAAGTATCTCGTCTGAACTCGGCTTTATATAAATTTAAATAGAATACACATTTAGTTGTTTGAATTATTTATTGCGAAGAGGTTATAAATTGTGGTTTTGGCTAAACACAGATTGTTAGGATATTGTGGGGCGAATATTGTTACTATCCATTTGAGAATAAATATAACATTTAAATTGCTAGCGTATGTTTCCATATAAATGTTTGCTTTTATTAATTGTTTCAGAGCTATTTTATTGTTTATACATTTTTTTCTTAATATTCTTTAATATAAACAAAACATACAATTATTATAAATTAAAAACTATAGATACTTTTATGTAAATCTATGTACAAATAATACAAAAACATAAAATACACTTAGGCGTCAAAGTACTCCTCCACATTGCTGTCATCCAGAAATGTGCCCAGAAGGTTGGCAGCATTGCCACGTTGAATGGCAATGCTAATTCTTTGAGCAAAGAAAGAGCCAGCCCTCTGATCGCGCAGTGTCTATTAGATACCTAGCCCTTCCGGTTCGGTCACGCTCAGCGTACACTTTATGTTTGTTATTTTTTAACGTTTGTTGTGTTTTTTGTAACTATTGTGCTGTGTCTGTACTGAAAAAATTCATTTCTATTCTATTCTACAGCGTAAAATATCCTTGAAATCAGACTATTTATTTGTGGCCTTATATTTGATTGGAGATTATCCAATAACTTTTCCAACTCTAGGGTGGAAAACAGAGGCGTTTCAAATTTAGGCAGGATAGTTACAGGAAAGCTGGAAGGCGAGCTTACTGTCCGTACGTCGGGCTCATTACTACTCGGCCACTTATGCTAAATTTCTTAATCTATCCTAATCCTAACTAATATTATAAATGCGAAAGTAACTCTGTCTGTCTGTCTGTCTGTCTGTCTGTCTGTCTGTCTGCTACTCTTTCACGCCAAAACTACTGAACGGATTTGAATGAAATTTGGTATACAGATATTCTAGACCCCGAGATAAAACATAGGCTACTTTTTATCGCGAAAAAGTGGTTGTAAGGGGTTAAAAGGGGGGGGGGAAGTTGTATGGGATTTCATAATTTTTAAAGATAAAACCATGAAACTTTATATTTAAGCACTTGATAAAAAATAATAAAACATTTGTTCTAGCGTTTTTGAAATTTCGACCTGTGAGGGGATGAAATAGGGGTTGAAAGTTTGTATGAAGTTCGTCATTCTTAGGCATTTAGGCACTAAATAATAAACAAAAAATCGTTTGTTCTAGCATTTTAAAATTTACACCAGCGTGGGGGTGAAATAGGGGTTGCATGTGGGTGTTCGTCATTTTTGGAGATAAAACCATGTAACTTGGTACATAGGTCTCTTAGGATGTGCAAAGTTTTTATATAAGTAGGTACCAAAGGAATTCCACAAATTGTAACTTTTGTTTTGTATCAATAAAAAAATCGGCTTTTGAAGTTACGAATACTTATTCATTGCCGCCGCCTGCCGTCGGTCATCGGTCATCGTCGCGCACATTCGCCGAAGTGGGGCGAGCGCGGGGTGCGGTCGTGTGGTGGGGTAGCGCACGGCACGAATCTAACTATGCCTACCCGAACGGGCAGACACGTGAGGGCAGACGTCGTTGCCGGACGCATGCGATTAGAGAAATTTGCGCTACAGAGAAATTCATTTTGCAATAGAGTAAAAATATTTGATTGCTTCGCATAATTTTTTTAGTTCCTATTTTTTATTAGTAAGGTCCTAAAAATTAATTTTGTACATACTTAATATTTCGGGATATTTTAGTTCATAGTTCATTTTAATTCATAGTAGGTAAGATTGTTTTCGTTATGTTAAAATAATACGATTAGGTAAGTTTAATTTTTTAAGTACCTTAGAAGGTTTTGTTCCTCGCATACCCATGATCCCTACAGATTTACCTTTTCAGTTCAAAAGAATCCAGTTTCCCCTCAAACCAGCCTTCGCAATGACCATTAACAAAGCGCAAGGCCAAACACTGAAAGTGGCGGGTGTAAATTTAGAAAAGAACTGTTTTTCGCATGGGCAACTCTACGTGGCCTGCTCACGTGTATCAAATCCCAAAAATCTCCACATTTTATCTAACAACAATAAAACAGCAAACGTTGTGTACAAAAATGTTTTAAATTAGGTTTTTTAAAAATATTTTTGTACACAACGTGACGCTGGCCCCAGTAAGTGTTTCTTGGACATTTATAAGAGAACAATAAATTTTTATTTTTTAAATATACCTACTAATGATTCAAAAATACACCCAAAGATACTATTCCACGCGGACGAAGTCGCGGGTAACAGCTAGTATATTATAAAAGGAGAAACTGACTGACTGACATATCAACGCACAGTTGAAACTACTGGAGCTAGGAGAGTGAAATTTTGCACAGAGCTTCTTTTTGTGACGTAGGCGAAAACTTAGAAAGGATTTTCCAAAATTCACCCCCTAAAGGGGTGAAGCGCGTGTCTAAAAGTTTGTGCGAAAACCTATTTTCACGCGGGCAAAGCCGCTTGCAGAAAGCTAGTAATTGTATATTTATTAGACCTAAAACCTATATCCTACACCAAATACGAAGTCATACAAATTACACTAACAATGAAACCATCCAATATGGATCTCAAAATCTGTTACAAGGATACAGATGTCCCATTGAGTCGAACGTCATTATAATAATCAGATTCGGCGGATTTCGGATTTGCGCCGTACTTCTAACCCAGTACATCGACCCATAGCCGACCATGCAAATTGGCTTCACAAATCAAGCCCATTTTGCTCTTTAGAATGAAATTATGGAGTGAGGAAGGTCGAGTTAGTTTGGTTGTGTAGGCACAATATGTATGGGAAACAATGTTGCCACTGTAATAATGTTTTGTGCGTATAGTAAGGTTGTTTTTTTTTATTGCAATAAACTAGTGCTTGACTGCGATCTCTCCTGATGGTAAGCAGTGATGCAAGAGTTGATGGTGAGGCGCTCTAGTTTATTAAGAGCCTATTCATTCTAGCCTTGAAGACACCTAAATTATAATCGGACGGAAAGCCTGCAACCGGCAAACTGTTCCAGTTCCTCGATGAAAATGCGTTTGAGGAATATAATATGCCCATTGCTGGACTATCTATCTTGGTTCTGAATGCAAATAGCAACTTAAAGATGCAAGTGGGCTTTAGTCGGTAAAAGTCTGACAGTATCTTCCGCTCCACCTAAGACCCGGAGTCATCAACGGGTGATTTTTGCCTACAATAAAAAGTTTTACCAATCTTTCTGATTATGTCATATTTAGCTTAATACATTCATATCTTCTTCAGGCCTATTCTTGTCCCCAGAGATGAGGCCTGTGTCGCAGTAGTGGGAACATTAAAAAAGGTTGATGATGATGATTAGGCTTATTCTAATCTTATAGTAAAGTTCGTTTTTATGGTTTCTATTTCAATCCATAATGTTTTCTACACCTTTGTAGGTGATGGGAGATGTCACAATAGAAATGTGACCCAATGAATTTCATTTTTATTGCTTTGGAAGGCGGCAGAAGTAATATATAAATGCTAGGTGTTTCAATTATTTTGATGATAGATATTTGTATGAATAAAAGTTACGGGCTGAGAGAGTGTGTGTGTACTTATACTAAGATAAAATCTCATTGAGATTTACGTAAAACGGGAAAAGAGGCTGTGTTTATATGTAAGAAATTTGATGTAATAAAGATGTAGAAAAATATAGAGAAAGAGTATTACAAAAATATATTTAAACTAGCTGTTACCCGCGACTTCGTCCGCGTGGAATAGTATCTTTGGGTGTATTTTTGAATCATTAGTAGGTATATTTAAAAAATAAAAATTTATTGTTCTCTTATAAATGTCCAAGAAACACTTACTGGGGCCAGCGTCACGTTGTGTACAAAAATATTTTTAAAAAACCTAATTTAAAACATTTTTGTACACAACGTTTGCTGTTTTATTGTTGTTAGATAAAATGTGGAGATTTTTGGGATTTGATACACGTGAGCAGGCCACGTAGAGTTGCCCATGCGAAAAACAGTTCTTTTCTAAATTTACACCCGCCACTTTCAGTGTTTGGCCTTGCGCTTTGTTAATGGTCATTGCGAAGGCTGGTTTGAGGGGAAACTGGATTCTTTTGAACTGAAAAGGTAAATCTGTAGGGATCATGGGTATGCGAGGAACAAAACCTTCTAAGGTACTTAAAAAATTAAACTTACCTAATCGTATTATTTTAACATAACGAAAACAATCTTACCTACTATGAATTAAAATGAACTATGAACTAAAATATCCCGAAATATTAAGTATGTACAAAATTAATTTTTAGGACCTTACTAATAAAAAATAGGAACTAAAAAAATTATGCGAAGCAATCAAATATTTTTACTCTATTGCAAAATGAATTTCTCTGTAGCGCAAATTTCTCTAATCGCATGCGTCCGGCAACGACGTCTGCCCTCACGTGTCTGCCCGTTCGGGTAGGCATAGTTAGATTCGTGCCGTGCGCTACCCCACCACACGACCGCACCCCGCGCTCGCCCCACTTCGGCGAATGTGCGCGACGATGACCGATGACCGACGGCAGGCGGCGGCAATGAATAAGTATTCGTAACTTCAAAAGCCGATTTTTTTATTGATACAAAACAAAAGTTACAATTTGTGGAATTCCTTTGGTACCTACTTATATAAAAACTTTGCACATCCTAAGAGACCTATGTACCAAGTTACATGGTTTTATCTCCAAAAATGACGAACACCCACATGCAACCCCTATTTCACCCCCACGCTGGTGTAAATTTTAAAATGCTAGAACAAACGATTTTTTGTTTATTATTTAGTGCCTAAATGCCTAAGAATGACGAACTTCATACAAACTTTCAACCCCTATTTCATCCCCTCACAGGTCGAAATTTCAAAAACGCTAGAACAAATGTTTTATTATTTTTTATCAAGTGCTTAAATATAAAGTTTCATGGTTTTATCTTTAAAAATTATGAAATCCCATACAACTTCCCCCCCCCCTTTTAACCCCTTACAACCACTTTTTCGCGATAAAAAGTAGCCTATGTTTTATCTCGGGGTCTAGAATATCTGTATACCAAATTTCATTCAAATCCGTTCAGTAGTTTTGGCGTGAAAGAGTAGCAGACAGACAGACAGACAGACAGACAGACAGAGTTACTTTCGCATTTATAATATTAGTTAGGATTAATCCTGATGGATGCAAGACCGGTGTTTGTGGCGGCGCTTGGGGTAGGCCTATGTCCCGTAGTGGACGGCTTTTGGCTGAAATGATGATGATAATTTAAATTAATGTGTCATAAATAAATATTGCACCTATTATTATTTTAAATATTGCAGTACATGCTGATTTAGGCGCCATTTTTGCCATGCACAGATTTTAATGTTATTTTTCCATACTTATTTTATTTCTCCTGTTACAGTATGTGTGGCACGAATAAACGTTTTTCTATAACTAAATGCATAAAGATTTAGTTTAAAACTTAAAAAACAGAGTCTCTATCACTCAGAACTCATAAATACATAAAAGTCATAACCGTATATTTCTTAGCACCAGTTTAATATTTACGGCTGAGCCCAGCAATTCATTACCATTGACATTTCTTTTGTAAAGGGAAAACCTGCAAAGGTCACAACTTTATGGAATGTCGCCAAAACCATAAACTTAGAGGCTTCTACTCTCCGACCTTTTATGTTCGCGTAATAACGTTAAAAAGCCACAGAAATGTGCCCCTATACAAGGCTGTTGGATAATAATGTATGCTGTTTTAAAATTTGGGGTGGTAGTGTCAGAGATCAATAATGTAGATGATGTTTTTGGAATAAATAAAACTAGATAGATGATAATTGGAAAGGTGTTATCACAACATTTCAAGAAAGACGACGCAAGTGTTCAAGCTCTTGAGATTGAACAATGAAATGTTGACGATAGGACAACGTAATATGTAGATGCACAATTAACTTTTCGATCTTGTAATTACAGAAACAATTAAATAACAATAGGTGAGCGAACGCAGGCGTTCACTTGGGGCTTAATGAATTAACAAGAAACTGACATAATATATGAACCAGGCAAGAATACAAATTTAAAATAAAAAAAAATTAAAATGGGCAAACAATTCCATCAAATTGTCTACAACAAAAATAAAAATAAATACTATTCATCATCGTCATCATTACAGCCGAAAGACGTCCACTGCTGTACTATTAGTTTAAACATATGTCGATAAAGAATCTCATCCTTAACCGACAACATTGCAATATTTTGCAAATATTGTAGAATCCGCTAGCATTGTTAACTCACCCTTGAATCGCTTCGCTACTCACCCCCGTCGACGATGCGAGACGAAGTCATAAAGAGAAATTGACGGCTCGCATTATACGCTGCCGTAAAACGCCGATTTCAGATGCACCTGCCTTTGTTATAAACCATACTTTAGCCACTTTGGCGTTATGAATATAAGTTTTTTTTCCTAATTTCTTTCATCTTCAAATTTATTGTATTGTTCATTTGCATAATTTTTAAGATCCTTTTTATATTTATTTTTTATTAAATTTATGTACACACATGCAGCAGAAATAAACTGATCAGAATAAAAAATACGGCGGTACTGATTATTTATAGTGGCTTTTTCTCAGTAGAACTTATCAAAATAATGTACTCGTAAAGTAATAAATAACACAAGTAATTTTAATAGTAATAAATAGTTTATCTTATTGAATATTAGAAAAATACAAATGAGTATATGTTTTGTGGAAAATAGTATTATTTTTGTGCAGCAGTGTACATAAAAATATGTATTATGCCACTCTTTATGGAAACGAAAATTAACCTAATAAACAGGGAGTCGCCATCACATCCAATTTCAACAATAGCATATTGTATTTTTGTTGGTTGGTGTGGTGGTTCATTTTTTTATATATAGGTATTATTTATGTAGACATTCATAGATTTCCTTGTAAACCTGCTAGTATGTATGCAGCATATTTTAAAAATCTGAAACTTAAAGTAATTTTTAACGTCGTGAAACCAGCTGAACTGGTATATATCCGAGAACGTGACAGTTTTATCTAAAGACAAGCATTAAAGCCCATACATGGCTCGTCATATCGTTCAAATTTAACATGCATGTTTTTAAAAAAAAAAACTCATTGATACCTGCTCGTCCTCAAAGAACAAGAAAAATCTAAAGTCAAGATTTGTGAGCGGCAAACCCATATAGCAAATTTCGGAATAAAAACAGCCAGGTTGAAATGGGAGTGGGCTGGCCATGTTGCATGAATACACCCGGACAGATGGGTGAAGATTGTCACTCACTAGACGCCGCGGTCGAGGTTGATCACGGCGAAGGTGATGTGACGATCTGATCATGTTCCTGGGGCAAACTTGGAGAAAGGGGATGTCTTTGCCCTACAGTGGGACACAAGGATATAAAATAACATTTAATAATCATGAATGAAGAAAGACACGCACTTCATAGTGAATTTAACGTTCCAAATACCAAATCTCCTACGATAAAATCTGGATTGCAGTAAAAATAAAAGAAACACTCCCATATTTGACCCCAAAATAGCGGAAAAGCAAGAACAAAGCGAAACCGAAAACGTTTTCTTTTAGAGAAGGCCACAATAATAATTAGAGCAGGCTTAATACATTATGTATGTGTTTTTCTATATTCTGTTTCACACATTGCTGCATTTTCCTTAATAAAACCCCTCTTTCTCTAATTCTAAGTGTACCAGCATATTGAAATGTAACGAGTAATATTGTCTGAACCGCAGCCTTTATTTTTGTAACATGATATTTTTGTTATATCTATTTGGGCTATATTGTTCTTGGAATAACAATTTGATATTTGGAGGTTACAATAATACGAGATGGTGTTCTTTGTGCGTCTGTTTATGTCTTGACCTTGATGTGTGCAATTTTAATATGATATTGGTCTAACATTTCAACAAACTTTTTCAAACGATTTTATTCTCAACAAACGAATGAAAAATTCGTCGGCACGACATCAATGTGAACACCTCCAACCGTTATTTGGCAACCCGATCTTGGCTCGTTTCGAGAGCTTAAAAAACACATGGTCTCGAACTTGTCCTCAAATCCTAAATGGCGGATCCTCTCTACGACTCGGCCGCTGAATTGTATAACTCCCCCTACGTGGTACGCCAGGACCAGCATGTCGTCAGAGTAGCAGACTATGCTGAGTAGTCTACTGTGGAGGATGCCGCGTAGCCGTATGGTCATACCCGATGTTCTACAAAAGCGGCCCTGATCCTTATAGAATACTGCACGAAATCTCTCGTTTCCACTCCCCGTAGTGACCAGGGATGATAATGAACCTATTTCTCAGGTAGGCCTTAAACACACAACGGAAGTAGGTGGGAACCTGGTGATATAAAGTGTTTCCCAGAAGTAGTTGCGTTTGGGAAACACTCCAGTATCCAAAGCCTTAAACACCCTGCCCTGAAACTGCAATGCAGAGACCTCTAAAGGCATCAAGAAGACGACCGTGCCCTGGAACACTATATGAACTGTTGTGAAGGTTGGCACGCACATGCAGATGACCACCGCGGAGCGCCCCCTGCGGAAGCCAAACTAACTCTACGCACGATCTGGCCCCACCCATAATTTAACTTTACTATGTACTAATTTCCTGTTAAAATAGCTTTTCCCTTTCCCTGATATAGTACAAGGATACTTTAAAATTATAAACTTGCATCACACGCTCGCTTGATTGAAAAATAATTCGAGTTACGGATATTTAGCACGTCGAAAATCGAACCTCAATTTTGGCGGCCATCCGCAACTACATCATGCCAAGTTAAAAATACAACTCTGAAACCAATCGACATTTAAGTTTAACCTCTGTGGTGTTGAAATAAGAGTCAAGAGTAGATGAATTTTGAGATTTTTAGCAGCACATTCTTTGTCCATCCCAAAGTGATGGAGCAAAAGTTGGATAGAGTTTATCTTTCACATTACAAAAGTTGGTAGTCACGTAACTCATGGTCCTAAATAAGTATTAGAAGTTAATAATAATAGTAGTATTAGAATTAAGTTGGTTCCTATCAAAACAGAAGCCAATCGTTTTAAATTTTATGTAGTCGTTTTAGTTTCGTCGTATTAGGTCGCTTTTCACGAATTAAATTGGATGTATTTTATAGCGTTGTCAGTGTTAACGTTATTTATAAACTATTGACGTTGACTGCCCGCAAATGTGGTTTAAATAATATATTTATGCCATTGATGTAATAGACGACATTTTGTTTTTTATCTAATAGGTAAGTAACTGATAATAGGTAGGTAAGTGACCTACGTATCTTTATTTTCCTTCTTTTTCAAATCTATCCAAAGGTTGTCTTTAAAAAATCGCTTTTAGCGATAAGACCGCCCATTGTGACACCCTATTCATTTTAAGTTCCTATTGTTATTTTTTTATTTTTGGTTGCAATATAGAATATATCTATCTATCTATCTATCTGATTGGCTAACATATCAACGCTTAGGTTGAACTACTACGATTAGAAACTGGAAATTTTGGATAAGGTTTTATTTCATGACGTACGTGAATGAAAGGGATTTTCAAAACTCAACCCCTAAAACGATGAAACGGGAAACTAAAGTTTGATGGAGAAATCTGTTCACAATATGAAAGGAGAAGACTACTTAAAACATGACATGATAATTTACAATAAATATATTACGACAGTAAAGAAAATCGGAAATGATTTTATGAAATTTTCGAAGAAAAACTAAATAATTTGATTGCTTTCACGTGGACTGGATTAGTCAACACTCGATTAAAATTCTAGGAAAACTTAGATGCTGCCAATAAACAAGGGTGATGGGTTCTAGGAAAATAGTTATATCTCTACAGGACCAAATTTGTACATCTGAATAATAATCCTCTTTTTTTCTAACCCGACTATTGCTCTGGAAAAATATCCTTCCCAATATGTGGATGTGTCGTCAATTTATGGAAATAAACGAAATGAAATTCACCAGTTATCTGATATTTTTGGATAGATATCCAAAAATATTTATATTGATTGTTTATGGCTAATCCAAGTTTTACTTGCATAAATCTATTTCAAATCTGTGTAATATTTTTTTTACAAAAACAAAGAGTCGGGCAAGTACAAACAATTAAAAAGAAACAACGTACATAGGTCTTTTGGTTCAAAAAATAGTTGTCACCTAGAAAGTTTTCCGAGAGTTCGGAAAATTAGTAATTTTATAGATTTTTCATGTGCTCTACCCGAATTTTAACTTTATCACCTTGTCTTTTTGCCGCTTGCGACGCCATATTGGAAAAATGACGCCTAAAAGTAGTTTTTTTGTCATATTTCCTTCCCAACTCATTTAATTAACGATACGAAAAGTTAAATAAAATGAAAGTAGAGATTAACCTAGTCAATAGTTTTAGCGTATGAGCACTAGCCGTAGAGAGTATTCCGAAACTTTTTTGCCGCTTCTTATATTCGGAAAGATAATAAAAATAAAAAATTATCGATTTTGAAAAGCCCCGGAAAACTTTCCAGGTCAAAACTATCAAATAACTGTGCGGACCATGAACATACTAAAAAGAGATATGTGACAGGTGATATACCCAGAAAAAGTGTCACTACTGAGTTTGGAATTAACAAACATATAATGACAAAGAAAGCAGTGTAGCACTGACTCCAAATAAAATGTTTAATCCAGTTTAATCTTACGTGTAAACTTAAACAACGTAATATCATATGTAATGTAACTCTCATTTATCATTCCATTGATATTTTTAATCATGGATTTAACGTAAACTGCGTTCTGAATTTCATTCGTATGTGATTCGATTAAGTTAAAATAATGCAGTTGATCCAACGTTGTTCATGTGATTTCAAAAAATTTAAATAATTTTATGAATAATAAATTATTTGTGTTGTTGACTGAACATTGCATTGAGAATGTTCTGTCTAGTAATATGATTAATACAAAAATGTTTTATAATCCCATTTGGTGTAACTGTTTTATAAATATGAAAAAGAAAAAGACTAATAAGGGGTTTAGGTTTTGCTAAGAACCAAAACTCATGCAGACTATGTTGCATGAATCGTAACCGTAGTGAGTGTATATAAGAAAAAGCTTAGCGTTTGGGCAATGTGTCTATCCAGAGTATTGATCAATTTTCCTGTGGAACTCTTCTCTTCTTCTTATATTTCATAAGCATAGTCCTTTAGCTCGCACATAATCTAACAAAAACCTGATAAAGCCACCAAAATACGAGAAACACCACCATTTTGTATTTTGTTTTTATCGTGGGCAAAAATCATTCAATGACCTCTTCCGCCGGGACATGTCAGATTTTTACAGACTAAAAATCCACCTCGTTCATTTTTGGCTTAGTTCATGGACCTTGGTGAGCATTTTCACATTTTCCCATGGCCATAAGAGGCTCCAACCCTGTTGGGCTCCCAAGGTTTTCTGACAACACCTTGAGCTGCATGGAAACAGTAGACGCCGTCGACGACTTGGGTGTGGTTCAAGCGGTTACCAGACGGTTGGACAGGGAGCTACCACTGCTAGTCGTCTCAAGCCTACACCTACGGTGGCTGAAAATCGTGGCAGCGGTGGAGGGTGGTGTGCACCGTTGCCTCATGTGGTCGGTCACCCCTTTGCTAGAATTTCTGTTTTACAGAAGGAGGTGACCGCCTGCCACTTTTCCTTGCTGAGAATCACAACCTGAACAAAGGCCCGGCACCAGAAATCACCATCGCCAATCATCCCTACAAGCGATATTCTGCCCAAGCGGGACACACTTCTACCGTGTACTCTGAGAACACTGTTTTGTGTGGCATTGCCTTGAGGAGACCGATAACCACTAGTAGATATTGTTCAGCTAATGTTAAAGGAAGGTAGATTTATATAAATACACGAGTAATTTTTGCTATGCTGACAAGGTCCATATTGATCTGTGACAATTTTGAACACCATCTATGTACTCATATTATGGATTGCAATAAAATGTTGATGATAATGCTCTCCAATACTTGGTACTGTTTGATCCCTAATTTGATTTTCTATTTCGAAATTAACATTCGCAGTATTCCACAATACCATAGATGTATTGCGTGTCTATTCCAGATTCTAAATTAAATATCCTTTGTCCTGTCATCTACCTCGTACGTGCTTTTGGTTCGTCATCCATAGCTAATGGATTAAACGTGGACAGATGAAAAGTTTTTATCGTGTGGAATAAAAATAGAGGTTTTGAATAAAAGCGTTAGGTAGCCGGTTTGTGGGCCAGAAGTTTACACTTAGAATTTATACCAAATAAAATAAAATGCTGATATTTTTATTTATTAAATGTTACTGTGGTCACTTAAATTAAGATTCCCTCTCCAAATGGGTAGGAGTATTAAGAGAAGGAAATTAAACTTAGGCTTAGAACTAATTAATCTATATCATTACATAGTATGAAACAAAATCTACTGTCTGTAGGGACAGACAGCTCTGTACATAGGGATTTAAAGAAAGAAACAAAAACAGTTTATTTACATATATAATGACGAAAAATTAACGCTAGTTACCAATATAAAAAAGCTCCCGCTCCAATTGATTAATAATTTTTACTTAAATAAACCTACCTACAGGATTTTAGCTAAACGTTTTCAACTGCGGCTTTAGATATTATCTCCTAAGCTTTGCCACATACATATTGCAATGTTACCCTGCATAGAACCTCTATTCTCGAAACTCTTCAATTCTTTTTGCTGGACTTGTTTTTGTTTCCGTGGCTCAAGTAAAAAACGGTGGACATTTTTTTGATACTTTAAAATCATGCAATGACGAATCCCACCGTGTCAGACTCTTACTGACTAAACAACCTACTCCACTTTTACTTTGCCATATATACCAGGGCCAGAGTTTTCTTTTCATACGCGAAACCCTTTGCCCTAGTTTCGACCCATAGGGTCCCTATGGTTTGCTGACAACTCCTTGTGGCACGCTGGAATAGTGCGCGCCGACAACGACTTTTGTTTTAAAACACTATAGAAAACCATTCAATAATAAAAAAAATCGTCATTAATAACATTTCTACGTAATAAATCACACCAAATAACGTTAAATGTTTAGAAAATATCAAGTATTTGTCGGAAAGACCTAGCCGAAAGCTAGACTGAAAGTGGTAGCTAACTCTCATCAATCAACAAGTTTATAAATAGTTATTTTCTCAAATTTTACTTCAAACGAGTAGAGGAGTTTTTAAAGTTTATGTTCGGCTTAAATTTTAAATATTTCATTTTATTATTACCAAATAGGACCAACAGCTAAATTACGCGACATAAACACGTAATAAATTATTAAATAACAATTAGTTTATTTAAATAATATTGACTGCCACAGCAGCGTTCACAGATTGCGTACGTCAACACAACAGATTTTTTAAAATCTTTTAATTTTTAATATAAAAAAAACTATCACTCACCTATTAAACCCGAGTGATTGTTTTTCGGATTTGATATAACTATCCAATTTTAATATTGATGGTTTATGAAGAGAAAGAATGATCATCTACAAATCTACCATAACCATACCTCCTATAATCTACCTATATTTACGAGAGCTAGACGCCAGTATGCATGTTTTTTTATTTTTTGGTGGGCTTAATCATTAAATGACATCTCTCGCCTTTTTGCAGAGCAAGAGACAGTTTTAGACTTCCACTGATTAATAAACCCACCCCTTCTTTCTTAGCCCATAGGTAGGTCATGGCCCCAATAATTATATAATCGTAAATTACAAAAAATAATGTGCCTGACTGGGTTTGAACCTGCGACTTATAACTCGTAAGTCAGTGCCATTTGGTTACCTCTTAAAAATATACATCACAATTAAACATCACCTGTCAGTTGATTTTAAAGTAGCTTTTAATTGGTAAAAGATTTGTAATAAAAATCAGTTCAGACCGCCCATTGTAACACCTTAACTAGTAATTTTAAGTGTTCTAATGTACCAAGTTGTGTTTAAGGTGTACCTACAATAAAGAGTATATCTATCTATCTATCTATTAGTTCATTAATTCCAGCAATTACTTCCTACAAACAAGTTCATAATCTTACAATCTCTGGCTCTTTATAATATTAGTCTAGAATGAATATTATAGCGTATATCAAGGGATTTGAAAGAGCCCCTAATGGCAATATAGCATGACTACATTCAACCAGATTAATTCACTTAGTGATTAAAAGGCACAAAAATGTACATAGGGCGGACATTGAATCAAATATTTTTAGTGAACCGTGCGTTATGCACACTAAAAAGTTTATATTTCTATTTTAGTCCCTATAAAATCGTTTATAACCAAAAAATTCCTCCGATGAAATGCGAGAATACAAATAAATTTTAAAAATATATTGTCGTTTATATCGAACTAGCGACCCGCCCAGCTTCGCACGGGTGCAATGGTGATATTAAATATATTATGCTTGTATTATACATATAAACCTTCCTCTTAATTCACTCTATCTATTAAAAAAACCTTTATCAAAATCCCTTGCGTACTTTTAAAGATTTAAGCATACATAGGTACAGCGGGAAGCGACTTCATTTTATACTATGTAATGATTAGTATGTAATGCCTGCAGTAATCTCCTGATGCGATTATAACTTAGGTGGATTCAAAGTTAGAGTGGATAGTCTCTTAGTGAACTAATCTGCCTCACCATCAACGATTGTATCAATGCTTAAATTGGATTAAAAACAACCCACTCCTCGAAATTGAAACAATGGCTCAACCTCGCATCATTACCTTACCGATAGCATCCATATTTCTTCGCACCCCTCTTATATTATGTCTTCGACCGTGACAATATTCGGTATCATTGCAACCGTCTGCAATGCAAATTATTATATCAGGAGCCCTTTTGCTAAATTGATTCAATTGCTGCCAGCCACAGTGTAGGCATTTAAAGAATACTTATGCAATTATATTATATTCCATTTGTTTTACTCATATTTCTACATTACAACCTAACAATTCGGTTTGCCTTTTGAGTACCAAACTAAGGATTTTTTTTTTATTTGATATATACCAACACTTGACTGCGATCCCACCTGATGGTAAGCAGTGATGCAATCATTGATAGTGAGGCGCACTAGTTTATCAAGAGCCTATTCTCTGTAGCTTTAAAGAAACCCAAATTATAAATCGGATGGGAAGACTGCAGCAGGCAAATTGTTCTAGTCTCTCTATATATGCGAAATAAACAGAACAGATGCTGAACAGAAATCCCAGCTGGAATCGATAGTAGTGGGCCCTGTCACTCATGATGACAGATTTTGAGGTGTGCCTAGAATGTGATACCTCATCGATCAGAGGTTGGACGTCTTTGAACAGTATACTACCAGCTTTCGAAACCGTCATTTTTGCAAATACCCTCACGTTGACAGACTGTAAGGAGTCAGTATCAGTAGACTGTGGTATCATAATTGACAAGTTATTTCTAAACTGATGTCTGCTTGCCTTGCATACCCCTCAATGTTTGTTGTTCTTTTTTTTAAACAATGGGATATTGTTACATTTACCATTGGAGGCAAGACGCTCATGATAAGTAGTTATAGTGATACTAGAATAAAATAGAAATACATTTATTCACGACATACACATCACAATGGTTACAAAACAGCCTGTAACGATAACAAAAATAAACAGTACGATGAGCGTACCTGAACCAAAAAAGGTTACCACCTCAGCATTTGCTAAGAGAAACCCTATGTAATATAAGTATATTACAATATACTTATATTACATAGGGTTTTATCTATCATGATCTCTTTGTCCAGAAATCATGATGAAATCTGTGATGTCTGCTGTGGAATTGTAATAAGGGGTTATGGAAAAGGTCATGATTACTTTCGATTATGTATAAGTCTAATTAAAACTCGTAATAGTATACGATCGATTTAATGAACAGTTTGACTATTATTGAGGTTGGAGCGAGGTTATCATCAAATATGTACGTTCAGACCTACTTAGCACCTACCTATACTTTATTGTTAGCCTTAAGAGCCCTTCCTGGTCCAACCATCACCAACGCGACTATAGTTTAAAAACTTATGGTTTCGTTCATTACGATCCCGTGAAATGTGAATGAAAGATCATGTTCTGTTGACTTTTGATAATTCCATAATTCACTTGTATATTTTACTAAACTTTTTCCAAAAATTACAATTTATAATAAAACTGTTTGAAATAAAATTTCTTTATTAAATTGTTAAATTGTTATAAACAAACTAGCTTTTACCCACGGCTTCGCCCGCGTGGTATTGGGGTTGGGGTTGGGGTTTCCGGGATAAAAAGGGTTTGTTCCCACTAGTTCTACTGAACAGTTCTACGGTAGAACTAATGGGAATTTTTTTTCCCACTAGTTCTACGATAGTAGGTATAACAAAATAGTAGAACTAGTGGGAACAAAAATTCCCACTTGTTCTACTGAACAGTTCCACGGTAGAAGTAATGGGAGTCTCTATACCCACTTGTTCTACCTGTTTCATCGGTAGAACTAATGGGTTATTTTGTTCTCACTAGTACTACGTTTCGATAGGTTCTAGAAATGGAAGTAAAGTGCCTTCACTGCCATCGTCTATGGAAATTGTCAACCTGCAGCTATCCGACGATGAAATAGTGGATGTCCAAGAAGCGATCACTGCATCACTTTTGCTAGCATCTCTTATAAACCTAATACCTATTGAGATATAACTGGCATATTTGGTACTTTACTTCCATTTCTAGAACCTATCGAAACGTAGTACTAGTGAGAACAAAATAACCCATTAGTTCTACCGATGAAACAGGTAGAACAAGTGGGTATAGAGACTCCCATTACTTCTACCGTGGAACTGTTCAGTAGAACAAGTGGGAATTTTTGTTCCCACTAGTTCTACTATTTTGTTATACCTACTATCGTAGAACTAGTGGGAAAAAAAATTCCCATTAGTTCTACCGTAGAACTGTTCAGTAGAACTAGTGGGAACAAACCATAAAAAGTAGCATATGTCCTATTTCGGAGTATCCTATGCCTGTGCCAAATTTTATTCAGATCCGTCCAGCCGTTTTGGCGTAATTGAGTAACAAACATCCAAACATCGTAACTTTCGCATTTATAATATTAGTAAGATGCTTGACTGCGATCCCAACCTGATGGTAAGCAGTACTGCAATCGTGGATGATTCAATTTACCCAACATATAAAAATCTCTGGTCGAGCGCTCTTAAATAAGTCGATGTGTGTAAATTGTAAAGTAAAGTCTGTAAAGTTAAAATCAACTTGTCAGTCAAATAAGAACTCAAATGTTCAAAATGTTTTAAATTGACTGGGACGCGTCGCTAGAAGTTTTTACTTTATTTTAATAAAAGTTACCTAATACAAATCAATGTGTATAAAGAAGACTAAGAAAATGACATGGTAGGCGCATTAGCCGAATAACTGGCTGCAGCATTGTTGGTCTGGAATATATTTCTAAATACATACATAATATAGAATAAATTAAAACCGAACACAGAACAAATGATTGAGCTCATCACACAAACATTTGTCCTGGGTGGGAATTAACCCCACGACCTCAGGCATAGCAGTCACGGCCACGAACCACTTAACCAACAGCCCAGTTTAAAATGGGTGTCTTACTTATGTGAGTATAGTCTGTGTCTTGTGTGAGTACACCCACAATATAAGAGATTACTAGTGTAGGCCGACGGTAACGCTGACTGACTCCCTTTTCTTACATAGCACTCCTTCAAAATCAATCAATAGTTTTAATCTCCCTCACCCTATACATCAACTCAGATAATATTTACTCTCCTCTTGAAAGACAGAGAGAAGCGTAGTACAGAAAATAAAGTATTGATAAACTAATTTTGAAATTGATTAAAACTATCATTTTTACAAGTAAATTTTCTGAGAGTTTAAACTTGATGAGGCCGGTGCTTTCTAACTGATTACCTTAAATACACTCTAAGCTTTCAGCTCAAAGTCTCTTTTAAAGGCTAAAGAATGGATATTAACTGAACCATATAAGAACAATATAGGTTAATTTTAAAGGTAGTCTTTTGAGAAAAGCACCACTTTGATTTGTGTGTGACGAAAGCCCGACCATTGTAACACCTTAGTAATTTTAAGTGTCCTAATGCACCAAGTTGTGTTTATGGTGTAGCTACAATAAAGAGTATTATCACTCCTTCATCCATCCTTCAGTCAAGTGTGAATAAGTTACTTCTAGGTAATCGTGATCCATCATCGACCACATCATCGCTTATCATGGTGAAACTTTCCATAGTAACATAAATGAATTCTTAGAAATATAAACTAATTGTGAATACCATCACTTTCAGAAATCAGGAACTGACTGTTGAATAATTCATATTAGTTAAACAGCGTTAACTTCATAGAAGGAAGGAATTTCCTTGAACTAATGTATCTTTGTTATCTTTGAAACCAATACGTTTGAACTGTTTGCAATGTTGAATACCGTAAGAAAACCATATGGGGACAGAAGGTCCATACAACGAGTGGAAATGGATGCACGCTTATATACATATCTCTTCACCGCATTGGTAGATTTTTAAACTTGAGGAAAGTTTGCTAAGGTAGACATGTAACCATCCTTTAAGGTGAGTCCAAAAAAGCCAAACATAAACAAAGTATAAGAAATAATAATGAAATTATATGAAACTTATTTGCTACTAGCTGTTGCCCGTGACGTTGTCTGCGTGAAGGCTCTACAGCACCAAACATACCTAAGGTGGCTTTGTCGCTATAGCATTATAAGTAAACAACTTTTAAAATAGCAATGCATCAGCCTTATAAAGTTCCCGCTGCCGGGACACAGACGTCCTTTCTAGGAGAGGGAATGGGCCATGATCCACCACGCGGGCCCAGTGTGGATTGGTGGATGACACATGTCTTCGAATTTTTGGTTCTAAGACATTCACAGTCACAGTTTCCTCATGATGTTTTCCTTCACCGTTTTAAGAGCAGTGGTTATGAAATAAATTAAACAAAGTAATTCGCCTGGCTGGGTTTGAACCTCCGACCTACAATTTGAAAGTCGTATCCTTTACCACTCCGCCACCACTGAGTCGGAGCCTTTACCACTCCGCCACCATAGTACGATGGTAGTTATGCTGTCAGGAGCGAAAATGTAAAAAGAGTCAGGACTGATGACGCGGGAGCAAGCGACGTACAGTTGCCCGCGTAAGAGACAACTCGCCCTGAAGTTGACACCCGCTGCACTCAGTGTCTGCCCCTGCGACTTATTGATGGTCATCGTGAAGCAAACACTCACGGGGAACTGTACGCGCTTGGACTGGAACGGGAAATTATGAGGTACAAATACTGCATCGCCGACGCCACAACCCGTAAGAATTTTTGACAGGTCTCTTTACTTTTCTTAGGATATAGGTTCCAAAGATGCATAATCGGGACTCCAACTTTCAGCTTGATGGTATGCGCGGGCTAATGTGTGGCGTAATCTTGTTAGACGACAGTGTTTATCGAGGTATAGACCACTACCTTCCCCTCAATTTCCAAGAGAATGCATTCGTTAATTGCTGCAACCTGATCATTTTTGGACGTCAAAATGGCCCGCTCACACACCCAAGAATTCTGCTGGTTTGATAAACGACTGATGTCCCTGTGCACAGCGAATGAATTCTTCTAAGCTGGATAACACTCTATCGAGAGACTCTGGAAGTACCTCTTGTCCACCTTTCTCGTAGTAGGCTTTGACTTGAACCCAAGTCGTTGACGGCGCGCAGCGCGCTGTTCCTTGCACCTCAAGCAGTCGTCAGCAACTGTAGGAGCCCAGCAAGGTCGAAGCCTTCTGGGGCCAAGGGTAGATGTTAAAGCGGAACGCCAGGGCCCTGGAACTAAGGCAAGTAGGAACGGTGGGTTGTTTAGTCAATAGAATTCTGACACTGTCTCCCGCTCCACCCAAAGGCGGGATTCGTCATTCATTTATTTTCCCCTTCATAAAAAAGATAAAGTGCCTTCTCCAAGAGTTAGAAGGTCATCAGAGAATTCTTGAGCACGTGCATTGCTGCCGAGCCGAGTTCACATATTAATGGTCAAGCGCAGCGCACAAACTCGCGACTACAATGAAGATTGTTTCAACGTAGCATTCAGCTCGTAAGACTTTGATCCCCGAGTCAAGACGGGAAGCGTTTGCCCGAAACCGCCACTGAACAAACTGTGACACCACCCATCAAAATGTTCGTTCCCGCGGATGTCCTGCAGGGTTCTGTCCTCGGACTCAACTGCGTTCCTATTGGCCACCGTACGCTCATTCCATACGATCAGAGAGCAATCCTTAAGCACGTGTCCCTTATCGCTGTAACGTGACACACCACAAAGAGGCGTTTTGGCGCTCTCTAAATCGATGGGAATTTGAACATGGCATGTGCTGCCTTGCCACCCGGAAGCAGTGTGGCAGCGATTCCCGACGACATTGCTGTTCAATAGCAATATTGCCTTGCCTCTTCAAGTATGCCATGTTTTTTCTGTTCCAACAGGAGCAACCCAAGAAAAACATATTACCCTGGTTTTGCACAACGCTTTCAGGAACGGTGTCATAAATTTGTTTTTGCTCTGAAGACAACAAAGCGACATGGTCATTTCGTATGGTGGTCATTTCGCCTGAATCGTAATTTGTCTCAGCCATAGTCTTGATGCGGTGATGATTGGGGAACTGGTAATTCATATTCGATTAGTGGATTGCCGCCGATAGAAATGTCCACATCTTGAAGTGAACTGAGACAGGTGTTCAGCACACGTTCATCAGTTACATCGACTTCGTCTCCAGTAGCACGCCTCAAAGCTCGCAGAAAATCTTCAGACAGATGATGGCGATATTTCAAGGAACATAACTTTTTTGTAATACTTAGCACCGTATTTTTTTTAATAGTCTTCCTCAACTCCGCTTAAGATTTTCAGGGTTGTTTGGAACTTCAATTTTTCAAAACGAACTATATAATACAACTTTTAGGAAGCTGATTTGATTGATTTTTATCTCTCATGGCGCTGTTTTAAAACTGTCTTTTTACTACTAATAATCATTGAACTATATTCCTCTGTCCAAGTTACTTAAATGACGTAGTTTTTATAGTGTAAAGCCAGATAACAGCATAGCTTACTGAAAAACATCATTTAAATATGCGTTGTTAGATTAAACTCTGTCACAGAATGCGTAAGAAAAAAAAGTATTCTCAACTTTCCCGGCCCGTCCTTTATTCATGCAAAATTTGAAGATAATCCATGCAGTATGTTTATATATATATATCCAAGTAAGTTTTTGAGTTTAGCTCAAACATACATACAGACAGACAGACAAAAATTCTAATAAAAACGATGCTTTTGGCTTCGATATCGATTGTAGATCACTTCCTAATAATCTTTTAAAAAAATAATTAATAAGTAAACAGTTTTCACTTTCCTACGATTTTATTATATTTATATGAATAGATTATTCGTAAAACACTGTAGTTAAGTCCCAAGAGGACACAAATTTCCGCACAACTGTTGTATTTTAATTGTGTCTGTAATTACGGTAATCGAAAGGTAAAAAATATATTATGTTATGTTTTCGTTTGTACTAATTTGGGTCAGTAGATGGCGTTGTACGTATATAAATAACATTGAAACGTTATTTGAGATTAGGTTGCGTTGCAAAATAAATCCGTTAGACCGTTGGAATAAGAATAACATATTTCATATAAACATGGAGAACGCCATTTAGAGATGAACAATTTTTTAAAATTATATATTAAATATTTAATAATGTGTAATTTATTTCATCACCACTGCTCTCAAAACGGTGAAGGAAAACATCGTGAGGAAACCGGCATGTCCTAGAACCAAAAATTCGAAGACATGTGACACCCACCAATCCGCACTGGGCACGCGTGGTGGGTCATGGCCCATTCCCTCTCCTAGAGAGAGGAGGCCTGTGTCCCTGCAGTGGGAACATTAAAAAGGCTGATCATGATGATGATGATGATATTAAATATTGACCCACATTTTTTAGTAAAACGAACCAACCGAACGAAAGAATTAAGAATTAAGAACCACTACGTAACATATTTCCCTAAAAATAAATAAGTAACATTACCATCTATGAATTTTAAGAATAACTAACTGCTAACTTTGCCAACATGCTCAAATTTAAATTAATAGTTTCCAAAAAGTGTTAACATGTAACTTGATTTGATTTTGGTGTAATCTCATAGATGGCGCTGTTTTAAAATTGTCTTTATACTACTAATATTCATTAAACTATGTTTCTTTGCCCAAATTACGTAGTTTTGAAAAACTAATAATGGGAATCTTTATTATTTACCTAAATAACTTTACGTGCCAAGTTTCAAGTTAATTAACCCAAGGAATAAGATTCTCCCATACAAACTTTAACATCCCCTAAATCTTGCACCGGGGGTACTACTGAAAAAATAAATATGCCATCTTTGATAGCCACTTTAGGGTAATGTTTGTGCTAAGTTTTGAGTCAATCGGCCCACGGAAAAAAAAGTTACACCCTTGCATCCATTGCACTATTTAAATTCAATATTGCTTACCTCCCATAACCTAAGGCGTGATAATATGTAGCCTAAAGCCTTCCTTGGTTTACAAGGAACATTTTTGCTGAATTTCAATTCAATCTATCCAGTAGTTTTGGCGCCAACCCGTACCATAGGCACAGACAAACAGACAAAAATTCTAAAAAGTCACTTTTTGTCCTCAGTTACGTTTTTCTAACAAAAGCCACTTAATTTTTCCAGAAAATTCTCAATGTACAGTTTTTCTTTCGTTACTGTTTTATTATATGTATAGATGAATGTAGGTACAGAACCTGAAATATGCAGTTAAGTAAGAGAAGGATCCAATACATTCTACCGTGAGACATGCAATTTTTTTTTTGTATTAGACTTCATTAACAAAGAAACCAAGTTTCAAGTTCAATAACCATTTTATCTTGTAACCATTTGCAGCATTATGTGCTGCATGATCTCACATTCGCGTAGTGTAGACTAACTATAGAAGAGCCCAGCATGAGTACCACAACACGAATTTCTCAACCTTAGAATACTGTGCGGAAAGTACAATAATTAGTTGGTTTTGCAAATCATTTAAACATCTTTGGCAGTCGTTGCGAGTAACAAGAGTACTCAAACTCCAATCTTGCGCCTGGAGCCAAATAGCAGTCGTCTATATAATTTGCTCGTATACAATTGCATCGGGTCCTATTAGACTTAAATCTTATCCCAAGGTAACCTGAAGCAGGGGTCTTAAAGGCAGGTTCCTAAGGAAGATGAGTATATAAAATATGAATATTTTTTATTCAGGAAAGTATGCAGATTGTGATTCTAGATGTTATCAGAAAAAGTGTACCTGACAAAGGATTCTTCGACACTTTGAAGGAACGTGGTGATTCTGGCCAGATATAGATTCGAAAAAAACCAGGAGAAAATGATCGATTTGAGAAAAAGAAGGAGGTTTATTGGTTTATTTTTACTATCCTGCACCCATTAGATTACTATTTGAGCGACTTGTGAAGAGTTGAGGGTACCAGGCCAAGAGGAAGATCGCCTGTGAGTTGGACTTATCATCGCTGCATGAATGCACGAGGAGGGCGACAACCAGAGAAGAGTGGCGGCATGTTGTAAAGCTTGTCATCAACACCTGAATTGATGACCACGACTACTCTGTCAAGAGTGATACCGACAAAGAAGAAGACACCTTAGATATTAAATGTACCTATTGAACAAATTCATCACTTTAATGATTGTTTTAATGACATCCAATCATTCCTTATGATTAACACATTTTGTACACTCAACTCTTCCCAGCGCTCGGTCTAAAATCCCAGCGCCATCTTTGTGTGCGCGCTTGATTTTGCTCGTGGTATGTAACCGACCTTCTTCTGTACCCATCTGTTTAGTGATCGTTACTATCTTCTACATGTGGAAGTTTTAGTCACTGTATAGCAGTTCTGAATTTGTTATCGAGTTGGTCGGAATGTCTTTCAAAGTTTGAAGCTAGATCAATATTTTAACGGGTTTGGTATTGAGCCGACGGTGATCAACCAAATGGGTATAGTAAATGTGTATACTGCCTTTTTATTAAACTTTGATCTGTGTTTTTTTTTATTTGCCACATGGACTGTGAATTTTTGAGTGTTTGATGTGTGTGCTAGCACCCAGCAAAATTCAGCACAAGAAAAAAACAAAATTAATTAAAATAAGTACGGAATAATTAATTTTAAAGTTTTGTTATAATTTGCACGGGTATTTTAATAATTATGAGTAACTAAGCCTGAAGTTAGTCTCTAACTAGATCGCAGACTCTCATTTCAGGCACGCCAAGTTATAAGGGCCGTACTGTACCTACCAGTAGAGACAAAATGGACTGATGGCCTGGTGAAAATCAAATTCTGACGATAGATGGAAACAAGACGCACAGGACTAATAGTTACGACGACTTTCGTTTTGAATTTATTATAATGAATTAGAAGAAACAAATTGGGTGTTAAATTTTAATGCAATTTATTGTAAACTATAATCGCGGTTTTTTTACGTATTCGGATAAAATATATCCATAGAACAAAAGATCGTATACAGCTAAAAATAATACCAACCTAAGGGTAGCGAGGCTTTTTTTACGGTGAGAAAAAAACATCTTATGACAAATCCCGCCCTTGAATGACGAATCCAAATGAATGAATGAATGAATGACGAACCGAAATTATAATGATGAATGAGAAGAAACAAATATAAACAAATTGGATGCTAAATTTTAATCCAACTTGTTATTACAAACTATAACTGCAGTTTTTTATATACTCTGATAAAATATATCCATAGATCAAAGGGTCTTATAGATCCAAAAATAATACCAACTTTAGGGTAGCGGGGCTTACCTATGAACTCTGCCACACTCCGACCCTTGAGATCTTTCGTGGCACTCCTAACCTTAAGTTAAAGCAAGTTAATGGGTCTTATCGATTTGTTTGCTTAGGCGGATTAACAAGTTGAACTATTAACAGTTGGGTTATGGTTAATAATTAATATTGTATTTGGTTTTGATGTAATCTTGATTAGTAGGCTTTGTCTTAGGGTCGAATTCACCAATAAAACTAATCGTGATTATTTTAAACCGAACACAGTTTCAGCATCTAATTGAAATTATAGCTTCATTTTGCGTTCAAAATAAAACAAAACACAAATGGGTTTTTTTTTAATAATTGGGATTAGTCTGATTGGTGAATGGACCTTAGATATAAAATCATCAAATATTTACTACGTCTTGCTATATAGGCTGATAGATTGACATATTTTAGCTAAATAAAAAATCTACCTGTGTTAATTCAGCTGTCTTTAGCGTTCTAAAATCAAAGGCTCTTTCGAACAACATTGCAGCTGTAGTAGAGATAGTGACATTTTTTGATGAAGTAGGAAATAACCAAGCAACTTCTCTCGCTGCTGTGGGTGGAGCGAGAGGGTGTATCACAATTTTAAGAAATAGCTGTAAGATCAACTGAATACCTATTCAACTTAGTAACTGAACTGGTCTTTCCGTTCTGGAGCAGAGAGTAGAGAGGGTGTGTGATAAGAAGGTAAAGGTATTCAGTTGATCTTTATGTTTAGTAGTTTATAGAAAACTAGCAAAAGGGAAAATAAACGTTTAACACACACGAGGATAAGAACATGATCACAATACATGTGTTTATCGATAAGTTATTCATACTAATTATAAGTCCAATTCAATTTTACCACCGGATAACCATACGGCAGATATCTACTCTTACGTTTTGGAGACAGATGTTTTCTACGGTCTGGACTAAGTGTTTTGCCTCGTCGTTTATACCGCGTATATAGAAGAACTGGAACAGTTTGCCAGCTGCAAATAATCGCTTCATGTTACATCTGACTATAAACTGCTTTTCTGAAATTGTTTAACTTCGATTGTAAATCCAAAATAGTATTGAAAGCAGGATTGGAAGAAAATAATTTCTTGCCTACCCACAAACCTTTTTTGTGAACCGTACACCAACAAATACCAATACAACTACCCAATAAACGGTTCAACCCAATCCCATCTGCGAAGACTCCCACAAAAACCGATACAAAATCACTTAACCTACCAACTACAAAAAGCCTTATCTACTCACGGATCCGGTTACCCGATTCTTAGACCCGATTAATGAACGGTCCGGAATTTCGTCCAAACTCTAATCCGTTTAACACCTCAAGTTTGCTTCTCTGAATCGCGAAGTTTCGACCTTCTGGTACCGAAATTGGGACCAACTGATTATACCTATTTATAAGGCACGATAAGCAGATCTTGGTTGGTATAGTTAGTAATAGTGTTTGTTCGGTAATTAAATGGAAAGCTTAGCTAAAGGTTTAAGGATCAATAGACTATGCTGAAGGGCTAATTTTGATGTTACTGCTTGTTATTGATTGAGTGAGAGTTGTCGATGAAATTGTTTCAAGAAAGGTCTGTTTTGTACTCAGCGGTTTTGTTTTTGAACACTAACACTTACTTTAAAAGCTTTGCAATTCATAGATTACGTATCATAAATATGATATTCACTGACCGAGTTACAATCAAATCTTTTCAAATTACAAGTTCAAAATGACAGTTGAAAGCATTGCTTCGATTTTAATACCTCTGTGATACCGATCTTTATCCTGCAGTTGCACTGACGAATAATCCGCATTCTTAACAGAAACGAACTATAGTAGCGACTAGTAGCGATGCAGCTGCTAGGACCGTGAAAACCTTAGCCCGTCACCTTAGCTCTTGGTACGAAGACCAGAAAGTAAACGTCTGACACTATCTCCTGCCTCACTCAAGGGCTCTCATGGTATTGGATGATTTTTGCTCACTTAAACAAAAAAAAAAGTCGCGTCGGTAGTACTTCCTTATGCACAACTTTGCAGATAGCAACAGAGGAAAAAAGTTGCTTAGCAACCAAGTGGCTCATGGGCACTCTCCCTAAAAGTAATATAAAAACAGTACAAAATGATCACAAAGTGCACTCTTTATAGATAAAACTGGCAGCGAAAACTATCCTCAAACGTTCTCGCCCAATAGACACAGTAGAGCTTCCCGGGAGGGTGATCGGCGGTGACAATCTCTCACGATGGGCTTTAGTACAGGCCATAGTCTATAGCGAGGAAGGCTAGCGATTGCCTTCTTCTGCGAAGCAGTAATGCTAGCAAACGAGTACGCGCTCACTTGCCGTTGCTTCCGACCCCGATTTCCGGCTACCGTAGACCGGGCTTGTGGACAGCGAGTAATGGGTAGCTCGCTAAACCCCAAAAGCGTCCCAGTAATAGTTATAGTAGTTCGTGGAATGGCAGAGTCGCTATAGTGTGTTTTTTTTTTAATTACAATAAACTAGTGCTTGACTGCGATCCCACCTGATGGTAAGTAGTGATGCAATCGTTGATGGTAAGGCGCACTCGTTTATTAAGAGCCTATTCACTCTAGCCTTGAAGACACCTAAATTATAATCGGACGGAAAGACTGCAGCCGGCAAACTGTTCCAGTCCCTCGATCTACGCGGTATAAACGACGAGGCAAAACGCTTAGTCCGGGCTGCAGATGTCTGATCAGGTTTTGTTAGATGTGAGAATTATTCGACTGTCTGGTTCAGTGGTATCAAGGTTCAGTATATTGTGCCACAGTTATACGCAATCATTACATAGTATAAAACAAAGTCGCTTTCTGTCCCTATGTTTGCTTAAATCTTTAAAACTACGCAATGGATCTTGACGTTCTTTTTTTAATAGATAGAATGATTCAAGAGGCCAGTTGCTAGTTAGTTATAAAACCGTATTGCTGTAGAAGCACCATAAATAAGGCTGTCTACATATATAAATGGTTACACACTACAAACGAAGCTCAGTACAACATAGTTTAACTCAACAAAGTCTCATCAAACTTTTCATAAGATGACTGAGTCTACTTACCTAAATGAATAGAATATATCTTCACTAATCAGGCCAATGACCTCATAACCTTCAATAATAAGAAAAAACAGCTCTTCTTAAAAGTTCGCGACTTCTTATGGACTGAAAGAAAAATTTCCGCCATTAAAACTTCAGGCATAACGCTTATAACGCACTTTCTGAAGGCTTAATAATTAATTTAAAAGGTCTATCTACATCATTATTACGAGGTTAAAAAGTTGAATTTTTGAGAAAAATTATGTTCATTCGGTTTGCATTTTAAGAAAAAATGTAGTGGAGATTTTTTTGTTTGAGAAAATTTTTGTTCATTACTCATTAAAGATGTCAAACATCTTAATAGATTTTGCTGTGAATTTTTAAACAACTTTTTTTTTACTCCACCGACACTAAGTTCAACGTAGGTCATAGCGGCAATTAAGTGGCGACGTGCAGCTGGATGCTGGAGTATACTACTTCTCAGCCATCCGAATGGCTCCGTGACCATATATTTATGCGGTCAATCAGGTAACATAACAAACTTATAAATTTGTGGTTTTTTATGGTACATTTATGAAATTCTGTACGTAGATTATTTACGTAAAAATACTAAACAAGAGTTTCAGGTTTCACATAATTATATACACCGTTCGACTTTTCGTTTATTCGTTTGTTTCGTCGTACGTCCACTTTTCGTTGTACGAAAAGTTGCATTGATTTTATATAATAATGTTGATATACGAACCAAAAGAATCATTGCATTCGTCGAGTCAAAGTTTTAAGTCTTAAGCATCAACACCGATTATGTTATAATTACTGTTAGACTGTTAGCCTGTTAGTTTCTGCTGGATTAATGTCAAAAACTGTGCATCGGAATTCCATAGTCTGATTTCACCAAAATGTTTCCATCAGAACTATCAGACTTATAGCGACACACTACCCGGTATACAATTATAGACATCTTGCTCATACGCAAAAACCCTTTAGGGAACACATTCATTACGGAGTTCCTTGCCCAAGTTTTTGTAGCCGACAGCTACTATCTAGGTGTATTTAAGTCAAAAGTGAATAGGTAATTTCTTGACAAACGTACTCAATCGTTACCAGCATCATTGTTTACCAAAAGAACGACAGACAGTAGTCAAACGCGAGCCTATTTATAGTTAAATTAAAATTTCCCAACAAAACGCAGACAAAAAACATGGCGGCCACGGGCTAATGTGAAAGCATAACACCATAGCTCCTGGAGCTAAGTTAAAATAAATCTGTCAAGAGCATGTCGGACCGCGCTTAGCATAGGGTTCCATAGTTTGCCGTCCGTCACAAACGTCGAAAATGTAAGGGTTCCTTGTTGACTACGGATCCTAAAAAGGAACTAGGCGAGTTTTTAGTCAGTAAAAGTTTGACACTATCTCTCGCTCCACCCAATAGCGGGAGTTGTCATTATATAATTTTGAACCACCATAAAAAAGACAAAAAAAACACATAACATATTCCCCAATCTCCATCGCCCTATCAACTAATACGTCGATAATTAAACTCTAAAGCCGGAAACGATAGCGGCCATGTTTGCTCCCACCAAACTTCCGGCAGCCATCTTTACTCCGCAAGTTTGTTTGGTACGCAAACACATTGTTCTCAACGCTTAACAAGTGGCTCTTAGCCAACTTTTAGGTATAGTTTTTGTTGAAGATAATATTTCCAACTTGCAAAGAATTTGAGGTTTTTGGTGTATACAAATTTATAAACAGGCTCGACAGTGTTTAAGAATTTACATTCTACAAAAACTTTGTCTGAAGACTTTGGCATGTTTTTTTAGCGAGGTCTACAGTACTGTCTACGGGTGTATAGCTTTATATACGTGTATTTATCAGCTTCGACGAAGCAACATCGAAACTATGGCACTTTGTTGCGGCTTCGTCGAAACAATTTCGTCGTTTTATAATCAGGCATACACCGAGCATATGGTGACAAATTAGCGTGTATGTGGCTAAAGTTAGTTTTTTAATCTTAGACTACGATTTGACAACTTAAAATGTCAAACTCCAGAAAATTGGGAACATATTTCTAGAGGGTGACATTATGAGTTATCAAATCGTAGTCTAGAATTAAAAAAACGAACTATAAACGTCCGTGGACAATGACTCAAACCTGTAGATTACATTTCATTCCTATCCAATTTTGTTTAAATCTCATTTTATTTGCGGGGTTTTTTCTAAACAGAATATGTTACCTCGACGATATTCATATCCAATTGCTTCCAATAAAAAATGATAGGTATTGGAAAAATTGGTGCCATAATATTTTAACAGTTATGCTGCAATATCGGCAAACCATTTGACGTTTTAGTGCTAGAAACTACTATTGTGTTGACTACTTTTATTTATAATATTAGAAATTTGTATGAAAGTCCTCTGTTTTTGAAGTAAGAGACTTCAAATTGAAAATATAGGTATACTCTCTAGATATTGTGGTGGTGTACTAATAATGTACCTATCCTTAGAAATCAATTAGGGGGCTAAGAGGATAAAAGGGGGTTGGAAGTTTGTATGAAAGTCCTATGTGTTTGAAGTAAGAGATTTGAAAATTAATGTTCTAGTAGCTTTTGCCCGCGGCTTCGCCCGCGTGGTATTGGGGTTGGGGTTGGGGTTTCCGGGATAAAAAGTAGCCTATGTCCTATTCCGGAGTGTATCCTATGCCTGTGCCAAATTTCATCCAGATCCGTCCAGCCGTTTTGGCGTGATTGAGTAACAAACATCCAAACATCGTAACATTCGCATTTATAATATTAGTAAGATATATGCTAAGAACGGATTTTACGAAACTCCACCCGTAAGGGGGTAAAACGTACCACGCGTACGAAGTCGCAGGCGGCCGCAAGTTTATAGTATAATTATATCGAATATTTCTTTAGTTTTCTTAAGCAAGCGCAATACTTCTTATTCGTCCTTAACGTGTCATTCAATCCGCCTAACTCTTTCCAAACTATATTTAATGAGGTTGAATTTTAATTTATATGTACCTAGATGAATTTATTAGAGTATTTTACGTGAAAAAGAGTAATGGTGGCCGAGTGGAAACGGCCCTGGCTTACGAGTAGGTCGCAAGTTCAAACCCAGCCAGGCGTACTTCTTTGTGTAGTTTACTTCATCACCACTGCTCTCAAAACGGTGAAGGAAAACATCATGAGAAAACCGCCATGTCCAAGAACCAAAAATTCGAAGACATGTGACATCTACCAATCCGCACTGGACTTGCGTGGTGGATTATCGTGGTCCATTTCCTCTCTTAGAGAGTAGGCCTGTGTCCCAGCAGAAAAGGCTAATGAAGGTTGGAGTAATAACTCCACCGTAATTTGGTTATTTTTGAATGCAGGACTAAGTTAAGGGATTATTCAAAAAGTTAATAAGTACGGCCTGGAACAATAAAAACTTGTAATCTCTTTTATACGACTTTGATTGGGACAAGTCATTTAATAATTACACTACCCATGTGTCCTTTTTCCCTTTCCCAATTTCCCTGTCTTTTTGAATAAGAATTAAATGATATAAATAATTGCTGACCTTCCATTCTCCATTGATATATGGCGGCTCTTACTTTATTAATTCCTCGACCCAGTAAAGCCAGGACAGTTCCGATTGCCATATATTATTTTCTTTCTAGGTCAATGTTCGATTTTGTTTAACAGGAGTTTCCTCTGATTAGTTGAGTTAGCATGTGTTTTAGATTAGCGTGGGTAGATTTGATTATGGGCTTGATATTAGGATGATTAGAAGTTTTTGGAGAAATGTATTGGGTTGGTTACGTAACTTTTTTTATACACCGTGAAATTTAAATGTTTTTTTTCTCGCGGCAGAATGACTTGTCATAAGGAGTACTTTTGAAGCATACAGTAAAAATAAAAAAATTAAAAGTTTTTTTTTATAAATAATTATTAAAAATTTTCATCAACTCAAAAAAGCGAAAACAATAGTAACATTAGACGTAATTTGTAGGTACTACTAGAGTCGCATAAGCAGCACGCCGTCAAAGGAAACCGATTCATTAAATATTTAAACCAAAATAAGCTCTCGCTTGTTGTGACACGTCATAATTAGCTTGCAGTCTACAGGTCCATTTTTTGTTTTTAATATTTTATATTTTTATCAAACGTTTGTATTACCAAGACACAACCATTCCTTTCAGGGAAAACAACCATTAAAATTTCACGGTGTATATAATTAAGTTGAACTGGCGTTTGACTGTGGTCTCGCCTGATGATAGGCAGCGATGCTATTATTGATTGATGGTATGGCGATAGTTTTTTTTATTATTTTATATTTATTTAGTACAGCAAAATAGCCATTAATACTAAATTAATTAACCCTTTCACTCTGTCTTCTCACAGAATCGTAAGCTTTCTATGTCGTCTTCCATTCATCAGCAAACAAATCCAATCCAGCGTTGCTCTCCACTAGTGCGTTGAGTATCGTTAGCTTACGCTAGTGTAGGGGAAGTGGATCGGGCTACAATTCGACAAAATGGGACATTGAATAATTTGTGTTTTCTAGAGCGATTGTAATTATTTGGAACAAATAATTGACACAACTCTGCATGTAAGTCGGAAGCATCAGTGTAACCATTAATAATTTTATAGGCTGTTGTGATTTGGTCATCAGTCCGCCTAACATTCAATGAGTTGCGATTTATGCATCCTAAAATAAATTTAGTATTTAATCTTACTTCTTACTAATATTATAAATACGAAAGATACGAGGTTGGGATGTTTGGATGTTTGTTACTCAATCACGCCAAACCGGCTGGACGGATCTGAATGAAATTTGGCACAGGCATAGATACACTCCGGAATAGGATATAGGCTACTTTTTATCCCGGAAACTTTAACCCCAACCCCAATACCACGCGGGCGAAGCCGCGGGCAAAAGCTAGTTTATTATATGTCTACCAATTAAAACTAGCTTTGAAGACACCATACACACCACACATCACGTTATCTGGCAAACGATTTGTTATGATAGCGCAGCAGCGGTGTCGCTGCGTCATCATACAATAAAAGAGTGAGGTATGTCATACAATGCGCTGCAGCGCTGCACCGGACGGGAAGACAACGGTAAGCAAATTGTCCTAGTCTTTTGACGTAAGCAGTAAATAGCATTTTCTTTGAAATGATGTTATTGTGTATTGAATTAGACGGTTTATAAACCGTATCCAATTTCATAGACATAAGAATCCCATTTATTGGATGACATTATAAAAAAACCAACAGCGCCCTCGCCGTAGCCGTCGCCGCCGCGATCCCGCCGATATCCGGCCACTGTAGACACTGGCTCGCGGACGGTGAACAATGGGTAGCTCGCCGTCCGGTCGTCTGGTAACTGTCCAGACCGAGTTCAAGTCGTCAACGGCGCGCAGCGTTCCCGCGCGCCTCAAGGAGTTGTCAGCAAATTGTAGGGGCCCTTCAGGGTCGAAGCCTTCTGGAGCCGACGGTTGGTGTGAAAGTGTTACCGCAGGTCTAGGAATAAGGCAAAGATGGAATGGGGTAGGTCTTTAGTCAGTAAGAGTCTGACACTGTCTCCCGCTCCGCCCAAGAGTGGGTTTCGTCATTGGATGATTTTAACTTACCATAAAAAAAAAAAATCAGGAAATTCTATCCAAACGAACCAAACTTGCTATATAAACTTAGTATGTTAGTTGGAGGGAGTTAACAGGAATAATATAAGTCTGCATTCACCCTCGTTAAGGAACTACGTTTGCTAATGAGAAGTCGTCCCGGTACTGAGAACAAAGAAGGATGAAATTATCATAAAGGCGTGTAATAAGATATACATACATGTATATGTTTTTGATAGACATTTGTTTCAACATAAACAAAAAGCTAAGTTTACAGTGTAAAGGAAGTTAGTCATTATCCCACATTGCTCATAGAATAGATGATCGACCGGGTTGAAAGGTTCTAGAGTGGCGACCAGGCACCGTGGGACGCTGTGTTGGAAGGCTGGTGTAGTCAGGCGGAGTGGTGAAGCTTGCTGATATCTGATAGATATGAGACACAGGTACAGGACTATTCGTAGTAGAATATGGGAGAGGCCTAAGCACAGTTGTGGACGTCAATGATGATGATGACACTTTTCTTAGCTTTCGCACCGAAGTTGCGAAAGCTAAGAAAACTGCTGGCTGCGAGAAGGCGGGGAGGGATGAATTCTCTGCGACATTGTAGCGCCACCATTCAATTGTTTTACGTCACAAGAAAGGGAACATTATAAACAGACTTTCCAACGCTGTTAGGGGGCCAGCGACGCCATAAGAAAGTTGCGGCGGCCGCACCGTTCGTATTCCCGACGATACGGTTAAATCTTTGCTGTATCATGTGCCCCCACACTCAGAGCCGGGGCATACGATGCGTTGCAATGCTGCACCCCAAATATTTCGACGAATTGGTGGGTACACAAGCGACGCTGCTTTGGTTGTAAGGCCCCCGATTTGTGGAAATATTTGCGGTGCAGCGCCGCAACGCATCTTGTGCTCAGGTCTTTATCCTCGAAGACATGCTCGTGCAGGTTTTATTCTTTAGTAGTGAGCTTTCTATTTAGCTACTAACCCCTCAATTAGCCACGAGATGTTCACTACAACCGGTAAATCGTAGTTAAAGTCATAAAATATTCCTAGGACAACTCAGTTAGAGTGCTTTCAGATTAAATTTTATTTGCTTAGTTGAATCAAAACTTCACAAAGTATGCGTTTAAGCTAGTTAAAATACCGGTCAATTTCTAAAGGAAAATATTAAAACATTTTAAATTCAAAGAAATATACAACTTCGAACATCTGCGTAATTATTTCGCAACTCAATAATAACATGGCTATACTGAGAGCGGAGCGGATTTGCGAACTATATATCTATTTTTTTTTCATGCAGTTTATACTCTAAGGGCCAACACTGCGTAAAACGGGAGGCCGCGCGGTCGCAAACAAAAGAGCGCTCGGGTAGCATCGCCCCGCACGCACCCACGCTGCAATGCCAGCCTGCGTGTGACGGACGACCGCGCGGTAACACGCGCGGACGTCAAGTCGACTCAATAAACAGGCTCACTAGTCGTCATTTTTTGTTTGCTAGTTATCGTCGATTTGCTACATAATAATATATTAACTTTCCCATTGACATGACTGTTCATGCACACCGTCAAAGTTCAGCAAGTGACACTGCGTAGGGACAGTGTCCGCGACGGGCCCGTTGCGATCCCACAGAAACCGTCGCTAGCTACTATACTTTAGTTTTGAATTCATATAAGATGCAGATAAAAAAGTAATTGGGAATGTTGAGATATCAAACAAAGAGATGGTCAACTGGACATATTTCCTGATCGCCTACGCTTTATATGCGACCCAAGCTTTACTTTCGACTTTGTCGTTTCTAAGCATTTGCAGAAAACGGTAACTCGAGTGAACCGTGCGATGACGGGACCCAACAAAATCAAATATCAGAAGTTGTTGAAATATTTAGGAAATTAATATATTAAATTTTAGATTTAAAGTTATATTGAAGTTTGAGTTCCGCTTTAATTTAACATTCAAGCTATTAAGAAAAGCTGATTTTATACTCTAGTTAATTTTGCTTTTTAATTTCAAAAACGAGATGTATGAGATAGATCCGTGGTTGAATGGCCATGTCCATAGCCATCGATATATTATGTGTTACGCACTAGATTAGGCATACCATACAGTCACTATACTTCACTTAGGAAATCTGCAGGCCTTTATATTGATGATATTAGTATAGTTTTGAAATTGACGCAGTGTGAGAGCGCTGTAACTTTGTTTGTTTTGTTAGACGAGGTTTTTTTTTTTGTTTGCGTGAGTCTAAATATTTTTTTCTTTTCTTTAAATCGTGAATTTATGACTACATTCACGTGTTTAAGACAAATTTCGGTCACTAATTACCAGTCACCCTATAAATTTGTAGATGTTTGACAGTCAATACGATTATACGATTAATTTTATCTATAGATTGTCAAAGATCTACGTAGTAAGTAGTCTGAAATGGCCTTATACCTTACAAGTTTTCGTATGACCTAATAAATTAATTATAGGGGCAAATTGTTAGTGAAATCGCCCAATCTCTACCGCACTTGGTCGCGTTGACTTAAACGTTTGCGTTGACTTGAAAATAGCTTACTTTTGGGTTACAGTTGCGTTACGTTATGTTTGCAGTACGTAAGAAATCTAAGGCGAAAAATATCTTTATCTTTATACATTCATTTGTGTAATGCAGAAAATCATTCAATGACGTCTTCCATGTTAGACTATCAGTGAGGGTCGAAGCTTACAGGGGCTAAGTGTTCGCGTCTGAAAGCAAGGCTCGGCCTTGGCATAAAGACAACGTGCAACTTATGAACGGGGCAGGTTGTTTATTCAGTAAGAGTCTAACACTGTTTCCCGCTCCACCCAAGGGCGGGAGTATCATTAGATGATTTACCCACTACAAAAAAAAACCTGCTCTGACTTTGGCGTTTTAGTTCACAAGTCCTCGTACTGCATGAAATTGCATTTCAGAGGGAGTTCTTTTGTAAGTTTCATATTTTTTTATTTATTTGTCATTTATACAAAGATAACAGGAATATTTAGGTTAAAAACAAACAAAAAACACTAAGGTTTCAACTTGTGCTATCATAAAACTATCACAATATCGAAACAAATTGAGTTTACAATTTTATAAATGTACTTTATTGTCGATTTAATTTAAACAAACTTTCTATAAATAAGTAGGAGAAAACATTCTTAAATAATACTTAAGTAATATTGCTTAAGTTTACATTTGATATTTTTGGGTGTAATATTACTTTTCATTTCTGAACGTATGCTATTAATAAGTCTCGGCACAATATACCCGCTGGTTTGCTCGCCATAAGTATTGTTTTTCAAAAAACTGTGAAGGAAAACATCGTGAGGAAACCGGCATGTCCTAGAACCAAAAATTCAAATTCATGTGACATCCACCAATCCGCACTGGGACCGCGTGGTGGATTCTGGCCCATTCCCTTTCCTAGGGAGGAGGCTGGTGTCCCAGCAGTAGAAACATTAAAAAGGCTGATGATGTACGTATTGTTGGCGCGCTGTGTACGAAGCCAGAGCTCAGAAACTGAAAAAAGAAAAATTCTCATTCTATAAACCAAAAACCCGTTTATTTGTCGTTATTTGTTCGCTCCTAAAAATAAAATACAAATTGTCAATATACAAAACAATACCTCAAAATTTCCACAGAGTTAAAAAAACTGACATCGCTCTGTTTCGCTTGTATTTCAAGTCTGATAGATTTTAAACGAGGTCGCCCGGAACGGCGGGAGAACCAGAAAAAATATTTCATCTAACGACCATAAAATGGCGTCGTCTAAAGTCAGTATTTTGATTCGAGAAATTTGTTTTCAATTTGCATATTTAGTGTAAGTGGAATGGAAGAGGGGACTATATCAGAGGCTATGGTACTCATGGTTTTTTTGTTATGGTAGGTAAAAATCATCCAATGACGAATCCCGCCTATGGAGCGGGAAACAGTGTCAGACTCTTACTGAATAAACAACCAACCCCATTCCTCCGTCGCCTTCCTTTCAGACAAAAACCTTTGGCCTTGGCTTCAACCCTTTGGCAGGGTCCCTACGATGGTACTTATGGTCAAGGCAGTTCCATGCAAGAAAGGTATGATATGCAAGATGATGTATGTTTTTGTGGAAGGTTTTTTTATTGGGCAAATATAATTCAGTAACATTTCCCGCCATTGGGCGTAGCAGATGTTAGTGTCATACATTTACTGGCTATAAACCAACCCCGTTTCTTCATTGCCTTTGTTCCATGGCCCCGTTGTTCAATGTTTAAATTAGCCATGGCCCCAGGAGGCATTGACCACCCTGCTGAACACCTACAGTTTGCTGACAGCCCCTTGAACACTGCCACGCGGGAGCAGTATGCGCAGTCGATGTTACGAAGATTTTTCGGAACAGCAAAAACGTTTTTTGTGAAGTACAAATTTTTATTTTTATTCACCACCTTCTTACCTGATGGGTAGTGTTTTTCTATTCTATACCATTCCATTGTGTTCTATTCCAGGAAATAACCAAAACGTTTGAAGGTCACATATTATAATTGACCTCTTTTCAATAGAAATATACAACCTTAATGTCTCTATAGGCACTTCCCTGTGTGTTTACATTATTTAGATCCCAAAAATATCCGACGGGCACCGACCGGATCCGCTGGGGAAACTTTTAATAGCTTTATTTAATACGAGTTCGATTATTGTTCGGTTCGAAAGCGAAAACTGGTCATTATCCAAAAAGCCCGCACCGTTTCAATTTTACACACCGCGTTGGAGAACCGACAGCCTTTGAAAAGGAAAGATTGTTGTATTGTAAAATGTTGAAGCTCGAAAGATTAGGGCTCGTACGTAATGTCAGTGGATTAAATGTAAGGTAGAAGTGCGGTTTTAGTCACGTACACTGGCTTGTTTTTGAAGCAGCCTGGCTATTCATGAAGGATCAAATTTATAAAGACAAGAAAATGTTTTAAGAGCGGCCAACCCGACGCCGACGTATAATCATCACATCACATTTTCATACAACCACTCTTACGTGATTATGATGTTATTACACATCTTTCTTCAGATATTTTAGATACATAGATATCTTGTGAATATTATCTAGGCTCCTATAGAAACCAAAACGTATATTTGTGTAAGCGTAATTCATTAAAGACCTCTGAAAATCTGCTATTTTACGTGAACTATGATTCTCCATAATTTACTCCTATATTAAAAATATAAAAAAGTACTTCTATTGAAACCTAGCGCATTTAATCGACATTCGTCAGAGAATCGTTATGTCATTTTTCTTCAAAAAATCCCTTAGTGTTTAATAAAAACACATATTTCCTGGAAAAAGTTTTGTGAAATATTCGAGTAAATCTTAGATTTACTGAATGCCAACAGTGTTTTCAGGAGTTATCTCTCTTTTTTGGCATTACTTTTGCATCAAAGATCACATTGACTTACTTTAAATGAAGCAACAAGCTTTTAAACCATGCTCGACGTAGTTGATAGGCGAGTCGAAAAGGTTCATCAGTATGATGACGTGAGTGACAAAGATGATGACGATGAATAGTATGAGTAGCTTTACCATATGCGACACTTTTAAAGGATCGTAACCTTATTATTATCTTTTGACATAAGAAGTTTTTTTTTCTCGCCCCTGTCATCCTTTAAACAATTTATCAATATTTTCTTTCGACCCTTTTCCTCTGTCCTCTACAACTATTTTTGTTTTGTGGAAGTGAAGGGATTTAAGTGTAGTTTTAGTCAGTAAAAATGTGGCACGCCCAGAAGGGCGATTTAATGATTTTCCATCTTAAAAAAAAATGCAAAGAAAAATGTACTTAAATTTTGGTGTAAAGCTGATGTGTTAAAAAAAAGTTGCAGTTTATAAAACAGATTTTTTTTATGTGATACTAGCTTTTGCCCGCGGCTTCGCTCCCGGCAACAGAAAAATGTGATAAACTGAAGAACCTCTCGACCGGTTATGTGCAAATTTCACACAAACCATCTTCTAAATAGTCCAAACAAAGCTTAAACATTTGGTTTGGATAGGTAATCTCTTCCTTGAGTTATAAAATGACAACGAAAAGTGGCACTGATTTTTTATATACATTGATTTTGACCATTCTGTTTTTTTATAAATTCAACATGAAAAAATAAATAAAAATAAAAGCTCACTTCAGTAACAGGAGGTTTATACTGAACAATGAAATGGCTCGCCGTACAAAAAGTCGTGTACGTGAGCAAATACAGTTAGGTTTAATGAAACCCGTCTGGGGGTACGAAATCCATTCTATTTAACACCTCAATTAACTGATTCGATTTATTGAACAAGTTTTGACGGGACTTCCTCAATTTGTTTCATATTTTGTAAAATATCTCGCTGTTTGCGACATTTTGCTTCGCTTTTGTTCTCGAAAATTTTCGCCAAATGGTAAAGCTTCTGAATGCAGTGCATTTTATGGGAACTCAAGAGGTTTAGATTCTGTTTTTGGGTATTATGCTTTTGTATTTTTAGGCGTTACATCTGAAAGTGTTGTATTATTTTTATTTATTTATTAGCTTTATTCTTATCCGTTACCTTTACTCTTAGTATTTGTGTTGTGTACTTAAATATATAGTATTAGTTTTGTATTTAAATAAAGTTACTATTGAACGATGTAAGGGCCGCCTTTTGCGGTTAAAGCCTCCTCCAAACTATTCCAGCTGTCTCTGTCCTCAGCTCGTCTGGGCCACAAGGCCCCGGTTATCTGTACAATGTCGTCACTCTATCTTTTAGAAGGTCTACCCTTCCTTTTTTATAAATTGGGTATCAATTTGAAATAGTTTATTGTATTAATATAATAGTGAAAATGAATTTAAAATTATGGTACTCTAGAAAAAGGGATATTTTTCGCCAACCGTTCATCAGCGACAACAATTTTCTAAAAATCTATTAACCTATATTTTTGACTGATTGGTGGAAGTGATAAGTTATGTGTTCAATACCATATACATACCGTACCATACCATGTGGTGTTCATACCATACTATAAAATATACATTTTGTGCTCTTAACTATTTATAGTGGGTAAAATTTTCTTCTTCGGGTAAAATTATCACTAACTTCCTAATCTTTTATATCAGTTCTCTAACAATTCTTCCGCCTTTTGTTTCTTTCCATCTAACGATAATTTACTCAAACACGTATATGTTGTAGATGACAGCAATTTTTCAGTAGTAAACTAGAATCTTTTTTTTATTATGGTAGGTGAAAATCATCGAATGACGAAACCCGCTCTTGGGCGGAGCGAGAGACCAGTGTCAGATTTTACTGACTAAAAAACCTACCCCGTACCTTCCTTGCCTTATTCCTGGAGTCGAGGTAACAGTTTGCACCACCCTAGGCTCCAGGAGGCTTCGACCTTGAAGGGCCCCTGCAGTTTGCTGACAACTCCTTGAGGCGCGCGGGATCGGTGCGCGCCGTTGACGACTTGGGCTCGGTCTGGACAGTTACCAGACGACCGGACGGCGAGCTACCCATTGCTCACCGTCCGCGGGCCAGTGTCTACGGTGGCCGGATATTGGCAGGATCGCGGTTGCGACGGCTACGGCGAGGGCGCTGTTGCCTTTGCCTTATGCGGTCGGCCTAAACTAGAATCTGGATTATGTAATTGTTGATGGGAAAAGGTTCATTTTTTATTGCAAGAAACATAAGTAGACATAACATACACATGTGTTTACTATAGCTATACTTCTGAAAGACACGGCGAAATGAACACCGCGTTAAGCGTTCATCGTACATTGCAGCAGCCGGCTACGTCACCGCACGTACAAACACAAACATATGGCAATGTACAACAAAGTAATAATAAACAAATACTAAATCATCACTCGTAATATCATATTTTGTATTTTACATGGTAAGATTTTCCTCAGATTGTGGCCGCACAGACTTAGATTTTGACTAACATCCTGAAGTTCACACTCAAAGTTTGCCAATAAGCAATAGACCGCACGCAGTATACTACTAAGTGTTAAATTAACAGGTTGGGTTTAGAATACTCTATACGAGAAAGAGTAATGCTCGTAGTGTCCTTGCGTGATCGAATCAGAAATGAAGATATCCGCAAAAAAACCTAGATAACCGATGTAAAGAATCGCCAAACTTAAGTGGCAATGGGCAGGACACATTGCACGCAGAACAGATGGCTTCTGGGGCCGAAAGGTGTGGTAGAGTGTATTTCATCTGTTCTGCGTGCAATGTGTCCTGCCCATTGAAACATACGTTTCGCGATTCTCATAAAAAAGATAAACGTTTTGAAGTAACGACCGCGTGCTGGAAGATGTAGCGTTGGAAGGCCTCCCACAAGGTGGACCGATGACCTGGTCAGGGTTGCTGGAATCTAATGGATGCAATACGCACAGGACCGGTCGTATTGGCGGCGCTTGGGGGAGGCCTATGTCCAGCTATGGACGTTTTTTTTTTTATTTGCAATTAACTAGTGCTTAACTACGATCCCACCTGATGGATACTGGAATGTCCATGTACAACAAACTCTGGGTCAAAGTAGCAGAAAAATACTTTTAGTTAGTGAGTCGAAATTGCAGCAGATAGAATTCAACGTTGAATTATCATCCCAGACGCTCTAAATGGACAATCATAGACGCCAACTGAATTATAATATACATAGCACCTGTTACTAGCGAGATTACCAGCTGCATAATGTATTAACTGCTCCGCCATGCTAATAACGTTGCAATCCTTTGCATAATAATATACCCAAACTGAGGATGTGCATGGATTATAAGATCCCTTTATAATCAGTCTCACTTCTCAGCAACCATCAATAACTTATTGAAGCTATGAACTTATTGAAGCCTTGATAAGGCTTAACCTTTCGACTACCGTAATTACAGACACAATTAAATAACAACAGGTGTGTGGGGGTCAAGAGTTTAGATCTAATACAATACATTTTTTTGGTGGGTAAAAAACAGAAGTGAAGCAGGAGATAATATCAGACTCTTACTGACTAACCCAACCCTGTTTTTCTTTTCAGACGCAAACCCTTGGCCCCAGTAGACTTCAGCCCGTCTGCAAGATCCCTATGATATACTGACAACTTCTTGAGGCGCGCGGCAATAGTGAGCCCGTAATAATAATGAAAAAAATACTATAACCGCTTAATATCTGTGTTTCAGACGTCAACACTGTTTTTTTCTAGTGGACATCTAATGGAAAAAGCGATACAGATCATTATTTTAATTCGAAATTTATAACTGTAAAGTGTAAGGTAAGGTAGAGCCTTCATGCTAGAACAAAATGGCGTAAACTATAATGTTGTTTCGTGCATACAGATTTAGTTTGATGTCAACGCCTTGTATGCACTTAACATTTTCTATTTTCAAATAATACAATTTAAGTGCGAGAGAAATTGCGTGGAACAAAGAAATGGCGAGAACCTCTAGCATTATTTTATCGACAAATCTGAAGTACCGCTATTGTTCAAATTCAGTGAATCGTACGTTTATCTAGTCTAATAAAACTGTCACTACTGTTATTTCATTGAATGTCTGCTACAATTACAAAACTGAATTTCAAATTTAAAATAAATATGGACATACTTTTTTCAATGCCGTCGATATATTCCATGTCACGCACGTCACTAAAAGCAATATTAATTTAAGTGTAGTTTTAGTCAATTTGAGCTTTTCAAACTCAAAGTACTTTAGGTACAGGTATTGTGAGCATAGTTAATACAGTGATTAAGTTATTGTCTGCTGAGCTGCGTGTCATGGCTGTGATTCTCACTTCGTATAAACTTTTATATATGGCTGCAGATAATTGTTCAAGTACCATTTATTTATTTATTTGCTTATCCTCACATCGGAACGCCTTGCAGCAATTACACCAATGGAGCAGAATTAGTGATAGTCTTCAAAAGAGCAGCGGTGCAGTGGGTCACGTACGCTGGTTCACGCAGTATCAGGCCAGCGCATTTCCAGAATTCCACATATATCCAAATCATTTATCACAACGAACAACACATTTTTGAAATTTTAAAGTTCTTTCGACTAGCTTTTTACAGGAAATTGATATAAATTAAAAAATACGTAAAATTTGGTATGTCATCTTGACGGCTAACCGATGATGAAAAATGTTCATGTAAGTTTACATATTTGTGATTGCATCGATTAAATTTGAGTAATTCCACATCCTGACAGAAGAAAGGTCAAAGCGTAGTCATGGAAGAATAATGAATATGCATGACCTTTTTTATTAGTTGAATAAAATTATTATCAGAATTATCAGCCAAATAGAAAAAAAACATTACAAATTTTTATTAACGATGAAGTTTTTAAGAACATGCGGCAGGCCGGCTGGTTGGCAAGGCAATTTTCTCTTAGAACAGAAGGTCGATGAGGCCGAAAGATTTCTGAGTGGCGACCGCGTACTGGAAAGCGCAGCATCATCATCATAATTTCAGCCGCAGTACATCTACTGCTAGCTACGAGCCTACTCCAAGTGTCACCACAACGATCAGTCCTGTGCATCGCGTATCTATCGGAAACTCTCAAGCCTCACCCAGTCAAAAGTCAACAACCTTGTGGCAGGCCTTCTAATACTGCACTATAGTTCGTTTTTTTTTAATTCTAGACAACGATTTGACAACTCAGAATGTCACACTTTAGAAATATATTCCCAATTTTCTGGAGTTTGACAGTTTAAGTTGTCAAATCGAAGTCTATAATTAAAAAATGAAGTAGTTTTTAATCCTAAAAAACGAACTATACAGTTTGCAATCCGCAAAAGACCGAGCGAAGTGGAGGCGTCTAGGCAGGAAAGCGGACCCCGGGCACCGAGGTGAAAGCCAAGGTAGCCGGTACGGGCGCTAGGTTGATGATGATGACAGTTTGCAAAATGACAGGTAATGTCATGCACAGATGTAAAACCCTAGAAAAATGCCTTATTGTTGTTGAGATAAAAAGGAAATCTATGAAAAGGTTGAAAAGATTAGAATATAAAATAGTTAATACAATCAAATTCGCAGTCAAAGCCCCCAGCCATTAAACACAAGTTAGTTACTTTGACAGACAATGGAATTTCTTCTAAAATGTCTACTGAATGTTTTCGTTCATTGAACTGCATGAGAACGGCAGTCTTTTCATTTATTTTTCATCACGCGTCAGTGTAATATGATCAAATAATCTAGACTCGACATTCGATTTAAAAATTTCTAAAGAAGAAAAATATTTTATTCCAAAAATAACATGCATAGGCACTTCCAAAAATCCAGAAGCTATTGCATGATTTGTTTTAATTTTTAAACTTTATACTACTTTCTTTTTAATATTTTCGTTTTATTACTAACATTAATTATTATTTAAATTCTTGTTACTAACAACTTTTATGGACTGTTTTGTCTGAAATACACGATTTTTATTTTTCATTTATAGTTTCAATTGGTAATTTACTATTACAAATTACAATAAGCTTCTTCTATCAGCTCCTTGATATCTTTTAGTAATGTACACTTCTGTCAGCAATAAATATTATCCATGTATCCAAAATCTACTATGGTATCAATATCGTCGATAAATCGTTGTTTTATTTATTTATACAGCAAAAATATAGCTTACTCTTGCTTGAAATTGCGTTGCTGTTAGTGTTTGTCAACAACAATAGCAATATACACAAACAATGACAACTGCATATGTAGGTATAATGTATGTAGGTATCTAAATGAATATTTACAATACTGCCATCCATTGCAGTATCCACATATTAATCATCATCATTTCGGCCAAAAGACGTTCACACGACATAAAAGTAAAAAAATAAGTCAAAATATTTTATTTCACATGGGCACTTGTAAAACGTCAAAAGCTAGTGCACGGTTCCAATAGGTTGTTTCCTATGGAGAAGAAGCGTCAAGAAACTCCATGGCGTAGCCAGAGGCCTCCCCTTCCCTATCATGCAACAACTTACCAATAATACCATAATATTACCGACAATAAAAGGCGTTGGATAAATAAATATATAACTACTATTATATAAAATTCTTTCTATTATTACAAAAAAAGTACTAAATCCTTCGATCATCTTGCTAGCGAATTATTTTAGATTACAAAAAAAGTACTAAGCCCGAAAGCTAAACCAGTCAAACCAAAAAGAATGAGACATTTAGATTCCTACTAATCAAAACACTTCTAGTCCATTAACAGAGAATCAAAAAAATCAAACATAAAAATTGCTTTTCAACAGTTCATTGAAATCGAAAAATTCATTCCTGCTTTCGAAAGCAGATACTAGAGCATAGCCGTGGCAGTAATCAAAATTCGAGCTCATATCGACAATGGTACAGAATCGGTTAAAAGATTCCGCTCACACAGCACTATCTGAGCGAATTTCGAATGTGTTTAATTTCGATTCGATTCCTTCTTATTCTTTTTCTTCTTTGCATTGTGATGAAACGAAGGATCGCAAAATAGATGAGAATTTAGCTGTTATTGACTTTTTTTTATTTCGATTCTTCTTTTCGTTGGTTCCGTTATAATTGGATTAGGGACATTAATTTGAACTAATCAGTGATTTGAGAAAGAAGCCTGTAGTTAGAATGATAAATACTATTTGACAGCTAGACAGTTTTATTTAAATATCGTGTAAATCCACTATTGATCTTTTGCTGTTGCACCAATGCAAGCACAGTTAAGGAACCTCACGCCAATTGAGAGTTAGTCATGCTCACTTAGAGAATCAAAATGACTCTGTGCCTAAACGATGGTTATAACGTGGCATCAACTCAGCGTCAGTACCATAGGATTAAGTAGTGCATGCTGTTTCTCGGTAAACGTTGTATTTATGTCTATAGGTCATCTTTGTGAGTCAAGCAGACCTCATCATCATCAGCCTCTTTATGTTCCCACTGCAGGGACACAGGCCTCCTCTCTCTAGGAGAGGGAATGGGCCATAATCCACCACGCGGGCCCAGTGCGGATTGGTGGATGTCACATGTCTTCGAATTTTTGGTTCTAGGACATGCCGGTTTCCTCACGATGTTTTCCTTCACCATTTTGAGAGCAGTGGTGATGAAATAAATTACACAAAGTAATGCGCCTGGCTGGGTTTGAACCCGCGACCTACGACTCGTAAGTCGGGGCCGTTACCACTCGGCCACCACTGCTCAAGCAGACCTCACTTTATGTTAAATGTAAGACTATTAACTTTGAAGTCTTAATTTATGATGTTTTGTTTGTTTTTTTTTTTATTTTCATTTCGTTTAATTTTAGGTAAGTTGCGTGAACGGACGCCATCAGTTCAGACTGGTTACCTGTTATCTGCCAGTGGCCTATTTTCATTTTTTTTAATATTTTAAATTGTTTAGTTTTATTTATTCGCTATGTTATTAACTTACTTGCGTTGTTCTCACGTTACAGAATCAACAAGAATATGGAATAAAATAGATCTTTTGTAAAATATACCGCGAATAAAAAACAAAATGGAATTTCCTGTACGTTCTTCTAGATTTTTTTTTTTTTTTTATGGTAGGTGAAAATCATCCAATGACGAAACCCGCTCTTGGGCGGAGCGGGAGACCAGTGTCAGACTCTTACTGACTAAAAAACCTACCCCGTACCTTCCTTGCCTTATTTCTGGAGTCGAGGTTACAATTTTCACATACCCTCTAGGCTCCAGGAGGCTTCGACCCTGAAGGGCCCCTGCAGTTTGCTGACAACTCCTTGAGGCGCGCGGGAACGGTGCGCGCCGTTGACGACTTGGACTCGGTCTTACCAGACGATCGGACGGCGAGCTACCCATTGCTCACCGTCCGCGAGCCAGTGTCTACGGTGGCCGGATATCGGCAGGATCGCGGCGGCGACGGCTACGGCGAGTACGCCGTTGCCTTTGCCTTATGCGGTCGGCCTCCTCCTTTACGAGCATTACTTCTTCTAGATGCGCTTTGGAATATGTCTTATTGGCAATTTATAAGTGCCAGTAAATGGTTTGATTTAATTTTTTATTGATATTACCACTATTCAGAAGACCAAACATCAGATCTGACTATGAAGTTGTGCTGCTCTAGAATTATTCAGACAGTAGTGACTGTCTGAAAAAACAACAGTAGACACGAAATGTCGTGTCTACTGTTGTTTTTTAAAAGCAAGACTGATGGTCAACCCTAATAAGCAACCTAAAATAGTGTGAAATTAACGAATTACAATTTTAAAAACAAAATTTTGGATATCTACCAGAGCTTATAAAACATTAGAAATTTTAAATCAGCTCGATTGATTCAGTTGCTAACATCACATTTCACCAATACAAATCAAACTACCTTAATACTAATTTCCCCGAATTTCCATATCCCGACGACATGCAGTATTGGCAGAATGAAAGGTCGACGTAATCCCTAACAAGCTTCGAGCCTAGTCAGCCCTTTGCAAAGAGCGGGGCAACATTGTTCCAACAAAAATATTCCCAGAAGTTCTATTTTTTTGTAACCATACTCCAAATAAATTTAAAAGCGTATAAGTTATGATGAGACTAGCATACACGTCCGTGTAAAAGTCCCTAATATTAAATAAAGAGAAAAAAAAAGCGAATCAATATGATTTTTTAATTTTATAAGCAGTGACAAAAATAACTGATTATAAAAAAAATATGCTTTGAAATAATATAAAATATTTTTCTACCAGTTTAAAAAAAAATATAAGACTGACATATACATTACTGTACTTTGTATAAGCGTGTTTATATTATGTTTATTACTTTTTCATTCTCAAATGGCTAGACTCTGGTCTTGTCCTGCAACAGGGATAACCCGTACGTATATTTCCTTGTGATCACTTTCGAACCCGCTATCAGAATTCAGTACGTCATGATATCGTCAATCCCAGCATTTGAATCTTTAACAGTTCATTTTGTTCAAAATTTGTAAAGTTTAATGAATTTCTTAAATGTCATGTTTAGCAAAACCCTAGCTCTCGTCGCGTCTTTTTTTTTTCACTGTTTTTTAATATTGTTTTCTTGTATTTTTATTGCATTGTTTTGTATTTCCTTTCTTCCAAAAAAAATTTGCTTTGTATGTTTCCGTGAGTTTCTCATCCCATTTGTTGTCACTGTACCTTCTGTTCCATCCTTTATCAAGCGGTGTACACTTTCGGGATCATACGCCACTTTAATCAGGGTATTGTTGACCCGCGCCTAATGCGTTAAATCCTATTTGGAGTTCCTCATTTGTTACGAATCACACCTTTGTGCACTTAATTGGCAATGGGTTAATGACTAGCGAAATGTATCGCAGATGACGTGTGAACATTGAGAGTGAAAATCAAATTTTGTTGTTAATCCATTGAGAGTTAAGTTTAATACGCATTTTCTTAATAAAAACTGGACAAGTGAAAAAAATAGTGCTCTGAGAGTTTTATAGAAACTTACCTATGTAAAAAACAATAATGAAATAGAATGCCTTGCAGCATTAAGTCTGCCTATGCACTAGTACTGTACATGAAGTTTAAATAATAAATGTAATATTTCGAAACTTTTCCTAATCGCAAAAAAAAAGTGTTTTATCTCATTGATTTAGAGAGCAGTTGTTATATACAAAACATGTCATATTACAAGTATGTTTAATCATCAATTTATGCTTTCTTTTTTTCACATTTTGTCCTGTCAACCGTCACACCATCATTTTCTGGCCTCATAACATTTTTAGTAACAGCCGATTATTTCTTCCTCTTCATATGATTATATCAAGATAAGTCCTCAACAATAATTACGGTTCTTTGTTTTTTTTTTTTTAAAAACTAAACATTGTATCAGAGTAAGCAAAATAAGGCCACAAATAGAAACTTAGAGAAGTCACCCTAATCTTACAAGACTAAAGAGTGAAGCGAGCGAGAGAAGTGTGGATATCAAAGAGTGGAGTGATTTTTCATTGGTATATGCTCGTTTTCTATTTAAGAAGAGATTACCACAAATACATATTACACATACAACATAGTTAAACAATTTCTGTATTTGTATATAAATTCTATCGTAATCTATTTCAAACATTTTTTTTTACTTATCGTATGTTTCATTAAAATGAGTACGTAATATATTTTATTTCTTCATTGAAATTAGACATAAAGATCGAATAAAATGTTTTTGATTCGCTGCTTTTATTTATCTTTGAGACAATACAATTATTTCGACATGAAGTACTTACTACTTGGAATTTAGACTCTGTCAAAGAAATTCATTGTTAGACTCGTAGTAACCTACTGTAAAATATATTTGCCAAGAAATAACTAATCTTGCTATAAATACTGCCAGATTATAGCTATCTGGAAATGCAGAATCTAATAAGGAAATTCAAATATTCCTTGTTTTCCTTTCATTTTTTGGGTGCTAATAGTGCTTTGTTTAATCGATTACATTTTCACTAATCGTTTTATATTCATCTTCTTCTTCACTCGCTGCTGTTTCACCACTTTTAGTACTCATCCCGTCTATCTCTTTGTGATCAATATTTCAATGAATTCTCTAAAACCAATGACTGCACCTCTAACCAAATAAGGATGTCGCCCAATTACCAAACTACCTACTTCCAAAAATAACAACTCAATAGTCAATTATCAGTACCATCAAACTTGCCGGATGATTAGTTCGACTCGTCCGGCCCGGATACATCCCGGACACGTCTGTGACGTCCGTCCGGTGGTGATTGCTATCGAATTTCAAATTTCGTTCTCGCGATACGGCACCGGAACCTGAATCGCTTGCAGTAGTTCCGAGAAATTCTGCATGTTTTTGTTCGTAGACTATATTTGTGAGTTCGGTCTAACGGTTTTGTTCAATTTAGGTTCGGTTGGTTCTGGATTACGTATTGTTTGGAACAGGTTTGGCGTTTGGTACGAAATTGGAGCTTATGAATTTAGGCTTTTAAATGTATATCAGTGTGGAATAAAAACGATTTGAAACGAATTATAGTATAATCTCACTAATTCGAGACGTCCAATAATCCACTACGCCCACGCCCACCGTAGGCGCGGGCTTGCGGACGGTGAGCATTGGGTAGCTCGCCGTCCGGTCGTCTGGTAATCGTCCGGACCAAGCCCAGTCGTCGACGGCGCGCACTGTTCCCGCGCGCCTCAAGGAGTTGTCAGCAACCGTAGGGACCCTGCAGAAGGGTCGAAGCCAATCAGGGCCACGGGTTTGTGTCTGAAAAGGAAGGCTCTGGCCTTGGTATGTATGGCGATGTAGGAACGGGGTAGGTTGTTTAGTCAGTAAGAGTCTGACACTTGTTTTCCGCTCCGCCCAAAAGCGGAACTCGTCATTGGATGATTTTTACCTACCATAAAAAAAAACTACGCCCACGCCTCCTTCGCCCTTTTACGCCTATGTGCTTTTGTCGCAGTGTCGTCGTCTAACCTGAAAACCTTAAACGTGTATGAGCATACGAATAATTTACCTTTTTTTTTAAAGTGAGAATTACTGTACTCACTTATTACTACATATATTTTTTTTAACTACTGCTAAACATGTTAAATACAACAAAAACACAAGATTTCATTATTATTTTTTTCTTTACTAAGTATATAGTAGATAATCCGATAATCCGGCACCCTCTGGTTTTTAATAGTGCCAGAATCATCATCATCATCATTATTTCAGCCGAAAGACGTCAACTGCTGGACATAGGCCTCCCCCAAACGCCGCCACAAAGACCTGTCCTGTGCGTCTTGCATCCATCGGCTTCCAGCCCGAGCCAGCCAGCCAAGGTGGACCGATGACCAGGTCATCGGTCCACCTTGTGGGAGGCCTTCCAACGCTACGTCTTCCGATACGCGGTCGCCACTCCAGAACCATCAACCAGCGTGATAGGAGTGCCAGAATAGTGAGATTATATTGTACTTATTTTTTGTTTTAAGATCAGTGGTGGCCGAGTGGTAAAGGGCCCGAATTACGAGTTGTAGGTTACGGGTTCAAACACATGACAGGCAGGCGTATTACTTTATAATTTATTTCATCACCACTTTTCTGGAAAAGATAACATCGTCTAAAAGAAACATTATATTTTATTAGTCTACGCTGAATACACTTTCAGTGCCTATAATTTTTCTTGTTAAATCAATAGAGTGAAATTGAATTTTAAGTTCTTAATCTTCGATTTGGATTATAACAAGAAATCAAGATAACCATTAGGAAATTCTAAGAAAACTGTCGATTTTAAATAAAGAAAACATCAGATCAGAAAGCCATTAAGTACTCAAACGAAGAAATATTGGCTACTTGGAAACTCAATAACAATTTCGTAGGTGACTTTGATATCAAAAGACTGGTGAAAGCAAAGACAGATTTAAAATTTAGGAATTCTGAGAACTTTCCGATAGTAACCAGACTGAGAAATTCAAACACAAACTTAAAGCATTATTTCAATTAAACTATTTATAGACATTGTTGATTTTTAAAGGTCAGTCAGACACAAAATATAAAAATGGTGAAGATATTTAGACGACCCGAGGCGTAGATTGCTGAGAACACGATTGAGCACACGGTGAAGGACGAGGTAATACTTCGTTAGGGTGAGAACCGCTTTATCCTTTGGGGGACCATCGGTGGCAGCGAACGCCCCTTCGTGCTGGTACCTGGTACAGGCCACGATCTGACCCCAGAAAGAATAGGCAGCGTTTACCTTCTTCTCTAAGTAATGCTAGCAATGAAAACGGCCGTGATGAAACGAATATTCTCATGCAAATAGGAGAAGAACATGAAAAAGCTCCAAAGAAAACATTTTGAATTGTCAAATCATAAAAAATTATGACAAATCGATGGTTTTGATACTGTAAGAATAATGAAAATCAAAAGAAAAATCGTAGCAATTAAGAAAGGACTAATCCCAATTGTACAGACGGCGGTTGTTCGCGAACATGGTATGCCTAGGATCATTCAGCATAACCAATTAATCCCCATATTAAATTTAAAAAAAAAACACAGAGCACAAAGAATAGACACAGAGCAATAAGAATAATAATACAAAAAATAACTTTATAGTAAAGTATGCGTCGAAAAAATCCTCAGCAAAATGTTTGAAATGAGTTACCGTGATCTTGAAATGCTAAAGGCTACAGGTGATTTTTATATAGCAAAAAGGTGATTTTAATACACCATTTTACTCCAACCTGGAGCAGGACAAATTAATTGATGATTTTCCACCTATGAAAAATGTTGTTGACTTGATCTTCTGTTAACGGTAGATTAAATTAAAGGTCTTTATAATATAATGTGTGGGTATATGAAACCCATTCCAGGATCCAAGAGTTTTGACCTGAAATAGCTCGAAAAATAACTTTCAACAAGGTTAGTTTCGGCTACTTGGAATGTCCCATCGTCACAGCGAATGCAACAGCACAGCACCATAGTACCAGCACAGGACTTGAAAGATGAGATGGACCAAGAGTATAGACCTAAGTACCGAAAGTAAATAATTATATTTTCTATCCGGTATCTTTCCATTTTCGCGTCTGATGAGGTTCCAATACAGCCAGAACGCCGACGATGACAAGAAAACGTCGGAAGATGTCGTTAATATGTACGTACTGCATTTTACGACCAGAGTTTTGGTTGCATGACAGATCATCGAGACTGAAATTGATATCTATATACCTACTACATAATGAAACTTAAAATCAGTGGCTGATGGATATTTATAAATTACAATAACACAACTCTTATTCCAGCTAGTTAAGGAAACTATTTTCTCAAGCTCATGAAATTTTGCTAGCTTATGAAAAAACCAAACTCTTTAAAAAACAAGAGAGTTTAATATTCGTTTGAACCAATAACACGTCTCACACAACAATAACCAGGAAAAAAAAAAAAACAAAAATGCAAAAGAATAAACGCTCAAACGAAACAACCAACAGTCTAAATAACACTAAAAATTCCCAACACGACATTATCAATGAAAAAGTTCGACTAGAATCGTGCAATGCGCGCGCCACGCTTACATAGCCGGAAGGCAAGAGAGATCCATTTACCGATCTTTTATTGCCACCAATTTGCAGGCATAAAGCCTTTGATATTTGATTTAGAAACGAAATTCAGTTTATTAACGTTGGCTTTAATAGTGGAAAGGTGCGAACAGACAATGTGGATTTTGCGATGTATAATGTGGAAACTGGTGACAATGAAAAGCTTGTAATTGATGTTTGAGCAATGGTAGAAGTAAATATTGATGTTGGTGGAAATAATTGTTTTGGGGATTAGAACCAAATGTTAGTTTATTTGGAAATATTTGTGGTTTTATAATTCATAATGAAATTGTCATTGATTTGTTTGATGATGCGTTTAATGTTAATACATCAGATTTGACAGAAGGGTTATATTTTATTAAACAATTGCTACATACTGCTTATATTTTTATTAATTTAAATAACGAAAATGATTTATTTATTAAGAGACTTGATATTAAGATTAAAAATAATAAGAGAAGAGGCCCTACTTCAGGGCCGAAGCTTACTGGGGCTCCGGTCCGGTTTCTCAAAGGAAGGTCTAACCCCGGTATGAATGCTTAGAAGGAATGAAGTGGGGCGTTTTAGTCAGTAAAAATCTGTCCCACTCGGTCTAAGGGCGGGATTTGTCATTAAATTATTTTTTCCACCATAAAAAAGAGGTCTCACTTACTCCTGCAAAATTAATAATTTTCGTTTATATATTAGTTTAGATAAACACATAATGCTTCCATCAAAATTTCCAATAACGCTTCCCAAGTGGATATTTGCCTAAAAACCCATACTTACCGTGATATACCTTTTATCCCGTAGCTTCACAAAGTGCTCTGTCATCAAGGGAAGGTTCTTACGTTGCCGGAATTTAATCTAAGATGTAGTTGGAACAAATTTGAAGGAATATTGAAGTAACTTTCTTAAAGGATCATTGACCTTTGGGGATGAGATTATTTGAAGAAATATTGTACGTCAATCAAAAAGATCTTAATATAGTAACATTTTAATAATATCGTCGGATACGCATATCATCATAGATGTTAATAATTTGAATTTTATTTTTAAAAATCTATTTTGATCTCAATTTTAATATGTACCCGCGGTGCGAAACATATATATTTAGCCTACAACAAGACCTCTAACTCTTGTACATAAAAATCAGTTTTTTGTGTCTACCAAAAAAAGAAACATCTTCTCTCTCAAGATTTGAGATCTCGTCCCGTCATTGCACATTGGTCAATTACATTTAAAAAATAAATAGAATTTGTAGGGTCACACATGTCATATATCTCTTCGTTTCGATGCGGAAATTTTAGTCGCATTGTTCTCAAAAAAGATTATGAAGGGGGATGAAAGGTTCTGGTCAGTCTTGAAAGGCCTTCTACAAGGTTAACCGATGACCGATATCTGATGGATCGAGAGATGCATAAAACCGGTTACATGCCAATATTTAGGGGAGACCGATATCCAACAGTGTTCGTTTTTTGGCTTAAATGATGACAATAAATATGAAACTGCTATACAGCATGCTGTTTTGAACTTTCATCTAGACGATAACCTTATTTTAGACTTCGTATTCCTTCAGGTTTCTCTATGACATTTTGCCATCTAGAGACCGATTCCGTAACCACATAGGTACAAAATCGCATTGCAAAGTTTCTTAAGAACATCTTGAAGTTTTGCTAGCATTCAACAAGTTTCTATAAAGTTTAAAAGTTCTAATAAAGGTCACGAGGGAATCACTTTCTTTTTGTTACCACAGTTTCTAGTGCACAAGTAGAGAAAATAAAGTATATTATACATTTTTTAAACTTATTCCTATGTTATCGAGAAATGTTCATCGTTTGCAACAACAAATGGATGAATTAATGGCAAAATACGATTTCGACAAACCAATTAGGTTGACGCAACATTCTGGGTGTCAAAAAAGCCGATAGAACAATTTAATTAAAAATTAAAGACTGGGATCGAACGTAGGAATAAAAGGAAAAGGAAATGGATTATTTGGCAAGAGTTCCAACAAAGTGTGAACTAGAGGATGGGTGATGTCGTCGAGTTCACCCTGAGAAGTGGTGGTGAGATGACCTGGATGACTACCGTGAGAGCTGGTTCGAGATGACTCAAGAAAAAAATACCGGATAGAAGTTTGTGAGCTCTTAAATGAATTTAAAAAAAATGATAAATATTGTCGTCCAATAAAATAACGACCTTGGATAAGTTTTCTACCTAGATTTTTGTAAATCCTCACTTTTTAGTGTCGATTTCACTTACACTTTTTTATGGTAGGTGAAAATCATCCAATGACGAATCCCACCCTTGGGTGGTGCGGGAAACAGTGTCAGACTCTTACCGACTAAACAATCTACCCCGTTCATACATTGCCATACATACTAGGATCAGAGCCTTCGTTTCAGACACGAATCTTTGGCCCTAATCGGCTTCGACCCTTCTGCAGGGTCCTTAACAATTTTGAACCTAAATTGGTGACATGACTATCTTACAAACTATTGACTACTTCTTCATGAACCTAGCAATCAACGATACAAACAGTCGGCAAAAAAAAACACCGCAAAAATTGAAACCACACAACCAATCATCTCACAAATATGGAACTGTCAGTCAAATTGCATCCTCAGTACATTGACCCTTAACTCTGAAAGGGTCGCCCAGTCCAGCTGATTGCTTCCCGTGTTGACAGCAAGCCGTGTCGTAATTGTCCAACAATTGACTAGCAATGTCATTTGAAGTGACAGGGGATTATCTTGTCTTCGTATGGATATGTGGGCGGTTAGCCATTTTGTATCGCTGATGATAAAATTGGTCCTGTGTCCGATATATTTGCATATACAATTTGTCTAAAGTCTGATTGTATAATAAAACTACAAATAGATCACAACTGTCTGGCAATAATTTTTTCAAGCTATAAAATCTTAGTGGGGCTGATTGTCCAAATTGAAGTAAGAAAAATATATTTGTGCCTCACACAATCGTGTGTAATTGAAAATGTGCATGTAATCAGTGTTTAGCCAAAAGGGCACCTAAGTCTGAAAAAGCTATGATAACTATTTAAAACTTATAAACAACATGGCAAAAGAGAATGCACATATCCACAAACATATTATTGTGTCACAAGTATAGTAATACTAAAAATATTTTTTCATTTTTGTATACAAAAATAAAAATTCCAATGAATGGTAAACAATTCTTACTTCCGCAAAAAATAATATTTTCATTTCCGAATTCATTTATTTGGTTTTTTGATTGTTAAAAAAAAATCTCTGTGTTTAATTTACAATAATACGTGTTATACGTAAGAAAAATAAATAAACTTGGTGCTTTCAGAATTAATCGCAAACACAGAATCATTAGTTTCATTTATGCAGTTTTATAGTACATTTTGATAAACGTGTAGAAGGTTTGTCATTGAGAGCGAGGCAGGATTCGCACGAGCCGTAGGCGAGTGTATTATGGAGCCGAGGACTGCAATGACAAATTTGCACATGACTCAAACGACGTTTTTCAATACACTTACGACTTGTGGAATAAAGAAACAAAGAAAAAACTCAAACATACAGTATAAATATATTAATCATCATCATCATCAGCCTTTTAATGTTTCCACTGCAGGGACATAGGCCTCCTCTCTCTAGGAGAGGGAATGGGCCATAATCCACCACGCGGGCCCAGTGCGGATTGGTGGATGTCACATGTCTTCGAATAATAATATAAAAATATATTAATAATAGCATTAAAATCTGCACTGGTCAGTTTCTAACTTTGTCTGGCACAACTCGCGCCTGATTAGATAAATTAACTAAATAAAAAACAATAATCACTGTTGACAGTGATGATAAGAAGGGAATGAAAAAGCCCTTATTGTGGTAAATTAAAAAAAGCATTTGGTGATATACATGCTAAATTGAATCTAATTGCAGTGCGATAAGAGTCAGTTTCCGAGTAAGTTTACCTATTGAAAAAAACTTAACGTGTCACGAAGTCACGGGCAACAGCTAATTACGAAATCGAAGACGAAATCAATCTTGTCATTGATGATTTTGTCATCATTGTTTCGATCATTACTTTCATGATTGCACAACCGCCATCTAGATTTGTTTCTAGAGCTAAGTCCCCGGTAAGTCGAACCCTAAGGATGCTGAACGCCTTCCTGACTGCCGACCCTGAATGTGATGTGTTTGCTGATGAATGCAAGAGAATAATGTGTGCTTTTCTAGTGTTTTGTGAGAGACAATATGCGAGGGTGTCCACTGTTACATGTTAGTTTATGATGTATTTAATTTATTTAACCATTTACGCAAATAATTATTATTAATTTTATCCACAAATTGTATATCTTTGAATTTGACATTAATTTTGTATTGTATGTTATTTGAATGATTATTTTATTTTAATTTTTTATAATATTCTATGTTAATTAATGTAATTGGACCTGTGCCGTTTTAATTAACTATAAATAAATAAATAAAAATAATAAATGATTCTAAGGAGCTGCAGATTACCATACCATTCCGTCATGACCTTTGCGAGGTCATGACGGTATGCCATAACTTTAGCCCAAATATTTAGCCAGATTTGAGCGATATCTGCCAAGCTAAACTGTGACGGAACGATAAGTAACGCCCACTCTCTGTCAGAGAAACGAAGTATGTGCTAATTATGCTTACAAAAAACTGCTTTGAGATCAAAAGCTCTTAGATAATATATTGTGATTTTAACCAACTCCAGTTACCCTTACTGTCGTATAAAAACGTAATTGAGGTTCTAACTGTGTCTAATTATAGAGCTGTCTTTAACTAAGGTATAATTTTTAACGTTGTTTACATTTATTTTGCTAACTTAATTATCATTTTCATCATCATGAACATTTTCACAATTCCTGTGCTTTTCATACCTAGGAAATAATAGTCTTTTTCATTCCTAAAAAATCTTAATAACCTTAATAATACATCGACCCGTCTTATTCCTACGAATCGCACTTAAAGAAACTGTGCCATCTAGTGTTGTTACTCTAAAACATTCAGCCTCATCAGTCGCAATTAAAAACTACCAGGGACCCATCAATCAGGTAGAACTTAGCGTTCATACAAACGAAATATACTAGCAAAATTTACCCCAGAACTCCCAACTACTATAACAATACTAAATGATACCGCTCACATTGTAATAACAGAGTTTCTGTCTAGTTACAATAGAGCGTAAGTACAGACAGATTACCACATCGCACGAACATTTATATTCTCGACAGTTAGTTCTTGTAACTTGGTTGTGAGATTGCTAATACTTCAGAAGGATGTATTATACGTGAATGTTCAAGAAAGTATGAATCAGTGTTCTTTGTTAAGTTATGATTTCACATGGCTTATGATTAGGTCTCAACTCTTCTTTGTCGCACACTCTTGACAGAATAGTCGTGATCATGTGTCAGTCGAGTCTTGAGTCACCGCCTCTTACCCCAAATTAATTTAATTTTTATAAAAGGTAAACTGATTTATCCAAAGTTCTTTTGGGCCTTAGCCTTAACCTTAGAATCCAGTTAATACAAAAATCAAATTTTTATAAGAACTCGATTCATGCTACTTGACCAAGTGATACGTATGGAATATGATAATCTATACTAATATTATAAAGCTGAAGAGTTTGTTTGTTTGTTTGTTTGAACGCGCTAATCTCAGGAACTACTGGTTCGAATTGAAAAATTCTTTTTGTGTTGAATAGACCATTTATCGAGGAAGCCTTTAGGCTATATAACATCACGCTGCAACTTATAGGTGCGGAGAAATAATGGAAAATGTGGGAAAAACGGGGAATAATATTCATCTTTGAGGGCTTTCGTTGCGTGCGCTGCGAAAACGGTTCAAGATAACAAAAAAATGTGTATGACGAAATTATTCCTCTTAAAATGATCTAAAAAAATGTCCGCAACAGTATATGTCTATCTTTTAAGATTAACTCACTAGAGCCGTTTTTATGGGAATCAAATTTGGCCGAAATTAATGCATTATTACCAATTATTTGGTAGAGTTGTATCAACATAGTAATATTAAACTTTATCCAAATAAATGTGTTGTTGATTCAGAGTATGTAATTGTGAACAAAATTGTCTTTGACATCACTTATTTTCAATGAATATCTTAGAAGTTATTACAATTTTAAAATAACTCCGATATAAAATTCACACGCGCTGCATGATGTGCAAAATATGACGCTGCGCCTGTCCGGCGGGCGAGGAGAGGGGTTGCTTGCGGCGGCGCGGAGGGGTTTTTTTTATGGTAGATAAAAATCATCCAATGACGAATCCCGCTCTTGGGCGGAGCGGGAAACAGTGTCAAACTCTTACTGACTAAACAACCTACCCCGTTCCTCCCTTGCCTTATTCCCAGAGTCCCGGTATAACGCTTTCGCACCAACCCTCGGCTGCAGGAGGTTTCGACCCTGAAGGGCCCCATAGTTTGCTGACAACACATTGAGGCGCGCGGGAGCAGTGCGCGCCGTCGACGACTTCGTCTCGGTCTGGACTGTTACCAGACAACCGGACGGCGAGCTACCCATTGCTCACCGTCCGCAAGCCAGCGTCTACGGTGGCCGGATATCGGCGAGATCGCGGCGGCGACGGCTACGGCGAGGACAAAGTTGCCCTTGCCTTATGCGGTCGGCCTTCTCCTTTTCAAGCATTACTGCTTCGCAGAAGGAGGCGACCGCTTGCCATTCTTCTTTGCTGCGGACCATGGCCTGAACCAAGGCCCGGCGCGAGAAGTCGCCGCCGCCGATCACCCCCACGAGGACACGGCGATGCTCTTCTCAAGCGGGGCACATCTCCACCGTGTCCTCCGGGCTGGCCACTCAGTGGCGACACCCGGGCGTCTCTTCCGCATGAATCCGGCGCAGGAATCTCTTGAACTTCCCATGCCCGGTGAGAACCTGCGTCATGCGGAAGGTGAGGACGCCGTAATCTCTATCCAACTACGCCTCAAAGAGGGGACTTACCGCCGAGATTATTGCGTGCCCAAGGGGGTGTGTAGCTCTATGAAGTACTTTTAGATAATTATGTTCTTTTAAAAACCAAATTGTCTAAAATAATAACAGACTTTGCCCGTGTCAAGTCGTGGGTAACAGCTATAATTTATAAAGCTGAGGTTGTTTGCAAAAATAAATATGATGCCCAAAATAACTATTTCACGCGGACGAAGTCGCGGGCACAGCTAGTGGTGGCATAATTATGCTTTAAATTATGCCACTTCATTTCAAGGCCCATGGTGAAAGATTCATTTAATTCCATCCTATTATTCAAATTTTATCAGTCAGATATATGAGAAGAACAAGAACCCATTTATTTTATTGGGATAGTTAATTTTTTTCACCTAACTGAACTTCGATTTTTTTTTTATCAATAATATTAAAAAAACATCAAAAAGTTTTTGTGAAACCTGACCATTTTATTATATGACGACCATTAAAAAAAATGCAAGTACTAATAACGCAAAGATCTAAAAGTCTCCGAAGAACGTTTTCTTGTTCAAAGGTTAAAATACCTTCCCTGAAATTATTTACTAAATGCTGCGGAAATCCGAAAAAACCCGGACATTTTATAAGGACCCTACGGTATTATTTTTTTATAAATTCCAACCGACCCTTTGATATCACGTTATAACAGAAAATTATGCAACCGCCACTCATGGGGCCCATAAGGGAAATCTCAACTTGATTTTTAGGGACCAACCTGTATCCTACTTGAAAGGGTGAGCGAAATATTGTGAAAAAATTTCCTACAAAGACATTTTTGGCTTCCGTACGGAAATTGACGAAACAGAAACTAAGATATTGAATCCTGTCACGACCTAAGAACGATATATTCATCTACAGCAACTTGTTTAGTATTTACGACCACAAAAAAAAACCGTAGAAAGTTAGAAATATATTAAAAAATCATATAGGATAGTATATCGGGCTGGCGTCCGCAACTCCACGTCCAAAGCGCGTATTTTGCGTACGGGTGGAACAAATGCGTAATCCGATCCACCCCAGCTCTTCGAATCAAATCATATATTCTTGCTTCATTGACATTTTCTACTCATTCTATTTTTATTTGTCAATCTTCAACTTTTGTGATTTCTTACATTTGGGTCTCTTGTGAAGTATTCTAGTTTACTGAAACCAAGCTTATTGTGATAATATCGCACGCTTAATCTTAAAGAGACTAAATTAAAAAATCAAAATAAAAAGCCCATTAAAAAAAATGCTTTAAAAAAAATTATGTTATAAAATATGGTTTCATTTCTAAACACATTATGTACGATATATTTTCTCTTTTCTCTTCATATCAAAAGTTACAAAAGGTACGTTTTCAACCAGTATTATGCCACCCACCACATTATCCCCTAATTAATCCCAATCATAAAACCCTTGGACCTAAAATATATTGTAACAGACGAACAAATACCAGACTGACACAACAATATGCTTTCATTCCTAGCATTTATAAGGAACAATGATAATTTAGCTGTAAACTTAATACGACTTAGCTACGGAATCCAAAAAAACCCTGCACACAGCTTTTTGTTTGAAAAAATATTAATTGCTAAGTATAAAAAGGCCGAATGCGTGGTAGGCAATTCTCAGCAAAAGGTTCCGTAGTGCGTATAAGTGTTTACGCAGAAAGTGTTTGTAATTATTTATTTATCGACTGCAAAAGTATAAGTTTATAAAGTACTAGCTTTTGTCAGCGGCTTCGCCCGCGTACATGAAATATAGCTTATGTCACTCAGGAAAAAAGCAGCTTTCTATTATTGCTAAAATCTCTCCAATCGGACCAGTAGTTCCAGAGATAATCTCTTACAAACAAAAAAAAAAATACGTGTGGCACTCGGGGACTGCCGCGGTAAAGCTATTGCATAGCATTCTGTATCAACTTATGCATAGTGCGCCGTTAATATTATACCGTAGATAAATACTTATACACCTATATACTTTCTCACAAACAGCTGATTATGTATTCGTCCGATTTCGGAGCAGCTCGTCTCGATTCGGGCGAGTTCCGTAAAGTCGTACAATACGTCTAATCGCAAGACACACAGCGCCGTGTCGAAGACTGCCGTGCCCACACTGCTCCCCACACCTCCGTGCCCGTCGGAGTGGGGAGCGTGAGGTTTTTTCGTTACGGAATTTCTGGATTTAGTCCCCGCGCTCAAGGCCTGCGATAGAAGCTATGCAATAGCTTAAAAATAAAAAAAACAAACTTTACCTCTTTATTATATTAGTGTAGATGAAACAGTAGAAGCCTCTCTACTTTTAATAAAAATCTTCGTTAGTCATTTTAATCGATTAAATTAAAAAAAAAAAACAATGAAAAAAAAATTAACTAAAAAATTGAATTGAATGTTTATCTTAAAGATATTCCATTATACACGTCTATGTGGTGTCCGTGTATACTCAGGAAGCCAGCAAGGGGAACTGGTAATTCTTCCCCTGTACTACCCACTAGTAGTACTCCTTGCTTTGCGAAAGTCTGGCGATATATATAATATGTTTGTACATGTCTACGTTAGTTATCATGATATAATTATCATGGTGACCTATGTACGAGTAGATACTTAATAATTTCATCAACGATTTTCTCACCGTTGTTTTTATAAGTGTCTATTTTGTTTATATCACTACATGAAACTGCCTTTCAATATTCGATAAAGTTCATAATGTTCGTAGTTAGTACCGCTTTTCGATAACAGATGGCGTTCTGCCGTGACGTCATCTTCCTACATCGCGGTGTTAAGATTTTCCGTCGATATAATAACTATGCAGTTTTTTTGTGCAATAAATTGTCTTACTCTGGGACACGATTGTTTTATTCTCTTGCGAGATATTTTTGGGACGTTGTACAATAAGTGTTACATAATTATTTGTTATTAAATTGGCTATCGACAACGGAACCTTAAAAAACCCACACGCTTCAGCAAGCGCGTGCTGAGCGCAATTTCTTTTTAATTAATATAGAAGTCAGTGTGCCTAATATTACACACTCACTTTGACGCCATAACGGAGTGACCTCGTTTAATTTTATACTCGAATAACGAGAACAGCTAGTAATTTACCTTAGAAACGGAATCAGTTAGGCCTTTTTGTTTTTGTAGGGAAATTAAAAAGGAAATGGGAAAGTGTCGGGTTTATATATAAATTTTTCAGTGGGCTGTGTTGAAGTTTGTAAAGGAACGCGTATGAAATTTTTGGGTTGTCTGATTCGGCAAAAATGCTGTACAGATTATATATTTCGAAAAAAAATATATAATAAAGAAGTTCATGAAAGCTTTTATCCAGCGCAACACAAAAAATAAAATAAAATATTTTCTTTTCCACGGATCCCTTAAAAGTGGCGCCCAACGTGGGATAAGAGGTATAAAGAGCTTGTTCGAAGTCTGTAATCTGCGGAATTCACGTACATGTTCACCATCACCATACTATGGAAGCAAGGTAATGAACTGTTTTTTAACTTCACAAAAAAAAACTTGAAAAAGAACACAAATAAATAAAAATATAAAACAGCAAAGAAATAAATAATGCAAAAGTAAAATATAACATTCGAAAACAGACCTTCTTAGTACTAGCATACTTGTGAACGTACTCAAGATGATAACGAAGCAACCACTTCATTCCCCATGGTTCAAAAAATTCCAAAAATAAAACGCCATAATACCAGCTCCAACTCCTTAAAGCGTAGAACCACCAAAAGAATACAATCCAAAAACAGGCCCAATTATGTAGAACCATCCAAATGACACACTTTAGAAAATCATAAAAATGGAGAGAAGCGACCATTTTTTCCGTTATCCTACCGCGAGTAGCTTACTCAGTCCGAGCATTTCAACTCCTAAGATTTGAGAAAACGACAGTTGGACAATTACAGTTGGCTTTGTTGCTTCAAGGGGTAGCTCTCTTGCAAAAATTTAGATGAGATTCTCTGCCGTTCCCATTGAAATTTTCTTGCTCCGAAAACCCAGAAGTGTGCTGTACTAATTAGGATTTTTCTCTTCCATTGTAGTTTTACAGGAATGTCTGAATGGTTGTCGGGCTTGTCAGTTTTATGTTCAAAGGGTTATCGCCCTGTGATATTGCTACTTCATTCAACAGAGGAAGCTGTTGCATTAGTTGTTTTTGTAAAATAATAATAAGTTATTTAAATTGTTGTAAACTCCTCATGTACCAAATTGTACTATGGTATAATTACAGTAAAGAGTAGGTATATCTATCTATTTATTATTTTTCAGATTTGTAAGCTAACTTAGTATAATTTAAAGAGAATTGGACATATCTATCCAAACCCAAAGAAAATCCGTATAATTCGGCTAACAGCGCCAATTTTGTGTCTGAAAAGAAGGTATATACCGTGAAATTTTAATGGTTGTTTTCCGTCAGCGAAATGGTTGTGTCTTGGTTATACAAACGTTTGATAAAAAAATTAAATATTAAAAACAAAAAATGGACCTGTAGAGTGCAAGCTAATTATGACGTATCACAACGTGCGAGAGCTTATTTTGGCTTAAATATTTAATGAATCGGTTTCCTTTGACGGCTTGCTGCTCATGCGACTCTAGTAGTACCTACAAATTACGTCTAATGTTACTATTGTTTTCGCTTTTTTGAGTTGATGAATATTTTTAATAATTATTTATATAAAAAAAAACTTTTTTTTTTAATTTTTACTGTATGCTTCAAAAGTACTCCGTATGGCAAGTCATTCTGCCGTGGGAAAACAACCATTTAAATTTCACGGTGTATATGGCAACGTAGGAACAGGGGAGGTTGTTTAGTCAGTAAGAACCTGACACTGTTTTCCAGTCCGCCCAAGGGCGGGATTCATCATTGGATGATTTCTACATGCCATAAAAACCCTCAAATAATAAACATAAATATATGCTATCTATTAGCAATCGAACAGAATTTCAAAAGTTACAAAAATAAAATAAATGAAAGTACAAATAATTAATATTACATATTAATTTAACACTGTACAAACGTTGTACAGTATTAAATTAATAAGAGTTTAATTTAACGAAATTAAACTCTTATTAATATGCATATAAGTAATGATTTTTCAATACACTTACACGAAAACTGCCTCTTATCGCACTCCTATTAGGTTCGATATAGCATGTATATCACCCAAGTGCTTTTTTGAGTTTATCACAACAAGGGCTTTTTTATTCCTTCCTTATCGTCACGGTCACGGGTGGTTATTTTGTTTTACTCAGTTTATCAAACCAGGCGCGAGGCGTCCCCCAGAGTCGCTGGACGACCCCACGAAATTAGAAATTGACCAGAGCAGATTTGAATGCTATACTTATAGATTTCTTAAATTTCTACTGTATGTTTGAGATACGATTTTTTTTTTTTCTTTCTTTCTTTATTTCACAAGTCGTAAGTGTATTGAAAAACGTCGTTTGACACACGTGCAGATTTGTCATTGCAGCCCTCGGCTCCATAACACACTCGCCTGCGGCTCGTGCGAATTTCGCCTCGGTCGCAATGACAAACTTCCTGCACTTGTATCAAAATGTACTATTAATGTCAATAAATAAAGTACTTCGATTGCGAAAACTATTAAAAGATTGTATTTTAAAGCATCGTTATGTTACTTGAATTTTGTTTTCGAAAATCCATTAACAAAAGTATATTTTTAAAAAGTGATCTTATTCAGAATGTAAATGCTATTGTTACTTGTGAAATATTGAATACATGGAATATGGACGCTTCGACCCTGCTGGGCCCCTTCAGTTTGCTGACAACTCCTTGAGGTGCGTGCCATCGACGACTTGGGCTCGATCCAGACTATTACCAGACGGTTAGCTACTCATTATTCGCCGTCCGCCCGCGCTAACGGTGGCCAGAAATCGGGATCAGAACCACAATCTCTATCAATCTCCTTAGCTGGCATTGTTGCTTCACAAAAGGAGGCGATCGCCTGCCACACCACCTTGCTGCGTACCATGGCCTGAACCAAGGCCTGGCGTGAAAGATAGCCGCCGCCGTGTGGTCTACTGTGTCCTCTGGGCGGTCCACATAGGCGTTGCTTCTTCACGAATCCGGTGTGAACTTACCATGTCCGGTGAGAACCTGCATCATGCGGAAAGTGAAGACGCCGTGAGGTCTTTTCAGCCACGGCTCAGATAGAGGACTTATTGCCTCGATAATAGCGTGCCGAAATAAATGGAATGGTAAAGTATAATTTTGTGCGTCCTTTTTTTTTAAAAAAAACGCCTTTTTTTAAATATAATGTACTTATCTCATTGTTTTGATAATCTTTACTAAATAACAATATGATCGATGTTAAACTTGAATAAGCAAAATTTAAATACTATTCTCTATTTGTTTCTGCAGATTTTTTTATTCTTTTACTTGTTGACTAGATCAATAAACCCAGCACGAACTGTCATATGCAATTGATATTTATTTAAAGCAAATTGACATACGACTCTTTGATACTTTAGCAATTAATTTAAAAATATCTGAATAATAAATATATTTCGTGAAAAGTACAATAAGGCCCCACGCTTGATCGAAGCCATATTGGAATGAAATTCTAAATTAAAATAACTTAAACATGAGGTTGAATTTCAAGAAAGTTGTTTGAAATAATATATATTCGGTCTTAGGAATGTTTTGGCATGTTCTCAACTCTATAAAATTAACTTTTATATCGTGAATTGAAGATTTTTAAGAATGATAAGGCCTGTACTCGTAATACAATATGCGTGAAAGTGGTTTGTTGCTTGTTGTAAGTACAATTTTACTAAGTTTTTAACAACGGTTTTTGTCAGAGGATTTTTACCACAAAAATAAAATATAAAATAGTTTAGCAACTGTTCAATTTTTTTTTTTTGGAAGATATACCCTAAACTCACATACACACAAACATTCCAAATTACCTTCTAGGATTTTTTAGAGCTCAAAGAGAGCTTTGCAGCCACCCACCACGACCAACCTAACTGCGATCGTTTTCGTTTCTATTTTTTTGCGGCAAACGCTTTGCCTCGAGTAAGCCACACCTCCGATTTCTTTCTTCTGACCACGTGACTTAGCGTTAAGATGACGTCAACAAGGCTAGTCAGGAAAAACAAATAATCTATGCACCCATTAAAATGAAAAGAACAAACACAGCTAAAACACAAAAATGCTGTAAAGATTTTTATTCCAACAGACCTGTGACTCGAGGATTGAGGGATGTAGACACAGTGTGTAATATTTAATTTGAGTTTATCGACACGAAAAGAAAAAGAGGCCGAGATCTTTGAGAACTGTCAACACGGTCCAATAATTTGATAAAACTAAATGTTAGGAACAATTCAGACAAAGTAACAATCAAAATGGTTCGTTTACCAATGAATTTGAAGATGCCATATCAATTTAATATAAATTACAGATCAATTTGGAATCAAGCCAAACAGTGCTGACAAGTTCAGCAAAGGAAGCGTATTTTCGGTACTATATCGTTCACGTTTATGTCGAAACTAGTTGGAAACAGCGGATTTGTTTACACGATACTTAAAAGTGATGTAATAGAAATTTTCTACCAAACATAAGTTACGTACTAATTTACGGTATACGAGTATTTTGACTTGGCCTTCCTCACTCGTCTTTTATCAACGTTGCGTGTGGTTTATAAGCTTGTAGATATGGAGCGCAGCGTGGTATTTCTCGTACAATCTATTTGTATCACCGTATAGGCTGTTTTACAAACAAAAAGAACAGAGAAGATACTTTTATCCCAAGAGCAATTTCGTATTTACACACTGACAAAAGTTGGTTTCATAGTAAAGATAGACACAAAAACACACACAAACGTTTGCCTTCATAGTATAAATGTTATAGAATAAAATAAGTAAGATTACATCTATTCAAAGTATTACTGCCCCAATGTAGGGCAATGACCTCTTCAAGTATAAGGTTAGCAAGTATGCGTACGTTCAAAGTATATACCTACGCCGCTCAATACCACGCAATTTGTTAATGAGAAAATAAGTAATGTCTGGAGGTTTTGAGGTTTTGGCCTATATGTATAGAATAGATATTCACGCATGCTTAGCTTTGACACGTGTTATCTGTGATGGCAAACCGCAAAAGCTATACTGCGAGCCCTTAACGTGATCTGTTTTACAATTTAAACTATATTGTTAAAGGAATGTACACACCGTTAAATTTTGACTGCTGTAATCCTTTGGACCCTTTTTTTATGGTGGGAAAAATCATCAAATTACGAATCCCGCTCTTGGGCGGAGCTGGAGACTGTGTCAGACTTCTACTGACTAAACGACCCACCTTTCTTTCCTGCCTTAGTTCCAGGGCCCCGGTGTTCCGCTTTCTCATCAATCCTAGGCCCCAGAAAATCCTTTGGACCTGTGATTTAACTTACAAAATACTATTCATCTAAAGCTGCCACAGCACTATAACTCTTAAAACAAAAAGAAAAATAGCAAGTGATACTCGCAAAATGCATAAATTCTTACTTATTGTCATCGTCGGTCGTTGCGTACTAACTACCTGCAGGTCATTGATTCGCTCAGCTGATGTTCACTTGAACGTTGATTCGCTCGTCAAAAGAGCAAAGATCGCTTTGCACTTCGTACACATCGGCGAGCAGGGGGCTTAGACAAAGTCACATTCTCACTAACGATAACGAAATTCGAAACTCCGAAATGTATGGAACTGACATATGCCTTCGAAAAGTCACGTGGTCAAACGTTTTCGATTCGCTAATTGTTATTAGTTATTTATACGTCAAATTGGACGTTTTAATTCGATAATCATAGCCAAGAAGTTGTTATTTTATCGAACCAACACTTCGACTTATCGATATGTTAGTCGTTGTCACTTTGTCTACCATTTTGTGGTCGACATTGTTAAGGCGAAATCGAACTTAGAGATGAATTCGACACGGAGCGATTGCCACTTGTCTAGGGCCCCTGATCACTAGTACAAGAATAGAACGGATTGCACACCCCACCCCTGCTTATCACTAAAGAGAACCGATATTTCACTTATGTGCAAGTGGAAATCAGTCTTGAAGCAAACAGTCAGTGATCAAGATCTATGCTGCCGTGCTGACACTAAAACGCAGTAACAGGCTTTTTTAGGTATTTGAGTTAAATATTGATTCTGAACCGGCATTTTATAAGGAACATATTCGTCTTACCTAGGTTTTGATTCGATGATTTACTGGGCAGAAAAACGAAATTTACTAATGCAGTAACACAAAATTATATGCCAAAATTCATTGTTATACTTACTAAAATGCAGTTAAAGCTGTTACGGCTAAATCGGCCTATCACTTTACCAACGTAAACGCAGTAAATGGCTCTATTACCTCATAAAATCTGTAATCCACAACTAAAGAAATATTATGCAATATAAATTAAAACGCAGTAAGCCCTTTTTGTACCAAAAATAGTAATACTGCATTGATGACGACTGATTGAAAATCAAACTAAATTGCAGTAAGTTGAGTATTTACTGTACTATAGTCTGTATCGTTCTAAAGTTGAAAACTAACTATTTTTTTATTGAATGGCAGTATAAGTCCCATTTACTGCATTATAATTAGTAACTCGAACAAAGCTACTAAGTTTTACTGGTGTCACGATTAGACTATACTGCGTTCTAGTCAGGAATTGTCTCTCAATCAGTCACAGACAGCTTGATCGTGCTTGTCCATAGTCACATAGAAATCAGGGAATCTGTACTAACAGATTAGTCAATTCTTTGGGCTATATCGGTAATCTTGATTGTCTTGTGGATAATTTTCATTTCACTACCAAGATGACGGAAGAAAATTTCCATTGTGTTAGGTGTCTTTAAACCTTCTGATGAAGCCTTACTGGTCATAGACTTTCCTCTTCAGACTTTGTGGCATATTTAACAAGAAATTATGGCACAGCTTCCCAGCCCAGTTGAGCTGGATCCGATGATTGAGTTCATTTTTAAGCTAGACCTTCTGCTCGAATGGACCGTCTGTTCCAGCTAAAATTAATCGTCCAAGACTTTAAGATAAAAATAATTACCTACAAACTATTCATTCGAGATGGCTGTCGTTGATAGTTACAAAATAACATCACGACAAAGCTTTGCAAACAAACGTAAGTTTGCCATCCAAGTTAACCATGGGCTTTACCAGTTATAGTAGCAGTTATAAAATAGTTCAGTTTAGGTCGTAAAACGGATCGTGGTAGGGGATAAGGTCTGACTTAAGATGGGTAAGCAACGGGAGGAAACATACACATCAAAGTGAACGGCTAATATTTTATCTTTTGTTGGAAAAAATATTACGTAATAATACCTACCTATTTTCCACATTAGAATATCACTTTAAAAGTATTTCTGATATGTATTTTATATAAAAGTCCCTAAATTAAATAAAGAATTAAAAAAAGGTATCATCGCATCCAAACATTAGTAATAATAGTTTATATAGCATTTTCTGAAGTTAGAATAGGTACATCAAAATATTCCAATTAAATAGTTTTAATACTGTTCATCAACTCATAGCTTCTACAGATCAACTTTAGAAACGAATTAGTTTCAATTTGCTTTATTGACTGGCATCAACACAATGAAAAAACTAAACAATAATAAGTCCAGCGGAAGGCGAGAACGCTGTGAAATCTGTGAAGGCTATCCGCCATAATTATGGTCTGGAAAGACTTCACAGCGTCTTCACCTTCTGTATGACCTAGATCTTCACCGGAAATGGTAAATTCAGGAGATAACTGCACCCGATCCGTGCAAAAAAGCCCGAGTATCACCATTGTATGGACCGCCCGGAGAACACGGTGGAGCATACAGTGGAGATGTGCCCCGTGTAAGAGTTGGTACTCCACACGAGTATGGTGGTCCCGAGTGGAAGATTTGCGGCAATGGCTTCTTACGCTGGGTCCTAGTCCAGAGTGAGGCGGCGGCTTCCACGTTCAGAACAGTAATGCTTACAAATCAGGTGGCTGCAAGCGTGTTAATATTACTGAGACTGATGTTAGGACACGACAACATTTATTACCGAGACACAGGTAGTGTTGAAGATCCACACGTTTCGGTAGCAGACAGAAGAGACTTTTAATCTTAAACAATACGATAGGCAATACCATACCACAGCAGATATAGAAGTAATCTTCAATAAAGGATAAAGTAAAACAAAGAAAACCTGCAAATATTGTACAAAAATCAGCAAAAAAGGTAATAAACCAGGCAAGTGCGAGTCGGACTCGCTTACACGACGGTGTTGCACCATTATTTATACAAGATTAGACATTACATGTATGCGGAAAAATCATGTTTGTTGTATGGGATCCCTTCTTAAATGTTTTTAAGTTAATTAAATTACAGGTTTTTAAAGTAAATATACAGTTATATGTGCTGTAAGCCTTTCAAGCTATGTAGTCTTCGTATTGCCGTAATTTATATCAAGAAAAATGGTAAAATCACGTTTGTTGCATGAGAACACCCACTTAAATATTTATTTTGTTCTGTTTTTAGCATTTTTTTTTAAGTTTAAATTAGCAGAAATGGTACAAAAAAAAATTTCTACAGAACAAAATACAAACAAAAATGTCTTGTTTTCTTTATAAATGCCTACACGACCTAATTATTTTCAAAATTTGTCACATACTGCATGTACAATTAGTTAAACGTGCTTATTAAAATGCAGTAAAAAATACTTATACTGCAAATTATTCTGTGAAATCGGTTAATACGACTATTAACTGATGAGTTTTTGCAGTATCAAGTATGTTTTACTGCATTTAAATCTGTATATCTATACTTTTTCGCATGCAGTAATAGACATGATTTTCGAAAAATCCATTTAATTTTGAATTGAATGGACTAAATAACACGCTTTTTTTCAAAATTCATTCTTTGTAATTGCCTTAATCCTCTAGGCAAAAAAAAATCTACCATAAAACATTATTACTATAAAATATACGACGTCAAAGTGTTTTTTGCGTTTTTCTCGAAACTGCTTTTTTGCTCTTACTGCGTTTTAGGGCATGCAGGGCAGTATGCCGGTGTCTCTTTCTCTACTGATAATAATTTTGTTTTAAATTTCATGTGAATTTAAAAAAACATACGACGAGCTTTCGACACAAACGAAAGGGCAAACAAAAAATCATGAAAGTGCTACGTAATTTATAAGTGATTCTTAGTAATCACAGCCTTTTTATTTTCAGTTAAAAAGTAAAACCTAAATTGTTTTTTTTTTTTCCTGAAGAAAAACAAATTTTAGTAGTCACAGTCTTTTTGTTTTCTCTTAAAAAGTCAAACCTTAATTTGTTTTTTTTTTTTTGCCCTGAAAAAAAAAACAAAAACTCTTAAGAGAAAGACACTCTAACGTTCACAGATGTCTTTTATAGTATTTCTTCTAATAAAACTAAGTTCTAATGATTATACGATGCGACGGTTACTGCTTGCTCGCAATGCTGCTAGCATTTAAAGAGACTGCAGACTTTAAAGGATACTAGAATCGTGTTTATGTTTGTTGATATTACTTATACGAGTGCAATGTCCCATAACTTCATTATACTCATAAATACAAACATATTTACGAGTGAATCATAAATTCACTAGCATATCGCAAACCATTGCATCTAATGTGGTAGAGTGTATTTCATCTGTTCAGCGTGCTATAAGTCCTGCCCATTGAAACTTATGTTTCACGATTCTCATAAAAAAGATACAGGTTTTGTAGCAACCGCGTACTGGAAGACGCAGAGTTGAAAGGCCTCCCACAAGGTGGACCAATGACCTGGTCAGGGTTGCTATAATCCGATGGATGCAAAACGCGCAGGACCGGTCTTTGTGGCGGCGCTTGGGGGAGGCCTATGTCCAGCAGTGGACGTATTTTAGCTGAAATGATGATGACTATTTAAGCTCCATGTTCTTCTAACGCCACGCCGTCGCTTTTGCCAACACGGTGCGTTGATGTTTGCCGAGGACGTCCACGCGTCCTTTTCCCTTGAGGAGTCCCTTCTAAGATTGTGACCAATCTCACTCCTCATAACTCAACGTAGAACTTTTAGAGAGATGCTATGAAAGTCCGATTGACCACGTCCAGATCAAACGTCGTAAATGGTGACGGATTGTACCAATAGTTTAATAAAATTATACTCTCAAGATTAGGTGTGAGCCCGCCATAATAGCAAGGATAACTTCTTCCAAAATTGTTTAGAGAGACTGTTCTACGAGTACGAGCAGTTAAAAAGTAAGATTACTATTGTGTGGATCACCTAGAAAACGCCTTTCGTGATACAGTGGAAGTGGGCTGGACACATTGTTCGCAGGATAGATAGTCGATGGGGATGAAAGTTTCAGGATAGGTGACCATCTTAAAGAAGCAGCCTTGGAAAACCTCCCATAAGGTAAACTGACCTGGTAAGGATCAAAATAATCCGATAGATGCAAAACGCACAGAAGTAGATGTCCAACAGTGGACATCTTTCAGCTCAAATTATGACAAGCACGAAAAATAACTGCTCCTAAAACTCGGGTCTCAATCGATAGTAAAATTACAAAGCCATCTTTAAAAGACGAGCTCGCTATTGCAACAGGTTGGCATTTTATTAAACAACCTTGTATAAGCTCTATCCAGCTTCCTCGATTGATAAACAGCATTTTAAGTTTTTCCTCCATTCAGGATGGAAATAATTTAATGGCTTTGGAAATGGCTGGCTTGCAACTCTATTGATAACTTCCTCAAGAAGCTTAAGAGTGACTTTACACTGTTGTATGCGATTTTGTTTCGTTGAAAGTTGTTGAATATTATTCGGTGTGATGTTATTTACTTTCTACAATGTATTTGCTAGTATGTGGCAGGGTGTGTAGGAAGGACATATTGTTCGCAGAACAGAAGTTTGATGGCAATTAAAGGTTTTGGAGAAGCGAATACGTACTAGATAACGTAATAGTGATGGCTGAGTGATAACGGCCCAGAGATAACGGCCCAGATTTACGAGTTGTTTAAACGTGGGTTTAAACTAAGCCAGGCATACTATATGTGTAATTTATTTCATATGTAATTTATTTTAGCGAAGGAAAACATCGTGAGGACACGGCATGACATAGAACCAAAAATTTGAACACATATGTAACATCCACCAATCCGCAATGCGCCTGCGTGGTGGATTGCGGCCCGTTTCGCGTAACGCCAAGGTTCTGGAACTATGACAAAGAAGAAATGGGGTGAGTTTTTAGTCAGTAAAAGTCTAACACTATCTGCTGATCCGCCCAAGAGTGGGAGTTGTTATTGGATTGTTTTTGCCCACCATAAAAAAGAAACTCAACTTAGTTTTAATCAAAGGCGTTCAACTATTAAAACATGAAAAGGATAGTGACAGAAAGAATCACTATCGCATTTATATTAAATATTATTGTAAATATAATATTAATATTATAAATGTTTGAATTGTTATGTAAACAAGTGTATAATGTCTTACATTTTATACGCTTCAATGTCGGCGCGCCGAGCGGGTACTTCAGTAAATGATATTCTATCGTATAATGTGAAAACGCTCTAAGAAAACGATATAAGCTTGTAACCGTTTGCAGTTTTGTTGGTAAATCGGTTAAAATGGATTCTGTTTAAGAATAAAGAATTTTAAAGGGAATCTTTAAGTCAAGAGTGAATAGGTTACTTTTCGGTAAGCTCGCTCCATCGTCGACCGCATCGTCCCTTTGCTTTAGGTGAGATAGCGGTCAAGCGCGAAACTATAATCAATAAAACGAATTAACGTTAAGATCCAAAAAAAAATTAATGATCCTCGTCACACAAGTTGAACTATCATAACTTTTGACTTTGAATGCACGTTAACCGGTTATTTGGGTCCCAATTGAAATGGAGGGCTGGACGTAACTTAAACAAATGTTTTACAGTATGGCCGGCAGATCTTGGCAATTCTGAAGTTAAACTCTGTGAATTTTAACGCTTGTGCACATGTAAAAAAAAATCTATTTAAACATATATTTTAAATTAACAGTTGTTATTGCTATTAAAAAACTGTTGTTGGAATTTATTTTTTTAAAACCTTTATTTTTTAAGAGAGCACAAGCGTTAAAATACGCATAACCTAACTTCAGCCCCCGTAGCCAAGATACAATCGTATCGTTTATAGTTAGCGCCTGTAGTTGGCCACGCCCCCAATTCCTTTGTTCGGACGTCATCTCAACAAAGGAGTAACATGGCTAGAGGGGCAGACTTGCCAAGATCCAACGACCATACTGTATTTACCACGTACTATTCTATCTTTTTCAATGCAGTCCAACAGTGATAGATAATTACCGTTACCTGTGGACTTACCATAAAAAAAAAACTATTTTAAAGAATCCAAGCTTTGTTATTTCCCTATTAGATGAGCAGGAAAAAGGAATTGAGTAACAGTATTATCTCAACCTCATTTTGCTACCCCGTTGTAGACTGAAAAAAAAAACATTCTCGAACATAGATCGTAGGTTCCGTACCTTTTCATAACAGTACGAGCGCCATATTTCTTTTTTTAACATTATGAAGCTCATTTCTTTTGATATAGAAAGTGTAAAAAATATTAATAAAATTACAAAAGGTACTATAGCATAATGAATAAAAAGAATAGAAGAGGTTTTTTTAAAGGCGCTTGTCTCTACTATTACCTACAAGTCTAGTTTGATAAGGAAATAAAATTATCACAACACAACTATCCTACTACTATTATAAAGGCGAAAGTTTGTAAGTATGGATGTATGGATGTTTGTTACTCTTTCACGTAAAAACTACTGAATGGATTTGAATGAAATTTGGCACAGGCATAGGATACACTCCGGAATAGTTTTATTTACTTTTTATCCCGGAAACCCCAAACCCACGCGGGCGAGGCCGCGGGCAAAAGCTAGTATTGAAATATATTTACAAAACACACACAAAGCACAAATGATAATGAAATAAGTGAACGTTATTTTTGACACGTGCCTTCACAAATAAAAACACAAAATTCTCGGTATATCCTGCCAAACTGTGAACAACAGGGCGATCCACTAGCGGATTGAAACTTGTTAAGCTAGGTTTAGTTAAGTCGAGCAGATTTTTACACGTGCTAGATGCGCTTAATATAGTTTAAGTAAAGTCGAGCTTAATGTGTAATCCTTGCATGTAATGCAAGTTTAGTAAAATCTAGTTTTAAGAGCAGATGGTGCAATCCTGACTTAGACTTATTTTCAAACAGATACAGCTTTTGCCTACGGAACCATAATATACAGACAAACAACAGCGCAAATCTAAGCACTTTTATATTTTATTTCACTACACGGTACCTTAAAAAAACAAACGGTGAGCGTTGAAAAAAAAAAATCGCGATTCCATAAATTGTTCAGTAAAACTTGAATGTGTTTCTTTCATTTCGCGTTTATCCTGAACTTTTTTGCTCGCTTTAATTTAAAAGTTGGATTGATGTCCTCGGGCCGAAATCACAGGCTGTTTTTTGTATGACTATGTTTATGGAGTACAAATTACCTTGTTTTTCTCTTCTTTCAACGGGTGTTGCTCGTAAGTCTATATTTTTTTGGTGTCTGCTTATGTTTTGATGCTTTTTATTTTGTTATATTTTTGACGATGAAACCGTACCCTTTGGTTTGAATAAACAATTGAATTTAGGAGATGAAATATGTTACCTTTTCTTCTTATTCTGACTTTTCATCATTATTGTAATCATGAATTTCATCTGTTACTTATCTTCAATATCACTATCATCATCAATTCACCCAAAAGACGACCATTACTAGTCAAAGCCTCTCCCAAGTGTCACCAATAATAATAAAAAATGCTGTGGACTCGTCGGACTATGCGACTCTGGCCACAGCATTATCCTGAGCCTTTGACCATTTTATGCGGACGTGGTGAAAATTATTTCTATAAAATGTTTATAATCTATGAGTTAGTCTAATATTACGCCATTTTCTGCAAATATAATACTTTTTTCTTCATGTTTATCCACTTTCAAGCTCCTATTGGTCGTTTATTCAGTACTAGCGACCCGTCTCAGCTTCGCACGGGGGCAATGGTGTATATACATGCAAACATTCCTCTTGAATCACTTTTAAAGATCTAAGTATACATAGGGACGAAGCAACTTTGTTTTATACTATGTAACTAGCTGCTGCCCGCGACGTTGTCTGCGTGAAAGCTCTACAGCACCACAAATACCTAAGATGGCAGTGTCAGTATAGCATTATAAGTAAATAACTTTTAAAATAGCATTGCATTAGCCTTATAAATTTCCCGCTGCTGGGACACAGACCTCCTTTCTAGGAGAGGGAATGGGCCATAATCCACCACGCGAGTCCAATACGGATTGACACAATATTTATTTATTTATTAAAACTTTATGCACAAAACAATGTACAAAGGCGGACTTAATGCCTTAGGCATTTACACAAAACAGAATACACAAAACACAATGCACAATATGTCTTCGGTTTTTGGTTCTAAGACATTCACAGTCACAGTTTCTTCATGATGTTTTCCTTCACCGTTGAGCAGTGGTTATGAAATAAATTACACAAAGTAATGCGCCTGGCTGGGTTTGAACACCTGACCTACAACTTGTAAGTCAGAGCCTTTAGTACTTCGCCATCAATGAGTCGGAGCCTTTACCACTCTACCACCAAACTATGATGGTGGTTATGCTGCCAGAAGCCAAAATGTAAAGGGAGTCAGGACTGGTGACGCGGGAGCAAGCGACATACAGTTGCCCGCGTAAGAGACAACTCGTCATGAAGTTGACACCCGCTGCAATCTGTGTCTGCCCTTGTGACTTATTGATGGTCATCGCAAAGCAAACAGTCACGGAGAACTGTACGCGCTTGAAGTGGAACGGGAAGTTATGAGGTACAAATACTGCCTCGCCTACTCCACAAGCCGTAAGAATTTTTGCTTCAATGGTGTGTCTGTGCAGCGAGATTACTTTAAGACGGGTCTCGTTACACACTACGGAGGAGATAGGTTCCGAAAACGCATAATCGGTACTCCGACTTTCAGCTTAATGGTATGCGCTGGAAGTCCACTTGCTGGCTTGGAGTTCAAAAATTCCACGGGATAATGTGTTTCGTCATCTTGCTCGACGACAGTGTTTATCGAGGTATAGACCACTGCATTTCCCTCAATTTCCTAGAGAATTTATTCGTTAATTGCTGCAGCCTGATCATTTTTGGACGTCAAAATGGCCCGCTCACACACCCAAGAATTCTGCTGGTGCGGTAAACAACTGTTGTCCCCGTACACACAGCAAATGAATTCTTCTAGGCTGGCTAACGCTCTACCGAGAGCCTCTGGAAGTACCTCATGTCCACCTCTCTCGCGGTGGGCTTTGACTTGCAGCGGACTTTGGCAGAGGCCATGATCCGGAGCGAAGAAGAGTGGCTGGCGGTCGCCTCCTTCTGCGAAGCACTGTACAGTACTGCTAGCGGCTAAAAAAGGGGGTCGCGTGCATAAGGCAAAAGCAAAGGCGCTCAAGCTGCAGCCACCGCCGCCTAGTCTCCAATCCCGATTTCCGACCACACTAGGAGCGAGCTTGCGACCGCCGAGCAATGGGTAGCTCTCTATCCACCCATTCGATAACCATCGGGACTGGGCCTAAGTCGTCGACGGCGCGCACTGTTCCCTGCGCCTCAAGCAGTCATCAGCAACTGTAGAAGCCCAGCAGGGCCGAAGCCTTCTGGGTGTAAGGGTAGATGTTAAAGCGGAACACCGGGGCCCTGGAACTAAGGCAAGAAGGAACGGTGGGTTGTTTAGTCTGTATGTGTTTGTGCATTGCTGCCGAGCCGAGCTTTCATATTAATGGTCAAGCGTAGCGCACAAACTCATGAGTCGTGACTACAACGAAGATGGTTTCAACGTAGCAATCGGGAAGCGTTTGCCCGAAATCGCCCCTGAATAAACTGTGACACCACCCATCAAATGTTCGTTCCCGCGGATATCCTTCAGGGTTCTGTCCTCGGCCTCAACTGCCTTCCAGTTGGCCATCGTACGCTCACCCCAAACGATCAGAGAGCAATCCTTAAGCAAGTGTTCCCTTATCGCTGTAACGTGACACACCACAAACAGGCGATTTGGCGCTCTCTAAATCGATAGGAATTTGAACATGGCATGTGCTGTCTTTCTTTGCCACAAGGAAACTGTGTGGCAGCGATTCCCGACGACGTGACAGCAATAGCAATATTGCCTTGCCTCCTGACCTCTGCAAGTATGCCATGTTTTTCCTGTTCCAACAGGAGCAACCCAAGAAAAACATTTTACCCTGGTTTTGCACAACGCTTTCAAGGACGGAGTCATAATTTTTTTTTTTGCTCTGAAGAAAACTCTGTCTCAGCGTTATACTCTCGATTTCCATACTCTTGATGCGGTGATGATTGGGGAGCTGGTAATCCATATTCAATCAGTGGATTGCCGCCGATACAAATGTCCACATCTTGAAGTGAACTGAGACAGGTGTTCAGCACACGATCATGAGGTACATCGACTTCGTCTCCATTAGCACGCCTCAAAGCTCGCAGAAAATGTTCAGACAGATGATGGCGATATTTCAATGAACATTACTTTTTTGTTACACTGAACACCGCATTTTTTTTTAATAGTCTTGCTCAACTCTGCTCAAGATTTTGAGGGTTTTTTGGAACTTGAATTTTTCAAAACGAACTATACCCTGCCCTATATATTGCCCTGTGCGATAAGACCGCCCATTGTACACTTAATTTTTGTATTTGTATATCCTGTCCACATTATGAGGTGTACAATAAAGCTTATAATAAATAAATAAATAATAGGTATACGATACCACCATCTATGAATTTTAAGAATAACTAACTACTAACCTTGCCAACATGATCAAATTTAAATTATTAATGTACAAAAATTGTTGACATGTAATTTGATTTGATTTTTATGAAATCAAATAGATGGCGCTGTTTTAAAAATTTCTTTATACTACTACATTAAACTATGTTTCTCTGCCCAAGTTACTTAAATGGCGTAGTTTTTAAAGTGTAAAGCCAGATAATAGCATTACTTGCTCAAAAACAACATTTAAATATGCGTCGTTAGATTAAACACTGTCACAGAATGCGTAAGAAAAATAAATATTCACAACTCCTCCCCTGTAATTGATAGCGTGATAATATGTAGTCCCAAGAGGATACGAATTTCCGTATAACTGTTGGCGTTTAATTGTGTCTGTAATTACGGTAGACGAAAGGTAAAAATAATATTATTTTGTTAGTGTAATGTTTTTGTTTGTACTTATTTGAGACGTTATTTAAGATTAGGTTGCGTTGCAAAATAAATACCTTAGACCGTTGGAATAAGAATAAGATATTTCATATAGGTAAACATGGAGAACGCCGTTTCACCATTAAAGAAATGAAGTTTTTTTTAAATTATATATTATGTAATATTAACCCACATTTTTTTAGTTAAACGAACCAACCACTACCTAAGATATTTCCCTAAAAATAAAAAAGTAACATTTGCTCTGTTTGTTGTTTTTTTTTTTCATTTCTAATTCCCAGTTTTGAGTAAATTCGACCGCATTGTAAGACTAAAAAAATGTACATCATTACCATCTATGAATGTTAAGAATAACTAACTGCTAACCTTGCCAACATGATCAAATTTAAATTATTAATTTCCAAAAAATGTTAACATGTAACTTGATTTGATTTTTGTGTTATCTCATAGATGGCGCTGTTTTAAAATTGTCTTCATACTACTAATTTTCATTAAACTATGTTTATTTGCCCAAATTACGTTGTTTTGAAAAACTAATAATAGGATTTTTTATTATTTACCTAAATAAGTTTACGTGCCAAGTTTCAAGTTAATTAACCCAAGGAATAAGATTCTCCCATACAAACTTTAACATCCCCTAAATCTTGCACTGGGGGTACTACTGAAAAAACAAATATGCCGTCCTTGATAACTTATTTAGGGTAATATTTGTGATAAGTTTTGAGTCGATCGGCCCACGGAAAAAAAAGTTACACCCTTGCATCCATTGCACCATTTAAATTCAATATTGCTTACCTCCCATAACTTACGGCGTGATAATATGTAGCCTAAAGCCTTCCTTGGTTTACAAGGAACATTTTTGCTGAATTTCAAATCAATCTATCCAGTAGTTTTGGCGCCAACCCGTACCATAGGCACAGACAAACAGTCTAAAATTCTAAAAAGTGACTTTTTGTCATCAGTTACGTTTTTCTAACAAAATCCACTCATTTTTTCCAGAAAATTCTCAATGTACAGTTTTTCTTTCGTTACTGTTTTATTATATGTATAGATGAAGAGACACTGTTTCCCGCTTGTCATTAGATGATTTTTCCCACCATAAAAAGCTCCTATTGATTCCAACTGCCTAAGGCGTGACCAAAACGCGTTAAATTACAAACTACATACCAGTTATTAATTAAAATTATAGGTCAGTTACCTCCTAATAATAACTCAAGTACTACGGCCTCTTATCACGGTATATTTCAGTTAACACGAATTTGTAACCAAAAGGTAATTTATGCAGAAATAAATCATGAATGATTTACAGTAGCTAACACAATGCGTTGGTGCTGACGTGAGAGTTGCGTAGAAAACGTTAACGCACGCGTTTTTGTTTCGGCTGCCATTTTGACATTTTTTGCTTTGTAGGGTTCCATATTAAAAAGCAGCAGTAGGTTCAAATCCAACCAGGCGCATTACTTTGTGTAATTTACTTCATCACTGCTCTCAGAAAAATAAAGGAAAATATCGTGAGGAAACCGGCATGTCCTAGAACCAGAAATTCGACGTATGACATCCACTAACACGCACTGGGCCTGCGTGATGAATTACGGCCAATTATTCTCCTAAAAAGGAGGCTTGAATTTCAGTAGAGGGAAAAGTACGCGGCATCCAGAAAGGGGCCAACAGGACCTTAAATTGAGCTTCCACTTTCCGTCTGTTTATCTGTCTTTCTGTCCGTCTGTCCTGGACAGATTTCCTGGACAGAGCCCAAGTCGTCTACGTTACGTACCGTTCCCGCGCTTTTCAAGAAGTTGTCAGCAACCAGAGAGACCCAGCAGGGCCAAAGCGTACTACAGGCCATGGACGAACTTCTGGAATAATTGTTCGGCTCCGGTCTGAAGGGCTAAGAAGGAACGGGATGGGTTTTTTAGTCAGTAAAAGTCTAACACTACCTATTTCCAGCTTCACCCAAGGCTGGGAGATGTAATTGGATGATTTTAACCCACCACAAAAATCAGGTATCTCAAAGACCGTAAAAATTAGAGAATGAAATCTTCACAGAATGTGTATTTCTATTGCTACTACAACAACAAATAATAAATAATTATTCTACGTTACTTCTTCTTCTTTCTGCTCTTATCCCATATTGCCTGGGGTCGGCACAACCACTATTTTTTTCTTCCACTTTGTTCTCTCACCTGTCATATTATTACTATCCGTAACTACTACACTTACAACTAGAAAGATCACAACCAGCTCACTTTTTACTAAAGCTGTTGGATTTTATTTCTTTAAAATATTTTTTGCATTTTTACTTTTCTAATTTTTGCTTCGAAAATTAATTCTCTAACAAAAACAAGTTTTAGCAAACGCATTTCAAACAATTTCATTAGTATTCAGACAACATGAAAACGAACTATCTAATCCTACAATACCTAGGAGTTGCTCATAATTACTGCGCTCATTGTTCTTTCTGAAGGCAATCCTTTTATGTAGTCAGCTTACAAATCGGTATTCAGACAAAATCATAAATAATCTATTACAAGTAAATTCTTACTCAAAAGATTCTCTCTCTCTCGTAACAATAGTCCAGAACCTAATCATTGTGTCAGCTATGAACAATTCCTATTCAGATAGGAATGATATCTGACACAGAGAAGAACTGTTACGCTGATAAAAGATTCATGATTTCGTCCATTATTTGAGTCTGATTAGTCTTGTCAAGGGTATTACGTTACTCAGTGTTACCCATACTGGGTTTTTGAGGTACCTGGTAAAAAACTGTCAATGTTATACAACAAGTCTTTTATAAAGAAGAAAGTTCAAAACCCACATTAAGTGTATCTTTATTAAAAAGACTATGTTGAAGACACGCTTATTTGTTGTTGTTTGTATAAAAATGTTTGATTTGCCGAAACAACTATGAATAGGTTCTTAATGCACCTCACCATCAAAGATTGCATCGCTGCTTACCATTATGTGGGATCGCAATCAAGCACTAGTTTATAGCAATTAAAAAAGAAAAGAAAAACACTAATAAATTATTTGAGTAAGAAAAAAAAAGTTTGTATTCTTGGGGATAATCTGATCTTAAAACCCAATGGTCACTTTTCTTGAGACTTTCCACACAAAGCGTTGTTGCGTGTGGCTATTATTTCATCATCATTCCTCCAAAAAACGTCTACTATTGGACAAAGCCTTGCTTCAAGTGTCACCACAACGAGCGGTCTTGTGTGTTTTTTATCCATCGGATTTCTGCAACACTCACATCCTTCTTTACGTATTATCGATCGTCCCTTTCAACCAGTTCAAAATGATACATATGTATTTAAATCCTACTTACGAAAATGTGAAAGAAACACGCAAATTCATCTTACAGGTATTTATTTTCTCTGCCGATTAAGATGTCTCCTCGTGCGAATAATTTCTTGTAATAACACCATCTAAATATTCATTTTAATAAGCTTAAAGATAACATAATTATGTCGCGTGTAATAACATTCTTTTGATCTTCAATTCCTTTTTAGAGAAAAATGGATAAAAGAAATACGAGATAGTGAGTATGGCGTTTTTGTCAAAGTAAATTTACTCTGGAACTTTGATTGCTAAAAGATAAGATACTACGACTAGTGAACCGACGCTCAGGAGGCTGATTACAGTTATAGGTGTTTTCTAGATACACCATTTTGTAGGCGATTCGTTTTTTTTATATAATGGGTAAAAATATCCAATGACAAATCCCGCCCTTAGGCTGAGCGAGAAAAATAACAGATTTTTGCTGACTAAGTAACCCACCCCGTTAATACGTTGCCTTATATACCAGGGCTAGAGTCTTCCTTCCAGACTCAAACTTCGCCTCAGTTGGCTTCGACCCTTCTACAGTCTTTACAACTTTAAATGAACAAATAATTCCAGACGACGCATTTAATTTATTTAATGTGGGGCTTCATCACTACGAGTCGAAGATAGTTTACAGAGCTACGTTGCCCAAACAACTGTCGAGAGGAACGGGGGCCACGGATATGCTGTTTTTACGACTTGCGCATACTTAGCCTGGATTTTGTCAAGCAATGTGACGTATCAGCTAATGCCCCGTTGTCACTTTCCGTACTTCGCCGACACTTCCATACTTTATGTAGACTTCACGTCTAAATTTCACATACGAATAAAGCATGCGTTTGTCTACATCAGCAAAATTGTTCAAAATAGGTACGACGATCTTGGAACGCAAAGGTCAATTGAAACGATATGAGTCAGTTTTAGTCAGAAAAATATTGACATAATCATTTCACCTAGATCTCACGGAATCATTTGATGATTTCTCAGCTCATCACGAGAAAATAAAATAGGACGAATATTTAGGATTGATTTCACTAGCATAAGCTCAATTATGCCAGTGAAACCCACCTTAAATCTAGGCTGTCTACTATCAAGATCCATAGCTAACATATGGACACAATAACCCCGAGTCGAGTCCGATATCTGAATTAATAGACACAGTCTGCTAAGCGTGTACTGGTATGCGGTGTGACCACATGCAACGGATAGATGCACGTCCGGACCGGACTAGAGGCGTGATGTGCCGGATTAGACCGAGAAACGGTTTACGGTGACTTGAGTAAATGCAGATCGGGAAGATAGAAATGTAGATATTTAACGTCGGTATTAGTGTCTTTTGAATTCAGTATGTTTGGGATTAACTACGGAAACTTCTGGCAGTGTAAATTGAACATATTCGTCGGTTTACAAGTACATTCTTTATATATTTTTATTTATTTATTGGACTCACCAATAATTCATCATCATCAGAATAAGGGTAGGATGATCCTAACCTTTATCCCGTATTGCTTGGGGTCGGCACAACATGTTTTTATCTACTTTTCTGTTTTTTTTTCATCCATCACACTTTCACTAACTCCCTTTTCTTTCATATCACTCGTCACACAATCCATCCATCTAAAAGAAAGAAAAAGAAAACAGTGTTTATTTTCATCTCTTCTTCGGCCTCCCTCTTCCTCTCCATCCATTTACGTGTATAATTAGAACTCTTTGTAACTTGTGTTTCATCTGTCTTCATCGCATGACGATTGTTATCACTATAAAATTATTACGAAACCTCACTTTAATCTATAGTCTGGTGTCAAAATTTTTTATAGGTTTATAATGTTAGTGTAACAATTATTACCACTGATAGGATGATAATATGTGTTGAGTCTGCATACTTAACTGTCACGATAATAAAATAGGTTTTCCAACTTTTAAAATGAATAAAACAATAGTCTGACGTTTTACAAGTGCTCATGTAGGCCTATGTGATTGATTTTGAAAATAAAAACAACGGCTTGATTTACAACGATTACAGCAATAAAATTAATAAAAAAATATCATAACTTCAATAGGCCAAAAAGCTACATATTTACAGATTTCTCTAAATAAATATTTTGACTTTTCAAACTGGTTTAAAACAAGAATGTTTTTTATTTGTTTAACTCCGTTTATTTGTATATACTGTAAACTTCAACATTGAAAAAAAAAACATTTTTTTTTCTTTTGAATTAAAAAAAAAACTCACGAAAAAAAAATACACAAAATGATAAGCCTCGCTAAATAGACAAAACAAACCTTTGTTTGAATTTCTTCTCATTACAAGAGTCTTCTTTGTTCAAAAAACCATAATATTCCAACGAAGCCTTCATTCGCTGCAACTGCTTTATTTTTTGGTTTTAAAATTTTCTTTTTGAACACCAAACGCAGATACAATTTCCCTTGAGATATTTTGAGGTTTTAAATGCAAAAGCTTGCAACGAACAATTCCAGAAAAAAAATCTTTTGTTTTGTTTTTGAAAAAAGAGGTATTCTATATATTTTTAATGGAAATGAATCTCCCCACGAGGACACAGCGATGCTCTTCCTAAGCGTGGCACAAGATATCTGATGGCTATGAGCTGAGGACCAGTCTTTGTCGTTGTGGCAGCTTATGGGGGTGATCTATGTCCAACAGTGGACGTCTTTGGGTTGAAAGCATGATAAAATTTCGATTACTGTTGTGTATCTATAGTTCTTTTTTTTTTAATTCTAAATTACGATTTGACAACTCAGAATGTCACATTCTAGAAATATGTTCCCAATTTTCTGGAGTTTGACATTTTAAGTTGTCAAATATAGTCTAGGATAAAAAAAAAACGAACTATATTGGTGTCATTTGTTTTATTACAGTGTAATTTATTCTAACAAATACCTTTTAAAATCGACTCATTGTGCTAAATTATTTATCGTAAATAAATTGTTATTTTTAGAATGTGCTATTCATTGAACGTAAATTACTCGATTTAATCTCAGCTACGTGGTTACCTTCATTTATCCCGTCCCTCTACGCTCCAAAGCACGTTGATTCGCTCCATCAGACTTGAATAAAAAATTTAAGAATTTAGACGAGCAATGCGTGACTTTACACAATCAATAAGTTAGTGCAAAGGTATTAAAATAACTATACAATTTAATGGTATTTATCGTTAATACATACGACTTAAAAGCGCTTATTTAAGGTATAGCAAATCAAAGAAGCTAATGATATCAAAATCGGGCGATAAAGTTTAACAACGATAGAAGGGGTTTTTTATGGCAGGAAAAATCATCTAATGACAAGTCCCGGTCTCGGGCGGGGCGGGAAACAGTGTCAGACTCTTACAGACTAAACGACCCACCACATTTCTTTTAAGCCTTCATACCGGGGTCGGATTTTTCTTTTAGGAACCAGTAGGAGGGCTTCACATCGGCGTCGAGTCGACGGTACAAAACCTGAGACTTGTCCCCGACAGCCGGTGGAATTTCGAGGAGCAACTTTCATGTGGAAGGGATGTCCAAGTATTACAAGTATTGTATAGACTAACTGGAGGACATGGTGGAGCATACAGTAAACGTATGTCCCGCATCCCACTGCAATCCAGTTACTGGCTTTCTGACTCTAATTTCCAGCCACTGTAGGCGCGAGATACAATTTGATATTATACTAAGTAGTGTAATAGTAATAAATATTATAGATAATATAAATAAATTATACAACTTTATCTTTTACAACTATTCAAATAGCATTTAATGCCTTTTTTTATGGTAGGTAAAAATCATCCAATGACGACTCCCGCTCTTGGGCGGAGCGGAAAACAAGTGTCAGACTCTTACTGACTAAACAACCTACCCCGTTCCTACATCGCCATACATACCAGGGCCAGAGCCTTCCTTTTCAGACACAAACCCGTGGCCCTGATTGGCTTCGACCCTTCTGCAGGGTCCCTACGGCATTTAATGCCTTAAACCTGCTTCTACCAATCAAGTTTGCTAAAGATACACATGACAGAAGCATAAAAACGCGAACAGTTCAGCCTGTAAATTTAAAAAACAGTGTGGCTCATCCCTCTCTAGTGAAAGTTCAACAACCCATCCACACGACCTTCAAAATAATTTATACTCAACAAATGAAGGGAATCTTGTCTAACATTCTATTCAAGACGACTTTACGAGTCGGACGACACAACAGCAACACATTCCTTGTGAAATATATCCCTGAGGTGATGCTTAAGAAATGGGTAGACGAGCAACTAATTCAGTGATTGCCGGCAACAGTTATTCAACTAACTGGAGAAATTAATGTGGCAGTTTTTTTATAACGTTTTTTTTTTGTTGTGTGAAAGTGAAGCAATCGACTGAGAAAAATCACTTAAAACAAATTGTTAAAAAGCTACTTCAAATGTTCACACAAATCACTTTTTATTTCCCTTATTTGCTAGTTACAACATTGATAACTGACTGCCCAAGGCTCGTGTGTGGCACAAGCAAGCAACTTAATGGGAACCAATTATACGTATTTACATCGGTAGATTTTACTATTTATTCAAGTTAATGTATGTATATGTTACGGGTAAAGCTAGAAGATGGAGTAAACCTAGGTTTACCCGGGTAAACTTAGTATTACCCAAGCCTCTTGGGTAAAGTCCGAATAATAAGTAAAATAAATTTTAATTCGGGGTTTACCCATGCTCACCTAGGTCTACCCAACTCTGGCTGGGTAATGTTAGGTGTTGCGTTATTTTCGCACCCGTGGCGTAATTCTGGAGGGCCCGCGTTATCTGCTCATTACTCAGTAGCTTGCAATATTACGTTTGCCTTTGTATGTTTTTTAAATAATAAATGTTTAAATTGCACTCAGATTTTCATTTCACTAATTAATTAGACAAATTAATTTAAAATATTACCCAGCCATTATTTCAACAAGATAAACTGATGTGACATTTTGAATTGCAAAATTTTGCCGCCGTGTCCTCGCGGGGGCGATCGGCGGCGGCCATCTCTCGCGCCGGGCCTTGGTCGAGGCCATGGTCCGGAGCGAGCACGAGTGGCAGGCGGACGGCTCCTTCTGCGAAGCAGTAATGCTAGCAAAGAAGGAAGCCGACTGGGCGCTCACGCCCGAGACGCTGCCGAGATTCCGATCCCGATTTCCGGCCACCGAAGGCACGGGCTTGTGGATGGGGAGCAATGGGTAGCTCGCCGTCCAATCGTCTGGTAACCGTCCGGACTAAGCCCAGTCGTCGACGGCGCGCACTGTTCCCGCACCCCTCAAGGAGTTGCCAGCAAACCGTAGGGACCCTGCAGATGGTCGAAGCCAACTGGGTCTAAGGGATCGCATCTGAAAGGAAGGCTCTGGCCTTGGTATATATGGCAACATAGGAATGGGATAGGTTCTTTAGTCAATTTTGCATTTGCAAGTTTTGCATTTGCAAGCTCTCGTAAGCTTTCTTCTGGAGATATATTTGCACTTTGCTCGGTCGCCATTATGTCAGTAAGTAAGCGACGTGCGTGGCCGCGTCGGCAGATAACGCGGGTCCCCCAGAATTACGCCACGGGTGCGAAAATAACGCAACACCTAACATTACCCAGCTAGAGTTGGGTAGACCTAGGTGAGCATGGGTAAACCCCGAATTAAAATTGATTTTACTTTTTATTCGGACTTTACCCAAGAAGCTTGGGTAATACTAAGTTTACCCGGGTAAACCTAGGTTTACTCCATCTTCTAGCTTTACCCGTAACATATACACCGTTAAATTTTAGTCGTTTTAATCCCGAAGAGGGTCGATCCAGTACATGAAACACTATCGATTTGTGTAGATAAAATAAAAAAATAAAGTACTTTTTTTCTAAATCTCTTATTGATATACGCATTTACGAAATTAATTTCTTTAAGTAAACGAGTCATTGACCTTGTAGGTAGTTGTCGATCGTTGCGTACTAACTACCTACAGGTCATTGAACTCGCCCAGCTGATGTTTATTTAAAGAAATTAATTTAGAACATGCGTAAATTAACTCGAGTTTTAAAAAAAAGTACTTTGTTTTTTCATTCTAACTTTACCAATCGATAGTGTTTCATGTACTGAATCGATCCTCCGAGGGATTAAAACGACTAAAATTTAACGGTGTATAGACCACCATTCAAACAATTAAATTCCAACACAATATTGTTTAATGCTAGTAAATATATAAATACATAAGGCAACGGCGCACATGTGCCAGACGTCGCCGGGATTCCGAAAAAAGGCTTGGCTCCAGTGAGAAAAGCAAAGAAGGAACTGAGTGGGGTGTTTAGTCAGGCTTACAGACGCTTGTCTGATACTGTTTCCCGCCCCGCTTAAGAGCGGGATTCGTCATTGGATGAACACAATATTGCTAAAGTAAACGTATAGCCCAGTAAAACAATTAGGTATAGAAAAAAAAAACTAGGTTTTAAAACCAAACATTAGATTGCTACTACTTAGACTAATGTCTACTAGTAGTAATAAACTTAATATTAGTACTATTTCTAAACTGCTTCATTCGTATCAAATTTTTTTATTTTTTTTATATTATCTTCAGCAACTGTTGCCAGTAGACAAGTAATTATCAAAATGTTGCTCGTCTAACTGTACCGTAGGGTGACCCTTAGGGGTTTACGAGTTGCCATAAGATGCTGCAATACATCTTATATTGCATGTTTCACAACACATGGCGGTGATATTGCTTGAGATTCTTGCAAGATCTGCGCTTTAGGCAAAGGTAAGGGAGGGTTGTTGTGTATTTAAAGGACCAATAGTTTGGTTTTATTGCTCAAGTAGAGTTTTACTAGGTAGATAGATGTACTGCTTCTTTATATAAATACACCAGTAAAAGAAACAAAAAAAAATAGACGTCCATTGTAAGTTTATCATTTTTTTTAGCTAGTTCAGTAGCAAATATCCTAATTTAAATCATGGATTGCTTGAGAGCCAACTGTCATTAGCTCATTTTTATACAATTACCATTCCTACGATAGGGGGTGTTTAAGGCCTCGTATGAAAACTATCACTACGCGATAAAGGGCTTTTAGACCCCGTAACGTTTAATCCCTTAAGCCCCAAGAAGTCGTATTCCTGTTGTCTTTTAATTATGTCTGTAATTACGGTAGTCGAAAGATTAAGAAAGAAATCTTTTTTGGTTTTGTGGTACAAACTCAAAGTGACCATTTTGCTAAGTAGATACATCAATGCATTCTGTTTTAATAGAGCATAACCATAGTCAACTCTTTTCTAAACTAAACCAAATTTTAAACAGCGAACAACCTTCGAAACCTCCAACAAGCCAGTTTGTTGGTTAGTAATCTATGTGGTCTCTTTCCAGGCATCACAATACCTATTATTTTGATAGACTGATGGTCAGACTTCCTGGCGTATAGTTAGTTACCTTCAACAACTGGCAAAGATCTAAAAGTGACCACCGTGTCCAACGACTTTTCGAAGTTTCAATAACGTCCCAAATAAACTTGGAAAATATATAAATTCCATCAATCACGGAATCTTTCTCTTGAATGGACAAGAAGAATTAGCACGCTCGCTTATGTAACCAAAATTCGTTGCGTAGTTTTAAAGATCTAAGCGTATACTGGGATAGACAGCGCAAAGCGACTTGTTTAACACTACGTAGTGATATTTTCTATTAATATCATCCGATGAAGATATACTATCGGAACAAAAAAAAACCTATATGCTATTTATCTATACATATAATAAAACAGTAACGAAAGAAAAACTGTACATTGAGAATTTTCTGGAAAAATTAAGTGGTTTTTGTTAGAAAAACGTAACTGAGGACAAAAAGTGACTTTTTAGAATTTTTGTCTGTTTGTCTGTGCCTATGGTACGGGTTGGCGCCAAAACTACTGGATAGATTGAATTGAAATTCAGCAAAAATGTTCCTTGTAAACCAAGGAAGGCTTTAGGCTACATATTATCACGCCTTAAGTTATGGGAGGTAAGCAATATTGAATTTAAATAGTGCAATGGATGCAAGGGTGTAACTTTTTTTTCCGTAGGTCGATTGACTCAAAACTTAGCACAAACATTACCCTAAAGTGGTTATCAAGGATGGCATATTTATTTTTTCAGTAGTACCCCCAGTGCAAGATTTAGGGGATGTTAAAGTTTGTATGGGAGAATCTTATTCCTTGGGTTAATTAACTTGAAACTTGGCACGTAAACTTATTTAGGTAAATAATAAAGATTCCCATTATTAGTTTTTCAAAACTACGTAATTTGGGCAAAGAAACATAGTTTAATGAATATTAGTAGTATAAAGACAATTTTAAAACAGCGCCATCTATGAGATTACACCAAAATCAAATCAAGTTACATGTTAACACTTTTTGGAAACTATTAATTTAAATTTGAGCATGTTGGCAAAGTTAGCAGTTAGTTATTCTTAAAATTCATAGATGAATGTTACTTATTATTTATCGAAGACATGACTGTGTCATCCACCAATCCGCACTGGGCCCGCGTGGTGGATCATGGCCCATTCCCTCTCCTAGAAAGGACGTCTGTGTCCCGGCAGCGGGAACTTTGTAAGGCTGATGCATTGCTATTTTAAAAGTTGTTTACTTATAATGCTATAGCGACAAAGCCACCTTAGGTATGTTTGGTGCTGTAGAGCCTTCACGCAGACAACGTCGCGGGCAACAGCTAGTATATATATATATCCAAGTAAGTTTTTGAGTTTAGCTCAAACATACATACAGACAGACAGACAAAAATTCTAATAAAAACGATGCTTCGATATCGATTGTAGATCACTTCCTAAATAATCTTTTAAAAAAATAATTAATAAGTATACAGTTTTCACTTTCCTACGATTTTATTATATTTATATGAATAGATTATTCGTAAAATACTTTAGTTAAGTCCCAAGAGGACACAAATTTCCGCACAACTTTTGTATTTTAATGGTTTCTGTAATTACGGTAATCGAAAGGTAAAAATTATATTATGTTTTCGTTTGTACTCATTTGAGTCAGTAGATGGCGTTGTACGTATATAAATAACATGAAACGTTATTTGAGATTAGGGTGCGTTGCAAAATAAATCCGTTAGACCGTTGGAATAAGAATAACATATTTCATATAAACATGGAGAACGCCATTTAGAGATGAACTATTTTTTAAAATTATATATTAAATATTAACCCACATTTTTTAGTAAAACGAACCAACCACTACCTAAGATATTTCCCTAAAAATAAATAAGTAACATTCATCTATGAATTTTAAGAATAACTAACTGCTAACTTTGCCAACATGCTCAAATTTAAATTAATAGTTTCCAAAAAGTGTTAACATGTAACTTGATTTGATTTTGGTGTAATCTCATAGATGGCGCTGTTTTAAAATTGTCTTTATACTACTAATATTCATTAAACTATGTTTCTTTGCCCAAATTACGTAGTTTTGAAAAACTAATAATGGGAATCTTTATTATTTACCTAAATAAGTTTACGTGCCAAGTTTCAAGTTAATTAACCCAAGGAATAAGATTCTCCCATACAAACTTTAACATCCCCTAAATCTTGCACTGGGGGTACTACTGAAAAAATAAATATGCCATCCTTGATAACCACTTTAGGGTAATGTTTGTGCTAAGTTTTGAGTCAATCGACCTACGGAAAAAAAAGTTACACCCTTGCATCCATTGCACTATTTAAATTCAATATTGCTTACCTCCCATAACTTAAGGCGTGATAATATGTAGCCTAAAGCCTTCCTTGGTTTACAAGGAACATTTTTGCTGAATTTCAATTCAATCTATCCAGTAGTTTTGGCGCCAACCCGTACCATAGGCACAGACAAACAGACAAAAATTCTAAAAAGTCACTTTTTGTCCTCAGTTACGTTTTTCTAACAAAAACCACTTAATTTTTCCAGAAAATTCTCAATGTACAGTTTTTCTTTCGTTACTGTTTTATTATATGTATAGATAAACATACTGCATGGATTATCTTCAAATTTTGCATGAATAGAGGACGGGCCGGGAAAGTTGTGAATACTTTTTTTTCTTACGCATTCTGTGACAGAGTTTAATCTAACAACGCATATTTAAATGATGTTTTTCAGTAAGCTATGCTGTTATCTGGCTTTACACTATAAAAACTACGTCATTTAAGTAACTTGGATAGAGGAACATAGTTCAATGATTATTAGTAGTAAAAAGACAGTTTTAAAACAGCGCCATCTATGAGAGATAAAAATCAATCAAATCAGCTTCCTAAAAGTTGATTATATAGTTCGTTTTGAAAAATTGAAGTTCCAAACAACCCTGAAAATCTTAAACGGAGTTGAGGAAGACTATTAAAAAAAATGCGGTGCTAAGTATTACAAAAAAGTTATGTTCCTTGAAATATCGCCATCATCTGTCTGAAAATTTTCTGCGAGCTCTCAGAAAGCTCGCAGAAAATCTTCAGACAGATTCTGAAGATTTTCTGCGAGCTTTGAGGCGTGCTACTGGAGACGAAGTCGATGTAACTGATGAACGTGTGCTGATCACCTGTCTCAGTTCACTTCAAGATGTGGACATTTCTATCGGCGGCAATCCACTGATCGAATATGAATTACCAGTTCCCAATCATCACCGCATCAAGATTATGGCTGAGACAAATTACGATTCGAACGAAATTACCACCATACGAAATGACCATGTCGCTTTGTTGTCTTCAGAGCAAAAACAAATTTATGACACCGTCCCTGAAAGCGTTGTGCAAAACCAGGGTAATATGTTTTTCTTGGGTTGCTCCTGTTGGAACAGAAAAAAACATGGCATACTTGAAGAGGCAAGGCAATATTGCTATTGAACAGCAATGTCGTCGGGAATCGCTGCCACACTGCTTCCGGGTAGTAAGGCAGCACATGCCATGTTCAAATTCCCATCGATTTAGAGAGCGCCAAAACGCCTGTTTGTGGTGTGTCACGTTACAGCGATAAGGGACACGTGCTTAAGGATTGCTCTCTGATCGTATGGAATGAGCGTACGGTGGTCAATAGGAACGCGGTTGAGTCCGAGGACAGAACCCTGCAGGACATCCGCGTGAACGAACATTTTGATGGGTGGTGTCACAGTTTGTTCAGTGGCGGTTTCGGGCAAACGCTTCCTGTCTTGACTCGGGGATCTAAGTCTTAAGAGGTGAATGCTACGTTGAAACAATCTTCATTGTAGTCACGAGTTTGTGCGCTGCGCTTGACCATTAATATGTGAGCTCGGCTCGGCAGCAATGCACGTGCTCAAGAATTCTCTGATGACCTTCTAACTCTTGGAGAAGGCACTTTATCTTTTTTATGAAGGGGAAAATAAATGAATGACGAATCCCGCCTTTGGGTGGAGCGGGAGACAGTGTCAGAATTCTATTGACTAAACAACCCACCGTTCCTACTTGCCTTAGTTTCAGGGCCCTGGTGTTCCGCTTTAACATCTACCCTTGGCCCCAGAAGGCTTCGACCTTGCTGGGCTCCTACAGTTGCTGACGACTGCTTGAGGTGCAGGGAACAGCGCGCTGCGCGCCGTCAACGACTTGGGTTCAAGTCAAAGCCCACTACGAGAAAGGTGGACAAGAGGTACTTCCAGAGTCTCTCGATAGAGTGTTATCCAGCTCAGAAGAATTAATTCGCTGTGCACAGGGACATCAGTCGTTTATCAAACCAGCAGAATTCTTGGATATGTGAGCGGGCCATTTTGACGTCCAAAAATGATCAGGTTGCAGCAATTAACGAATGCATTCTCTTGGAAATTGAAGGGAAGGTAGTGGTCTATACCTCGATAAACACTGCCGTCGAGCAAGATTATCCCGCGCATACCATCAAGCTGAAAGTCGGAGTCCCGATTATGCATCTTTGGAACCTATATCCTAAGAAAAGTAAAGAGACCTGTCAAAAATTCTTACGGGTTGTGGCGTCGGCGAGGCAGTATTTGTACCTCATAATTTCCCGTTCCAGTCCAAGCGCGTACAGTTCCCCGTGAGTGTTTGCTTCGCGATGACCATCAATAAGTCGCAGGGGCAGACACTGAGTGCAGCAGGTGTCAACTTCAGGGCGAGTTGTCTCTTACGCGGGCAACTGTACGTCGCTTGCTCCCGCGTCATCAGTCCTGACTCTTTTTACATTTTCGCTCCTAACAGCATAACTACCATCGTAGTGTGGTGGCGGAGTGGTAAAGGCTCCGACTCAGTGGTGGCGGAGTGGTAAAGGATACGACTTTCAAATTGTAGGTCGGGGGTTCAAACCCAGCCAGGCGAATTACTTTGTGTAATTTATTTCATAACCACTGCTCTTAAAACGGTGAAGGAAAACATCATGAGGAAACTGTGACTGTGAATGTCTTAGAACCAAAAATTCGAAGACATGACTGTGTCATCCACCAATCCGCACTGGGCCCGCGTGGTGGATCATGGCCCATTCCCTCTCCTAGAAAGGACGTCTGTGTCCCGGCAGCGGGAACTTTGTAAGGCTGATGCATTGCTATTTTAAAAGTTGTTTACTTATAATGCTATAGCGACAAAGCCACCTTAGGTATGTTTGGTGCTGTAGAGCCTTCACGCAGACAACGTCGCGGGCAACAGCTAGTTTTTAATAAATTCTGTTTTCCCATTAAATCACCCGCGTATTTAAGCATACACAGATATACATACATGATTGCGACTGCCTTCAAGAACTTTGCAACACAATTCATACAAACCAACAAGAATACGATAATAGAAATGTCATAAACACGGAATATATAAAAGAAAAATAGATATACACTTCTCATCAAAAAAATCGAAACACCTTGCAAGTTTACGTTTTGTCAGGATTATCAGAAAAATGTGTACATTTAGGAATAAATGTTAAATGTCGTTTAATAGTGAGTAATATGAGCTTATCAAATCTTAATGTTAATGTTCTAAATTTAAATGAATTTTTCATAGGTTTCGTATTTTGTTAAATGAGTCATTTTTATTCCGTATGGAGTATAAAGGAAATGGATAAAACAACACACGTAAATGAAAAAAAAAGCTAAAAAACGTTTATTTAATAACTTGTATTCCCTCCCCGAGCTCTAATTACTGCTTCCATACGGTTCTTCATCGATCGGATGAGAGTCACGATCACATGCTGTGGTATATTGTCCCATTCCTCTTGGATTGCATCTTGCAGCTGGCTAAGTGTTTCTGGGGCAGGATCTCTTGCTCGAATTCGTCTCTTTAATTCATCCCATAGATGTTCAATGGGATTCATGTCCGGGCTTCTTGCTGGCCATTCCATAATAGAGATATCGACTTCGTTAAGATAATCTCGTACGACGCCCGCGGTGTGAGCCCTAGCATTGTCGTGCATGAATATGAAGCCGTTGCCAATAAAATGTGCATAGGGCATCACATGAGGCTCGAGACACTCTTCGACGTACCGATGACAGTTTAGTGCAGGCAGACGTGGCCCAGACACGAAAGCAAGCTCTGTCTTACCGTCGGCGCTGATTCCTCCCCAAACCGTCCACGAACCGCCACCATAGCTGACCTTTTCTTCAATGCAGCATTGTGCATAGCGTTCTCCGTCTCTTCTGTAGACCTTGTTCCTTCCGTCGTTACCATACAGCATAATTTTACACTCATCAGAAAAGAGAACTTTGCTCCACTGTAGGTATGACCAATTTAGGTGCTCACGTGCAAAGTTAAGGCGCGCTCTTCGATGGTCTGCAGTTAATTTCGGCCCATTTGCTGGCTTATGCGGTACCAGTCCACGATCCTTCAACCTTCTTCTAATTGTAGAGTCACTTACAGCCACCCTTCGTACAACACGAAGCCGCTGCTGCAGTTGAAAAGCGTTAAGGCGTCGATTTCTTAAAGAAGTTGTTACAATAAATCGATCATCTCGCTCAGAAGTGACCCGATTCCTGCCAGATCCTGAACGGCGCGTGAACAAACCAGTCTCCCGATAACGTGTATAGACTCTATGAACAGATGACAGGCTTAGATGCAGTCTTGCAGCCACAACACGCTGACTAAGGCCAGAATCCAGCAATGCCACAACTTGGGCGGCTTCTGTGGGCGAAGTATCCATACGTTTTAGAAAAAAAACCTTTTTTCAGACGTCCCAAAGTCACAGTATTGAAATAAAAAACAAAAAGTTTAAGGATAGGCGCCAATTTTTAGTTTTTAAACGCTAAATGTACTCCAACCCTAAACACACATTTGTCTCAAAACAGTGATTCATTTCGTTTATAAGATAAACAAATGAAATTCTAATTTTGAATTTAGAATTTTCGCTTATTACTGTAATGGCCAAACTGCCAGCTATAATATATGTATTTTTTTTCATCGTATGAATTCTTTTTTGTGTTAAATTCGGACAGAAACAATGAAAACGGAAGTGTTTCGATTTTTTTGATGAGAAGTGTATAAATATTACAACACCAGTATATAACTTGGCATGTATCGCTTACCGTTCTATCGGCAAAGATGATTTATTACTGACTTCCACAAACTGGAAATAATAAAGGCTGGCCACACATCCCAGACCGTATTAGGGTGCACATAAAAACCGATATAAAACGAGAAATTCCGATGGTTGGTTTGCTGCCCGTTCATATATGTAACACCGGTAAAATATCGATCTTATATTATACCGTAGTGTCCGACTGTGTGTCCTTTGGTTTCGGCCACCTTCGGCCAATTTTTCGGTTTTGAATAAAATAAGCCGAGCTATCAACAGTCAAAGCCGAAAGATTAGAGCAAATTTAATGTTTTAAGGTTTCTTCTGTTGGGACGCATTTTTAGCATAAGATGAAACTAAACTAGCAAGTTTTCTTATGTACCTGATCCTTTGTTTTATTAGTAGTGGTGATGAAATAAACTACACAAAGTAATGCGCCAAGCAGGTTATTGATCCCACAGTCATATGTCATTGATTAGGCACCATTCAAATAAAATTATCTAACTTTTTCCCAAAAATATTGGACTCACCTTCTAATCCAATCGGATGCAAGTGAATAACAAAACACTTGTAGCAACTGTTTATGTCCCCTTCAACCTGCAACCCTTCAACGCAGTATCTGGATAATATAATACTCCTGATGTCATATTTTCTAGCTATTACAATTTACCACTGTATGCTAACCAAAAAGACCAACAAGTTAACTTGCTTCCCGAGATTGGAGGCCCACCATCATCATCTTCATCGTCATTCTGGCTAAAAGACATCTACTATTGAACATAAGCCTTCCCGAAGTGTAGCTACAACGAACGTTTTTGTATGTCTCGTATGTATGGCATCCCTATGACCCTCATCAAGTCATTTGTCTGCCATGTGGGAGGTTTTTAAACGCTGCGTCTTTCGGTATGCAATCCTCACTCTAGAACCTTTCGGATCTATTGACCATCACCTGTTCTATGAGCAATGTGTTCTAACCACTGCCACTTAAAATTTTCAATAACAAAAGAAACAATCTAAGCAACTTGGTTCTTTTTTTCCTGTCGGTTTCGGCATGAAATCGATTTTTGGTCAAACACTATTATATGACTTCTTATAATATTGGTTACGCCTACATTGAGTGAAACAACTGTTTTATGGTTTTCTCTGATCTTAAGGACAGAGTTTATTTTATAGACTCGGTATTAGGGTCTGGTAGTAATTCAGTAATAGTTTAGTTATGGGAATCTTTAGCAGTATATTACCAACACGCCTCCTAAAAACTTGGACATAGTTTGGATTGACTTCTGTGCAATTGCGTTTAATTACTTTGTTTTACAACTTTAGCGCATTGTAAGATCATTTACATAATTATCTTCAAGTACCTAACCTGAGTGTTTGATATAAAGGCATTGTGCGGAACGCTCTAAGGATATAGTAAAGCATACGATAGATATGTATTCCACTTGCGCGAGGTACCGCTGTTTCCTCGCAGGGACAATCAGCTGCGAAGATTGTTCGTGCTGTGCCCTCGCTCAGGCCATGCATTGGAGCGAGGGAGAATGGGCAGTGGTCGCTTCATTCAGGCAGTAATGCTCGCGAAGAATGCTGCCACTCGCATCGGGAAACGGGCATTCTCATACCCTAGCTACCGAGATTTTGAACCCCAGCAACCGTAGACAAGCGATGAATAGTTCGCCGTTTGGCTATCCAGTAACTATCCGATTCTGGGGCCTTCTGAAAACAACTCGTGTTGGTGTCTAGTATTTATGGTTCTAAGACGTAATGAATAACTGAATGAATATATGCGGTGTATGTGGATGGATGGAAAGTGAGAGGGAGACCAAAGAAGATATGGATGGATTGTGTGAGAAGTGATATGGAAGACAGAGGAGTTAGTGATAGCGTGACGGGTAACAGGACAGAATGGAAGAAAAAAACATATTGCGCCGACCCCAAATAAAACGGGACAAGGGCATGATGCGGTTTCAGTCAGTAAAAATCTAAGAAATCTTCCCCGAGTCATCATTGAATGACTTCTTTCACTCGAGAGATTCTCAGAAGTGGATTGGGAGGACGTTTTCCTGAACCGTGAGAAAATCAGCAAGTTTTAGATGTTGAATCATATATTCGGAGACACGTTATATCTGTTACCGGCCAAACCCGATTTCAGGACAAACTAGTTTGGCCTAGGCTAAACTAGTTCTTCCTATTAGCGATAGGATAAACTAGTTTAGCCTAGTCCAAACTAATTTGTCCTAAGCCCGATAGGATAAACCAGTTTAGGCTAGGCCAAACTAGTTCGTCCTGATATAAATGCGCACACTCTAGGATAAACTGGTATGGACTAGTCTCAACATTCTAATATATCTAGAAAGTCAAAATAAATAGATAAATTACTGAATAAAATACTCCGTAATTGGAAAAATAATCAATTTTATTAAACTATAATGATTCGTTGTTAAACAGTAACAAATTTAAAATGTCCATCGGGTTGTGTCTGAAAATCGATCAGAATGATCTACTTGGCACGTACTATAAATTTCTGAATGAAGAATGGACTTAGAGACTAATCCTCTCTTCTTCTTTGTTTTCTTTTGATGACAGCCGCTACACATAGATAAATACAAGCTTATAATTTTTTTTTCTGATGTTGGCATATTTTTTTGATATTTCGGCTAACATCTTGTCACGACCATCGTGGCCATCATAAAGTTCAGTCGGATGGAAGATAGTATTTTATATTACCTTTTTTTTTGAAGGGTAGCCTTCCGATGACACTTCAAAGAAATCTCATTGATATTTGTATCCTGCCCGTCCTACCCTACGGTGCTCAGAGTTGGTCACTAACTGAGCAACAAAAGTCCCAAACTGAAGATCTGTCAAAGGGCAATAGAGCGTAGCATAATAGATGTTAAGCGAACAGATCGCGTAAAGAACACCACGCTGCGCTCCATAACCCAAATAACAGATGTCGGAGACAGAAAAGCCAGGCTGAAGTGGGAATGGGCTGGCCACGTCGCACTAGTTTATCCTATCGCGAATAGGAAGAACTAGTTTAGCCTAGGCCAAACTAATTTGTCCTCAGCCCGATAGGATAAACCAGTTTAGGCTAGGCCAAACTAGTTCGTCCTGATATGATTGCGCACATTCTAGGATAAACTGGTATGGTCTAGCCTAAACATTCTAATATATCTAGAAAGTCAAAATAAATAGATAAACTGAATAAAATACTCCGTAATTGGAAAATAATCAATTTTAGTTTAGCCTAGGCCAAACTAGTTTGTCCTGAAATCGGGTTTGGCCGGTAACATATCCACTAAAATTGGTTTAGTACGGCTCATTCCCACTCTCAAAGAAGAGGTCAGGGTCCTAGCAAAATGAACATTATAAGATTGAATGACTTTTCGCTTTTCACACATGAGTACAACATACTACCTTAGATCGAAAACACCTTTCCTTATAACTAAGTACATTGACTTTCTCTAAGTTTCTTGTAGACATTGTTTTTCGCCAAACTTCTACTACACTCACTTAGTGTTATTGGTTATAGATAGAAAACCTATTTGCTAGGAAGTTGATCTAATTTTGTTATTTGTACTCAATAAGAAAGCAAAAAATGATGAGATTTTTTTTTATGCTGGTTATGATTTGAAAAAAAAAAAAATAATGTGAATTTATTTTTATCGGAAAAGTAATTTACTTTGATATTGGATTAGGTTTTGGGCAGGATATGAATTCCGGAAATCATCACACGATTATAAACATTTTTTAATTTATGGTTTACTAGTTTATACCACGAGCTTTGCCTGCGAGAAAGTAAAACAAATATTTTAAGGAACCGCGTCCCCGGGATGAAAATGATAAAAAAAAAATTTACAAAAAAAAACCGCCTTCAAAAAAAGACAAACGATAAAAGTTCCTACACTAAAAAGTTGAAAATAAAAAATTGAATTACTGTAAAGAAACTTAATTTATAGGTAAAGTTATTTGACATTAATACTTTGCAAATATTCAAAATTTATTACTTCTTTTTGGAGTCGGTGCCATCATTTTTATTGTTGAAACTTAATGTTAGGTAGCTTTTTAATATTCGGTGCCATTTTTCGTACATAATGCTTAAACATTTTCAATGTACTTAAAATGTGGCAGAAGGTTTTTGTAAGTATATATTTTTTATTTAAAAAAAATGTGCAAATCGGATGATTTTTTTAGAGAAGTCTAATATGTATTTACGTCTTAATTAAGTATTATAATATTTGAGTATGCAAATAGGTACTAAGTAGTTTTATAGTTAAGTTAGAGGTAGTTTTTCAAGGGATTGTTGCCCATTCGTAATTCCTTGCCTTCACTGGCACCGACTCCAAAAAGAAGTAATAAATTTTGAATATTTGCAAAGTATTAATGTCAAATAACTTTACCTATAAATTAAGTTTCTTTACAGTAATTCAATTTTTTATTTTCAACTTTTTAGTGTAGGAACTTTTATCGTTTGTCTTTTTTTGAAGGCGGTTTTTTTTTTGTAAAAATTTTTTTTATTTGTAGCCGTTTAGTGTTTTTCATTATAATGTGTTATGGTAACGAAGTCAATATCGTTCCTACATTTCTTTTGAAAAAGTTACCAATGTCATAAAAGTAGGAATACATATTAAAGGTACATTGTTACAGTGTAATCGTTTTGATTTCGTGGAGAGATGATATGATGCATGAAATACTTATGATTCATCTCATGAATACATCTTATGACAGCTCTCTAAATTATCATCATTTCAGCCAGAAAACGTCCACTGTTGGACATGGACCTCCCCCAAGCGTCGCCATAACGACCGATTCTGTGCGACTCGCATCCATCGCGTTCCCGTGATTCTCACCAGGCCGTCGGTCCACCTTGTGGGAGGCCTTCCAAAGCTGCGTCTTTTGGTGCGCGGTCGCCACTCTAGAACCTTTCGGCCCCATCGGCCATCTGTTCTACGAGCAATGTGCCCTGCCCACTGCCACTTAAGTTTGGCAATTCTTCGGGCTATGTCGGTGACCCTGGTTCTCCTGCGCATTTCTTCATTTCTGTTTCGAACACGCAAGGAAACTCGAGCATAGCCCTTTCCATTGCTCTTGACAGCATTGCCCATGACAGCTCTAATAAGCTCAAACAATGGTAGGATACATTATTTTATTTTGAAGTTCCCAAGCCGACCTTCCACCTTCCAGCTTCATCATCACATCAGTTCAATAGTACCTTACAGCCAAAGTGCATCTTATGACAATTCTAACAAGCCCAAACACGGCTAGGATATATTAATTAGTTACGCAGTTCCAGTGCCTACCTTCCAGCTCATCATCATCAGATCAGTTCGATGATAACTTTTTCAACATCATTTTTTAAGATCATTGGTTTATAGTGCATTTTCATAGTTGCTTAACTACCTTGATTGTGATATCTATGCGAGTATCAAGTTTCGTTAGCCATTTTCTGATCTTCTTCACCAGTTCCACCTCATCAAATGTTACTTTTTAACTGTAAATGCTTGAGTTCTCGATGAAAATATAAAAAAAAACTATATAGTTGCCTATAATATTTGAGGAGTTCCCTCGATTTCTCATGGATCCCATCATCAAAACTCGATTTTGAAAAAAATGGGACCAATCTGGAAGCATATCCTTTCAAGTACAAAAAAAATTTTGCAAATCCATCCATAAACAACGGAGTTCTGAGGTAACAAACATAAAAAAAAAAAAAAAAAAAATACAATCGAATTGAGAACCTCCTCCTTTTTTTGAAGTCGGTTAAAAATGTAAATACAAAAGTGGTAGATCTTTCTATGATCTACAAGTTTGCTATTAGACATTTTTCCATAAAACCAGTAGTTTTGCCGGAATTAGAGATAAACCATTTTTTCCCCTTAAAAGCGCACACCCATCCACTTCCCGACCTCAGATCGACCGTAATTTATTTTTCCTTAAATTTTTGCTATATTATCTTCCTTTTCTAATGGGTGTCATTCTACTACTATTTAAGTCCCTTTCAAAAGCTATTTGCACTGGTCTAACAATTCCAATAAAATATCGACTGGTGCCCATTAATACGTAATATAAGCAACTAGCTTTTGTCAGCGGTTTCGCCCGCGTCTACAAAATATAGCCTATGTCACTCAGGAGTAAAGCAGCTTTCTATTGTTGCTAATTTTTTTCCAATCGGACCAGTAGTTCCAGAGATTACCTCCTACAAACAAAAACAAAGAAACAAACTTTACTTCTTTATTATAATATATAGTGTAGATTATTATAAAAGTGTAGATAATGCATTAAAATAAGAAATTCATCTTTAACTCCTGCCAGATTGTACAGAGCAATAAGTTGCAGCATAGAGATATAATGAAAAGGAAAATTCAGGCATTTTTATCCGTATCTTTGTTTTCTTATGTTTTCTCATATAAAGTGGATTTTGAACATCATAAAATTATTAATGCTATGCATTTTAAATCCGGTGTTATCTTTGCCGCCGGGCTAAGTTATGTAAGCGGTGATAAGGATCAGTTAGCTCTTGAAAAAGGTGCCTGTAGAGAGTACTTACTTTCTGGGAATATGACAAACGACGTTTAGATTATAGATCTAAAAATCCTTTGACATATTCCCAGAAAGTAAGAAACCTACAAGGACCTTTTTACAGTAATAAAGACAAAAGGAGAAAAATACTGCAACGACAAAATGATGAAAACTAGTATTTTTTATCATTTCATGCAGTAATTTTTCTGAAGTATCACCTCCGTAGGCTTCATTGGCGCCTACAGATGCCGTAATCGATTCTATTATAAAAGCTGTTTTACAAGCCTAGTCCGTGGTTTCCTCTAGAAATCTAATCAAAAAGTGTTTTCTTTGTCTCTAACGCTATTTTGATTCTAACTAGAAATCTTTCATTTTCTTTTCTTTTTAGGTACAACTATATCTGTTAGCTTAGATAGGGCTATTGGTAATACGACGTATTTTTTTATCGGACGTTGTAGCAGGGTTAAAATGCGTCAAATTAAGCAACCAAATGTTTTGTAGTGTTAATAGTTTTTGAATAGCACCAGCCCTACAATACTCCTACTGCTGAGACTTCTCTCTAGAAAAAGAAAGGGCCGCAGCCCACCTCACGGGCGCAGTGCGGGTTGGTTGACATCACATATCATCGAATTTTTGGTTCTAGAACAACCGTCTTGGAAGCAGTGGTAGTTTTAATTAATTAATTATTTCACTCGGTACTGATATTAAATATATTATGCATGTATTATACACACAAACCTCCCTTTTGAATCACTCTATCTATTTTATATCCGCATCAAAATCTGTTGCGTAGTTTAAAAGATCTACGCATGCATAGGGACAGCGGTAAGCAACTTTGTTTTATACTATGTAATGATACAGTAACGCTGTGCTAAAACGACACAATAATACAGTACATCCAACGCAAAACACTGGAGTTAAGAAATTTTTCCATAATTTCCCACCACAAAATAAATAAGCCAAACCCTAGACGAACCAAACAAAAGCATTATAAAACACCAACCGATTGAATTCCATCTCTCCTGTCATATCGAATAGCCAATAAAGATAATTCAATAACGAATCAAAAGCGTCATTCGTTCATGTTCTTTTTAAAGCCATCCATCCTTCCATAATCGATTGTGGTCATTGCTTATTCAGTCTGCCAAGCGACATTTGCATTTTCAACCTCTGCTCCGAACACTCGTATGGGTATTTTTATATTTAATTTCGACATAAAATCCAGTAATTGATTTGTAGCCGTTTAGTGTTTTTCATTATAATGTGTTATGGCAACGAAGTCAATATCGTTCCTACATTTCTTTTGAAAAAGTTACCAATGTCATAAAAGTAGGAATACATATTAAAGGTACATTGTTACAGTGTAATCGTTTTGATCTCGTGGAGAGATGATATGATGCATGAAATACTTATGATTCATCTCATGAGTACATCTTATGACAGCTCTCTAAATTATCATCATTTCAGCCAGAAAACGTCCACTGTTGGACATGGACCTCCCCCAAGCGCCGCCATAACGACCGATTCTGTGCGACTCGCATCCATCGCGTTCCCGTGATTCTCACCAGGCCGTCGGTCCACCTTGTGGGAGGCCTTCCAAAGCTGCGTCTTTTAGTGCGCGGTCGCCACTCTAGAACCTTTCGGCCCCATCGGCCATCTGTTCTACGAGCAATGTGCCCTGCCCACTGCCACTTAAGTTTGGCAATTCTTCGGGCTATGTCGGTGACCCTGGTTCTCCTGCGCATTTCTTCATTTCTGTTTCGAACACGCAAGGAAACTCGAGCATAGCCCTTTCCATTGCTCTTGACAGCATTGCCCATGACAGCTCTAATAAGCTCAAACAATGGTAGGATACATTATTTTATTTTGAAGTTCCCAAGCCGACCTTCCACCTTCCAGCTTCATCATCACATCAGTTCAATAGTACCTTACAGCCAAAGTGCATCTTATGACAATTCTAACAAGCCCAAACACGGCTAGGATATATTAATTAGTTACGCAGTTCCAGTGCCTACCTTCCAGCTCATCATCATCAGATCAGTTCGATGATAACTTTTTCAACATCATTTTTTAAGATCATTGGTTTATAGTGCATTTTCATAGTTGCTTAACTACCTTGATTGTGATATCTATGCGAGTATCAAGTTTCGTTAGCCATTTTCTGATCTTCTTCACCAGTTCCACCTCATCAAATGTTACTTTTTAACTGTAAATGCTTGAGTTCTCGATGAAAATATAAAAAAAAAACTATATAGTTGCCTATAATATTTGAGGAGTTCCCTCGATTTCTCATGGATCCCATCATCAAAACTCGATTTTGAAAAAAATGGGACCAATCTGGAAGCATATCCTTTCAAGTACAAAAAAAATTTTGCAAATCCATCCATAAACAACGGAGTTCTGAGGTAACAAACATAAAAAAAAAAAAAAAAAAAAAATACAATCGAATTGAGAACCTCCTCCTTTTTTTGAAGTCGGTTAAAAATATATGATGTTCCACTTGCAGTTACATAACTGCAACCGGAACACATGTGACTAGTTGTGTGTGTTGCCAGTGATGATATATGGTTCTGAAACGCGGTCACTTATATTGGGCCTCATCAGAAGGCTTTAAGTCACCCAAAGGGCAATTGAATGGGCTATGCTCGGAGTTTCCTTCCGTGATCGTTTCAGAAAAGAAGATACCTATAGGTAAACCAAGGTTGCCGATATACCGCGTACCGAAAGACGCAGTGTTGGAAGGCCTCCAATAAGGTGGGCTGATGTCCTGGCAAGAGTTGAGGGTATCCGATGGTTGCGAGATGCAGAGGACCATTCATTATGGCGCCAATTGGGGGAGGCCTATGTCCAGCAGTGGTCGATCTTACGGCTAAAAAGATTGTGATGTTGAAGATGATGTGCTATTCCTGGAGATGATTTACCCTTACTGTACCCGACCGTGCACGAAGCCGTCGCAAATAGTTCAACTTATTTGCCACGTACTATACGGATTTGAGAGCCTTCTGATGCTGTGTTTTCTGTTGTAATAATTCTATGGTACAATATCCTTGAGTGCTGTAGGCTACTTTATGACACAAAAATAATATTAGTTGCCTTGTTTCTGAAAGATTAATTGGAGGAATGAAGCCACTGAGAAATAATAAAACCTACTTATAAGGAAAATCGAGTCAAATATTTAATTATCTTCTAAGGCCTTTTTCAGGTTTTTTCTTGTAGAATCAGTAGGTAATTCTTGACCTTTTATACGTGTTACTTACGTAAGTTTTTTTAACCAAAAGGTCAGTAATGTGAACATGTAACAGGCGTGTTTCTGTGTACTATTATTCTTGGCTTAATTTAGAAGATTGATCTAGACTGGTCAGTTGGTCTAGTGGTTAGTGGAATCCCGTGACTTTCACTAGGTCACCAGTCCACCATGTGGGAGGTCTTCCAACGCTGCGTGTTCCGGATTGAGGTCACCACCCGCAATCCTTTCATCCCTGTAGATCATCTGTCCTGCAAGCAATCTCCCCTTCCTGATACCAGACCACTTTATCCAAAATACATGCCATTTTAAAACTTCAGATAAAACGTGAAAAAATCTGCAATACGTAAATTACTTCAGAACTTTATGACCGAACCCTTTGACGACCTCACTCGGATATTTACGTAAAATCACCGTGTAAATGCCATTCTCTTTGAATATCTATGATCATACAATTTCTGAAAATATATTTATATTTTTTCTACTAATGGGTTTCTGGCCTCTCCTCTAGTAGAAGGATTGGACCATAATAATTATCCATGCGAGCCATGCAGTGCGAGTTCGTAGATATTGTAAGTCATCAATTTTTAGGCTCCAGGATATGTCGTTTTTTTTATCATTTTAAAGTTATGTTATTAAAATAAATTACACCAAATAAGCGCCTGCCTGGGTTTAAATTCACGATCTATGATCCACCACTTTCTGTCACTGCTATCAGAGATACTTTTCACAATATCCGTAAACGAGTTGTGATCTAACCAAAGTTATTATTATAATTTCTAGCCCATAATATCCCACTGCTGGGCAAAGGCCTCTCTCCATTATTTCCAGTGTTTTCGGTTTTGAGCCACTTCTTGCCAATTCCCAAGAAAGGCATCCAAGTCTTCCGACCATCTCCTTCTTAGTCTTCTTAAACAAAGTTTTTTTGACTTATTTATTGATCTGGATTGAGGACTTGAGAAAACCTCATATCCTGCAGTGGACGACTTTCAGTTGAATTTATAATGATAACCTTATATTAAATCCGCAGCTCAAGTTTTAAATTTAAATGAAATAGGCGTGTTTACCTCTAAACTCAATTAATAACATAACATACCCTTAATTAGTTTGTTTATTAAGGTAAACACTGGCATATTGAATATGGACTAGGCTAGAATATTATTATGCTTAGTATTATTGGGGGAAAATTTGTTAGTGTGTGTTTATGTTTGATACTGCTTTAAGACTGAACGTCGTGAATGGATTTGAATGAAATTTGCCACTTGGGTAGACCATGTCCTGGAATTTATAGTACAAAGGATACTTTTTATGGTAGGCAAAAGTCATCCAATAGCGAAGCCCGCTCTCGGGCGGAACTGGACCTGGACTGGACCCCAGTAGACTTCGAAATTTCTCTACGGTTTTGCTGAATACTCCTTAAGGCGCTTGGGGACAGAGCACGCCGTTGACAACTTGGGTTTGGACTGGACTGTAATAGTGTTGGAGTAGCCAGTAGCTCACCGTCCGATGGTCTCATCGGACGGTGAGCTACTTACTACTCGCTATCCGCAAACTCGCGCCTACCTTGGCCAGAAGTCGGGATCAAAGATACGGTGACGACTGGGGTGTGTCTCCGAAAACGTCCAGACGGTGAGTTAACGATTGTTCCTCGACTAGTAGTCATCTAATCTCAGCGGCTGGAGTATGCAGAAATCCATTGTGTTACATGCGCGTACGTCTTTGCAGAATGCTGCAATGCTGCTTGCAGGTAACTGCCGTCCATTTTCCCTCGCTCTGGCCCGTAATCTGTACCAGGACTCGTCACGAGAGCTAGCCGCCCAAGTGAAGTACACCTGCATCATGAAGTTTGTTTCTTGCGTAGACCTTTACGCTCCAGGGCCACAGTAATTCTCTCGAACAATAGGTACCACAGCAAATTGCTTTCACCTTGATATTAGTTGGGCCTAGTCGAAGCCATAGAAACAAACCAAATCCATTTTTAATTCTAATAAATAATTAATGCGAAATCAAACAATTATATCGTCTAATCAACCAATAATTATGTCTCGTTTCATAATGACACGCATAAAGGCTAACATTATCATAGTTATTATTTGGTTATTAATGTTACGTTTGCCTAATAATACAGTATCGGCTAATATTGAAATTGAGTATATGTTTGCCCTAATTTCGTAGATTCCAATAATTATATGGCTTAATTATAATTGGTTCATTAGACGAATATTCTTGGGTTTTGTTTCCGGAAAAATTATTTCTTTCTTTTATGGACAAAAAGAATGTGAGGTTTCTTTTTACACACACGTGTAAGGTTTACTTTCTATGGATGTTTGCAGTACGGCCATCGTATCTTGGCGAGTCTGAAGTTAGGCCCTGCGAATTTTAGCGCTTGTGCACTCGTAAACAAGTTTTCAATGAAAATATTTTTTTTCATAACAAGCTTTTATAGCGGTGGTCTATACTTATATAAATAAAACTCGTCAAGACGATTCACACGAGCCCAAACTCGACGTGGTTGTGCCGTTTAATTACAGAGTTCCTATGGCTACCTCGCGATTCCATCATCAGATCAGCTCCATGTCATCATAATATTGCATTGTCATCCGAACTAAACGTGTATACCAAATTTCAGCTCAATCGGAAACCGGGAAGTGGATCAAATTTAAGTTGCAAGATTTGATTACAGAACGACAGACAACGGGACAGGTGAAAGTAAATAAAAGCTTGTAAAAAACAAATTAATTAAACCTACAAATGCAATTTGCAGTAGTTATTGCTGTTAAAAACTATTACTAGCATTACTTTTTTAAAACCTTTATTTTTGTACGTATCAAAGTATCAACCAACTTAGTATCAAACAGTCAAATTGAAACTAAATTAAATATAACATCTGACTCTATACGCGTTGAAAAAAAAAACACATTTAAAGATACTTTTTTTACTAAATTTGTTGAACAGACGTTCAACCCGATTTTAACTTCAATTCCACCGGCTTAAGGATGGCATTACAAGCAAAGAAGTCGTTACAATACCAACTACTACAACAACTTATTATGCCTTATGAAGGAAAACTGTAAAATAAGTTTTTAATTATCTGTAATTTTGGGAAATAAAGATATTTATTATTATTATTAACTATTTACTGCAGCTACCATTTGTCATTATTGCAACGTAATAAAACTCAAAATCGGTTGAACGGACTGTAAAACAGGTTTTCTTAAATGTCTAATGCTATTTTGAACAGAGTATATATTTCACTTTTCAGGATCATATATTAAAAAACCTAACGTAATTATGCCGTAAGGACTCTGCAAAAGGGTCGAAGCCAACGGAGGCCCAGGGCCTCTTTCTGAAAGGAAGGCTTGGCCTCAGTGCGAAAAGCAGAGAAAGAACGGGGTGGGCTGTTTAGTCAGTAAGAGTCTGTCACTGTTTTCCGCGCCGCCCAAGAGCGGGATTCGTCATTGGATGATTTCTGCCTACCATAAAAAAATGGAGTATAGAATATTTCAGAATTAGGCATTAAAAAGAACCTAACATAATTATTTTATTCAGATTAATTTATTCCTTGAAATGTATTTAAATATAGTACCCTCAATACTTTCAATACACACATTAGGCTTCTTTGAATACCGAAAGAGGATTTACATACGAAATGTTAGCATCGTTACTTAGGACTATAAATCACATTGCTAATGAGCTTTCCTGACTATAAATCTTGCCGGTACTCATTAGTTCCACTAAATAGTTAAAATCAAAAGGTTTGCTACAAATTAGGTGTCTTTAAGAGTGAATAAATTACTTCTAGGTAAGCGTGCTCCATCGTCGGCATCATCATCGCTTACCATCAAGTGAGGAAGTGCCAAATGCGACCCTATCCAGAATAACAAAAAAATCTAAGCCTTTTTTTATGGTAGGAAAAAATCATCCAATAACGAATTCCGACCTTGGGCAGAACGGGAAACTGTCAGACTCTTATTAACAGACTAAACAACCTACCCCGTTCCTCCCTTGACTTAATCCCAGAGCCCTGGTGTTATGTTTTCGCAAGAACCCTTGGCCCCAGGAGACTTCGGCCCAGCAAGGCCTCTTCAGTTTGCTGATAACACCTTGAGGCGCGCGGGAATGGTGCGCGCTGTCGAAGACTTGGGCTCGGTCCAGACTGTTACCAGACGACCGGACGGCGAGGTACCCATTCCTCGCCCGCGCCTATGGCGGCTGGAATTCGGGATCAGGTTGCTGAAAATTCCTTGAGATCAACCTCTAAATCGCAATAATGTTTTTCTCATCCGTACGTAATTGATCTTCTGATTTAGTTTTTCGACATATTGCTACAAGTTTTCAGTCTAGATTTTTGTAATAGTTTGCTATTAGCTAGGTTAATGATGTTTTGATATGAATTAAATTGTTTATGAATATAGTTTTTGTGCTGAGCGATATTATATTAACGTTAATTTACATCTACAATAAATTACCTATAGTCTAGAAATTTAGAACGCTGTAGGGCCTAATTTAATAGAAAAGTTTTAATGATTATGATACTAGCAACATTAAGTTTTTTTTAATTTATGAGGGTAAATAATAAGCAAATGAAAAGTAAAAGTTTTACACTACTCCAGGGTGGAATGACAGGGTATGTAAGACTTTTACTAAAAGATAATCTTTTACTGTAATGGCACGGGGCTAACCCGTGGTTGAATGAAAATTTTTAGTAAATAAATTTTACTATAGCATCAATGAATACCTGCAGGATAAAAATATTGTTATATAATAATAGCTCACTCAAATCTATAATATGTGTATTACAATAATGATAGTACTAATTTATTACAAAATATTGACAACAATAATAATAATTATGTGACATTTTTATAATTTTATTGACCAATGTTTAATTTATTTTAGTTTTGAATTATATTTTGTTTGACTCTTTAATTAATAATAAATAATATAATATATAATATGTCCACAACTATCACACAACGCCATCTAGTCCCAAGCTAAGCAGAGCTTGTGTTATGGGTACTAGACAACTGATAAACATACTTATATATTTCTAAATACATACATATTATACATAAATTACACCCAGACACAGAACAAATGATCGTGCTCATCACACAAACATTTGTCCTGAGTGGGAATCGAACCCACGACCTCCCGCATAGCAGTCAGGGTCACTAACTACTAGACTGACAGGCCAGTCTAGTAGTCAATTGTGACATAAGTTTATAATCCACTTGACCTTTTTATTTGTTTTATTTTTTATTTCATGTGACATGCAACTTTTAATGTGAATTTAAATTTGAGAGTTTAATTTTGATACCATTGTTGTTTACTTAGAATGAAATTTTAATATTTGCACACCTTACTAGGTCATAGTGCAGCGCACCTATTATAAATTTATGTAACACCTTTTATACTTACCTGTGTTATGCAAATAAATGGATTGATTGATTGATTGAATGATTGATACTGCGCTGCAAATTGCGAGTTCGATTCCGGCACGAAACAAATTTTCTATAAATGGCAGATTCATATTATAATTCCAGATTACATAAATGACCTAAGCCAGATAATGTAACATTTTTGTTTTGATTCCAATGTAATAATTTCCTTATGTGCGTGTATTAATGTTTGTCATGAGGTACAAATTGTACAGTGTTTCCGTTCAGACAAACTGCAGCTGTGTAAGATGTCAAGTCAAGATTTTGTTTTCTTTACAGCAATAACTAATCATAATTTAATCAATAACAACTGAACACAACATAATAAATTCATACATTTAATTTTATTAATATGTACATGAATTTAAAAAAAAAAACACTCATAAATTGACTAGGAGTACCTAATCTAATAAGTCGTCAAAAACTCTTTCGCATATTGTTTTGGTTATTTTTCAACATTCACTTACGGGTTCTTCTCTGTATCAAACAACTAACAAATGCTTACTCCTTCAGCATCATCCTTCAAAAGTCCCTTCAGCTCCAGCGACTAAAACAAATGACAAATTCTTCGGTTTACCATTTTAAAATGCTATCTTAATAAACTCTATGCAACAATAAATTCAACTTTGGCAGAACAATTACTTTTCAAAACCACTTATTCGAAGTAAAAAGTGGTCGCCCTTTAGTTTTTGAGGATTAATAAAATTTAAGCTCAGATTTTAGATAAAAGTCACTTTTACCATTAAACTGATTGCAGCAGATTTAGGTTTTATTATTGAAGTTGGATTAACTTGCGATAGAAATTCTGAATGTGAATGAAATGAGTCGCATTTAATTTTTTCAGATTATCTGTAACTTAACTTGGTGACGGCGGGGAATGAGTAACTCTCCGTCCGGTCGTCTGGTAACAGTCCAGACCGAGCCCAATTTGGCGATTGCGTGCACTGTTCCCACTCGCCTCACGGAATTTTGTCAGCATACTATAGGGGTAGGGGCCGTACAGGGTCGAAGCCTCTTGGTGGCGAGGTTTGATGCAAAAGCGTTACAACGGGGCTCTGGGACAAAAGCAAGGAAGAAACAGGGTAGGTTGTTTAGTCAGTGAGAGTCTGACACTGTTTCCCGCTCTGCCCAAGGGCGGGATTCGTCATTGGATACCTACCATAAAAAAAAAAACATAACTCTAATAGATATTTAATTCACTTCATACCTGTTTCACATATTAAACTAAATATACAAACTCAAACTCAAATCATTTATTTCAAATAAACCTTTACAGGCACTTTTGAAATGTCATAAAGTCGGTCTGTCAGGAAAAAAATGACGCTAATTGCACATTCCAAAAAGTAGGTCTCAATGGAGAAGAATGTGCAAGAAATTTTACAAATTTAAGTACTCGAAAGTGATATTTATCTGTTATTATTTCTTACTTCCGCGAACCGTTACCGAGTCGGATCTTGATGGACAGCGAAGTGATAGGTGTTGTTTTGTTTATTCATTTTTAAGGATACCAAAAAACACAAAATACCTCATAAACACATGTTGAAACAAAGGATTTTGCCAAAATCTCCACGTGTTTTCTTACCCTATACCGTCATCTCCATTTCCCGTAAAACTGTCAGACATTTGAAGCGTACATTTATGCTGTTTAGGATTACTTCTCATGTACATTATTCACATTGTTTTCTTCCGAAGATTTACGGCATGTAAGGAAGTCTTCAAGATTTACCTGCCTTGCGGAAATATTGTTTTAACTACGCGAAAAGTTCTTATCTTTTCATGGAAAGGAGGTATATGAAAAATACTTTCCTCAATTTGTTGTGAAATTTTTATTATGTTATGTTAAAAGCTTGTGGCTATAATAATTATTATCATCTTCCTTTGCTTGTCAAATAACATGCCACAAAGAAATGAAGATGTTTTATTTTTTTACGTTTTTAGGGTTTCGTATCTTAAAAAAAAATCAGAACGTTATAGGATCACTTTACTGTCTATCTGTCAAGACCTTTTATGTCTGGGACACTTGAAACTATCGGGTTGAAATAAACCATATTACACTGCATATTAATTAATTTGGTTGCTAGAAAATTAAAAAAAAACAATCATTAACCTCTTTTCAGACTATATCAACTTGGCAAACCCGTTAACAAAATGCTACTACGCAAAGAAAACTAGAACTTATTGTGATGAATTTCTTATTAAATTCTGTTCCACAATTGCATTCAAACTTCGACCAGAAGCCACTAGGCTTTATTCACATTCGATCACAGTCACCCGTTTGTTACTTCTGAGGCCAAAACTGTTTTTAAAAATGAGCCAGTATTTCGAAAACTGCAGAAAACCGTAACTTGCGGCTAGGTCCTACTGATTGCTTTGGCCTCACTTAGGGAGGCAATCCATGGCAACTTTTTGTAGCGATCCTGTAGCTCACTTTGTCGTTACTGTTGGCAGCTTGCCGTATGGATGCAAACGCGTAACTTTTTCCTTACAGTATTGTGGTATAGTGGCGATTCAAAATCACCCGATCCGCTGAAGAGTGGGATTCGTCAGTAGAAGATTTTTCCACTATAAAAAAGCATCTAGTCGGAAAGAGGCTAAATATGTATTACATCGTGCTTTCGCGGTGTCTTGAAATTAAATAAGAATGTACTTACTCTACCTGAAAAACAGCAACAGAAAAAAATACAGAAGGACAGCCCATTACACTTCTAACAAGAAAAAATATCTGTCACAGTGCATTTCATTTTTGCTCTAATTTTGTTTATTTTTTGTTTCAGCCACAACAAAGAAGGAATTACAACAGCATTTTAATGGAAAGATTTAAATTAAATATAGGACTTTTTTAATAAACGCAAGACCGGGACGGAAAGCGTTCGCTGATGGAATATTAAAATATGAATGTGGGGGAAACAGGGAAATAGGGACGCAAAGTTTTGCATTGCAGTTGAAGTTGTTTCTTTAGGGGTGGAAATTAGGTGAAGTGCGTACGACGCTTAGGGGTAACTTGGTGATAATTTGGGGTGGTAGTCCCTAATCGTTTGTTTCTATTAACCCCTGTTTTATTTTTAGAAAGTGTCGTGTTTGTAATTTTAGAGTTTCTTTCCTCAAAAGTAAATAAAAAGACAACCCGTATTGGATCACTTTCTTATCCGTCCGTCTGTCTGCCTGTCTTTCAATACCCTTTATCTCAGAAACGAGTGAAGGTATCGATCGGTTGGCAGTTAACCCTGAAATTTGACATGATACCGGGTTTTATAACACAAGTAGAGGAATAAATGATGAAAACCGTAATTCGTGCTTCTCTTAAAAAAAAAATCGCAAAAATCTTACAAGACTCGAATAGGGAATTAAATTATTTTCATAAGTTAATTCGTACGGAACCCTTAGTGGGTTAGTCTGATTCACACTTGCCCAAGTGTTTGTTCATTTACTTGCTTGTTATGTAACATCGTCGAGGTTTTTACATGTTTAAATTGTTTAAAGGAAATTTATGGGTATTTTTAACTAGGACTTAATAACTATATGTAAAGACTACAAAAATCAGAAAACATTCTTGTGTAGGCACTTATGAACAAAATCATACTATACAACGTGTATTACAAAATTCAAAGTTTTTCTCAGGATATCCTGCAGAACTAAATCATAGGAAAAATTTACATTTGTTGCTATTTAAGAAAAGGCTACTTACACTTTGTTATTTTTACCCGAAGCTAAAACTTTGCAAATAAACCTTAGTTCAAGTTTTCGTCATAATAATTGTCATATTTTAAGTTCTGTTAATAAATTACAATTATTTGATATTATTTATCATAGTATTTATTATTTTATAATATCGGTCACTTAATTTATATGACAATCTATTAAAAATATCTGTTATTTATTTATTTTGCACATCTTCCACAGTTTTGTCTTTTTTAACCCAAAGTAAGGTTGACTGGTAGAGAATTCCTTGTTGCATTAAGTCCGCCTATGTACCACTACTGTACATGAAGTTTAAATAAATAAATAATAAACAGGAAAACACCGAACTAAAAGAAATACCCAGAACACTAACAGATAATTGCACTCAATGCAGAATGTAAATTACTAAGCAACTTCACACAACTATCATTGGGAGCCCGAACTTCGATCGGGTCCACAGAAAACTAAGAGAGGGAATAGAAAATGGCATCTGTAACGAATTTTGTTCGAAGCTTTTAAATAAAGTTAATTCAATCAGCTTGTAGTTTTCCTTATGTTTGGTAGAGATCGTTTCTTCTTTTAGAATTAGGAACAGACTTTTTTTGCCAAGGTTATTTTCTGTGGCGAATAATAATAACAATAATAAATTCTTTCGATTTTATAGAAATTTAATTTACAATTTATATATTTAAAAAAATGTTTTTCTTCTTTCTTCTTCTTTATATTTTATAAAGATTGTAAATACATTTACTAATAATTACGTTGAAAAATAACATAAAACACAAAATTACAATAGACACATTGTAAGCAATGTGTCTATTATAATTTTGTGTTTTAGTCATCAATATTTGATTGATGACTAAATCAATATTAATTTAAAAATCACGATTTTTTTTACAATCATCAAATTGTGTTATAATTTAATTATTTGTTAAAATTTAAAATACACATAATTATGAAGACTAACTCACATTGCACTAAGAGATATCTAGCGAGTGCTACCATGCTCAAGGGGCTGCCCTTAAGCGGCTCCCATCCAACTTATGGGGTCCAGATGCCTTCTGCCGGAGGCTCTACGTGGCTATTGTTCGGTCCATAGCACTTCACGGGGCCCTGGTATAGGCACCGTCGCTGCAAAAACGGCCGACGACCAAGCTGAATGTTTGCCGGAAGGTCATGGCCATCCACATAGAGTAAGGATACCGCACGGTCTCCGTGATGTGGCGAGTTCTAAGTCACGGAACGGCTGACAGAGTTCTGGCGAGATGTCATGATGAAATGGCTACGGCGACTGTCGCAAACGCGGTAAGTGTGTATAGAATTCTACACTAATATAATAAAGAGGTAAAGTTAGTTTTTTTGTTTGTAGGAGGTAATTTTTGGAACTACTAGTCCGATTATAAATATCTTAGCATCAATAGAAAGCTGCTTTACTCCTGAGTAACATAGGCTATATTTTATGCACGCGGGCGAAACCGCTGACAAAGGCTAGTATATTATAAGGACCTACGTCATAGATAGCTATGACGCAGGTCTTCACCTCACCTATGACATTAATACGTAAAATATTTAGTAAATTTCTAACTATGAGTAATCAAGACAGGTGATTTATTTATTTAGATAAAACGTTCTTAGTAAAGTAATGTAACATTTAATGTTCTCATAGCTGAGACACAGGCTTCCTCTCCAGGAGAGGCAATGGGCCTTAATCCACAGCGCGGGCCGAGTGCGAGTTGGTGGACGTTGCATGTCTTCCAATTTTTGGTTCTAGGACATGCCGGTTTCCTTACGATGTTTCCCTTTACCGTTTTGAGAGCAGTGATGATGAAATAAATTACACAAAGTAATTCGCCTAGCTAGGTTTGAACCCTCGACCTACAACTCATAAGTCTGGGCCGTTACCACTCGGCCACCACTGCTCTATATATTACAAATGTATATAGTCCTACTGGATTACAATCTCATTCAAAATCTCAATGTGCTTCACCGAACACTCATCATCATCATCAATCAATCATCCTCATCAGCCTTTTTAATGTTCCCACTGCAAAGACACAGGCCTCCTCTCTAAGAGAGGGAATGGGTCGTAATCCACAACGCGAGCTCAGTGCGGGTTGGTGGATGTCGCATGTCTTCCAATTTTTGGTTCTAAGACATGCCGGTTTCCTCAGGATGTTTCCCTTTACTGTTTTGAGAGCAGTGATGATGAAATAAATTACACAGGGTTTGAACTCTCGACCTACAACTCGTAATTCGGGGCCGTTACCACTCGGCCACCACTGCTCTATATATTACAACTGTATATACCTAGTCCTACTGGATTACAATCTCTTTCAAAATCTCAATGTGCTTCACTGAACACTACTAAGCCACTATTCGATGCTGTAGATTCCATTTATTGACTCTCAATTCTAATTACGTCATCGATGAATATGGAAATTTGAAAGTTCACCCTTTCAATAGCGTATCAAAATATCCTTTGTGTGGAAATAACTAGAAGGAATTGGATAGTATTTCATTATCTTTGTGTTAATATTTTCTTTATTATAGAAGAGTTTGATTAAAAGATAAGCAAGGAGTGGTTAGTGATTAGTGAGATTAGGTATTTGTTCCGTAATTATATGGTTTTCACATTCTTGTGTAATTCTTATTTAAGAATGACATGGGATAAATTGCAAACGACAATCGAATTAATTTTCTTATTATAGTAAATGTATATTTTTTATGGTTGATGGGCTCGGGCGCCTATGTCCAACAATGGCTGTCTTTTGGTTGTAATGATGATTATTTTTTTTTGTGTTATCTTATTATTCGATTTAAAAATGTCTCTCATAAATTGTTTTTGTATTATAATAAATACTAACTTGTTACCGACTCGTAGTACCAAGCCTGTAAAAGTACTCTTTCTGCACTATGTGTCTATGTGTATTATTGACATTGTCAGAAAAAGTGTCAGACTTTTATTAGAGTTGGATTACGTTAAGTCTGCGCGTAGCTGGGGGCGTGCTTAATGTTGCCAGTGTAATTAATCTACTTTCCCTCATATAATAAAAAAATTACAAAGTAAACAAAGCACAAGAAATACGTTTTGAAATCAATAATGGGAAATACGATTCATTTCATTACATATTATTACATTTTAGTTGGTTCTTCAGGTTTTCTAAAATTATAGATGACGATTAGTTAACGATGTAGCGATAGCGATTTTACAACAAATTTTATCAAAAAATTAAAACAAATTTTAGCCGCACGCACGCAGACTTTTTTCTGTAGTAGGTAGGTATACCTTCTGCCAGCGGCTTCGCCTGAGTGAAAGTCTGTTAACCACCATAGGGGTGGAGTTTCGTAAAATCTGTCCATAGCGGACGTCTACACCCTGTAAGAAACCTACCTGCCGAATTTTAAGTTTGTAGGTGTTATAGTTTCTGATATATAGTGATTAATCAGTGAGTGGTATTTCGCTTTTATATATTAGTAGCTTTTGCCCGCGGCTTCGCTTCCGGAATCAGAAAAATGTGATAAATGAAGAACCCCTTGACCGATTTTGAAAAACTTCACATAAACCATCTACTAAATAGTCCGAACAAAGCCTAAACATTTGGTTTGGATAGGTGGGCACGTTCTTGAGTTATAAAGTTGTATTGATCTATATATAATATACTAAATTCTGCCCGCGACTTCGTCCGCGGAAAATTTCTTGTTTTAACATATTTGACTCTGTTCCTATACAATTTCTCGAGATAAAAAAACAAACTGTACTTCTTTATTATATTATTCATAATCGTAAAATATAGCCTATGACACTCAGAAATGAAGCAGCTTTCTATCAGTGAAAAAAAATTTTGCAATCGAACCAGTAGGTACTTCTAGAGATTACCCAAACAAAAAAATAAAAAAACAAACTTTACTTCTTTATTATATTAGTGTAGAAGTGTAGATGTAGATATTGATATAGATCCAAATCTATATAATTACTACTTTAATGAAAGTAAACAAATAGATTGAATTATAGGTTGTTAAATTATTATAAAAAAGTCATGGAACTTCGAAAATATGTACTTTATTTAATATATAATAGCTTCTCATAATAGTCACTTGATTAAGATTAAAATACACAGTAGCAGTCCATTTTCAACAAACTCTTTAATGGCTTGTTATAATAATCACTTGTTAAGATTCAAATACATAGTAGCAGTCTATTTTTAACCAACTCTGTTTTCTGCCAGGCACCACTCGGGTACGAATATTCAGGGAGATTTGTTGTTCTGGTCACCCGAAAAAATTATTTGACAAATGGTCCACTTTTGGAAAATCGTATCGTAAGCCCGATATTTTTTTATTCCCCTTAACAAGCACGTTTGAATTTCAAGATAATATCTTTACCTACACTTTTAATCACTTTCGGTATAATGATTACGATTATTTACTTTGGAAACGATTAAAAACACGGAACACAAAACATTCTCTTGACACCTGACATAATGTCAAGATGACGGCAAATAATTAGTTTCCTTTTTTCGCCGCGCGCAGACTTAAAAAAATTCTACTCTAGAGTTGGATTACGTTAGGGTGCGTCCACATCTGGCGAATGTGCCGCGAATGTGCAGCTCGCGAGCCGTTTGCGACCTGCCCGCGAGCTGCGCGCGTGCATTTTTGTCCGTACGCCGCTTTTGCGCCGCCCGCGCGCAGTTCGCGCGCGACCTAAGCGCCGTACGCGATCAGCGCGCGGGCGGCGCGCTAGTTATTAAATAATTCATAACTTCGATAGTACTGAGTCAGTAAACGGAACTGTAAGGACGAGAACTGAGTGCGCGCAGATCGCGCGCCGCTCGCGCGCTCTATACGAGCCTTGCATGAGTTGCGCTAAAGAGGCGCACCAAACCATTGCAGTGACTGCACGCGCGCAGCTCGCGAGCAGCTCGCGAGCAGCTCGCAATCGGCTCGCGTGCTGCACATTTGCGGCACATTCGCCAGATGTGGACGCACCCTTAAGTCTGCGCGTAGCTGGGGGCGTGCTTAATGTTGCCAGTGTAATTAATTTACTTTCCCTCATATAATAAAAAAATACAAAGTAAACAAAGCACAAGAAATACGTTTTGAAATCAATAATGGGAAATACGATTCATTTCATTACATATTATTACATTTTAGTTGGTTCTTCAGGTTTTCTAAATTTATAGATGACGATTAGTTAACGATGTAGCGATAGCGATATAACAACAAATTTTATCAAAAAATTAACCAGCTTCTGCCAGCGGCTTCGCCTGCGTGAAAGTCTGTTAACCACCATAGGGGTGGAGTTTCGTAAAATCTGTCCATAGCGGACGTCTACACCCTGTAAGAAACCTACCTCCCGAATGTTAAGTTTGTAGGTGTTATAGTTTCTGAGATATAGTGATTAATCAGTGAGTGGTATTTCGCTTTTATATATTAGTAGCTTTTGCACGCGGCTTCGCTTCCGGAATCAGAAAATGTGATAAATGAAGAACCCCTTGACCGATTTTGAAAAACTTCACATAAACCATCTACTAAATAGTCCGAACAAAGCCCGATAGGTGGGCACGTTCTTGAGTTATAAAGTTGCATTGATCTTTATATAATATACTAAATTCTGCCCGCGACTTCGTCCGCTGAAAATTTCTTGTTTTAACATCGATGCCTCCCACGTAAGTTGTTGTAACCCACAAAATGGCGATTTTGGGTTTTTTATGTAAAAGATTCTAATTTTATGTAAACTATCCTACAAAAAAACAAAAAGTCCAAAAAACCTATTATTTAAGGTACTTTTGAAACGTATAATGTTGTATATTTCGAACGATTCCGGCGTAGACTGTAGTATTTATTACTTGCAATGGTTTACAACGGAGAAAAGCCCACGTGCGTCCGTTGTATGTAACACATATCACAGATTACGCTGGAATTCACTTCCAGTTGCACCTCTTACGCAATTTTTACGTTGTTAATTTAATATTCTAGTAATTACTATTCCGTTTAATCTTATCTTTAACTAACATGATAACCATTTAAAATATGGTATTGATAACATACAACAATTTACGTCGGTAATTTTAAAATTATTTTATGTTAAGTGATACGCACAACATTTTACTTCGATGCTAGATATGTAAAAATAAGTTGTAACATCACATACAATGATTTACGTCGCTATTCGTTTGAAATAAGTACGCTGTATGTATTTTTCAGGGAGTGTTTTATGAATATCACTGAAGTCAGAGTCATTCTAGACAACCATTTTCAATGAATCTGAGAAGTTTTAAATGACTAAATTAACAGATTATGGCATATTCGTAACTTTGGTCCTTGAAACTGCTCACTTAGTCGCATTTCATAGCAGTATAATAATCATTTGGATTACGACTGTTATAGCCATTTTTGTTTATATTATATTATTATCGTTAGCCTGTTCTGTCATACTGCTGGGCAAAGGCCTCCCTTCATTTTTCCAGTTATCTTAGTTACTCGCTTTATCGTACCAATTCTCAAGGAAGGCATCCAGGTCGTGTCGAGGAAATGTGGGCATGGAACACAAAAGGCACCAAAAGATTACATGTGAGTTTTAGTCAGTAAAAGCAACTTTTACTGATTAAAACTCACCAGGACTTTCCTTTTTGCTCGTGTTTATTCCTAGTTTCCCATATCAGAAAACGTTGTTCGTTACTTTTACCTTAGTCACCACCTGCATGTTTCTGCACTGTTGAACTCTTTAAGCTAAGTCCACTATCAGTTATTTGATTGAATAAAGTATCGTTTGAAAAAGGTAATGAAAAAAGTACACATTTAATGACTAGAGATTTTTCAAAAAGGACTAACAACGTCAAAGAAAAACCTTTCTAATAAAATATCAATAAAAAACAGCCAGTAGGAAAACTGGTCTATTGAGTCTGCTGTAAGCACTATTTAAATAAATTAAACTAAAAAGGTGACAGAGAAAACGATGTATAACTATCTATCGATCCATAAGAGCCAAGCTTAGAATTTATGCTGATACTATTGTGAGACATAAGTAAATAAGAATAAATTGCCTGTTGTCGTTACTGAAACTTCAAACTTCAGACGTGTGTAAACAACAGTTTTCCCATTTCTATAAGTGATTAAGTTCTTAATAAGGTGTTAGTTAAATTTGATATACCAACAGCAGTATTAATCCCGATCAAAGAGATATTTAACAGACTGTGAAAAAGTCTGGGTCTGTCAAAACCATCGTTTGTGACCATTTCAAGTCTTTTCAACTTGCTTGCAAGTTGAGTCACACTACGTTTGACTAAATTCACTAATATTATATTAAGACAGAGGTTTTAACTTTTAGTGTATATAATAACAACGTATAGTTTTTGCCTAAAGGGTACACAGAGAAAACAAGATCTGAAAGATAATAATATCGTAAAAATAAAAGAGGTACCAGTTTGTTCTGAAGATTCAATATTAATTTAATGTTTTCATCAGGCATCATGGTATCTTAAGGTATTGTTGTTCAACAACAATGCCTTAAGCTGGTTTCATGCACCTAACTGGTGTATTCATATCATCAGCATTTCGGCATCTTAAAATGCTGATGATATGAATACACCAGTTAGGTACATGAAACCAGCTTTTTGGGGTCGGGAAACAAACCCTCTATTGTATTATATTACGAGCAAAACTTAATATTTGCGGGCTTTTCTAGATTCAGTGTAAGTTATTAAACATTACTTTTTTACCTATCGTTTGTCTTGGATATGGTTATGAAAAGAAGAAGAATAAAGCATATTACAGAATGAGCTATAATTATAGTCACTTGAAAAAATGGAGAAAGGAAAAGATTACAAAGTAAAGATTGTGGGAGGAGTAATATGAAAGAAAAGGTTAGTGTTAGTGAGACGGGTGATACGACAAAATAGAAGAATAAGCTTGTTTCACCGACTCCAAATCACATTTCACTAACATAGGAACATGATGATGATTTACTTATTTTTAAATTTCATTGGTTACTAGAATTTTCTTAATCATTTTGGTTACGATACTTTTTTGAGTTTTGATTATTTAAACTGTAGTAAAAATTTGATTAAAGGACGATGTAATTAATTGAAAGTATAATTTAAATTAAGAAAAAGCTTAAATTTTTATTTTCAGATTTTTTAAAATGATTATTAATCTTAATCTTTAATGTTTTCCTAATCTTTAAAATATCGTTTCTTATTCTAAACTCTAAACCCTAAAATGTAAAATTTTGATAAACTTGATAGAAAATATTCTGCTTTTTTGTATTTTGGTAACGTATCAACGAAAAGGTATTGTCTTAAACGAAATTAGGCTGAAAAAACATTGTATTTATTTTATTATATCAAGTAATGATACACATACCACACCTTTTTTTTATTTGTAATCGACGTAAATTGATGTAAGTATCAGATATGATCCAAATCGGCTCTTGAAGTCCCGTGTATAATAATGTAAGTGATAGTTACAACATTTTGTAAGGACCTCATGTTGCGGTAAACAGTTGTAACAACAAAATTCAAGAAACCGTTAAAATTATAAAGTAATGACATATAGTAAACGATAACATATTAAAAACTATATGCTCATTCCGAATTTCAAAAAGATTCTTTGAAAAATGTGGCTTGTATCGCAAAAAGTATCTTTAAAACGCTCTCCTGTAAAATTGCATTTTTGGGGTTACAACAACTTACGTGGGAGGCATCGACATATTTAACTCTGTTCCTATACAATTTCTCGAGATAAAAAAACAAACTTTACTTCTTTATTATATTATTCATAATCATAAAATACAGCCTATGACACTCAGAAATGAAGCAGCTTTCTATCAGTGAAAAAATTTTTGCAATCGAACCAGTACTTCTAGAGATTACCTCCTACAACCAAAAAAATAAAAATAAAAAAACAAACTACTTCTTTATTATATTAGTGTAGATGTAGATATTGATATAGATCCAAATCTATATAATTACTACTTTATTGAAAGTAAACAAATAGATTGAATTATAGGTTGTTTAATTATTATAAAAAAGTCATGGAACTTAGAAAATATGTACTTTATTTAATATACTAGCGGCTGCCCGCGACTTCGTACGTGTGGATCTCGTTTTACCCCTTAGGGATGGAGTTTCGTAAAATCCGTTCTTAGCGTCTATCGAGCATACATTTTAAATTTCAACTCTCCTACTTCAAACACGTAGGACTTTTATACAAACTTCCAACCCCCCTTTTATCCCCTTAGCCCCCTAGTTGATTTCTAAGGATAGGTACATTATTAGTTCACCACCACAACATCTAGAGAGTATACATTTTAAATTTCAAGTCTCTTACTTCAAAAACAGAGGACTTTCATACAAACTTTTAACCCCCTCTAGACTCCCTTAGGGATTGAATTTTGCAAAATTCCGTCTTAGTGAGCACCTACATTCTGAAAGGAACCCCCATGAGAACTCATTTGAACTTAACTTGAACGTAACTCAGAGCTTCTCAGATTTTGTTGTGGCGAAGGCGTTGCGAACGTTCGACACTCGACTCTCGTACGCGTACCTGTGAGTTTCTCTGACTTTGTTCAGCAAGTCGTTGTGAACGTTCACGTGAAGATTCTCCCATACGACGTATTTTTGCTGCCCGTGCTTGAGAATTATGTTTAGAAAGTTGAGACCTGGCTCTCTTAGGCATTATCAAACATTAAAAAAAATGTTAATAGCGTGTAATATTCTAGCTCTGAAAAGAACTGTTGTTTAGCCCTGAAAAGAACTGTTGGTTACCACTGAAAAAAATTGTTGGTTAGCCCTGAAAAGAACTGTTGATTAACTCTGAGAAGAAATGATGATTAGCTCTGAGAGAACTTTTACATAAGTTTATTTTTTAAGAACGAAATCTAAAAAAATCGCACGAACATTATTAGACTTCGCGCACGACCGCTGCGTAAGGCGCAGAACTCTTACCTGAGCCGGTGGGAACCTTACTCTTAGATCTAAACTCCCCTTCCGCATGCATACCCCCGCCTTGGTGACGCTCACTTCGTAACGGGCCGTGCAGCAGAAATCGTAATATTTTAATTCGCTATAATTTCAAAACCAAGCCTCCAATTTTCGGTGGTAAGTCCCCTCTTTGAGGCGTGACTGGATAGATCTCACAGCGTCCTCACCTTCCGCATGACGCAGGTTCTCACCTAATATGGTAAGTTCGGGAGATTCCTGCACCGGATTCGTGCGGAAGAGATGCTCGGGTGTCGCCACTGTGTGGCCGTGTGAGCACACGGTGGAGATGTGCCCCGCTTGGGAAAAGCATCGCTGTGTCCTCGTGGGGGTGATCGGTGGCCCTTTGCGCCGGCCCTTGGTTCAGGTCATGGTCCCCAGCGAAGAGGAATAGCAGGCGGTCATTCTGCGAAGCAGTAATGCTCGTAATGGAGGAGGCCGACCGCATAAGGCAAAGGCAACAGCGCCCTCGCCGTATTCGTCGCCGCCGCGCTCCCGCCGATATCCGGCCACCGTAAACACGGGCTCGCGGACGGCGAGCAATGGGTAGCTCACCGTCCGGCCGTCTGGTAACTGTCCAGACCGAATCCAAGTCGTCAACGGCTCGCGTTGTTCCCGCGCGCCTCAAGGAGTTGTCAGCAAACTGTAGGGGCCCTGCAGGGTCAAAGCCTCCTGGTCCAAGGGTAGATGTGAAAGCGTAACACCAGGGCCTGGGAATAAGGCAAGGAAAGAATGGGGCAAGTTTTTTAGTCAGTAAGAGTCTGACACTGTTCCGCTCCGCCCAGAAGCAGGATTCGTCATTGGATGATTTTAACTCAACTTTTTTGTAAAAAAAAATTTAAGTTGTCTTCAGAGGAAGACAAATTAAAAAAAGAGACTGCTCAAGATTTTGAGGGTTTTGTTGGAACTTGAATTTGTCAAAATGAAATGTACCATACAACTTTTATGAAGAAAGTCTGCCATCTATGAATTATATGAATAACTAACTACTTACCTACGAACGTGATAAAATTTAAATTATGAATTTCTAAAAAGTGTTAACTTGTAACTTAATTTGATTTTTATGTATTTTCATAGATGGCGCTGCTTCAAAATTGTGTTTTACATTCTTTAAACTATGTTTTTCTCCAAGTTACTTAAATGACGTAGTTTTTATTGTGTAAAGCTAGATAATAGCATGGTTTTCTCAAAAAAAATATAACGACTTCTTTAAAAATATAAAAATAACTTTAATTCCGGAAGTCGGTGTTTAGGTAATAAGAGACAAATAATACCAAGAACCACCGACTTCAGAAATTAAAGTTATTTTTTTATTACACCCTTTTTAGCTGCGATACACTTATAACCAGAGTACCTATTTCTCATGACAATTTCAATAAACCCAAACCCTGGTAGGATACATAGTTTTATTATGAAGTTTGTGTATCTCCCTTTCACCTTCCGGCTCCATCATCAGATCAGTTCAATAGTACTTAAGAGCCAAAGTGAATCTCATGACAATTTTAATGAGCCCAAACACCGCTAGGATACATTGATTAATTACGGAGTTCCGGTGCCTATCTTCCGGCTCCATCATCATCATCATCATCAGGTCATTTTAATGATACCATTTTCAACCTAACTATTCACACCATAATTTATTTGTATTGTAATTTTATTGTGATGTCTGTATAAATATGAAGTTCCATTACCCATTTTTGGTCTTCTTCATCAGTTCCACTTTCACAAATGTTTCTTTTTGATTGTAAAAGCTGCATATCTAGATGAAAATACTAAAAAAACCATATGTTTGCCTATGATATTTAAGGAGTTCCCTCAATTTATCATGGATCCCATCATCAGATCTTAACTTGGTGACAATGGGATCCCCTCAGAACTGTCTACTTTCGAACAAAAAAAGAATTTTGAAAATCTGTCTATGATTGACGGAGTAATCGATGAACAAATATACAAAAAAAAAAAAACATACAAACATCCGAACATAGTACCTCCTCCTTTTTGTGAAGTCGGTAAAAAACAACATTTAATTATGAGTCGTTAGCTTACACGCTGTCACAGAATGCGTAAGAAAAATAAAGATTCACTGCTCCTCCCCCGTAGGTGATAGCGTGATAATATGTAGCCCATTGCACGACCCGGCCTCTTAGTTATATTCATGCAAAATTTGAAGTAAATCCATGCAGTACTGTTTGAGTTCAGTTCGGACATACATACAGACAAACAGACTCACAGACAAAAATTCTAAAAACTATATTTTTGGCTTCGGTATCGATTGGAGATCACGCTTCAAGTATTCTTTTAAAAAAATATTCAATGTACAGTTTTGACTTCTCTACGATTTTATTATATGTATAGATAATAGCTTGTCATAATAGTCACTTGATTAAGATTAAAATACATAGTAGCAGTCCATTTTCAACCAACTCTGTTTTTCTGCCAGGCACCACTCGGGTACGAATATTCAGGGAGATTTGTTGTTCTGGTCACCCGAAAAAAATATTTGACAAATGGTCCACTTTTGGAAAATCGTATCGTAAGCCTGATATTTTCTCATTCCTCTTAACAAACACGTTTGAATTTCAAGATAATATCTTTACCAACACTTTTAATCACTTTCGGTATAATGATTACGATTATTTACTTTGGAAACGATTAAAAACACGGAACACAAAACATTCTCTTGACACCTGACATAAATGTCAAGATGACGGCAAATAATTAGTTTCCTTTTTTCGCCGCGCGCAGACTTAAAAAAATTCTACTCTAGTTTACTAATTTTAAGTTTGCGTCATTACGCGTAAATAAACTGCTTTTCTTTTTTAATCTCTTCTTCTTCTTTTTTAATCTCGCTTTATACATTCAGTGGTCCTTGGCAACGATAATACTTTCAAAAAATCCCGTAATTTAAATATAAAATAATATAATATAAACGTAAAAGTTATTAGTGCGAAGTAATTAAAATAATACAAGGAAGCAGTCAACCACAGCTGTCAAATCACCCAAACATAAACACCTTACACAGAAATTCCCATAAATTAAATCATAATACAGGTCTGTACCAACAAAAGCGTAATGTTTATACACAAACCCCTTTAATTAGCGGAACAGATTTCCAAATACATACGTTACTCATAAATCGTATACGATACACGGAATACGTGCTACAGTTGCGGAATACCACACCTGAAGCATATACAACTGACGCTATATCAAGGTAAATTCACCCATAATAAACAGAGAATACGATTGACGAAAACTGCAATTGTAAATTTGGATAGTTTCTAGAAAATGTAATTGGAACTGGGTTAGACAAAACTGATACTTATATATAAAGACATAAAGTTGAAATAGACCCTATGAATGATGGTGTAAAAGAGCTACTGTTCGATGTACATAAAATAGTAAGACGGATCAAATACACTGGTTTATGTCCAAGTGTTTGACAAAATGTTCAACTATTTTATAGTCATAATGATTTACACTTTGATATTTAGTTGAACAGGTGTTAATCGGTTTGATTTAGTGTTCCCGGAAGGACGGTAACTATATTTGTGAATTACAGCCGCATAAACTTTATTGTTTAAATTAATTCATCGGGTATTGGAATCAGAGTTCGATTTTGCGGGAAATCATTTTGTTTGTTTAAAGTTTGAAGAATGATGTTTGATTTCTGTGTTAATTAATTTTGAATAATCTATATTTTGTGGGATATCCAGAAAAAAACATTATTGCATTTTAAATACTCATTTTATTTTCACTTAAATAGAATTCTTCATCAACATTTCAGTCACTGGCGCCACTTTCAAACTTCCTTTGATATACTCATTCCTCACTTTATCCAATAACATAATGAAATGCAAAGAATAAAAGAATTACTATTAAGAAAAGTCTATATTATTTTCATTCTATGTTAATTCATGTGCCGAACGAATTCAGTATTGATTTATCGACTAGTATTGAATATAGTTTGAAAATTGGTATCCTTGATTTTGGAACATACTGTTTGAAGTTCTTTATGGATAAAATTTTTAAAAAATACCACTGAAAACAGCGACCTCAATCCGTTTTCGAAAACACGAAATTGATGGTAGATCATGTTTGTTTTCACTATCGGGTTAAATATTTTGATAGAACTGAATCAACTGTGTCCACTTTTATTGGTTGTTCGATCAAAATATCGTACAGAAATATACTAAAAACCAGATATTGATATAATACAGAAAAAGACGTAAGATCATGTGAACGAGTGACGTAATCATTATCATCATCATTACATAGTATAAAACAAAGTTTGCTTTCCCTATGTATGCTATCTGTAAAAGTACGCAACGGATTTTGATGCGGTTTTTTTTAATAGATAGAGTAATTCAAGAGGAAGGTTTATGTGTATAATACTTGCATAATATATTCAATATTAGTACCCGTGCGAAGCTGGGGTGGGTAGCTAGTAGCTAATAATTCATTCATTAAATCCAAAAGAACAAAAGCGGACTAACACCTTTTATGTTAGGCAAAAATCATCCGATGACGAATTTTACTTTTGGATGGAGAGGGAAACAGTGCCAGACCCCGGTTCTTAAAGAGACCCTGGGCTCCAGTTGGCTTCGACCAATTTATAGAGTCCTTACGGTTTTGCTGACAACTGCTTTAGTTGACTGACACCGTCGACGACTTGGCTTTGATCCGGGCTGTTACTAGACGACGGTGAGCTACCCATTGCTTTCAAGCCCGCGCCTACGGTGGCCGGAAATCCCGGTGGTGTCTAGGGCATGTGCGCTGTTGCCTTATGCGATCAGCTTCCTCCCTTAACTAGCATTACTGCTTCGCAGAAAGAGGTAACCCACCCCTCCTTGCTCCGGACCATGGCCTCCACCGAGGCCCGGTTCGAGAGATCGCTGCCGCCGATCACCCCCACGAAGACACGGCAATACTCTTCCATAGCACTAATACCTTCGGAATTTTCTGCTGTTCCACCTCTGATTGATGCAGAAATAAATAATGGTACCTATACTATAAAAAAAATCTAATCCTGTGCCTTGAAACTCAAACGTTTAACAGCAGAATACTTTTGAACTTTTGGTGGTACGAATAAAACAAATAGCAAAATCATTACCCTCCCTCTACCCTCCTTTAGAGATCACCGCAATAAGGTTAAAACAGTTGACGGCATAACCAGAAAACATGATTGCACCGTTTTTTATCCTCTCAACACAAAATAACCAACATACGATTTTATTTTATTTGTGCCATAAGGGAAAATGATGGCTAAACCAACCCGCTACTTAGTTGCGTGGCTTGCATAACAATTGTATCATTATAACCACAACATCCAAAAAAGTGTAAAATTATGAAAATAAGGAACTTTATACTTGCCATACAAATGTTTCGATTCGAAAAAATTGTTTGTCAAAATTTCTTGTTACACCGCATAAAATTTTGTACTCTTTTGTTTCCAATTGATCCACATTATCATCTTCTGCTTCGACAGTCCTCAACTATGTTCCGGTTTGCTTACAGTATGATATTATTAACAGTGGTAGCCGAGTGGTAACGGCCCCGACTTACGAGTTGTAGGTCGCGGGTTCAAACCCAGCCAAGCGCATTACTTTGTGTAATTTATTTCATCACCACTGCTGTCAAAACGGTGAAGGAAAACATCGTGAGGCAACCGGCATGTCTCAGAACCAAAACTTCGAAGACAAGTGACGTCCACCAATCAGCACTGGGCCCGCGTGGTGGATTATGGCCCATTGCCTCTCCTAGAGAGGAGGCCTTCGTCCCAGCAGTGGAAACATTAAAAAGGCTGATGATGGTGATGACATTATGCAGCTGAAAACCAGTGTTTTCTTTGAGTCACTATTTGTCATAATCCATATAATGAATAATATCCAGTTTCAGTCTCTTTAGTCTCAGTTTCTAACCATTACTATCAATAAAATTTCTTACCATCCGATTTTAATTTAGGTGTCTTCACGGCTAGAGTATATGTGATTCGACGCATTGGTTTGCGACGCATTGGTTCGCGACGCATTCGTTGCGCGCCCGCTGCGCTTTGAAGACGCTCGCAATCCGCTAGTATGATAAGGCCCTTAGAGTGCTATTTGTACTATACACAGTATGATAAACAAAGAATCGTATGAGGAAACAGAAAAATTACTTTTCCCTCATGGCTAACATAGATCTCCTCTCTTTCAAGAATATCATACTCATATTAACTTAGCTTTCTCATATTTTTGGATCCTTATTCACCGTCATTTTCGAATATGACGGAAATAATTAATATCTTTTTTTTTTACTTGCAATAAACTAGTGCTTGACTGCGATCCCACCTGATGGTAAGCAGTGATGCAATCGTTGATGGTAAGGCGCACTAGTTTATTAAGAAAAAATATAATGTTCATTTTACTTTCCTCTTTTTTGTTAATATTGCTTAGTTTTATTGTATTTTAAATAAATAATAAAAATTTTGTTAAACATGTTACTGACGATAACTGATTTCCATTTTTATTATTACTCTCATGGAATCTCATGTCCCCAAGAATTCACAGGCTATAAACTATATATACACTTCTCATCAAAAAAATCGAAACACCTTGCAAGTTTACGTTTTGTCAGGATTATCAGAAAAATGTGTACATTTAGGAATAAATGTTAAATGTCGTTTAATAGTGAGTAATATGAGCTTATCAAATCTTAATGTTAATGTTCTAAATTTAAATGAATTTTTCATAGGTTTCGTATTTTGTTAAATGAGTCATTTTTATTCCGTATGGAGTATAAAGGAAATGGATAAAACAACACACGTAAATGAAAAAAAAAGCTAAAAAACGTTTATTTAATAACTTGTATTCCCTCCCCGAGCTCTAATTACTGCTTCCATACGGTTCTTCATCGATCGGATGAGAGTCACGATCACATGCTGTGGTATATTGTCCCATTCCTCTTGGATTGCATCTTGCAGCTGGCTAAGTGTTTCTGGGGCAGGATCTCTTGCTCGAATTCGTCTCTTTAATTCATCCCATAGATGTTCAATGGGATTCATGTCCGGGCTTCTTGCTGGCCATTCCATAATAGAGATATCGACTTCGTTAAGATAATCTCGTACGACGCCCGCGGTGTGAGCCCTAGCATTGTCGTGCATGAATATGAAGCCGTTGCCAATAAAATGTGCATAGGGCATCACATGAGGCTCGAGACACTCTTCGACGTACCGATGACAGTTTAGTGCAGGCAGACGTGGCCCAGACACGAAAGCAAGCTCTGTCTTACCGTCGGCGCTGATTCCTCCCCAAACCGTCCACGAACCGCCACCATAGCTGACCTTTTCTTCAATGCAGCATTGTGCATAGCGTTCTCCGTCTCTTCTGTAGACCTTGTTCCTTCCGTCGTTACCATACAGCATAATTTTACACTCATCAGAAAAGAGAACTTTGCTCCACTGTAGGTATGACCAATTTAGGTGCTCACGTGCAAAGTTAAGGCGCGCTCTTCGATGGTCTGCAGTTAATTTCGGCCCATTTGCTGGCTTATGCGGTACCAGTCCACGATCCTTCAACCTTCTTCTAATTGTAGAGTCACTTACAGCCACCCTTCGTACAACACGAAGCCGCTGCTGCAGTTGAAAAGCGTTAAGGCGTCGATTTCTTAAAGAAGTTGTTACAATAAATCGATCATCTCGCTCAGAAGTGACCCGATTCCTGCCAGATCCTGAACGGCGCGTGAACAAACCAGTCTCCCGATAACGTTTATAGACTCTATGAACAGATGACAGGCTTAGATGCAGTCTTGCAGCCACAACACGCTGACTAAGGCCAGAATCCAGCAATGCCACAACTTGGGCGGCTTCTGTGGGCGAAGTATCCATACGTTTTAGAAAAAAAACCTTTTTTCAGACGTCCCAAAGTCACAGTATTGAAATAAAAAACAAAAAGTTTAAGGATAGGCGCCAATTTTTAGTTTTTAAACGCTAAATGTACTCCAACCCTAAACACACATTTGTCTCAAAACAGTGATTCATTTCGTTTATAAGATAAACAAATGAAATTCTAATTTTGAATTTAGAATTTTCGCTTATTACTGTAATGGCCAAACTGCCAGCTATAATATATGTATTTTTTTTCATCGTATGAATTCTTTTTTGTGTTAAATTCGGACAGAAACAATGAAAACGGAAGTGTTTCGATTTTTTTGATGAGAAGTGTATATAGTTTGTGGATCAGCAAATTATTTTATATCCAATCTTGTACCTTTATTAACAATTTTAATGAATTATTATTTTATATTATTTTAATTATACATCCAAAGTCTCGACGTGAAAAAAGAAAGAACAAAGAAAAAAATTATGATAATGTTTACAGAAATCCGTCATTTGCCATTTATTTTATCATCATTATCAATTTAGCTGAAATAAAATCATTGTTAAATCCGTTTTGTGCTTCTCACATCGAGAATTGTGTACCAAACTATTAGAGGCAAATATGTGGTGTCCAATTTACCCCCTCGTTCCAAATTCTTTAAGCCGAACCTAATTATCTTTATAAAGATCGGATCTCATATTATTGTGCATAAACTACACAGAAAATCGATTCTCGGCAGAGCTGGGAGGTAACTAAGTTATACGGTTGAATTAAATGGTTTACCTCAATCCTGTTGCCCGATAAAATCAGCCTAGATATTTAGCAGGTTTCTTAGGCTAGCTCTATAGCTAACTCTAACGCTATCGTTTACGTAAACAAAGTCAAGAGTGATTAGGTTACTTCTAGGTAAGTGCGCTCCATCGTCGACCGCATGATCGCTTTCCATCAGGTAGGATCGCAGTCAAGCATTGGTTTATATCAAATAAAAAAAAACGACAGAAGTTATAAAGACATTGAAGCCATCAACTTTGCGGAGTCTTATTTATTATTACCCTTATGGTAAATTAAATTATTATTTTTGATAATAAACAGGTCCTATTAAAATAGATGGACAAATTGTGACACAGCGTTCAGTACGTCTAACCAAAGGTATCCAAGCAAATAAGAACACCGATTATTTTGACCTAAAGTAATAAATGGATACATGGAAATGAGGCACTCAAGAAATTTTGTAATTGTATAAAGCGCTTTTTTCTTTTTACTATTGTCTTTATTTTGGTGTTCTGAATGATCTGTAAAATGTTGTCCATCTATTTTAATCGGACCCTATATAAGGATCTGTAGAAACCTTCAAATCTATGTTTGCAATCACCAAATATCGACCAATATCCTTGCATTATTTTCAAAATGGCTGCCGTGTTCAAATCGGTAACTCCGTTCAATATTGCCAACGCTAATAATATCTTCGTTAAATAAACGAAACTATACTCCAGAATTTAAATAGATATTATGGGAACAACTAAAATTTCCCTTCAAAATTACAACGCAGGAACTTGTAATGTAGAATTTAAACTTTCAATGAGCAATCCTTGGAATTGAAAAGGTTGGATAGTACTCTCGTTTCTGCAAAATATAGTAGTACTTCGCAAAAATTAGACTACATTCTAGGAACTAGACTACGGTTTAGGCTTATAGCTACATCATATATGGCTTAATCTAATTTTCACACAAGTCACAGAAAGGCCTCCCACAAGATGGACCGATGACCTGGTGAGAGTTACGGGAATTTGGTGGAGCAACAGTTGGGGGAGGTCTATATCCAGCAGTTTATTTCCTTTGATCAAAGTGATGACGATAATGTTATGTAATTTTTTACTTAAAAATATAGAGCCATCAGTGGCCCAATAACAGGCCCTGACTTATGAATTATACGTCATGCGTCCAAGCTTTGTTTTACTTACTTAATGACCACTGATCTTAAAACGGTGAAGGAATACATCATGTGAAAACCAACATATTCTGGAATAAAAAAAATGGAAAAACTTTCATTCACCTACAGAGATACATTGATTGGTATACAAAATAATAAAATGTCACGTAGCTTTTCGAACGCTGTAAGTAATTCATTTTTATAAATAAATATGAGGAACAACAAAATATAATATTTTCTTTCAATTTTCAGAGAACTAGCCGAATCATGAATACATTATATTCTATAGATACAAACTAAAGTTTGATGGCCGTTTTTGACTCTCATCCAAAAAGTTTGGTAACAATCCCATATGTTGGGGTTCATGGGAAACGTTTGGTTAGCAAATTGATGGGCTGTTGTGCGGTTTGGATACTCAAAACATAGTTTATCAAAACAAATGGTTTTATATTTTTTTCTAAACTTAGTTTTACTCTGTAATTGTTAAATTTTGTATCAAGGCGTGAATATGTCTCTCGTGTATCAAAAGATTACGGATTTAGATAAGACTTGGTACATGGACCGACATTGAACCGAAAACTAGAATTCTTTCTCTTTGCGTCTTCATCCTTAATACTGAGAGTACATTTCGTCATATTTATTTATTTATTCTTCATGCGACACAACGTACAAAGGCGGACCTAATGCCTTAGTCATTCTCTATCAGTCAACCTAGTTATGTATGAATGTATGTAGTCATGTTGTCTTATATTCGGTGATGCGAATGACGTCGCAGACTGTGGTCTCCAGTGTAGCATGGATTTGGTCTGACTAACGTATCTAACTCCTGCTGCTGAGTTGAAATCACGTTGAAAACAAGAATTAAGATACTTTTAAGTAAACAATTCTCTTGAGATTATTTTATATTTTTTATACAGACAAAATTACTGATAAAGATAATTCGTATGTTACTTTAGATAAGTTTTGAATTTTTGGTACGAGTGTTATATTCGTGCAATGGTTTTAGTAGCTACATTTACTACCTAAACATTTACGATGTAACACACAAGTTTCACCGAAGTAAATACAAATTTATTGCCTGTACGTAGAATGTGTGGGAATCGAATCAAAAGCAATCTAAAAATATATCAGCCAAGTGTGAATCGGCCTTACAAAACCACTGAAAAGAAGTAGGTATATATCATGAATAGTTATTGTAACTACTTATTGTAAAATGTCTCACATCTTATTATTCATTCCGACCAATGTGTTTGTTTTTTATTTAAATCTCCTGCTCTGCAAAACAGCTAAAGCTATTTAGCTATTATTAAGTTTAATCTAATAAAGTTCTGTCTGCTTAGCAAAAAGAGTGATTGTTTTTAGCAAAATCGCTATCCAAATTAGTAACTAAACAAAAATGCCCATACCCCGTATCGTATTGTGTCACAAGTATAATTAATACAAAAATCTTTCACACTCTGCAAGATTATGGAGCGCGTATTAAGCTCGCGCCTCATTGCATACCTGGAAGGTATGATATACGATCTTCTCAGTGACAGACAGTACGGGTTTTGTGGCAATAGGACTAATGGGGACCTTCTAGTTTATAACACACACTTTTAGGGTTAGGCCCTCGAGAAGAATGGGGAAGCAATTTAAAAAAAAAAATGGTTAACAATTCCTACTTTCACAAAAAATAACATTCGGAACTTCTACTTGAAGCCCTCTCAACCTTAGTCGGTCTTCGTCATAATTGTCATATTTTAAATTCTCTTAATTGTACTGATTTGATATTTATCATAGTATCTATTAGTTTATAATATTTGTATATACGTATTTTATTATTATAAGTTACTTGTTTAAATTTTATTATAAGTATTACACTATATTTAAATCATATCTTATTATCTGTTATTTATTTAGAGTGCACACCTACCACAATGTTGTCTTTTTTAACCCAAAGGTTGACTGGTAGAGAATGCCATGTTGCATTAAGTCCGCCTATATACCACTACTGTACATGAAGATTAAATAAATAAATAAACATTGTCATTATCGAAATCATTTATTAATTTATTTTGTTTAATACAAGTATGTACGGGGCTACATACAAATTTGTGCAATCATTTTTGCAGAAAAAAGATGACCCGAATTCGTGGTTCTGTTACCAGTTGATTCGTAGTTTTGTTGTAGTAGTAATTGCTGTCATAGAAACAACAACACTGTATGTCCTATCCTGCACTAAGGCATCCAGGGAAAGCAGTGAATAAAGTTTTAACTGAATATTAACAACATCAGCCTAGCGCTTTATGTTTGATGTTGTCAACATGAAGCGGTTATTACAGTTTTTAGACCACTACATGTTATTAGAACTTTCATTTAGTTCTTAATGGACTATTTAATGGCGTAGAAAATTGTAGCCAATTAGGCTACGTGAGATAAGCCAAAATTGGGGTGCTTTAACACGTCTATGAAACTTATTTAGTAATAAAAGTGGTATATAGGAAGTAATGAAAAGATTTGAAAAAGTTTTTATTTACGTTCTTGGACAAATGCCCTATAAAAAACGATCAACATTAATCAAATCCATACGCATCGCATCGCATTCGCTTGGTGTCTGAATGGTGTTGGTGTTGATTTTTTGTGGTAGGTAAAAATCATCCAATGAAGAATCCCACTCTTGGGCGGAGCGTGAAACAGTGTTAGACTCTTACTGACTAAACAACCTACCCGGGATCGCGGCGGCGACGGCTACGGCGAGTGCGCCGTTGCCTTTGCCTTATGTGGTCGGCCTCCTCCTTCACTAGCATTACTGCCTCGCAGAAGGAGGCGATCGCCTGCCATTCTTCCTCACTGCAGACCATGGCCGAACCAAGGCCCAGCGCGAGAGGTCGCCGCCGCCGATGTTGCTTGATTGTGATAGTTGGCTTCGGTGTTGTGTTCCGAATGGTTCAAAATCACGGGCGAAAGCTGGCGTTCGCTTGGGGATTTACTAGTTAAATCTATGCATAATAAAAGGAGGAACTGATTGACTGACATATCAATGCACAGCCAAAAATGCTTGACCTAGGAGCATGAAGTTTTGTACAAGGTTTCCTTTTATGACGTAAGTGAGCACAAAGAGAGGATTTTAAAAAATTCACTCCCTAATTGGAGGAAAGGAGGGTTCAAACTTTGTTCGGAGAAACCTATTTTCATGCGGGTGAAGCCGCTGGCAGAAGCTTGTATCAAATACTACAAGCGGGCAAATAAGGCATGAGTCTTCTTTGAGAAGTGCTTATCTCACTCTCCACCTAACGCTGGTTTTTAATAAATACGGCTATTTCAAGAGATTTTTGTTCCAGGGCGAACTCTATTCAACAAAAGCCTGTAGACGGTGAGCAATTGGTAGCTCACCATTTGATGTAGTTCACACCCAAAACAGTTGGTATATTATTATTATATCCAGCTTGTATTTGCTCCATAACTGCGCAAAGGCTCTTTTTTATTCCAAGGTTCGCAGCCACTTTTACGCTAATTCTTATGGGAGACATCTCAATCGTCCAAACTTTGTGGTTCATCCCTACCACGTTTTGAAATTCCAAATCACCAATGCTGTGTTTTATTGGCTCACCAATCGATTGCCATGTGATAAACGTGTTCTATTCAGTTTGATTTAAGCTGGACAGCCTTCTAAGCTACTCTAATAGTTCGATACCCCTTGGCAAAACAACAGTATGTTTCAAAAGTATCAGTGTAAAAGGCACTCTTATTTTCGTCTGCCAAACTGAACGTCCAACGTCCAACATTTGATCGATGTGCCAAACTCCAATGTTGGTTCAACAAACATTGAAGATTCTATTTGCTACTTCAAATACTTGTGGCAAGTAGGGATATATTCTTATATTATTTATTTTGGATACGGTCCGAGACTTTGTAATGTCGAGAATATTTTTTCTGGTATTAGAGTTTTCTGAGGACCCACATTGGTTCTAAAGTATCTACTTAATAAGTTTTATTGTCTACTTTTGTACATTATACCACACTAGCGACCCGCCCCAGCTTCGCACGGGTACTGATATTGAATATAATTATGCATGTATTATACACATAAACCTTCCTCTTGAATCACTCTATCTATTAAAAAAGCCGCTTCAAAATCCGTTGCGTACTTTTAACAATATAAGCATACATAGGGCATAAGCAACTTTGTTTTATACTATGTAATGATTACCACAAGGCGAAGGAAATGGCTTGGTACTTGACCGTCGTGGTATGCGGTGCCGTGCCGCAGTACGATACGGTATAATATCGTAGTGTCACTTGTAACACGACATCGTGTTGTTCAGAAGTTAATGTGCATAATACAAAAATGACAGGTTCGTTACTGTTTCCAAAACGAATAAGAACAGATTTGTTGTAAATACTTCACTATCTTAGTTACAAGTCACCAAGAAAAATTTCTGCTCTCAAAAATTTCAGTCATGCTGGTTGAGTTACGCTCGCATTTTCTTTGTTTTCCAAACCTTTTGTACTACTCCTGGTCTATTAATCCGAATGAAATTGGCTGTTAAACTGGGCTTTATATTTTCTGTTTGAGTTTGGTCTTATTTTTCTACCCTTTGGATAAATATATTTTTGTGTTTTCTTAGCTTTCATTTGGGATTTTTCTTTCAGAACTAAAATAGTATAATCTTCTCTTTTTTGTCAATTATTGAAGTATTCACCTTGGTGACTTTTTAATAGGAATTAATATTCGTAGACCTTAGTCTATGTTGATTAATATTAAAATAGTTGCCTTGTGTACTATAATTGTTACTAACTCTTTGTACTAAAAAGTATCAGACTAACTAGACTTTTCCATTACCAGACAACGCCATAGTGTTAGAGCCAATACGCTCTGTGTATGGCACCTGACGTTGAAAAAAAAGTGAGGATATTATGGTGTTCTATGGCATTGCAAAAATAACAAACAATTTTCTCACGCTACTCGTGTCAAGCAATGGATTTTTTAAATGGGTATCGTTAGTTACTCAGAAGTCATTTATTAATGACAATTATAATACTTCTTTATTTTATAATTTCACAATAAAATTTTCGTTTTTTTTTTTTTAATAAATTGTTAAAATAATCTTAACAGTATTTTCAATGATCATCATCATCATCAGCCTTTTAATGTTCCCACTGCAGGGACACAGGCCTCCTCTCTCTAGGAGAGGGAATGGGACATAATCCACCACGCGGGCCCAGTGCGGATTGGTGGATGTCACGTCATGTCTTCGAATTTTTGATTCTAGGACATGCCGGTTTCCTCACGATGTTCTCAAAACGGTGAAGGTATTTTCAATGCTTTACCAAAAATACTCCACGATCCCTATAAACTTCAGCTGCATCATTTCCATCATTCGGTCTTATATCCTCTAGATATCCAAATACGCATTAAACATTTCTACCATAAAAATAATCACTACCACTACCTCATCTCGATTTCAAGTCTCGTACGAAAAAAGGTTCTTACAGAAGCCACGGAATCGAATCGAATCGCTAGCAAGCGTGGAATTCGTATAAACGCATACCGATTATTATTATGCATCGAATGCCAATCGAATGACTCGAATAGACGAAGACGTGCGAAGATTTTCTCGCATCGCGATTTTTCTATTGATGTGAGATTATTATCTTCGGGACGTGTGTATGTTGTATTGAAGAAATTCCTAAGGTCACCACCGAAATGGTTTAATGTATATATTTTGAAAAGAATATTTCTTAAAGTTCTTATGAATATCTACACTCTATTTGCGTTAAGGTTATACATTAAAAGAATCTTTTTTTTTCTGTCTGTTTAATCGATTTTAACTTCTATTCCGTAGGCACGTATGGCATTAAAAGCAAAAAATCGTTAAAGAACCAACTACTGCAGCCGCCATTAGTTATTCCACAAGCATAATAAAACTCAAAATCCGTTGAACGATCGTAAACATATTTTTTTTTAAATGTCTAAAGCTTTTTTCAGCGTCTTTGCTTGCTCTTTTTTTCACCTGCGTGAATGAAACTTTTTTCATAGAAATTTTGGGCACTCGTGTCATCCTGATAGCGAAAATTCTTGGTGCTCACTTACGTTTCTTGCTCCTAGACTTTGTAGTTTCGGCTGTGCGTTGATATGACAGTCAGTCAGTTTCCCTTTTTACATGTCAACGTCTCCGGGTCGCTAATCGCAAAAAAAAACACAGTTTTTTGATTACTTTCGTAATGTCCGAGCAATACAGTCGGTAATTGCATTACTTTTTTATCATATACTCGGAGCGTAAATGTATAGATTATCTTATTATTACTTGCCCGTATTGTCCTATTGCTGGGCAAAGTTCTCCCTCCTTCCTTGTAACGATCACGATTCCTTGTTTCCTCTTTTCAATTCAACCAGGTCACGCTGTGGTCGGGTACCAGTTCTGTATTTTACGGACCCACAATTCGTTAGATATGTGGCAGACATGTCTTGCACAGTTCTATTAAAGTTGCGTTGCTTTTTGAGCCACATCGATGATTTGCATTTTAGAGCGCAATGCATACTACATTATTTGGAATGTTAACTGTTAATGTAACTTATTAATTATTTTATACTACATTATGTACTAAATGGTATTAGTAGAAAAACTCTTCGATCATGATATCCTCATTGAAAATCTATCCGTTACCCATTTCTGCCGCTATGGGTTCGCCATTCGACCGTCCGGTAACCGTTCGGAACGGGCCCAAGTTGTCGACGGCATTATCATATCACGCACGCCTTAAAGACTTGTAAGACAACCGTGAAAAATGGCCAAGCTGGGTCGAAACTTACTGGGGCCATGGGTGCTACTCTCCAAACCCTGGATCGAAGAAAAAAAGGAACCGTAATGGGTTTTTTAGTCAGTATAAGTCTAACACTATCTGAACCTCACCAAAGGTCGCGAAGTTGTAATTAAATAACTTTTACCCACTAAAAAAAAAAAACATATTTTGGCCGCTGAGCAACGTTTTCGTTTCACTTTAGTAACATGCTATTGAATATAAAGGCTTTCATATAATGTAATGTATATTCTTAGCCATAACTTGTACTCAATTCAATCATATAACTTGTTATTTATTGATACTGAACGAGATTCTTGCCATTGTCATGGTGGCTGAGTAGATTGGGGTGAACGACCTTATACCTTCTCAAGAAGTGGTTTGCAACCTTTTAAAGACCGAGGGTTGTATAACACCCGTATTCACAAACAATACTCAAACGACCCTTGACTAAGCAAACGCACAGCGTTGAAATAGAGCTCTGTGATTGGTGCGTTTGTGTTGCGTAGTTCACAAACCCTGCCCTGTGCGCTCGCGAGCACTGTGAGACCGCATAGTAACGTTTGTGAATACGGGTGTTAGTTTCTTTGTTTGATAGCAGTAACCAGAAATTCATAAACAAGTGCAATTTATCAATTTTTTTTCTCTAAAATAGGAAATAGTCTGTAATCTACCACGCGAGCCCAGGGCGGGTTGATAAATGTAAAATGTCTTCGAATTTTTGGTTGTAGGTTATACCAATTAATTCACTATGTTTTCTATAAGCGGGCAACCCGAGGTACATTTTCATACAACTGCTCTTACAGGATTGTTATGTTATTACTCATCTTTCTTCAGATATTTTTGATACACAGATATCTTGTGGATATTATTATCTAGGGTTCTACGGAAATCAAAACATGGGTGAGAGAAAATCTGCTATTTTACGTAAATTTTGACTCTCCATAATGTACTACTATGTATAAAATACAAAAAATACCTACTTCTATAGGAACCTAGCGCAATTTAATCGAGATTCTAAATGAAGTCAGTTTTTTTTTCAAAAATCCTTAAGGGTTTAATAATAACACGTATTTCCTGTTGTTTCCAACAAGTTTGTGAAATATTCGAATAAATCGTAGAATTACCGAATGTCAGTTTCCAGGTGTTACCTCTCTTTTTTCGCATTACTTTTGAAACACACATCACTTTGGATTACGTTAAATTAAGCAACAAGTAAGTGAGGAAGGCCCACCCTAAGAGCAGCATAAATGGCTAGAAATAAGGCAAAGTTATTTGACGCTTGACTTAAAGCTACGTAGGTTGAAGCTCTCAGGTAAAACAGACTTTACTTATAATAGAAAGGTACTTCTAGAGTAAATTTGCCTTTACAGATTGGATTTACTATAAATAACATTTTGGAAACTAATATTTCTAGACAAACTTAAAGGTCAAAGTGGTGTTAAATTATATCAAATCAAAGTACAAGATGATTGTTGAAAAGGTATTTAAAAATTAATAGTGGTTTACTACAATATTTTTTTGATAATTTCGGAAACTTAAAAAAACACTCCAAAAGTTAAAAAAATGTGTTCCTAACTTTTGAACCTTAAGTTTAGAAAATATGAAAAAAATCTTAAAATTAGAACTGTTTAAAGACTTTCTAGGAAAATTATTTTGAACAGTCAGAAAAATAGTACAAAATAATTTCTGAACTATGTTTGTAATTTAACTGTATATGCAAGCATTTTTTTAACCTAGTTTTCATATTTAATCGTACTAAAACGTAGCTTTTTTCAAATAAAAAAATGAAAAAAAATTGGGTCACGAAACCCGAAAACCTAACATACATAACTTGTCTAGTTTGTTTAAATTAGTGACCCACTTTCCCTAAAGAATATGGAATTTAAGGGTTTTGTTACATTGTAAAAGATTTGTGACGGACGGGAAACTCTGGAACCCTATCCTGAACGTGGACCGACGCGCGCCGGCATGCGCGGTATTGCTAACTGCTTTTTCGTTTCAAATGACCATCCTTAGCTTCCCTCTCCATCCATTTAAATGTACTGATACTCATAACTCTTTCAGTATGCATTTTATCCTTCTTATATTTATTACTTTTATCTATTTTTGTCAGTCCACGCATCCATCTTAGCTTTCTCAAATCCGCTTTATACAATATTTTTTCTTTCGCCTTTTTTGAGCCAGATAGCGCCATGTTTCTTAAATGTCTCAAAATGATAAGCCAGTTTAACTAGTATTAGTATATCAAACAGTTAGTATCATTTACGTATTACATAAGTGATTAAACTTACACGTGTCCCAAACCATATTTTTGGCCTTGGATGAATAAATAAATAACTCATGAGGAAGCGGAAGGTCCACTAGAAGATGCAAAGGTCACCCAATGACGTCGGTCTACCCAATTATCATAATCTACCCAACTGACAATCCTTTGTACAAATAACTTGGTCCGGGAACGAAATCCTTAAACTTTTAATATACTTACGTGAACGTGGATGATTTTTTTTTATTTTTAAATATAAAGTTTTTACTTACTATCCTTACATATGAAATTATCGTTTCGTAAGAGAGTAACCAAAAGCCGATTTTTTCAAAATATAAATATGTTTTTTAATTCAAAGTATATACAACTCATAGCTTCATTGATCCCTTTACTAAAAAAGCCATTCGGATGGGAATTTATGATTACGGTTTTCGAAAAACAAATGCATGAGTAAATAGCTGTGTAAAGGAGACTGAGCGAAAGTGGTCTATGAACCAATAGCAATACTGTTATGGTACTTATGTAGGGATACCTCAACTACACCCTTATGTAAAGGTGCATCAAAATCTGACCCGGCAGTTTTGAGAAAAATAGTACTTTAGACCGGCCGCGTATTCTATGACGCGCAGTACAAATGCGAGCTCAGCTTACACTGGTGGTGTTAAACTTGATGTGTTCTTGACTGTACAAGTTGTCCTGATGTACATTGTATATCAGGGCAATGAAACAACTTTTTAATACATAATATATTTTTATTTATAGTTCGTCTATGATAATAGAATCTAAAAATCATTGCCATTTTGCGTACTTTATTCGGATTTTATTTTTGCATTTTTATGCTCTAGGTTCCTCATTTATTTGTAATTCATTACTTTGATTCTTCGTTGTTTTGTTCATACATCATGACAAAATAGATACAGATTAAAAAACAAAAAAAAAATAAATAAGGAAAATACCTAAAAATCAGAACAAAAAGTATCACAAACTGTTGTAAAATACGTGTATTCTAAAGTACTATTTTTCTCAAAACTGCCGGGTCAGATTTTGATGCGCCTTTACACAAGGGTGTAGTTGAGGTATCCCTACATAAGTACCATAACAGTGTCGCTATTGGTTCATAGACCGCTTCCCGTACAAATGTGCCCAGTCTCCTTTGAAATTGGATTTTTTTACGGAAGAGGAGATATTATTATTGGAGACCAAAGTGGCCAGTACCTACGGCAAAACGCCAATATTGAATGCAATGTAGTGTGACTAGCCTTAAATCGTAAAAAAAGCAAGTTTCACTATTTAGTCCTCCATTCCTACGTAGCCATATACAGAGTTTACCTTTCAGGCGCGAACCTTTGGCCCTAGTTAGCATCGACCTGCGGTTTTTTCGACCCTTCTGCCCCTGCAGAAGGGTCGAAAAAACCGCAGGGACCCTTTCCTGCGGTTTGCCGACAACTCCTTGAGGCGCGAGAACAGTGCGCGCCGACGACGATTAGGCTTGGTCTGGACGGACCGCAGACGCACCGTTGCATCATGCGTTGGGCCTTCTCCTAATACATGAAGGGTCAAAACACGATGAGTTATAATACGATTGGCCTTGAAAAAGCTCACGAAAGTAAAAAAAAAACAAGGTTCGCTGAATGAAATGCTTATTATGTTACTGTTTTCGTGTATAGAACTGAAACATGGACGAGCCAACAATGATAACCTTGAAATGTGTTTGCTGAGAATAAAATTGACTGGTCACCGCACAAACATTTCAATCCTAAATAAGTTCATCACTTGCATAGTGTGCAAGTATGAATTTTTAAGGTGTACCTTCCTCACTCGCCTACCGTCAACGTTGCGTATTGTTTAAAAGCTTGTTGCTTTAATCAACGCAATCCAAAGTGATGTTTGATACAAAAGTAATGCGAAAAAAGAGAGATAACACCTATAAACTCTGCAGGCATTCGATATTCAAAAACTGACATCTTTTAGAATCTCGATTAACCTTTTGAATACCGTAATTAGAGACATAAAAGAAAAGCAATGGGTGTTTAAACGCCGGCGTTCGCTTGGGGCTCAAGAGTTTAATACAGAAATACATTACAGAGACTCAAAGTTCACGTAAAATAGCAGATTTTCAGTGGTTTACTAGATTCATCATCATCATCCTACCCTTATCCCATATTACTTGGGGTCGACGCAACATGTTTTTTTCTTCCACTCTGTCCTGTCACCCGTCACACTACCACTAACTCCCTTTTCTTTCATATCACTTCTCACACAATCCATCCATCTCTTCTTCGGCCTCCCTCTTCCTCTCCAGTGGTTTACTAGATTACCCTTACACAAATTTATGTTTTGATTTCTATAGAAGCCTAGATAATATCCACAAAATATCTGTGTATTCAAAGAATTTGATGACATCACAATCACGTAAGAGCGGTTGTATGAAAATGTACGTCAGGTTGGCCGCTCTTAAGATGATTATATACGATTAGACCGCCTATTGTACACTTATTTTTGTACACATTGTAGGGCTATAACTTGCTCCTTTATGTAACATTCTAAAGGCGAAAGTTTGAGGGTACTTAATGTGGGTGTATACTTTTTTACACTTCAACAGTTAAACAGATTTGTATGGAATTTCATACACGTGTAGACCTTGAATAGCATTATAAATAGAATATTTTTATCCTAAAAAATATGTTTCTTAATATAGTTTTCTACTATTACACATGCAAAACCGTTTGCAATAAGAGAATACCCATACTCTTTATATGGTGTCATAAGTATATCAATATTAAAAATAATATTTCATTTATGTATGTAATGTACTGTTTTTTTTTTAACCACATTAAATAATAAATGAAAATGTTAATGAATATATACATTTATTTCCACTGTCATTTCCAAAATCATTCATTATTTTATTTCATTTGACATAAGCTGGTACAGTTCCACATGAAAATTTTGGCTGTCTCTAATTGTACCTACCACATTAAAATTCTCAGTTATATTTTACCCTGGTCGCACTTCAATTCCACACGATTCCACATAAAGTCCACTTGTGTAGATATGAGATATTTACCACTAGGAACCAAATTGCAGATATTTAAAATAGTAGCTGAAAGCTAAAAGTAAAAATTCGGAACTACTGCTTGAAGTCCTCTCAATCTTAATTTAGTGTTCTTATAAATGTCGTATTTTAAGTTCTTTTAATTATACTGTTTATTAATCATAGTATTTATTAGTTTATAATATTAATTATAAGGTAACTTATTGATACTACATTTTATTTAAAATAACACAAGTCTTATTTATTTATTGTGCAGACCTACTACAGTGTTGCCTTTTTTAACCCAAATGTTGACTAGTAGAGAATGCCTTGTAGCTATTAAGTCCACTTATATACCAATCTTACATGAAGTTTAAAGAAATAAATACTGTCGAAAAACTCTGGCCAAAAAAAAAGGTACAGCCTTATTAAGAAAGAATCTGTTACAAACAGTGCTAGGCAACAAAAAATGGTATCTCCATCAATCATGTCTATTTGACGGCCTCTTTATAAATCTCGAAGTGTCAAATTGACACTCGAGTATCACAGCAAGTTTACAGAGTTAGCCAGCTTATTTGGAAGACTAGTGGTTACCAGGCACCAATTTGCGGGTATATAAAATAGCTCCTGAAATTCATCAAAAAAATCCGACCAAAAAACCGGGACAATCTTATTAAGAAAGAACTTGAAATAGCACCAAGCAATAAAAAGACCCACCATATTTTGTCACAAGTACATCAATATAAAAAATATTATTTCATTAATACATAATTAATGTGCTGTTTTTATTTAACTACATCCAAAAATGTCGTCAAAATCATTATTCATTTTTTTTTACTTAAGTTAGTACGGAGCCACATACAAATTTTGACATCATGTCTGTTTGACAGCCTCTTTATAAATCTCGAAGTGTCAATTTGACACTCAAATATAGCAGCAAGTTTGCAGAGTTTGCCAGCTTATGTGGAAGACGGTAGTGCACTTATTATGTGTGTCGAAGGACCGATGGCCGTTGGAGCAGTCAAGTCCTTGAGTGAAGATTGCGTATCGGCAAACACCACGTTTGGAAACGAAGATGGTCGAGAAATCATGGATTTAGTGAACTAACTGCCAATAGTGGCTCAGCTAAAGTCTGCAGTGTTTTGTTGTGAGTACCTGTATAGACCTTAGTTAAGTTTATTAACGTAATTAAATAACCCACCAAAAACATCAAACGCAAAAAAGCCAAGTCTCGCTACGCAACGCGAGAGCTTTTTTCATGACTTTTTTTTGACTTGATTCTTCCATCGCAACTTTTTGAGATCACTTAGAAGCTAAGTTTTATTCAATTTGATTTGTAATAATAAATCAACATTTTGTGACTAAATCATTAGTTTTGTTTACATTATAATAATCGTTACTTGGCCATAACTTATACCTATATCACTTACCTGCCGGTGGCGGAGTGCCGTGTATATTGAAAAACCCATATTTTGTAATATTTACAACCGTTTTATACTTACAATTGCTATCTCATTACAGTAATAAGTAATGGTCAAACCCAGCCAGGCGCATTATTTTGTGTAATTTATTTCATCACCAATGCTCTCAAAATGGTAAAGGAAAACATCACGAGGAAACATGCATGTCCTAGAATCAAAAATTCGAAGACACGTGACAACCACCAACCCGCACTGAGCCCAAGTGGTGAATTACGGCCCATTCCCTCTCCTAGAGAGGAGGCATGTGTCTCGGCAATGGGAACATTAAAGCTGATGATTAGGCAAAGGATACAAGAATTCAAGAATATACACATTTATTTTTATTGCAGCTCGTATCAATTTGAAGACCGTTTTAATTCGAAGGCAAAATGTAATTTAGTTTATCAAATACAAAAATATAATCAAATCATTTAACAATTCCAGCAATAATTCATTTTCATTATTAATGTGAAACAGATTTTAATAAAACATAAATCAAACCAATAAACTCAAGACTCTTCTAACTAAATCATATAATACTACTGTTAACTGAACTGTTACCAATAAAGCAGAGACTAAAACAAATTACTTTCTACAATGAGCACTTGGCAAGTGCATACGGTTTTAATAACGTACAGTGCCGAACAAATAAGTGAGCTAATATACGCAACATTGTTTAAGTTGCGAAGTTCAACAGGGTGTAATATTTAATGTAACTTATGTGTACATTGTTCGTATTATGTTCGGGATTAGAGAGAATATGAAATAGAAATTGTGAGGCAGCTATGTTTGGCTCGAAGTGTAATGTTGAAGGTTTTAGAGGTTCGTGATGTCTGCTAACTTTAATACAGGCATTAATAAACCCATAGCAACATCATTTAATTACATAAAGTAAATGGATTGAATTAACCTTTCGAGTACAGTAATTACAGACACAAGGGGTTAAAGAAAAATAGGTGTACGAACGCCGGCGTTTGCATGGGGCTTAAAAGTTTGAATACAATTGAAAATTAAAAAAAAATATCAAATTTTTGAAAAATGTTTACTGACTTTTAGGTTTCGGTAACTAAATGGCAAAAAATGGAACCCTTATAGATTTGTCATGCCTGTCTGTCCGTCTGACCGCCCTTATATCACAACCACTTTTTTTCCATAACCATAAGAACTATACTGTTGAAACTTGGTATGTAGATGTATTCTATGTTCACACAATAGTAGAAAAAAAAGCAACAAAATTTGAGCATTTTACTAGCATATATCAAACCCATGCGCGTACTTCAAAAATGATAATGAGATTTTTTATTTTTCTAAACTGAATACTTTGCACGAAAGACACTTTCAAAGTGGTAAAATAACCCTGTCAACTGTAACTTCTAAAATAAGAGAATGATAAAACTAAAAAAATATATATGATATACGTTACCATGACAACTTCCACAGAAAAATTAGTTTGAACAAGGTTTTTTTTTTTTTTTAGTCTAGTTAGTAGTTTTTTTAATACTTCATAAATCATAAACCGCAATTGGAACGGAACCCTCAGTGTGTGAGACCAACTCGAACTTGCCCATTTTTTTTAAAGCAATTAAACATATATGTTAGTTTATTTAGGTTACATTTTCATATTGGATCCATCTTATTTCCAAACGCGATTTAAAATTATAGTTCCGAGACTATTACTAGGTGAACATGCTATCAATCCCAAAACCCCAAGATATTGCTACAGCATTTCATTTTGTAATTATAGTCCTATTATAACTTAACAAAATGCAAATATTTTAAAACTTTTTCAACTGTAATATGAGCGTTTCCAACTCAACGCTAAAACAACTTGCCGCGAGCTATCTATCTGATAGTTAATTTAAAATAACTTGGAAACTAACTGTAAGTTAAACACAGGACTTAATTGACGGTAGTGAATTTCAATTAAGTTATAGTTTAAGTCATTGTGTCTTGAAAGTTTATGATTTATTTAAGCCTTTTTGTTGGTTAGTAAGTTGATCATGATTGAGGGAGAAACGCGTGTTGCTGAAACTTGAAAGAGCTATGAGTAAATATGTGGATGGACGGAGAGGGAGAGAGAGATCAAAGAAAATATGGTGAGAGAAATTATATGAAAAAAGGAGTAGTTAGTGATAACGTGAAGGGTGACAGGACTTCCAGCCACCGTAGGCGCGGGCTTGTGGATGGCAAGCAATGGGTAGCTCGCCGTCCAATCGTATGGTAACCGTCCGGACCAAGCCCAGTCATCGACGGTGCGCTCTGTTCCTGCGCGCCTCAAGGAGTTGTCAGCAAACTGTAGAGACCCTGCAGAAGGGTCGAAGCCAACTGGGGCCAAGGGTTCGAGTCTAAAAGGAAGGCCCTGGTATGGCAACGTAGGAATGGGGTACGTTGTTTAGTCAGTAAGAGTCTGACACTGTTCTCCGCTCCGCCCAAGGGTTCGTCATTAGATTTCATATAGACAATTCGTCATTAGTTTATTTTTACCCTCCATAAAGAAAAGGTGACAGGATAGAATGGAAGAAAAAAACGTGTTATGGCGACATGATGATGGTTTTTTTTTTTATAGTAGGTGAAAATCATCGAATGACGAAACCCGCTCTTGGGCGGAGCAGGAGACCAGTGTCAGACTCTTACTGACTAAAAAACCTACCCCGTACCTTCCTCGCCTTATTCCTAGTGTCGCGGTAACAGTTCTCACCACCCGAGGCTCCAGGAGGGACATAATGATGGTAAGTCGAACAAGATTATAGAACACCATCTTACTAATATTATTAATGCGAAAGTTACGATGTTTGGATGTTTGTTACTCAATTACGCCAAAACGGCTGGACGGATCTGGATGAAATTGGGCACAGGCATAGGATACACTCTGGAATAGTACAAGGGCTACTTTTTATCCCGGAAACCCAAAAGCTAGTTTTTAATAAATGCGAAACCTAGAACCCGGAGGCTTGTCAGACTTTTACTGACAAAACCCGGTAAAATCCACAAAACCGGACTAAATCACAGGTCAACCTATGATTACAAAGTATAGTATCAGCCTTATAATATTCCCAGTGATGGCATCAGGTCTCCTCTGTAGAAGAGGGAATGGGCCGTGATCCACAACGCAAGTTGCTAAATATCACAAATCCTAAAATTGTAGGTTCTATGACATGCCGGTTTCCTCACGATGTTTTCCTACACCGTTTTGAGAGCAGTAGTGATGAAATAAATTTCACAAATACCAATTACACAGTTCTAAGTAATTCTAAAAATATGTTGCTTTTCAGTTTTTTACCCAAAGATACCAATCTGTTAGAGGTCGTTGTTCATTGAAAGGTCATCTGGTAGACATCATTATTTTTTATAATAAGTCGTAACCTTAGCTTTTGTTTGTATTTTTAGATATTTCTGTGTGGCATTAAAGCCTATTACTATTCCATCTTATTATTCAGGGATTCTTTTGTATTAGAATATCATATTAAGATAAAATTGAAAGTAACACAATAGCAATGCTAAGTTTGGAATCTAATATGTTGCTATATTTTTAGCCCATCTTTTTTTATAGTGAGTCATCAAATCACTTTTCCCACTTTGTCTGGAACGAAAGTTAGACTTTTACGAACTTTTGGACTTTGTATTTGTATATCGGGGTTTTTTGGGTGGGAAAATCATTCTGATCACTCTTGGACGGAGAATATGTCAGACTATAATTACTTAAAAAAAACAACTTTTGTTCCGTTATTAACTGAGTTTTCCATTCAAAAGCAAACCCTTGCCTTGTTCAGAAATCAGGATTGGGATCTCGGCAGCTGACCAGCGGATAGATGTGTTATTTGACCAACCCTAGCTCCTTAAAGAAGGTCAGCAGCGCTCAGATGTTACTAACCTTTCGCGGAAGGTGCCTGGGTTTTGGAAGTAGTTTATCCTAAACCCAGCGATAACTGGGCAGCTTGGAATCAGATGAACTACCGTTTTGCATGTAGACTCTGCAGAGTGAGCTGTCTGTAAAGTTAGAACTCCATTAGACTGACGTATACGTGTAAAATGCTTGTTACAGAAATAAACAAGCATAACGAACATGAAAGCACAGACGTTGAACGATATCACTTGGCATTTATTATTGTATGCCTAATTGGCAGGACATAATGGCACTTTAATTTATTAAGTTTTAACATCTGTATCTAACTTATGCCCACAATAAAAACATTCTGATTCATGTACCAAGTGTAGTTCGACAAATTTGGTTTCCATTATAAAATGACGCGCTCAGATTGGCTAATGTGACACGTTTAAATATTGTAATTGAATGATGATTGTTTTTTTTTTTTATTGTTTTTTTTTTTGTTGTTGATGATGATTGTTGTTCTTGTGATTAATTGTTCGTGTTTAATTCCACCTTAACTTGAAAGGGAATTTCTGGACCGGAAACATTGATCTTAGAACACAAAAAGCAACTGAGGGGAGGTATGATTTTAGTTAGTAAATGTCTGACATACCCTCCTAATTAATTGAGTGAGAAAAGTTATTCAAGGTTGCCCAATACCTACCTATCTAGAAAAAAAAAATCGTCTGAACAAATTGTGATTTCTAATGTGATTGATCGAAGCTGAGAGATAAAGTTAAGTTGAAGAATGAATTAAAAATACATGAGCAAGAAATTAATTAAACTCACAAACAAATCAATCCTATCTACATCATAGTCACCTTAATTATACCTAAATTTCCTATTCATGACGTCACGGTTTCATACTGCGAGTTACAGGGTGCGTCATTGATTGCTGATTCTGTGCGGTGTTGCCAATTAGTCCTTTTCAATCAGCGTTTCTGTGGAGGTTTATTTAACCTTTTTAAATGGATAATTACTAGTAGTGTTGAGCTGGATCTAGGTAGTCATTAATGGGTTGTTGGTAGTTAGAACTTTTTTGCTGTGTTTATAGTTTGAATTTATCTATTTACCAGTTTTTGTCATCATTTTTATCCAGGTAAAACTTAAAAAAAAAAATCAATCAATCATTTATTTTGTAACAGAGAGGTGGGTTTATTAACCCACCTATCTATTTAACTTTTAATTCTGTGTGTGTCTAAAAGAATTAATGCACTATGTTTTGACAAAAAGAATGGTGTACAAAGTTTAGGCAAAACGCAATTAAAAATAGAGAATTATTAGAAGAGTAAATTGCCATTCACCAAAATACCTAAGGAGAACGTATTTTCCTGGGATATAATATATCTTATGATTTATTCCAGAATAATTATATTTCCGGCATTCAACGTAAAGGACCAACAAAAATACATACACACATTAACAGTATTATGAATAAGTAGTAACAAAACTGAAAAATGTATTTGGTGACTCAAAAACTCACTTATGAATGCATAAAAAAAATGTATTTAATTTGCTACAACCAGGGAATCTTCAAGTCAAGAGTGAATAGGTTACTTCTAGGTAAGCACGCTCTATCGTCGACCGCATCGTCGCTTTCCATCAGGTGAGATAGCGGTCAAGCGCGATCTCACCGATCCTATAAACAATAAAAACAATAACTGAAGACATAAGAGATAGGAAAATAACTTTCTCAAATTAATATTATTCAAATGTCGTCCTTCGCGGCTCTAAAACTGTTTAAAACGATTTCTAACATTCATTAAAATGCGCTTCAGAACTTGAGTAAGAATGTAGAATTCCTTGTCTAAAGTTTTCTTTTGTCGCCCCATATATTCAAGATCTTTCACCTGGACTTTTTCCTGTGACATTATTAGAAGAGTGGGATGTACAACGCCAATCCATCAGCCACATCTGAATTGAAGGAAAACAATACACGTCTAGAAGTCAATAATATTCGTTTTAAACTTCATGCATGACGCATGGTCTATTTGAAAGCAGTGCTGGCCAAGTGGTAAAGGCCCCAACGAGTTGTAGGTCGCGGATTCAAAACCATCCAGTCGCATTGCTTTGCGTAATTTATTTCATCACCACTGCACAAAAAAAAACGGCGAAGAAAAACATTGTGAGGAAACCGACATGTCCTAACACCAAAAATTCGAAGACATGTGACATTCGCACTGGGCCCATGTGATGGATAATGGCCTGTTCCTTTTCCTAAAGAGGAGGCTGTAGGACACAGCCTTATTAATGTTCCCATACTAGGAAGTCGTGGGAACATTAATAAGGCTAAACAAGTTTTCAATGAAAAATTTTTTTTTCATAACAAGCTTTTATAGCGGTGGTCTATACTTATATAAATAAAACTCGTCAAGACGATTCACACGAGCCCAAACTCGACGTGGTTGTGCCGTTTAATTACAGAGTTCCTGTGACTACCTCGTGATTCCATCATCAGATCAGCTCCATGTCATCATAATATTGCATTGTCATCCGAACTAAACGTGTATACCAAATTTCAGCTCAATCGGAAACCGGGAAGTGGATCAAATTTAAGTTGCAAGATTTGATTACAGAACGACAGACAACGGGACAGGTGAAACTAAATAAAAGCTTGTAAAATATGTATAATAACGTATTAATATATGCATTTTTAGCGGTATAAACGACTGTATCTTTAACTCATACCTGGGAAGGTATGGAGTTAAAGATGCAGCCGTTTATAAACATGGGCATGTTTCCACGATAAAGAGTCTTGATAGATAGATAAGCAGACAGACAGACGAATAGACAGGCAACAAAATAACCTTAATAATAGAATCTTAATAACACAACAGTCCAAACAAATCCTCACTTATAAAGCACAGAACAATACTAAATCCTATGGAAACTTGGTACCTATACAGAAAGGAACAAATACTCGTAGATAATCACTAATAAACTACAGTTTAGTTAATGAAAAGATTGTTCAAAGAATACTGAATTTCATCATCATCATCTTCCTGCCCTTGTCCCGTTTTATTTGGGGTCGGCGCAATATGTCTTTTTCTTCCACTCTGTCCTGTCACCCGTCACGCTATCACTAACTCCTCTTTCTTTCATATCAAAGAATACTGAATTTATACAACCAGTATTCTTGTACTACACATACATGCATAAATTCACACATTTCCATAGGGATATGCAAAAACTACCGAACGACACCTGGTACAATCCTGAAATACTTCGCTATGTTAACTTTCTTTTTCATTTTTTTTCTGTATTATTTTTTTGATAAATAGGCCGCTCTTTATATCGGTAGCCACGTATTTGAAAGGATCAATGAACCTAATTTATCTTTTCCCCTCGTACAAAAAAAGCGTGACAAAAAAAAACATGGGAAAAAAAATCCCGGTATACAAAAAAGGCCAATGTTTTTAATATCGGCCTAAACATTTATTAAAATGGGCCTTACCGACTCACCTATCATCTACGTTGAGAATGGTGAAAAAGCTTGTTACTTCATCTAAAGCAATTCAATGTGACGATTGATGCAAAAGTAATGCCAAAAAAGAGAGATAACACCTGAAAACTCTGTTGGCATTCAGTAATTCTAAGATTTATATTTCACAAAACTTTTTCTAGGAAATACGTGTGTTTTTATTATCGTGTGTTATTTTTATCCCATAGAGATTTTTGAAAAAAAAATGACTACATTTAGAATCTTGATTAAATGCGCTAGGTTTCTATAGAAGTACTTTTTTATATTTTCAATATAGGAGTACATTATGGAGAGTCAAAGTTCACGTAAAATAGCAGATTTTCGGAGGTTTTTATTGGTTTACTGTTACAAAAATTTACGTTTTGGTTCGTCTAGAAGCCTAGAAAATATGCACAAGATCTATATATGCAAAATATCTGAAGAAAGATGTGTAACAACGGTTATATGAAAATGAAAATATTAATAATACAATATCTACACCCAAAGGTCCAGTTGAAAACCAGCGTCAGGCAACTGCTACGTAGTTGTCTGGCATTATGCTGAACTGGACCTATTTGGCACAGCCGTGAGACATCAATATTGTTAATCTTATTTCTTTTTATTTTTCTTTCTATTTTTGTTTTTTTGTTTTTTTTTTTAATTTTAACTTAAGTTTGTAATTATTTATTTTATTGGTAATGCTCATAGATGCCAAATAAACATGTTTTCTTTCTTTCTTTCTTTCTTTCTTTTAGTGGTTGTATGAAAATGTACGTCGGGTTGGCCTCTCTTAAGGCTCCCGTAGCATCACATACTAAGCACAAAATATCGAATTTCAATTTTCGGACCGCAACGCCCATGTTTCGTAGTGAGTTTCATACAAAAACCCTTTTTGGTTCGAACACAATAGATTCGTGACAGGGAATTATCGGATAGAGCTTGACGACCCAAATGCTCCACTAGAATGAGTTTCAGGCCGGATTTTCTGTACATACCTACGTAGTTACGCAAAGTTTTTTTCGGAACTTTTCAATTGTTTTTTTTTTTGGATTTGTCGCGGTGTGTATCGGTGGAGCAATCAGTAGTTTAATTTCTGTACTATTGTAAAGTTTCTTCTGAATGATTTTTGTTTTGATCTTCAATCTCGACGGAAACTGGTTAACGAGTCTTCATTTGGTTGCATAGATAGATAGATTAACCTTTATTGTACACCAAAAAGTAACAGAACTTTTATAAAACTTAAATCTATGGGTACAAAGGCGGTCTGTAATAGTTGACAGTGACATCTACCTATTATTTCGGGGGTAGTCTGCGGTGTACTACTAGCGAATTAGTCAAACTATAAATATAAAAGTATAGTTCTTTAGGAAGCCGTTTGTCACAATTAGAGAAGGTAGTCATACCTCATCATCATCATCATCAATTCAGCCGAAAGACGTCCACTGTTGGACATAGGCCTTCTCCAAACGTCGCCACAACGACCGGTCCCGTGCGTCTTGCATCCATCGAATTCCAGCAACCTTGACCAGGTCATCGGTCCACCTTGTGGAAGGCCTACCAACACTACGTCTTCCGGTACGCGGTCGCCACTCCAGAACCTTTCGGCCCCAGCGGTCATATGTTCTGCGTGCGATGTGCCCTACCCGTTGCCACTTAAGTTTGGCGATTCTTTTAGCTATGTCAGCAACCTTGGTTCTCTTGTGGATATCTTCATTTCTAATTCAATCACGCAAGGAAATCATATTTCCTAGTCATACCTGCATAGAAAAAAAATCATAAAGTATTATTTAATAATTAAAGTCTTTTCAAAATCGATCTAGTCGTCTTAGAGAATAGCTATAAAAACAGCCTACAATAAGTTATTTGTTAAAGGTATCAAATATATGTTCATACTAGCTTTTGTCAGCGGCTTCGCCCGCGTCATAAAATATAGCCTATGTCACTCAGGAGTAAAGCAGCTTTCTATTGTTGCTAAATTTTTTCCAATCAGACCATTAGTTTCAGAGATTACCTCCTACAAACAAAAAAAAACAAACTTTACCTCTTTATTATATTAGTGTAAATGTGTTTAGTGAAACATTGCAAGCTAATAAAAAGTTTGTAAAAATCGGATACTTTAATTTTATTTATACGAATATGTATGTATTGATGTATATGTATATAGGCTCAAGTTTGATCATCATCTGATGGTAAGCAATGATGTAGTCGGTGATAGAGCAAGCTTGCCTCTAAGTTGTAGCTATTAGGAAACAGAATCCGATAAAGAGTTCTATTCGTTAGCTGTATGTACAAATAGTATGTTCCTAAAACGAGCAGAATATCCGGTGATGGTGCCGCGTCACCGTAAGGCAACTGTTTTCCTGAAAATATTTCAAGGCATAAATATACTAACAAGCTTACAATATATTTTTTTCATTAATATGATTCTTAGAATCTCTCTTGTAAAAACCTAAAACAAATGCGGCCAAGCCCTTTAGGCTTAATTTTTGTTCCAACCCCTTATTCATAATAAATATATTAATTAAATGTAACACTAAAGGCTCTATTCACAAACTCTCCCTTCGAACAAAGGACACTGTGAAGTAAAATATACACTGAAATATATTTGAGAGCTCCCAAGTTAGCTTCACACCCACAAGTAGATGAAACACACATTAATTCCAACAGTGAAAAAGGTACAATCATAAACAATAGTGGAATAAACTAAGATTTCGACAAACAGGAAAATAGTCCCGCAGAATATAGCCGAACGAAATCAGAGTTCGCTTAGTTTTTCCATTACAAGTTCAACACGCAACCGTAGGATTATATTGCAGTATTCTATTTTTTCGACACTCTTTTATTTTATTTCGGTTACAGTGGATATTGTTTTTGTTCGCGATTATACTGGATTATTATGTGTGTTCTTGGAATTTGGCCGTATTCGTTTAGTATATGTCTTTATTAGCTATTGGACTAGTAATAACTTTTTATTTGAGCATTCTTTCATTATATTTCATGTAGACTTAGGTCTGTTCTCCTATGCTAGCATAGCTACATAGACGCGTCTTCGTCATTGTGTCACTTGGAGTTCTTTTTAAGGTGGGAAAATCATCCAGTGACATCTTTCACCCTTAGGCAAAGCAGGAGTCAGGATCAGACTTTTACTGACTGAAAACCCACTCCTGTTTCCTCTTTTCCTTCGTCCAAGGGGTTCACTTTTACAAAGCCCATGACCCTAGTAGGCTTCATCCCACATGCGACTGGGGCGTGAGGCTCCATGCCTCGCGCTAGCGGCCTTCTCAATGCATGCAATATGTATATGTATGCAATGGTCCAAAGAGAGGAGGAGACGATCTCTCGTGTCAAATATCCAGCCAGATCGTTTCAGCACTGTCCAAGCAGGGCATATTTCTACCGTGTGCTTCACTGTGTCCACCGAGTAGTCCACACTGTGTAGACACCCTGGTGTTTCGACTTGGTGCAAAAACTTTCCGAACTGACCATGCTCGGAGAGAAGCGACATGCGTAAGTCGAGGACGCCGTTTGGTCTTTCCAGCCATTCATTAAAGAAGGGAGTTATCGCCATTATTATGTGTATAGTGTATAGTGCTTACCATTGGATTGCAACAGTCGCCATCACCATTTCTCCCATCCCGTCCGCCATGCCGTGATTTGCGGCAGCGGTAATTCGCTCCGGCGTTGCATTTCCACATGATACGCTTAGTGTATGGCTGCTCACGGCTTACTTACAAAACTATGAAAATCTGTTGTCGAAACGGCAACGGTACTATGGCACGACGTTTCGACTTCTGTCTCCATCCATAGAGTTCCATAGTTTTTAATGTAAGCTTCCTACAGGCGTACACCAAGCTTATAATAAAGAATAAGCGTCTATGAAACTATGCGTTCGTGGAGAACAGACCTTATACACTGGCCTACCCAAATTAATTAGTTTTCTTGCTCTTGTCAGCAACTGCCCTTAGCAAGGGCATAATTTTGTTAATAAAAGAAACGTATAGATAGTGTCACATATTTGGTTACTGTTTTCTAAGGTATTTAAATATGAGAGAGATACCCAATTGATGCAGTTGTCTGTACTATCGTACTATGTTGTATCATCAACTAATATCCTAGCGAAAGACAAGCACGTTTATGAATAAACTACTAGCTTTTGCCCACGGCTTCGTTCCCGGCAACAGAAAACGACGAGATGGATTTGGTGCCACATAAACCATCTACTAAATAATTATTTAATAATTATAATTAATTAATTAATAATTAATTATAATATAATAGTCCGAACAAAGCCTAAACATTTTGGATAGGTGAGTCCGTTCTTGCGTTGTAAAATAACTACGAAAACTGGCATTGATTTTTATACGAGTATATAATAGATTTGACAAAATACTAAAAAGTTAACACAAAAGACCGCTGTAGCGCTTTAATGGCATTGTGTCGTCTGCTAAAACTTTTAAATCTTACAGCGCTGATAAGTTTAAACTGCACTAATATTAACTAATGATGAATCAGGCGTTGCTTTGATGCGTTCAGAATGTGTTTTTTTATGGTGGATAAAAATCATCCAATGACGAATTCCGCTCTTGGGCGGAGCGGGAAACAATGTCAGACTCTTACTGACTAAATACCCCACCCCGTTCCTTCTTTGGACTGGGGCAAGATTTCCTTTCAGAAAGAGACCCTGTCCCCATTAGGCTTTAACCCTTTTGCATAGTCGGGAACAGAGAGCGCCGTCAACGACTTGATTTTGGTCCAGACTGTTACTAGACAACCGGACGGCAAAACAAGTTTTCAATGAAAATATTTTTTTTCATAACAAGCTTTTATAGCGGTGTTCTATACTTATATAAATAAAACTCGTCAAGACGATTCACACGAGCCCAAACTCGACGTGGTTGTGCCGTTTAATTACAGAGTTCCTATGGCTACCTCGCGATTCCATCATCAGATCAGCTCCATGTCATCATAATATTGCATTGTCATCCGAACTAAACGTGTATACCAAATTTCAGCTCAATCGGAAACCGGGAAGTGGATCAAATTTAAGTTGCAAGATTTGATTACAGAACGACAGACAACGGGACAGGTGAAACTAAATAAAAGCTTGTAAAATGACTACATTTAGAATCTCTATTAAGACGATACCTTGTTGCGAAAATGACACGAACTGGGTAAAATGGTTGAAAGTGATAGAACTATGCGATAGCAACGTAAATAGATAGAGAGAGGAAACATGCAACCTGCTCGAAAACAATAACGTAAGCGCCATACTAAATAAAAATGTATTAAAAATTCAATTTCATGTTTCTTTAAAAACTGATTTCTGATTAATGTTTAATAAGATATTATCTATATCTATTTTTCATTATTTTAATGTGACAGAAAGTACATGACTACGGCATAAAATTCATAAAATATTATTTTTAGAGGTAAGTTCGGATTTTTTTTCTATCGAGGAAAGTTACTTGTTTTATGTTTTTGTCTTCGGATTAATGGAGGTAATATAGTCAACAAACACATATAAAAAAATAATAATTATTCAAACAAGTATTCTTAAATTAAAATTAACGTAAAAAAATTGTTTAATTACGAGGACTCATCTTAAATGCACTGGGCTTCTATAAAAGTACTTTTTTTATATTTTTATTATAGGTGCACATTATGGAGAGTAAAATTAAAGTTCACGAAAAATAGCAGATTTTCAGAGGTCTTTGCTGGATTACTCGTTTCTATAGAAGCCTAGATAATATACCCAAGATATCTATGTATTCAAAATATCTGAAAAAGATGTGTAATAACATCATAATCACGTAAGAGTGGTTGTATGAAAATGTACATCGGGTTGGCCTCTCTTAAGTTTCAACACTATAATAAATCTCCTTCTCTTCCTAAACATTAATCTCATAATGTTTCTTTACGATCCCTCGTATTTCCAATCCAACGGATCTATAAAAATCTTCGGAGTTTTCAGTTTTTTTGCTTCGTTTTCAAAATTTCAGATACCCTTGTTTGATCAAGTACCCTTGATTTTGAGACTCTTAGCAAAACTGCATATTGATGAACCATTTACAAATTGCTTGTCAAAACGTTATGACCCCTATTTAATTTTTAACTATTTTCATCATCATCATCAACTTTTTTTAATGTTCCCACTGCTGGGACACAGTCCTCCTCCCTAGCAAAAGCAATAGGCTAAAATCCACCACGCGGGCCCAGTGCGGATCGGTGGATTTCACATGTCTTTGATTTTTTGGTTCTAGGACATGCCGGTTTCCTCACGATGTTTTGTTTCACAGTTTTGAGAGCAGTATTGATGAAATATATATTACACAAAGTAATTGGCCTGGCTGGTTTTTTGAACCCTCGACCAACAACTCGTAAGTCGGTGCCGGTACCACTTGGCCACCACTATGGCCTCCTCTTTTGCTAGCATTACTGCTTTGCAGAAGAAGGCGGCCGCTTACCACTCTCCCTCGCTCCGGACCATGGCTTTTACCATGGCCCAACGCAAGAGATCGCCGCCCCCGATCGCTCCCACGAGGAAACTTAAGGATAAAGTTAATAAAATATGAAAGCATAATGTTATTTAATGACATCGAAGTATGAACTCTTTTCTATCATCGGACAATCCGACGCACAGCGAGTAATCCATCTTACGTTGTCGAAATCTCTACGGTTCGGACTAAGCATTTCACTAAATCATTCATTCTGTACATATAGAAGGACTGGAACAATTTGCCGGTCGTCCCATCCGATTCTAATTTGGGCGTCTTCAAGGCTAGGATAAATATTGCTTTTAACAAACTAAAACGCCTCACCTTCAACGATTGCATCACAGCTTACCATCAGGTGGGATCGCAGTGAAGCATTAGTTTACAGCAAATAAAAAAAAGGATATTTTATTTTATTAAAACAACGGACTCTCATCTATTTCACTGCTTTTCAAACAAACGATATCAATTTGAAATCGTTGGAACTCATACTAAAAGTGCTCCGTTTGCTAGCCAGGAATTTCATATCCGCGTCGGAAATTCACTGTGATTGCATGGGCTCTTCAAACCTTAAACTAAAAAATTGACCAAACTCGACTTTTTTGAGGCTTTATAAAGCTGTCTGGTTACCATTCAATTTTGGCAGTTACTATTTAATACATAGACGAGCGTCGTTTTTGAATAAATGTTAGTCTGTTGAAAATTCTTCAAATTCATCGTATTCTAGGTAGAGTAAAAGGGAGGCTTATATTCCTTTCAAGCACGCCACAAAGATGACAGTAAGTTACCTCTTTAAGACGTGGCTGGAGTGGCATGAAACATTTCCTTCAGAATATAATAAGTTCGAGAGGTTTTTGTATCGGATTCAGGAAGAAAAATGCCTGAACATTATCTTTGGGCAAATCATGAAGACACGGTGGTGGATACGATGGAAGTATAATGCTTTTGGGCGATGGACTCGGCACGAGTGCTCGCTCAAAAGCGTATCATGTTTCCATTTTTTCTATGTACAGGTATAAACGACGAAGTTATTATTGGACGATTTCTCAGTGATAAAATAAAATCATCATCATCCTACCCTTATCCCATTTTATTTGGGGTCGGTGCAACATGTTTTTTTCTTCCACTCTGTCCTGTCACCCGTCACACTATCAGTAACTCCCTTTTCTTTCATATCACTCCTCACACAATCCATCCATCTCTTCTTTGGTCTCCCCCTTCCGCTCCATCCATCTACGTGTAAACTCAAAACTCTTTTTGTGACATGCGTTTCATCTCAGTGATAAAATAAAATTTGAAAAAAAATGAAACACGATAACAATGCACACTAAATCTATTACATAACTGGTTTATTGAAACCTGCAATAAAAATAACATAAAAAAACTAATTTCAGTTATGAATTTCGAAGCCATGCTGGGTTTGTCATAGAGTTAGGATTTTATGTTTTATCAAAGTTCTTTGATGTTGTTTTGCGTTCGTTATGCGCATTCAGGAGTTGAAATATAAGGTTTTATATTTATTTCATTGCGATTTCGTTCGGGGAAATGGATATTTTTTGTAGATGCTATGTTTTTCCTTTTTTCTTTCTGTAGAACTATTGCATACATGGCATCAGTCTTATAATGTTTCAACTTCTGGGACTCAAGCCTCCTCTCTAGGGAAGAAAATGGACTGTAATCCTATATCTTCGAATTTATGATTTTAGAACATGAAGGTTTCCTCACGATTTTTTCCTTCACCGATTTCAGAGTAGTGGTAATGATATAAATTACATAAAGTACTTACAAAGTACCAACCCGCACTGGGCCCGCGTGGTGGTTTACTGCCTATTCCCTCCAAGAGAGGAATGTGAGGCCTGTGTCCCAGCAATAGGAACATTAAAAAAGCTGATGATGATGACTTACAAAGTACTACTCCAAAGCTTGGAATAGGCGACGCCGCTAAATCCATTGTTTTGCCCACGTGACTAAGCACTGAAATGACGTCAGAATAAAGGAATTGGGGACAGGCGAAACGATAGTTACTTGGCTACGGGGCTGGTGCCACTCCTCGACGAGGGTTCTTATCGTCTAAATGGTGGCGTACCTGAAGACACCAAAACTTGAAACCTGGACCTGGCTATCACGAGTAACACGACAATGCTGTTCTCAAATAGCCGTAAACATAAACTATCTAAAACCTAGCCTAGTCGTGGACAGCGCACTGTTGCCGCGCGCCTAAAGGAGTTGTCAGCAAACCGTAGCGACCCAGCAGATGGGTCGAAGCCAACTGGGGACAAGGGTTCGCGTCTGAAAGGAAGGCTCTGGCCCTGGTATACATGGCGACTTAGGAATAGGTTAGGTTTTTTAGTCAGTAAGAGTCTGATACTGATTTTTGCTCAAGGGCGTTATTCGTCATTGGATGATTTTTACCTACCATAGAAAATAAAAATATCTAAAACCTTACATCTGTCTTAATACTAGTACATGTTATAAAACAAAATTCCCCGCCGCATTTGTTTGTCTGGTCCAATGGACCGAATGATTCATGAAACTTAGATTTACGCCTTATTCAACAATGTTATACATCAAATATAACATTGTTGAATAAAAAAATTATTATTAAAAAAACAAAATACCCGACTGCACACTAAAAAAAGAGTAAAACAAGCCCCACAATACAAATTTACTGAATATAATTTATAAATGTTGATGGAAAGCATCGCAGGCGGGGACCAACAGAGGCTTATTTATAGTCATTTCTGTTGTGCACCATTTAGCAGAATTTTCGTTGGTGGCGGTCAAGGTGGTCCCCGCCTGCGATGCTTTCCATCAACATTTATAAATTATATTCAGTAAATTTGTATTGTGGGGCTTGTTTTACTCTTTTTTTAGTGTGCAGTCGGGTATTTTGTTTTTTTAATAATAATTTTTTTATTTATAACTTTTTAGCTGTTTTTATTTAACGAAAATGTTGTAGATGTAGAAGACTATGTATATGTAAGTACCATTTTAAATTATTTCGACGACATTTGGCTTTAGATTACGAGTACATATTTTTTTAAAGGGAAATTTAGAAAAAATATTATTATGTCTTTATCCCGTGGGACTTTTAGGATAAAATGTATCCTATGACACTCCCGTAATCAAGACAAATCTAACGATACCTCATACATCAAAATCCATCAAGCCGTTTAGGCTACAGGAGGTCACAAAGGAAAAGACATACATACATACTTACATACACTCGAAAAACATTACCCTCCTTCTTTGGCAGTCGGGTAAAAAGGCGTAAATCTAAGTTTCAAACACCCGAATAAAGTAACGTGTTGCTAATAAATTATATTATTATCTTCAACGAACACTTTCGTTTTGGCAACATTAACGTTTTATAGCTTTCTTAAGATAATTTTTCTTTTAATTCTTTGGATTATTCAGTAATCTTTGAAGATCCGAAGAAGTCCGGCTGTCTGGTAATAGTTCGGACCAAGCCCAAATCTGTTCATTAGCAAATTGTAGGGCCATCGGCGTCGAAGTCTCCAAGGTACAAGGATCGATGCGAAAGCGTATTACCGAAGCCCTGGGATCAAGGCAAGGAAGGAACGGTGTAAGTTGTTTGGTCAGTAAAAGTCTGACACTGTTTTTCCGCTCCACCTAATGACGGGATTCATCATTGGGTGATTTTTGTCTACCATAAAAAACCACCCCTTTAATACTTCACTTTAGTTCAACAAACGGATCACATTAAGAGTTCGCAGTAGAACCGTAGCTCCTTTCACTAAACAAATATATTTGCTTCACATAATAAAAACTTCCTGGTACTTATCTGCTTAGATACCAGGACCATTCCCTTTTCCCCGTACTCCTCTAGTATTTATTGCAGTAACTGCCACACAGTTTATGAAGAGAAATGTTCCTATTATATTTATTTGTTTCTGAATCTGATAGGGCTTAGGTTTTATGACACTGCTTTGAGAGTTTCTAAGTTTCAATGTCGTTTCGTTATCAAAAGCACATAGAAACTCTGAGAAGTGGACACTCATTTAGAGTTATTTGTTGTTTTGTCCAAGAAGACTATACAGTCTATTTCTGTCATTATAGGTCACACTTTCGCTAAACAAACAAAATCGTCTTAAAATCATATCTATCTGGTATTTATTTACTGTGCACATCTACCACAGTGTTATCTTTTAACCTATAGGTGGACTGGTAAAGGTGGTTCTGAGTTTACACGTAAATAGAGAGGAAGAGGAAGGCCGAAGAAGAGATGGATGGATTGTGTATGGAGTGATATGGCTATATTTTAATCATATCTTATCATCTGTTATTTATTTAGAGTGCACACCTACCACAATGTTGTCTTTTTTAACCCAAAGGTTGACTGGTAGAGAATGCCTTGTTGCATTAAGTCCGGCTATGTACCACTACTGTACATGAAGATTAAATAAATAAATATGAAAGAAAAAGGAGTTACTGATATTGTGACGGGTTTAAAATTCAACATGCCACTTGCGACTACCAACCAAAAAAATCTGAAAACTGTAAATTAATACGTCACAAAAAATGCGATCCGGAAAAATCTTCGTAGCACAATTTGGTAATTGAACTGTTTTATTTATTTATTAAAACTTTATGCACAAAAGACTGTACAAAGGCGGACTTAATGCCTTAGGCATTTTCTACCGGTCGACCTTAAGGTGGTGCAGAAACATAACATGGTAGGTGCAACTTAAAAAGATAGACATAATTTAGAGAAACTAAATATAATAATAAAATATAAGTAAGTAAGTCATTTGTAAGTTTGTACGGAACCTTCTGTACGCGAGTTCAACTCGCACTTGCCTGATATTTTATTTAGTAAACAATGTATTTATCATAAAATAAAACGTACTTTAAAAATTACTTAATCGATATGACTTTTCTTGAATCCGTTAACAAACTTTGCAATGTTAAGATTAAAATAAATTTAATATAATCGAAATTACTTCAACCGTTCCTAATGTAAATTGTAATTTTAAGAACTAATAATATGGAAAATTTAATCTTTGAGATTAATTTAATCTAAACGCAATCAAAACTATCGAAATTGCAAAAGTTACAATGAATTGCGACTTTTTAAGCCCTACTTCAAAATATTTGACTAAAAGTTTGTGAATAAATTTTATTTGAGATGTATTTTTAAGAAAGTGATTATTTGAAATATTACAAACAGATGACTATAGCGATTTCTACAGATATTAATAAATATTCAAATAAGTAAATGTTAACAAATGTAACATTATTTAAATAATTCAAAACATATCTTGAAAAATAATTATTTATTTAATCTTCATGTACTGTAGTGGTACATAGGCGGACTTAATGTAACAAGGCATTCTCTACCAGTCAACCTTTGGGTTAAAAAAAGACAACACTGTGGTAGGTGTGCACAATAAATAAATATCAGATATTATGAATGTAACAGTAAGTTTTTTTTGTTACTTTTCTTTTTTGCTGTTGAAGTCCAGTTCTGTACACCATCTTCCTCTTAATCTACAGATACAAAACAGCAACTAAAGCTTAAATTCACGCCATTCTTAAAAAAAAAAATGTTATGACAAAAGATTTATTTTTAATCCTATATCTGTTCCACATTTTAAGAGTAATAATTTAGGTGAAGTATTGGGTCCACGGGTTTTTTATGGTAGGTAAAAATCATCCAATGACAAATTCACGCGGTGAGCGGTTTGAGAAACAGTGTCAGATTCTTACTGACTAAACAACTTACCCCGTTCTTAAGTCGCTATCTATTCCAGGGCTAGAGCCTTCCTTTCAGACACGAACCCTTGGCCCCAGTCGGCTTCGACCCTTCTGCGAGGTCCCTACAGTTTGCTGACAAACTTCTTGAGGCGCGCGGGTCGCGACGCGACTACAGTGCGCGACGTCGACGACCTGGCATGGCTTGGGATCAGAATAATGCTTGTAATGTTACTTTATTTTAAGATTAATGTTAAACAATTTGGGTACGAGTAATATTACATTGTTATACGAGGGGTGAAAGTGAGTTATTTAGTCCCGAGAAATTTTTTGGCGACTGAGCAACACGAGGTCGCTAATAGTTCGAGGTACTAAATAACTCTTGAACTACCTACTAACTAGGGAATAAAACTGCTACTTGTAACTCTTTCCGCAGGAAACTTTACACCTACTTTACGAGTATGAGTAATGAAAAAATGTGTTCAGAATGTGTGAGTCCTGATTATTGCGAAGCCAAATATAATTAATTGTTTTGACTCTGATCACTACTTTAATTAGAATTCACAGTTGTAAAAGTCAATCCCAAATAAACGTATTTTTTTGTTTTTAGATAATTAATTACATATTCTGAACATTCTCTGTTTCAGCATCATTTTCAGAGTGCATAACACGTACTTGAGTGCATGTCATGTGAGGGAAGCTATTAAAATTTTAATAAAGATTTGCATGACATGCAGATTTAGTACTTTTTTATACACTACTTCTTTTTCTGAAGCTTTTTCATAAAAGAGGTTTTATAGCAAGATTTTCGGTAGAGAACAACATTTTCATCGTATTTCTTGTAAACCAGCTCCTATCCCTTACTGCTTTTATTCTATTTACAATTTACCGTATTTCACAATAATGTGAAAAGTATGTCACTATACTCTTCCACACTTTTGTAAAATAAGCTCTCGAAAGTTTTTATTTTATTAGGCACACATGGCAGTCACCGCCAATACGCATGTAAAATATTACACGGGCATAATTTATTTCTAAATTTTGTTTATAATTGGTTTCGTATTATTATTTCCGAGAAAATACAAGTAAATTATTATTTCAGTTTTTTGGCTCAAGAACAACTTGTTATTTTGAAAAAACATTAATATTAAAATAATGTGAGGAATACAGGTAAACCCTAAATATATTTTATAAAATGAAAATATTGAAATCGTTTTTCAAATAAAACATTTTATCTATAAACATATTTATTTCAAACAATTAAAAACCGGTCAAAAGCGAGATAGTCATATGAAGGGTTTGTTTACCATAAATCGAAAAAAATACGATTTGTGTAGACCTTTTTTAACTTTATTTTGTTTTTGCTAATTGTTGTCTGTCGTCAATAGAAATACACAATGTAAAATGTTCAACTTTTTGCCAATTGTTTTTAATGGTCTGAAAAATCATCCAATGACAAATTGCTTGTTGTGTTTGGTCTCCTCTTTTGCTAGCATTACTGCTTCGTAGAAGAAGGCTACCGCTTGCCACTCCTCCTCGCTCCGGATCATAGCCTCTACCAAAACCCGCAAGACCTGCCGCGAGGGATCGCCACGTCCGATCGTCCCCACGAGAACATGGCGATTCCATGTGCTCCACCGTGTCCTCCACCTTTTTTTTGGCTATTACTGTTCATAAGAAAAGCCTGGCGAACAATGGATCACTGAGGCTTAGTAATGTGCTTTCGTTGGTAATACTTCAGTTAGCATAGCACAGCATCAGCCTTCCCAAAAATAACCCGCTTCTCCATAAATTTATATTTATTTATAAGCTTTATTGTACACCTCAATGTGGACAGGATATACAAACATAAAAACTAAGTGTACAATGTATGTGTATGTGTGTGTATATTCACAAAACGTGATAAAACGTATGGTGCGGCGGGTATTTTTTTCGTGTTTTTTGGGTTGGTCTCATAGTAAAAGTTCATATTGGTGTGTATGATGATCCTTTTTAAGGAAAGCCTAACCGTCGTATCAAAATTGTCATGTCTTATCAATAATATGTATAGTTGTATACTAATATTCTAGGATATGATTTACTTAATTACATATACCAAATTCCATTGAAATGACGAGACCAATAGACCGCTATGCTGACAGTGACAGACAGACAGGTAGATGCAGTTGACTTTACATTGTAATAAAATTATATAGATATGAATGTATATATTCATTACATATACACCGTGAAATTTAAATGATTGTTTTCCCGCGGCAGAATGACTTGCCATAAGAAGTACTTTTGAAGCATACAGTCAAAATAAAAAAAATAAAAAGTTTTTTTTTATAAATAATTATTAAAAATATTTATCAACTCAAAAAAGCGAAAACAATAGTAACATTAGACGTAATTTGTAGGTACTACTAGAGTCGAATGAGCAGCCCGCCGTCAAAGGAAACCGATTCATTAAATATTTAAACCAAAATAAGCTCTCGAACGTTGTGATACGTCATAGCATTCTACGGGTCCATTTTTTGTTTTTAATATTTTATTTTTTTATCAAACGTTTGTATTACCAAGACACAACCATTTCGCTGAAGGAAAACAACCATTAAAATTTCACGGTGTATATATTAGACTATGTGCACCGGCAAACTTCGTACCGCAAAAATATTATCTTACTCTCTAATATTATTTAGGTTCTATCTGATTTCATTTCTTTCCACAATTAACTTTTATTCCTAACCTACCTTCTATTTTCTCTTTTCTTTGCTTTCATTTAATTGTGTTACCTACACGTAACAATTAGGTTAATGTCTTGATAACCAAGAGCCTTGACTAACATCTGACGAGGCTCTCGTTAGGCAGTTGGATCAAGGGCTTCATTGTTAGAAGGTTCCTCTCTCGGGAGCCCTGAAGACCGGTAGCTTAGACCTTGTTCCCGATGCCGGTAGGCTACTATTTTTCATATCTTTAAATGTTTTTTTTTAATATTTAAAAATGTAAAACAATATGTATAAAAAAATAAATAAATGAAATAATAATATTAATATATACATACTAATTTTATTTTTCTAGTGCAGTACAGCGCATACTACAATCTTTTTTAGTTTAAGCTATTATTCATCATCCTAAGGTTGTCTGGTAGATATCGCTGTCGACGATTAGACCCGTAGATATAAGTATCTGTGACATTGTTACTATTTCGGTAAACAATAAGGAATCTACAATAATAATATAATAAAGAGGTAAAGTTTGTTTTTTTTTTGTTTGTAGGAAGTAATCTGTGGAACTACTGGTCCGATTGGAAAATTTTTAGCAACAATAGAAAGCTGCTTTACTCCTGAGTGATATAGGCTATATTACGCTGACAAAAGCTAATATTCTATATCTATCTACCGCCTTATGGTAGTTTTACTTAAGATTTATACCTTCCCTGGAGTATCACAAATATTCCAAAACAATATTGACCAAATTAGTCAAGCCGTTCTCGAGACTTAGCAAGAATAGCTATTCATTTTTATACATAAGAAGATGTATGGATTTGTAACTTTATTTACCTTACCATGATTTTCCCCAAAAGCTGGTAGCTCATAAATTTTTTACGAGCATTGCAAATGCAATCTGTCCCAAATACGATTAGATTTATTTCAACATCCGTCGACCGCCTCTGTCAAACGCATCTCAACATTACAGATTCCAGTCAGGTAGAAGTTTCGCTACAGAAAATTGAGTTTCACGTTGAAACCTTGAGGATAAAATATTTTCGGACCAGTCCAGCTATCGCCTTTGGGGCCAGCGGTGCAAATTATTGATGTTGTGTATTGAATAATGGTAGGTGTATGCAATAAGTATTCTTTCATATTGGTGTGAATTAGAAGATGAGTACAATACTTGTGTAGCATAGCAGGTGACATTGTTGTCGGACATCGACTTATAAGGGCAGTCGCTAACACTGCCCTTAGTAAGGGCATAATTTTGTTAATAAAAGGAACGTACAAATAACGTCACATATTTATTTGGTTACTGATTTCTAAGGTACTTTAATATGAGAGGGATAACCAATTGATGCAATTTTCTGTACTATCTTGAAATATTGTATCATCCACTTATATCCTAGCTATAGACAAGCACTTTCATATAAACTGTTTGTCAAAATACTGAAAAGTTAATACAAAAGTCTGCTGCAGCGCTTCCTTGGTTTTATGTCGTGTAATAAAACTTTTAAAACTTACAGCGCTATTACAATGCGTGAACGTCAAAACTGCACTAATGTCATTAATGAAAAGGTGTCTGGCATGCAGATCACCTAAGTGAAACAAAGTAACTGTATGGTATGCTTAATCTATTGCGTAGTACAGGGTAGTGTACAGCTACTATTATTTTCTTTTGTTAACCCTAGATTACTACTCTACGTCGCAGAGGCGCCCGCGTTTTTGATATATTGCTTTCTCTTTTTATCCTTTGCGCGTACGGCATTCACGTTCAAGGACATCTCAGTCATCGCCAGCACGTGTCGCAGGACGGTGTTTGCGTTACGGTAAGTGTAATAGTTTTTTTGTTATTACTACCCTTGGCGCTCCAAAGACGTATGAGTAGTTTGTATGTAAGTTTTACGCTATTAATCAAATTATTTTGTTAGTGTTTTTTTGTTCATTATTAGTTACTACCAGTGTGTTTTATCTTTTTTTAGGTACGTCTTGAAACTTCAACATCATGGCTAGTAATAGAAGAGCTATGGATGATATTATAGCTAATTGGCTAGAAGAATATCTGGGAAGAGCGCAAATCCGGGATATAATTGAAGTAATCCTAAAAAAACCTTCCGATGACTGTTTGAAGAAAAATAGGGTCCACCACCGCCAAAAAAAGAAGATATTCCTCTTATTGTACATCTAAAAAGAAGAAGATATCCAAAATGACGTGCACCAGGTGTCAAAAATCTATCTGCGGCGAACATCAAGTTCATGTATGTATCGGATGCATCTAAAATATTTTTTTTGTTACATTGCTAGTTTTTTTTAGTTGATTACTTCATAATTTACTATTTTTCAAGAGAATTGTATACTTTAAGTTTTTATTTTTTTATTTTTGATGAGAAGACTGTTACATGGCCTAAGTTCCTAAAATTAGTTTCTAAGATTTATTTGATTAAAGATTTTATAATAAAAATATATAAATATTAATTAAAATTGTGTTTTTCTTTTTTTAGTAATCTACACAATTACATAAACAGTCAAAACATATCAATCATACTTATAGGTTTTTAACAAAATCATTAATAAATATGATGCGCCTCGCAGGCGTATGAGTAGTTTCTTTGTACGTCGCAACATGAGTAGTAATGTAGGGTTAAAATAACAACATAAGGTTATTTAAACAATGGCCTTAAGTATGATTATGATTAATTATTAGATCTTAATTAAGTTATTACAGGTTATATTTTATTCTATACTAGCTTTTCCCGCGGCTTCACTCACGGCAACAGAAAAATGTGATAAGTGACCGCTCGACCGAATTTGTGCAAACTCCAAATAAACCACCTTCTAAATAGTCCAAATTAAGTCAAAAGATTTAGTTTAAATAGGTTAGTCCGTTCTTGTATTATGAAATAACAACGAAAAGTGGCATTAATTTTTAAATATATGTAAATAATATGTTTATTATACCTACTCACTCTGGCCATGAAGACAAATAAAATAATAATCGGATGAGGAATTGTTCAAGTACACACGCCTTCGAGGTTCATCGTCATGATGGTTCAGATTTTGAGACGAGGATAACATACAAACATACAGCATACATTAAAGGAGTGACCAATTTTCGGATCTCAATCGTCATGGGACGTAATTATAGCAAATTGTTTAACTTATAAGTTAAACAATTTGCTCAGCTAATTTCGCGGCAAATATTCCGCGTAGTACTAGATATCTTAAGATTCAAAATTCGGACTGACAATATTTTTGTTTTATGCATTTTTAGTTCACATCAACTCCATAGATGGTTTTGTAGATTTTCCGCGGTTACATGACCTCGCTTGCATATTGTCAATAAAATCATTAGGCTTTTGACGTGTGCATATGTCTATTTTCTTTTCGCTAATTTTATAGGACAGATCTTTTATTTTTTTTTGTTCAACAAATTAATTTAACATCTATGTGAATAGATGTTAAATTAATTTGTTTTCGTACAAAAACGAATCGTAAAAGCAATCACATTGTTTGCTCGGCTTTTGTAAAAACTAAATCGTTATTTTCATTCATTGATTCGAAATAAATTCGACTAAATATTTGTGGAATGCTTCATTTTTTATTGCATTCTAGTGATTTATTTGCATAGGCTTAACAGTGAGTTACTGTTTATAATTGTGAGAGATACGCAACGATAGTATAACGCATGGTATGATGTCCGAATCAGCACATTCCTGCTGGGGCCAAGGGTTGAGGCGAAAGCGATACACCTGGGCCCTGGAACTAAGGCAGGAAAAACGGTGGGTTGTTCTGGCACTGTCTCCTGCTTCGCCCAAGGGTGGGATTCGTCGTTCGATAATTTTTCCCATAGGGAGAGACAGGGGCAGGTTATGTTACAGGCCCGTGGAATAGAAGGCGCTAAAGGGGGCGTAGTGTATGCCTAATATAATATCATTGGTGAAATAGTACTCTTTTTTTAATTGCTATAAACTAGTGCTTGACTGCGATCCTACCCGATGGTAAGCAGTGATGCAATCGTTGATGGTGAGGTGTACTTGTTTATTAAGAGCCTACTCACTCTAGCCTTGAAAACACCTAAATTATACTCATAATCGGACGGAAAGACTGCAGCCGGCAAACTGTTCCAGTCCCTCAATGTACGTGCGCTAAGCCCGGACCCTAGACGTTTCAACAACGTAAGGGTGAATATTTGCCGTACGCCAGGATGTCCGATGGTAAAACTGAGATGTCGAAAACAAATCGGGTAAAGTGTATTCGTAGTTAAACAAAATAAACACGGGAGATACATGATAAACAGCAACTTTTCTAAATCTCGACCAACTGCTAAATTCTTCGTAGCTTTCAAGAAAACATTCACAATTGTACATCAAAAGTACACAACCTAATAGTCGATACTAGTTTGCATGTTACGTGAACGGGAATTCCGAATGCATTACACATTCTAGACCGGCTACTAGCTCGCTGGTTCGATATAGTCGCTCCGGGCAACTGACTTGCTATGGATATGAAAAATGTGATTGTACGTGTTAGTATGGGTATATGAGTAATATGCTTTGGGAAAGAACGGAGTTTTAAATCCTTTAGTTTTGTGTTTTCTTTTTTTAAATGTGTAATTTTCATTGCAGTTGATAGAATGTTTTTCATAATGCGGAAATTAATATGATGATAATGTTTTTATGTTGGTAAATTCTATGTTAATAGGCCGACTTCGTGGATGATATTAAAAAGGCTGAGATGACGAATTAAGGACGGCCAAACCAAGATACATTCATATACAACCGTTCTTAAGTGATTGTGATGTTATTACACATCTTTCTAGAGATATTTTGGATACACTGATCTGACACAAGATTTGATACATAGATACATCTGTAATTATATAATCCTGAAGAATTATTAATCAAAAATCAAAAAGTTTGATGTAACAACTAAATTGGGGCAACGTCGTTCTGTTGTCGTTGCTGCTTCATCAACAGAGTTTCATAATTTAAGTGGGCATAGAATAAGCATCATCATCATCATCATCAGCCTTTTTAATAAGTCACACTGCTGAGACACAGGCCTCCTCTAAGAGAGGGAACATGTTATGACATGTCATGACATATCATGACATGTGACCGGCGTGGTGTATTAATGATACACCACGCCGGTCCATTTCGAACAAGCGTCTATGAAGCCACGCATCCGTGGTCAGTAGTTCTTTAGTGACCGATTGTGGTAAAAGTCGTTTTCCAATGATGGAACAAAGAAAGAAAAAACTTTTTATTTGCGAGACGCGCACTAATTTACAAGTATTTAATAATTTATATAAAACTATAAACAAAAACAATTAGAATAGTGCATATGTCTGCACAAAACGGCTCACCAGCTCAGCATAAAGCCAGAGGACACACACATAGTGCGGTCAGTCCACGGCGCTGGTTTTCAGGGTGGACCGATCCGACCGAAAAATAAATTTCACCAACAATTAATACTTTTACGTTAGACAAAGTAACGTGTATTTAAGCTTAACAAATGACATGCCATTTAACAAGTCTGACTAATACATTTTTAGTGTTAACTCGAAAAAAGTTAAAAACAAAAAAGGATGGTATAAGTTCAGAAATCTTACATCGAATCCCGCCGTATCGATCTTGTTTTGTTCAATAGACAGTACAGTGAAGAGTTCATTGCTCTCTTAAACAATATTGGTAACCTTTGATTCTGTCAGACTTTCAACTAAGTTTACACGAGACTTTTGTACGAATATTGAGTTTTAGTTGTACATAAGAATATCATACACGTTCTTAGGAGTTTGCTACGATCTTTTTTGAGTTCAATATCTTGGGATTTGGTTTTTTATTTCTGACTGAACACATATTTTATCTTTTGAATAAATACCTACTGAATCTGAAAGAATATAGTGAAGAGAAACAAAGTTGTAACTCATCGACTTATATCAAGCACGTTCCTAGAAACTATTTGTTAAAATACTGAAAAGTAAAACAAAGTTCGCTGCAGCGCTTCATTGGCATTATGTTGTCAAACAAAACTTTTAAGACATATGCCGTTCTCACACTGCGTGAACGTCAACATTAATTCGGTCATTGAACCCACTCAGCTGTTCTGTTATTAATTATTTACTGATTCTGAACAAATTATATTCAGATTTCTCATAAATACTAAAAATAATGCTGTATCTACACTAATATAATAAAGAGAATATTTTTTTTTTGTTTGGAGGTAATCTCTGGAACTACTGGTCCGATTGAAAAAAAAATAGCAACAATAGAAAGCTGCTTTACTCCTGAGTGACATAGGCTATATTTTACGTGCGCGGGCGAAGCCGCTGGCAAAAGCTAGTACAATATATAACCCAAATGATAAATGATAAATGATCTTTATTTTGCAAGTAGGTTTAAAAAACACTTTTACACGTCATTTTTTTTATGCTAGATGAGTCCGGTGTTTCCTAGCGGACTACCCTGAGAAGAAACACCGAAACAAACTCAGGGGTCAAAGTCTCTTTTAAAGTCCATACAGAAAATATGTATTGGTCAAATCACATAAGAACCATGCAGATTTGTCTGAGATGGTCTTTTGAAGAAAGATCCATACAAATTTGAGTAGACCTGTCCAGTCAGTGCAAGCATTTGTCAGTATTCGCAAAGCTCAACTCAGGACTACTAAGGAGCTCAACACAACCCGACGAACAATACCAAGGAAAGGACATTTGAGTAGGTAGTCAAATACTCAAATTGCCAGACATACGCTAAATTTACTAAAGAGACAGAAACAAAAAAGAAAATACATATAGCATAATCCACATAGTCCTCATGTTCACAAAAATAATATATTTACAAATGTAAAATTTTTAAAAATAAACATTAATGTCAAATCGAGAGAAGATAATAATAATAAAAACAAAGAAAACGTTACAACAGTTAAAGTGAGTACTGGAGCAGGTCAATCCCAAGCCTTTACGTCCTCAATATAATCCTTTACACTATAAAAGGCTTTTTGGCAAAGTTTACGCTTAACAAAGGCTTTAAGTTTATTAAGGCTTAGTTGTTGGATATTACTAGGAAGTTTATTATAGAAGTGTATACATTGGCATCTAAATGAGCCCCCTATTTTTTTGAGCCTGGTAGCAGGAACTACATATTTATTTTTGTTTCTAGTATTAAAATTATGAACATCACTGTATTTTTTAAACATACATTTATTTTTATGTGCATACAAAATATTCTCGTAAATATACTGCGATGGGACAGTCATTATATTTATATCTTTAAATTTATCCCTGAGGGAGTATCTGGGACTTAATTTATAAATCGAACGAATAGCCCTTTTCTGTAAAACAAAAACTGTCTGGATGTCGGCGGCATTCCCCCACAGTAAAATACCGTACGACATGACGCTATGGAAATAGCCAAAGTAAACTAAACGGGCTGTGTCTACATCAGTTAAATTTCTGATTTGTCTAACAGCGTATGCTGCAGAGCTAAGTTTTTTACATAATTTGTCTAAATGTGGGCCCCATTGAAGCTTGGCATCTAGAGTTATGCCCAAGAACACTGTAGTATCTTCAGGACTCAACTCTTTACCTTTTATTAGTACACTAGTTTCTACTTGCCTAACATGAGGCATGGTAAACTTGATACATTTAGTTTTTTTTTCATTAAGATGAAGGTTATTTACATTAAACCAATGTACTATTTTGGAAAGAGATATATTTATGTCGTCAGTAACCGGCTGCTGACGTTTAAGTTTGAATAAAAGTGAAGTGTCGTCAGCAAACAATACAATATTATGATTATCTTCTATGAGGTAAGGTAGGTCATTTATATAAATAAGGAACAAAAATGGTCCAAGAATTGAGCCCTGGGGGACACCCATTCTTAATACAGATCCGGGAGATCTTTTTCCGTTTACATCAACTCTCTGAATCCTTTCAAGAAAATGTATTTCTGAGATAAAAAATATTCTCCTTATTCCTTGTTCCAGGATACGGTCTGTTTAGCCTTTTTCGCGTAGTGAAGTAATAAACAAACACATACAAATCTGTCGCTTATAAAACATTAGTGTGATTAAACTCATCTTTACATAGTATAAAAGAAAGTCGCTACCCCCTGTCTGTCTCTATGTATGCTTAGATCTTTAAAAGTACGAGACAACAGATTTTGGTGGGTTTATTTTTAATGGATAAAGTAATTAAAGAGGAAGGCTAATATGCGTAATATATTTAAATTACACTCGTGCAAAGAACATAAAGAGCTCGTTTTAACGTTTGCGAAAGAAAGAAACAATAAAATTATAAAATTAGGTACAGGTAGCAATTTTAGTAGTAGCTACACAACATCCGACAAGCCACTAGGTAGTCACAATAGAAATGTCAAGTCTTTTATTTTTTGACAAGTTTAGCAGCAGAGTGACAGAATATCATCATCATCATCATCATTTCAGCCGAAAGACGTCCACTGCTGGACATAGGCCTCCCCCAAGCGCCGCAGAACAGAATATCATAATTTGAAATAAAAAAATCTCCACACCTCCTACGCGTTAAGATGGGAAATTAAAAGAAATATTTTTTACTCTGTGTTGTATTTTAACTTCTCTTTCGCAGGCATAAGGATGGCATTGAAAACAAAAAAGTCATTACAAAACCAACTATTTACTGCAGCCGCCATTTGCCATTCCACCTACGTAATAAACCTCAAAATCGATTGAACGTATAGTAAAAAAGTTTTTCTTAAATTTCTAATGTTAGATTGAACGAAGTATAGGTTGCATATAAGCCAATGACTCCCCCTAGACCTCTATCAAATCTCAACTAATGAATACCAGACTGATATTTGCTCTGTACTAATGATTTATTCAACAGTAACTAGTTTGACTGGCAGTCGATCCAAGCGTAGTATGATTGAGAAATATAATAATAATAGAGCCAAGAGTCTCGACCAACACCTTAGATCTTGTTTATGGAGACGCGGCCCGTTGGGCGTTCGTTGAACATTACCATTTATGTTTGTGTCAACAACAACAAAACTCAAACTCAAAACAATTTGTTTCAAATAGACCATTTACAGGCACTTTTGAGTTGTCAAATTGAAGCTAATTTGCACGTTCCAAAGCGTAAATCACTATGGAGAAAAACGTGCAAGAAACTCCAAGGGCCTGCTGACACACCAAATCTCCGTAAAGAAATACTCAGATGGCTCGCGTTTGGTGACTAGATCAAGAGCTGGATTCAGTTGCCCCATAAGTTTATTGAGAAACTCGAAAATCTATCAAAAGATGCAGAAAACACTTTATAAAATGAAATAGTCTATACAGAGTGACTGGTAATTAGTAATCGATACTTAATCATGTGATTATCATGATAACAAACAACTTTTACTATGGGACCAAACCTAAAATCACGAAAAAATCTATAGGCTAGTATTATTTTTTCAACTATGTTATTTCCTAACTGGTCGCTGACTGACTGATGTTAACTGACCAGATCTCGATTTCAGGTTTAATCCCATAGTAAAAGAGGTTTGGTATCATGACTACAATTACATGATTAAATATCAGTCCCTAATTACCATCAGTCACTCTATGCCTATATTTAAACCTGCTACCAACATAACTTACAGAACAAAACAAAGTCAAATCGCTCTAAATAGCATGCAAATCGTTGAAGCAGGGTATAAACAGACAACACCCACACAGAACGCCTACAATCGTCTCAGTACGTTACTAAAGCATGATATATGGCCCTGGGGGAATCTAAAGGCGGTATTCCGTTGCTACTTACACTATTCACGTGTTTAGGCATGTCTAGTTTCGAGTTTTGAAGTCTTTGAATCGAGGTTGCAAGAAGTAACAAGCGAATTGTGGGTACCTTCTAGTAAATAGACTTTGAAGATGGATGAGACAGTCTCAATGCAAAATAGGTTCAAATTTTGTAATACTATTAAGGCTTTTATTTCACATTACCCTTAACAGGTTAGAAAAGATATTTGCCACGGATAGGGCGCCGCCGCAAAACGGCGCGCAGGAGATTCGCCCGACTCTTGTGGCAAGTGGGCGAGGGCTACCGTGTCAGGGGCGAACACGGCTAAAGACACGAGCCCCAACCCGTAAACTCCGCTTCGCCAGCCTAAACATTGGCACGCTGACCGGACGCGCGAGAGAGTTAGCCGATGTACTGGTTAGGCGAAGGGTGGCGGTGGCATTCCTGCAGGAGACTCGGTGGAAAGGCCGCAGGTCCCGGCTCATCGGGAATGGCTACAAGCTGATCTACACGAGTGCAGCCGGTGGGGAGAACGGGGTGGCCGTTGTACTCTCCGAGGAGTTTCACGACGCAGTCCTGGAGGTGAAACGCTACAGTGATCGGCTTATGGTCGTAGGTGTGCTTATTGATGGGGTTATAACCCACTTGATAAGTGCCTACGCGCCTCAGGTCGGTTGCAGCGACGCTGAAAAGGCTGCGTTCTGGGATCAACTCGGTGAGGTGCTTCGTGGCATCCCGTTGTCGCAGGGAATCGTTTTGGGTGGTGACCTGAACGGTCATGTGGGTGACAGGTGCAAGGACTTTGAGCATGTTCACGGTGGCTTTGGATACGGTAGCCGTAACGCTGAAGGGGAGACTATCCTCCAAACGTGTGCGGCTGCCGGCCTTGCCATCGTGAACACGTATTTCAAAAAGAAATCCGAACACCTGATTATCTACAGGAGCGGGAGGTACGCTACCCAAATCGATTTCTTACTCACACGGAGGCACCATATCAGTAGGGTGGCCAACTGCAAGGTCATACCCGGTGATAGTCTCACTGCACAACACCGTCTCCTTGTCATGGACTTGCGCGTCAAGCCTAGGGTCAAGGTTGTTGAGCGCCAACAACGCCGAATACGGTGGTGGCGATTGAATGAAGCCACGTCCCAGTCGTTCGCGTCGGCCATCGGCGATAAGTGCGATGGTACCGATGGCGAACCTGTGCAAAGCCACTGGGACAGGATTCAGGTTGCCATCACTGAAGCGGCAAAGTCGGTACTCGGCTTGTCCAGGGGCGGCCGCAAGTGTGACAAGGAGACTTGGTGGTGGGATGACACAGTCCAGAGGGAGATCAGAGAGAAGAAAGCCCTCTTCAAAACGTGGCAAGCTTCCAAATCTCCCGAAGACCGCGACGCATACAGAACCGCAAAACGTGCCGCCAAGAGGGCCGTAGTTATGATAAGCTGGAATCGTCTGAGGGGCAAAAGCTCATTTATAAGTTGGCACGTTCCAGGGTCAAAGCGGCACTGGATATCTCTAAGTGCCGCTGTGTAAGAGACCCTGACGGCCATCTGTTATGCGAGGACCTCGCGGTGAAGGAGAGATGGCGCTCGTACTTCCACGAGCTGCTGAACAAGCAGCACAAAGAGGTGCTGTCTCCGGTTCTCCCTCCAAATCAGGGACTTGTGCCCCCGGTTACGCCTGAAGAAGTGCATGTGGCTCTTCGCCGCATGAAGAACCGGAAAGCTGTCGGTGCCGATGGAGTCCCCATTGAAGCCTGGAAGGCGATGGGTCCTCATGGTGTGGGCATCTTAACCCACCTATTTAACCGCATGCTCCTCACCGGAAAGATCCCGAGTCAATGGATACTGAGTATTATCACTCCAGTCTTCAAAGGCAAGGGATCGGTGAAGGAGTGTGGCGACTACCGTGGGATTAAGGTTATGTCCCACACCATGAAGCTCTTCGAGCGGGTGATTGACTCTCGGATCCGACAGGAGTGCACCGTCTCGGGATGTCAATATGGGTTTCGACCAGGCCATGGCGCCATGGATCCCATCTTTGCCCTAAGGGTTACCATGGAGGGATATAGATCGAAGAATACGCCTCTGCACCTCTTGTTCCTAGACATGCAGAAGGCCTTCGACTGTGTCCCCCGTGATGTGATCTGGTGGGCGCTGAGATCCAAAGGAGTGCCCGAGACCTATGTTGACATCATCCGAGATATGTACCGAGACTCCGGTTCTGTGGTTCGGACCGCTGTTGGCGATACGAAACCCTTCCCCATCACCGTCGGAGTTCACCAGGGCTCTGCCCTTAGTCCGTTTCTGTTCAGCGTGGTGCTGGACGTGCTGTCCTCCACCATCAGGGACTTACATGAGCAGCCGCCATGGCTGCTAATGTATGCAGACGACATCGCGCTGGCGGACTCGGACAGTGGGCGCTTGGTTCGACGTGTGGCAGCGTGGAAGGAATCGCTGGAAAACGGCGGTCTGAAGATTAATGCGGAGAAGACCGAGTACTTGGCCTGTAACACAACTAACGCTGCTCCTGTTCGCATGGTACTTGGGATCGGTGCTCCACGAGTCCGGGGACGTCGATTGCGACGTCGAGTCACGTATCTCGGCGGCCTGGGCGAAATGGCGTGAGGTCGCGGGGGTTATCTGTGACCCCAAAATACCGGTTAGGCTCAAAGGACAGGTCTATAAGACCATCATTAGGCCTGTCCTTTTGTATGGCAGTGAAGCGTGGCCTGTACTTGAGCGACATAAGCAAAGCCTGCGTGTCACGGAAATGAATATGCTGCGCTGGATGTCTGGAGTTTCGCGGAAAGACCGCATTAAGAACTCCCGCATCAGGGGCAGCCTTCAGGTTCGTGACATAGCGGATAAACTGCAGGAGGGTAGCTTACGCTGGTATGGCCACGTTTTACGAAAACCGGCAGACTACGTGGGTAACAGATGCCTCGCCATGCCGCCTCCGCCGGGACCCGGAAAACGAGGTAGGCCTAAGAGGCGTTGGATCGACGTCGTAAGGGACGATATGCGTGCTAATGGGCTTAAGGCAGAGGACGCAAAAGACCGAGCGAAGTGGAGACGACTAGGCAGGAAAGCGGACCCGTACATAGTATATATGCCTAAGTCACTCAAGAATAAAGCAGCTTTCTTTTGTTGCTAAAATTTTTCCAATCGGACCAGTAGTTTCGGAGATTACCTCCTACAAACAAAAAAAAAAAACTAAACAAACTTTAGCTCTTTATTATATTAGTGCAGAAGTGTAAAAGACCCGTCTGTGTTGTCAGTTACTCTTTGCGTTGTAATGCCATAGTAGCTCTTTCACACAAAGCGGAGCCCATATCTACTGTTCTAGTTTGGATGGACTAAATAGGTCGTATTTATAACGAAGGGAATCTAGATCGGATAACGATGTTCGAAGCTACATAACAAACTAGAATGTGCATCCCACGCAGTGAAGTTATGGAGACATAAACTTATGACGTTGTTTGTGTAGGTGGGGCGGGATATATGTCGTCATTGTGTAATGTGGGAAACAATAAGCCACAAAGTACATTAGTCATAATTGGCAGAATATATACACGCAACCAACTTACATAACAGTACTCGTATTTTTAGTATATGCAAAGTCAAAAATACCTGTCTAATTTAAATTTTAAGAATCTATGTACCAAGTTACATTACTGTCAAATCACAAAGTTATAAGATAGTTCTGTACCGGTGGTCGCCACAAATACATGGTCATCGAGTCATCAGCGCGAAGAAGGGGTTATTATGATCCTACAACCAACTGTATACTAGCGCGTAATGCTCGCTATAAGCTGTCTTGTAATTAAGTGTCCAACTTGTGACTTTTATTAATTTATTTTAAGAAAAAATCAAACATGGTGTAAAAATTATTGGGAACGATTCGATTACTGATTCTGAACAAACTATGTTTAGGTTTCGCATATACTGAAAATAATGTTGTATAGCATTTTTGTGTCTGTCTCCGCAACAATGGAACAGCATCTTAATTCTGCAGTGCAGTTTTCCTTGCTGTCAGACTTCATAAGCTCGATTTATTCATACAGTTAACACATGCAGCTAGATATATCTTTGAGTGAGTTCCAAATCAGTTTTTGGGAACAGTATTTATCATTATTTAAGTTGCAAAGTCTTTGTATTTACTTCTTTCTTAACACTTTCAGCGACTTGATCCATCATAAATCATTTAAAGTTGCTTTTTTATTTTTGTGAAAAAAAGGGCTAAGTGCGAATCGAATTTCCCCACAGAAATTTCTGTGCGTATCAAAATTAATGACAATTATTTTTGACATTTATTGTATGGGAGTCCCACATGGACATCCTGACCCTTATTTCCAGACAGACTTAGGCGTGGGTTTGTGGAGGGCGAGCAATGCATAGTTCGCCTTTAGGTCATTTGATAACCGTCCAGACCAATACCGAGTCGTTGACGACACTCAGTGTTCTACTTGCGCCTCTAGACGTTAGTAAAACCGTAGAGGCTCCGCAGGATGCCCACAGGGGCCATGGGTTTGCTTTTGAAAGGAAAATCCTTAATAAAAAAAAGGCATAAACATATGAGTGAGTTTTAGTCAGACATTTACTGCTTCACGTTCTGCCTAAGAGCGAGTCATTGGATGGTTGATTGATTTCCGTCAAAAAAAAATTGTATACAAACCAATGATAACGATTAAATCATAACTTAGAGCTAGCCAGAAAAAAGAGTAAAATACAATAGAAATCAAAACGGTGAAGGAAAACATCGTGAGGAAACCGGCATGTCCTAGAAACAAAAATTCGAAGACATGTGACATCCACCAATCCGCACTGGGCCCGCGTGGTGGATTATGGCCCATTCCCTCTCCTAGAGAGAGAAGGCCTGTGTCCCTGCAGTGGGAACATTAAAAAAAAAAGGCTGATGATGATGATGACAATAGAAATCACCGATAAAATGTATTTTCATTGGATTCCTTTAACATCTTTTCAGTTGATAGACATCCACTGCTGGACATAACCTTTCCCCCAATGTCACCATAATAAACTGTCTTGTGCATTTCGCATCCATCAAATAGCCGCAACCTTTCTCAGGTAATCAGTCGACCTTCTAGAAGGCTTTTGAACACTGTGTCTTCCGGTACGCGGTCGAAACTCCAGAACCTTTCGAACCCATTGCCACTTAAGTTTAGTCTGCAACCTTGGTTTTCCTTCGGAAATCACGCAAGGAAACTCCAAGCATAGCCCCTTCCATTGCCATTTGGATAAGTCTTAGTCGTCTGTTGAGGTCCATTATGAGCGACCATATTTCAGAGCCAAACGTCATCACTGGCACTGGTCCTTTCAAATATTATGATTATAAACGTCGTGGTCGTGGTCCGTATGGTGTTCGGACCTAAAGAATGGCACCATCCCATGTCTTCCCGTGGGTGTCGTAAGAGGCGACTAAGGGACACACCAGAGAATGGGCAGCAGCATTCTCTGTGGATTTTTTTTTTTTTTTTTAAGTACCACACTGCGATCGCCAACCCGCCTGCCAAGCGTGGCGATTACGGCAAATCCCCCCATATAATGAGCACCAAAAGTAAAAGATGGCCCCTAGTACCCGGCAGCTCGTCTAACCTTGGCTACGGTAGCGGTCAAGGTAATGGCGTGGCAAGGGGTGCGAAGAATCTCCGGACGGGATCCGGCTACCTAAAGAGAAAAAACCGACTAGACCTGGCAACATATAACGCACGTACTCTGAGGACTGACGAGAAGATTGCCGAACTTGAGGAGGAATTGAGCAGGTTACGTTGGAGTATTGTAGGATTATCTGAAGTCCGAAGACAGGGGGAGGACACGATAATTCTCGAATCCGGTAACCTGCTCTATTTCCGGGAGGGTGATCTATTATCCCAGGGTGGTGTCGGGTTTTTCGTCCACAGGTCCCTTGTGAGCAATGTGGTGAGAATCGAGAGTGTGTCGACCAGGGTGGCATTCCTTATACTCAGAATATCTGCAAGATATTCGCTGAAGGTCATACAGGTTTATGCCCCGACCTCGACACACCCCGACGACGAAGTAGAGGCCATGTATGAGGATGTATCCAGAGCCATGCATGGTTATAAGACTCACTTCACTGTGGTCATGGGGGACTTCAACGCGAAACTGGGCAAACGAGACGGTGACGAGCTGCGAGTGGGGCAATTTGGATTTGGACGTCGGAACCACCGGGGACACCTACTGGCTAGTTTTATGGAGAAGGAGGGCCTTTATATGATGAACTCCTTCTTCAGAAAACGTGAGCATAGGAAGTGGACCTGGCAAAGTCCTGACGGTGCGACTAAAAATGAGATCGACTTCATCCTGTCGACCAAGAAGCAAGTATTCAATGATGTCTCGGTGATTAATGCGGTGAAAACTGGAAGTGATCACCGCATGGTACGAGGCACATTGAATATCAATATCAAGCTTGAAAGGTCTCGACTGGGGAAGTCTACGCTCCGTCCAGCACAGATCCAGATCCAAAACCCCGAGAGCTTTCAGCTCGAACTCCACAATCGTTTCGAGTGTCTAGGAAGCTCCGTGGACGAATACAACGACGGGTTCGTGGAAACTGTCCATACGGTCGGGTCTAAATTTTTCAAGACCCACCGTACAAATAAAAACAAAAGGCTCTCTGATCCGACCCTCGAGCTCATGAGGGAGAGGCGTGAGATGGTTCTGCAGTCTTCAGACGCTACGTGCAGATACCGGCAGCTCAATAGGCAGATCTCGAAGTCTCTGAAACGTGACCTTCGCCGCTTTAATACCGCAAGGATTAGAGAGGCGATTGAGCGGAATAAGGGCTCTAAAGTTTTTGCACGAGATCTTGCTATTGGGCAAAGCCAGCTCACGAAACTGAAGACCGACGATGGCAGAGTCGTATCCGCCAAACCGGAGCTTCTAAAAGAGATCGAGGCCTTTTATGGACAGTTATACACGTCAATCACTAAACCCGCCGCAAATCTAGCAAATGACCCAAGAGCTAGATTGACTCGGCACTATACCGAAGATATCCCGGACGTCAGCCTGTACGAGATTAGGATGGCTCTGAAGCAGCTTAAAAACAACAAGGCGTCGGGTGAGGACGGAATTACGGCTGAACTTCTGAAGGCGGGTGGAAAACCGGTCCTTAAGGCCCTTCAGAGGTTATTCGATTCCGTCATACTCGAGGGAGAAACGCCACGGGCATGGAGTAGAGGTGTGGTGGTGCTCTTCTTTAAGAAGGGTGACAATGCCCTGCTTAAGAACTACAGGCCCATCTCACTTCTGAGCCATGTCTACAAGCTGTTTTCCAGAGTCATCACGAACCGTCTCGCGCGCAGGTTCGACGACTTCCAGCCTCCCGAACAAGCTGGATTCCGAAAAGGCTTTAGCACCGTGGACCACATACATACGCTGCGGCAGGTTATACAGAAGACTGAGGAGTATAATCAGCCTCTCTGCTTAGCGTTTGTGGACTACGAGAAAGCCTTCGATTCGATCGAGACCTGGGCTGTACTGCAGTCTCTCCAGCGGTGCCAGATCGATTATCGGTACATCGAGGTGTTGAAGTGTTTGTACAGCAACGCCACCATGTCAGTCCGACTTCAGGACCAGACCTCGAAACCTATCCTCTTGCAGCGAGGTGTGAGGCAGGGAGACGTCATTTCTCCGAAACTGTTCACGGCTGCAATGGAGGATGTCTTCAAGGTTCTGGACTGGAGTGGTCTAGGCATTAATGTCAATGGCGAGTACATCACTCACCTTCGGTTTGCCGACGACATCGTGGTCATGGCTGAGACTACGGAGAAGCTCAGTACAATGCTCGGTGACCTCAGTAGAGCCTCCGAAAGAGTGGGTCTTAAAATGAACATGGACAAAACCAAAGTCATGGTTAACATCCATGTAGCGCCCACTCCTATCAAGATCGGAGACTCTACACTCGAAGTAGTAGACGACTACGTCTACCTTGGACAGACAATCCAGTTAGGTAGGTCTAACTTTGAGAAAGAGGTCAATCGTCGAATCCGACTCGGCTGGGCAGCGTTCGGGAAGCTACGCGGTGTCTTCTCGTCTAATATCCCACAATGCCTCAAGACGAAAGTCTATAATCAGTGCGTGTTGCCAGTGATGACGTATGGCTCTGAAACGTGGTCGCTTACAATGGGCCTTATAAAAAGACTCAAGGTCACTCAAAGGGCAATGGAAAGGGCTATGCTCGGAGTATCCTTGCGTGATAGAATCAGAAATGAGGATATCCGCAAGAGAACCAAGGTTGCCGACATAGCGAAAAGAATCGCCAAACTTAAGTGGCAATGGGCAGGGCATATTGCACGCAGAACGGATGGCCGCTGGGGCCGAAAGGTTCTGGAGTGGCGACCGCGTACCGGAAGACGTAGCGTTGGAAGGCCTCCCACAAGGTGGACCGATGACCTGGTCAGGGTTGCTGGAAGCCGATGGATGCAAGACGCACAGGACCGGTCTTTGTGGCGGCGCTTGGGGGAGGCCTATGTCCAGCAGTGGACGTCTTTCGGCTGAAATGATGATGATGATGATGATGATAAACGTCGTACGCAAAATACGCATACTTTAGTCGTAGAGTTGCGTATACCAGCCCGAAATACAATACAATACAATATTATAAACACGTACAAGTCTGCTATCATCATGCTTATAATGCAACAAAATTTCCACATTATCTTACTGTCGTTACATTGTACAAAAGTCTAAAGTTCAACACCCTAATGCACCCTATTTTAATTCAAACTCTACGGAAATGAAAGCACCTATAATATTCTTATCTCTCAAATCCAACTAGTGAAACCTGTCTTTATACTACGAATTTGTTGATGAAAAATCTTCAGTGCTTACGAAATTAAACTTTATTTTGTTAATAATAAAGTCTGTTTTTGGTAAATCTGGATTATAATAGAGAAAAATGAGTGTCCCCCTCATTGCTAAAGTAAGCCAATTGTGAGATATTAAAGGGAATTCAAGGCTGGCATTTTAGATAATGGCGATTCATATTTCGTTCGGTGAATTTGAAATATGCTTGAGTATCTAATTGACTGATACAAAATGAAATTTATTTAAGATTACAATGTTTATTTATGACAACCATGTACTTCGTGTATTATTTTACTTTTTTATTGTATATATATTTTTTATTATTTATAAACTAATAGATATTATAAAAAGAAAAGTTTATTTTTTTTTATTTTTGTATGTTACGCTTTTGTTTTTTTGTTTTCTACTCATATAAGCGGGCAAATCAGCTAGCAGAAATTAGTTTATTATACCTACACTTTATTGTACACCATATTTTTTTTCTGTTAATTGTTTTAATAACTGAAGTGATGTTTGTTTAATCAATTTTAACTAGTTACGTTGTAAAGGCCTTACTTTATTTTTTCATATATACACATGACATTTATTTAAGATTAATTTAAAACAGTAATTTTAAAAATATTTCAATATTTTATGTATATAATTTTTTATAGTCCACTTAAGTGGCAATGGGCAGGGCACATCGCACGCAGACCAGATGGCCGCTGGGGCCGAAAGGTTCTGGAGTGGCGACCGCGTACCGGAAGACGTAGTGTTGGAAGGCCTCCCACAAGGTGGACCGACGACCTGGTCAGGGTTGCTGGAATTCGATGGATGCGAGACGCGTGGGACCGGTCGTTGTGGCGACGTTTGGGAGAGGCCTATGTCCAGCAGTGGACATCTTTCGGCTGAATTGATGATGATGATAGTCCATAAAACAAAAAACAACTGGCCAAATTCGAGTTGGGCTCGTACTCGAAGAATTTTTACTACATAACATTGGGTTGGTAAATCACACACGCCATCTAGTCCCAGCCAAACTTGTGTTATGAGTTATGGACAACTGATAAACATACTTATATGTTTCTAAATACGTACATTATCATCATTACATAGTATAAAACAAAGTTGCTTCGTCCCTATCTATGCTTAGATCTTTAAAAGTACGCCACGGATTTTTTTAATAGATAGAGTAATTTAAGAGGAAGGTTAATGTACATAAAACATGTATAATATATTCAAAATCAGTACCCGTACGAAGCTGGGGCAGATTGCTTGTTATAAATAAATTACACCCAGACACAGAACAAAATAATTATCGTGCTTATCACACAAACATTTGCCTTGAAATTCTACAAAAATTTGATCTGTTTACCTGCGATGTTCATTCTATAAAGTCTTGATCAAATGTACATAATGTTTTAAACAATGAAGAAATAAATTTATATTATTATTCACAATACCTTGAAATAATCTTCAGCGAGATAAACAAAAAGAAATAATGACGACAATTTCCAAACTATCTCAACTTACATAAGACCTTCGTTCCAAATAAAATCCAAGTAGAATCGGAGTATCTTCAAACAAATAGCTGCTATCGTGACGTGAGGTCCAATTATTGAGATAAATCACACCTATGGGAGATGGAGCGTTCTGGTCGAACTAGCGAGGTTTGATGTCCGCCTAATTTATCGTTTTAAAGACGATGTTTTATATATCAACACAAAGTACATTATTTGGCAATAGTGCTAGATGATTTGGTTCAAAATTCTCATGTTTTTTTTTCACTTTATGTGATGTAGTGTACCATCAATTTGGGATACTATCGATACATTAGTTCGTCGATGGAACGTTTTCGAACCACCGACCACAGATGTAGTGACTGTTGATATTATGAACTAGACCCGTATAATATGTGCATAATATTTATATTTATCATCATCATTGCACCCGTGCGAAGCTGGGGTGGTTCGTTAGTATCAAAACAACTGGGAGCCTAAAATGGTCACATTTAGCAATTTCTCTAAACGCAATTCATCTCCTAAATTGCGGCTTAAGAATATTGTATACAAATTATAATAAGAATTGCCAATTTGGGACCATTTTACGATTTTTCAAATTATGAATCTTAATATGATCTACTAAAGTGGCCTTTTTAGACTCCCTGATAAGCTTACTACTGAGTACTACCAAATATACTGTGACAAGCCAGTCACCTGATACTATCACAATATTAGACCTTTTCTGTAACTCAAGCAACAATTAAGCCAGAGTAATTATCGAGTTTACCTTAATACCGTTTGCACGGAAAACTCGAAACGCGTTCTACCCACCTTTGAAGTTTAATTAGAGAGGACGCATTTCCAAGATGGCGGATTGGCGGGTAGATGATAAAGAATTGGAGCGTATGACGGCGGCAGCATAATAAATAAAATTTATTTTTAAAGAAACACAAACCCTGGATAACGCAGCTTTGAATTTGACGTGTCTATGAATCCCTGACAGATATGTTATAATAATAATAATAATAATAATAATCTGTGGCTTGCTGTCAACCTAAGGTGTCAAAAATTTTTTCTCTGCTTTTACAAAATACAATTAAAATTAAAATACTTCTCAGAAAATGCAATAATCCGATAAAAAAAAACGTTTCAAAGTGCAAACCTAGTAATTTGTAATATAAACTGTAAATACACATATTATAATGTCGTCCTTTAAAATATACCGTAAGTCATACTTATGACAAAGAACATCTCCACTAAGCAAGAAAAATAAATGTTGACAAGAGCTGCAGCTCGTCGAGCACGCCCACCACCTCCGGCCTCGTCGCTCAGCTCCGCCTCGCCGCCGCCGGAAGCCAGCCCCGTCGTGAGTGCTGTGATACCGGCCGTGGCAGCTGCGTCGAGCTCGAGCGACGAGTACTACTCACCGCCGACGTCACCACCACCTGCGCGTCGTCGGGGAGGACGCCGGCCGCCGGCTTGTTTCGGACCTCGAGGCCCACCGGTCTCTGATAGGGTCCCAGCTGTCGGCGGAAGTGTGCCGCGCATGCGATGGACGCAATCCATCAACGAAAACGTCATGCGCGCATACTTTGGGGCTACAGAGGGAGGAAAGAACCTGACTGCGTACCGTGTTAGGATGCTCTCTTTGTTTCAGGTGCTTGAGCCAGCCGTCAACGTGTCGACCCAGCGACTGTCGGATCAGGTGCGGGTCATCCAGCGTAATCGTATGTTGGACGATTCCGTACTTGATCGCCTCCGATTGGAAATGGGTAGCCATGCCATTACCTCCTCGTCACAAACTGTGGTACCAGCGATGGTACCACCGACCAATCAAATTTCAGACCACGCTGACGAGGAGAATACTGACATGGTTACACAAGTAAGTACCCAGTGCAGTGACGAATTGAGGAGTGCTTTGGAGTGTGCGGTTCGGGAGTATCGCAACGTGCCGCTCGAACTTAGGCCACGCTTACCTCGTTTGCCCATGCATAACAGAAATAGGGCGCTAGTGGCTGCTCTGGATTCGCAGTTATCTAATTACTTTGATGACTGCGAAAATCTCACCGATACACACTCGATGCTGTACTGCGCGGCCGTAGCGGCATGTCGTGTAGCTCACGTGAAATTCCCAATTAGTGACGGAGCTACACGACCGAGACCAGCTGTGCCGGCCTGGCAGTGCAGGATCGAGCGTCGTATCGCTGGGGCCAGAGCACTCATTGGCAAACTAATTTGCTTCAGGGAGGGCAACACTCGCCCAAGAGTAATGCGCTTTGTGAGACGGGCATTTTCGGGGACCGACGTCAGTCCCCTAGATTATATGTCCCGGGTCACAGAGCGCATTGACTTCTTGAAGCAAAAGGTGTATGCATGGGCAAACCGTATACGTAGGTATAAGCGGCGGGTGGAGCGGTATACCCAGAATCGCACATTCCAGAGTAACGAAAAGTGGGTATACAGAGCTTGGGAGCAACCGGACCAAAGTGTGACTGACACGTGCCTTCCAGATGATGACGCCATGTCTTCGTTTTGGCGCAGCATATGGTCGGTGCCTGTCAGTCATACTGAAGGTGGTTGGATCCGAGAGGTCGAACGAGAGTGCGAATCTATACCAGAAATGGGGGCAGTCACAATCAGCCCCCAAGATGTAGCCCGTGCAGTTCGTCCGCTTCCTAATTGGAAATCTCCAGGACCGGACGGACTGCACAATTTCTGGATTAAGTGGCTGCACAGTTCGCACGCTCGTTTGGCATCTCAGTATCAGACCGCCTTGGAGTATGGTGTGCTACCCGAATTTCTAACAATGGGCATTACCCACTTGCTCCACAAATCTGGTAGCACCGCGGAACCCAAAAATTATCGGCCGATAACGTGTCTGCCGACACTATATAAGGTTCTTACATCCATTTTGAGAGCAAAGATTAACCATCACGTAGACAACAATGGTATTATGTCTGCCTCTCAAAATGGATGTAGGAACGGGTCCCGCGGTACTAAGGAGCTACTCCTCATTGATATGACTATCAGCCAACAGGTTCGACGTTCTCGAAAGGATATATCGACATGTTGGATAGATTATCGGAAGGCCTATGACTCAGTTCCTCATACATGGCTCATGAGGGTGCTGGAATTGTATAAAATTGATACAAAACTACGCACCTTCTTGATGTCGTGTATGAGGCAATGGAGTACGGTCCTCCTCTATCCAGGATGTCGAAATATCCGGAGATATAGTGAACCTGTAAGGATTGAGCGGGGTATATTCCAGGGTGATAGTTTGAGTCCGCTTTGGTTTTGCCTAGCCTTGAATCCTCTAAGCACACTGCTGGAGAATTCAGGTCTAGGCTACCGGTTGAAGAGAGGTGGTCAGGTTATATCTCACCTCCTTTACATGGATGATTTAAAGCTATTTGCCCCCAACAAGCTGCAACTGATGGAGCTACTGAAGGTAACTGAAACCTTGAGCAGTGCCATCAGGATGGAGTTTGGTGTGGACAAATGTGCAGTCATGCATGTAAAGCGAGGTGAGGTAGTGGAATCCGTGGGCACGCAACTCACGGATTCCATAAATCTGAGATCCCTTTCTCCAACCGAAACCTATAAGTATTTGGGTATGTCGGAAGCCCTAGGCATCAATGTCACAGACATGAAGCAATCGTTGAGGGAACGTTTCTTTGGACGCCTGAGGAAAGTTTTTAATAGCCTTCTCTCAGGCGGGAACAAGGTGCGCGCCTTCAACGGTTGGGTCATGCCGGTATTGATGTACTCTTTCGGCGTACTCAAATGGACTCAAACGGAACTTGACGCCCTGGATAGGCGGGTCCGTACACTGCTGACTGCATACCGAATGCACCACCCACGTTCGTCGGTGATGAGACTGTATATCCCACGGAAGTGTGGGGGTCGTGGTTTTTTAAATGCCAAGACCCTACACAATCGTGAGGTATGCAGTCTCAGGGAATATTTCCTAGCTGTCGACGTGGGTATGCATCGAGATGTAGTGGCGGTGGACAAGGGACTCACCCCGCTCTCCCTGGCTAACGAGAACTGGCGCAAACCTGTAGTGCTTGACACTAACGATCGCAGGGTTGTGTGGCAGAGCAAGGAACTTCACGGACGCTTCTTCCGGGCCCTTCACGGGCCTGATGTAGATCAATTGGCGTCCGTATCCTGGCTACGTTCCGGTGACCTCTTTGGGGAAACCGAAGGTTTTGTCTGTGCAATTATGGACGAAGTTATCATGACGAATAACTACCGGAGATTTATTGTGAAGGACGGCACGGTTGACATTTGTCGGGCTTGTCACCGTCCGGGAGAATCAATTCGTCACATAATCTCTGGTTGTTCTCGTCTAGCTAACGGCGAGTACTTGCACAGGCACAACCTCGTAGCCAGGATTATCCACCAGCAACTTGCTCTGAAATACTCTCTTGTGGAATCGGAAGTGCCGTACTACAGGTATGAGCCCGACCCAGTTCTTGATAATGGTCATATCACCCTGTACTGGGATCGGTCTATCATCACTGACAGGACTATTTTAGCCAATAAGCCTGACATAGTGGTGGTAGACCGAAGCGAGAGGCGTGCAATGATTGTTGACATATCCGTCCCTCATGACGAGAACCTCGTGAAAGCCGAGAAAGATAAACAAGTCAAGTATATTGACTTGGCTCGCGAGGTTGTCGACATGTGGGATGTGGATTCGGCAATCATTGTACCGATAGTCGTGTCAGCTAATGGCTTAATAGCCAAGAGCCTCGACCAACACCTTAGGAGGCTCTCGTTAGGCGGCTTTCTCTAGAGCCCTGACCGCCGGTAGCTTGGACCCTGTTCCCGATACCGGTGGGACACTATTTTTTATATTTTTAAATGTATTTTTATTTGTTTTTTTAATGAAATATTTAAAAATATAATTTATATGTTACATATTAAATAAACGAAATAATAATAATAAGAACTGGCAACACTCGCTGTCAAGTTAACGTATTTTACATCTCAACTATTTCTAAATTGAATTCTCAACAGTTTTTAGTCCGAAATTTAAGTCAACACGCATTTCTCAACATTAAATCGCTATAAAATAAATACTTAATAGAACAGTCAATAGATAACGCAGAAAAATGAAGAAAAGAAAAAATTTAATGTGTTCAGACCGGACAGGTGACATGTGTCATCTACATAAAATCAATGAATAGTTGAAGATGAAAAAATAAATACAATGATAACTAGAGCAGCTGCCCGTCGCGCACGCCTTCCACCCCCGGGCTCGTCGCTCAGCTCCGCCCCGCCGCCGCCGGACCTCGGATCACCAGTGTCACCGGTGGCTGCAGTTGCGTCGAGCTCGAGCGACGAGTATTTTTCCCCGCCGACGTCGCCAACACCTGTGCGTCGGCCGGGGAGAGGCCGGCCACCGATCGGCTTGGGACCCAGGGGCCAACCGGCCCCGAGCAGGGCCCCCGTTGCCGGTGGTTGTGTGCAGCGCATGAGATGGACTCAGTCTATAAATGAGAACGTCATGCGCGCATATTACGGGGCTACAGTGGGGGGAACTAACCTCACTGCGTACCGTGTTAGAATGCTGTCTCTGTTCCAGGACCTTGAACCAACCGTAGACGTCTCGGCGCAACGATTGTCGGATCAGGTGCGGGAAATCCAACACAACCATAGGTTGGACGACGCCGCACTTGATAGGCTGCGCTCAGAGGTACTGAACAACCGTATCGTCTCGACTCCGACTCAGACCGTGGTGCTGCCGGCCACTGACGCAATCCCGCCGCGGTCCGATAATGCTGAGAATGAGGTAGATGATAGGGTTGACACAGTAAGTAGCCAGTGCAACGAAAGACTGAGGAGCGCACTGGAGGATGCGCTTCGCGAGTATAGGTCCACTCCAACCGAACTTAGGCCCCGGTTACCGCGATTACCTGTGCACAAACGAAATATGGCGCTAGTGTGCGCTCTGAACTCGCTACTTAAGAATGTTTTTGAGAGTAGCGAGGACCTTGTTGATACGCACTCAATCCTGTATTGCGGGGCTGTTGCGGCATGTCGTGTAGCTAATATTAAGTTTCCAAGCTGTGAAGTAGCTACGCGACCAAAGCCTGCCGCTCCAGCCTGGCAGCGAAGGATTGAGGGACGTATCGATAGGGCCAGAGCGCTCATTGGTAAGCTGTACTGCTTCAGGGAGGGCAATACACGTCCACGTGTGATGCGATTCGTGAGACGGGCATTCTCGGGAACTGGAATTGCGCCCCGAGAATACATGTCCCGTGTCACGGAGCGCATCGACTTCCTGAAGCAGAAAGTTTGTGCATGGGCCAGTCGTATCCGGCGGTATAAGCGGCGGGTTGATCGGTACTCGCAGAATCGCATGTTCCGGAGCGATGAGAGGTGGGTGTACAGAGCTTGGGAGCGACCTGAACAAAATGTGAGCGACGCGCCCCGCCCAGATGATGCCGCCACAAATGCATTCTGGCGCAACATTTGGTCGGTGCCCGTCTGTCACACTGAGGGGGACTGGATGCGTGATGTCGAGCGCGTGTGTGCAGCTATACCAGAAATGGAAAAAGTCTTGATCAGCCCATTAGACGTAGCCAGAGCAGTTCGTCCGTTGCCGAATTGGAAGTCTCCAGGGCCGGACGGACTGCACAACTTCTGGTTGAAATGGTATAGTAGCTCACACGCGCTCTTGGCATCTCAATTCCAGTCATCCTTAGAGTCTGGGTCGCTACCTCAGTTTCTAACAACTGGCGTCACCCATCTGCTCCATAAAACAGGTAGTACTGTGGAACCCAAAAATTATAGACCGATAACATGCTTATCGACGGTCTATAAACTTCTTACATCCATTCTGAGAACGAAAATTAACCAGCATGTAGACAACAACTCGATTATGTCTGCCTCTCAGAATGGATGTAGGAATGGGTCTCGCGGTACTAAGGAGCTACTCCTCATAGACATGACCTTAAGCCAACAGGTTCGTCGATCCCGCAAGGATTTGTCGACATGCTGGATTGATTATATGAAGGCCTATGATTCTGTCCCGCATACATGGCTCATGAGGGTGTTGGAGTTGTATAAAATAGATGCAACTCTACGCACCTTCCTTGAGTCATGTATGGGGCAATGGAACACAGTCCTTCGCTATCCAGGATGTCGATCAATCCGGAGGGACGATGAGCCTATATGGATTAAGCGGGGAATTTTCCAGGGCGACAGCCTGAGTCCACTTTGGTTTTGCTTAGCCCTGAATCCTTTAAGCACGTTGCTGGAGGAATCAGGACTGGGCTACCGGTTGAGAAGGGGTGGTCAAGTTCTATCCCACCTCCTTTACATGGATGATCTGAAACTCATTGCCCCCAACAAGTTACGACTGATGGAACTACTCAAGGTAACTGAAACCTTCAGTAGTGCCATCAGGATGGAATTTGGTGTGGATAAATGTGCAGTCATGCATGTAAAGCGAGGGGAGATTCTGGAATCTGAGGGGATTCAACTCTCGGATTCCATACACCTCAGATCTCTCTCCTCAACCGAAACCTACAAGTATTTGGGTATGTCGGAAGCTTTAGGCATTAACGTTACTGACATGAAGCAATCGTTGAGGGAGCGCTTCTTTGGCCGCCTGAAGAAGGTATTAAATAGCCTTCTGTCAGGTGGAAATAAGGTGCGCGCCTTCAACGGTTGGGTCATGCCGGTTTTAATGTACTCTTTCGGCATACTCAAATGGACTCAGACCGAGTTAGACGCTCTGGATAGGCGGGTCCGTACACTGCTGACCGCAAACCGAATGCATCACCCACGGTCGTCGGTGATGAGACTGTACATCCCGCGGAAGTGTGGAGGTCGGGGCTTTCTGAACGCAAAGACCCTACACAACCGCGAGGTGTGCAGCCTCAGAGAATACTTTCTCAAAGCCGACGTGGGTATGCACCGCGATGTGGTCGCAGTGGACAAGGGACTCACCCCGTTATCCATGGCTAAAGAGAACTGGCGCAAACCTGTGGTACTGACTACTGATGACCGCAAGGAAGTATGGAAAAGCAAGGAGCTCCACGGGCGCTTTTATCGGGCTCTTCACGAGCCTGATGTAGATTTCCCAGCGTCCGTGGCCTGGCTACGTTTCAGCGACCTCTTCGGAGAAACTGAGGGTTTTATCTGTGCAATTATGGACGAAGTTATCCTAACGAACAACTACCGGAGACATATTATGAAGGACGGGACGGTTGACATGTGTCGGGCATGCCATCGTCCGGGTGAGTCCATCAGACATATTATCTCTGGTTGTTCTCGTCTGGCCAACGGCGAGTATTTGCACAGACATAACCAAGTAGCCAGGATTATTCACCAGCAACTTGCTTTAAAATACAACCTGGTGGATTCTGAGGTACCGTACTACAAGTATGTGCCCGACCCAGTTCTCGAGAAGGATCATGTAACGTTGTACTGGGATCGGTCTATCATCACTGACCGGACTATTGTAGCCAATAAGCCGGACATAGTGGTGATAGACCGATTAGCGCGCCGCGCAATGATTGTCGACATCACCATCCCGCATGACGAGAATCTCGTGAAAGCTGAGAAAGAGAAACAAATCAAGTATCTCGACTTAGCACACGAGGTTGTCGACATGTGGAATGTGGACTCGGCTGTCATTGTGCCGATTGTCGTGACTGCCAATGGCCTTTTAGCCAAAAGCTTCGACGACCATCTGTCGAAGCTGTCGTTGCGCGGTTGGATCAAGGGCCTGATACAGAAGGCAGTACTCCTTGACACGGCTCGTATTGTGAGGAAGTTCCTGTCTCTGGAGCCCTAACCACCGGTAGCTTGGACCCTGCTCCCGACACCGGCGGACTACTATTTTTTTTTTATATTTTTAAATGTTTTTTTTATGTGTTTTTTTCTAAGAAAATATTTAAAAATGTAAAATTATATATGTATAGAAAGTAAATAAAGAGGAAATAATAATAATAATTTATTAATAAAATAAGGTTACAGGGTGTGGGTAATGCTAGAACATTAGGTTTTCAGTATAAATTAACATACAGAGTTTCCGAAGACTTCCTGCACTAGGCAATGCCTGTCCCGCAGGAAGCTTACAAGATTTCTTTGGAGTTACAAATTAAAGGTATGCGCAGAATAACAAATAGAAATAATCTAATAGGTACCTACGTCTATTTTGACTAACATTGCGAGAATACTATTAATAGTTAAAATTTAAGCTTAATTAAGAGGACTTTATACATTACAAGTTAAGTACTTTTAAAATACAGATAACGAAAACTTAGAACTAAGTGCATTAAATGCTTATAGGTATTTATTTAGAAAACTATGAGATCATTTATTATCATAACAACTGTCTTATAAAAAGTTCTGTCCTTTTATACGTCCAGTCTATCAGTTCTTTGGTGTCAACTTCGTTTCAAACTGCAGGCGGTACCCAAGGGGAGAACAAGCTTACTTAAAAAGTTGCCCGTAACGGGCGCACTTCGCACTCTTAAGCTACAACTACATTAAACGGACCACAAATATAATATACCTAATTTGTACGTAGAACGACGTCGCGTGGCGTGGATATAGTGTAGTTTTACGAGTGCAAGTCTAGTCTCCATATAAAATGTATGGAGACAGACGCACCCGGATCGACTTGTGTGACACTTGTGTGCGCAACGTACCTAGTTCTATCTTTAATCTAATACAGACAAGTCAGACCTATTAATTTGTTCTTTGATTTTTTTCCCACACTTGTGTTATGAAAACTTGCTCTTCCTCGCTCCACCTCGGTCGCTATGACAAATTTTCTGCACTTGTATCAAAATTTCATATCTCTTTTACACAGCCCAGATCCATACAGTGTGAAAAGATTCCCCTTCAATTTTTTGCTCACTGGCGCCCCGTTCAAACTTCCTTTAATAGTATAATTTATTAAAGGAAGTTTGAACGGGGAACATTTCACTAATATAAAACAAATCGCTAGCACTGCGACCACTCTAAAGACCACGCATCAAAAGGACGAAGGCAAAGGTAAATCATGCAACGTGCGAGGGATTTAAACATAACACAGTATGCATGACAAGCGAAGAAGAGCTGTTTTCCTTTGAACTCCATACCTGTAAATTATGTGGAAACCTTGAATTTAATCTTGTTTTGATTTCAATAACCATAAATGGGAAGACGGTTAGAGTCTGTTAAATCTAATATAACAATTTTGAAGTGTATTACGTAAGTTAGACAAATGGGTGTGCGATTTACGCCACTGCGACAAATGTACAGTGAGTCACTACAGTTCGACTACACGCTTGAGCGACACACTAAAGCTATAGTTAATTTTTTAATTTTAGAGACCTGTAATTCTGTATGGATCAGAATGTTGGGCTGTTAAGAAGATGCATGAAAAAAGACTGCAAGTAGCGGAGATGAGAATGTTGAGATGGATGTGTGGTGTGACGTGAATGGATAAAGTAAGAAATGAGTATATATTATGAGGAAGTCTGAAAATGGCGCCAGTGACTGAAAAGTTGAACGGAAATCGTTTGTCTTGGTATGGCTATGTAAAGAGGAGAGATGAAACGCATGTTACGAAAAGAGTTTTGAGTTTACACGTAGATGGATGGACAGGAAGAGGGAGGCCGAAGAAGAGATGAAAGGATTGTGTGAGGAGTGATATGAAAGAAAAGGGAGTTAGTGATAGTGTGACGGGTGACAGGACAGAGTGGAAGAAAAAAACATGTTGCATCGACCCCAAGTAATATGGGATAAGGGTAGGATGATGATGACTACAGTTTGACAGCTCAGATCGTCACACTCTAAAAATATGTTCCCAATTTTCTGGAGTTTGACATTTTAAGTTGTGAAATCATAGTCTCGGATTAAAAAACGAACTATAGAACTATACACCATAAAATTTTGATCGTTTTAATCCCTTAAGAGGATCGATACGGTACATGAAAGACTACCGATTGGTAAAAATAGAATAACAAAAGTGCTTTTTTAAAACTAAAATTAATTTATGCACTTCCGAAATTAAGCTATGAAACTGAAGCAGTGGACAAAAATGCAGCATATTTATGTCGCAAAAAACATATGCTCGTATTTTGACACTTTCAAGAGTATCAAAATTCATAGAGTACTTTCCGTTGACCTATAATCCTGAAATTTGGCATGTTTTCTTTTATTTAAGTTTGTATATACTTGTTTCTTTATTGTGTCACTGTATAGTTCGTTTTTTAATTCTAGACTGCGATTCGACAACTCAGAATGTCACTCTCTAGAAATATGTTCGAAATTTTCTGGAGTTTGACCTTTTAAGTTGTCAAATCGTAGTCTAGGATTAAAAAACGAACTATTATATGCTCAACTAGCTGCTGCCCGCGACGTTGTCTGCGTGAAGGCTCTACAGCAGCTGTTGTCATTGTCATTGTCATCTGATGATGGCATAGCATTATAAGTAAACAACTTTTAAAATAGCATTGCATCAGCCTTATAAAGTTCCCGCTGCTGGGACACAGACCTCATTTCTAGGAGAGGGAATGGGCCATAAGACACCACGCGAATCCAATACGGTTTGGTGGATGACACTTGATAAATTTTTGGTTCTAAAACATTCACAGTCACAGTTTCCTCATGATGTTTTCCTTCACCGTTGAGCATTGGTTATGAAATAAAATACACAAAGTAATATGCCTGGCTGGGTTTGAACGACAGACCTACAACTTGTAAGTCGGAGCCTTTATTACTTCGCCACCACTGAGTCGGAGCCTTTACCACTCCGCCACCACACTACGATGGCAGTTATGCTGCCAGGAGCCAAAATGTAAAGAGAGTCAGGACTGGTGACGCGGGAGCAAGCGACATACAGTTGCCCGCGTAAGAGACAACTCGTCCTGAAGTTGACATCCGCTGCACTCAGTGTCTGCCCCTTCGACTTATTGATGGTTATTGCGATGCAAACACTCACGGGGAACTGTACGCGCTTGAACTGGAACGGGAAGTTATGAGGTATAAATACTGCTTCGACTTCGCCATAAACCATTAGAATTTTCGCTTCAATGATGTGTCTGTGCAGCGAGATGACTTTAAGACGGGTCTCATTACACCACTTTGGAGGAGACAGGTTCCGAAAATGCATAATCGGGACTCCGACTTTCAGCTTGATGGTATGCGCTTGAAGTCCACTGGCTTGCTGGGAGTTCAAAAATTCCACGGGATAATGTGTGGCGTCATCTTGCTCGACGACAGTGTTTATTGAGGTATAGATCACTGCATTTCCCTCAATTTCCGAGAGAATGTATTCGTTAATTGCTGCAGTCTGATTATTTTTGGACGTCAAAATGGCCCGCTCACACACCCAAGAAATTCTGCTGGTGCGGTAAATGGCTGTTGTCCCCGTACACACAGCAAATGAATTCTTCTAAGCTGGCTAATGCTCTATCGAGAGACTTTGGAAGTACCTCCTGTCCACTTCTCTCGCAGTGGGCTTTGACTTGCAGTGGACTTTGGCAGAGGCCATGATCCGGAGCAAAGAAGAGTGGCAGGCGGTCGCCTCCTTCTGCGAAGCAGTAATGCTAGCGGCTAAAAAAGAGGGTCGACTGCATCAGGCAAAAGCAAAGGCGCTCAAGCCGCAGCTACCACCGCCATGTCTCCAATCCCGATTTACGGCCACAGTAGGCGCGGGCTTGCGACCGCCGAGCAATGGGTAGCTCTCTGTCCACCCATTTGATAGTCGTCGACAGCGCGCACTATTCTCTGCGCCTCCAGCAGTCGGCAGCAACTGTAGGAGCCCAACAGGATCAAAGCCAAGGTTTCAACGTAGCGTTTGCCCGAAATCGCCACTGAACAAACTGTGACACCACCCATCAAATGTTCGTTCCCGCGGATGTCCTGCAGGGTTCTGTCCTCGGCCTCAACTGCCTTCCTATTGGCCATAATACGCTCATCCCATACGATCAAAGAGCAATCCTTAAGCACGAGTCCCTTATCGCTGTTACGTGACACACCACAAACAGGCGTTTTGACGCTCTCTAAAACGATGGGAATTTGAACATGGCATGTGCTGTCTTGCCACCCGGAAGCAGTGTGGCAGCAATTCCCAACGACGCGACAGCAATAGCAATATTGCCTTGCCTCCTGACCTCTGCAAGTATGCCATGTTTTTTCGGTTCCAACAGGAGCAACCCAAGAAAAACATTTTGCCCTGGTTTTGCACAACGCTTTCAAGGACGGTGTCATAAATCTGTTTTTGCTCTGAAGATAACTCTGTCTCAGCGTTATACTCTCGATTTCCATAGTCTTGATGCGGTGATGATTGGGGAGCTAGTAATCCATATTAGATCAGTGGATTGCCACCGATAGAAATGTCCACATCTAGAAGTGAACTGAGACAGGTGTTTAGCACACGATCATCAGTTACATCGACTTCGTCTCCAGTAGCACGCCTCAAAGCTCGCAGAAAATCTTCAGACAGATGATGGCGATATTTTAATGAACATAGCTTTTTTGTAATACTTAACACCGCATTTTTTTTAATAGTCTTGCTCAACTCTGCTTAAGATTTTGAGGGTTTATTGGAACTTAAATTTTTTAAAACGAACTATACCCTGCCCTATATATTGCCCTGTGCGATTTTCTATTTGTATATCCTGTCCACATTATGAGGTATACAATAAAGCTTATAGTAAAAAATAAATAATATACAATATCACGTTTAGGAAGAATTTGATTTTTATGAAATCAAATAGATGGGGTTGTTTTAAAATTTTCTATATGCTACTACATTCAACTATGTTTCTCTGCCCAAGTTACTTAAATGTCGTAGTATTTATAGTGTAAAGCCAGATAATAGCATGGCTTACTCAAAAACAACATTTAAATATGCGTCGTTAGATTAAACACTGTCACAGAATACGTAAGAAAAATAAGTATTCACAACTCCTCCCCCGTAAGTGATAGCGTGATAATATGTAGCCTATATGTTAGCCCATCCTTTATTCAAGCAAAATTTGAAGATAATCCAAGCAGTATGTATAAATATAAATACCTATATATCCAAGTAAGTTTTTGAGTTTAGCCTGGACATACATACAGACAAACAGACAAAAATTCTAAGAACTATATTTTTGGCTTCGATATCTATTGTAGATCACTTCCCAAGTATTCTTTTAAAAAAATATTTAATGAACAGTTCTGACTTTCCTACGATTTTATTATAATTACCTATATGTATAGATTATTCGTAAAACTCTTTAGTTAAAGTCCCTAGAGGACACAAATTTCCGTACAACTGTTGTCGTTTAATTTATTGTGTCTGTAATTACGGTAGTCGAAAGGTAAAAATAATATTATTTTGTTAATGTAATATTTTCGTTTGTACTAATTTGAGTCAGTAGATGTCGTTGTACGTATATAAATAACATTGAAAGATTAGGTTGCGTTGCAAAATAAATCCGTTAGACCGTTGGAATAAGAATAAGACATTTCATATAAACATGGAGAACGCCGTTTCACCATTAAAGAGATAAACTATTTTTTAAATTATGTATTAAATATTAACCCACATTTTTTCGTAAAACGAACCAACCACTACCTAAGATATTTCCCTAAAAATAAATAAGTAACATTTGCTCTGTTTGGGCTTGTTTTTTTTTTTAATTTTTTATTCCCAGTTGTGAGTAAATTCGACCGCGCAGTAAGAGGCTATGAAATCTTGAACACGACCTATGTCGTGAGATTTTGAGGGTTTTTTGAAACTTAAATTTGTCAAAACGAATTATACGACATTTATGAAGAAAATGCGCACTACCATCTATGAATTTTAAGAATAACTAACTGCTAACCTTGCCAACATGGTCAAAAAATTATTAATTTCCAAAAAAAGTCAAAATGTAACTTGATTTGATTTTTGTGTAATCTCATAGATGGCGCTTTTTAAAATATGTCTTTATACTACTAATATTCATTAAACTATGTTTATTTGCCTAAATTACGTAGTTTTGAAAAATGAATAATGGGAATCTTTATTATTTACCTAAATAAATTTACGTACTAAGTTTCAAGTTAATTAACCCAAGGAATAAGATTCTCCCATACAAAGTTTAACATCCCCTAAATCTTGCACTGGGGGTACTACTGAAAAAATAAATATAGCATCCTGGATAACTAATTTAGGGTAATGTTTATGCTAAGTTTTGAGTCGATCGGCCCACGGAAAAAAAAGTTACACCCTTGCATCCATTGCACCATTTAAATTCAATATTGCTTACCTCCCATAACTTACGGCGTGATAATATGTAGCCTAAAGCCTTCCTTGGTTTACAAGGAACATTTTTGCTGAATTTTAAATCAATCTATCCAGTAGTTTTGGCGCCAACCCGTACCATAGGCACAGAAAAACAGACAAACAGACAAACAGACAAAAATTCTAAAAAGTCACTTTTTGTCATCAGTTACGTTTTTCTAACAAAACCCACTCATTTTTTCCAGAAAATTCTCAATGTACAGTTTTTCTTTCGTTACTGTTTTATTATATGTATAGATAAACGTGTTTTTTTTTTCTCTCAAGGATATTACACCGTAATTACACCACGGTGTTTTTTTTTTATAACAAAGCTAAGGTATCGAACTGAAAGATTCATGACATCTCCAATTATGACATTTTTCTTTCCCAATTTGAAACTCGAACGAAAAACATGAAAAAGGTTTTTCTAATTTCTATTTTTTTGTGGGGTGTCTCTTTATTACTTCCTTGAGTCGTCCATTTAGAATATAAATTAAGGAGTTTTTAAAAGTTAATTATCGTTTTCCAGTACTGCTGCATCTACAAGCTTTTAGGTTTTCTTTTGAAATAATTAATCATGTATTTTTCTTTTTCTTTAATATAAAATCTTTTTTTTTTTTTTTTACTTTAATGGTTACCGTTTAATTACACACAACAAAAACACATTACTCATGTGTATTTGAAATAAAGGTGTTAAAATTACCGAGCAGTGGTGATGAAATAAATTACACAAAGTCGCATTACTCGTGACGGTGAAGGAAAACATCGTGAGAAAACTGGTATATCCTTGAACTAAAAATTCGAAGAAATGTGACATCCACCAATCCGCACTGGGTCCGCGTGTTGGATTATGTCCCATTCCCTCTCCTAGAGAGGAGGCCTGTGTCCCAGCAGTGAGAACATTAAAAAGGCTGATGATGATGGTGAAAATTACCGAATATTACTTACTGACGTGCTATTTGGGCGAAAAACTTTAGGCGAATACAAAATGTTCAATCCTATAAATTGAAAATACAAAGTTGAGAACAATTAATATGACCAAGGGCTTTTTTATGGTGGGCAAAAATCATTCAATGACGAATCCCGTTCTTGGCGAATCTTGGGCGGAGCAGAAAACAGTGTCAGACTCTTACTGACTAAACACCCCACCCCGTTCCTACTTTGCCCTTCGCACTGAGTCCAAGTCTTCTATTCAGAAAGAGACCCTGGGCCCCAATAGGCTTCAACCCTTTTACAGAGTCCCTAAGTCAACCCTTTTACAGAGTCCCTACGGTATGACCAAGGGCTGGCTTTTACATTGGGCAGAGAATTAGCATTGCCATACAGCGTGGCAATGCTGACAGCCTTTTGGGTACTTTACCAGTCGACAGCGATGCGGAAGAGTTTTTTGACGCTTTATTAGATTCAGTAGTTTTAGTCAGTTCATAAGTAAATTTATATGTGTACATTTACTTTTTATTTCGTGACTGTTGTTTCTTGTGTACCTAATTGAGATGTTTATATAGTTTACAGTTATTTTTGTGCATTATATCATAATATAGAGAGCAGTGGTGGCCGAGTGGTAAAAGCCCCGACTTACGTGTTGTAGGTCACGGGTTCAAACCCAACCGGGCGCATTACTTTGTGTAATTTATTTCATTACCACTGCTCTCAAAACGGTGAAGGAAAACATCGTGAGGAAACCGGCATGTCCTAGAACCAAAAATTCGAAGACATGTGACATCCACCAACCCGCACTGGGCCCGCGTGGTGGATTACGGCCCATTCCCTCTCTTAGTGAGGAGGCCTGTGTCCCTGCAGTGGGAACATCAAAAAGGCTGATGATGATGATTATATCATAATTTGAAACCTGGCTAAATAATTATGCCAAGTAACTGATTAACATATGCCTAATAGACCGAAGGAGCAATATTTTAAGGCTTTTATTTCTGGGTTAGCACCCAAAATATAATAATGTCGATGAATCCGATTTCCCACGTCAAAAAAAAAGATGGATATCATCAAATGAGTTGTCTTTCCGTCGGTGGAAAAAGAGGGTTTGTCAGGCTTACTGAATAAAGCCCAACTTTGTGCTTTATATGACCTAGCAGGCATCGGATATTAGAGTCCTGTAGTTTGGCTGATATCTCTTTGAGACTCGCGTGAAACACTACACGCCGTCAATTTAGCCTTCATCCACAGATATACCATATAAAATATACCTAGATAACGCAAGAGCAACTACTTCGCGTGCCTAGCTTACGTACAAAAATCGTAAGTGGTCACTTTCGCGGTCAGTCTGCATCAGTGTACATCGCTAGTTGGACGTCAGTTAAAAATATAAATATGATTAATTATGTTGGCAAGGCGGGGTAGGAGCAAGGGGGACGCAGTACGCGGCAGCGTGTTTGAGCCAATTTGATTTTCCCATCACAAATAGTGCTTGTGACGCCATAATAGGTAGTCAAAAAATGGCACGCTTTGTTTCCATACATATCGTGATGCTTGCGTTATCTAGATATATCTATATCTCTGCCTTCATCTATTTATTAACATTACTATTACTATGTACTGGTATATATACAGGCATATATACTAAAAATAATAATAAGTACAAAACAAAACTCATAGGACATCAAAAAATTCATCCACATCGATGTCAATGAGAAATGTGCCCAGAACGCTGGCAGTATTGCCACGTTGGATGGTAATGCTGATTCGTTGTCCGAAGAAAAGTCCAGCCCTCTGGTCACCGGATGGTGCGGGGATACCGCACGGTGTCCCGCGAGGCGGCGAGCCTCCTTGCTGGCCTACCACCATGGGATTTGGAGGCAACAGTCCTTGCACGCATGCACGACCAGCGCGTGGAGATGCAACGCCGGGGCGAAGATCCGCTGCCCGAACATGTCGAGGCGTGGCGGAAGGAGCTCCGGCGAGATCTCATGGTGAAGTGGAAACAGCGACTGTCGCAACCCAGCGCTGGGCACACCGTAATCTCAGCGGTAGTGCCCCTCTTTGAGGCGTGGCTGGATAGACCTCACGGCGTCCTCACTTTCCGCATGACGCAGGTTCTCACCGGACATGGGAAGTTCGGGAGATTCCTGCACCGGATTCGTGCGGAAGAGACGTCCGGGTGTCGCCACTATGAGGCGAGCCCGGAGGACACGGTGGAACACACGGTGGAGGTGTGCCCTGCTTGGGAAGAGCATCGCCGTGTCCTCGTGGGGGTGATCGGCGGCAGCGACCTCTCGCGCCGGTCCTTGGTTCAGGCCATGGTCCGCAGCGAAGAGGAATGGCAGGCGGTCGCCTCCTTCTGCGAAGCAGTAATGCTCGTAAAGGAGGAGGCCGACCGCATAAGGCAAAGGCAACGGCGTACTCGCCGTAGCCGACGCCGCCGCGATCCTGCCGATATCCGGCCACCGTAGACACTTGCTCGCGGACGGTGAGCAATGGGTAGCTCGCCGTCCGATCGTCTGATAAGACCGAGTCCAAGTCGTCAACGGCGCGCACCGTTCCCGCGCGCCTCAAGGAGTTGTCAGCAAACTGCAGGGGCCCTTCAGGGTCGAAGCCTCCTGGAGCCTAGAGGGTGGTGGAAAACTGTTACCTCGACTCCAGGAATAAGGCAAGGAAGGTACGGGGTAGGTTTTTTAGTCAGTAAGAGTCTGACACTGGTCTCCCGCTCCGCCCAAGAGCGGGTTTCGTCATTGGATGATTTTCACCTACCATAAAAAAAAAAAAAAAAAAAAGCCCTCTGGTCACGCGAAAAGTCAATTAGCCGTTTGCTGATATCTAGTATAATTCAATAAGCGTTTGGACTCCATGGCCCTAGTGTTGCCTTCATTTTCATTGGATGGGTGGACAGGTGGCACCCATTGCTCGTCGTCATAAGCCTAACACACCCCTTTTTTAAACTATTTCACCAAAAAGGGTGTGATGCAAATAATATGCGGTTATTGAAATATTGTGTTACCCATAAATTCTTGACCACAACGAAGGGGATAGTAGGGCAAAGTTTTTCGTAATAAATAACAACTGTCAAATAAAATATTCCGTGTGCATTCATACAACTATGGGAACCGTTCACCCTCTAGGGGGTACAGCTCAATACGAAACGATGAATTTCCGTGTATTTGGAAATACTAAGAAAGATTGCATTTTCGAGAATGCAATCACATTCAAAGGAAAGTACAGTTAGCTATACAAGTAGGGAGATTTTTCTTTGACATTTTTTTGTACGCGATATTTTTTATTTAAAGTGAATTTTGTTGTACCAAATATTTATTATGAAATACTAGCTTCTGCCATCGCCATCACGTAGAAAATATAATACTCAATTTTACTCAGTGGTCGGTGAAATTGGTACTTTGGAAGTTTATTTATTATAAACATACATATTATGTTTTTTTCTTTGTTATGATAGAAGCATAGATTATTTGGTGTACAGCCCTTTGTTTTTGTGTATTACTTCGTCTAGTTGTATTAAATATAAGGTTGGAGTGTAGCCTTAGGGGCGCTATGGCGTGGGACTTAATTTTTTTTTCAATACCATACGCTTAAAGGCGAAGAAAATTTTTCGAATAATTTTTTTTTTTCGTTTTCTGCACAACTCATGGTGCCTATAAGCGTATGGTACCAAATCGCAAAAAAATGTCCCAAAATTTTTTTTTTTCGTTTTCTTTGCTTCTCATAGCGCCCCTAAGGATATACTCCAACTCCTAAAAATCCGCCCCTAAGGCGACCCACTGACCAAAGCGCATATTATTAACTCAACGAATAGATATTCCAAAGTAGCTAACGCTGGTTTTGCATTAGCAGCTTCAGATAATGAAGCTGCTAATGCAAAACCAGCTAAAATTATCTGATTCTTCGTCGTCAGCTCCTTTTTCAATTTGAGCAAAGTTTAGTCTATTAACTGTTACGTTGGTACAAACAATCTGTTAGGTTAGGTTAGTTTACCTACATTAATAAAAACCTGTTAATAACGTTAACGGCTTTTTTTAACAGGTGAACAGGATGAAATTAACGGCTTCGTTGCGTTAACCCAGAAATCGTTAACGACCCACTACTAGAGAGCACCGGTGTATTGTTTGCGGAAGGTCAAGAAGACGCGGCGTGGACACCAGCGCGGCAGCCAGATGCGGCTCACCTGCACTCACACTAAACATACACAGTCATATACCTGAAGCACCGGTCTAGCGTTGGCGACAGGTCTGTCACTCGTAATAGTTCCCAAATAAATAGAAAAATATATAAAACTAGCTTTTGCCCGTAGCTTCGCCCGCGTACATAAAATATAGCCTATGTCACTCAGGAGTAAAGCAGCTTTCTATTGTTGCTTAAATTTTTCCAATCGGACCAGTAGTTCCAGAGATTACCCCCTACAAACAAAAAAACAAAAAAACAAACTTTACCTCTTTATTATATTAGTATAGATAAATTAAGCACAATCGATAGTCTGACACCTCGCGCGATGATTCTTTCAAGACTGTGAATGAAGGTGTGTCCTCAACGAATGTTCGCGACTGTTGACGAAGCAAGAGCATACAGTTAACGCGCGTGTGGGAAAGGGACAGGAATATAGGCAGTTTGAAAGTACGTACTTCTACCCTTCATTTTGAATTTCAAAATTATGAATCCCAATAATTAGTATGATCTAATAAATATCGGCTTAGGTAAGCCTATCGCGGGCTCCATATATTTTTCTAAATAAAAGGATTAGCCTAAATTAATAGACCTAACGTTCAGTCTGTGAAATTCTTTTTCTGTCATCGAATCAGTACTACTAAAATTTACCTTTTACAAATATGAACGAATAAATCATTTTACTTTTAAATTTTAATCAAGTTTAATGTAAATCGTGTTTTATATTGCTCGCCTAATATTGAAATCGTATATTAAAAAAATATCAAACATATCTTTAAAAATTGTTTGCATTCATAAATTGAAAAGATTTCAGAAACATAAACAAAATAACAAGTGTTCTTTTGTTTATTTTGGTCAAATATTAATTTGAATCACAAAATAAAACTTGCCATTTACGAAAACCTCACGAACTATAAAATTATTTTTACAACTGGCAACTTTATAGTTTAAAACTGCAACGTTCTAAATTCAAAAGTCATAATATTTGCTGTGACTGTCCAACACTAGACATTCCTTGGGCACAGACGGTTGCACCGTATCGTCTATATATCCATTTTTGAATGCCACCCGTGAAATTGCGTTCCATACAATACGTGGACTATAATGTCAAGGGGAATGATTTATAAGTGCCGCTGCGGTCTATGTGCCCGCTCTAATATTGCATTTTATACCCAGATACAGGTTTTTAATCTGAATTTTTAGTTAAAGTGAAATAAGAATGGATTTTAAAGTGGAATAGGGTTAGTACAATTCATAACGGAGGTAATGTAATAAGGTTATGAAATAAAAAAAAAACACCACTAAAACAGACAGTAAACAGACAGTATTCCGTATTTTCATCAAATTCTTAAAAACGTAACTAATGACAAACGGACAGACTTTTATATTTACAAAATTAATAAGTGTAAAATAATTTATATCCACCCTTACGTTGTTGAGACATCTGCGGCCCGGACTAAGCGTTTTGCTTCGTCGTTTATACCGCGTACATCGAGGGACTGGAACAGTTTGCCGGCTGCAGTCTTTCCGTCCGATTATAATTTAGGTGTCTTCAAGGCTAGAGTGAATAGGTTCTTAATAAACTTGTGCGCCTTACCATCAACGATTGCATACCATCAGGTGGGATCGCAATTACAAAAAATAATAATAATTCCACGCAACATTGACAAAAAAAAAAATTGTCTAACTTAACCACAACAAAAATACTGAAAACAATCCTCTTTAGAAAAATCTTCACTCCGTACAAAGCAGAGAATAATGATAACGATTTAAAACCACCGCGTTTGCGGCATGCACTAGGCTCCTAGATTCAGTATACAATCCACAGAAGGCAAAAAAACGGTATCTCAAAAATTTCAAAATTCTGCTCCATTTTTTGCACTAGATAATATAACTCAATTTGACACTACACAGTAAACTTTGCATCAGATGGGCTAATTGGTCGATAAACTCATGACAATATAAAAACCAAATGCAATTTTTTTTTTTGTAAATTCCCTGGCTATTGCGCTAGTGGATATTGTGTTACAGGAGTTAGTGTTTTTGTCTTATCACTGAAATATAATTATGTAATTTAAGCTAAAAATAAAATGGAAACTGTAAAATAAAAATAATTTAGAATTAAAACCAAAATTAAATTACAGAAAAAATACAGTATCCGTTCATAGTGACTAGGGACATAATTTTGCGTATAGGTAAATGTACATGTCATGTTCACACTATAACTAAACCTTAATGTTGACTCTGCAAAAGGGTTGAAGCCTACTGGGGCCCAGGGTCTCTTTCTGAAAGGAAGGCTTGGCCCCAGTGCGAAGGGCATAGAAAAAACGGGGTAAGGTGTTTAGTCAGTAAGAGTCTGACACTATTTCCAACCCCGCCCAAGAGCGGGATTCGTCATTGAATGATTTTTGCTCACCATAAAAAAGACATACTTTTTAACATAAAATATGACATAAAATACTTTTTATTAACACACTATTACAGTAATAATACATGTAAACGTCAGTTTTAAACATAATTACGTAATTAAAGCGACGTATTATTTTCTCGAAACTCAGTTACCGCCTTTTACCTTCCGAGAGTAGCATAGGCAATATCTCTAGGTATTTATCTAGCTTCTTCTAATAAACCGGAACAGACTTATTTCTGTCGCCAAAGGATCTCGGCAAAATAGTTTCAGTAGCTAAAGTTTGTGAAGCGCGAAGTCGAATTTTTTCCAGTTTGTCTTTAGCTTTATTATAAGTGTCTTAACTTTTTCTGTTTGCACCATTAACTTTTTGCGCTATTTGTTTTTAGTTTTTTGGGTCTTGGTAATAGTTTCGTACATTAATGTTGGCTCTAAGTAAAATTTAGTGTGAATAAGTGGCGCATTAAAATAAGATTTTATTTTTTGGTTACTACGAGTGTCATTTTGATTAAGAGTAATACAGATTAACTAATTATAAAAAAAAAGAAATTCATCTGGAATAAAATTAGGCTTTTAGTAACACTTTTTCAGACTTTATAAAACTCTTCATTTCGAGAAAAAACAGTAAAATATAAATCTACACTAATATAATAAAGAGGTAAAGTTTGTTTTTTTGTTTGTTTGTTTGTAGGGGGTAATCTCTGGAACTACTGGTCCGATTGGAAAAATTTTAGTAACAATATATTTTATGTACGCGGGCGAAGCTGCGGGCAAAAGCTAGTAAATAATATTTCACGACTTTCACACAACCCCAACATAAGCAGAGCGTGTGCTATGAGTACCAGACAACTGATAAACACACTTATATATTTCTAAATTAATGTATAGTATACATAAAATACACCTAGATAAAGAACCAATGATTGTGCTCATCACAAAAGCATTCGTCTCGGGTGGAAATCCAATCCACGGCATCGAGTTGATCTGGCAGCTAAGGGCCACAAATCACTAAACTTGTAGGCCACTAAGAAATATAAAACTTAGCCTGTTTGACTGGCCTGTTGTTCTAACGGTTAGTGGCCCTGACTGCTATGCTGGAGGTCGTGGGTTCGATTGCCACCCAGGACCAATGTTTATGTGATGAGCTCAATCATTTGTTCTGTACCTGGGTATAATTTATCTATAACATGTATGTATTTACAAATATTAAAGTATGTTTATCAGTTGTCTAGTACCCATAACACAAGCTCTGCTTAGCTTAGGAGTAAACGATGTTGTGTGACAGTTGTGGAATATATATTGTCCATTATCTATCAATGAATGTACTTTTAAACAAATCATGCAGAAGATAAGCAGTCAATTTATCTTAATACCAACGTGAACAAGCCTACTGACGTAAACCAGATGATCAAAGTCTAGAACATCAGTCATGGTAACACCTCAGAGAGCAAGAAAAATGACGTCGTCTCGAAAACTAATCCAAAAAAGGTCGCGACACTTGAAATTCCTCTCAGAATGTTGTCTAATAGCGTGGAACAACCGGCTAAGTGGCGCAACCACATTTTATTTACGGGTCGTGCCTACAACACAGAACATATTTTTCTTCGACTCTAGCGTCAAAAGGTTTGAGCGTAAACATTCCTTTGGCCGTGAAAGACGAATTTTCTATTGAGCAAAAATCGGAGCCCTTCACATCAATGTAGTGTGAGCCATTATGGATTATGGAAGAGAGCTTTATGGCCATTTAGTTTGAAGTAGGTTTCCCGTCGTGAGTCTAAAGATATTCGTGTCTTTTTTATGAAAATTTTTCATTGAGATTTTTTTTTATTTGAGCAAAATATTTAGTAAATTGTTGAGAGTATCGAACATGTCGCTGTGGTGGTTGAGGAGTAATGGTTGTCACATAAAAGTTGTAGGCCAGGCGCATTACATTGGTTAATTTATTTCATCACCGCTGCTCTCAAAACGGTGGCAGAAAACTTCGTGAGAAAACCGGCATGTCCTAGAACCAAAAATTTGAAGACATGTGATGTACATCAATTCGCACTAGGCCCGCGTGGTGGCCATCCAGGCAGGATTCTTTCTCCTAAAAGAAGGACTGAGTTCCAGCAATGGAAACATTATAAGGTTAATGCTTACGATAATATGTTACCAGTAAGAAATGCAGTTCGAATTTATCTAATTTATATTAGTACAGACGGAAGAAGAAGATGAAAGACGCAACGTTGGCGTGGCCTCCTACAAGGTAGACCAGTTCACTTGAATGCAAGATGCACATGACCCTTGAACAAATGGCGAAAGGCCTTTGTCTAACACCTTTTACCTAAAATGATAGTCAATATTGCCAAAAAATAACATTATAAAAATAAAGAAAAAGTATATTAAAAAAATAAAGTCTCAATAATGGGTCAGCATCACCAGTTTTTGGAGTAACGACCGCGGGTTGAAAGACGCAGTGTTAGAAACTCCACAAAATGGACTGAACTTTAGTAAATTGATGGTTCTCTCGGTCGATATACCTAGTAAAGTTTAGAAGAGATTTTCCAGCAGTGGACCTCTTTCGGCTATAATGATTATCATAAAATAAAAGGTGCAAGGTAAAAAATATAAGATAAGGTGTGCAATAAAGTTTCGAAGGTATTTGGAATGGAGAGTAAAGTCCCGCAAACCTCCATTGAAAAATGGAGTATCTCTCTGACCAGACAGGTGTTATCGTCTGGTGAGCTACACTGCCCAATATATGATTCCAGGCTATCGTATATGTTCAAATCATGCGGAGAACTTTGATTGCGCGATGCAGAATTCTTGTAATTCAGTATTACATTAGTATTCTTGTAGTTGCAATATATATATATAAATGCAATAGATGGCGCTACAAAATTATAAATAAAGAAATGAAAGCCTGCCTGCCTTGCCTAGCCTGACCTGGGGCTCAAGTCTGCTATTTTCATAATATCATAATTCCAATATGATGCCATTGTCATTTTGCTAAAAGTTCGTAATCTGTTAATTCATAATGGCCGATCATTCGTCAGTCAGTGGTCTGGTAATAGAATTGTGGTACGAGCTGTCTTGTAACGAAAAGCAATGGCTGCACAATTAGGTTCTAATGGTAGGTCACTGATTAAAGGAACTGTCTAAATTTTTGAAAATTATCGCATACGTCAGACTTTCATTTGTCAATTTGTACGAGATTACCACTTTATGCCATTTCTTTAAATTAATTACCAGTAATTGATCATTAAAAGTCATAATGACAACATTATCTATACATATAATAAAACAGTAACGAAAGAAAAACTGTACATTGAGAATTTTCTGGAAAAAATAAGTGGGTTTTGTTAGAAAAAGGTAACTGATGACAAAAAGTGACTTTTTAGAATTTTTGTCTGTTTGTCTGTTTGTCTGTGCCTATGGTACGGGTTGGCGCCAAAAATACTGGATAGATTAAATTGAAATTCAGCAAAAATGTTCCTTGTAAACCAAGGATGGCTTTAGGCTACATATTATCACGCCGTAAGTTATGGGAGGTAAGCAATATTGAATTTAAATGGTGCAATGGATGTAACTTTTTTTTCCGTGGGCCGATCGACTCAAAACTTAGCACAAACATTACCCTAAATTAGTTATCAAGGATGGCATATTTATTTTTTCAGTAGTACCCCCACTGCAAGATTTAGGGGATGTTAAAGTTTGTATGGGAAAATCTTATTCCTTGAGTTAATTAACTTGAAACTTGTCACGTAATCTTATTTAAGTAAATATTAAAGATTCCCATTATTATTTTTTTAAAACAACGTAATTTAGGCAAAAAAAACATAGTTTAATAAATATTAGTAGTATAAAGACAATTTTAAAACAGCGCCATCTATGAGATTACACAAAAATGAAATCAAGTTGCATGTTGACACTTTTTGGAAATTAATAATTTAAATTTGACCATGTTGGCAAGGTTAGCAGTTAGTTATTTTTAAAATTCATAGATGGTGGTGCATTTTCTTCATAAAAGTTGTATCGTATAATTAGTTTTGACAAATGTAATTTCCAAAAAACCCTCAAAATCTCACGACATGTGTTCAAGATTTCTTAGTCTTACTGCGCGGTCGAATTTACTCACAGCTGGGAATTAGAAATGAAAAAAAAAGAAGCCCAAACAGAGCAATTATTGTTACTTATTTATTTTTAGGGAAATATCTTAGGTAGTGGTTGGTTCGTTTACTAAAAATGTGGGTTAATATTTAATATGTAATTTAAAAAAAATTGTTCATCTCTTTAATGGTGAAACTGCGTTCTCCTGTTTATATGAAATATCTTATTCTTATTCCAACGGTCTAACGGATTTATTTTGCAATGCAACCTAATTTTAAATAACGTTTCAATGTTATTTATATACATACAACGACATCTACTGACTCAAATTAGTACAAACGAAAACATTACATTAACAAAATAATATTATTTTTACCTTTCGACTACCGTAATTACAGGCACAACTAAATGACAACAGTTGTACGGAAATTTGTGTCCTCTTGGGACTTCACTAAAGAGTTTTACGAATAATCTATACATTAGGTAATTATAATAAGATCATAGGAAAGTCAAAACTGTTCAATAAATATTTTTTTAAAAGAATACTTGGGAAGTGATCTACAATCGATATCGAAGCCAAAAATATAGTTTTTATAATTTTTGTCTTTTTGTCTGTATGTCCAGGCTAAACTCAAAAACTTACTTGGATATATTTAAACATACTGCATGGATTATCTTCAAATTTTACATGAATAAAGGATTGGCCAACATATAGGCTACATATTATCACGATATCACTTACGGGGGAGGAGTTGTGAATATTTATTTTTCTTACGCATTCTGTGACAGTGTTTAATCTAACAACGCATAATAAAATGTCGTTTTTGAGTAAGTCATGCTATTATCTGGCTTTACACTATAAAAACTACGCCATTTAAGTAACTTGGGCAGAGAAACATAGTTGAATGTAGTAGTATATTTTAAAACAGCGCCATCTATTTGATTTCATAAAAATCAAATCAAATAACATGTTAACAATTTTTGTACATTAATAATTTAAATTTGACCATATTGGCAAGGTTAGTTGTTAGTTATTCTTAAAATTCACAGATGGAAATACACATTATGCATTTTCTTCCGAAAAGTGGTCATCATCATCATCATCATCAGCCTTTCAACGTTCCCACTGATGGGACACAGGCCTCCTCTCTAGGAGACTCTGGAAGTGGTATCGTATATTATTTATTTATTTATTATAAGCTATACTGTACACCTCATAATGTGGGCAGGATATACAAATACAAAAACTAAGTGTACAATGGGCGGTCTTATCGCACAGGGCAATATATAGGGCAGGGTATAGTTCGTTTTGAAAAAATTCAAGCCTAAAAAAACCCTCAAAATCTTGAGCAGAGTTGAGCAAGACTATTAAAAAAAATGCGGTGTTCAGTATTACAAAAAAATTATGTTCATTGAAATATCGCCATCATCTGTCTGAAGATTTTCTGCGAGCTTTGAGGCGTGGTATCGTGTGCTGGACACCTGTCTCAGTTCACTTCAAGATGTGGATATTTCTATCAGCGGCAATCCACTGATCGAATATGGATTACCAGCTCCCCAATCATCACCGCATCAAGACTATGAAAATCGAGAGTATAACGCTGAGACAGAGCTCTCTTCAGAGCCAAAACAAATTTATGACACCAACCTTGAAAGCGTTGTGCAAAACCAGAGCAAAATGTTTTTCTTGGGTTGCTCCTATTGGAACAGGAAAAACATGGCATACTTGCAGAGGTCAAAGGCAAGGCAATATTGCTTTTGCTGTCGCGTCGTCGGAAATCGCTGCCACACTGCTTCCGAGTGGCAAGGCAAGACAGCACATGTCATGTTCAAATTCTCATCAATTTAGAGAGCGCCAAAACGCCTGTTTGTGGTGTGTCACGTAACAGCGGACACGTGCTTAAGGATTGCTATCTGATCGTATGGGATGAGTGTACGATGGCCAATAGGAAGGCAATTGAGGCCGAGGACAGAACCCTGCGGCTTGAGCGCCTTTGCTTTTGCCTGATGCAGTCGACCCTCTTTTTTAGCCGCTAGCATTAGTGCTTCGCAGAAGAAGGCGACTGCCTGCCAATCTTCTTCGCTACGGATCGCCCGGATACGCCTCTGCCAAAGTCCGCTGCAAGTCAAAGCCCACCGCGAGAGAGGTGAACAGGAGGTGCTACCAGAGTCTCTCGATATAGTGTTAGCCAGCTTAGAAGAATTCATTCGCTGTGTGTACGGGTACATCAGTCGTTTACCGCATCAGCAGAATTCTTGGGTGTGTGAGCGGGCCATTTCCACGTCCAAAAATGATCAGGCTGCAGCAATTAACGAATACATTCTCTCGGAAATTGAGGGAAATGCAGTGGTCTATACCTCAATAAACACTGTCGTCGAGTAAGATGATGCCACACATTATCACGTGGAATTTTTGAACTCCCAGCCAGCAAGTGGACTTCCAGCGCATACCATCAAGCTGAAAGTCGGAGTACAGATTATGCATCTTCGGAACCTATCTCTTCCAAAGTACAGTAACGAGACCTGTCTTAAAGTCATCTCGCTGCACAGACACACCATTGAAGCAAAAATTCTTACGGGTTGTGGCGTAGGCGTGGCAGTATTTGGACCTCATAACTTCCCGTTCCAGTTCAAGCGCGTACAGTTCCCCGTGAGTGTTTGCTTCACGATGACCATCAATAAGTCGCAGGGGCAGACACTGAGTGCAGCAGGTGTCAACTTTAGGACGAGTTGTCTCTTACGCGGGCAACTGTATGTCGCTTACTCCTGCGTCACCAGTCCTGACTCTCTTTACATTTTGGCTCCTGGCAGCATAACTACCATCGTAGTATGGTGGCGGAGTGGTAAAGGCTCCGACTCGGTGGTTTTTTTTTTTTTTATGGTAGGTAAAAATCATCGAATGACGAATCCCACTCTTGGGCGGAGCGGGAAACAGTGTCAGACTCTTACTGACTAAAGAACCTACCCCGTGCCTTCCTTGCCTTATTCCCAGAGCCCCGGTGTAACGCTTTCGCATCAACCCTCAGCTCCGGGAGGCTTCGACCCTGTTGGGCCCCTACGGTGTGCTGACAACTCCTTGAGGCGCGCGGGAACGGAGCGCGCCGTCGACGACTTGGGCTCGGTCTGGACTGCTACCAGACGACCGGACGGCGAGCTACCCATTGCTCACCGTCCGCAAGCCAGTGTCTACGGTGGCCGGATATCGGCAGGATCGCGGCGGCGACGGCTACGGCGAGGGCGCCGTTGCCTTTGCCTTATGCGGTCAGCCTCCTCCTTTACGAGCATTACTGCCTCGCAGAAGGAGGCGACCGCCTGCCACTCCTCCTCGCTGCGGACCATGGCCTGAACCAAGGCCCGGCGCGAGAGGTCGCCGCCGCCGATCACCCCCACGAGGGCACGGCGTTCCTCTTCCCAAGCGGGGCACACTTCTACCGTGTGCTCCACCGTGTCCTCCGGGCTGGCCACTCCGACTCGGTGGTGACGAAGTAGTAAAGGCTCCGACTTACAAATTGTAGGTCGGGCGTTCAAACCCAGCCGCGCGTGGCTGGGTTTGAACGCCTGACCTACAATTTTACTTTGTGTAATTTATTTACTACTGCTCTTAAAACGGTGAAGGAAACATCATGAGGAAACTGTGACTGTGAATGTCTTAGAACCCAAAATCGAAGACATATTGTGTCATCCACCAATCCATATTCGACTCGCATGCTGGATTATGGCCCATTCCCTATCCTAGAAAGGAGGTCTATGTCCCAGCAGCGGGAACTTTGAAAGGCTGATGCAATGCTATTTTAAAAGTTGTTTACTTATAATGCTATACCGACACTGCCATCTTAGGTATTTATGGTGCTGTAAAGCCTTCACGCAGACAACGTCGCGGGCAGCAGCTAGTAGTAAAATATTAACAAACTGGTGAACATCAATCATTATGAAATCAATGATAGAGACTATTCTGACGCTATCGTAATAGCAGACTACAGACCCTGGTCTGTTGTCTGCTAAACACCAAATTATTTCATTTTAAATTATCTTAGTTCTTTAAGCCCCAAGCGAACGACGGCGTTCGAACACATAAAATATTGTTCTTAATTCTTTATTGTACACCAAACAGGATATAAAAAATAGGATTATAATATTTATGTACAAAGGCGAGCTTAACTCAAAGTTGAGGTTTCTTCCAGCAAACCTGACCTGTGTGATGGAAAGAGATCAAAAAATTTTGGGTAAGAACCAGTGTATAATGTTCTTTAATTATCTATACTAATATTATAAAGCTGAAGAGTTTGTTTGTTTGTTTGTTTGAACGCGCTAATCTCAGGAACTACTGGTTCGAATTGAAAAATTCTTTTCGTGTTGAATAGATCATTTATTGAGGAAGGCTTTAGGCTATATAACATCACGCTGTGACTTATAGGACCGAAGAAACAACGGAAAATGTGGAAAAAACGGGGAAAATTATTCATCTTTGAGGGCTTCCGTTGCGTGCGCTGCCAAAACGGTTTAAGATATCAAAAAAATATGTATGAAAGAATTATTCCTCTTAAAATGATCTAACAAAATGTCCGCGACAGTATATGTCTATCTTTTAAGATTAGCTTACTAGAACCGTTTTTATGCGAATCAAATTTAGCCAATTTTTACCGATTATTTGTTAGAGTTGTATCAACATAATAATATAATATTTATCCAAATAAATGTGTTGTTGATTAAGAGTATTTTATAATTGTAAACAAAATTGTCTTTGACATCATTTAATTTCAATGAACATCTTAGAAGATATTACAACTTGAAAATAACTCTGATATAAAATTCACACGCGATGCATGATGTGCAAAACTTGACGCTGCGCCTGGCCGGCGGGCGAGGAGAGGGGTTGCTTGCGGGCGGCGCGGATGAGTTTTTTTATGGTAGGTAAAAATCATCCAATGACGAATCCCGCTTTTGGGCGGAGCAGGAAACAGTGTCAGACTCTTACTGACTAAACAACCTACCCCGTTCCTCCCTTGCCTTATTCCCAGAGCCCCGGTATAACGCTTTCGCACCAACCCTCAGTTGCAGGAGGCTTCGCCCCTGAAAGGCCCCACAGTTTGCTGACAACACCTTGAGGCGCGCGGGAGCAGTGCACGCTGTCGACGACTTGGTCTCGGTCTGGACTGTTACCAGACAACCGGACGGCGAGCTACCCATTGCTCACCGTCCACAAGCCAGCGTCTACGGAGACCGGATATCGGCGGGATCGCGGCGGTGACGGCTACGGCGTGAACGCTGTTGCCTTTGCCTTATGCGGGCGGCCTCCTCCTTTACGAGCATTACTGCTTTGCAGAAGGAGGCGACCGCTTGCCATTCTTCTTCGCTGCGAACTATGGCCTGAACCAAGGCCCGGCGCGAGAGGTCGCCGCCGCTGATCACCCCCACGAGGACACGGCGATGCTCTTCTCAAGCGGGGCACACCTCCACCGTGTGCTCCACCGTATCCTCCGGGCTGACCATACAGTGATGACACCCGGGCGTCTCTTCCGCACGAATCCGGCGCGCAGGAATCTCCTGAACTTCCCATGTCCGGTGAGAAACTGCGTCATGCGGAAGGTGAGGATGCCGTGATAGACATCACGCCTCAAAGAGGAGACTTACCGCCGAGATTATGGCGTGCCCAAGTTGGGGTGTAGCTCTATGAAGTACTTTTAGATAATTATGTTCTTTTAAAAACTAAATTGTCTAAAATAATAACAGAAATTGACACGGGCAAAGTCGTGGGTAACAGCTATAATTTATAAAACTGAGGAGGTTGTTTGCAAAAATAAATGTGATGCCCAAAATAACTATTCCACGCGGACGAAGTCGCGGGCACAGCTAGTTTACTTATAAAACTATAACGTATTTTCATGTGGTTGCTTGTAAGGTACGTAGATACTTTGATTACCATCGTAAATCAATGATAGGTTTATCTGAGAATAACTGAGTCGACTCCGAAATCCTCTAAAGGTTCGCACATGACTTAATTACCTTGGGAAACGTGTGGAACTAACTTTCAATTAGGTTTCGCATGCCTTGATCTCCTAAACTTGGATAGTTCTCGAGTTGTATAATTATTATGAACTAGCTTTAGGTAGTTTGTTATAGTATGGTCATCTGAAGACGATAGATGATAGACGAGATGGAACAGAAATAAAATAAAACAATGAATAAAATAATAATATGGGAGACCAAAGAATACGGTGAATCCATCTTGGATTATACGTGGAAGATGAGTAAAGGGTAGCTCACCGTCCGGCTGTCTAATAGCCGTCTGGATTAAACGCGAGTCGTCGACAGTGCACAGTCTTACAAGCGCTTCTCAAAAACATGTCAGTTAACCGTAGGGATCCAATATAGATATATAGATATACTCCTTATTGTAGGTTCATCATAAATACAATTTGGTATATTAGGAGCTTAAAATTCCTAAGGTGTTACAATGGGCGGTCTTATCGCTAAGAGCGATATTTTAAAGACAACCTTTGGATGGATTTGACGTGGATTTGATTTCGATTAAATGCGCAAGGCTTCTATAGAAGTACTTTTATATATTTTTAATATAGAAGTACATTATGGAGATTCAAAGTTCACGTAAAATAGCAGATTTTCAGAGGTCTTTACTACATATAAATAAATTTATGTTTTGATTTCTATAGAAGCCTAAATAAAATATCCATAAGATATCTATGTATCCAAAACATGTGAAGAAAGATGTGTAGGTAATAATAACATCACAAGCACGTAAGAGCGGCTGCATGAAAAAGTACCTCGGATTGGCCGCTCTTAAATTAAATAAAGTCCAGTTCATTCGATTTCTTTATTTAAAGACCTTTCACGAAGGCATGGCGTAACAGTTTATTCCTTTAAAATAAAGTCCACCGACTGCACTGATTAATATCAAAGAAAGTGTGGGAAGAAAATATTCTGAACTAGCTTTTGCCCGCGGCTCCGCCCGCGTGGTATTGGGGTTGGGGTTGGGGTTTCCGGGATGAAAAGTAGTCTATGTCCTATTCCGGAGTGTATCCTATGCCTGTGCAAATTTCATCCAGATCCGTCTAGCCGTTTTGACTGCAGTAGTGATTGAGTAACAGTAAGTTACATCCAAACATCGTAACTTTCGCATTTATAATATTAGTAAGATTTATTAATATGCCAAAAATGTTCAATCGAATATTTTTAAGACAGAACCTTTTGTACTTGAACTATGCTTTTGCATAAGGTCAGTCAAAGACATCCAAAGATAATATTTTAAAATAAACGAATCAGAGTGCTTCCATTATATTTTAATCAAATACAGCTCCGTCCTTTAAACAAACAGCTTTTCAATATAACCTAGTAAAGAATATTTTTTATTAAATATCTATATTTCTACTAGCTTCTGTCAGCGACTTTGCTTGCGTAAAAACCAAAAAAAATAAATGTCATAACGTCAGAAAAAGTTGAGAAAAAGAACAAAACATTGCCTGCTGTGGTCTTCCCATCCGATTATAATTTGGGTGTCTTCAATGCTAGAGTAATTTAATAAACGAACGCGCCTTATCATATTAGCAAGGATATATCATTATATCATACGCAAACTTACACTTTCACTTCTTTTTCTATTATTTCAGTTTTTATTGATTTTCTGATTAATCTATTGGCAATCAACTGCATACCACTATTAATTTTATTGCTTCAAATATTTCGTTTTATAAAATAAACATTTCTGTGAGTAATCAATTCCTTTGGTAAACAAGTTTTGTCACAATTGTTTTTTTTTTTTTAATAGTTTTTAAATATAACTCGTAAATGCTTTGTTGGTACAGTGGTCTGAATTGGTTTTTCAAATTGGAAAAAAGGGATTTTGATTTTCATCAATACCTTTGTAGTAGCGTTCTGGCAGCAAATAGTGGAGTTTCATTAGATTCACTGCATAGATTTAATAGTTGAAAACTTAATAAAAAAAAACAGTTCAATTGCAAATTGGACTCGTGCATTGAAGTTTTTTTACAAAGTTACCTTTGAAAACAGTTAAATTCTCAAATCAAGTTTCCAAGATTTTTTCGAATCACGTTTTTTTTTTCAATTATCAATTTTTTTCCTATACTTATGCTATGAAACCTTGCTTCATGCCAAATATTAGGAGCCTAGGTCAACATGAAATACCCTATGGATTTTGAGCCTAGTAGTCTAGATGTAGGTTTTTTGCGATATAAAGAGAAGTATATTAAAAACTTTTAAAGTTAACGAAAATAAATTTAGTCTTTTATACGACTTTATTTCTATTTTTTTTTAATGGGGTGATTAAAAAAATTCATAAACTCGAAGTCAATCAATAGTGACAACCCACTGAAAAAGCCGAGACAACAAAGCTGAACAAATCCCAGAGAAAAGCAACATAATGTTTACGTAATATACCTGGAAGCGAAAGTTCAATCCATCTCTACTACGCTTTGCAATCTAGCTCATCAATATTTCACGCAGTGCAACTTCCATCTGCCTTCTGTAACCTAATTACTTGTTAATATCGGAACCAATCAACACGTTGCACGTCTGTTTTGAAATCTGTGAATTATACAACACACAGCTTAACCCAGAATCGGGATTGACATAAAGGTTTGCTAATTTTCGATGCTTTCGGACTACTTTATGAAGACTCTTTTTTACGCTCTTGGATAAATCATTACATTGTAAAAAACAAAGTTTGCTTTTCCTATGTATGCTTAAATTTTTCAAACCACGCAACGGATTTTGAGGCGATTTTTTTAATAGATAGAGTGTTTCAAGAGGAAGGTTTGTGTGTATAATACATCCATAATATATTTAATATTATTTATTGGTTAGTTAGCTAGTATCCTAAAAAAATGCTTAATATTTTATCCACTATGCTAACGCCGGCGTTCACTAAGGGATTTTGTTTTTTTATTTAGAAAAACTGAAACTTTGTCACAGTAACTGTTTCAAAATTTCCCGTAGCTGGCATTTAAGAGCTTTTTATAAGGATAAAAAAAACTATGTCAAATTCGCTGATAGTTTTTTGTAGGTCGCCAGACAACCTGACAGCGAGTTATATATTGCTTGCCAGACACATCTAAATTATCTTGCACTCCAGGACTCCGGTTTCCCATAGGCACTCAAAACCACGTACCATTCACATTTCTATTTCCGTCTTAATCTCACCACATTTTCTGTAGCACCTAATTTATCAGATTACCCGTTCTTTTTTCGCAAAAATACATCATAGTTCTTTTTACCCCTACTCGCCTCTTATCGTGCTCTTATTGAAACTAAAGCGGTCCCATGGGCCTAGCGGGCGATGAAAAATGTGCCCACTTTACCCTCACCGCGATAGGTAGGAGATTATCGTGTGGAGCATAATGACCTTTTCACACAATAAAGGGGAGTTTTCTTAGAAGTGGGAAGGAAATTATAAGGAATGCGGCCTGATAACAGTTTGAGCATTTTTAATTCTGTTTTGAGTTTTACAAACAAGCTAATTGGATGTAAACCGTTCGCCAACACGTTCGCGTTCATTCACTACTGTTGGGAAAACCGACCTACCAACAAAGGGCGTTGAAGGGCATGGTTTACAACCAATGTCTATACGGATTAAAACTAGCAAGGTCACTTTAATTGGGACGCACAATTATGTTAAATTGGTGACAAACAAATTAAACATTGGTAGCTCATTTGTACTCGTACTGGTTTATTTTTTTCGCATATGACATTTTTTGTTAACGTGAAGTGCAAAAAAAGTGGAATGGGCATTCAGTAGATTCATAATCATCTAGGAAGACAGCCTTTGGACGATCTGAGGACTTTTTTTTAACTCGATTTAAAATTCGTCTTCTTCTGAATAAAGACGTTACCTTTAATGTCAGTACATTTTCCAAACTTGTCCTAATCATAATCTTACATTCGTGCAAAATAAATTCTTGAGGTTAGAAATCTTCATTCAAAATTACAGAAGAATACCGATTGTTGCTTTATTATTTACTTTTACTCAAGTAATTACTTTTACTTGTATACAAATCTGGGTACTCAACTCACCAGCACATATTATACATGACAATATATCACGCTCCAGTCTTTAATATTAACAAGATAGGTATAAATCATAGGCTACAGCACCAACAACCGTGTACCGCGTATAAATTTATTAGCAGCCGTCCCTAACTTATGTCGGTAGAGAATTTAATCCAACTTATTGCATTTATGGATTACATGAAACGAAGTAATGCAGAAGGTGAGTTCCATACAACGAGAGATAACAGAACTTCCCATCTATACTATAAAGCGTTTAGGGAATAAATTTATTGGGCTAAGGAATTCTCTACCAGAGTCTTTTGTGGCTACAATCTGGGGATCTTTAAGCTTAGTAGCCAAAAAGCTTCAAAGCCAGCGTGTTCCATCGCTGGTCACATTAGGTGAGATGAATCAAACGTGAGCTAATGCATGATAAAAAAGTATTATCATCATCAGCCTTTTAATGTTCCTACTACTGGGACACAGGCCTCCTCTCTAGGAGAGGGAATGGGCCATAATCCACCACGCGGGCCCAGTGCGTATTGCTGGATGTCACATGTCTTCGAATTTTTGGTTCTAGGACATGCTGGTTTCCTCACGATGTTTTCACCGGTTTGAGAGTAGTGATGATGAAATAAATTACACAAAGTAATGCGCCTGGCTGGGTTAGAACCCACGACCTATAACTCGTAAGTCGGGGCCGTTACCACTCGGTCACCACTGCTCTCCGATAAAAAAGTATATGACAAGATAATTTAACAACAATTTAAGTCAGTATCGAAAAGGATTTTTAGGGCACACAGATACAGAAACACAGGAAACAGATACAGGAAACGGATACAGTAAGCGTATTATACCGTAGGATCCCTGCAGGAAGCATGTTTACCGGCCATCGTAGGCATGGGGTAGCTGACCGAAAGCAATCGGTTGCACTAAGTATTCCTCATAAGAAACGAGGCCTACTAAATCTGAAGGATTGTTCAAAAAATTTATTCTGACCCAGAAACGTAATAGGCAACTGAAAAATAAACACAGAAGGACTTTACTCAGTAACAATCTTACACTCCTTTACACCGAGTAGTAGTTATTGATGATTACCCAACTCAAATTAAAAGAAGAAAACATATTCATACCTTATAGCTTGCAACGGAAGGACGGCTTTAGAAGTCAACCTTCTGTACAATTCTGTACTTAGACTTCATACAGTTCAGGAATATTGAGCCACGATTTACGTGTCCGATAAAGTTTACTTATTGATTTGCAATTTCTGTACAATTTGCTTGATTGAAGAAGTTTTATTCATGATAGGGGAACGTATGATGATTGCTTAGAAGATGGGGATGAAGATAATGTAAGAATGTTATGTAATTCATGCTATGTTCTGAATGGTAGTTCTAGAAACCAAGTTTAGTTATGATTAGGTTTCGAGACGCAAATATCAGAGATAATGAAAGTGTGTTATGCAGTTTTTATAAACTGCACCGGGACCCTATGGTCCCGTGCCTCAGCAAATAAAAAACAGAAAATCTTCCGTTTTTCCGGCCGGATGGTCAGCTATTCTTTTCCCGTCGTCGCTGAAAATCAGAGTCGGAGTTCCTGTAGCCGGGGCAAATGATGAAAATGTCCGTTCCCGCACGCGTTCTGCTATTTTCTTACTATTTCCTAGCATTACTGCTTTGTAAAAGGGACAATCGCCTGCCATTACTTCTCGTTCCGGACCATGGCCTGTAACAGGGCATGTGATATCACTGCTACCAATTGCCTCTAAGACGAAACGGTGGTGCTTCATCCAAGCAGGGAATCCTTCCACCGTATGCTCTATCGTGTCCTCCGGGCAGTCCATACAATATTGATACTCGGGCGTTGCTTCCGCACGAATCAGGTACAAAAACCTTCCGAACTTACTTTGTTTGCTGAGGACGGATTTATGCTCAAGTTGAGGACGCTGTAAGGTCTTTCCAGCCACTCTTCAAAGAAGCAATTTTGGCGTGTCCAGTTTCAAATGACGAAGATTGAGGTCCCGCTTTCAACTTCCTAGACACAATGTAATGTCCTGACAGTCAGCTATCGATTTCAATCAAATGAGCTTAGGGATGCAAATTCCGTCGAGTTAATTCCCAATTCCACGAAATCTGACGTTAGTACAGAACATGATTGAACTGCTACTAAAGGATTGACCAGATGGTTAAAAACCAGCGTGCTGACCAAGGTGACCTTGGTCGTTTCAATCCGTGTAGACAAAAATTATAAACTATGACCTTCAACGCCCTCGGTTGGGAGACGCGTTTTCGCAACCGCGGTGATTGAATTTCGAATGTTTGGGCGCGTGGTTGACATCCTGGCTGCAATACAAACCAAACTGGTTTTTTTTTATGGTAGGTAAATATCATTCAATGACGAGTCCCGCTCTTGGGTGGAGCGGAAAACAAGTGTCAGACTCTTACTGACTAAACAACCTACCCCGTTCCTACATCGCCATACATACTAGGGCCAGAGCCTTATTTTCAGACGCAAACCCGTGGCCCTAATTGGCTTCGACCCTTCTGCAGGGTTCCTACGGTTGCTGACAACTCCTTGAGGCGCGCGGGAACAGTGCGCGCCGTCGACGACTGGGCTTGGTCCGTACGATTACCAGACGACCGGACGGCGAGCTACCCAATGCTCACCGTCCGCAAGCCCGCGTCTACGGTGGAACTGCAACCAAGGTGACCTTGGTTTGAACGATAGATTGCAACCGTATGGTCCACCTTTTAATCACTTAACATATTGCTTATTGGATATCTATATATGTATAGTTGTACATAAGATCTGTTCCAAGAAGGGACCTATTGTTCCTAAACGATACCATATTATTCGAATATTGGTCATGAAGTCGGTGAACTTATTAGAGCGTTAATTAATACGTCTGATTGTTATATAATGTCTGGCTGATGACTGTTATAAAGATGCTTGACTGAGAGTAATCGTTATTATAACTGTTTTTAGCTTATCATCAACCTTTAGTTATGCCATATTACAACACAATTTTAAGAATAGGCGAATCCTGAATACTGTTTTATTAAACTGAATCAATTTCAACAATTCTTACACCATGTTATCATAATCATCATCATCAGCCTTTTTAATGTTCCACTACTGATTCAGGTCTCTTCTCTAGAAGAGGGAATGGGCCGTAATAGGCTACTACGCGGGCCCAGTGCGGGTCGGTAGATTTTACATACTTTTTTTTTATTTTTTTTTTTATTCTAGGACATGCCGGTTTTCTCACGATGTTTTCCTTCACCGTTTTGAGAGCAGTGGTGATGAAATAAATTACACAAAGTAATGCCCCTGGCTGGGTTTGAACCCGCGATCTGCTCGCTCTGTGCAACTCGTAAGTCGAGACTGTTACCACTCAGCCACCACTGCTTCCACATCACATACATACCATACATCATCACATACATCCTCATTTTTACATTGTTGTTACCTTTACGATTCGGACTAAACGTTCCGCTTTGTCTTGTTGTATATACCGCTTACATAAAAGAACTGAAACAATTTGCCTGTTGCGAATTTCTCCGTTTGATATTAACTTAGATCTCTTCAAATTTAACCTTATGAATTAATAATTTATTTATTTATTTTTAATGCAACACAAGGTACAAAAGTAGATTTAATGCCTTAAGCATTCTCCACCAGTCAACCTAGGGTGGTGAAGAGACAATATGGTAGCTGCATAAAAAAGAAAATGTTATTTAGAAAACCAGAAAACAAAGTAAAGGTTACTTACATATTTTATGTTCAAATAAACATACATAATACGTAAATATATTTATATAAAGTAAAGAATGAATATGTCATAATAAAGTAATGTGCTTTATCATCAACAATTGCAACAGTGCTTACCATCAGGTAGGATTGCAATCAAACACTAATCTATATCTATTAACAAAAATACCATATAGAACACTAACAGCTAAAATAATTTGAAAATAAAAAAAATATGTTACAAAAAAATAATCATTCAACCAAACTGTATGGAACACTCGAGTTTTCATGCAACATTGGATCTGTACGATCATGAAATTCATTAAAGACTTCATTCCTCGAAAAGAATCATACATCGGACCAGTTTTCCGAACAGTAATTTTCGAACCCATTGAATACAAAATTAATAACATAAAAAATTTCACATTTTCCGTTTACACGTCGAATTTTGAGTAATTAATTGTAATATCATCTCGGTCATCATCAGCTATTTTGCTTCGAATGTTATAACAAAAAAAAAACTCCTACAGATACGTTTTGGACATCCTATAATCATTTCGGTAAGTCTACTTAGTACAGTACGGCCGTCGAATCTTGGCGAGCCTAAAGCTAGGCTCTGCGAATTGTACCGCTTGAAAACTCATTAAAATATAAATGGTTTAAACAAATAATGTTTTGACGTATCAAGGCTGTAAGTTTAAAAAGTTTTGATTGACGACAATACCAATGAAGTGCTGCAGCGGACTTTTTATTGTGTCCATTCAGTATTTTGACAAATAGTTTCTATGAACATGCTTGTCTACAGCTTTTGTAGGGTATAAGTTGATGTCATTTTATGATTTTCTACCTAAAACCAAAACTATTGGTAAAATCCATTCAATATCGGTGTTAAAGTTAAAAGAAAAAATCATCTTAAAGAATTGGATAATAATATTGAAACATTATCTAAAACTATTTAATTCTTCAACCCGAAATAAATGAGGCAATCAAACGAATAATTAAAGTTTCTTTGTGTGCATTTTTATTGCAAAAAGTTCACCTTCAATGAATTATAGTAAGATCAATTGTTTTTTTGCCCTTCTATTGAACGAATCAAACTTAATGATTTATTTAATTAGGCCTAGGGTTGACGGCCTCGCCTTTCATGCACCAGGTTGTAAGTTGAAATTCAAAACAAGGTGACTTTATTTAAATCACATTGTTTAAATCTTTCACATCACTGATATGTGCAAAAGAAAAAAATCGTGAGGAAAAATGAGCTTGTATTATTAAAAAATAAAATTTAAAAACGAAAACTAAACCGGTAATCTTTTTCTTCGACTGAATTTTTTTTCTGATTAACAGGCTTAGCTAATTTTATAACCAACAATCGTTAATGCTATTAGACAACCATCGGCTTATATCCTAGCGATATACAAGCACGTTCATAGAAATTATTAGTCAAAATACCGAAATGTTACAAAAGTCCACTGCAACGCTTCATTAGTATGGTCGTCTATCAAAACTTTTTAAACTTACAGCACTAATACGTCAAAAGTCATCAATGTAAAAGTGTACCATCTTTTAAAGCGGGTACACATTGGGCGTTTTGAAATAAATAACGCGCTTTTTGAGAACTCCGAATTCATATGAAGTGTACACACGCGCGCTGCTGGTCAAACGCGCATCAATCGCGCGTTTACAATTTTTCGTTAGAACGCGCGTTTCTCGGGCGTCAGTTGCGCGCTTTGAGATACAGGAGTGGCCATTTTGTTGTACATTTCAACGTGCGCTTTTGTGTAGAGAGGACGCACTTTTTGAAAATGGGCATCAAGCATTTTGATACTGATTTCTTTATAGATAAAAAAAAATAATAATAAAATAAAATTAAGATAAGTAACGATGGCTAAATAATAAAAATTATCTTAAATACAAATTATCAAAAATGTATATCAGTAACAGGAGTACACTTTACCAGAATTATTACAATTCAAAAACGTATGTTTGGGGGCCAAACTAGGCGTTGCCAGATGAAATCCAAAAGCGCGGTTTATGTACCTACGCCACGAACGCGTTCTCAACGCCGAGCGCCTAATATGTACTAGCTCGAACAGTTGGTATTGTTTAACGTGCCATATCAACTCAAACTATCAAGTAGGTGTATAAAAATTCAAGTAAAAAATTCTATAAGTGAGAAACTAAAGTGTACCAAACTTTTCATTGATTTGCTAAATCACTTAAGCTCCTTTAAATATGCGAAGAAAATATATCTTATTTTTGATGTAAAAGGCTTGAATACCTAATACCTACCCTTTTATTTGAATTATTTATTTAAAACCCTTTCTAACATGTATGCATTTGTCTAAATAATCGTCCAATGTAATGGCCTTATGTTAACGTGTACTTAAGTAAAATGATTTTGTATCCATATTTATTAAAAAGCTCGTTGTTGCTTGCAGCTTCACTCGGATGATAGTGGAAAATTATATATACGAGTACCAAGGAAACTTACGCCTGGAATAAAAAGTGTCCTATGTGGTATTCCAAGATATGATATACCGATGTATCAAGTTTCATTGAAACTCGTTCGAGTATGAAGACTTAAAACATACACACGCATTATTTAAATTTTATAGCCTTACTAGCGACCCGCCCCAGATTCGCACGGTTTCTGATATTGAATATATTATGCATGTATTACACACTTAAATCTTACTTTTGCATCACTCTATATTTAAAAAAAACCGCTTCAAAATCCGTTGCATAGTTTTAAAGATCTAAACATACATAGGGGAAGCGACTTTGTTTTATGCTATGTAACGATAAGAAGGAGGTATTTGTATCATGCGGATTTCATCACGCATGCGGGATTGTTCCATTGTTGTTGCATTGCCCCCGCAAATGTCAGTCAAAGTATTTTTTATCGCGTGCAATACGCACGCGGGATGCGGACCGTGATATTGAGCAGCGTGAATGTAGGGTTCTCCATACAAACTTTAAGTCCCCATTATATCCCTTTTGGAGCTGAATTTTGAAAAACCCTTTCTCAGTGTTCGCCTACGTCATAAAAGGAAGCCTTGTGCAAAATTTCACGCTCCTTGTCTCGGTAGTTTTGGCTGTACGTCGATATGTCAGTCAGTCAGTTTCTCCTTTTATATATAGGTACGAGTAGTTATGCACTTGGCCGGTATCTTACCTGATGGAAAGTGATGATAAAGTCGACGAAACCTATTTATTCTAGAGTTAAAGATTCCTAGGTTGTAGCCACCACATCAAATGAAAGTAGAATCAGTAATGGAAATAAAATTAAAACAACAGTATTTTGATTCTCATATGAAATAGATGGATCATAGATATATAGATACACTTTATTATACTTGATTATACATTCTACCGTTACCGTTAGCCTAACATAAAATTACTAAGCCGAATCTAAAAAAATGGGGAAATAGAAAGAAAGAAGAAAGAAGAAAAACATGAATAAACAATTATATCTTTTTTTTCTTTCATAAAATGTAGAGCTTGAGTAATCAAAAACAGTTTTGCTTTGAAACACAAGCGTTCTTCGTTCGTCTTTGCATTGAAGAAAAAGAAAATTATAATTTATAAATAAATGTTTTTATAGACATAAATTTATACGATATTAAAAGATGATATTATTTGTAAAGTAAGCTACTTGCAAGCTTACTTAAGATAAAAATATTACTTTTTGTCTGCATTATTGGATCCAGTGCAGAAATTATGTAGGTACCCGATTATCTTGCATGACGTCACAAAATCGGATAAGTACCTACCTGTATGTAATTTACAATTCATAATGATAGTATGTAATAATCTAACATTATCTCGGACATATTTACTGACGATCTCAGGACGAAAAACGTATGTTTTTTTTCTTAAATTGCAGTAAACTAGTACTTGACTGTCATCCCAGTTGATAGTAAGCAGTGATGCATTCGTTGATGATAAGGCGCACTAGTTTTATGATTAGATTATATGGATTTTTTCCTTAATATATACACATAAAATATCTATCTATTTATACATATTTTAGTACTAATATTTCCTAGACACACAACCACATAACTGGTTCGGCGTACACACCTCTCAACCAGGTCCAGTTGAAAACCAGCGTCAGGCACTTAGCTGCCTGACATTTATGCTGAACTGGGCCTGTTTGGAGCAGCCGTGGGGCAAACAACAATAATTATTATTGTACCTACCAAATAGTTTAAGTAATTTAACTTGTTGTTTATTGTGTTATGCCCTGTGACTGTGCCAATAAATGTTATTTCTTTCTTTATTATTAAGAGCCTATTCACTCTAACCTCGAAGACACAAAGACTGCAGCCGGCAAACTGTTCCAGTTCCTCGATGTATGCGGTATAAACGACGAGGCAAAACGCTTAGTCCGGGCCGCAGATGTCTCAACAGCGTAAGGGTGGTTTCTGTTTTTTATCGTTATTGGTTGTCATACGCCAGAAATTTTGACCATCAATTTCAGCAACTAAGTTGTTGGGGGTCTTATAGGAATAAAAGCCGACCCCAAGCTAGTGAGGAAAAAACTAGTGTAAAATGTGAATTATACATAACTGTAAACATGAACATGTCTATTTATTTATTTATTTCACAATTTTTGTACACACACTATACGAAGGAGATACAGAATTCCAGAACATTGGCACAGAGGCATTGGTTATTTTTAAAAGAAATTTCTTCCAACAGACCTGCGAAAGAAGAGACCAGAAGAAATATAGACAACAGTGTGCAGAAAAACAGAGGCGTTTATGAAATCTTAAATTAAAGTAATAAACAGACATACAATTATAAGTACTTTATAATAAACTAAATACATAATATATATAAATAGTTATCAAACTAAAGAGGAAAAACCTCTTTTACTTTAGATTTGAAGAGTGAAATAGTTTTTAAATCTCAAATACTAGGCGGAAGAGAGTTCCACAACCTTACAGCATACAGACACGACCCGACACACAACACAACGAACACACGGACAGAACAACGGACAGAACACACGGACAGAACAACGGACAGAACACACGGACAGAACAACCGACAGAACAACAGACAGAACACACGAACAGAACAACGGACAGAACAACAGACAGTACACACGGACAGAACAACGGACAGAACAACTGACAGAACAACGGACACAACAACGGACAGAACACACGGACAGAACGACACACGGAACGGACAGAGAAAGAATAGGAGTAGTAGGTATATCATTTAATGGCCTCATATGATTGCTCTGTGTGTTTTTTAATCTATTTTTACACTTACTAAAACTAAAACATTGCAATAATACAAACCCGAAATTACTATTTGATTTTTCCTCTAAAAAATTCTTAGGACTCCTTATACTAACGATGACTTGTACCTATTTCTTTCTTATCGTAGTTTACAACCACGCAATTAACTCACACACACCGTTACCTCTAAAAGCCACTCAAAATCCTCCTCTGTATTTAGCAAAACGCCTTTCATGTCATTGACGTTACCAGCATTTTAGTTACAACGGCTTAACCTTTCCATGGCAATCCAGACAGAAAACTAGACATTGTGAAACAGCAAAAATGAACCAACCCACATTTCTCTCAAATTTCAACTGTAACGCTTTCAAAATAAGAGTGTTTGGAACCGAATGAATAGTTTTGTCAGATGCCATTCACGAGATCTCAGTGCCTTTATGAGAGGAGTGTCCTTTCATCTCTCCTTTTTAACCTGAGGCAGCAATTATAGTTAGCGAACCTCGGAAGGTTATACTTTGGAGTTCCTTTGGCGTTTATTCGTGAGAAGAAAAATTGTCACGTTGTAAAACTCAAGGGGAAAGTTCATTGTGATTTCGATGGTGAAAATATTTTGTCTCTCGCAGAACTTGGTGTCAAAAATAATTCAGTTGCTGAAATAGCTGGTTCTTAATGCTTGTTTTCGAAGAAAATTCTTTTGAGTGAGGTTGCTTTATCATGTTTGTTTTTGCGACCACTACACATAAACAGACGAAGACGATAATTTATTACGTTTCGTGACAAAAGCTTCTTAGTCATCTTAGTAACCCGTTTTGTTACGGGCGCGCTTGGCTCCGTTTTGCTTGTCATGTTTTCTTTTATTTAATTAACTTTGTGATTGTTGCTGTTTTCTGTTTTATTCCAGTTAATTAATTGCACTAAGTTGATTTAAAAAGCGTGATATTGATGTACCGTAATAAGAGAAATAATAGAAAGACAATTAATGTGCGAACGCCGACGTTCGCTTTTGGCTCACGAGTTTAAATGACAGTAAGTCAGTGATGTCATATTTTTATGAAATTAATTTTAATCAAGGATCTTATTTATATTTGATGATTTGATTTGTATAGACATAAAATGCATAAATATTGTTTTGTAATGTCAATGTTCCATTTTCAATTTATTTGAACTTGAAGTAAATAAGTTTAGCTTGAAATGAATGAGCTATTTTGTGGTGGGATTTTTAGGTTTGATAGAAGTGACTATTTTTTTTAAATAAAAAGTTGGCCTTGTAGTTAAACGATTGGCTACCCTGCTGGATGTTATGAGTTTTATTTCTATACGGACCAATATTTGTGTAGCTTTTAGATATTTTTTCCAGAGCTGGATGTTTTTGTAAACATATAAGTATGTTTTTGTAACAATATAATACATATTTATAAATACACCTAGTGTACCGGAAAAAATCATATTCTGGGGCAATACGCTTTTTTTAAAACATGGATATATTATGTTACGTAATTATAAAGAAGTTATTAAAATTATGAGAGCAGTGACGATCAAGTGATAAAGGCCCCGACTTACAAGTTGTAGGTCACGGGTTCAAACCTAGCCAGGCACATTACTTGTGCCTGGCTAAGTTTGCAATTTATTACCACTGCTCTCAAAACGGTGAAGGAAAACATTGTGAGGAAACCGGCATGTCCTAGAACCAAAAAACCGAAGACATGTGACATCCACCAATCGGCACTGGGCTCGCGTGGTGGATCATAGCCCATTCCCTTTACTATGGAGGAGGCTGGAGTCCCAGCAGTTGTTGTAGCAAATGTTCCCCATTTAAAAGGCTGATGATGATGAAATAAAACTACGTATTTTTTTTAGGTTTTTTTTTTAAGTTAGTGATATTGTATAGAACAATTTCACTAATTAAAATTCAAAACGTGACAAAATACCAACACTGACACCACCCACCGATACAAAGCATCTAAGAATCGAATTCGACAGAACATCGCATCATTCTCATCCAGCCGTAGAACATCAAATATTCATACGGAACCCACCTACTGAATGTGCAAGGAATGTTCCCCTTTTGTTCGCACCTTGTACAGCAGTCCTGGCACAGAGTAAATAGTTGTTCAGAAGGTCAGCTTTATTAAAGGACTAGCTGCTGCCCGCGACGTTGTCTGCGTGAAAGCTTTACAGCACCAAAAATACCTAAGATGGCGGTGTCGGTATAGCATTATAAGTAAATAACTTTTAAAATAGCATTGCATCAGCCTTATAAAGTTCCCGCTGCTGGGACACAGACCTCCTTTCTAGGGGAATGGGCCATAACCCACAACGCAAGTCCAATACGGATTGGTGGATGACACAATATGTCTTCGATTTTTGGTTCTAAGACATTCACAGTCACAGTTTCCTCATGATGTTTTCCTTCACCGTTGAGCAGTGGTTATGAAATAAATTACACAAAGTGATGCGCCTGGCTGGGTTTGAACCCCCGACCTACAACTTGTAAGTCAGAGCGTTTACTACTTTACCATCACTGAGTCGGAGCCTTTACCACTCCGCCACCATACTACGATGGTAGTTATGCTGCCAGGAGCCAAAATGTAAAGAGAGTCAGGACTGGTGACGCGGGAGCAAGCGACATACAGTTACCCGCGTAAGAGACAACTCGTCCTGAAGTTGACACCCGCTGCACTCAGTGTCTGCCCCTGCGACTTATTGATGGTCATCGCGAAGCAAACACTCACGGGGAACTGTACTCGCTTGAAGTGGAACGGGAAGTTATGAGGTACAAATACTTCCTCGCCTACTCCACAACCCGTAAGAATTTTGGCTTCAATTGTGTGTCTGTGCAGCGAGATGACGTTAAGACGGGTCTCGTTACACCACTTTGGAGGAGATAGGTTCCGAAGATACATAATCGGGACTCCGACTTTCAGCTTGATGGTATGCGCTGGAAGTCCACTTGCTGGCTGGAAGTTCAAAAATTCCACGGGATAATGTGTGGCGTCATCTTGCTCGACGACAGTGTTTATCGAGGTATAGAATCAGAATCAGAATCAGATATTTTATTTGTAGAACATAGGTAGGTACATAAAATACAGATGTGATGATGATAGACCACTGCATTTCCCTCAATTTCCGAGAGAATGTATTCGTTAATTGCTGCAGCCTGATCATTTTTGGACGTCAAAATGGCCCGCTTACACACCAAAGAATTCTGCTGGTGCGGTAAATGACTGATGTTCCCGTACACATAGCAAATGAATTCTTCTAAGCTGACTAAAGCTCTATCGAGAGACTCTGGAAGTACCTCCTGTCCACCTCTCTCGCGGTAGGCTTTGACTTGCAGCGAACTTTGGCAGAGGCCGTGATCCGGAGCGAAGAAGAGTGGCAGGCGGTCGCCTCCTTCTGCCAAGTATTAATGCTAGCGGCTAAAAAAGGGGGTCAAGTGCATCAGGCAAAAGCAAAGGCGCTCAAGCTGCAGCCACCGCCGCCGTGTCTTCTTTCCCGAATTCTGGCCACAGTAGGCGCGGGCTTGCGACCGCCAAGCAATGGGTAGCTCTCTGTCCACCCATTCGATAACCGTCGGGACTGGGCCTAAGTCGTCGACGGCGCGCACTGTTCCCTGCGCGTCAAGCAGTCATCAGCAACTGTAGAAGCCCAGCAGGGCCGAAGCCTTCTGGAGGTAAGGGTAGATGTTAAAGTGGAACACCGGGGCCCTGGAACTAAGGCAAGAAGGAACGGTGGGTTGTTTAGTCAGTACGAGTTTGTGCATTGCTGCCGAGCCGAGCTCTCATATTAATGGTCAAGCGCAGCGCACAAACTTGTGACTACAACGAAAATTGTTTCAACGTAGCAATCGGGAAGCGTTTGCCCGAAATCGCCACTGAACAAACTGTTCGGTTCTGTCCTCGACCGCAACTGCCTTCCTGTTGGCCATCGTACGCTCATCCCAAACGATCAGAGAGCAATCCTTAAGCACGTGTCCCTTATCGCTGTTACGTGACACACCACAAACAGGCGATTTGGCGCTCTCTAAATTGATAGGAATTTAAATATGGCATGTGCTGTCTTGCCTTGCTACTCGGAAGCAGTGTGGCAGCGATTCCCGACGACGCGACAGCAATAGCAATATTGCCTTGCCTCCTGACCTCTGCAAGTATGCCATGTTTTTCCTGTTCCAACAGGAGAAACCCAAGAAAAACATTTTACCCTGGTTTTGCACAACGCTTTCAAGGACGGTGTCATAGATTTGTTTTTGCTCTGAAGAGAACTCTGTCTCAGCGTTATACTCTCGATTTCCATACTCTTGATGAGGATTGCCGTTGATAGAAATATCCACATCTTGAAGTGAACTGAGACAGGTGTTCAGCACACGATCATCAGGTACATCGACTTCATCTCCTGTAGCACGCCTCAAAGCGCGCAGAAAATCTTCAGACAGATGATGGCGATATTTCAACGAACATAACTTTTTTGTAATACTGAACATCGCATTTTTTTTAAGTCTTGCTCAACTCTGCTCAAGATTTTGATGGTTTTTTGGAACTTGAATTTTTCAAAACGAACTATACCCTGCCCTATATATATCCCTGTGCGATAAGACCGCCCATTGTACACTTAATTTTTGTATTTGTATATCCTGTCCACATTACCATCTATGAATTTTAAGAATAACTAACTACTAACCTTGCCAACATGATCAAATTTAAATTATTAATGTACAAAAATTGTTGACATGTAATTTGATTTGATTTTTATGAAATCAAATAGATGGCGCTGTTTTAAAATTTTCTTTATACTACTACAAACTATGTTTGTCTGCCCAAGTTACATAAATGGCGTAGTTTTTAAAGTGTAAAGCCAGATAATAGCATTACTTACTCAAAAAACAACATTTAAATATGCGTCGTTAGAATAAACACTGTCACAGAATGCGTAAGAAAAATAAATATTCACAACTCCTCCCTTGTAAGTGATAGCGTGATAATATGTAGTCCCAAGAGGACACAAATTTCCGTACAACTGTTGTCGTTTAATTGTGTCTGTAATTACGGTAGACGAAAGGTAAAAATAATATTATTTTGCTAATGTAATGTTTTCGTTTGTACTAATTTGAGTCAGTAGATGTCGTTGTACGTATATAAATAACATTGAAACGTTATTTAAGATTGCGTTGCAAAATAAATCCGTTAGACCGTTGGAATAAGAATAAGATATTTTATATAAACATGGAGAACGCCGTTAGCCGTTACTTTTTAGTAAAACGAACCAACCACTACCTAAGATATTTCCCTAAAAATAAATAAATAACATTTGCTCTGTTTGGGCTTGTTTTTTTTTTCATTTCTAATTCCCATTTGTGAGTAAATTCGACCGCGCAGTGAGACTAAGAAAATGCACATTACTGACATTACCATCTATGAATTTTAAGAATAACTAACTGCTAACCTTGCCAACATGGTCAAAAAATTATTAATTTCCAAAAAGTGTTAAAATGTAACTTGATTTGATTTTTGTGTAATCTCATAGGTGGCGCTTTTTAAAATATGTCTTTATACTACTAATATTCATTAAACTATGTTTATTTGCCTAAATTACGTAGTTTTGAAAAATGAATAATGGGAATCTTTATTATTTACCTAAATAAATTTACGTGCCAAGTTTCAAGTTAATTAACCCAAGCAATAAGATTCTCCCATACAAACTTTAACATCCCCTAAACCTTGCACTGGGGGTACTACTGAAAAAATAAATATGGCATCCTGGATAACTAATTTAGGGTAATGTTTATGCTAAGTTTTGAGTCGATCGGTCCACGGAAAAAAAAGTTACACCCTTGCATTCATTGCACCATTTAAATTCAATATTGCTTAGCTCCCATAACTTACGTCGTGATAATATGTAGCCTAAAGCCTTCCTTGGTTTACAAGGAACATTTTTGCTGAATTTCAAATCAATCTATCCAGTACTTTTGGCGCCAACCCGTACCATAGGCACAGACAAACAGACAAACAGACAAAAATTCTAAAAAGTCACTTTTTGTCATCAGTTACGTTTTTCTAACAAAACCCACTCATTTTTTCCAGAAAATTCTCAATGTACAGTTTTTCTTTCGTTACTGTTTTATTATATGTATAGATTAAAAATAGAACTACACACGCATAAACGTGTAAGTACTGCAACCTCTGATAAAAATTAATAATAATAATATTGCTTTATTGTCTCAGAAAAATCCATTAGTAAATTTACAAAAGTATCTTACTTACATAAAAAATTGGTATCGACTCAATACAACTGGGATCTTAACTTTTTTTTATGGTAGAAGAGCGGGAAACAGTGTTAGACTCTTACTGACTAAACAACCTACCCCGTTCCTTCCTTGCCTTATTCCTAGAGCCCCGGTACGCTTTCGTACCAACCCTCGGCTCCGGGAGGCTTCAACCTGGTAGGTACAGCGACGGCGTACGGCTGACGGCGAAGTAACCTGTGTTTAAGACACCAGTTTCATTTCCTACAGGGTTAAAAAAAAAACATACGCTGTACGCGAAGTGGTATCTATGTGTGCGTGCGTTCTATCTTTATATTTATATGTATTATATTTATATATTGAATTCAACCTTCTGAACTTATATTGTAAGTGTATTTAGTAGCAGTACTGGTTTTTTGTTACTAAACTACCGTTTTCAGGAAAGAGTTTTGTTGGAAACAAAAAAAGACTAGTAAAGCCTTGTGACAGAGACTACATAGGCAGTAGTAAAATTTTTGTAGGAAAAAAATTTAAAGCCTAAAATGTGGATATTATTTACCGTTTTGTTATATCTGGTTGAAAATTAATTGTCATTTTTTCACACATTTTTACGAAATTTTTTTGGCCGTAAATTTTGGTTTTTATATTTTATTTTTTAATTCTAAAAAAATCCAGTGAAATGTTTTCTACTTTTTTTATTGATAATAGGTTTGCGTTAGACCGCTATCTCACCTGATGGAAAGCGACGATGCGGTCGACGATGAAGCGATGCTTTCTTTGGTAATTTATTTGTTTATTTTAAGAAAGGAGGTTATATTTATAACCAAGCAATAAATGGGAAACGAAGATATCTGCTGGAGAACCAAGGTTACCAACAGCCCAAAGAAAATTTTTTCTTTGGTTTTCTTTAATCGTTTAACTACAATGCCAAACTGAATTGGCGGTGCACATTGCTCGTAGAACAGATGGTTGATGGGACTGAAAGGTTCTAGAGTGGTGACTCTAGAACCTTTCAGTCCCATCAACCATCTGTTCTCGCCTTGTGGGGGGTCTTCTAACACTGGGTTTTTGGAGTTCATTGTCACCACAATGATCACGGACTCACGGACACACGGATCACGGACCAATGATCTGGTAAGAGTCATGGAAATGCGGTGACCGTTTGTGGTGGCGATGCTTGCGGGAGGATGTCCAACAGTGGAAGTCCTTCAGCTGAAATGGTGACGATGAATTGATTGGTAGCTACCGAATTCCCATATTATCTACACTAATCTACACTAATATAATAAAGAGGTAAAGTTTGTTTTTTTGTTTTTATGTTTTTTTGTTTGTAGGAGGTAATCTCTGGAACTACTGGTCCGATTGGAAAAATTTTAGCAACAATAGAAAGCTGCTTTACTCCTGAGTGACATAGGCTATATTTTATGTACGCGGGCGAAGCCGCTGACAAAAGCTAGTTTGTTATATTTTTGTTGAAAAAAAATTCTTCGAATATGTTTTCGATTCCCCAAATTTTTTGAACTGCAAATGCAAACACAAAAATTATCAGAACTCACTGTGCAAAGTGGAACAAAACCAATAAAATTTTACATGTTTGACGGTCACTAGGAAAACTGATCGAATTTAGGTGAATCCTCTACGGTTTGACTAACTGAATTGAATGGACGAAGTCGTGCGTAAAAGCTAGCCGTTAAATGAGAATGGTGCAGTCTTATTGGCGAAGTTTTTCCTCCTATAAATTCTCGTATATTTGATGTGACAGCCGGAATTAATGTTTTAGTGAATTATTACAGTTTCATTTCTTCTGGTAGTGAGTGAAAAGAACTGTGTAAGGCTGCGTTCAAAGAGGAAACGTGGTGTCTAGAAAGGCAGCAAGCGCGGTGGCGAACGTAATTACGTGATTACAGTATATTTTTAGATGTGGTAGACGTACTTTCTCTGAGAAAACCCAAGGGGACGGTCGTTTGTTTCTTATTAGAAAAAAGTGTCAAATTATTTTGATTGATTTTTGTTTTCTTATATTGTATTAAGATCCTAACTACTCATTCAATTGTTTATAAGTAGAATAAAAATAATATTTGCCAGTGAGGAAAAAAAATGTTTTCACAAGCGTGCATAGGTTATAAATTAATTAAAAAGAGAGTGGAAAGAGCAGTGATGGCCGAGTGGAAACGGCCCCAACTTTTGTTGAGTTATAGGCCGTGGGTTCAAACCTAGGTTACTTTGTGTGATTTATTTCATCATCGCTGCTCTCAAAACGGTGATAGAAAACATCTTTAGGAAAAACCAGCATGTCCTAATCCTACGCGAAGACATGTGACATCTACTAACCCGCACTAGGCCCGCGTGGTGGATTGTGGCACCTTCCCTCTTCTAGAACTTTTTTTTGTGAGTCGCATTCTGCACTTTTATCACTTTATTTTATACCAGCCATTAATACTTCGCAATTAACGGCGGTGTCATATGACGGGGCACTTTGTATCCGCTTCAGCCCCCACGTAAGCTCTTCAGCATGAACGAAGCCCAAAACTGAGTTATCAGGATTGTAAGTTTCTGTAATATGATAACTATCTTCTGATGCATAATCAGCATCATTTTTATCGTTTACAGCGACAAAAGCCACCCGCTTAGTGATGTTTATGTTAATGGTTTCCGTTTATTGTTGATGTGTATTACGTGTTGGTAATGGTTGTCTTTAAATTTATGTGGTTCTGTGACCCAATTTTAATGGAGTGTTCGTTAATTTGTTTATTTATTTATGTTCATATTATATAAGATTTATCTGTCTTGAACCATAGTTCAAGATACAAACATCTTAAAATTAAATTGAAATAATGTGTTGTTCCCTAAACAAACATTTTTATTGTTTCCATATTTATTACGAACTTCCACATATATAGCGAATCAGCATTACACCGACATACACGTAGGCGATGCCTGAGTTGTTTCTTGAATCGCGTTGCATAACATCACCAAGGGTAGGCTCATGAAGCGCTACAGGTTTAGTTGCCATATTAAATGTATGCAGGCTGACTCGCCTAGATTGGCGTATGTGGCCCACGTAGGCCCAATTTACTTCTAACTTAACTCCTCAACCTATCTTTTTATGGGGATGATCAATCCTTTGATGACATTATCCATGACTCTTCATACGTTCGGAGAGGGTCCAAATTGTCGACGGCGAGTAACATTCCATCCAAGCTACAAGGAGTTTTCAGTAAACCGTAAGAGCTCAGGAAGGTCGAAACCTACTGCGGTCATGGGGCGATGTGAAAAGGTGAAGACCTTGAAATGAAAGCAAAAAAGTTATAAGTATAAATTTAATTAATAATAATAATAATTTTATTTAGTCAGTAAAAGTTTAACACTATCTCCCACTTCGACCAAGGATGCGGAGATGACATTGGATGTATTTCCCCTCCTAAAAAGCCAAGCTTACATAAGTCATAGATTCTTCATCATAAGAAAATTAATAGCATATCGATAGGCGTAACTTTTGATTAGCTACTTCTAAAATCTAGAGGCTAAATATAAAATGGTTTGACCACTTTTACTAAAGTCTGACTCATTCAGTAGCTCAAAATTCAAATGTGGCCAATCAATTAAGTTAATCTGTTTTACAATCAAGAAATCTAACTAAATATCAATTTTAATAGAATAATGCCATATTCTAACCTCTACCCAATTACTGCGGTAAAACATTATTGCAAACAGGTTGGCAAGGTTTCGGGATTTTCTCTACCTAAATTGCTGCTCTCATTTACCAACCAGTGCCTGTGGATTAAAATAGGTTAATCTACATATCTGTTATATTTCAACATATCTGTAACTGGTACTTTAAATAACAGTTCCAAAAACCTGTTACTAAATAACAACTGTTACGTGTGATCGTTTACAGTTCCACGTAACTGACTTTACCAGTAACTGTGTTGTGAAAATGAATTATACAATTTACAGTATTTAAAAAATCCTATTAAGCTTAATTTCTGATTAATCTGATATTATATAGAGCTATTTAGGTTTGTAATTAATATTTTTCGGACGTGTTTAATACTTGTAGTTTTATTATGAACTAGCTGCTGCTTGCGACTTCGTCTGCGTAAAGGCTCTATAGCACCAAAAATACCTAAGATGCCAGTGTCGCTATAGCATTATAAGTAAACAACTTTTAAAATTGCATTAAAATATATTTTACTAGCTTTTGCCTGCGGCTGCGCCCGCGTGGTATTGGGGTTGGGGTTTCCGGGATAAAAAATAGCCTATGTCCTATTCCGGAGTGTATCCTATGCCTGTGCCAAATTTCATCCAGATCCGTCCAGCCGTTTTGGCGTGATTGAGTAACAAACATCCAAACATCGTAACTTTCGCATTTAAAATATTAGTAAGATTATGAATATTTGTAATTTTTATCACAATTCTGAAAGAATTAATTTCATAAACTGTTTGTAACTCTTTCTAAACTAAAAAAAATCTAAATTGCAGATTTTGTCACACATGCAGAATTGCGCTGCATACGGGCCTGCTGTGATATCACGCTCCACATCCCGCATGCGTGTTCCACGCATTACAATAAATACTTGCATGAAAAAAACAAATGAGTGATAAAATCCGCACGACGTTAAAAATAACCTTTATGAAAAAATATGTTAGAGAGCTTGTGATGGGTTTCTTTCATTCAAATTGTGACAAATCAATTAACAGAGTGATCGTGATGATAATGCGAAGCCAGGATCGATAAAAAAAATATTGTTATTATTGAGAGCCCCCCTAGCCAAGTTACATTCGATTCGTTAAGAGTCAGCGCTTGTAGTTGGACACAACCTCAATTTCCGTGTTCGGACGTCATCTCAACTAAGGAATTGGGGTCGTGGCCAATTATAAGCGCTAACTCTAAACGATACGATTGTAACTTTGCTAGGGAGGCAGGTACCACTTTATTGAGTCAAAATAAAAATAAATTGTTGTAAGTAAAAAAAAATAGTGCATAATTTGTGAAAAATAATTAGCAATTAGCATTGTGGCGGAGTTCTTCAATGCATTTCTGTTGTGTATTTTAATTTTATGAATTATATAGGTTTTGTATGCAGAAAGGTTTAGTACAAATAGTAGGTGAAATGTTTGTACATTTTTTCGATTGTATTGCATAAACTTGCAATTATAGAATGTGTTTTTTTCTATATCCTGTAACTTTTGGGTATGAATGAGAACATATCAAAGAATCAACTAGCCTTAAGGCGCTGTAAGCAGCAAATCTTTAGGTAATTCCGGGTGGTGCATCGCTGCGAACAAATAAGGTTGAAAATAGCTACGCGTTTGATTTTAGTTGAACCTCGTGTGCGCTAATATGAAGGATTTTTCGCAGTTTATTATTATTTAAAAAAAAAAGTACAACCATTTGTTAAAATATTTTTACATTTCTCTTTAGTTGGTTAAATTTCCATTTTGGTAGTTATAAATAAAATAATAGTTATCACTCAAAATACTGAGTATTTCGAGACGAAAATTTGTTTTCGTGTACTTTCTTGCGATTTTTTTTCTCAAAATTCTGCATTATTTTTAGAAAATGTTTTTGCATAAGTCTTTTACTTATATATTAGACTATACACTGTATTTTTTTGGTGTTTGTACTGTGTAGCAATACGGCTAACTTCGCAACGAAAAAGAGGACGTTTTTACGGTGCTCGGTATAGGCAGCGCCTTAATATATGACAGTATTAATTATTATGTAATGTCATTAAGATTTGTTTGCTCACAAACTACTTTAGATTTCATCGATGACGACGAAATTTGGCAACGTCGTTTGCAACGTTAAACATTTTTCGGTTGAAAACGTACGTTTGTATTAAAAATACGTTTAACGATATCTTCAAAACTCATGCTTGAACCACTTATTCTAAGACTAAGTATATATTATATTCCTAGTGTTATTTATACCTTTTAAACCTTGAGTTATGAGATATCTAAAACTACACATTGTATAATAATAATTATGTAAATTTTATGTTAATGACTAAATGAATAAAATTGAAAAAAAACAAAAACAATATTGTCCAGAAAATAATAAAATCAGAACGCAAGACAGAAACATCGTGATTGTTTCATTTCCTACTAAGTTGTTCTACTAAAGAGGTACTCTAATTTATAATTATTACAAAATCTTTAAGTCCTTTAGCAGAAACTTTAAATTTGCTTTCCTTTTAACCCGATACGGCTATTATTATGAGACCCAAATTTTAATTAAGTTGTCAGAAACAAAATTCAGGTCATGAAATGGTTTCTACTGAATAAAGGTTCCAACACATCAGTGCCTTAACGGCGAGCGTATCCTTAAAAGTATTAAGCGAAATTAATTTTGTAAATGCGTATATCAATAAAAGATTGAGAAAAAAGTATTTTATTTTTTATTTTATCTACACAAATTGATAGTGTTTCATGTATCGGATCATCAGTGCCATCTTTATTGACTGTACAATTCTATTCTAAACTGGTTAACCATTAAAAGCAAATATACAGAGACGTTCAGGCCCGCTGGTTAAAAAGAAGGTAAAAACATACACTGCGGCCGTTTTAACTTGACGAGCATGAAGTTAGGCTCTGCAAACGTTAGCGCGATTAATGAAATAAAGTTTATAAAAAATAAATGCCAATAATAGTTGTTGACAACAATAACGATTAATAATGGCATCCAGTTTTTTTTTGAACCATTGATGAGTAAACAAGTTTAAAACTTTGCAGACCTTGACTTTAAGTTCGCCAAGTTAGAACGACCATACTGTATGTTTGATAATTTATTTCCCTTTATGTTCTTAAACACGTGTCAAAACACTGAAACAAAGTAAAGCGTTGAGTCGAACGCTCGAAGAACATTACGTTCAAAGATGACCTTACACACAAGTAGGTAAGAAACCTAACAATGACGTTATAATTAAAAAGGATCGTAAAACTATGTACTGGGAAGAATAAACGTTAGCTGGAAAAGAATTTACGAACATTTTCACATAAATGCTAAAACCAATTTAAGACTACATGTTATTTAATATTCTATTCTAGGAAATAGTAATGAAAATATGTGTAGATAAGTGTTCGTAAGAGGGACTCTCTTGAGCTGTTATGTAATCTACACTATCTACACTAATATAATAAAGAGGTAAAGTTTGTTTTTTTGTTTTTTTATTTTTTTGTTTGTAGGAGGTAATCTCTGGAACTACTGGTCCGATTAGCAAGATTTTAGCAACAATAGAAAGCTGCTTTACTCCTGAGTGACATAGGCTATATTTTATGTACGCGGGCGAAGCCGCGGACAAAAGCTAGTTTAAAATAATATGGTTGATGTAAATACAAAAAAAAAATGTTTCGTACATTTTTAAACATGATTATTCTGTCATACTTTGTGTTATTATTCACTAGTTTCTGCCAGTGGATTCACTCGCATTAAATTAGAAAATATAATAATATTAATATTGCCTAAGTTACTCAGTGAAGATGTAATTTATCAATGAAAAAAAAAATTCTTAAAATTGGCCCACTAGTTGTTATTTTGTAACATATAAACAAACAAAAAAAATCAAATATATTTTCTTTTAATACTAGCATCTGCCAGCGGCCTTGACCATGAGAAAGTCGATTTCTCCAATTTTTCTGAGATTTTGTGATTAATCCAATGTAATATTAAAATAATTTCGTTTTTGTATATCAGATTATAGATTAGTTTAGTAAGGTTGTGGGTATATGTATCTATGATTTAATTCATTCACCCTCAAACGACTGAAAGAATTGAGTAAAGTATTTTTTGGGAGTATTTTCTTCTGGTATAATTTTCTAATCGAGCGAACCCGCCGGCAAAAGCTAGTTATTATTAGTTTTTAGTATTGAAAAATCTCTATCACAGATTTACCTAAATTTAGAGCACAGAAGTGTATACAGAAGGCAATAACCCCTTACGATTTGTACTACTAGAAAATTCCACTCGACATATCAACCAATTTTCTGCCTTATCTCTCAGTTATAAGGTTGAAAATTAAACGTTTGCGAGCTTTCACAAGTAAACTAAGTATAGTTTGTTTGATAATTACAGTAATGTACAATAATAACTCTGTGATCAGGTCCTTTGAAGAACTTACAGTGAAATTAATTACTGGTATCTCAAAGATAATGAAGGTAAAACCGAGAATTTGTATACGGGTTTGGTGGTTGTTTGTACTGCGTTAGTACTGTGATATAAATATCGTGTAGGATGATTATTTTTAGAACTGTAATATGTAATTTAGTTTACGCATCATGTATATAGCCTTAAATATTAATTAAACTAGCTATTTATCCGTTGACAAGTTAGGCTTAAAACCAATTTCGTTTTAGGCTATCCTCAAGAGCGATATGTTTAACTAGAATTGTATCAAGTAGACTATCCAATACCTGGACACAGGCTTAGCATGCGATATTAGTCTATAGTTGGAAATATTGGAGGCGTCATCAATTTTTTTCTTTAATAATACTTATAATTTTATTTAAACCTAACTATGCAAAAAAAACTAATGCGCCTCACCATCAACGATTGAATCACCGCTTACCATCAAGTGGGATCGCAGTCAAGCATTAGTTTGTATAAAAAAACTGTGTACTTAAAATCCAAAAACAGAGCATGGAAGTACTCCTCAACAACGCTATACAACGACAAACGACAAATCGTTTGTCGTTGTTTTACGTTGTTTCGATACTTTACTTTTTACATTGTAATTATTTTTGGTCTACAATAAAGAATATATCATATTAAGTAGGAGACGTCATCAGATGCATTCAAAAATATACTAAGCTTTTTGTTGTGTCTTCATCCGTGAGTTCTACTCGCACTTGGCCGACTTTCTTTATGTCTCTTCTAATGGTACTTAATTTTGATTTTAAGCGTGAAAAAAGCTATGCTTTTATAAAATTTTGTCATGAATCTTCGTCAAAATTTTATTTTCAACGCGCTGGGTACAGAAATAACTCTTAGTATTTCTAGGAATTGCTCCTGTATCCAACACTTCTATAAATAAGTTAAATTTAATATTCTTTTTACATATAGTCGTATACCTTTTATGTTCAACAATATCAAAATCTCGTTTCGCCTTTTAGAGAGAAACGAGAGATTGAGTAACATTTTTACTGACTGTGTCATTCAATTAGAGTTTTTGTTTCAAGGCCTAGGGCCATGGTTATTATTTTAGACGTTTCTGTGGCCCAAGGGGCCATTTTTTCATTTGTGCCTCTACAGGTTTGCTGACACCTCTTTACACAACACTACGTGTCAAAGACGACTTGGGTTCGGTCCTTACCTGACATGACTTGATGTTCTCAAGCCCACTCCTACAGTGCCCAAGAATCATCTTGCGACTCTTCTTCTACGAGTGTAGAAGAAGAGTGCCACCGCCTTCTCAGGAGAGTTCCTGAGAAGGCGGTGGCAGAGGCCTGAAGATGTTGGGTCCCTCACGATATCCCATATGTAGTGGATATTGGTTCCCTCACAATTTCCCTCAAATCCTTCACACGCATTACTGCTAGCATAGAAGGAGGCAATTGCTTCCTCTTTCCTGAATATTTTAATCATGGCCTGAACCAGCCTAGACCTGAAATTAGGACTAGCAGGTGCTCAGCTCAATTAGACCTTCGGGCAATTCGCACGATTGAGACAACCGAGCGAGTTTTCTGCCCAAATCCGAAACTGGAACGTTCCAAATCAGCTCAGTCCGGTTATGTCCAGTTTTAGGTGGAAGGATAGGATTAATTAAGTTGGTAAGGATACCACGGCACTTTTTTAGTTATTACACAAAGAGTGAACTTACTTGTCTCATGAGTTGCCTGACAAAGTTGAAGATCACTAACTGTTAATTTGTGGACAAAGGTCAGAACGCAAAGAAAATATGATGAACATAGATGTGGTTAGAGTCAAGAATAGAGTCACCTTCTAGTCCAGGGCAGGAGAAATCATTGGAATTACATTCTACCTCAAAAAAAGAAGATTAACTTTCTTTTCTCCATAATAATCTTGACAGATAGTCAGTTGAGAAGGAACATCCAATTTTGAACCAGAAACGTCAACCCCTATTATGTTATCGCCCCAAATCTCAGAACGACCGGTCTTAAGGACATTTCAAGGTCTAAAAAGTTCACCTTAACCTCAAAAACTTTAGCATAAACGACAAACGCCTCTTATCAGTACCAAGGAGGCTCTTTTACTCCCTTGTAAACGAAAATTTTGAGATAACACTAAGGACTAGGCATAATTTTTGCCTTGCAAAGTTTCCAACCACCCCTTTCTAAACGAAAATTAACTTTGTCCTTTTACAGATAAAGTTCAAATTTACGTGCCATGTACCCAGAAGAGACTTACCCACTTCTAAATGAGTTAATTAGGGCACAACGTATGATCAATTATGTTACGAAGAGATGTGATTATGGACTAATTAACGTGATTATAAGTATTACGACGTAATGAGAATACAAAGATTATGTTTTTGAGTGTTGTCGGATTCTTAGAAGCTTTTATAGATGGTTTTCAAAGACGTTGTTCAGCTAAATGTATTATTTATTATGTTTTCTTGATGTATTTACGTAAATATTAAATTGAGTTACAAGAATTCTAAAAATGAATTAATGATAAGTGAAACCTTAAGAAAGAAAAAAACAATCCCAAAGGACTGTTACTTCGTGACTTCTGTCTGTTTTAAATGAAACAAACAAGTTTTCAGTGAAAATATTTTTTTCATAACAAGCTTTTTTAGCGGTGGTCTATACTTATATAATCAAAACATGTCAAGACGATTAACACAAGCCCAACTCGACGTGGTTGTGCCGTTTAATTACAGAGTTCCTATAGTCACCTCCCGGTTCCATTATCAGATTAACTCCATGACATAATCATTTAGCATTGTCATCTGATTGACACATGCATGCTAAATTTAAGCTCAACCGGTTGAAAATATCTGTTTCAAAATTGAGTTGCAAGATTTGAGCCGATCTTTGCAAGCTAATAAAAAGCTAGTAAAAAAAAACTTAAATATCTCGAATACTCTTTGTTACTGAAGTGGAAAGAGTGACTTCTCTTTTCACCAGTTTTTTACATCCTATTTTAACAAAACTTATAAGAATCGATCAAACCACACAGCTCAGTAAATACCTCAGCCTCAATGAAACGCATACACACACACTACTCAGCTTTACGATCTTAAGGTTTTATTTTTGTAATCTCATTTAATTTTGGCATTGGCAAAAGCATTATTTTAATGCATTATTTATTCTTTACCATTATTTAGTCTCTCACCAGTTGTGTATAAGTTACATTCAAGAACAACACTTCGGCAACATGATTATTTAATAAGCGACACTAATAGGAGAAGACACTAACTTCAGTAATACAGGTTTCGACCTAGCTCAGAAGCTTAGAAGTCAAGAAGAAGACCTCAAGTATAAAGAAATGTAACTGTGTCAATAAACTATTTGATTTGATTTTAGGAAGCAATAGAATAGTGCAGGTGACAGCTGTACCTATACTTCTCTTTCATCTTAAAAATACATATTTTTGTCCTGTTATCTTCCTACCATATTATGTAAAAAGGCCTTAAGAGCGTTCCCCACTCACCTATCGTCAACGTCTTGCACGAATTAAAAGCTTGTGGCTTCATCTAACGCAATCCAATGTGATGTCTGATTAGAAGGAATCGCAGAAAAAGAGAAATAACGCATGACAACTCATTACATACTTGGCATTCAGTAATTTTGTGATTTACTTGATTTAACAAAACTTGTTCCCAGAAATACGTGTTTCTTTGAACCCTTAAGAGTTTTTGAGATAAATTATAGTTACCCAGAATCTCGATTGTACAAGGCTTCCACAGACAGAGTTACTTTTTTATACTTTTAATTATAATTATAAGCACTTTATAAAGGGCCAAATTTCACGTAAAACAGAAGATTCTCAGAAGTCTTTACCAGATTAGTTACACACATTTAAGTTTTATTTCTATAAAAGCTTAAATAATATCCACAAGTTAATGAGTGTTTCCAAAATATTTGGAGAAAGATGTATAATAACATCACAATCACGTATAGTTCGTTTTTTAATTCTAGACTACGATTTGACAACACAGAATGTCACACTCTAGAAATATATTCCCAATTTTCTGGAGTTTGATATTTTAAGTTGTCAAATCGTAGTCTAGGATTAAAAAACGAACTATAGAGCGGTTGTATGAAAATGTACCTTGGGTTGGCCGTCTTTAAATTTAGAATTCGATAATAAAATGGCAGAACAATAAAATTTCGAGGCAGTTCACAGGTGGCACTTTTATTTCAATTCATTAGACAAATGAGAGGCATCTGTTCAAATAATTGGGTTAGATATCATTCAGCTGATAAGGTCTTCTACTCCGCGTTATTGAAATTTGGGATTGCTGAAATAGAATTCTGTATTGGTTTTATAAATAGGTTAGTGGAGTTTTGTTCAAAGTTTCTTAGTTGAATGGAAGGTAGAAACAAAATAATTATCATTATCATCATTACATAGTATAAAACAAAGTCGCACGTCCCTATGTATGCTTAGATCTTTAAAATTAAGCAACGAGTTTCGATGCGGTTTTTTTTAATAGATAGAGGGATTCAAGAGGAAGGCTTATAAGTATAATACATGCGTAATATATAAGTATAGCACTCGTGTGAAACTGGGGCGTGTCGCTAGTTACATAGTATAAAACAAAGTCGCCCTGTCCCTATGTATGCTTGGATCTTTAAAACTAAGCAACAGATTTCGATGCGGTTTTTTTATTAGATAGAACAATTCAAGAGGAAGGTTTGTATGTATTATTATTATATATTTATACATGCATGTATTTAATATCACCATTGCACTCGTGCCAAGCTGGGGCGGGTCGCTAGTACCTATATAATTATGAAACAATTTTTTTAGTTGCAACACAAATAACTAAACATAGCATAATAAGCATAATCACACACTAATCAATATATGGAGTTAATAATAAAATATTTTTATTTAATGTTAATCAGCCTTATAATGTTCCCACTATTCAGTCCTCTAAGATAAGGGATGAGACGTAATCCACAACGTAAATGCGTGCCCATTGCGTGCGTAACGCATTGGCTTGTCTCATGTCTTCGAATGTTTAGTTCTGTGAATAGACCGTTACGATATTTTCCTTCAACGTTAAATTACATTAATATTACTGATTTATTACTAATTTATTTCGTCATCACTGCTCCATACTTAACTGATTTGGCATTCGCAACCTACAACTCCTAAGTCGAATCTAGTCAAGTCTACTCTCACGCTCAATAACTAAGCACCTACAAAAAATTAAAAATAATGTAACCGATTACAAATATGAAAACAATAGTTTAAATAATAATAAGTTTCATGTATCAATAAGCAAAAGAAATAACACAACAGATAGGTAAACAGTGATATACAGTGAGCTCACTACAGATTATGTATCTACAGTGTGCTCACTGTATATCACTGTACTTATCGATGTTTCTCAACATTATATTTACCAAGGTTAGTCCATCTCTGCATGTGTCAGGCATATAAACCTGACGTTGATATTCTACTGGATCCCTGCGGTGACATTTAGACGTTCAGCTGGTTTGAGGGAAAAGTTACAGACATATACCAACATAACTCCTGTATTTCCCAAAAGGTTTGTCTGTAAAGGGCGTGTGGGTACACAGTATTAATTAATGTTTAATTTTCAAGTATTTCTGACGCAAGTAATAGAAAATTTAAAGAGAGTCTTGGAAAGAAAGAAATGGAAGAAAAAAATTTCAATCTGCGGGCTGCACTCTTAACAATAATTTACAACTACTTAAAAAAGATTTAAAATGAACAATAAGGTAAAAAGGAGTTAAAAATCATAAACAATATCTTAAAATTATATTTGATTTCTTGTATAATCATATGCAAAGGAGAGATAAAACGCATGTTACTAAAACAGTTATGAACATACATGTGGATGACTGCAGAGGGATAAAGAGGCTAAAGAAAAGATGAATGGATTATATGAGGAGCGATATAAAAGAAAAGTAAGTTAGTGACAGTGTAGTGACAGGACAAAGTAGATGAAAAACAAACGTTCTTTGCCGATCACAAAAAAATACAATAAAAAAAAAGGAAAAACGGGTAGGAAGTTCAGTGTGTGCATCCTTATAGTCCTTCCAATGACCTAGTCAGGATTGCTGGAATGCAATGGATTCGAAACGCACCGGACTGGACATCGTGGCGACGCTTGGGGGATGATGATGATCCTTATACTCTTGTTTGACAGATTCCTTTCACCAGATTTGAAAGTTTTATAAAACGACGAATAATATTGAACGAATTTAGATTTTTTCTCTGTTCACGATTTTGGATAAGGCTTTTTCATACAAAAAAAAAAAAACAATTGTGTATTGTTTTACTTGGACATACAAAACACGTCTGATCGAAGAATTCTCTTTATTTTCGATGGATCTATGCAGAACTTTATACGCTGTTCTGCATACTTCTGTACTACTAAGTTTTTCCTTAAACTATGTTCGCTTGACTTCACTACTTAACGGATCCAGCTGAATATCAAATGAAACGACTGCTGGTCTAACCTGCATAATGCAATTACTGGAAAACACGAAATCAAGTAGTAGTACTCTTGAGCCCCGAGCTCACCTGTTGTCTTTCTATTATGTATCTAATTACGGTATTCGACAGGTTATATATAAGATAGAATAATATAAAATTGTAAATAATAAATATGGTTAAATTCGCTCTGAATATCCGGCCTAGAGCAGTGGTGGCCGTGTGGTAACGGCCCCGACTTACGAGTTGTAGGTCGCGGGTTCGAACCCAGCCAGGCGCATTACTTTGTGTAATTTATTTCATCACCACTGTTCTCAAAATGGTGAAAGAAAACATCGTGAGGAAACCGGCATGTCCTAGAACCAAAAATTCGAAGACATGTGACATCCACCAATCTGCACTGGGCCCGCGTGGTGGATTATGGCCCATTCCCTCTCTTAGAGAGGAGGCCTGTGTCCCAGCAGTGGGAACATTGAAAGGCTGATGATGATGATGATCCGGCCTAGAATCTAGTTATATTGTTTAATTTATGGTTTACATAAAGAGTATCATATTTACACAAGCAAAAAAGTAATTCAATCATGATAAAAAATGCAATAAGTTAGTCCAACATGTTTTCGAATAAACTACTTGATCAATACGTCAAAATTCACAGCAATAAAAGTAACGAAATGTTCCGAACTCTACGCTCTTGAGAAAATTAAATTAAATGGCGAAGTCGTAAAATCCGCAATTGGGATTATTCAATCCAAATAAAACTGAATTAACATATCTTGGAATAGCATTTATTCGTTTTGGTAAATTGGCTTACATAAAAAATATATATGTATACAGCGACATCTATGGCGTCACATGGAAACTAAACTACGAAAAGTTTAGTATATTTTGAAAAGTTAAACAAACATAAATATACTGACAGCTGATTTATTTTCGTGATTTCTCCTTTGTTCCCGTAGTAAAAGTTGTTTATCATCAAGACTATTAATAATCACTTGTTTAAGTACCAGTGGCAAAGTTATTACTACAGACGGGCTTTCCTTAAAAAGAAACATTGTATACACCAATATAAACAACTTAAAAAAACCAGCTGCCCCATACATTTTCTTGAGTGATGAGTGTGATTTTCCAGATCGACTGAAAGTATTGCTACATTGTAGTGTTGTATAGCAATGCTTATTTTTTAATTTTGTTATTTTTTTATCAAGAAGGAGATGGCGGGACGACTTAGATGCCTTTCTTGGAAATTGGTAAGAAAACCAACACTGGAAAGAATGGAGGGAGGCCTTTGCCCAGCAGTGGGACAGTACGGGCTAGAAAATTATTATTATTATTATTTATTATTACTAGCCTGTGCTGTCCCACTGCTGGGCAAAGGCCTCCCTCCATTCCTTCCATTTATCTCGGTCGCTCGCCATATCGTTCCAATTCCCAAGGAAGACATCCAGGTCGTCCCGCCATCTCCTTCGTGGTCTGCCGCGGCCTCGCGTCGCTGTGTCCGGGCACCAATCCTGTGTTTTACGGGCCCACAGCTCGCTAGACATGCGGCAGACATGTCCTGCCCAGTCCCATTTAAGTTGGGCAGCCTTTTGAGCCACGTCGACGATTTGTGTTTTGGAGCGCAGTGTAGTGTTTCGAACGTGGTCTGTTAATTTAACACTTAATATGCTGCGCTCCATAGCACGCTGGCAGACCTTGAGCTTGGACTTTTGGATGTTAGTCAAAGACCAAGTTTGTGCACCATAGGTCAGAATAGGGAGAATACACATGTCCATCAGCTTACGCTTCAGTGACATGGGCAAAGTGTCCTTTAATAGTTCCTTCATGGACCAGAAGCTCTTCCAGGCATTTTCTATTCGGCGCGTTATTTCTTTTTCTTGCCTTGCCTGGAAAGAGACTACTTGGCCCAAGTAGATATACTCTTGGACATATTGTATATTCTCCCCGCCTACGTGTATGCTCCTTTTGGAGCTGTTGGTCATGACTAATTATCTCACAATCATTCCAACATACATAGCTTGTAAGATTATTAATACTTTCTCTCTCGTAGGCAGATAAAAGACCCTTCCTACTCGCTGGTACAATTTTATCAAATTCGTCCGTACTGCTAAGAAATTCCGAAATATCGGTGTTCATTTCTCAGGGTCTGCTGCCGCATTAATTCAGTAAAGGGATAGTCTGAGAGAAAGTGAAGCTTTCCAAATAATTGGTAAAACGATAGCTTTAATAAAGTCCGGTTGGATTAAGAGTTTGTCTAGTAACAGATCTACTAGATACTTTAAATTCTTGCTGCAAGCTAGTTTTGAGATATTATTTTGTATGTAATGTTGGAATTCCCCGTTGGAGTCTGTGTTTTTTATGTCTGAGCCACACTAACGAGAAATGCCTCGAATTATCGTGATAATCGACGCTAACATTCGGTGTGGTTACGACTTAACGCGATAATTTGACAACGGCATTAACATTGCCATTTAACGTCAGGCGATAACTCAAGCAAAATTCAAGTGTGGTCACCCACTGTAGCGCGTTAAAATCATCGCTTTAGCCTAGGGGGCCTAGGTTACTTTTAGGCAAGCGTGCTCTATTGGCGTGGTTGTATGCGAGCCTACAAAAATAACAATAATAAAAAAAAAAACTTGTAACAGTTTTATTTTTTCACAATGTTTCCATATATTATAAAAGTTATTATAAATAAGAATATTAATTTTTTTTAAGGCACTGCATTTCAACGGCAATCCAACCGCAAATTGCAATTCGGAAGCAGTTGACACAACTGCAATAGAACTGCAAACGAATCGTGCAGTTCGATTGCAGTTGGTGTGCAGTTTACACGATTGCAATGTACTTACTGCCGACTGCAATTGAACTGCAATCGGACTACACGTTTGCTGCAATTTGCAGTTGAATTGCGATCCGTCTGTCTAGAGCCTAAGTTTAGGTATCTGAGCCGCACGACGACACATTACCGCGTGACGGGAGTGTAGTTACGACTAATTAAATTGTAAAGTTTGTTGTGTTAAACATATTTTGCTGTATTATTGACTTGTACAAATTTTGTAATATGAAACTAATGTCAGCAGTTTACCGTAAAACCGTTTATCAAAACTTCAACAATATTTTACAAAAATATCATAACAGTAGCAATAAATTACGATACAGTAAAATGTATGAAGGCAATCAATATTTCTTTTCCAGCATATCGACCCAAGAATTTTCATAAACAGCACAAAGGGAAGAAGAAATTCGTCTTCGGCAACCCTTGCTATATTTAGAAACGAAATGGCCAATATATCTAAGATAGTAGCACTCACACATAAGTAAGTTCAGAAGACCAATTCCCAAAAAAAACATACTGACACACACATACATGTCCAGTACATGGTGGACATCCCACATATACGTACAAAACATTTTGGGAACACATTCATTGTGCGTACAGCCTAGAAGTAGAATTCCTTGCCGGAGTCTGTGTTTCCTGATGACTACAAACTGGGAATCTTTAAGTTAAGAGAGGTTACTTCTAGGTAAGCGCGCTTTATTGTCGACCCCATCGTCGCTTTTCATTAGGTGAGATAGCAGTCAAGTGCGACCCTGCTTTTGCTCGGTGTATGTAAAGTATATCTTGTGTTTTCGCTTGTTGTATGAACCTGACTCTTTTTTATGGTGGTTAAAAGTCATCTAATAACAAATCCCGCCCTTAGTCGAAGCGGAAAATAGTGCCAGACTTTTACTAATTTTTATATTTTATACTGGAGTCGTGCCTTGATTCAGGAAACAAACCCTGGGTTGGCTTCGACTCTTCTGCAGGGTCCGTACAGCTTTGCTGGCAACTCCTACGAGCTTAGTCCGAATTCTGGCCAGACTACCGGATGGCGAGCTTCCCATTGCTCGTCGTCCGCAAGCCCTCGCCTACGGTGTGTAACCTAACCTAACCTTCTGTAGTTCCCTGTAACAGTAGTATAGCGAAACGCTTAAATCCGTCGAGTTCCCTCAAAGGCCTTTCATTCAGCCTACGGCTGCAATTATAAAGAGACCCTTTGCCGCCTGTTTGTCGACGGTGTCTCCGTGGATTTGCCTTTTTTGATTTTGTATCTAGCTAAGAAGTTGAATGTAGTTTTTCAATGGGTTTGATTTAGTTATTGTTGCTGAAATAATGTCTTAGATTTTAAGACAAAAAAATGAGATGGCATCTTCTGGGGCAATGAGTGTTGACCACAAAGGAGTTAAATTAGCTAGGTACAGATTATTTTTATTAAATAGAAATAAGATTAAGAGTAGTCCGGTTCTTATATATTTAAGTCGCTTTCCGCGGTCTGCCCATAATATATGTATGTTTTGATTTTATAGGTATAATATCAGCATTACCCCCGTGTGAAGCTGGGGCGGGATACTAGTATTACATAATTTATACTCAATCAAAATGCATTTATTAGGTATATAAATATAATAGCCTATAGTAGTTTGTGTATGCAGTACATAAAGAATAGAGCCTTTATTTACTTATCATTGTTTCTAGCTCTGATCCACTTCTTTGCCAATGTCTAAAGAACACATCTTAGTCGTTCTGTCATCTTCTTCTGATCTGCCGCTGCCCCGTCGTGCCATTTTAAGACATCAAATTTGGATTTTAGTTTTCCTACCGTTTAATCGGCAATTAGCAGACAAATACAGTAAGAGTTTTTTATTAATAATAAACAAAGGAGAAACTTACACTCGTACTGCTGCTGTAAATCAATTTGAATTGACATTTTATATATTTTTTCAACGAAAAAGTGTCCAGTCCTTTCAATTTCTAATTACTGTCAAGAAAACCTTAAGGCTTCAGGCGTGATATAAAGGTTTCCGAGAACTCACTCTCACAAATAACTTAATCACAGCATAAGTACATTTACGAGTACAGTCCTTTTTCCTATTATATTTCACTCTCAAACTCTTACATCATAGCAAAATATAGCTCTTCTATTGGCAGACAAGATATGAATTATTTATCGCAAAAAATGTTTGAAAAACATATGAGTTTTAGCCTAGCAAGTAGATGAAATATTGAATTTATAATAATCGACCCTTGTCAAAATCGTGCTTATAGCGATCCTGTAGCGGTAGCAAAAAATGTGAACAATGTACATCAATTTTTTTAAGCTATAATAATTTACAGAGCTTTTTTGTTGACCTTCAGAAGTTTGTTTTAGAGGATATTTTTTACAAAATTTTATATAAAGTAGTCGTTTGAATGACGGGATTCGTGTTTTCATACATAATATTATGTCATAGGTACGATTGAAAGTGCCAAAAGCACTAAAATTGTAATGATGACACCGTCGTGCCATAAATATTAGTAACCGACTTGCTATAGTAAAGATCTTCACGTCCCAACCGCCAGAACTCTGCTTTGCAGCCACCGTAGGCTTGGGCTTGCGAATGGTGAGCAATGGATAGCTCATCGACCGAACAGGAACTCGAGTCGTCGATGGTTTGCAGTGTTTTACGCGCCTTAAAGAGATGTCAGCAAATAAACCATAGGGCCTAAAAGAGCCGAAGCATATTGGGGCTATGGGTTATACAAGAGACAAGGACCGAGGACCCTGGAACGAAGACAAAGAAGAAACTTATCTTATTCACCCTCTCGGTTCACCCAAAATATGGAGCAGAAATTGGATGCTATTTAATCTAAAAAAAATATTAAAGATACACAAAAGTTAGAACTGCAAACAAAATGATACCAAATTCCACAGTCAGACCCATCGTTCCTGCAATAAATTGCCACTTTGCTCTCCTTAGACTTTCTCGTAGCCAAAGTGCCGAAAATCCTGTGAGCCATTTCTTAAAAACCATTTTATCATCTGTCTAAAATGAGAACGCAATAGCGGAGCGGAACAGTGGCGTGCAACGACCACATTCCACCGTTTACACGTTGAAATTCTCTAGAAAACAATTCTGCGCATTCACCTAACGGCCCGCAGTGCTTGCTCTTATAAGAAAACTGTGGTTCAGACGTGCTGCTGGATTGATATTCAGAATGAGGTTGGAGCAGAAAATAGTAGATTAAAATAAATTTTAAAATGTTACAAACCAAATCGAAGAAATCAAATCGTACATTGGAAGACCCAGCGTTGGAAGGCCTCTCACAAGATGACCTGGCTATTCTTCTGGTGGGAATTTGATGGACGCGAGATGCACAGCACCATTGTGTTTGTCATAATGAATTTTGAGGAATAAAATATGATAATAGAAAAAAATAACAGAAAGGGGAATATAAATATAGTTTTACACTATAAACTAGACGACAATGAACCAAAATGGATATACTCATTTATATACAATTCATTGCAAATGGCAAAGACGTTTTGAAAGAGTCCATGCTCAATGTTGAATACGGCAAATGATAAAGAAAAAAATCCAGATCAAAAATAAAATCAAAATAGTTCATTTACTGCTGTTTAGTATCCGCTATCAATATATGATATAACATTATGCGCAGTAATGCTTAAATTAAAAACTTAAATGTAAAAGCAAATTATTCCAGAAAATAATTACTTTCAAATCTATTCATAGACTACAATCTTCTGAAACTTAACGCATTATTTCCCAATCCCGACCATCTGCTCCTCATCAAGTATTCATTACGAAAGAAATGCAAGAATTCCCACACAACGCACGTGTGGCTACGGTTTTATATTTTAAAACTAAACGCTTCTTCGTGGCTCATATTGCGAAACAAAATGTTATGCGGAATCCAGAGAGAGAGAAGAGATCACAGAGTACGGAGACAGTTTGTTGGGGGCTACTGCTAGAGACAGTAATGGTATAAACTAAATATGCAGCAAAAGTTCCCAAGACGCTGTAAACAGTGTCAAGTGGAGACGCATCGCGGGAGCCTTGCTATTCAACGAAAATGTAACATTGTCAACCACGACCGCTCTGTCAAGAGTGAACGACTAAGGAGGAGGAAACATACCACATTTAACTGCAACTGCTTGTCCGGTCGAATAAAGGAGTGGCAAACAAAATCACGTTTATTGAATAGAAGTCCTAATCAAATATTTATTTTATTCTTCTTTTACTAGTGGTTGTTATAGCAGCAACAGAAATACATCAACTGTGGAAATTTTAACTGTCTAGCTATTACAGTTCAAAAGATATGGCCTGGTGACAGACAGGCAAATGAACGGACAGATGAGTCTCAGAATAGAGTACTATTTTAGACCCTTTGGATACAAAACCTTAAAATTAATCAAATGATTTGATATATTATATTAAAGTTCCATGTGCTAGTCTAACGCTTACTGTCAATTTTACAGTATCGTAAAGCATGGCATCACAAATTTTATTAGTTGTCTTTTTTTCTTATGGTGGGCAAAAATCATCCAATGACGAATCCCGCTCTTTGGGGGAGCGGGAAACAGTATCAGACTCTTACTGACTAAACACCCCACCCCATTCCTTCTTTGTCCTTCGCACTGGGGCCATGCTTTCCTTTCAGAAAGAGCCCTGGGCCTCAATAGGCTTCAACCCTTTTACAGAGTCTCTACGTATTAGCTGTCTTCAAATTTTGAAGCCGGGTGTAAATATTCCTTGGTCTGTAATAGAAACAAATGCTCTCTTGTGAGGTTACAATTTGCGCTACCGCTTTTTGTGTTTCACCTAATGTTAAGTTGAATTTCTTTAATTTTTCGGTTCCTTTGTCTTTGTAATCTGGGTTGTTGTGCTCTTTGGAATGCTTGTTATTATCTTCAATGCGATGTGAGTGGTTTTCCGGTAGGTACTTTTTTAATTATAGCATTACGTTGGTTTCCCAAAAGATTAAGTAAAGTCTGAGAACTTCTAAATGCAGTTAATTCTATTTTAGTCTTATAGAATGAAGAAGTGATACTTTTGTCTACAACTGGATATAAACACAGTACGAAAAAACAATTGTTACAAATGCAAGACTAATAGAAAATGCAAGGTTATTGGAAAAAGTTTGTTTAGGAAAAGGAAACTAAAAAAATTGACAAAATTTCACAGTTTTACGAGCAATACGCGAGAATTACACATCTTTGACTTGCTGTATCTTCGCAACCAATGGGTACTGACGGTGGTGGGTATATGTACTGGGGCCAAGCTGAAATTGTAGTGATTTTATTTAGCTTTATAAAAAAAAAGATTCTTGAAAATTCTTCCTTGTGGAAGTTTAAAAAACAAAAACTGAAATATGTGCCAAAATTTCGCAGGTTTTCGACCAACATGAGGGTATTAAATAGTTTGGTTACGTGTAACGTGTTAGTTTGGATATTAACAATGCTCAAATGACCTAGCAACGTACAAAATATTGTAATTACATGCTCGTTTGCGATATTTGTCCTTTTTTGTGTTAATATTGACTGGCCTAATAAGCCCGAAGCGATACCCTAGCAACAATGTCCCATATAAACATCCAGAGACAGAGATTTCCCTACCTTTAACATTATACAACCCATCGTCGCCCAAAAATCATTACCAAAAAAAATGACCGCTAAACCCTCAATAATATTAAAAAGAGACGTTTTTAAGACAGGCGTCAAAGAACACTATCTTACTTTTTCATCGTAGTTGCTTATATCTACACTAATATAATAAAGAGGTAAAGTTTGTTTTTTTGTTTGTAAGAGGTAATCTCTGGAACTAATGGTTTGATTGGAAAAATTGAAGCTATAATAGAAAGCTGCATTACTCCTGAGTGACATAGGCTATAAATCTATACTAATATTATAAAGCTGAAGAGTTTGTTTGTTTGTTTGTTTGAACGCACTAATCTCAGGAACTACTGGTTCGATTTGAAAAATTCTTTTTGTGTTGAATAGATCATTTATCGAGGAAGGCTTTAGGCTATATAACATCACGCTGCGACTAACAGAAGCGAAGAAACAACGGAAAATGTGGAAAAAACGGGGAAAATTATTCATCTTTGAGGGCTTCCGTTGCGTGCGCTGCCAAAACGGTTTAAGATACCAAAAAAATTTGTATGAAAGAATTATTCCTCTTAAAATTATCTAAAAAAATGTCCACGACAGTATATGTCTATCTTTTAAGATTAACTTACTAGAACCGTTTTTATGTGAATCAAATTTAGCCAATTTTTACCGATTATTTGTGAGAGTTCTATCAACATAATAATATAATCTTTATCCAAATAAATGTGTTGTTGATTAAGAGTATGTAATTGTAAACAAAATTGTCATTGACATCATTTAATTTCAACGAACATCTTAGAAGATATTACAATTTTAAAATAACTCCGATATAAAATTCACACACGATGCATGATGTGCTAAACTTGACGCTGCGCCTGGCCGGCGGGCGAGGAGAGGGGTTGCTTGCGGGCGGCGCGGATGGGTTTTTTTATGGTAGGGTAAAATCATCCAATGACGAATCCCGCTCTTGGGCGGAGCGGGAAACAGTGTCAGACTCTTACTGACTAAACAACCTACCCCGGTAGGTTGTTTCTCTGGGAATAATCCCAGAACCCCGGTATAACGCTTTCGCACCAACCCTCGGCTGCAGGAGGTTTCGACCCTGAAGGGCCCCACAGTTTGCTGATAACACCTTGAGGCGCGCGGGAGCAGTGTACGCCGTCGACGACTTGGTCACGGTCTGGACTGTTACCAGACAACCGGACGGCGAGCTACCCATTGCTCACCGTCCACAAGCCAGCGTCTAAGGAGACCGGATATCGGCGGGATCGCGGCGGTGACGGTGACGGCTACGGCGAGGGCGCTGTTGCCTTTGCCTTATGCGGTCGGCCTCCTCCTTTACGAGCATTACTGCTTTGCAGAAGGAGGCGACCGCTTGCCATTCTTCTTCGCTGCGAACTATGGCCTGAACCAAGGCCCGGCGCGAGAGGTCGCCGCCGCTGATCACCCCCACGCGGACACGGCGATGCTCTTCTCAAGCGGGGCACACCTCCACCGTATGCTCCACCGTATCCTCCGGGCTAACCATACAGTGGCGACACCCGGACGTCTCTTCCTTCTTCCCATGTCTGGTGAGAACCTACGTCATGCGGAAGGTGAAGATGCCGTGATAGATATCACGCCTCAAAGAGGGGACTTACCGCCGAGATTATGGCGTGCCCAAGTTGGGGTGTAGCTCTATGAAGTACTTTTAGATAATTATATTCTTTTAAAAACTAAATTGTCTAAAATAATAACAGAAATTGACACGGGCAAAGTCGTGGGTAACAGCTATAATTTATAAAGCTGAGGAGGTTGTTTGCAAAAATTAATATGATGCCCAAAATAACTATTCCACGCGGACGAAGTCGCGGGCACAGCTAGTTATATTATAATATTCGATAATTATCATACGACGCCGTTTAGCCTCAAGCTAAGCAGAGCTTGTGTTATGAGTACTAGACTACTGATAAACATACTTATATATTTCTAAATACATACATATTACATATCTTAAATAAATTACACCCAGACACAGCACAAATGATCGTACTCATCACACAAACATTTGTCCTCCGGCATAGAAGTCTGGGTCAATAATTACTAGACTGGCAGGCTAGTCAAGTCCTTTTAATACATATACTCGTAAATACAAATAATGTAAGTATATAGTAGTTATATTTATTGATAGTAATGCATGCATGCAGCGGAGATGAGAATGTTGAGATGGATGGGTGGTGTGACGAGAATGGATAAAGTGAGAAATGAGTATATTAGAGGAAGTCTGAAAGTGGCGCCAGTGACTGAAAAGTTGAAAGGAAATCGTTTGTCTTGGTATGGTCATGTGAAGAGGAGAGATGAAACGCATGTCACAAAAAGGGTTTTACACGTAGATGGATGGAGAGGAAGGGGGAGACCAAAGAAGAGATGGATGGATTGTGTGAGGAGTGATATGAAAGAAAAGGGAGTTACTGATAGTGTGACGGGTGACAGGACAGAGTGGAAGAAAAAAACATGTTGCACCGACCCCAAATAAAATGGGATAAGGGTAGGATGATGATGATTTATTGATAGTAATCAATAACTATAACTACTATATACTGGTATAACAGTAGCTCTATATATATAGTTCAAAATTAAACATATTATTACCATGTTTTCCTCTTTTATTTTTTTTTTGGATGACTATGTTAAGTGTTTATTTTTATTGTTTTTTTTTCCTATTTTTTTTTCAACTGAACCTGTTGGAAAGAGTTACCATGACTTTCATTTGCATAAGGAAACTGAGTTTTTTCGACTAAGACCCACCTGTGTAATTTTTTTTACAGGTGGAACGCTTTGAGTACTGAACGAGACAGGTATGGTTTTAGTCAGTAAAAGTCTGTAAAACTAAAGGCATAATTATGTCAACCAGATTCATCAGTATTGTTAGTTCTAGCATTGTTCAATCAGTCGACCGGCTGCGAACATGTTTGACAATCTAGAACCCAAATGGATTTTAGTCGGTAAAGGACCGAAACCTTTAAACATTGTTCAAGCACAAAAGTTGCTTGGTGATATCCCACCTAAAAAAAAGAGCGTATTTAATTTAATACGGAGTTTTATTGGAATAAACTACCACCTAATCTTGATTCTGTTCTATTTCTACTGACGATCGACGATTGCACATTACAAAATAAACAATGACCTCAAAAGTCTTTAAAATTACCTCCTTTATATAAAACTAAATCAAATCAGCTTAACAAAAGAAACAAAAATCTAATTCTCTCTCACAAAATGTAAATACGTCAAATATCGACGGTGGGATCCGTATGTTTTATAAAGCAAATAAAAACGTTTGAAAAGGCAACCTTCGCCCTATTTCCGTGGTAATGAAGTATTCATCACCCGCCTCTGGCGTGTAAGAGTACGGTCTAAGTAAGGAAAGAAAAGCGAGGAATTATTTTAATAGGTAATCATTAAAAAATTGGCTTTGAAAAATCTGAAAAATAATAACTCTATTTATGAAATAAAACAATGGTGGCCTAGAAGCAGTGGTTTGAGTTTTAGGTCACCCAATTAAGTGCATTATTTTGTGTAATTTATTTTATCACCACTGTTCTCAAAACGGTGAAAGGAAAGAAAATTTTAAGATACCTACTTGTGATATCCACTAATCCCTACTGAATCCACGTGGTACCCTCTTTTATATAGGAGGCCTAGATCACACTTTGAAAATATTATAAGCTTATTATGCCCACCTGCCCATGCCTACTTATTCGATTGGTCGTAATCCAAAATATTTACTTCAAATTTTTGAGACACAAGCGAACGCCGGCATTCGCTCACTTATTGTCTTCCTATTGTGTTTCTTATTATTACACCATGAACCTACGTATCTTTCTTTTCCTTCTTTGTCAAATCCATCCAAAGGTTGTCTTTAAAAAATCGCTTTTAGCGATAAGACCGTCCATTGTGACACTCTTTTAATTTTAAGTTCCTATTGTTAATTTTATTTTTGGTGTACAATAAAGAATATATCTATCTATCTTATTGCGGTATTCATAAGGTTAAGATTATATTTGTGGCAAAATGGATAAGACTGCATAGTTACCTACATATTACTATAAATATTGTTGTTTTATTATACTCATCGCGCAACTGAGTAAGAATTCATTGAATATATCTTTCGTTACAATTCATTATATTATCCATCGTAATTTGTATATGTTACGGGTAAAGCTAGAAGATGGAGTAAACCTAGGTTTACCCGGGTAAACTTAGTATTACCCAAGCTTCTTGGGTAAAGTCCGAATAATAAGTAAAATACATTTTAATTCGGGGTTTACCCATGCTCACCTAGGTCTACCCAACTCTGGCTGGGTAATGTTATGTGTTGCGTTATTTTCGCATCCGTGGCGTAATTCTGGGGGGCCCGCGTTATCTGTTCATTACTGAGTAGCTTGCAATATTACGTTCGCCTTTGTATGTTTTTTAAATAATAAATGTTTAAATTGCACCCAGATTTTCATTTCACTAATTAATTAGACAAATTAATTTAAAATATTACCCCGCCATTATTTCAGCAAGATAAACTGATGTGACATTTTGAATTGCAAAATTTTGCCGCCGTGTCCTCGTGGGGATGATCGGCGGCGGCCATCTCTCGCGCCGGGCCTTGGTCGAGGCCATGGTCCGGAGCGAGCGGGAGTGGCAGGCGGACGGCTCCTTCTGCAAAGCAGTAATTTTTCCGATCCCGATTTCCGGCCACCGAAAGCACGGGCTCGTGGATGGGGAGCAATGGGTAGCTCGCCGTCCAATCGTCTGGTAACCGTCCGGACCAAGCCCAGTCGTCGACGGCGCGCACTGTTCCCGCACCCCTCAAGGAGTTGTCAGCAAACCGTAGGGACCCTGCAGAAGGGTCGAAGCCAACTGGGTCTAAGGGATCGCATCTGAAAGGAAGGCTCTGGCCTTGGTATATATGGCAACGTAGGTAGGAATGGGGTAGGTTCTTTAGTCAGTAAGAGTGACACTGTTTCCCACTCCACCCAAGGGCGGGATTCGTCACTGGATGATTTTTACCTACCATAAAAAAAAACCTAGCCTCCTAAAATCGACTGTTCATTTGCAAGCTCTCGTAAGCTTTCTTCTGGTGATATATTTGCACTTTGCTCGGTCGCCATTATGTCACTAAGTAAGCGACGTGCGTGGCCGCGTGGGCAGATAACGCGGGCCCCCCAGAATTACGCCACGGGTGCGAAAATAACGCAACACCTAACATTACCCAGCCAGAGTTGGGTAGACCTAGGTGAGCATGGGTAAACCCCGAATTAAAATTGATTTTACTTTTTATTCGGACTTTACCCAAGAAGCTTGGGTAATACTAAGTTTACCCGGGTAAACCTAGGTTTACTCCATCTTCTAGCTTTACCCGTAACATATACATTATTTTATCTAACGTCAAAATATTGGGAGAATTATTCGTTAAAATTAAGCAAGACAATTTAAATAAAAGAATCACAAACTAAAACCTGCTTGAATCTCAACAAAAAGCTTGCAGAGGAGATAAAGAAAATTATAGATAGTGGCACGAATCTTGAGTGTTCGGTGAAAGTGCGAAGATCGCTTTTTACATTGTATACATCGCCTAGCCAATCACTAGCACAAGGATGTCACACCAACGCTTAACACTGCTAAAGATACCCCATATTTCATATCTGCAGAAATGAAAATTCACAGGCTTGAAACAAAAAGTCAGCGCTCAAGATCCGTGCCGGTATCTGTACGTAAATAACAAGTTTTCAATGAAAATAATTTTTCATTACAAGCTTTTATAGCTCGGTATATACCTTTATTATGAATACTCATCAAGACCTTTCCGTAAACTACAAACACGTTAGGGTTATTTAATTGTATTACGGAGTTCCTTTGGCCGCCTTCCAACTCCCCTATCAGACCCTGGCTACCATATAGTATCAAAGTACAAATACAAATCCAATGAGCCCAAACACGATAAGATTGAGTTGTTTTATCGCTGAGCTCCTATTCCATCATTCTATTGTTGTTGATCTTCCAGTTCCATCATCAGATCAGCTCCATGTCATCAAATTATTGGATTGTCATGCGATTTACACCCGCATGCAAAATTGCAGCTCAATCGGGTGAAGAAATCTGCTTCAAAATTGAGTTGCAAGATTTGAGCCGAATATACCTAGTTACATTGCAAGCTAATAAAAATGCTTGTAAAAAGCATGATCCACTACCGCGTCTGACTTGAACCACATCCACCAAAAGCATTTTGAGCCGTTAATGAAACGCCATTCGTTGCTTTTGATAGAGCTAATTATACCGACGTCAGTTTATTGAGACACTTCGCGTTTGTTGGTGCATTTGTACCAGGGTACCAGGCGTTATTGGATCCGGGTATTAGAACCTTAATCTTTCATGTTAATTTGCAAGCTATTATTTCGCGAAATTCTTCAGGGTGTTTATTTTTTTCTTTGATGTGGCTTTTGAATGAAACGACTTTGTGTTATGTAAATCTCAATTATTTTATATTATTTGTGGTGATGTCTAAAAATTTAGTAATTTTGGTTTTATTTAGTGACATGAATAAGAAAAAAAAACAAACGGGGTTTAATGAGAGCATGATTGTTGGAGAAAGAAGTAAACTTCATGGACTGACTGAAAGGATTTTCAGGGCTGGAAGAATGTAAAAAATATAATCGTTTTGTCACGTCATTTATACCGCATACTTCGAAGTAAAAACTTGTTTGCCTGATGCGGTTTTCCCGTCCAATTATTTTTAAATATTAGATGTCAAATAAAATATTTTTAGATGTCTTGAGATGATTCAAGAATGTATAGGCCATCAACGATTGCATCACTGCTTACCATCAGGTGGGCTCATAATCAAGAGTGTTTATACCTATAAATTTAAAAAATAATAAATATTTATCATCATCATTAGTTTTTTTCTGTTCAAAAAGCCATTAACAGTAGTCTTTTCCTTTCTATATTCATCAACGACAAAGTAATAAATTAAAAATGAAAAGTCTGACGTAGTCTTTGACGTCAAAGTTCATCAGGCCCATGACACCGCAGTATAAAACAGCGTTTTAACTTGAGAAACATATAAACATATATTCCATTTTTGTAGAGATTTTGTATAAACAAGTTAGCTAACAAATACTTTTTCATGTACATGGGATATTGAGTGACAAAAATCCTGTTTACTCTACCATCCAGAATCAATAAATAAATTCTCTGCGACAATCCTCATTGACATTGAATAAAAATAATGGTTTCAGAAAGGACGACTTCAGCCCAGCCTTGCCATACAATAAATAAACAATACAGAAGGTTTTTTTATAGTAGATAATGACGGCATCCAATGACGAATCCCGCCCTCGGATGCTGTGGGTAACAGTGTCAGACTCTTACTGACTAAACAACCTACCCCGTTCCTACGTCGCCATACACATAACAGGGCTAGAGCCTTCCTTTCAGACACGAACGCTTGGCACCAGTTGGCTTCGACCCTTCTGCAGGGTCCCTAAGGTTTGCTGACAACTCCTTGAGACGCGCGGGAACATTGCGCTCGGTCGACGACTAGGCTTGGTCGGAACGATTACCAGACGACCAAGCTAAGATGGTAAGTCCGCGCCTACGGAGGTCGAACAATACAAAAGGACTTTTACATGCAAGAAGCGAAAATAGCTGCACTAATACACAGGCTACGTATGGCGAATCCAAACAAATGATAATCGCAAGTACGCCTGCACTTACTGAATGTGAGGCGTATCTATAGTTCGTTTTTTAATCCTAGACTACGATTTGACAACTCAGAATGTCACACTCTAGAAATATGTTCCCAATTTTCTGGAGTTTGACATTTTAAGTTATCAAATCATAGCCTAGGATTAAAAAACGAACTATATATGTGTCTGTACTGTCACTTTCAGAGACAAGCCGACCTTCTGTGCTTATCGAGGTGTACGGCGGTCAGGTCTCAACGATTAATAAATCAAATAGATTTACAGTCGATGGGCTGACAGTTCCGGACTCTTGCCATTATCAGTCCCTTCCTGTCGAAGAAACAATTTGCAATTTTCGTCTAATAGATTGTGTGAATCAATTTAGGTTTAATTGAACACGTGCCTTGCTTTTTCATGAGGTTCTTTTATGTAATATATTTTAGGAGAATGTCTATCAATAATTTTATTGGAAGTAGAAATTATTTTGAATTCTTCAATGAATTGGTTAGATTAAGATAATTTGTAATCTAGGGCTCTTTCTTTGATGTCTTTCTTTTCATTCACTTTATCATCATCTTTATCACCAGTTAAAAAAATATTATCAGTTAGTTAGTTAGTCAGTTTATCATCAGTTTAAACAATATTTTTATCCTTCACTATTCTCTATTTTTTTCTCTTAATTTTCTACCTATCATTGATTGTTCCTTTCTAACATCTATGTTGAACCGTGCCGAGAACTTACAAACATACAAAGTACTATTAATTTAGATCCCTACCTGTGGGTACTTCAATATAATTAAACAATTCAACCTAAAACGTCTCAGTCTTGACACAAAATAGATTGATGCAGAAGGCTAAATGGTGTCATTCATAATTATGTATACAGGGAGTATACTGAATTATATATATCTGAATTCCGGTGACTGATTTCAGATCTAGCGCAAGTAAGGGTTGAGATCATGTGCTCTTATGTGGCTAATATAGACTACTAGCGATCAACCCGCCCCAGCTTCTATCTATTATATATCTGATATTTAATATATTATGCATGTATTATGCATATAAACCTTCCTCTTGAATCACTCTAATAAAAAAACTGTAAGTTATTTAGTCCCAAGAGGTAGTTTGTCAAAATAGAACTAGTTTTTTTTTAATAACTTGACAACTATCAGTTGAAAGTAATTCTCCCTAGAACCCGTTCCTCAGGCTTCTTCAGACCTACTTTCAGAGTATGAGTTTTAAAAAAGTATTTATTGTTTGTAACGACTGTGTTGTTGTTCAGAGCATGCCTTCTGTACCTATCAATTTTGTGGTTTCTGTCTAAAGGTGTTAAATGTGGATTGGGAAAGTTTTGGGTACTGATTGCTGTATCTCTGTTTCAACAATTTGGAGTCTGAAGGGTAAAGGCATCTTTGTTACGTTATAGTTTAGGGATATCCTGAACTTTGTTTAACGATGTTTGGAGTAATTTAATGAACAGGTATGTGGATAATTTGTATGGACAGGTTTAGTGGAGCTTGTAACTTTGATTTTATTGGAGGGTGTTTTGTGATAACAGGATTAGAAGGTACTTTTATTGTTTCACTCATCGTACTCATAATATTGAGTTTTATTTCGGGTCCACATTTACATAGTGTTTTTTTTTTTTGAAGTGATAATTTACACCACGCGCCAAGGGTTGATACGAAAGCGGAATACCGGGGTCCTGGAACTAAGGCAAGAAGAAACGGTGGGACGTTTAGTCAGTAGAAGTCTGACACTGTCTCTCACACCGCCCAAGGGCAGGATTCGTCTTTCGATGATTTTTCACTCCATAAAAAAACACCGCGCGGGCTCTTTTTTGCGGATTGGTGGATGGGACATGTTTTTGTTTAGATTTAGGGCGTACTTGTTTCCTTATGAGGATTTTCTTCACCGTTTTTGAGAGCAGTAGTCATAAAATAAATTTCAGGGAGTAGTGCGCCTGGCTGCGACTGGCCGTTTTAAACGCGCGATATACTTGTACAAGTCATAAGTCAGGGCAATTACCACTTGGCGTTTATTACTCTGGTCGGGGTAGTTACCACTTGTTAAATAGGGATGTGCACGCAATATAAGCGTGCCTGAAAAATCAGAAGAGTCTGCAAACTGAAATACTAATTTCAGTTTGCAACTAAAAGCAATATTAGTATCAGATACTACGGTGTTTTACAGGTTTTTTTTTATGGTAGGTGAAAATCATCGAATGACGAAACCCGTTCTTGGGCGGAGCGGAAGACTAGTGTCAGACTCTTACTGACTAAAAAACCTACCCCGTACCTTCCTTGCCTTATTCCTAGAGTCGAGGTAACAGTTTGCACCACCCTAGGCTCCAGGAGGCTTCGACCCTGAAGGGCCCCTACAGTTTGCTGACAACTCCTTGAGGCGCGCGGGAACGGTGCGCGCCGTTGACGACTTGGACTCGGTCTGGACAGTTACCAGACGACCGGACGGCGAGCTACCCATTGCTAACCGTCCGCGAGCCAGTGTCTACGGTGGCCGGATATCGGCAGGATCGCGGCGGCGACGGCTACGGCGAGGGCGCTGTTGCCTTTGCCTTATGCGGTCGGCCTCCTCCTTTCCGAGCATTACTGCTTCGCAGAAGGTGGCGACCGCCTGCCATTCCTCTTCGCTGCGGACCATGGCCTGAACCAGGGCCCGGCGCGAGAGCACGCCGCCGCTGATCACCCCCACGAGGCCACGGCGACGATGTTTTACAGGTTGATTTTTCGAGAGTTTGCGCGGAAATTACATGAATTAATTCCACTATCCCCTATGAGACAACTCGATACACGGCGAGTATCCATCCTTATCCATACGTTGTTGAAACTTCTACGGTTTGGCTATAATTTGTGTATCTTCAAGGCTAGAGTGAATAGGCTCTTAATAAACTAGTGCGCTTCACCACCAACGATTACATCACTGCTTACCATCAAGTGGGATTGCAGTCAAGCATTAGTTTATAGCGAATAAAAAAAAAAACTCAAATCTTAGAACGGTGAAAATCAAACTTGGTAAACAACTCAATCCGAAATATCGGCATTAATGGCGCAAATTTTTGCACTTACAAGGGAATTAAAACTTATAAGGAGATTTCCGTTAATATGGAAGCATGAGCAATAAGAAATACTATGTAGCACAAGAACACTATCCTAATTCTCGTAATGAAAACCGTAGCGATATCGTAGCAACTTTGACATTTTCGTATTCACATCCATTCATCGTGTTTGAACGACACCGATTTTAAACTCGTTCGAGAGTCGTTGAAGCGTATTCAGCTATTTCAATCGTCTTTCAATCGTTGTCGGATAGGACGTCAACGGCTAAACGTCAAATATTGTGGTTCAAATATCGTGAATACCGATTTTGGATAGGACCACGAACGAACAACAATGGAATTGGGATAGTTTAATTTTACGTGAATTAGGGCACAGGACTACCTACTTTTATACGATTATAAACTGACGTTTGTACGGAACCACCTGGTTAGTTTTTTTTTGTGTAATCTACACTAATATAATAAAGAGGTAAAGTTTGTTTTTTTGTTTTTTTGTTTGTAGGGGGTAAACTCTAGAACTACTGGTCCGATTGGAAAAAATTAAACAACAGTAGAAAGCTGCTTTACTCCTGAGTGACATAGGCTATATTTTATGCACGCGGGCGAAGCCGCTGGGAAAATCTAGTAATTAATATAGCACTTAAGCTAAGTTGAAATTCAACTGCATTTCTTCGACGCGCCCCGTCTAGCACAACTTGCGGTTACTCAAATGGAAACTTCAATCAAGATTTTGCACATGCAATTATCAACTTTAGTATTATACAGATAAGATTGAAATTTTGGTTGGCAAGTTTACCGGCTGTTTGGTGTAAAGCAGGTCTTATTCCACCTACGCCTAAAGTTAGCGAAACATTAATCTTATCAGGGTAGTGTCTAAAACTAGCTGAAACAGTATTGATTGCGAGGTACTGAATTGAGTTGTATTTAGCTAATAATGTTGAATGTAGGTGAGCCAATTTAAGGGGTAGATGTACGCCAGTGGCTTTGTGCGAACAAAAAGGAGCTAGCGACACTTTCCGCGTGCCAACATTATTCGAATAATAATTTGTCCTTCATTTAATAAACACAATATGAGTAAAAGCCTTACATCATAAGATTAGTCATTAATGTGTCTTTTACTTTGTAAAAGACCCTTCCATCATCGGACAACAAGACGTACAGAGTTATGCCACCGGTACATGGTGGAGATCCCACCCATACGTACAAAGCGTTTTGGGAACACATTCATTATGCATACAGCTAAGAAGTGGAATTCCCTGCCGGCGTCTTTGTTTCCTGATAGCTACAACCTAGGGGTCTTTAAGTCAAGAGTGAATAGAATAGGTTACTTCTAGGTAAGCGTGCTCCTTCGTCGACCAAATCATCGCTTACCATCAGGTGAAATATTGGTGAACGCGAGCCTATCTAGAATAAAAAAGTATATCAAATTATTAGAAAAATAGTCTATTATAACATTTTTTTTTTCAAAACATTCAGACTAACGGTGTAGACGTGATGTTTAATTAAAGATCATCAAAAGTCGTATAATCTTCCCCTTAAGGCCAAGACTTGATCTAGTAAAATAACAATTTATCATTATATAATAAGAGATCGTTTAGCGATGAGTCTTAGGTTTTTAATTGAAACGTCATCATTACTTTGGAGCTTGAAATTCAGATTGGATTATGTTTGTTCCTTCGGAAAATACGGTCTAGATTTTCATTTTCTGGAAAGTCATGAGAAATGGCAAGAATTATAAATCACTCTCATTTAATAGTTTTTAGGAATGTATGAAAGAATTTTGCCACCAGAAATAAACAAATTTGATTTTTTTTAGAATTTCTCTCAATTTCTTCATGAATAAAATTAAAGAAAGATTTTTTCTTTTTTCTTTCTTGATATAATATTGGTAGCTAGCTAAAAACTTTTAGGTCTTGAAGTTGTACAATTGTTCTTGTTCCTTTCACTGCTAAATATAAAGTCTGACACAGTTTTCTGTGTCCGACTCTTACTGACTAAACATCCTACCCCATTCCTACGTTGGCATATATAACGAGGCCAGAGCCTTTCTTTCAGACGCAAACCCTCGGCCCCAGTTAACTTCGACCTTTTTGCATACTACGTTTTGCTGACAACTCCTCGAGGCGCGCGAGAACAGTGCATGCCGTCGACGACTTTTTTCTGGTGGAAAAAAATCATCGAATGACGAATCCTGACTAACCTATCCTTTATTTGTTCTTTGCGTTTTAAGACATCAAGTTTATTTTTCAGTAAATCCTCCTAGTTCAATCCAACTGAAGTATAGAAAAAGCTACAAAAAACTAACGACTCATTTCCACAGCACGACCCCTTAAGACCACATCTATCAAATGAAAGTGGAAGTTCTTTAAGGTAGACAAACAGCTGAATGAAGTTTACTTGACTCCTTAGAGGTTGATTCATTGCATTTCCTTTGTTTTTCCGCTCTGACCGTTCCTCAGTTTATTACCTATTGTTCAGTGTTATTTTAAGCAAAGAACAATGCTATCGTGGTAGGGTGGTTTTTAAGAGAAATGAGTACCTATGCCAGGGTATTTTTGGAAAGCAAAGCCCAACTAAATGAACACAAATATATTTTAGTTTTGTGTTGATTGGTTTTATGTCTGTTGGTATTATTTTTTTTTTACAGATCACTAATTTGTTAATGTAATAAGCAATCTTACCTAATTTTTTTCTTATACGTTCAAAATCGATACAGTTATTTTGAAGATTTACTGAATAAAACCGACAGACAAAACTTTATTGTATTTTTAACACGGGATGCACAATCATATTCGTCCATCTATTTTTGTCTGTGCATTTTTTAGTAATAAATTATACTTTTATCAAAAACAAAAGTTCAAAGTTTTTATTATATTAGGTTCTGCAATATTGGTGCCAGGGTTCAACTCGTACTCGTAAGTACCGTGATATTTTAAGTTTTCAATTTTGCAAACTGAGTAACACAAAGACAAAACCAAAGATGGCAAAAACATGTCGATTAAAGTTTTCAAAAAACAAATGCATGAGTAAATAGCTGTAGATATAAATTTGAAATTGGAATTCCTAACCAAAGATGAGATATTTGAGATCTAATTCATTTTTAGTTCTTACGATCCATCCTAAGGTTGTCTGGTAGATATCGCTGTTAGCGATAAGACCGCCTTTGTACCCATAGATTTAAGTTTCTATCTAAGTTCTGTAACTTTTTGGTGTACAATAAAGTTTAATCTATCTATCTATCTATCTATCTAATTGGTCAGTACGACAAAACGTCAATTTCATATTATGTTTTGATTTTTATATTACCTGCACTTTAACTGTCAAACAGAAAAAATAAAACTCGCATATTTTTCACTTCGAATTATGCAATAAAATAACTTAATTTCTTTTTTATTAGAGTTCCCTACCTCAATAGGAAAAACGGAACACTTATAGGATTACTGCGTATTCTGTCTATTTGTCAAGATCTCTAGAATGTGTTTTGGTGTCGAGTTGAAAGGTAAACCATATACACACGTTTGCAGTTATTTAAAGTTGTTAACAGGCAGAAAAAGATATGGTCTTTTATGTTACAAAATATGGATTTAGACACTTTCAAGGTACCTAATCGAAATTCATGGGACAATCCATTAACCTAGAACTCTAAATTTTGGTACTAAGCAAGGTCTCATAGTAAAAGTATAGGAATAAATCTAAAAACTCTAAATTTATAGATATGTCAAAAAAAAAATACTTGTTCGGATTCTGAAAAATCATCGAGATTCAATTCGGGTTTACAAAATTTTGTTAATACATGTTATATCCCTCATTAGACACGACCGACTCGCACTTGCCCAGTTGTTTTAACCCTGTAATGTCTAAACTAGTTTTATTCACATGCATCATCTGCAAGCACCATAAAAAAATACCCCAACTAATTATCTCCTCTCTTATTAAGGATGCCATAAAAAGTGTATAGCGCTAAAACGTCCAATAAACTTTATTTTCACGGCGTCCGCCATTGTTTAGAGCGGAAGTACGAGTCGGTAACAAAAGCTTCAGTATCCGTTGTCCATAGTCACAAAGTAGGTTACGTACAAAAGGTCAACTTCTCACAATAGTAGGAGAACTACAAGTTCAATTCGAGCAACCTGTTTAACACAAAGTTAGAACTATGTAAAATAATGTTTTAACATTAAAACCATTAGAGCTGCAACACAAACCTCCATGGTCTAGAATTTTCCAAAACGCCGTAAACCGTGTCAAGTGGAGACGCGGGAGCCTCACTAGCCAACGAAAATACAACATTGTCAACCACGACCACTCTGTCAAGAGTGAACGACTAAGGAAATTTTAATATTAGTTAAATACGAAAATAACGTTCTAGCAGGCATCCTGCGAGCAGTGGTGGCCGAAAGGAAACGGTCCTGACTTACGTAGGTCGTAGGTTCAAACCTATGCTGGCGTGTTTCTCTGTGTGATTTATTTCATCGCCAGGGCTCTCAAAACTGTGAAAGAAAACATGGTGAGGAAACAAGCATGTCCTTGAACCAAAAATTCGAAGACATATTGTGACGTTGGTGGATACCAACCCTCACTGGGCGCGCGTGCTGGAATACGGCCCATTTCATTTCTCCTAGAGAAGAGGCTTGAGTCCAACAGTAGGAACATTATAAAGCAAACGATACGTGGATGCGGACGGTGATATTTTGGCGAACTTGCGGTACGGTAGTTTCCGATAAACAAATTGCAGCTGAACCAACAACTTCACGCGCACCTAGTACTAACTCTAGCGTACACGATCGCAAAATGAAGTGGCATGTCGAATGAAACAAACAAATTATATTTTATTAAACGTGAGTACAATCCACCATGCGGACTCAGCGCGAGTTGGTGGATGTCACATGTCTTCGAATGTTTGGTTCAAAGACTAGTTTCCTCATGATGTTTTTCTTCACAGTTTTGAGAGCAGTGGTGATGAAATGAAACACAAAGCTATGCCCCTGACTGGTTATCACTCGACCACAACTGCTACCTACAAAACTGTACTTCTGATTATTTTCTTATATATTCTGTGAATGGGTGCTAACAGCAAGAATCGAGTAATTAAATTTTATTCAAGTGAAAGTCTTCTATTTGCTTGAAAATGGTTCACTGGTCCCATTGGTTTTCAATCGATCAGTATTGGGAAATAATCTATGATTAGATTCGTCTTTGTTTGTAAATTTTGATGTTTAAAAGCGTCTGAGGTGGAATAATCTAATTGAAATGAATGAATTAAGTATGACTTTACTTTTACTTTGACGATTAGTGTATTTTTTGTTTTTGTATTATATGTATTTCGAATCCGGCGTTGATTTGTTGTCAACAAGACTAGGCATGCCATCTAGTGATAACTAGAAGAACTAAACAAAGATGGCGCGCTTGACAGAGTCAGTAACAGGATACCCACATTGGCCCACCCATAGATATAGATATACCTAGATAACGCAAGCATAACGATCTGTATGGAAACCAAGGGCGCCATTTTTTGAATACCTATTATTTTCGTAGGGACCCTGCAGAAGGGTCGAAGCCAATCAGGGCCACGGGTTTGTGTCTGAAAAGGAAGGCTCTGGCCCTGGTATGTATGGCGATGTAGGAACGGGGTAGGTTTTTTAGTCAGTAAGAGTCTGACACTTGTTTTCCGCTCCGCCCAAGAGCGGAACTCGTCATTGGATGATTTTTACCTACCATAAAAAAAATACCTATTATTTTTATTTTATTTAATATGGACAATAAACAGCCACAATATACAGTGCATAGTAAAGAAATAATAAATATGTCAGTAATAACAATATTGCAGCCCACTGCATTATCCAAATTTTAATAAAAATTAAAATATTATAATGAGTAACCACTAAACAAGCATATTAATTCAATAAATAATTACATTACGAAATTTTTAAACAATTATGGAGTCAGAAGCACTATTTGTGATGAGAAAATTAAATCGATTCAAAAACGCCTCCGCGTACGGCGTCCCCCTCGCTCCAACCATTTTTATATTTTTAACTGATATCCGACTAGCACTGTACAACGATAAGAGACTGATCGCGAAAGTGACCACTTACGATTTTTGTACGTAAGCTAAGCACGCGAAGTAGTGGCTCTTGCGTTATCTAGGTCTATATCTGTGGGCCCACCGGATAGATCAGAGCTCGAAACCATCTTGTACGAGCCGATATATTTTCGTAATAGATTTTGTATAAAAGTATTTACAGTTTAGTTTATATTAGAGAATAGTCTATATCGTTCTTAATAAAATTTGTCAAAGTATGACTTTAGCATCAAAACTGACATTAATTGGGATTTTTATTGCAAAACTAAAAATACGATTACATTGGCTTTTGCAATAATCAATCTTTTCTTCGATTGAAAGGCGATACCGAACAGTTCAATAGTTATCTTTTGTATTATTTATTTTCTTAAAACCAATCCTTTATAATTAAAATATTATTTACTTAAAACATTTTCAACTCGGTACTTTCAAATAGCAATTATTTTTGTGAAATATATTTTCAAAATCTTCTTTTGTTGAATGATAAATTGGCTTAATTTCCATTACGAAATCATTAATCGGTTTGCTGAATTAAACTTAAAACTTCTTTATTCACGATTCGTTCTGTTTCGATTAATCGAATGAAAATAATATTTTCGTATACCTCTAATCTTCGTGGCCTGAAACTATCTGCACTCAAAATTGAAACTCTATTGAATTGTCACGTAATAATTGATTACGTGACAATTCCATATACTGGTTACTTCTTAACAATACTAAACATAAATAGAATAGCATTTTATTCAAAAATTTTTTTTTCAAATGCCAAATCATCCACTGACTTCTCTCGCTCTAAGGCGTAGCGTGAGGGTGAATCAGACATTTTTGATTCACTAGACTGACCCACTCCCATGTTCTTTCTTTGCTGTGTCTTCCAGGACCTTTGGTTTTCATTCCAGAAGTAAAACGGGATTTGTTTCACATTTCTAGGAACACTACGTGCTGTCGATGACTCAGTCAGATTATTTAGAAACTTTATGGTACCATCGAAGTCGTATCTGCCTTATCACTTAAATCAATTTTCATTAAAAACCTGCGGCGCGAAAGCAAACCTTTGAAAATAATAAAATTAATTGCAAGCAAAAATGACCTTTCAGGTCAGGCAGAAGTGTTTTCGATGGTACCTTTTTGTTTTCTAAAACAAAATAGAACAGCCAAGCAGTGGTGGCCGAGTGGTAAAGGCCCCGACTTACGAGTAGGTCGCGTCGCCAGGTGCATTACTTTGTGTAATTTATTTTTATTTTACACTCAAATCGGTGAAGGAAAACATTGTGAGGAAACCGACCAAAATTCGAAGACATGAGATATTCACCAAATCACAGTGTGCCCACGTGGTGGACTACGGCCCATTTCGTCTCCTTTAGAGGAGGCCTGTGTCCCAGCAGTGGGAACATTAGTTAGGCAGATGATGATGATGATAATGATGATATCATCATTATCAGCCTCAGCGGTGTCGTGTTGCGTTACTTGGCTACCCAAGCAACGCAACGCGATACCGTCAACCAATCTATTTCAAATATATGTATGTGTGTACATCGTCGAGGATCATTAAAGCGCTGAAAGCGTCTAATTAAATCAATGTCAATCAAGCTTCGTTAATTAAAACAAGGTGACGAGCGCGTTGTTCATATTGTGTGGTTATTATTAAATGTGATGGCTACATAGTAAATGGGTAAGTAGATACGTTTATAGGTAAAATTTTGTAACTGAATACGAAAATTGTTTAAATGGTAATTGTACAAATAAACGATTTTTTATTGTTATATCATTTCTTTTCTATATACATATACATTTTTTAAAATTGTTAGTGCACATAGCTCGCAAAACTATGTTGCTAAACCGCAAAAAGAGTACTTATATATTATTTTATGATTATAGGTCATTTTGTTATGACTGAGTATGAACTTATTTCAATTGTAACTGTACAAATAAACAAATTTCTATATTTATAAAATTTCTTTTCCATATAAGTATACAAGGTGTCATTGACATGTTAACGCAAACGAATACCATGGATCCAGTACATGATTCTGGACACCCCAGTGGTGGAATTTTTCGTCGGTTTTTTTTCAAATTTTTGAAAAAAAAGTTTTGTTCTTTTATTTTTTACCTGTATAAAATCGTTATTCTGACCAATCGCAATGATATTTTTAGAAAAAAAATGCAAAAAAAAATTTTTTTACAAAAAAAAAATTAATAAAAAAGTCATCGAGGCAAACAAAGTCGTTATTTTAATCAAACCCGATGACATTTTTAATTTGGAATGTAATGCACTCATTTTTTTCGCTAAAAATGTTAAATTGACGTTTTTATACAGTTTAATTAAAAAAACGTTAAAAATTCATTAAAAAAAAATAACCAAAAACCGACAAAAAATTCCATCACTGGAGGGTCTAGAATCATGTACTGGATCTATGGTATTCGTTTGCGTTAACATGTCAATGACACCCTGTATATATATTTTTTTAATTTCTTAAGAAAAAATATTGTTATTAGAAAACGAGTTAGTGGACATAGCTCGCAAAACTGTGTCGCAAAACCGCAAAAAGAGTGCTTATAATAGATTTTTCTTTCTTCGGAGATCTAAAGGCCGAAATGTGCAATTAGTATAATTTTTCTGACTAGCTGACTTCTTGACAATTCAAAAGTGTCTATAGGTGTTCTACCTCTCTGCATTCAAACAGACATACAAATGCCATGGGAGATTTTTTAACTATAACATTATCCTGAGGTACGAAAGAGTAACCTCAAAGTAAACCATTTTTCTTACACATCAGTGTTATGAAATCCAAAAGCAGTAGGTTGTCAGAAACTCCCCTACACTCCATCAAAAGCTTACTTCACTTCCGAAAAATAAAACAAAAATAAAACATCCCGCGGAATAAACTTAACATTATCAGAAACGTTTTTATTGAATCCCCGTTCACCCCATGGAATAAAAAACGTATAAAATTCACGTACATACAGATTTTTACGATCCCTTCAACCTAATACACGGAAAGCCTACTAAACATCGCTAAAGTACTCCCTAAAATATTAACTTGAGCGTCAAAATCATATATTTTCGACTTCCCTACATCCCTGCTAAGTATACCTTTAAAATAATTCGCTTTAAAAACGCAGACCCTTTCCGAACTAACCGTCTTCAACTCAATATAAAAACGTCTTAACTCTCAAAATGGTTCATAAAATATTGAATTCAAAAATTGATTCGTCAAAGACGAAAATCGTTTGCTATTTTTTCTGGAATTTTCCTAAGAATCCAGATGGGTGCTTGTAATGAAAGAAGGACCGCATGCGGTGTAGCAAATTGCTTTCAGACGACACATTGCATTAGGCCAAGTAAGTACCTATGTACTGGTTATCTAACACTATTATGTACGTATAGAGGTCGTTATGGTGTTGTCGAAGATAGTTTCAGTGCCTTGACAAAATTTTATATAGATTGTTTTTTGTTTTTTTCTTTTTACATTTCTTAAGATCTTATAAGATTTAACCTTTCGACCTTGTAATTACAGACACAATCACAGATAAATAGGTGTGCGAGCGATGGCGTTCGCTTGGGGCTTAATAAATTAAACATTAATTTAGAAAAAAAAACAATAGACGGTGCGTATAGGTATTTTGAGTTGACGTTGGTAGTTTTGTTTCCAATCAGGGATTTGGCTCATAAAGAGTGTTTATTTGTGTCTATTTTTACTTATTTTTTTTTGTACTTATTGACTTCACTCGTTTAATAGTACAAAGTTAAACTCAAAAGATACATAGTAATGACTATATATGAGATACAGATAATGAGATACATAATAATAATGATACAATGATTATGTATCATTATAATTTAATTATAATTTGTAATAAATTAAATTGTAATTATATGTTATATGCTCCACACAAACGCATCAAGTTCCATTCAAATTTGCACAGTTCAACAAATCGGTTACTATGGTTACTGTTCCAAAAATAATAATAACAACAGGAACTTAAAATTAATAGGGTAACACAATGGGCAACATGATGGTTCAACTTAAAAGACGAGGAATATAACCACTTTTCGGGTCTTCTTAATTCAATTACAATCTACGAATGAGGAAAACTCTTCATCTAAAATTGTTTAAATACGATTGGCAAATAGATAGATAATTCCTATAACTCGTACTTGTACATCATCAACATGATGTCAGCTGAAATACGTCCATTTTTGGACATAAGCCTCTTCCAAGTGTCTCCATAATTGACCATCTTTGAGTGTTCTTGAACCCAACGGATTCCCGCAATGCTCACAAAGTCAACGGTCTACCTTATGATAGACCTTCAAACTTTGCATCTTCTGGTACGTGGTCGCTACTCTAGATCGTTTTGTCCCCATCGATCATCGTTCTGGTCTGGCCCTGTTCACTGCCACCTTTAGACACACCATAAAAAAACCTCACCATAAAGCCATCACCAAAAAATACCACACAAAAAAACACCACGCCACAAAACATACCATAAATTATTATAGTAGAAGTTTAAATTTAAAGAAGTGTAACACTAATAGGTCGCTAATCAAAAACACTAACACTTTTTTTGTCTGTTTAACTTAAGATTGTAATTATTTATTTTATCGTTCATGCTTCATGGAGTGCCACATAAACATGTTTTCTTTCTTTCACTTTCCACAAAAAATAAAAAATATAATTACTTCTGTGCCTGTAGTTTTTTGAAAACAAAAATATCGACGAGGGTTTCACAGAATAAAATCATAAACTTGAAATTTAATCATCGTATCTCAAAGCGAGGAAAAAGTTATTCAATTAAAATAGGTTGTGCTAGCAAGGAGGGTAGAACCCCTTATTGTAACCTACTTTTGTATGCTATCAGTAGAAAGGACTATAACTGTATGTATTTTAGTATGTTATATATATCTCTTCGACGGGGTCATTGACCCCCTTTCTTATAAATAAAATATAATCAATTTTTTACTGAATTTTAAAGTAAATAGAGAACGAAAACCATTTTTCAATAAAAATTCCTACAAAAAAACTGTCTAACCTAAAAGTCCATTCAAATAAATATTCGAAAAACCTGCATATGCTGATATGCAAGTCCGGGAAATAGTCCAAAAATCCGTGTTCATAGTTTAGCAAAGCGATAAAAAAACGTCACAGCTCACAAAAGCGTTCTTGTGTGGTGGTCACTGACATCGAATCATTATACTGGCCACACACTCACGATTTTTTTTATACAAAGTGAAAAAAAGACAGAAAAACAAATGTTTATTTAGTTCTCAATGAAACATGAAACAATAAACTTTATTTAAAAAAAAAAATAAACAACTACAAAAAAATAGGAGCAGGTTTTTTTTATGATGTGTAAAAATCATCCAATGACGAATCCAGTTTTTGGGGGGAACGCGAAACAGTGTCAGACTCTTACTGACTAAACACCCCACCCCATTTCTTCTCTGCCCTTCGCACTGGGGCCAAGACTTTCTTTCAAAAAGAGACCCTGGGCCCCAGTAAGCTTCGACCCTTTTGCAGAGTCTTTACTGCTTTGCTGACAACTCCTTGCAGTTTTAAAATATGCAAAATTATTTAGAAGGAGATTTTTGACTGAACCAACAACTAAATAGATTTTTTTGAGTCTTTTTTTTAAAGGAAATCAGTAAAAACGTTTCATGGACTTAATGGGCGGGGCTTCGTACAATGACATGACGCGTGATACATCGCAACGAGTGATTTTCTTTTGTTTTTTTTTTGAAAAGGCTGATCAAGAACATCTTTCCCGAGCAATATTGTCATTAAACCGCTCTAACGTAATTATGACGTGAATACACACTTCTTTCTTTCTTCTTTGTTTTTTTTTTATATTTTGGAAAAACCGATATCTATTACATGAATTAATCCTCTAAAGATCTCTGAAAGTCTCATCATCATTTCAGCCGATAGATATAAATCTTCCCGAATTATCGTCATAATGAAAGTCTATCATAAGAAAATACAACTATAAAAACCTTCCATATTTACGAATTCTGAACGATGAATTTTTATTTCCAAAAAATGTTTAAGGTTTTTTTTAAAAAAAAAACACGTTTTTCCTGAAACAAGTTTTGTAAAATATTCGAGTAAATGGCTGAGCTACCAAATGCCAATAGAGTTTTCAGGCGTTATTTCTGTTTTTTTTTTTCGCGTTGTGAATTCATCAAAAATTGCATTGGATTGCGTTGGATGAAACGACAAGGTTTTGACCATGCAAACATTGACGATTGATGAGTGAGAAATGGCCCTCTTAAATGAATTGATGTTTCTGAATAACATTTAAATAAAAAAAAATGTATATTACTTACCAGGTATAGTATTTTATGTGATTATTTACATGTTTTATAACAACCATCCTTTTATAAAAAAAAAAAATACTTTGTTGAGTACTAGTTGATCACAATTATGTAATGTATAATATATTCATCAAAATTTGTTCTGTGTCATGTTGTAGTTGTCTATAATATGTATGGATTATGACCCATTCCCTCTTCTACAGAGGAGGCCTGTGTCCCAGCAGTGGGAACATTAAAAAGGCTGATGATTTCGAAATATACAAATACTAGCTTTTGCCCGCGGCTTCGCCCGCGTGGTATTGGGGTTGCCCTATACAATTTTACACTTGATCAAACGAAATGTAAAATCCCACAGGAACCTTAAGTTTTTCCGGGATAAAAAGTAACCTATGTCCTATTCCGGAGTGTATCCTATGCCTGTACCAAATTTTATCCAGATCCGTCCAGCCGTTTTGACGTGATTGAGTAACAAAATCCAAACATCGTAACTTTCACATTTATAATATTAGTAAGATATTTATAAGTTGTCTAGTATCCATAACCAAAGCTTTGCTTAGCTTGGGACTAGACAACGTTGTATGATAGTTGTGCAACATATTAATAAAAATTATTCTATACCAATATACACTCATGACTTCATTGTCTCCGGTTGCTAGCCTATATTAGCCCTATTGTAAAGTCGCTTATTAATCAATCATAGATAACTCCAGTACACACGAATAGGAAGCCTGTTGCATTATTCCGAAGCAGACAGTGGCAATGCTGAGGATGTATTGTACCAACTGGAGGAAACAATGGAATCTGATGCCATTCTGAGATTTGAGTTGAGGATACAGTCATACACCATTGGTAACAGGAATTTATTGCACATAATGCAATATTGTGTCTGATTCTCATCTCATTTTTTCTTTGGTCCAGTGCTGTGCATGTTTTTTTCATCCCGCCTATTTGAAAAGGACAACCTGGTCCAATTTTTAATGCACTCAAATTTTATTACAAGCTTTTTATTAGCTTGCAATGTAACTATGTATGTTCGGTTCAAATCTTGCATCTCAATTTTGAAACAGATTTCTTCACTCGATTGAGCTGCAATTTTGTATGCAGGTGTAAATCGCATCACAATGCAATATTATGATGATATAGAGCTGATCTGATGATGGTGCTGGAATTAGATAACCCTAACGTGTTTGTAGTTCTCGGAAAGGTCTTGATGAGTATTAATAACTAGATTTTCCCAGCGGCTTCGCCCGCGTGCATAAAATATAGCCTATGTAACTCAGGAGCAAAGCAGCTTTCTATTGTTGCTTAATTTTTCCCAATCGGACCAGTAGTTCCAGAGATTACCCCCTACAAACAAAAAAACAAACTTTACCTCTTTATTATATTAGTGTAGATGTAGATAAAGGCTAAAATTAAAGTAAAAAAAAAATTAAAATTATGTAAAAATAACTTGTTTTCTTATGCTGGGTGATGAACAATTTAGTGTATCACTAGGGCTAAAATATATTTTTTGGCAAAACATCTGCTATCGGCACTCTCACGAAATCTCTGAATCGGTTGCGGGCTCAGGTTGGCCACTGCAGAGATAACCTAGCCAAGTGAGTTTTCCTTGTGTCTCCTCCTTTCCTGACCAGCTTACACAACCACCTGTACTTTTAATGACTTTTGCGAGGCCAATGACCGAACTGTCTAAGTGGCTAAATATGTATATTGGTCGGATACAATCTGAGTCAGATCGACATGAAAAGAATAAGAAGTAGAATATTGTGATTCTATTCACTGGCATAACTATACATGTTCCTTTTAGCATTCACATTCTTTCAACCACGCAAATAGTGAAGCTAGCAAGCAATAGGTATACTCAGATTGTGGCTAAGTGTGGTCACTTCCAACGTACAGATTTAGCAATGTACACTGCATAAATGAATCTGCAAATGCCAGCAGGTATGAGCCAAGTTTGGCGTTACTGGTTCCCACAAGATCTGGTCAATAAATAAGTCGGGTTGTATTGTATTGGGTATTGTGAGGAGTACTGGAAGAGAGGTAACGGCCCCGATTTAAGAGTTTTAGGTAGCGGGTTCAAACCTAGCCAGGTGTACTACTTTGTGTAATTTGTTTCATTACCACTGCTCTCAAAACGGTGAAAGAAAACATCATAAGGAAACCGTTAATTTTATTTTTTATTCGCCTTTACTTTTCTGTGTGATTAGAGGGCAGTAGTATAATTTCTTGTCTTAACTGAAATAATGATACAGCCAACTAAAGTCCAGTTTTTCACACAAACCAATAGTACAAAGCTCAGTCGTAAATATACGGCCGCCCTTATAGCGTTGTATCGCTGAATCGTTAACTCGATGGAAGCGCCACACGTGCTGATATTAACGCCCGATACGCTTGGACAATGCGGTTTTTGTTCAATTTATATCCACATACACACAGGTGCTGTATAAAGCGCTTGTACGAAATAAGACACATGCTCTTGTATATTGTGTGCGGAATTAAGCACGTGCTTGAAAATACGGCTCATTATAATTAAAATGGACTGAACAGTCGTTCTGAAGTAATGAACCTGCACTGATGCTGCTGCATTCGCGACCACAACGGTTGAGGATAAGACAATAAAATATTTCACATTTCACTGTATTTTCAGAATTAATTTTAAATTGAATAACTGATGAATTGAATACTTAATCATAGCGTAGAAAATCTCAATAGCCGAAAGACGTCCACTCTCAGGAGTGGCACCTATATCCTGATATAGGTTTCCCCCAAGTGCTGCCACAAAGAACTATCCTGTGCGTCATGTGTCCTACCTAGTTTCACAATTTTCGCTATGTTGGTAACCTTGGTTCTTTAGGGGATATCTTCATTTCTGATTCAATCATGCAAGGATACTCCGAGCATAGCCCTTTCCTTTGTGTGACTTTGAGTCTTCTTATGAGGCAACACACACTTATAATAGACTTTCGTCTTGAAACACTGTGCAATATTAGACGAAAAGACACCACATCTAAAGTTAGTAATGTGTGTGTATCTTACCACAACGTTTTCCACGTGTTACCTTTTTAGTTTTTATACAAGAACCAATTGACAAGCCTGTTGGTCTAGTGGTTAGTGGCCCTGATTGCTATGCCGGAGGTCATAGGTTCGATTTCCACCCAGGACAAATGTTAGCGCGATAAACTCAATAATTTGTTCTGTGTCTGGGTGTAATTTATCTATAATATGTATGTATTTAGAAATATATAAGTGTGTTTATCTGTTGTTTAGTACCCATAGCACAAGCGACGACAAGACGTTGTGTGACTATTGTGGAATATATTATTTATATATTATACTAGCTTTTGTCAGCGGCTTCGCCCGCGTACATAAAATACAGCTATGTCACTCAGGAGTAAAGCAGCTTTCTATTACTGCTAAAATTTCTCCAATCGGACCAGTAGTTCCAGAGATTACCTCCTACAAACAAAAAAATAAAAAAAACAAACTTTACTTCTTTATTATATTATTGTAGAATAATTAGGTATGCAAGTGAATTTAAATTAGACATTACATAATTTTGTTTAGATTCGTTGTTGTCAGAAAACCCTAAAAAAACTTGATCAATAATACCTACCAGTTTAATTATTCATTATCTTAATTAAATGATTATTTCGTAAATAAGTCTCTTCACACCGCTTTAATTAAATATTGTGGAAATGCTTTCTATAATTACGTGTTCATTATCGTTTGAACACATTTTAATTTACATGTCTTTATTATATTGCGTAGAAGTATTAATTATTTTTGCAATAAATAGCCGCGCCATATTTGCCACTTACATAAACATAATAGGCTCTTAATAAACTAGTTTGCCTCACCGTCAACGAATTCATCACAGCATCATCATTGCAAATTTGTGCTTGAATGGTATCAGGTGGGATTGCATTGACTGCAATAGTTTATAATTTTTATTATTTTAATATTGGTGACCAATACTTAAACAAGATACAAAAGTCAGCAAGTTCAGTACATTTTGATCAGTTCACGAAGCTCACGCCGCAGCCGACTTGGCCGCGTCTCTGATCCCATTTTCCAGCCACCATAGGCGCGGACTTACGGATGATGAGCATTGGGTAGCCCGGTATCTGGTCTTCTGGTAACAGTCCGGACCGAGACCAAGTCGTCGATGGCGCGCACTGTTCCCGCGCGCCTCAACGAGTTCTGACTCTTGGGAGCAAGGTTCGATGCAAAAGCATAAAACTGGGGCCTTTGGATCAAGGCAAGGAAGGAACGGGGAATGTCTTTTAGTCTGTAAGAGTCTGACGCTGTTTGCCGCTCCACACAAGGGCGGGATTCGTCATCGGAAGATTTTTGCCTACCATAAAAAAAATGTAAGGCAATTTTATAGCAGGTATATGGTGAATCACACTGACATTTTGGATACGATATTTTACACTTTTTATTTTCAATATTTTTTTAGTGACGATTCGAAAACCGATTAAAAAAGTATTAGTTGTACATATCAAATAATATTTTCTTTTTTTATTTCATTGACGGTAACTAAAATCCGAGATGAAACCCCGGGCTCTATAATAAAAGGTCCTTGAACCTTCTAACTGCTATTTTTACCTTTTTAATTTAAGGTTATCACGGTCTTTCCTTCCTACGGCATCTTTTATCAAATAAATGTACTCATAAAAGATTTTCGTAGAGATCCTCTTAAGATAGTTTTGAAGACTCGGTTTATTTTAATTAGTAATTTTGCTGGATGAAATATTTGAAGGATTATTCCTTGAAATGTTTTAACTAGGTAAATTATTTATTCTTTCATGAGAAGGACGGTTTCAGCTGTCAAAGAGCATTTATATCTTCTTGGTGTATTTAATGCTTGTAGTAATGACTGCATATTTCTTTTTTTTAGTCCCGAATTGGTCCCATTAAGGTGTAATCATGATAAAAAAAGTGCTTTGTTTAAACGTGTAGTCGATAATTGAATAAAAAATAAACAAACTGCGTAAATCAACTTTATTTAAAAATAAAAACTGAAACGAAAAAAAGCAAGTGCTATCGTTGCATTAATTTAAACTAATAAAATAAAACAAAATGATAAATTCTTATGTGGAATAAATGGACTTCAACAGTTGGGACCCATATCAAATAGAGTGATTTTAGTATACCTCCATTATTTTAATTGCCCGACTTGTACGAGCCCAACGAAAGAGCTGTTCAGGTGGCTTAAAATTGAATGGACTAAATCTGAGTTGGATCGACACGAAAAGAAGATCGCCCGACTCAACGTCTAAAGCCTTTTTAAATCATTTCTAACCTCCAAAAAAAAACATTTTCTACTAGTGTTACACATATGACCTTTTTGAAGTAGCTCACTTTTTAGGTAGCCTCATAACTTGTTAGTATGTTCCAACATCATATTGTTTTGTTTTATCATCGCACCCATTTTAAATAAAAAGAATCCTTATATCCACTACGATAGAAAGGAGCGGATACTAGAGGAGATGTGTTGTGAAGCTGGCAGGTGATTTATACCAGTGTGGAGAGGAAATATGAACAGCACACCTATTTTAGATGAAAATAATCCCTATATCCACCAAAGTGGGGAGGAGCGGATACGAGAGAAGATGTGTTGCGAAGCTGGCAGGTGATTTATACTAGGGCAGAGAAGAGATGTGAGTTTTGTGTCACAGCTCACTGTGAGAGAAGAGTTGCGGGGAGAAGGCAGTGGTTTTCGAAAGCGTGTACCGCTCGGCTACCTGCCTAGACACTTCTCCGCTCTGCCGCACCGCTTGCTCGTTCGTCGCCAAAAAAAATAAGACATCTCCTCTCTTCTCCGCTTGATCAATTTTCATCAAAACTAAACAAAAAACAGATGTGGAAATAACAGAATGAAACAAAAACTTGTTGTGATGGCTCTCAGACTGCGGTCTGGTCGCTTACCGCTTCACAAATTTATTTTTTTAAAGAAGAAGATGGAATCTCCGTGCTATTTATTGTGGTACTGTAGACGACATTTATTATTAACTGTAAATATGTTTCAAAAATTAAGTCGCACGATTAGAGTTTATTAGAAAGCATAAATTAAACAGTGACATTGGAGTATTTAAGAGTATTTTATCTAGTCCTACTTCGGAAGTGGCCAATGTACTTTATAAATTTTGTATGCAACAGATCCATAAGAACGTTAGTTTAGTATCTAGTGTAAGACACAAGTGTTATAATGAAGTTATCATGATCAAATTACGACTAAAGCCTCTAAAAACAAAGAAAAGAAAAAAGAACCAAATAGGATTGGTTTATTCAAACATGTCTTCTTTCGTTTCTTCTCCTCTCCGCTTTGATGGATACCGGATCTAAATATGGTATCAGTAAAGTCAGCCTTATAATATTTCCAAACTGGGACTTAAGCCTCTTCTCAATAAAGGGAGAAAATAAACAACTTCACCAAAAGATATTCCAAAACCTTTTGCATCAATTCCACGAATCACACGAAATTTAAGGCAGGACTGAGGAAAGAATAATATCTTAATAGCTCTTACTAATTGGTAGTCAACATCTTAACCCTATAAAGAACACCCGCCGGCGTCACTTTGAAGTTTAAACCCTCCAATTTATATAATTGAAACTTTATCTTGTTTTGTGTCAGTCTGCTGACCACAGAATAGATAAGTAACAGAAGAATTGTCCCGTACAATAAGTTAAAACTACTGCTACTTACTGCTACTACTACTGCAACTACCACTTTTTTTTTTAATTGCTATAAACTAGTGCTTGGCAGCAATCCCACCTGATGGTAAGCAGAGATGCAATCGTTAATGTTGAGGCGCACTAGTTTCATCATCATCATCATCATCAGCCTTTTAATGTTCCCACTGCAAGGACACAGGTCTCCTCTCTAGGAGAGGGAATGGGCCATAATCCACCACGCGAAAAAAAAAAAAACGCGGGCCCAGTGCGGATTAGTAGTCGCACTAGTTTATTAAGAGCCTATTTACTCTAGCTTTGTAAACACATCAATTATAATCGGACGTTCCATTCCTTCGATGTACGCAGTATAAACGAAGAGGCAAAACGCTTGGTCGGGAAAGTTATGAGTCGGCCGTACGTCGAGATTGAAAAAAATTTTAAAGCAAATGACTGCAGCACGTTAATATGCTCTCGCCGTATGTACAATACGGCCATTTTAACTTGGCGACTACTTAAAACGGCCGTAGGTATATAACTGGTTTTTTTACGAGTGCACAAGATCAGCTCCCCTAGCCAAGTTAGTAGTAGCTCCTAGTCGTTTAGAGCTATCGCTTGTAGTTGGCCATGCTCCTAATTCCCCTGTTCGGACGTCACCTCAACAAATGAATTGGGGGCGTGGCTTAGATAGCCTAACTAGCTTAGAAGCTTTAACTCTAAACGAAACGATTGTAACTTGGCTAAGGGGGCTGGGTCGCCAAGTTAAAACTGCTGTACTGGATTAGGTATAGCGTTTCTATGCGTGTATGTTGTGTCACGCACACATACAAACGTGTTTATGGTAGTTCTATGGAATTAGCCTTCTGTATTTGTCTATTTTTGTTTATAACTCCATCATTTCCCTGTTTAATAATACTTTCGTAATCAAATACTTGAGTTTTGCAAATACGGGGGCAGTATCGGACTTTCTGGGACTCGCAATCTATGGAAAGTTTTGTTAAAATATGGACGCGGTCCTCGCAGTTCTTGTTAAGCTTAAGTTAAATATTGAAAGATTCAATGTTCTATTTTCGTTAACAAGTAAAAGAGGACTTGCTGACATTTAAAATTTCTTATATAACTTAAATAGAAACATTTGAACTTCTGATTATGGAAAAGACTAGACATTTGACTAATTTAGATTTAATTTAAGCTCCTAATTATATCGTATTTATAGTGTACATAAAAATAAAGAGTATATCTATCTATTTATCGGGAACCTATAAATAATAAAAAAAAAACTCTTTTTGTTTTGTATTACTGATGTTTATGCTATTCAACTAATTAACCCCTTGACACCCAAGCGAGCGCCGGCGCTCTCGCTCATGATTTCGCGAAACGCGCCGTTGTCAAATTTTCAAAAATATAATGTTTTTTTTTTCATTTTTTTTGTAGGGTTTTTTGATATTTATCCAAGAACGTAAAAAAAAAGTTTTTATAGACAAATAACTTTCCGTTAATACCCGCGAACGCCGGCGTTCGCTTGAGGGCTGAGAGTTCCCGTAATATGATTCCTATTCGACAAACGATCTTAAAAGTACAGTGTTACCAAATACTCAATAAGACATCCCAACACTTTCAACTCATGAAAAACACACCTGCCACTACAAAGCCCGTAAACACTCCTTGGCAACACTCGAAGGTAACATACAAGTCAATGTCAAACACTGCAGAGACCCTTGACTGAAATTAACCGTCGCAAATTCCAATGTGTACCTATGTAAAGTAGGCTCATTCCGAATTACGCGTCAATCGGGTCCTGTATCAACATCAATTTTATTCACATCAGGCATGTGCCTAACGAGTCTAACAGCATGTGTAAACTAGCCATTTTTTAATGGTAAAAAACGGTACTAAGTTGCCAGCAACTATTTTTTTTTTTTGTGGTAAGTAAATGATAAATGGTCTTTATTTTGTAAGTAGGTTTAAATAAACACTTTTACACGTCATTTTCTTTTTTTTTGATGCTAGATGAGGCCGGTGTTTCCTAGCTGACTACCCTGAGAAGAAACACCGAAAACTAAAACTTAGTATCATAATAATAAGTAAAAATTACTGCAAACATTTTAATCCATATTATGTTTTTGCAAGGGTCGGCAACAAAATAGTTACCGAGCTGTTGCCGTTGAAATCATTACAGCAACAAAAAATGTTACTCGTTTAGAGGTACTTTTAAGGAAATTATTCGTACGAATTTTCCAAAAGCATTTGGCCTTGCAAATGTCAATGGGATGTATTTGATGTCTCGCATGCTTTGGAAGGGAATTCAAATTAATGAAGTTGAATGTGGAATATGGGAATGCGAATTGTTTGAATGTGGGAAGACATTTGTACGGTGTGTTTTCTGAATAATAATTTTTAATGCGTTGAAATGTTTTGGTTTATATTGACTCAGAAATGATGTTATTAGTATTGGAAATTTTCGTAATGCAAAGTCTTGAATGTTGATGAGGATAGAAAGAAGACAGCCGCTATAGTCATAACCAACCCTAATTTATAAGTATTAATTTTTGCCAAACTGTAGTAAGAAATTATCCCAAGGAAACATTAACGAGATAAAAAAAAAATCTTTTGTGCTATTTCTAAATAACTATGTTGTGTTTATGTGTCAAATTTTGTCCAAATGTCCATAGCACTTTCCGCGTAAAAAGTTACAAACATACATACACACTTGTGACAATTGTCGCTTACATATCGTAAGCGTAATAAAGAGGACTGTTTAGGTCATTTTAATTATTTGCAGTCGCTGAAAGAACTGATCCGAAAGCAAAAAAAGAAATGTTTGCAGTAATTTTTACTTATTATTATGATACTAAGTTTTATATGCGTCCATTCTGACATAATTTACAGTATCTATTTATTTTAAGGATATTTTTATAATGAAACCCAATTTTATACACATATTTGAACAAATTTCTATATTGCAGGTTTAAGACTGCCACGGTATGTATTTACATATAAAAACTTATGAACTATTATATCAATAAATATGTTATTGGACGTTAAACCTATTAATAAAAACTATAACAACAAAAACACATTCTAATTATTCAAACAAGTATAAATCCTTTGGAGTGATGTAAAAAACTTGTCATATTAAATTACGATTTAGTATCAACAGAGAACATTTCAGACTACTGAACCAAAACATTCAAAGCAAATTCAACAAACGAAGTTATTTTGAAACTCCATACACAAACACATCAACACAAGCTATCAATGACAATAATTTGCAATATAAACACAAATACACGTTTCCAAATTGTTTCAATTCTATATTTGATGGTGTTCTGGTTGTGAACTCCAAAACCGCAAGACTGGCCTCGCTTTGACTATTGCCTTACGTACGATGCAAGAGAATTGAGTGATTTTAACCATAGTAGAAATGGAACAGAATGTCAGGTCCAGTCAATAAACGAAAACAAGTGTACGAAAACACGATTAAAGATGCATAGAATAGCATCAGTCTTATAGTGTTCCAACTGCTGGAACTCAAGCCTAAACTTTATGAGAGGGAATGGTGAATGTCACGTCTTTTTTTTGTGATGGGCAAAAATAATTCAATGACGAATCCCGCTCTTGGGCAGAGCGGGAAACTATGTCAGACTCTTACTGATTAAACACCCCACTCCGTTCCTTCTTTGCCTTTTGCACTTGAGCCAAGCGACCCTAGGTACCAGGCTTCCACCTTTTTGCAGAGTCAGGCATATCTTAAAATTTTTGTGTGTATGTGAGGAGTGATATTAAAGACAAGGAAGTCAGTAATAGCGTGACAACTGAGAAAATGATACTGAAGAAAAAAAAAAAGATGTTGCTCCTGATAGTAGAATGGGACAAAATTTGGAAAATGATGATGATTACCGAATCAAACTTTTTCAATTATGTTGCTCACTTATTTTTTTGGAATAAATATTTTGAATTAATTTGTTTTTTTTTTTGTGTTTATTTAATCTGGTGGTGTCGAGTTAAACTTCTGGATTATTTTGTCCGTTCTATGTTAGAGAATTGAGTGACTGAAACCAAATTCACGTTCCTTCATCTACAAACACAAATTGTAAGAGGAAATTTGCAGACTGTGATAATAGAAGTGCATGCTCTAATAACGATTCATTATATGAAACTTGTAGTAGCTTGAATGATATAGAAGTAACAAATGTAATATAATGTTAAAACCAGTTTAAACTTTTTAAAGTATAGTCACACTATAAAAGTAATTAGTAACCGATACTTAAACACAATATGATTGTAGTTATTATAACAAACAACTTTTATTATCGGACCAAACCTAAAATCGGGAAAAAAATAAGCAAGTTTTTTTTGCAAGTTCAATATATTTTGACCAGTAAGGCGAAGTACGAAGCACACTACACTGAATTTTAAAAATATACTAGTACTTTTTCGAAATCTGGTTCAGACAAAAATCTAATAAAAAAATCACTAACAAAAATTTTATGCATTACAAAATGAAACTTAATAAAAATGTTATGTTTTTATTTTGAAGTAGCACTTATATGTTTTTATCGATATACGAAAAAAGCTCATTTGGTATTCAGACGAATTGAAACACTGGCGATGACGGCTTTAATATGGTTTTTACACATGTTAATATCTTTGGAGCATTATATTAAGTTTTTAGATGGTTTTGTAATAAATAATGATTTTCTCACTCTGATGGGTTATGAAATATAAAAGTAAGTAAAATGTATCCTGAGGGAATATACTGTTAGCATATACGTTATTTACCCTTTTTTTAGTATAAGGCAAAATCCAAGACACGGTTATAGTATTTATTAGCAAATAATCAATGTTCAAAATTTCATAACTGTATCATGAAACAAGTTTACCAAAAATAATGTTGTATAATTATAACAAAATATTATCCTTTATCCTACATTTTAGGCTATAGCGTACCCGTATACAAAACTTATCAGAATCCATTTAGCTCTCTAAACAAGTAAATGTGATATAAATGTGTAGAGGAGTCATAAATAAAAAATTGACCTGTATAATAATTAAAATATTAGTGAGAGAGATTTTTACAAGGCTTATTACTGGTTCGTAATTGCTGTTTGTTAAAATCACTTCGTCAGTCTTCTATCCTATATTCTATTCCATAATGCATTGATCCTTACAATGCATTGGTATGTTCTACTTTGACGTTTTTATGTTTTCTTTCTTTCTTATCGGTGTAATTGATTACTAATTAGTAATTATATATTATAGTTAGTAATCAATTAAGCTTTAAAAGGTCTTACATTATTTTTTCAAAAATAAATAACCCACCGAACCTTCTTTTCTCGTGTCCCAAAACTTGTTGTTCTCATATAATCCATTTTTATTTTCTTTAATCTTCCTCTTCTTTAACTTTTGTCTCCCATATCTATTTCACCATTCTTGTCTCAAGACAAAATGTTAGTTTCAATGCCACATACTATAAAACACTAAGAGGGCATTGAAAATATTACATAAGTTACCAGCACCTAGATTAACTCAAATCTAATTTCCGAAAATCAACAAATTCCTCTTGAACTAACTTCAAAACTCTTCATCACACAGCTCATCAAATCTAGCTTTAAATTTTAATTCCAATGTATTATAGAAAATCTATAATTTATTTAGAAAATAAATGAGAGCGTTCACATTGATTAGACAACTCAATTATTCGTATATAAAAAAATATACGACCTCTAGACGTTCACTATGTACTCAGAATTTTATAAGACATATCTTTAAGTATAGATACGTATGTGGATAACGCGTGTATTTTTCTTAAATTATTTGTAACGTCGTATCTTGTATCAATTAGTTCTTCAATTTACATATTTTTGTGTCATTATCTACATGTTATATTATTCTAAGCCATCATTAAGCCTTATAAGTGTATATTATGGGTATATATTTTTTTTAGCCAAACAAACCACCACCAAACATCATCATCAACAAAGTAAGATAAATTTAGCAGATGGGTACACCATATCCTGGAATAGGACCAAACCTGGAAAAGCAAAATTTTATTGTAGAAGTACGAGTACGTCCTCTTGGGATAATTTTCACGTGAGTGAAGCTGTTGGCTGAAATTATATTGATAGGGTCGCACTTGACCGCTATCTCACCTAAAGGAAAACAACGATAAGCCGACGATGAATCGCGCTTATCTAGAAGTAACCTATTTACTGTTGACTTAAAGATTCTGGGGTTGTAGCTACTAGCTACTATTAACTCCTTTACTGTACGGACAATGAATGTGTTCCCAAAACGGCTTTGTAATAGTAGAAATCCTCACTATCACCTTAGATGAGAATAGTAGTATACTTATGCAAAATACAGCTGCCGTAGTAATCAGATCGGTACTGTTAAAATTTTTCATACAAGTCAAGTGTGTCAATTTCTAATACTGTTTACTCGTAGAAATGGGGACAGACTAATTGAGACAGTTACGACTATGGCTATAGTAGTCAAAATTTAGGTATGCTTAACGCTTTAACCCTGCCTAGAATATTATTGGCAATAGTTTTATATTGACTGCCGGTGTTCTGTGCTATGGGTGATCCTACAAAATGTCAATTAGTCCGTACCATAAGTATCCGCACCGTAAGACACAGAGTTGGAAGGCCTCGCACAAGGTAGACCGATGACCTGGTGAAGATCGTAAGGATATGATAGATGGGAGATGGACAAGATTGGTAGTGGTGATGAAACCTTGAAGAAGCTTATGTCCAATCTTATAGAAGTCATTTGGATGAGAGTTAAGGCTACGTTTGAAAACTGCAAATTGGTAAGAATTTTCAAAGAATTAAAAAAAAAATTACAAAATTTTCCTTCACCGTAACTATGTGGTATCTAAAAATTCTCCGACAAAATAGTCGTGCATAAACTAATACTACGTCTAGAAACACGATACTTTTATAAATTCTTCTTGCAAAATATATCTTCATACGCTATGTTTTACGACTACGGTGTGAAGAAGAAATTCCTAATGCACAGAGCTTAAATAAGACTATCTTTAGGTAAAGAATCTTTATGTGTATGTCTAGAATAATTTACAGTTATGTCTCGAGATGTGTCGTTTATTTTCTTATTACTGCCTAACGGGCGGGGATTTCTAAAATATTTTTTGTATGATGAGAGAACAATGTCGAGTTTTTTTTATTGTTTTAGACTGGGAACGCGTGCCGTGCGAAACATGAGCCTAATTTTCGAGACCTGTTAAAAGAGTTAGATTTTTTTGTTACAATTGCCTGCCATGCCTGATGATCACGATCCGGTATTTTTATGTTCATGGCTTTGTCTGCTTTAATTGAAGGTTTAGGGTTGACTACCTAACAACTACCTGCACCTTTCACGGCTTATATGAGGTCAGCAATTTTAAGTTGTCCAGGTGGCTGAATTATTGGCCAGGCCTGTTATGAGTTAGATCAATCAGAAATAATATAAAAAAAAAATAGTGTTTTTCTCAAACCTTAATGCGAAATAAGTTACTCTTTCATGGTCTTTATGTGATTTGACCATTACACATTTACTTTTTTTTTATTGCAATAAACTAGTGCTTGACTGCGATCCCACCTGATGGTAAGCAGTGACGCAATCGTTGAAGGTAAGGCGCACTAGTTTATTAAGAGACTTTGACCCCTGAGTTTGTTTTGGTATTTCTTCTTAGGGTGGTCAACTAGGAAACACTGATTTTATCTAGTTTAAACTGACGAAAAAAACATTAACGTGTAAAAGTGTTATTTAAAACTTACATTTTTATTATTGTTTTTAGCAAATTGTGTCTGCTTAGAAGCATTGATGTCCCAGTTAAGCTCTGAGTTGAAAGTGTTTTTAACCGACTTCAAAAAAAGGAGGAGGTTCTCAATTCGATTGTATTTTTTTTTATTTTTTTATGTTTGTTACCTCAGAACTCCGTTGTTTATGGATGGATTTGCAAAATATTTTTTGTACTTGAAAGGATATGCTTCCAGATTGGTCCCATTTTTTTCAAAATCGAGTTTTGATGATGGGATCCATGAGAAATCGAGGGAACTCCTCAAATATTATAGGCAACTATATAGTTTTTTTTATATTTTCATCGAGAACTCAAGCATTTACAGTCAAAAAGTAACATTTGATGAGGTGGAACTGGTGAAGAAGATCAGAAAATGGCTAACGAAATTTGACACTCGCATAGATATCACAATCAAGGTAGTTAAGCAACTATGAAAATGCACTATAAACCAATGATCTTAAATAATTATGTTGAAAATGTTATCATCGAACTGATCTGATGATGATGATGATGGAGCTGAAAAGTAGGCACTGGAACTGCGTAGCTAATTAATATATCCTAGCCGTGCTTGGGCTTGTTAGAATTGTCATAAGATGCACTTTGGCTGTAAGGTACTATTGAACTGATGTGATGATGAAGCTGGAAGGTGGAAGGTCGGCACTGGAACTGCGTAACTAATTAATATATCCTAGCCGTGTTTGGGCTTGTTAGAATTGTCATAAGATGCACTTTGGCGGTAAGGTACTATTGAACTGATGTGATGATGAAGCTGGAAGGTGGAAGGTCGGCATGGGAACTTCAAAATAAAATAATGTACCCTAGCATTGTTTGAGCTTATTAGGGCTGTCATGGGCAATGTTGTCAAGGGCAATGGAAAGGGCTATGCTCGGAGTTTCCTTGCGTGTTCGAAACAGAAATGAAGAAATGCGCAGGAGAACCAAGGTCACCGACATAGCCCGAAGAATTGCCAAACTTAAGTGGCAGTGGGCAGGGCACATTGCTCGTAGAACAGATGACCGATGGGGCCAAAGGTTCTAGAGTGGCGACCGCGCACCAAAAGACGCAGCTTTGGAAGGCCTCCCACAAGGTGGACCGACGACCTGGTGAGAATCACGGGAACGCGATGGATGTGAGTCGCACAGAATCGGTCGTTGTAGCGACTATGTCCAACAGTTGACGTTTTCTGGCTGAAATGATGATGATTATGAGAGCTGTCATAAGATGTACTCATGAGATGCATCATAAGTATTTCATGCATCATATCATCTCTCCACGAGATCAAAACGATCACACTGTAACAATGTACCTATAATATGTATTCCTACTTATATGACATTGGTAACTTTTCCAAAAGAAATGTAGAAACGATATTGACTTCGTTGCCATAACACATTATAATAAAAAAATGGTTGCCTGTAAAGTCGGTTTTACGGGCGAAGATTTTACGTGACAACGTCCTAATTCTCTAGTGCTGCGCGCGCGGCAGACCGATCATAGTTGAGTGGGAGAGAGACGCAAGGCATTCGGCGGGCCTCTCTCTCGTTCGGTGACTCATCGTAACGTTACCGAGCGTTACACTTTTTCATAAGTGACTCCCAGCCGCAACCTAATTTAAGACGTTGTCACGTCAAAACACTAAACGGCTACAAATAAAAAAAACTTTTTACAAAAAAAAAACCGCCTTCAAAAAAAGCCAAACAATAAAAGTTCCTAAACTAAAAAGTTGAAAATAAAAATTTGAATTGCTGTAAAGAAACTTAATTTATAGGTAAACTTATTTGACATTAATATTTTGCAAATATTCAAAATTTATTACTTCTTTTTGGAGTCGGTGCCAGCCAAGACAAGGAATTCAACAATCCCTTGAAAAACTACCTATAACTTAACTATAAAACTACTTAGTACCTATTTGCATACTCAAATATATAATACTTAATTAAGACATAAATACATATTAGACTTCTCTAAAAAAAACAACCGATTTGCACATTTTTTTTAAATAAAGAATATATACTTACAAAAACCTTCTGCCACATTTTAAGTACATTGAAAATGTTTAAGCATTATGTACGAAAAATGGCACCGGATATTAAAAAGCTACGTAACATTAAGTTTCAACAATAAAAATGCTGGCACCGACTCCAAAAAGAAGTAATAAATTTTGAATATTTGCAAAATATTAATGTCAAATAAGTTTACCTATAAATTAAGTTTCTTTACAGCAATTCAAATTTTTATTTTCAACTTTTTAGTGTAGGAACTTTTATCGTTTGGCTTTTTTTGAAGGCGGTTTTTTTTTTAGGGGTGTTATTTCCGTTATCATTACTTTCAAAATTATATAAAAAATATCACTAAGACACTCTTTCCCTCTCCTCGGTCGTACACTTCTAGCGGGTTGGTCGTTGTCATGAATCATCGGTTAGGTTGGTTGCGCATTAAAACGATGTATGTCCTTGAATAAAAAAAAAGAAAACGTAACACCAGTGCTCTGGGACTAAGGCAAAGAAGGAACGGAGTAAGTTATTTAGTCAGTAAGAGTCCGACACTGTTCCTCTTTCCGCCCAATGGCGGGATTCATCATTGATTGATTTTTACCTACAACTTGAATTTTTGAAATTTGTAGATCGATTTTAACTTTTTTTTTTATTATTATTAGCCTAATGTATGTCCCACTGCTGGGCAAAGGCCTCCCCTTTTTCAAAAAAAGTCGTAAATAATAAGTACAGCGCTCATCGTAGGGCCTGAGTCCCAGCAGCACAATGGAACATCATATGACTGATGCTATTCTATGCTCCACAGCGGCGACCTATCAACTGTAATGAACGTAATACATTTTCGATTAACCGCATATTTTTGTAAGCACACGTTCATTCACGCCTCAGCCACTGTAAATAAAACGGCGGTCGGTAATTAAATTGCCTCAATGTTTGTGTATAACAATAAAAATGTATAAGTAGGTAAGGGAATTAATTACACCAAACGGCCACTCAGTAAACAAGTAGCCCAACTTATTGTTCTTTCCGTTCATACTGCTTTCAATTTTATTTACTGTTGCATGTGTTTTCAATATAAAGTAACGACACATTGAGTAAAACTGAAAAATGTAATTTATGGAAATTGAAGATACGCATTTAAGTCTTTTTGAAAAGTGTTTCTCTTCTGTATATTTGATTCGAGAAATGGAAAGAATTGAAAACAATGAATATAGCAAGGAATAATGCCATACAGGTAGGTTAACATCTAGTTTTTTTTTTATTGATTATAGTTTCGTGCTCGACCGCTATCTCACCTGATAGAAAGCGATGATGCTGTCGACGATGGAGCGCGCATACCTAGAAGTAAAATATTCACTCTTGACTTAGAGATTTCCGGATTGTAGCTATTAGGAAACATAGACTTCAGCAATAAATTCCACTCCTTGGATGTACGCGCAATGAATGTATTCCCAAAATGTTTTGTACGTATATATGGGATATCCATTGTACCGGTGGTGCATTGCCATACGTCTGGTGGTCTGATGATAGAATGGGCTAGGTGGAATTAAATTATACAAGCAATTGGACTATGATCATGAATAAAGCACAGAGAAATGAAGCACTTTGAAAGTAGTAAGTCCAGTGTGATAAATAATAGATGTTAGTGTTTGAGGAGCTAGAAAAAAAAAAAACAATTTTACTAAAGCGTAAAGGAAAATTTTACTATACTATAGACTCTCCTGATCTCATCCCTCGTTAAGATTGATAGCTCGATCTTATTCAGGGGTAATTTAAAAATGCAAACAAATAAAGTTTTTATAACAGCAAGTAACTTTTTATCGATGATGCTAATGTAGAAGCGAAGTTTTACGACTAAGAGCTTCTTGATCATAATAAAATTATTTAGAGCGCTGATAAAGTACTTGTTTTATGAGTAGTGGGAGTTTTTTTTTCTTTTGACATAATATAATATACGTATGAAAAAGTTTTCATATCGCGGATATGAGAATGTTGAAATGGATGTCTGTGGTGATGAGGACGAATAAAGTGATCAATGAGTATATTAAAGGAAGTTTTAAAGTGATTCCAGTGACTGAAAAGTTGAAATAGAATCGTTAATCTTGGTATGGCTATATGAAGAAGAGGGATGAAACGCATGTTACTAAAAGAGTTATGATTATGTATGTGGCTGGATTGAGGGAGAGAGAGGCTAAAGAAAAGATGAATGGATTGTGTGAGAAGTGACATAAAAGAAAAGGAAGTAAGACAGCGGTACCAGTGACTGAAAAGGTGGAACAGAATTGTTTATCTTGGTATACTCGTAGCTATATGAAGAGGAGGGATAAAACGCATGATACTCAAAGAGTTCAGAGTATATAATGCTGATTGGATCGAGGACGAGAGAGGCTAAGTCTTGACCTAATCGTTAACTCCCAACGAAAATCTTGGCTAAATTATCATCTTACAAGTGATAATTTAACCAGCCATATCAGCAATATCGATTACATTAAATTTGTAAAAAACGATACTCAATTCCATACATACATTTCAAACTTTTCATCATCATAATTTCAGTCAAAAGACGTCCGCTTTTAAGCATAGGCCTCCCCCAGACGTCGTCACATCGACCAGTCCTGTGTGTCTCGCATCTATTCACGCCACCACCTTGTGGAAAGTCCTCCAAAACTACGTCTTCCGGTACGAGGTCGCTATTTCCAGAACCTTTCATCCGCATCGACCATTTGTGCTGTGCCCTGTTCATTGTCACTTATGTTTGACAATTCTTCGAATTTTGTCAGTAACCTTGGTTATCCTGCGGTTATTTTCATTCTTTTGTCTCAATCACTCAGTCTAGAGGCTCCGAATTCCTATTTCAAAATCACTAATTTCAAAGATGAAGTTATAAAACTTTTCTATTGAACATTTAAACATTTGTTAGCAATATTTTCGTCGAAATAACTCTGTTTATACCAAACAATTTGATGTTTTGTTTCAGACACGACCTTCAAACTATACAGACTTCAAAACAAACATTTCTGTCTCACAAACATATCCTGAACTCCGTTAAAATCAATCAAGTTATTAATTTTAACCGATATACATACCTCCATACATTCACTTAAGTATCATAATCCCATGATGATGGAGTTTGGAACTATTGAGCTCCCTGCTCGCTATTCAGTCATGGTAGAACTTGAGGCAATCCATCGATTTATTATGTTAAACGTATAGTACTCTTGGGGTTTGCTGGTGAAAGGGAGCGAGATCTAAGTAGAATTTGAGTTTCAGATGTTTAAAGCTGCTGATGAAATATTGTTATTAATTTAAAAGTTTGTAACGTCGAAGATGAAAAAGAAGGATGATAAAAAATAACACGTAATGGCGATTTGAATGTTAAGATGTATTTGTGATGTGACAGGAATGGATAAAGTGAGAAATGAGTATTTTAGTGAATTGACTGGTCAGTTGATCTAGTGGCTAGTAGCCCCATTCTCAACTGAAACAAATGTTTATGTGATGAGCATGATAATTTGTTCAGCGCGTTTGCTTTGCACGGCGCCTTGCCTGTAACTAGACATTTCTGATTATGACTAGACCTAATCCAATCCCATACTATTGTGCTGTGCGATTGTCATCAATTGTTTAAAATAAACTTTGTACAACCCCTTACAAATGTATAGTTATGTATAAGAGTTGTCTAGTACCTACTTATAACAAAAGATTTGCTTAGAATGGGACTGGATGGCGTTGTGTAATAGTTGTGGTGTTATTATAGTGGCGCCGTTGTTGAAAATTTTTAAAGTGAATTGTTTGTATTGGTATAGTCATGTGAAGAGAAAAGATGACCAAATGTTTTACTTTATTTTAAAGTTATAATTACTTGATACACTATACATCAAGCCTACTTATAGAATTGTGAAGTAATTTCAAATCATTTTCATGTTCAGGCAGTCAAAGCTGCCTAATGGTTTCTGCTGCGTTACGTTTGAAGTTTCCTATCCTCGCATGAAAATAACGATGCCTCCCACGTAAGTTGTTGTAACCCCAAAAATGCAATTTTACAGGAGAGCGTTTTAAAGATACTTTTTGCGATACAAACCACATTTTTCAAAGAATCTTTATGAAATTCGGTATGAGAGTATAGTTTTTATTACTTTATTGTTTACTATATGTCATTATTTTATAATTTTAACAGTTTCTTGGATTTTGTTGTTACAACTGTTTACCGCGACATGAGGTCCTTGAAAAATGTTGTAACTATTACTTACATTATTATACACGGGAGTATAAGAGCCATTTTTATTTATATGTGATACTTACATCAATGTACGTCGACTACAAATAAAAAAGGGTGTGGTATGTGTATCATTAATTGATAAAATAAAATAAATACCATGTTTTTTCAGCCTAATTTCGTTTAGGACAATACTGTTTTGTTAATACATTACCGAAATACAAAAAAAACAGAATATTTTCAAACTGGTTTTCAACATTTTGCGTTTTAGGATTTAAAGTTTAAAATAACAAACTATATTTTTAAGATTACAAAAAACATTACAGATACAGATTAAAAATATATAAAACTGATAATTTAAGTGTTTTCTTGATTTAGATTATACTTTGAATTAATTACATCGTCCTTTAATCACATTTAATTACAGTTTAAATAATCAAAAATCAAAAAAGTATTTTAAGATTTTGATTAAGAAAATTCTAGTAACCGAGTGAGATTTAAAAATAGGTAAATCATTAACATGTTCCTGCTTTAGTCCTATGTTATTTGGAGTCGGTAGAACAAGTTTATTCTTCCATTTTGTCGTATCACCCGTCTCGCTATCACTGACTCCCTTTTCTTTCATACCACTCCTCCCACAACCTTTACTTTGCATCAAACTTTCCCCTCTCCATCTTTTCAAGTGACTTTACTTAAAGCTCATTCTGTAATATGTATTTAACCTTCTTCTTTTTATAACCATATCCAAGACAAACGATTGGTAAATATTTAACGTTTAATAACTTATTCTGAATCAAGAACAGTCCGCAAATATTAAATTTTGCTCTTGATACCTATGGTAAAAAAGGCAGAAATAAGCATTGTTTCCTAACCGAGAAGAAATGGTCATCACGTTACAGTCTGATAAAACATTATAGTAATATTGAATTTTCAGAACCAACTTGTACCCCTTTTATCTTCACAATATTATTATCTTTCAGATCTCGTTTTCTCTGCATACCCTTTAGGCAAAAGCTACATGTTATTACTATATACACTAAAAGTTGAAACCTCTGTCTAAATATAACATTTGTGGATTTTGTCAAGCATAATTTGACTCAACTTGCAAGCAGTTGAAAAGCTCTTGAAATAGACACAAACGATGGTTTTGACAGACCCAGACCTTTTCACAGGCTTATTAACAGTATTAATCTCTTTGATCGGGGATTAATATTACTGTTGGTATATTAAATTTAACTAACGCCTTATTAAGAACTTAATCACTTATATAAATGGAGAAAACTGATGTTTACACACGTCTGAAGTTTGAAGTTTCAGTAACGGTAACAGGCAGTTTAATCTTATTTACTTATGTCTCGCAATAGTACCAGCATAAATTCAAAGATTGGCTCTCCTGTAACTAAATTAGCCATAATTATACATCGATTGTCTACTTTGTCGCCTTTTTAGTTAAATTTATTGAAATAGTGCTTACAGCAGACTCAGTAGACCAGTTTTCCTACTGGTTGTTTTTAATATTATACTAGAAAGGTTTTCTTTGAAATTTTTAGTCCTTTTTCAAAAATCTCTAGTCTTTAAATGTGTATTTTTTTCATTACCTTTATCAAATGGCACTTTATTTAATCTAATAACTGATAGTGGACTTAGCTTGAAGAGTTCAACAGTGCAGAAACATGCAGATGGTGACTAAGGTAATGACTAAGGTAAAAGTATCGAACAACGTTTTCTGATTTGGGAAACTGGCAATAAACACGAGCAAGAAGGAAAGTCCTGGTGGGTTTTAATCAGTAAAAGTTGCTTTTATTGATTAAAAATCACCTGTAATCTTTCGGTGCCTTTTGTTTCAGGCCCACATTTACTCGACACGACCTGGATGCCTTCCTTGAGAATTGGTACGATAAAGCGAATAACTGAGATAACTGGAAAGAATGGACGAAGGCTTTTGCCCAGCAGTGGGACAGCACAGGCTAGCTATAATTATTATAATATAATATAAACAAAAATGGCAATTACAGTCGTAATCCAAATGGTTATTATACTTCACAGCTATGAAATACGAGTAAGTGAGCAGTTTCAAGTTTAATGAGATCTGATCTGTAGTTTCAGGGTTCAAAGTTACGAATATGCCATCATCTGTTAATTTAGTCTTTTAAAACTTCTTAGATTCAATGAAAATGGTTGTCTAGGATGACTCTGGCTCCAGTGATATTCATAAAACACTCCTTGAAAAATACATACAACGTCCTCATTTCAAATGAATAGCGCCGTAAATCGTTGTATGTGATGTTACAACTTACTTTTACATATCTAGCATCGAAGTAAAATATTGTATGTATCACTTAACATAAAATAATTTGAAAATTAGCGACGTAAATTGTTGTATGGGATCAATACCATATTTTAAATGGTTATCACGTTAGTTAAAGATAAGATTAAGCGGAATAGTAATTACTAGAATATTAAATTAACAACGTAAAAATTACGAGAGAGGTGCAACTGGCAGCGACTTCCAGCGTAGTCTGTGATATGTGTTACATACAACGGGCGCGCGTACGCTTTTCCCCGTTGTAAACCATTGCAAGTAATAAATACTACAGTATACGCCGGAATCATTCGAAATATACAACATTATACGTTTCAAAAGTACCTTAAATAATAGGTTTTTTGGACTTTTTGTTTTTTTGTAGGATAGTATACATAAAATTAGACACTTTTACATAAAAAACCCAAAATCGACATTTTGTGGGTTACAACAACTTACGTGGGAGGCATCGATAATTTCCTCGCGAAAATACCCTTGTGTATGTCACTTTATACATTTTAAGCGTATCTAAAATACAAGTATAAAGACTAGTGTGTGGCTAAGTTTATTTTTAAAGAAATAAAACCTAATCTCTTTTGAGTCACACAAAAAGAAACCATATTTAAAACAAAATCACGTAACATAAATTCATTCCGTAATCTTATAACGTCTTGAAAATGTTAACATATTCAGAAATTTATTTCTCGTTCCCCGGAAAACCCAGAGACCCAAGACATTACCCTGATTAAAGACGAAAAATAAAGGTGAAAAAAGTCAATAAGAAGTCTGGTCACGAACCAACATACGATTCCAAGCAGTCTGCATTGGCGTACACCGAATTAAGTGAATTAAAGGCCAAAACTACGAAAATAAAAGGATTCGACTGTGTTCGAAAAGAGGCCGCATCGCCAAGTTGTGAATTTTTAAAGCAGTCTGTGCTTAACTTATGTTGTGTTTAGACGGGGACAATCTTGAATGCACCACTAGACAATATGGCTCATTGACGGCTTCATTTATGTAATCAAATGTTTTAAGTATGTAAGTCTTAACTTAGAATAGTTTCCCACTTCTATCGTGGAACGTTAATATATAGGAAAATCATCATCATCGTCATTTCAGCCGAAAGACGTCCACTGCTAGATAAAGGCCTCCCCCCAAACGCTGCCACAAAGACCATCTTGCATCGGATTCCAGCAACCCTTACCAAGTCATCGGTCCACCTTATGGGAGGCTTTCTAACGCTGCGTCTTCCGTTACGAGATCGCCACTTCAGAATCGGCCCCAGCGGCCATCTGTTCTGCGTACAATGTGTCCTGCCCATTGCCACTTAAGTTTGGCGATTCTTTTCGCTATGTCGGCAACCTTGGTTTGCAATAGGCCAAATATGAGCTAGAAACCGTCAGAGCCCCAGTAGGCCAAGGGTCTGGTTTTGAAACGAAAGCTTGGTCCTAGTAAAGCAATGGACCCTTGTAATATGACCTACAACTCGTAAGTCGGAGCCTTATACGATTCGACCACGACTGGTCGTCTCTATTCAGGGGCCCTAGACAAGTGGCAATCGCTCCGTGTCGAATCCATTTCTATGTTCGATTTCGCCTTAACGATGTCGACCACAAAATGGTAAACAAAGTGACATCGACTAACATATCAACAAGTCGAAGTGTTGATTCGATAAAATAACAACTTCTTGGCTATGGTTATCGAATTAAAACGTCCAATTTGACGTATAAACAACTAATAACAATTAGCGAATCGAAAACGTTTGACCACGTGACTTTTCGAAGGCATATGTCAGTTCCATACATTTCGGAGTTTCAAATTTCGTTATCGTTAGTGAGAATGTGACTTTGTCTAAGCCCCCAGCATACTTCTAAACAATTTTGTAAGACGATTTGTCGATTTTAAGCGACTAGCCGCAAAACTAAAATCGGCCCGTGTAAACCCACCTTTAAACCCTTGTTTACTGTTCTACTTTATTGTTAGTTCACCTTTAATAAGACACAATGGAAATGAATAATCGAGTTTTCAACTACTTTCTTCAGTAATAAATCCTTGGTTTTCGGTTTGGCGACGAAAAATGGCGTCCTGGCTTTCGTTCGATTTGTCATCCGTCTGTGTAAAGTGTAGTTCTATGTAGATTGAGAAGAGTTTTTATTCTGTTTCGTTTGTGAATAGATTCCAGGTGTATTGGATTCGGAGTAGGAATAAAATTGATTTGATTTGACACAGGTGTGGTATTGTTTCGAGATGGGATGATAAGATTTATAAATTGGATTGATCGAATCGCGAACGTGTATATCAATTTTAGATGACGAGGAGAGTTTTTTTTTCATGGTGGGAAAAATGTAGCTCTTAGGCAATGCGGGAGACAGTGTCAGACTTTTGACTGACTTAACGACCTACCATTCCTTATTTAAAGGGCCCCGGTGTTCCGCTTTCGCATCAAACCTTGGCCTCAGAAGGCTTCGACCCTGCTGGGCCCCTACAATTGCTGACGACTTGGGCTCGGTCCAGACACAGGATGGGCAGACAGCGAGGTTCCTTTCATTGATTACTCGCGCCTACGGTGGAGGTGAGTGAGTTTCGAAAAGCATTCTAATGAAAGAGTTTTTCGTTAGAACTTCTTTGAAATGTATTCTGTAAACACCACTAAATCTTTACGCCAGCAAATAGAGAGGAATACACAAATTGACTAAATCCCACTAACTCAGCTCAGTAATGAGTCAAATCAAAATAAAAATTCTAAGAACACGTATGGAATAATACGACAGTATTATTCCATACGTGTTCTTAGAATTTTTCTTAGAATCTTGGATCCGAAAAATTTCAAAGAGAAACGGGTCCTTCGCAATGATGCACTAAGTTTCTTGAATGATTTGAAGTCAGTAGTGAATAAATTATTAACATGCAAGTGTGTTACATACATAACCACGAAATTAATAAAAAAATATTTAAAATAGTTTAGTTCCAAATTTTATTTCAAATTTCCGTAGGTACTGTACTCATTAAATTTTAAATTAATATTTAAGCTAAGAAAATGATGATTTTAATATAATTTTGAAACATGTGTACTAAAATTAATATCCTCGAAAATAGTCTCACCCCATTACCGCCATGTTAATTACTATTCTAGTCAAAACTCAAACACGCGGTGTAGTACTAAAAGCGATTTATATGCTCAATTTACTGGTTCGAATTGAATAAGTTATAGCACCATCAAATTTCATTGTTTATTACTATGTTGAAGCTTAGGGATTATGAACAATGTTGAAAGTAGTGGGTGGTACTAGTTTATTAGAGACTATTCTATACTTTTATGCTAAAAATACTACTTTTCTGAATTAACTTGTATCAAAGAAATATTTTTGAAAAATAAGAATGAAAACAATTCCAATAAAATATCGACTGGTGCTCATTAATACGTAATATAAGCAACTAGCTTTTGTCAGCGGTTTCGCCCGCGTCTATAAAATACGCCTATGGCCTATGTCACTCAGGAGTAAAGCAGCTTTCTATTGTTGCTAAAGTTTTTCCAATCGGACCAGTAGTTCCAGAGATAACCTCAAAAACAAACAAAAACAAAGAAACAAACTTTACTTCTTTATTATAATATATAGTGTAGATTATTATAAAAGTGTAGATAATGCATTAAAATAAGAAATTCATCTTTAACTCCTGCCATTTTGTACAGAGCAATAAGTTGCAGCATAGTGATATAAGAATAAAACATGAAAAGGAAAATTCAGGCACTTAGTTCACTTTTACATTTTTATCCGTATCTTTGTTTTCTTATGTTTTCTCATTAAAGTGGATTTTGAACATCATAAAATTATTAATGCTATGCATTTTAAATCCGGTGTTATCTTTGCCGCCGGGCTAAGTTATGTAAGCGGTGATAAGAATCAGTTAGCTCTTGAAAAAGGTGCCTGTAGAGAGTACTTACTTTCTGGGAATATGACAAACGACGTTTAGATTATAGATCTAAAAATCCTTTGACATATTCCCAGAAAGTAAGAAACCTACAAGGACCTTTTTACAGTAATAAAGACAAAAGGAGAAAAATACTGCAACGACAAAATGATGAAAACTAGTATTTTTTATGAATTTTTCTGAAGTTTCACATCTGTAGGCTTCATTGGCTCCTACAGAAACCGAAATCTATTCTATTATTAAAAGCAGCTTTTACAAGCCTAGTCCGTAGTTTCCTCCAGAAATCTAGTCAAAAAATATTTTCTTTGTCTTTAACACTATTTTGATTCTAACTAATTGTATCTTTTATAATACAGACCCACTTACCTTTTTTCTTTTTCCTTCTATGAAATCTTTCTTTTTTCTTTTCTTTTTAGGTACCTATATATATGTTAGCTTAGACAGGGCTACTGGTAATTCGACGTATTCCTTGCCAGACGTTTTGTAGTCTTAATAGTTTTTGAATAGCATCAGCCCTACAATATTCCTACTGCTGGGACTCCTCTCTTGGAAAAAGAAAGGGACCTCACGGGCCTAGTGTGGGTTGGTAGATATAACATGTCTTCGAAATTGTAGTTCTAGGATAAACGTCTTGGAAGCAGTGGTAATTATTGAAATTATACACCATATAGTAATGCTGTGTTAAAACGACGCATTAAGTACATCTAACGCAAAACACTGGAGTTGAGAAATTTTTCCATAATTTCCCACCACAAAATAAGTAAGCCAAACCCTAGACGAACCAAACAAAAGCATTATAAAACACCAACCGATTGAATTCCATCTCTCCTGTCATATCGAATAGCCAATAAAGATAATTCAATAACGAATCAAAAGCGTCATTCGTTCATGTTCTTTTTAAAGCCATCCATCCTTCCATAATCGATTGTGGTCATTGCTTATTCAGTCTGCCAAGCGACATTTGCATTTTCAACCTCTGCTCCGAACACTCGTATGGGTATTTTTATATTTAATTTCGACATAAAATCCAGTAATTGATTAACGCTTGTTTTCAACGTATGTAGGTTGAATCCGGTTAGCAGTATTAATTTGTGTACCTTGATGATTTTATTGTTTTGGCCGAGAAATTATAATTTTTGGTTTTTGTTGTGATGGAATGGAAATCGTTTTGTGTTATTGGCAGGCAGTTATTGGAAGGCAGTGACCAGTGATAAAGTAATGACTATCTTATATTCCATAACAACCTTAGATTTGTAAACGTTAGAGTGACACTTGTACTCATTAGTGCAAGTTACATAGCCTTAACTTCTTCATTATTTTATGGTACATTTTTACTATAAAAAACCCTGTTTTCTTTTGGTAATTGTTCTTTGATTTTTAGCTTTACGTATAGTCTTGACTTAATAGTTAGTTTAAGGTTGACCACATGACTGTTTGGTAACGCAAGTTAATCCCACATAATTACCTAGATGTGAATATTTTGTAAATCACTGAAAAAATATTAACCATTTTTAGAAAAAAATATAGGATAAAAACCCTTTTTTTGGTTTGCGTTTTTTTTTGTATAAAGTAGATATTTTTTTTTTCATAATAATGTAGTATTTTCTAATTAAATAAGACTTGTGATTTTTACAACATTAGTGATCTATAAAATTAGTTCGAATTAACATGGTCATGAATACTTTTTAATTAAGAAACAAAAAAGGTTAGATATATTTTTGAGAAACGGCGACAGTCAACTTTTATTAAGACGGATCGCTATTTATTTAATTATCGTTGCATTAGTATAACTGTGTACAGGTATATACAGACTAAAAACTATTAGTATGTACAAACAGAAAACAAAACTCATAGGGCATCAAAAAGTTCATTTACATCGATGTCAACGGGAAATGTGCCCAGAATGCACACAAGAAAAATTAAGAAGTTGCTTGAATATAAATAATATAATTTATTATAATTAATTTGTTTTTCCATATAATATTGATATTGATATTTTTTTTATATCTTTTAAGATTATAATCATAACTTTTCCGATTGACTTTCTATTAAGTTGGACCTGTTAAGTTTTCTTATCCTTAAATTCAGTGGAATTTAAGAAGATGAGGAAATGGAACTACCACTGATAACTTTTTACCAGTGGGTAAAAAGTTGCTAAGTCCGCCTTTGTACAATGTCTTTAGTAGTGCGTATAATTTCAATAAATAAATATCAAAATGTCACTTAGTCAAGCCGTTCAGTCCAAACAGAATTCGTGGGCCTGTTTTTGACAAGTTCAGTGACTTATAAACAACAATACTACAAAATTTCGACGAACGTGAACTCAATTTCATAATAGAATAAGGATTTTTCCTAAAATTTTAACCCAGTTTTCGTTTTACAAAAAATTTAAATTTATTCAGGCTAAGTTCTTGAATGTTACTGGGAAGCTTATTATAAAAGTGTACACATTGACATCTAAATGAGCCCCCAATTTTTTTGAGCCTGGTTGTAGGAACCACAAATTTATGTTTGTTCCTAGTATTAACGTTATGGGTATCACTGTACTTTTTAAATATGTTTTTATTTTTATGCACATACAAAATGTTATCAAAGATGTATTGACAAGGTACAGTCAATATATTAATGTTTTTAAATTTATCTCTTAGTGAGTATCTAGGACTTAATTTATAAATTAAACTTAAACATGAGATTATAGTCACGATAACAAACAACTTTTACTTCGGGACCAGACTTAAAATACATCATTTTGACCAATTACTTGAACACAAATGTATTGACCAGTACATTTTTTACACATTTTCAGGTTTAGTTCCGTAGTAAATGTTGTGTGTTTCTGTTATGTGAAAGATTTTAGTAAAATCCACAAATTTCAAAAAATAAATGTCTCCTTTAAAATATGCTCACTGGTCGATTGGCCACTCAAACAATAAGGCGGCATGACGGTAATCGATGATGTGGGCAACGATGAAGCACGCTTACCTAGAAGTAATTAAAAAAGGCAAACACATTTGTTAATATTTCGGCTAAAGCCCGAGGCAATCCAGTAAGTCAAACGAATCTAACAAGTTTTAAACTTAGATCCAAATTTTGAACTGAATTTTGAGAGCATGATTGTATTAAATCTGTTACAGAATACAAATTTGTGCTAAGGAAACAATTTTATTATTTTCAAAACTTAATTATTATTTTGTTACAGATTTTAGTTGGAACTTTACACTTAAGAAATTGATTTTAAGTAAGTTATGGAACATTAAAATTTTACGTATAATATAACTCTATAGATTTTAGTATTGGTCTATTTTTATGGACTATAAATTACTTTTTATAGCAATATTCTGTTTGCAGCTTTATGTAAGTTTTTGCTTTCAGATACAGGAGTTAATGTAATGTGACAGAACATTAGAAAAAACGGACAGACTACTGTGTTTGTACCCAAGCACATATATTTAGTGGTACCTACACAATAAATAAATAACATCTATTCTGAATGCTGTGAAAAGAGTATTAGATTTTTATTGACTAAAACCAGCCTTTGTTTTCACAGTAGCGTTCCTGAGAGGTGGTAACTCTTTTGAATAAACCAACAGGCAATGGCCTCGACGATCACCCTCAATTATGCAGATAAATTATTTCAGGAGCAGTAGGAACATACACAACAACACCGTCAACCCAAGTTAGGAGCTAGCCCTATCCAAAGGTGAGCTACCCACTACAATCACGTTTCCATGATGACCGGGAATCACTTCATGACTCTTCGGCACCAAGTTGAGATTCTCCTGCGTACAATCAATAATACAATCTTTTTTACATTAAATCGTATTGCTCCGCCTAAGCAGTGTAGCCCTACGCCATATTTTCTGGTTGGTACGCGTAACGGTGATCTCTCAGCCAGATCCAAAACAGGAACCTCCAGAAACAACTGCGTCTGGTGAGTAGTCTCTAAGTCCACTTCAACATACACTAAACCATGATAAACTCTGCAATAACAGCACTTTCACCACCTAACATAACACCAACTTCACACCCAAAAACATAATTTAAATCAGAAACAATGGAGGGAGTTAGCACCTTGAAATGTGGGTACAGGTAGGGAGGAAATTTGCATGTGTTAATCCCATAAGCCCCTTTCAATTCAAGTTAACGACTCAGCTACAATTTGATCGTCGGTATTACGGGTCGTGACATCGGCGGGATGCCGTTAAAGATTAAAATTGAATGTATTAAGTAATAGAATTTGTTTCGGATTTAAAGTTCCACGCTTGGAAGGAGGTTTTGATTGGTTCGTGTGATGGTTGTTTATGTTGTAGATAAATTTTAACAATGTTGGAAAATTTTGCTAGATCTTTTAGAAAAGGTACTAAGTATAGTATACTATGTAAAGAAAGACTCTAAAATTATCTAAACATAATATTTTATTTCAATATCCAAAATATTCGGGATTATGATCGATTAGATTATGTCAAGATCTGACTCGGTTGACCGACCAAGTCGGATTACGACGATTGACCTCTTTCTCAAAGTTAGACCTACCCAACTGGATTGTCTCCCCAGGGTAAACGCCAGCCACTATTGCTCTGTAATAAGTATTTAAATAAAAAAAAAATTAATTAAAAATGTCAAAATAAATATAAACGTTAAAATAAATGGAAACTATGATGGAAACAAATCGACAAAAAATATAATTGAAGCAAATATTTATGTATCTGCGCTTAATTAATTACTTGCATTTGTTTATGTTTCTTTAATGAACTCATTCAATTTGAATTAGCACCTTTGCTTCAAAAGAGTGAACAATTTTGTTTTAAAGGAATAAAGTGTTTCAATTTCATTTAAGAACATGCTGACGAAATATCTGGCATTCATATTTAGTTTTATGTCACGTAATTCACGCTACACAGGAACAAATAAATTTTACCGACACATCATTTGCCTAAATTAGTCTCGCATTTCAATCTTAACGAAGTGACAAAGCATCTCATACACCCTGTAAAATAACCTCCTTCCTGTTCCACCACAATCGGATAATGTAACATTCGTAAACATTTCGAGTACCAGGACTCCAGGTTGTTTGGAAGATTTACTACCAATTGTACCAGCAGCGCAGATGTCGTTTCGTTTCCGATAGGCTTTGGTACATTTTTTTTTGGGACTTTCATATTGCATTGTTATTGGAATGGAATCGCCTGTGTGAATGGTTTTACTCTTTTTTTTGAGTTTTTCGTTTGACAGAGGGGAAATATTCATGTTTGTGTTTTCACTGTGAGATATTTTGAATTGTTTCTTAAAGTAAAATTATGATTACTGGAAGATAATACTTTTTTTTTGTGGATAATCAGCCAGTGACTTCTTTAGAGCGGAGTTGAAGGTCAAACTTTTACAAACTAGAATCTATTCCTATGTTCCTTCTTTACCTTTATTACCCCTCTTGACCCCTTGGCTCCAGTAGGCTTAGACCCTACTAGACCCAACGGTTTGACATCCTTTTAAGGCGCGTTGATTGCTACGCACCGCAGGCTCGGTCCGGACGTTACCGCCAATTACGATGCGACGACTCATTGCTCGCCTTTCAAAAGTGACTGGAAATCGGCAACTGGGGCGTGAGCAGTCTGTTCCATCACAAGTCCGGCCAGTTTTTCGTAAAAGAAGGCGACGGTGTTCCTCTTCGCTGCGGACCATGGTCTGTACCAGGGCCTATTGCGAGAGATCATCGTTGTTGTTCGCGACCTCCTGGTTGCGACACGGCGGTGCTCCGCTAAATGGGGGATTACCTCTACCTTATACTGGAGTATGTGTACCACACAGAGGAGACGGTGGACCGTCTCCTCTGTGTGGTTCACACAATAATAAGTGTCTGACGCACAAATCCAGTGAGAGCCTGAGTCCTTCTCATGCGTAAAGTGAGGTCGTCTTTCCAGCAACTCCTCAAATAGGGCACTTACCATCATAACCATATCGTGTCTAACTGGTTGAAGGTGATAAGAAAGAAAGAAAGAAAGAAAGAAAGAAAAAGTGTTTATTTTGCCCAAAACACGTAACGACACACGTAATATTATAATCTGTTTTATCTTTTGCACCATAGATACTAGGCTGAAAAGCCATATATACCAGTTGCCCAAAATTACATATTTTATCTATGGCATCTGTCATAAATTGCATTATTTTTCTATAACAACAAACAAAAAACAAAACAACGTGTATTAAACTTAGAACATAAAAGAAACATTACTAAAATAAAAGAAAACAGTTACAAAATATAAACCGTGTTGTGCGTCGCATCTGGGCGAAAATGGGTCGTTGCTCAGCTTACACCGTGAACGATGGACAGTGCCAACGATCTACGGAACTGATTTTCAGCAACCACCTAGCGAGTGACATTTTGGCGTCGATAACAGAATAGAAGAAATTACAGAACTAATGTATAATGGCAGGTGAGTACAAAGAAACATGTGAACAATTTATTAATTACGACGGAAAATTTTACAAATAACAACGATAACAAACAATAACAATAAACATTAACACCGAATTTACGTTAATACACACATAAATACTTAATTATACGCTCATTATATTCCATATTTTTTTACAGCCATTAATCTTTTGATGGTAGATGAAAAAAAAACACCATAGGCACCATAGCATGGGGAAACGACAAGATGGCGGCCACGTGACCCATAGACAGTTCCATGCCGAACCGTCCATAAAAAAACAAGCATGAGCAAGCCAGAAAGACTACCATTGTGGAAAACCATACCCATTGCCCATAGTCCATGACCAATAAGGTAAATAATTGATTCCATACTTAGAAAATTAACTCAAGTAAGTTGACAATGCATGTAATGTTTTTTTAATACATTAATAAAATGTTTTTTTGTTTTTAGGACTCTAACCGGAGGCGGGAGGTCATTCCAACATTTAGTAGCGCTGAATTTAAAACTACCCCTGAATGCTGCGGTTCTGTGATGAGGTGTACAAAGAGGATATGTGGAGGAACGAGGAACAAATTTACTATGCCTCCATTTTAGCTTGTCAAACAGGTATTTCGGTTTTTGTGTAGTTATAACTCCAAACAACAAACCAGCTAAATGTAATTTTCTCCTCGCTGCCATTTTTAAGATGTGATTCTGATTAATATAAGGTGTGACATGACTTCTATATGGTACCCTTACACAAAACCTAACACATGCATTCTGTATACGCTGAATCAATCTTTCTGTTCTGGCTAACAGGCAAGGACCATATACTGTGTCACAATAATTCAGACGTGACAAAATTAGGCTGTCTACCAGTTGTTTGCGAATATCAAGACTTAGGTGGTCTCTAATTTTATAAAGTAGTTTTAACCTGTAGAAACAATTACGCATGGCATTACTGATATGCTTCTCAAATCTCAACTCGGGGTCCATTGTCAAACCGAGATTGCAAGCTATATCCACCCTGTTTATCTTGTTCCCTCTTATATAAACTTCCGGATTGGCTGACAGTATTGCATTAATCATTTTTTTACTTCCCAAAACCATAAATTTGGACTTCAGTGGATTCAAAACTAGCGAGTTAGCATCTGACCATTTCACTATTCGTTCAAGATCTGCATTCATTTTATCCACTGCCTCTTTTGAGTCAGCAGGCTTAAAACAAGTGTATAATTGAATGTCATCGGCATACATATGATACTTACAATGTTGGAAGGATTTTATAATATCAGCACTGTAAAGAATATACAAAAGGGGCCCCAAAATTGATCCCTGTGGCACACCACGTGACACGTGCCGAGGAGAAGATGAGCTAGTCGATCCATCATCCCTCACGATCTCCACGAACTGTGACCTATTTTGTAAATAACTTGCGAACCACTCTATTGTTTCCGTAGAAAAGCCATAGTATGCTAACTTGGAAAGCAATAGAGTAGTATTAATAGCATCGAAGGCACGTGAAAAATCAAGAAGAGCAAGTATGGTCCCCTCCCCCCGGTCACGTGCTTCCAAGATATTTCCTACCACATCTGCAAGAGCTGTGGCTGTCCCCCGACCTTTCCTAAAACCAGACTGTAGATCAGGTAGCATGTTATTTTTTTCTAAGTACTCTAACATTTGGTTATAGACCACCCTTTCCAAGACTTTCGAAAGACATGGGAGAATACTTACTGGGCGCAGATCTTTTATAGTACCTGGGTTGCTGGTCTTGGGTAAGGGACGCACTATAGCACATTTCCACAAGTCAGGAAACGAGCTTGTATCAATAGATTTGTTTACTATTGCTGTGATGGCATGGAGAGTGGTTGGTAATGTGAGCATTATCATATCGAGAGTCAACCCATCTGTTCCCTTTGCGTTTGACCCCAAACTATTGATAATTTTCGAGATTTCAATCTCACTAACATTATGTAGCTTAAAATGAGTGTCCCCATATCGGTTTGAGTCAAAATATGTCATTTGTGATATTGACAACATGTTCTGTCCAGGCACATCAAGAAATGCTCTGTTAATTTCATCTGGATCATTGAATTGGCCAGGGAGCGTGCTATCATTATGTTCTGAGAGCACATCTGACTTAAGATTTTTCCAAAGTTTTTTTGGGTTTTTCAACTGGTTATTGATGTGCCCATCAAAGTACACCTTCTTTTCCCTCCTCAATGCAGCATTAACTTGTTTTTTTAAGTCCAAATAATATTTTTTTGTACTGTCTTGTTTGTTCTTATTATAGTTATTTTTTGCATTGTTTCTTAACTTAATCATTAATTTTATATTGTCTGTTATCCACGGAGTGGGACGGTCTCTAACTATCTTATTCTTTATGGGTGCGTGTAAATCAAATAATTGGTTCATATAGTGATTGAAAAAATCTACCATGCTATCCACATCTGGCAATGAGTCTATTTCCCTCCATGGCATTGACTCCAAATCTGTTGCAAAGTAATTTTCTAAGATGTCCCTTAAGGGGCGGTATGTTACCAGCCTAGGTTTGGTTTTTACCTTCTTGACCATAGTTTCACACACAATAAACGAGTGATGGCCAAGTTCACTTATGTGATTGACCTGCACATTATGTACTCCTACATCAGTACAGATTACATCAATCAGGGTACTACTATCTCCCACAAAATGGGTTGGCGACATTACGACCTGATTAAGACTTGAGTAATTTAGGAAATCCATTAACTCCCTAGTTTTGCCACTATTTGTATCCAACATGTTAACATTGAAGTCCCCCAATATTACCAAATGATCATAAGGTGCGAATGCATTAACACTGTCAGTTATCCCATCCAAAAATTTTGACAGTTCAAACCATGGTGGCCTGTAAGCTGTTCCTATCAACAACTTTTTACCGTTGACAGTTAAACTTAACCACATCTGTTCCACATCGGAATTTACAGAGTGCTGTCGAACTCGCACCCTCACTCCCATTTTAATATAAAAGGCAACACCTCCACCTCGCCCTGCGCGTATAGTTGCTGGGCGTGGCACATGTTTCAGCCTATACCCTGGAACCCTGGGTGCTCGACCTTCCTCGCCAGGTTTCAGCCATGTCTCATTAATTGCCATGATGTCTACAGAGTGTTGTAACATAGCAATCAGGAACTCATCCTGATTAGTTGACAATGAGCCAGCATTCAGCAAACCAAACTTCAATAATCTTGACTTAGTCATTGTATGTTATTTACTAAAAAAATAAATAAAAAGATAATAATAATAAAATAATAATAGATATATATTGATGTATATAGAAATATGAAAATAAATAACTTATGTTCATTGATCAAGTCACAACATATGCCTGATTCGAATTTATATATATATGTCCTGCCTGTATTCTTAGAGCATTTAATTATAGACGATACATGTTCGATTGCTGATATATGTTGCATAAATGGTCAGTGAACACATAGGACTGAATTCACTTTGATATAAGAAACATTAAACTCTTGAGCCCTGGCGTTCGCACACCTATTGTCTTTCTATTATGTCTATAAAACGGACATTCGAAAGTTAAAATTGGCATTCAAACTGCTTTAAAAGTAAACTATTATGACAGATTTCGTTCATGAAACTTTTAGTAGAGTAGTAACTAAAAAGTAGTTTCCAAAAGTAAGGTTGAAAGTTCGAGAGGCAAACGGGCCGGAAGATAATAAAAGGGATGACTACATTAGAATTTGTTAGTATAACAAATGGTTTAGTTCACAAATATTAAATCAATACACTTTAAGACAAAATTAAAAATGTATTTTTTAACTGTTGATTTAATAGTAGTTTTTTTTTTATCCTTACTGTCCTAAACAACAAAAAAGTAAAATGAATTTGGAAGGTCTAGCATCCTCGCTCGGGTGCGCGAGTTTACGAAAGTGAGTTGACGCAGAAGTCCTGAGCAAAGGCATCCCCATGGTGTAGAGAAAAGAAGGTTTGGAACGCAAGTCCCTCCAAACCGCCTTTTCTCTACACCATCTCGAATCAATCCTCTCGGTCATAGACGTCTTAATCATTCCGTCACCTCTTTCTATTCCGATTTCGACGACTCTTTTTTCTTCCAGGAACCTTTTTTTTAACTTTGTGGCGACACTTGTCCAGCGGTCCCCGTGCCTACGACTGTCATGATGCGCCCAATCCTATTTAAACCTGGCAGTCTTATTGGTCACATCAATTAATTCTCCCGTTCTAGTACTACTTATCGATATCTAACTTTTACTGACTAAAACCATACTTATATACCTTTTTTGTCCTTTGCATCCCATGGCCATGGGTTTCCCTTTCGGAAATTAACTCATCTTCCCACTAAGCTTCGGCTCTGGTGGGCACATAAAGTTTTTTTAAAGTCAAAGTCAAAATAACTTATTTCACATAGGCCTTCATCGGTACTTGTAAAACGTCAGAAGCTAGTACACGATTCCAAATTGGTCGTTTCCTATGGATAAGAACCGGCAAGAAACTCCTTGGTTAGTTTTTTAAAAATTTGACATCTTCTTAAAGCACGCGAATGGTTACCGAACGGCCAGAGGACAAGCTACACATTGCTCATCGCCTGTAAACCGAAGCCTACGGGAAGAACATCTAACGATAATTGAGGAAATATAATATTTAAAATTCATAGATATATTTTTTGGTGAGGGCGGAGCGGGAAACAGTGTCATACTCTTACTGACTAAACTTCCCACCCCTTTCCTTCCTAGCCATCATACCAGGCTCTTTCGACCCTGCAGTTGGATCTCTTCATTTGCTGACAACTCCTTGAGGCGCGCTGGAACAGAGCGCGCCGTCGACAACTGGCTTGATCCGGGCTTACTGATCACATACAAAATACAATTATTTTTTATTCACAGTTCCAAAAATAAATCCATCTATTTCACGATATCCATTACAAATAAATTCACTACCAGCAAAAAATACTGAAATTCAATTTGGTACAACACAAAAATCTATTCGACACTGCATGTTGCGTACAAGGCAATTTGTCAGCAGTCCAACCATAACAGAGAATTGGTTAATTCGAATCATTGTCACATAGGGATGGGGACGTTTCGATAAATTTTATCGATATGTTAATCACGTGCTCTCGAATCGGTAATGCATGTTGCCATTTGTTTGATTGGTGCAAAATCATTTATGGAAATATATCGTGGCTTTTGTGACGTACGTGTTAAATGAAGTCGTTTAAGTTTTGATCGTTGTTGTTTTGAAGTTAATGAAAGTGATTTCAGTATACAATGTTTTTTTTTACATCCATATTATTACTGTAACCTTAACGCTGTCATTGGTCCACCTTATGGGAGGATGGACGCGAAAAGCAGAAGGTCGATTATTGTGGCGATATTAAGAGGAAACTTATGTCAAGCTTCAGTCAATGTCTTATGAAACTCTGAAACTTTTTTTTTATAAAACGAAACAGAAAATACTACATATTGAATTTTGATAAATCTTTTTTAGAAATCTAACATCTTGGCAATTATTTCGCAAAATAATCTTTTTAATTGAAATAATATAAAGCAGAAAAAATAATCCTCTCATAAAACAATATTGGTGTTCAAATCTTTTCATATGAAACTAGTAGGAAAGGGATTAATTAAAATATAATGACCGCCAATCTTACCACTAATGACATTTTCTACAAATAATCTTTTTATCCATCTTTATTCATTCTAAGCGAAAAGTAGTACATTAAAAATATGGTATTGAATTTATGGGTAAGAAAAGCTACTTCAATAAAAATTAAAAAAGTTTGTCATTGCGACCGAAGAGGAATTTTCCCGAGCGCTAGGTGAAGGTCTTATGGAACACAATTCCACAGTAACAAAATTCCTCCTATATCAAACGACTTTCATAATTTCTCAACTAAATTAATAGTAACCTGATAATTATATTAAATTTATTATTATCAACATTAAAATTTTCATCACTATTGTAATTATTCAAATGAATTGACAATGATAATAATAATGAAGTAATAAAATGTTTATTGCATGTTAACTAGAATACCTAAATAAAAATTGCAATGCTTGTAAAAGGCCGCTAAGTCAAAAGTACTGGCATGATTATGATAACAACATTGTACACTTAGTTCGCAATAAATGTTTTGACTTTGACTTTGACTTTTCAATATACTTAATTTTTTTTATAGCTTTCTTTGTATCCCACTGCTATGCAAAGGCCTCTTTCTCCTTCCAAACTTCTCTGTCTTGCTTGAACATGATCATCACACGACCTTCGTCGCAGTCGACCTCAATGGCGTCGACCTCCCTTAGGCGTCCAGTGAGTGGTAATCTTCGCCCATCTGTCCGGGTGCATTCGTGCGACGTAATATACTTACAAAAATAATAAATACAGGGCATGACCTGCGATTCATGGGGGTCGCTCAGTGCCCAGCCTGATACGATAATTGTGTTAAATTGTGGCAGTTCGAATTCTCTAATCCAGGTTATTGGGTTTTAGATTCACCTATGCCACGATGATAGTTCCACGATTCTTATGTTCTACTTAAAGATATGGTTTGTCGATATTCATTTTTGAGCTTAAAGAAATAACAAGCATAATTACACATTTACAAATTCTAAATACACACCACCTACATCACATTTATACCTAATACTTCTGGGATTCTCATATTAGTGAGATTAACAACCAATCTTCACAAATTCTACTGATGTAAGAATTATAAAAATAAGTACTTAAAACTCTGAAGTACGTAAAAATTTAAAGGCTCGTAAACCGAAATAAATGAGCCACACTGGGCTTTTTAAAAAATAACGTTAACTTTGAACCAAGGACACAAATATGGAGCTATCATTAGATGCAATCTGAGCGAAAAAATAAATATATACGAGAAATCTTCTCTTCAGAAGTACATCCTAGGGGAGTAAAGGGATCATTTTATTTAAGAGTAGGATTAAATATATACTTTGAGATGTTTCCTTGTGTCTTTCTGTTTGATCAAATCAGTGATGGCAGTTTTTAAGACAAGATAAACGGAAAAGACATTATTTAAACGAAAAAGTCTTTGTATTAAGAGGAAAATATACGCCAGTGACCTTGAGCGAACAAAAGAAAAGCTAGCGTCACCTCACGTGCATCAAAGTTATTCGAATAATAATTTATTGGTCCTTAATTTATCAAACACAATATAGTAAAAATATTAGTAGTTTTTAATTTATGAAAGTTCCATAAAAATATATACAATGGTTTTTGCCTGATCTTCACTTTTTTGTCCGCCTGCCATTGAACTTAGTGTAACTTATTTTCGAAGTTATGTCTAACTAGCTTTTGCCCACGGCTTCGCCCGCGTGGTATTGGGGTTGGGGTTAGAGTTTGGTTTTTCCGGGATAAAAAGTAGCCTATGTCCTATTCCGGAGTGTATCCTATGCCTGTGCTAAATTTCATCCAGATCCCTCTAGCCGTTTTGGCGTGATTGAGTAACAAAATAGCCAAACATCGTAACTTTCGCATTTATAATATTAGTAAGATTGCATTTCACATTATTGTTAAGTATAGTGTTGTAAGTAAACAAACCTAACACAATATTTCAGATAAACAATCCCAGTGACAATTCCTTTACAATAGTGATTGCATTGTCAATTCATTTATTCATCTCTTGCAATTCCCTAAATGCCAATTCTATTTCAACAGCTCCGAACTTCAGAGACCTTTAACCCTACTTTGTCTATTGTTAAAAAAGGAACAAACTCTCCAACCAATTTCGTCGCCGTAAAAACTCCGGTTAATATCCTGGTTTGACACGACAAGGCTAAATCTCTCGGGATCATAAAATATTTAACAATCACGTAGCGGCAACGTAAACGCTTTATTTCTTTTTTTTTCCATTCTCTGCAATGCGGTCTAGTTTCTCTGTGGGATTTGGAAGCAAGCCTTCTGGTTCGCTTTTGAAATGATTAGATCTTTTTTTCTTTGGCTACCTTTTTCTTCAAAAGCTTAATTAGCGTATAATGTTGTTATTGTTTTGGCACAGGTCTCTTTATATAAGAAAGAATAGGTTGTAATTCACCTCGTGGCTGGGTCCAGGGCGGCTTAGAAGACGTTGAAGGTTTTTGAATTTTAGTTTTTTAGAACAAGCTGATTTGCTTAGAATGCAATATGATCCTTGTATTTTAAGTGCAGTGACGATGAAATAAATAATAATAATAATTTATTATGTCACAGTTTTTGTTATCGAACTCTTTCGAAATGGCCAACTGTTATAAAACGAGTCAAGATTCATTTTATAAAAAAAAATATATGGCATTTTTTTTCATTCAAAGATTTTTACCTACCATAAAAAACCTAAATTTTTTCACACTTGTACTTACAAAACCACATTTGCTGGGTGTTCTTTTTAATATTTTTTATTGTTGATAGTATCCCGTTTGACCGCTATCTCACTTGGTGAAAAGCGACAATTCGGTCTATCAAATGAGAATTAATATGATATCACGCCAAAGCTGGTGTGATATCATTTCAATTCTTCTGCCCTCCAAAAGTGACACACACAAGATGTTAAAGCGATCCATTTCATAACCTGTCAAATCGAACTGTTAAAGCGAAGTTATATAGAGTGTATAGCTCTATTCTTCTTTCTCGCTAACTAAACTGACATTTTAATAGGTCCAAGGCCTCTAGTTTGTATTAATATTAATTTTGAAAGTCCTGTTTGTTCTGCAAGTAAAGTCACGAATACCGGGAGTCCTTAACCCTTTTATTATCAATCGTGACTGCAAATACAAGACTTGGTATCAATATCGGTCAAGTATTGTGGTACATTCACTTATTGTAGCCACGTTTACCGCATTTTGTACCGAGTTGGTTAATATCGCAAGGAGATCGCGGTCCAATTTGAGAAAGCATTGCTATGTAAGCAGTCTTGTTTTGGATCATTTAACTGGTATTGCTATGTTGAAGTAAAGGGCTATTTAAACTAATATTATATGACGTTTGGCTTATTTTGGTTTATAAATAAATAAACTACCGACTTTTTTATGGTACGTAAAAATCATCTAATGATGAATCCCTTAGTCGGAAAGTGAATGTAATACTCAGGGTTCCTAACAAACCGAATAAAAGACGAACAAAGCAGTTACAATAATTTATGCATAGATTTCCTAGCTAGTTACACCGTAAACATCAAATTAAATAAGAGAAAGGAAACTTAATTCTCCAACAAAGAAATATAATTTGTACTTCTACGTTGGGGTCGAACCCAAAGCGAATACAGGTCCGCAGGTTCGGCCTCCAAGCTGACCGACCCTCGCTAACTGTGGCAAGTATAAAAAGACCGCTAGCTTCACGGAAAATCAGGAGTCCGTTGTAATATGGAGTAAGGTTGCCACCCTTGATCAAGGTCCGGGTAACTTTAAATGATTATAAACAGTCCACCCCGTTTCTTATTTGCCTTTCGTAGCGAGGCCAAGCCTTCCTTTCAGCAAGAGGCCCTGAGCCCCAGTTGGCTTTGACCCTTCTACAGAACTACCGTTTTTACTTCTTCTTCATTGTTTATTTTTTTCTTTAATGAATTCGATTAATTTTCAGTTTTTAAAATGCTTACATTCTATATTCAATCCTTTGGAAGAACTACTAGTCATCCTTATAAGGTATCGTTATTATACTCGTACAATGACCGAAAATTATCACCGATCAAATTCAGTTGAGAAAAAAAAAACCGGAAATTCCGGGGAGGTGTTCCGGGTCTGGGTATCTTGTGTATATGACTTTACATATTTGTGAACACACCACAGGAGACAACACAGCAGCAATTCCTAGTGTGGGGCAACGTTTAAAAAAAATTGTTGCATACACATATTTTGTTGGAATTGTATCACTCATATAAGTTAGGCACATTTAAGTTAACTATACTACCTCTGAATGGAGAAAGAAGTAAAAATACACGTTTTGTCGAACTATCAAATAACTACAAGAAATAGCCCGAGTTCTTCATGGAAATAGAATGAAATTCAAAGAATGAATGATGGAATCACCAAAAACTTTGTCACAATATCAAATCGTTAGCAAAACTTTGACGAAAATCAAGTTATTTACCAAAGTTTTCTCTTAATAAGTTACTTGCGACTCACTATAACCAAGTTATTTGCAAGCTATTACTTTAAGCGTTCCCAATTGGCATTCTGGCAATATTAAAATTGAATTTACGCCTTAGTACAGTGAGTTCGCAAAAGTTTGGTGCGAACTGTTGAAATAATTAATTGCAACACTGAACATCATCTGTATTATGCACTTGTCAACTTGACGTTTTACATACTCTGTAATCTCTTGTCAGAAAATATATCGTTGTATCATTTTGCTCAGTTCGTGTTTTTTAATTTAATTACCTAGTTCAATCAAGTAAATACTAAAATACTATCTATTAATAACAGGTTATGGGCTATATATGTCCGATAGTATATTAGAAAAGTAATTCGAATAAAAAAAGCTGTGATTCAATCAGATTGAAGTTAGATAACCTCAAAACCGGCTATTGCCGGCGAGTTCGTTGTTTTTTTTCCTTTCAGCAATTTCAGCTTGATATACATAAAATGGCATCACAAATATCAATGGGTACAATTGAGAAGCTTATTGGAAGAGAAAATTACCAAAGTTGGAAGTTTGCCGTGAAAAACTACCTCGAACATGAAGAATTGTGGCAGGAGGTTGAATCTGACCCAGGCTATGTATCTGATAGCAAGAAAAATACGAAAGCAAAATCGAAAATAATACTGTTGGTAGACCCAGTTAATTATGTTCATGTACAAGAGGCTACAACAGCGAAACAGGTTTGGACCAAACTTGAAAAAGTGTTTGATGACTCAGGGCTTAGCAGAAAAGTAGGTTTATTGAGAGATTTGATCACCACTAACCTGGACAATTGCTCCAGCGTCGAGGAATATGTCAATAAGGTAATGTCAACAGCTCACAAGTTAAGAAATATCAATTTTGTAGTAGGAGACGAGTGGCTGGGTACGTTGCTGCTCGCTGACCTCCCCGATTACTACAAGCCAATGATAATGGCTTTAGAGAGCTCCGGTGTGAATATTACTGCAGATTATGTAAAAACTAAGTTGCTACAAGAGGTTAAGGTATCAGATTCAGCTGCTTACTATGCCAAGTCATTTAATAAACAAAATAATGTGTCGAAGTCAATGCCAAAAGAACCTAATAAACAATTACAGAGGAAAGGGCAACCCAAAGGACCACGGTGCTTTGTATGCAACAAGTATGGTCACATGAGTAGGGATTGCTACTTTAAAGACAAAAAAAAGGGTCCGTCAAACAATGACAATTGCAATAATGGTTATTATGCTGCTTTTCCAGTTGCTGCTGCATTAGATGGAAGTTGCTGGTATGTTGATTCTGGAGCATCACTGCATATGTGCAATAACAAGAATTGGATGTATGATGTATCCCCATCAACTATCAACAATATCAAGGCTGCAGACAATAAAACAGTAGCAGTAAAAGGCAGTGGCAAGGTGGATTTTCAGATTAGAGACTCAGATGGCATAATACGGACAATACAGGTCAGAGATGTTTTATATGTACCCACACTAACAGTTAATTTACTATCTGTAAGCCAAATGGTAAATAATGGCTGTGAAGTCAAATTTCAGAGAGATGGTTGTCACATATATCAAAATAATAAGTTAATATTGACAGCATTGCATCGCAATAACATGTATATATTGAACAATGTTTCTGAAGCACCGGCATTGCTATCAACGACAGATGAGCGAGATATAAATTTATGGCATCTAAGAATGGGCCATCTCAATTTCAAAGACTTACAGAAATTACCTGATAGTGCAGAAGGGGTTGAATTATCAAAAAAAGGTAATCAAGTTTGCACAACTTGCTTAGAGGGAAAAATGAGTAGACAACCATTTAAAAATACTAGTACTAGGGCTTCAGAATTGCTCCAATTAATTCACTCAGATTTATGTGGTCCGATGGAGACAAATTCTATTGGAGGTGCCAGATATTATGTTACTTTCATTGATGATTACAGTAGGAAAGTATCCGTCTATTTCATGAAGAACAAGTCTGAAACTTTAGAAAAGTTTAAAGAATTTAAGAATTTAGTAGAAAATGAAACTAATAAAAAGATAAAGACATTGCGCACAGATAATGGAAAAGAATATATAAACAATGAGTTTAAATTGTTTTTGTGTAAATCTGGTATCCAGCATCAAACAAGTAATCCATATACGCCACAACAAAATGGTATGGCAGAGCGTATGAATCGCACATTAGTAGAGAGAGCTAAATGCCTAATTTTGAATTCCAAGTTACAGAAAATTTTTTGGGCTGAGGCGGTTTCAACAGCGGCATATATAACAAATCGTTCACCAACAAAAGCTTTGGACTACAAGACACCATATGAAATGTGGACAGGTAAAAGACCACATTTAAATAACATGAAAATATTTGGTTGTCACGCAATGGTTCATGTGCCTAAAGAAAGCAGACGAAAATGGGATTCAAAAGCTACTAAGATGATATTTGTGGGTTATTGCAAAAACACTAAAGGCTACAGATTATATGATGAGAGTAAAAAACAAATATACAAGAGTAGAGATGTTGTTTTCTTGGAACACACAGCTAGGAATAATTGTGTAATTATGCCACTTACTTCTTTGCAAGAACAGGAAACGACAGCCAAACAAGAATCTGATACCGATACTTTAGCAAATGAAAGTTCAGAAGAGGAACAACTGCATGATGCCAGCAGTGATATATCAAATCCAGAGAATTCAAGAGATAATGACCCAGATTACACACCGGAAAGACTTGACGATTCTATACCGTTAAGAAATATAACTCTGAGGCCAAGGAATATAAAACCTACTACTTATTTTTGTCACGAAGAGAAACCAACAAGTTCATCAGCACTATTAAAGGAACCAGAGACTTTGGAAGACGCTCTTTCAAGCCCAAAAGCAAAAGAGTGGAAAGAAGCTATGGATAGTGAGTATGAATCGCTCCTTCAGAATAATACATGGACATTGGTAGCTCTACCTGAAGACAAAAGAATAATCCCTTGCAAGTGGGTTTATAAAATGAAAATTGATGCAAATGGTGAAGTTGTACGATACAAAGCAAGATTAGTCATAAAAGGATTCAGACAGAAGAAAGGAACTGAATATAATGAAATTTTCGCTCCGGTAGTACGGCATACTTCAATAAGATATTTGTTTGCATTAGCTGTAAAAGAAAACTTATATATAGACCAAATGGATGCAGTTACAGCATTTCTGCAGGGAGATATAGATGTTGAAATATATATGAATCAACCACCTGGTTATGAACACGGACAAGAAGTTTGCAGATTAAATAAGTCTATTTATGGTTTAAAACAGGCGAGTCGCCAATGGAATTTAAAACTTACTTCTGTTCTCAAAGAGTTGGGATTGAAAAGTACATCTGTTGATCCATGTATTTACTACAGAAAGGATAATGGAAGCATCATCTTTATATTGATATATGTTGATGATTTATTAATTTTTTATAATAATGTAGAGAAAGGTGAAGAAATCAAGCGACAGCTTAAAAGTAAATTTGAAATGAAATCGCTTGGACCTGTCAATTATTTTATTGGCTGGAGGATAAGTCAAAACGTGGCCAGAGATCAAATTTATATTGATCAGACAGCTTATATAGAAAAGATCCTACAGAGATTCAATATGACAGATTGTAATCCAGTCCATTCGCCCTGTGATCTTAATTCCAAATTGATCAGCACAGGAGATCAAATTAACATTATTAGCAATGTACCTTATCAAGAAGCTATTGGGAGTTTGCTTTACCTATCACAAGGTACAAGACCAGATATTTGTTTTATTGTAAACAAACTGAGTAGTTTCAACAACAAACCAGAAAAACAACACTGGTTAGCAGTTAAAAGAGTGCTACGCTACATAAAAGGAACTAAGGATTATAAATTAAAATTAAACCAAAATAATGATGAAAGAAGAGTATTTGGCTACTGTGATTCAGATTGGGCTTCTGACATTAACAGCCGGAGATCATGCTCTGGCTACACTTTTTTGTTTCAGGGTGCTTCAATCTCGTGGTGTTCTAAACGACAGAACACAGTTGCCTTATCAACCATGGAGGCTGAGTATATGGCACTAACTACGGCCACACAGGAGGCTATGTGGCTAAGGCATTTAGAGTCGCAACTAAATTGGAAGCTCACAGATGAGCCTACCATAATTTATTGTGATAATCAAAGCGCAATCAAATTTGCAGGTATTGATTCTTACTGTGCTCGCAGCAAACATATTGATTTGAGACATCACTTTTTCCGAGAAAAAGTTGCTGATAAGGAAATTCAATTATGTTATATTGGGACTCAAGATATGGTTGCCGACATACTTACAAAACCAGTTTCTCCAAAGAAAAATGATGACTGTTCCATGGCTATGGGTTTGCAATTAAGAAGAGGATGTTGAAATAATTAATTGCAACACTGAACATCATCTGTATTATGCACTTGTCAACTTGACGTTTTACATACTCTGTAATCTCTTGTCAGAAAATATATCGTTGTATCATTTTGCTCAGTTCGTGTTTTTTAATTTAATTACCTAGTTCAATCAAGTAAATACTAAAATACTATCTATTAATAACACGAACGAAGCTCAATAAATCGGCGCGAACGGGATCGTCCAAGTTTCGATATATTTAGCGTAAGTGCCTACCGACTTTAGTTTTCGTACAGAATAAGGAAAGGTGTACGTAGAGTCTAGATTTTGCAGACATCATCATCATCAGCCTTTTTAATGTTCCCACTGCAGGGACACTGGCCTCCTCTCTAAGAGAGGGAATGGGCCGTAATCCACCATGCGGGCCCAGTGCGGGTTGGTGGATGTCATATGTCTTCTAATTTTTGGTTCTAGGACATGCCGGTTTCCTCACGATGTTTCCCTTCACCGTTTTGAGAGCAGTGGTGAAGAAATAAATTACACAAAGTATGCGCCTGGCTGGGTTTGAACCCGCGATCTACAACACGTAAGTCGGGGCCGTTACTACTCGGCCACCACTGCTCCTAGATTTTGCAGACATTTGGATATATTTAACCTCCCAAAAATATTTTACAGGATCCATTTAGGAGAGTGTGCGAGAATTACTTGACCTGATTGGACTATCACATTTCTACCATCGGACAACCCGACGTACGGCGAATATCCACCCTGTCTTAGCTGAAACTTCTAAAATCCAGACTAAGCATATATCATCGTTTTTAATACCATGTAGATCGAAGGTTTCTAATACTGTTGCTGTTATTGGTGTTCCCTACCGATTTATTATTAAGATTTCTTCAAGGCTTGATTAATTAGGCTCTTATTAACAATTGTGCCTCACCATCAACGATTACATCACTGGTTATGGGGCCACTGTAGGTTATCAATTTTCTCCAGGATCGTCAATGACTTTGGACCTCGTACTGTGTGTAATGACAACAGTAAATAACAATATATGCAATATTCATTATCCTCAGTTGCAAATAGCATGATTCATCACCATCATCGGCCTTTTTAATGTTTCCACTGCAGGGACACTGGCCTCCTCTCTAAGAGAGGGAATGGGCCGTAATCCACAGTGCGGGTTGGTGGATGTCACATGTCTTCAAATTTTTGGTTCTAGGACATGCCGGTTTCCTCACGATGTTTTCCTTCACCGTTTTGAGAGCAGTGGTGATGAAATAAATTACACAAAGTAATTCGCCTGGCTGGGTTTGAACCCGCGACCTACTACACGCAAGTTGGGGCCGTTACCACTCGGCCACCACTGCTTTCATATTAATATAATAGCATGAATTATAATAGCATGATTATCCAACTTTAAATGATGAACAGACATATTTTCTTCTCAGTGTGTCGATGTCGAAACTAGTTTATTTTGTAGCGCCATCTATGGCGTCATTAAGGAACCATTCCTGCATCGCGCAATCGAAGTTCTCCGTGCAATTTAAACATATAAAACAACCCGAAATTAACTACCGGGCAGTAGCCCATCGGACAAATAACACCTGTGTGGTCGGAACATCCTCCCTTTTCAAAAGGAGATGGACTTTACTCTCCGTTCCGCATACCTCCGAAATTTCCTTGCTCGGCCTACTATCCACTGATGCCGTCGTTAGGCCTTTACGTGTGCAGGTAACGAGTACGCGATACAGGATGGACCAAAACCTGTACAAAATTTGAACTTAATCTTTAGTAGTCTTTTTACCAAAGGTTTTGTTTTTTAGATTCCGAGAAGATTTATGTTCAGATACGACAAATGCTAATTCTATTAAAACTTCTTATTCTTCGCTCAGAAACTGCAAAGTTAAATCATTGCATTAAAACAGCTTCTTGTTTGTTCATCGAAATATTACAATCTCTCCGCTTTTTATCTCGCCATCTTTAAGAATAACATTTCCCAGGAGGGGCCAGTTTTATTAGCCACAAAGAAAAAGCTGAGGAAAAAGTTAAAAAAAAATTCAAAGGCTTTTGATTACCATATTTGAGTAGAGAACAAAATAAATACAGATTTTTTGAGGATAAAAAACTTTTGAAATAATGGTGATGTTGATTGAAGTTTATTGTTCGGGTTTTAATAATTTTAGTTGATTTGCTTTTAGCTGAGTGAATAGGCTTTTAACAATCTAGTGCGCCATCAACGATTGCTTCACTGCTCACCATCAGGTATAATGACAGCCAAGCGCTAGTTTATATCAAATAATAAAAAAAGTTAGCACTTACCTGTGATCTCCCAAACACTATTTGTTCTAAAACGTACCCTTTGGAAGTCACAAAGGGCATCTAAGAATAATTTTGGTTCCAGTATTTTTTAAGTAATAAGGCTTCGCGTTTTCATCAATATCTCACCTGATGGTAAGCTAGAAATAACTTATGTTAGTAAAAATACTGCAAACATATTTGACGCTCTAAAAAAATGTAGTAGCAATCACATCAATTTCAGTTTTTATCTATTGGGACGCAAAGTCAAAGGTCGAAGAATGGTAACTATATTATTAGACATCCAACATAAAACTTTGATTTTCACAATTACTATCTCCCCAGTTCTTTGCAAAACTATATACGAGTAACATCAAACTAACGACCAACAAATCCGAACCACACTGCTTTGCTACAACTTGCACAAAATTATCCCTTTTCACTGAGTAGAACTTTTCAAACTAAGCCAAGTCTCTATCTGCTACTTTCTTAACTCTATGTCACGTATATCGTGTACTCCCTGAGTTATCGCTCACGACTTTCAACGCAGTATCTCACATAATTCTTTTTCTATCACCGCCATTATAAACTTTAGGACTACTGCCATAAAGGCAAAACTTCTTTGAAATATTTGGACTATATCACGCGCTATCGTTGCCGATCGTACGGTTCCCACCAAACTCTATAAGCCGATAATGTTAAATTTCTGTTGCGTATAATGCATTTCGTTGGTTCGTTCGTCTTTCTAACTTTGCCTTAATATTTTCTTGTACAATTTTCGTTTTAAATAAACTTAAGGTGCAGTTTGTTAGATTTATTGTATCTATATTGCATATAAATTTCTGTTTTTATCGAAATGGGTGGAGTTTTACCACGAAAGAAAGATATATGAATGTTAAAATGGGACATGAACTGCACGAGGGAATATGGTTGTGTAATGTTACATATTTAATACTATTGTTACGATTTCTTACGAATAAGTCTTTGTATTTTATCGCAACTATTTCTATTTTCTTGTGAATTGGTTTTCGTCGTCTCTGCATTTTATAATCTATGTATTAGTGGTCTTTTACGTCTCCCGGTGGATAGTATTTACTTTGCCTGAAACTGTAAATTATGCCTAAACACTTTTAGCTTTATCATCATCTATTACATCACACGTATCATAAATAGGTAAGAACATTACAACTGCTAGATAGTTACTTTATAATATAGTGTTATCCATATTACAACTGTAATAGTTTGGAGGTTTGGATATCAAGTTGATCGATATATCTAAAAGGATTTAGACGCAATTTGGTAGGTATACACAAAGACCATGAGCAGTGGTGGCCGAGTGGTTCAAACCCAGCCAGAAGACCATGACTTGCGAAGAATTGTTCGAACTTTTTAAAAATTCAGCCAGCTAAGTTACTGATAAAATTCTTCTTAGTCGTGCACTCTTGACAGAGTGGTCGTGTTCATGTGTCGGTCGAATCCTGCGCTACCGCCTCTACCGTAATACACGTAATAAACGACCGTAATACAGCTCTGCAATCGATTTGTGAAGAGGAACGATATTCTCAAAAGTTTGAAAAGAAAAATTTACATATAAAAATCAGACTTATAACCCGTCAGTTTAAACTACAGACGTGAGCCATTGAAAATGTTACTGGAAACACTTTTACAGAAATAAGTGAGATTGTTAATGGCTGGAAAGAAAACCGTAAAGATCTTTTCGCTGACGTGACCAACGACATTGACGACAACGACGGTAAACTACGCAACTCTATACTGAGCGTGGACCGACACGCTCATGGTTGGTTTTAGCTTGCAATCTATACATATAATAAAACAGTAACGAAAGAAAAACTGTACATTGAGAATTTTCTGGAAAAAATGAGTGGGTTTTGTTAGAAAAACGTAACTGATGACAAAAAGTGACTTTTTAGAATTTTTGTCTGTTTGTCTGTTTGTCTGTTTTTCTGTGCCTATGGTACGGGTTGGCGCCAAAACTACTGGATAGATTGATTTGAAATTCAGCAAAAATGTTCCTTGTAAACCAAGGAAGGCTTTAGGCTACATATTATCACGCCGTAAGTTATGAGAGGTAAGCAATATTGAATTTAAATGGTGCAATGGATGCAAGGGTGTAACTTTTTTTTCCGTGGGCCGATCGACTCAAAACTTAGCATATACATTACCCTAAATTAGTTATCCAGGATGCCATATTTATTTTTTCTGTAGTACCCCCAATGCAAGATTTAGGGGATGTTAAAGTTTGTATGGGAGAATCTTATTGCTTGGGTTAATTAACTTGAAACTTGGCACGTAAATTTATTTAGGTAAATAATAAAGATTCCCATTATTCATTTTTCAAAACTACGTAATTTAGACAAAGAAACATAGTTTAATGAATATTAGTAGTATAAAGACATATTTTAAAAAGCGCCATCTATGAGATTACACAAAAATCAAATCAAGTTACATTTTGACACTTTTTGGAAAATAATAATTTTTTGACCATGTTGGCAAGGTTAACAGTTAGTTATTCTTAAAATTCATGGATGGTAGTGCGCAATTTTCTTCATAAAAGTCGTATAATTCGTTTTGACAAATTTCAGTTTAAAAAAACCCTCAAAATCTCACGACATAGGTCGTGTTCAAGATTTCATAATCTCTTCACAACTGGGAATAAAAAATGAAAAAAAACAAGCCCAAACAGAGCAAATGTTACTTATTTATTTTTAGGGAAATATCTTAGGTAGTGGTGGGTTCGTTTTACGAAAAAATGTGGGTTAATATTTAATACATAATTTTTAAAAAATAGTTTATCTCTTTAATGGTGAAACGGCGTTCTCCATGTTTATATGAAATGTCTTATTCTTATTCCAACGGTCTAACGGATTTATTTTGCAACGCAACCTAATCTTTCAATGTTATTTATATACGTACAACGACATCTACTGACTCAAATTAGTACAAACGAAAATATTACATTAACAAAATAATATTATTTTTACCTTTCGACTACCGTAATTACAGACACAATTAAACGACAACAGTTGTACGGAAATTTGTGTCCTCTTGGGACTTAACTAAAGAGTTTTACGAATAATCTATACATATAGGTAATTATAATAAAATCGTAGGAAAGTCAAAACTGTTCATTAAATATTTTTTAAAAGAATACTTGGGAAGTGATCTACAATCGATATCGAAGCCAAAAATATAGTTTTTAGAATTTTTGTCCGTTTGTCTGTATGTATGTCCAGGCTAAACTCAAAAACTTACTTGGATATATATTTATACATACTGCATGGATTATCTTCAAATTTTGCTTGAATAAAGGATGGGCCAACATATAGGCTACATATTATCACGCTATCACTTACGGGGGAGGAGTTGTGAATACTTATTTTTCTTACGCATTCTGTGACAGTGTTTAATCTAACGACGCATATTTAAATGTTGTTTTTGAGTAAGCCATGCTATTATCTGGCTTTACACTATAAATACTACGACATTTAAGTAACTTGGGCAGAGAAACATAGTTGAATGTAGTAGCATATAGAAAATTTTAAAACAGCGCCATTTATTTGATTTCATAAAAATCAAATTCTTCCTAAACGTGGTATCGTATATTATTTATTTTTTACTATAAGCTTTATTGTACACCTCATAAGAGAGCGTCAAAACGCCTGTTTGTGGTGTGTCAGGTAACAGCGATATGGGACACGTGCTTAAGGATTGCTCTTTGATCATATGGGATGAGCATATTATGGCCAATAGGAAGGCAGTTGAGGCCGAGGACAGAACCTTGCAGGACATCCGCGGGAACGAACATTTGATAGGTGGTGTCACAGTTTGTTCAGTGGCGATTTCGGGCAAACGCTTCCCGTTTGCTACGTTGAAACCTTGGCTTCGATCCTTTTGGGCTCCTACAGTTGCTGCCGACTGCTGGAGGCGCAGGGAATAGTACGCGCCGTCGACGTCTATCGAATGGGTGGACAAAGAGCTACCCATTGCTCGGCGGTCACAAGCCCGCGCCTACTGTGGCCGGAAATCGGGATTGGAGACACGGCGGCGGTAGCTGCGGCTTGAGCGCCTTTGCTTTTCCCTGATGCAGTCGACCCCCTTTTTTAGCCGCTAGCATTACTGCTTCGCAGAAGGAGGCGACCGCCTGCCACTCTTCTTTGCTCCGGATCATGACCTCTGCCAAAGTCCGCTGCAAGTCAAAGCCCACTGCGAGAGAGGTGGACAGGAGGTGCTTCCAAAGTCTCTCGATAGAGCGTTAGCCAGCTTAGAAGAATTCATTTGCTGTGTGTACGGGGACAACAGTCATTTACTGCACCAGCAGAATTTCATGAGTGTGTGAGCGGGCCATTTTGACGTCCAAAAATGATCAGGCTGCAGCAATTAACGAATACATTCTCTCGGAAATTGAGGGAAATGCAGTGATCTATACCTCAATAAACACTGTCGTCGAGCAAGATGACGCCACCCATTATCCCGTGGAATTTTTGAACTCCCAGCCAGCAAGTGGACTTCAAGCGCATACCATAAATCTGAAAGTCGGAGTCCCGATTATGCATTTTCGGAATTACCTATCTCCTCCAAAGTGGTGTAATGAGACCCGTCTTAGAGTCATCTCGCTGCACAGACACATCATTGAAGCAAAAATTCTTACGGTTTATGGCGAAGTCGAGGCAGTATTTATACCTCTTAACTTCCCGTTCCAGTTCAAGCGCGTACAGTTCCCCGTTAGGGTTTGCATCACGATGACCATCAGTCGAAGGGGCAGACACTGAGTGCAGCGGATGTCAACTTCAGGACGAGTTGTCTCTTACGCGGGCAACTGTATGTCGCTTGCTCCCGCGTCACCAGTCCTGAGTCTCTTTACATTTTGGCTCTTGGCAGCATAACTACCATCGTAATGTGGTGGCGGAGTGGTAAAGGCTCCGACTCAGTGGTGGCGAAGTAGTAAAGGCTCCGACTTACAAGTTGTAGGTCTCTCGTTCAAACCCAGCCAGGCGCATTACTTTGTGTATTTTATTTCATAACCACTGCTCAACGGTGAAGGAAAACATCATGAGGAAACTGTGACTGTGAATGTTTTAGAACCAAAAATTCATCAAGTGTCATCCACCAAACCGTATTGGACTCTCGTGGTGGATTATGGCCCATTCCCTCTCCTAGAAATGAGGTCTGTGTCCCAGCAGCGGGAACTTTATAAGGCTGATGCAATGCTATTTTAAAATTTGTTTACTTATAATGCTATGCCATCTGATATACACTGATCATACACTGCCATCTTAGGTTTTTTTGGTGCTGTAGAGCCTTCGCGCAGACAACGTCGCGGGCAACAGCTAGTTTAAAGTATAAAATTGCAAATTTGAAGCGTGTAGTAACTAACGTGAGGCCAGAATGCTGCTGTGATCGCTTCACTACAGTGCAAGAAGTTATTTTATTCGTTGAATACTGTCAGTAGAACCACAATTGACAATAGAAAGTTAACAGGTATGCGAACGCCGGCGTTTGCTTAGGCGTTCAGAGCAACTCAAATTGAAAGTATATACGAGTATGTAACCCTCTACAACAGACCTTTAAATGTGTAGCCAGGTAAACGAGATATGTCCCAATTTCAAAATTTCATTTCAGTATCAATACAAAAGATAAAATTATTACATTTTCCATGTCCAAGAAATGCGAAAATTACCCAATAATACAGCTCAACAAACGGTCCGTCCAACTTGAGCTACTTACCATAAAAGTATTGAACTAAGCGGCTATCAAGACGAAGAAAAGCAATAAGTTGGAACTCGAAGAGATTTTCGTCTTCACAAACTTCTAGACCGGAGTTAAAAACTATAAGTACTTGAGTCCATAGTTTGGTATTGTTGCGATAAGCTGCTTGGATCTCTTTTAATAAAAGTTGTCATTTCCGATGGACTCGCAGATAATATTATTCAGTGCTTTTCATGGGAAAATGTAACATTATAGTGGAAAGATAGGATCTGGTTCTGGTATATATGGCAACATGATGGCAACGTAGGTATGGGGTAGGTTGTTTAGTCAGTAAGAGTCTGAAACGGTTTCGCGTTCCGCCAAAGGGCGGGATTCATCATTGAATGATTTTTTACTACCATAAAAAAAAGTGGAGTTAGTACTGCCCGATGGATGCGAAACACACAGAAGCGGTCATTGTGGCGACGCTTGGGGAAGACGACTTTTGAAATGATGATGATCATGATGAAAAATTACCTCACCTTGTCTGGGACTCGATCTTTCCTCTGGAAAAATAAACCAGAGCATGGGCCCTGAGCGGATTCATATATGTCACTTCGATTTTTTAGTTCCAGGACATGCTAGTTGGCTTACAATTGGCGAAAATAAACAACCATTACCTAATAATGAATGTATTTGAACAAGTCACTCTATTCAACAATTCTGATGTTAACCACATTTCTAAAAAGACTATTATTTATTTTAGCATGATTACGCCTGTTTTTGAATGATGATGATTCTTTTAATTACTTAAAGTCAGTGATAAAAAGAATATTGTGAGGCTCAGTCTACCAGTTAACAAAGATAAGCTGTGTTGATTTAATAATTGACGAACAATTGTTATATTGATTGTTAAATGAAATTAACAACCAACCAATATAACAATTGATATAATCGGTACAGTAGTAGTACTGATCTGAAAGATAAAAATTACAAAAGTTGCAAATCATAAAGGCAAAATCAAATCTGCCTTTGAACAGTATTTTTTATTAATGCATTAAGTTTTTAATTTTTAAAAAAATGTTAAGTGGGCCCATTTATACAGGGTGTCATTGACATGTTAATGCAAACGAAGACCATCAGTACATGATTATTAGATCCAGTACATGATTCTAGACCCCCAGTGATGGAATTTTTTGTCAGTTTTTTCTTACTTTTTTTTTAATGAATTTTTAACGTTTTTTTAGTTAGACTGTATAAAAACGTCAATTAAACCTTTTTAGCGATAAAAATGAGTGCATTACATTTCAAATTAAAAATGTCATCGGGTTTGATTAGAATAACGACTTTATTTGCCTCGATGATTTTTTTATTATTATTTTTTCTTTTTTTTTCTATAATATCGATTATATAGGTACAGTTAAAAAATAAAAAAAACAAAACTTTTTTTTTTTAAATTGAAAAAAATCCGACGAAAAATTCCACCACTGGGGGGTCCAGAATCATGTACTGGATCCATGGTATTCGTTTGCGTTAACATGTCAATGACACCTTGTATCTATATCTATACATATAATAAAACAGTAACGAAAGAAAAACTGTACATTGAGAATTTTCTGGAAAAATTAATTGGCTTTTGTTAGAAAAACGTAACTGAGGACAAAAAGTGACTTTTTAGAATTTTTGTCTGTTTGTCTGTTTGTCTGTGCCTATGGTACGGGTTGGCGCCAAAACTACTGGATAGATTGAATTGAAATTCAGCAAAAATGTTCCTTGTAAACCAAGGAAGGCTTTAGGCTACATATTATCATGCCTTAAGTTATGGGAGGTAAGCAATATTGGATTTAAACAGTGCAATGGATGCAAGGGTGTAACTTTTTTTTCCGCGAGCCGATTGACTCAAAACTTGACACAAACATTACCCTAAAGTGATTATCAAGGATGGCATATTTATTTTTTCAGTAGTACCCCCAGTGCAAGATTTAGGGGATGTTAAAGTTTGTATGGGAGAATCTTATTCCTTGGGTTAATTAACTTGAAACTTGGCAAGTGAACTTATTTAGGTAAATAATAAAGATCCTCATTATTAGTTTTTCAAAACTACGTAATTTGGGCAAAGAAACATAGTTTAATGAATATTAGTAGTATAAAGACAATTTTAAAACAGCGCCATCTATGAGATTACACCAAAATCAAATCAAGTTACATGTTAACACTTTTTGGAAACTATTAATTTAAATTTGAGCATGTTGGCAAAGTTAGCAGTTAGTTATTCTTAAAATTCATAGATGGTAATGTTACTTATTTATTTTTAGGGAAATATGTTAGGTAGTGGTTGGTTCGTTTTACTAAAAAAATGTGGGTTAATATTTAATATATAATTTTAAAAAATAGTTCATCTCTAAATGGCGTTCTCCATGTTTATATGAAATATGTTATTCTTATTCCAACGGTCTAACGGATTTATTTTGCAACGCAACCTAATCTCAAATAACGTTTCAATGTTATTTATATACGTACAACGCCACTGACCTACTAGTAACTACTACTGACCCTAATTAGTAAAAACGAAAACATAACATAATATATTTTTTACCTTTCGATTACCGTAATTACAGACACAATTAAAATACAACAGTTGTGCGGAAATTTGTGTCCTCTTGGAACTTCAGTGTTTTACGAATAATCTATTCATATAAATATAATAAAATCGTAGGAAAGTGAAAACTGTTTTTTTTTTTTTTTTAAAAAAAGATTAGTTAGGAAGTGATCTACAATCGATATCGAAGCCAAAAGCATCGTTTTTATTAGAATTTTTGTCTGTCTGTATGTATGTTTCAGCTAAACTCAAAAACTTACTTGGATATATATATATAAAAACATACTGCATGGATTATCTTCAAATTTTGCATGAATAAAGGACGGGCCGGGAAAGTTGTGAATACTTTTTTTTCTTACGCATTCTGTGACAGTGTTTAATCTAACAACGCATATTTAAATGATGTTTTTCAGTAAGCTATGCTGTTATCTGGCTTTACACTATAAAAACTACGTCATTTAAGTAACTTGGACAGAGGAACATAGTTCAATGATTATTAGTAGTAAAAAGACAGTTTTAAAACAGCGCCATCTATGAGAGATAAAAATCAATCAAATCAGCTTCCTAAAAGTTGTATTATATAGTTCGTTTTGAAAAATTGAAGTTCCAAACAACCCTGAAAATCTTAAGCGGAGTTGAGGAAGACTATTAAAAAAATGCGGTGCAAAGTATTACAAAAAAGTTATGTTCCTTGAAATATCGCCATCATCTGTCTGAAGATTTTCTGCGAGCTTTGAGGCGTGCTACTGGAGACGAAGTCGATGTAACTGATGAACGTGTGCTGAACACCTGTCTCAGTTCACTTCAAGATGTGGACATTTCTATCGGCGGCAATCCACTGATCGAATATGAATTACCAGTTCCCCAATCATCACCGCATAAAGACTATGGCTGAGACAAATTACGATTCGGGCGAAATGACCACCATACGAAATGACCATGTCGCTTTGTTGTCTTCAGAGCAAAAACAAATTTATGACACCGTCCCTGAAAGCGTTGTGCAAAACCAGGGTAATATGTTTTTCTTGGGTTGCTCCTGTTGGAACAGAAAAAACATGGCATACTTGAAGAGGCAAGGCAATATTGCTATTGAACAGCAATGTCGTCGGGAATCGCTGCAACACTGCTTCCGGGTGGCAAGGCAGCACATGCCATGTTCAAATTCCCATCGATTTAGAGAGCGCCAAACGCCTGTTTGTGGTGTGTCACGTTACAGCGATAAGGGACACGTGCTTAAGGATTGCTCTCTGATCGTATGGAATAAGCGTACGGTGGCCAATAGGAACGCAGTTGAGTCCGAGGACAGAACCCTGCAGGACATCCGCGGGAACGAACATTTTGATGGGTGGTGTCACAGTTTGTTCAGTGGCGGTTTCGGGCAAACGCTTCCCGTCTTGACTCGGGGATCAAAGTCTTACGAGCTGAATGCTACGTTGAAACAATCTTCATTGTAGTCGCGAGTTTGTGCGCTGCGCTTGACCATTAATATGTGAACTCGGCTCGGCAGCAATGCACGTGCTCAAGAATTCTCTGATGACCTTCTAACTCTTGGAGAAGGCACTTTATCTTTTTTATGAAGGGGAAAATAAATTAATGACGAATCCCGCCTTTGGGTGGAGCGGGAGACAGTGTCAGAATTCTATTGACTAAACAACCCACCGTTCCTACTTGACTTAGTTCCAGGGCCCTGGTGTTCCGCTTTAACATCTACCCTTGGCCCCAGAAGGCTTCGACCTTGCTGGGCTCCTACAGTTGCTGACGACTGCTTGAGGTGCAGGAAACAGCGCGCTGCGCGCCGTCAACGACTTAGGTTCAAGTCAAAGCCCACTACGAGAAAGGTGGACAAGAGGTACTTCCAGAGTCTCTCGATAGAGTGTTATCCAGCTTAGAAGAATTCATTCGCTGTGCACAGGGACATCAGTCGTTTATCAAACCAGCAGAATTCTTGGGTGTGTGAGCGGGCCATTTTGACGTCCAAAAATGATCAGGTTGCAGCAATTAACGAATGCATTCTCTTGGAAATTGAGGGGAAGGTAGTGGTCTATACCTCGATAAACACTGTCGTCTAGCAAGATTACGCCACACATTATCCCGCGCATACCATCAAGCTGAAAGTTGGAGTCCCGATTATGCATCTTTGGAACCTATATCCTAAGAAAAGTAAAGAGACCTGTCAAAAATTCTTACGGGTTGTGGTGTCGGCGAGGCAGTATTTGTACCTCAAAATTTCCCGTTCCAGTCCAAGCGCGTACAGTTCCCCGTGAGTGTTTGCTTCGCGATGACCATCAATAAGTCGCAGGGGCAGACACTGAGTGCAGCGGGTGTCAACTTCAGGGCGAGTTGTCTCTTACGCGGGCAACTGTACGTCGCTTGCTCCCGCGTCATCAGTCCTGACTCTTTTTACATTTTCGCTCCTGACAGCATAACTACCATCGTAGTATGGTGGCGGAGTGGTAAAGGCTCCGACTCAGTGGTGGCGGAGTGGTAAAGGATACGACTTTCAAATTGTAGGTCGGGGGTTCAAACCCAGCCAGGCGAATTACTTTGTGTAATTTATTTCATAACCACTGCTCTTAAAACGGTGAAGGAAAACATCATGATTAAACTGTGACTGTGAATGTCTTAGAACCAAAAATTCGAAGACATGTGTCATCCACCAATCCGCACTGGGCCCGCGTGGTGGATCATGGCCCATTCCCTCTCCTAGAAAGGACGTCTGTGTCCCGGCAGCGGGAACTTTATAAGGCTGATGCATTGCTATTTTAAAAGTTGTTTACTTATAATGCTATAGCGACAAAGCCACCTTAGGTATGTTTGGTGCTGTAGAGCCTTCACGCAGACAACGTCGCGGGCAACAGCTAGTATTGAATGATTGTAAATCTCCCAACATTGTTCAGGCAGGGGCCATAGTATTTACATAGTTCGTAATTAGTCTATAGTTACAAACCTCTCAATTTTATGTTCCTTTATCTTTGTTTTCCAAAAGTTGCAATATTTTCCCACCAATCGAAGATAGCCCTTGGTTGAAATTACAAATTGCATAGTTCGCACAAGTATAATCGTAGAATCAAGTTCCATTAGAAACTCTGAAAGGCTATTAATTCATTAAGTCCCTAGCCAACGCCGGCGTTCGCAAACCTATTGCTCTTTAATTGTGTCTTTAATTACAAAATCGAAAGGTTATAATTGGCTTTAGCTTCTCCAGCCTTGTCTTCCATGCCAGGTCATATTATTCCTGTGCACACTCCAAAAAACATCCTTTAAAAATCCGAAAAGCTGACTAAACTGACCAAAACTTACTGACTTAACATCTGTACTCCGGGCTTTGTAGATTAGACCGCTATTAGCCAAAGAGACCAATCTCACAGAAACGTAGTGAAGAAAATAAAAACAAAATTCTCATGTTCTACATTACGCTTAAGTCTTTCACATAAAAGGACAAACTAAACCGGAACAAATGTCTGTTGGCCATCTGGGTGATCGTTTCATTAATCAAATCCGGGGCCCGACGACATGCAGAAAAGCAATCATTCAGCCACTGCACCAATCAAGCAATAAAAACTTGGATTTGTTCCTTTTGGCAATCGTTTCTCCACGTAGAAAAATGTTTAAACAAAAGTGACTAGGTTCCGAACAGCAGGAACCGGTGACGCGGTAAAGGAAATGGCGTCACGATTTGGATTCTTACCTTAAGGATTGACCAGAAGTGGCTAAAGACCGAAAATAAATTAACAGAAGCGAAGCCTTTGCCCTGCAATGGGACACAACGGGCTAAAGTCAGAAGATGACCAAAATTTCAAACACTTTTTTTTTTAATTTTTAGGAATAGATTTTTTCATTTCACTGTAATTGTAACATACAAAAAAAAAACTAAAAAATCAAATGACCTCTCGTTTGATTTCTTATTTTTTTTTATACGTTATGATTTAATTAAAAATTACGGTAATTTCAAAAATATTTTTACGAGTACCATTTCAAAGATATTTTGGATTATGTTTTTAACAGTTTAAATATAATTTGTCACAGACTAACATAGGCCTACATTTTATATATTCACGCTGGCAGAAATTGCTGGAAAAGTTGTTAACAGTAAGTTATCCCTATGATAGCGAAGCTGTTAAGCGAATAATAAAAGAACTGTTACTTCATGTTCGGACGGTTAAAGGAATTTTGATGAGTACAAGATCAGACCATGTTCTCGAATTACAAATAGGATATTTTTTATTCCTTAATTTTCTGCCACTGGCAGAACTTAGCTGTTAACATAAAGAGAAGGCTAATTTTCTGAAACCAAAGAAATGTGTGCTGAATTTACTTCATCTATCTCCAATTTATTGCTGCAAGATCTTTTTAGAACCGTACTAATTTCAAGTACAGCCAAGTACACAATCAGAGAGAAACGTGTGAAACATACCACAGTGGTATTCGAATTTTACGGACAAATAAATTCGAAAACAGAAACGCTGTTCGTAGACGAAATGCACTTCTGTTTACGAGTGTATTCTAAGTACAGGACAGCACAGAAGTTCGGTTTTATACAATCAAGAGCAAAAACGTAAGTACGCTTAGTAACAACAAACGCACGAACACACTCCATGTACAGCGAGTACAAGTTCACTGTAACCTTTTTCTTTTAAGTGATTTATAAAAAAGTGCTTGATTGCAATTTCATGTTATGGTAAAAAGTGAATAGAATAGAATAATACTTTATGTTATGCTATTATGTTTAATGTGAAATGTCACTTTTGAATGATATTGCTCAGAATGAATAATTTCTTGTATTGATATCATGCTTTGCTTCATTGTTTGAAATGAACAATTATTATTGTCTGCAATAAGTAAATAATTCTTGACTTTCTTGACTTTCTTATTGTACACCAAAAAAAGTAACCCAAAGTGCTATTTTTGGGGTTTCTTTGCGTCATCGCATCAGTAATGAGGAATTGAGGATATCCGCAGGTGAACCAAGGTTGCCAACAGAGCCCGAACCATCGCTAAAATATAAGTGGCAGTGGGCAGGGCACATTGCTCTTAGGTCGATGTGGCCGAAAGGTTTTAGAATGGCGACCACGTGCCGAAAACCGCAGTGTTGGAAGGCCTCCTATAAGGCGGACCGATGACCTGGTGTGAGTCTTGGGAGTGCTGTGGATGCGAGACGCTGATAACCGTTTGTTGTAGCGACACTTCGAAGAGATCTATGTTCAACACTGGACGTTCTTTGGCTGAAATGATGATGATCATAAAACATCTATTCTAAGACATAATTTACCCGTGATCAAAATATTATACAAGTCTATTTAACTGTTTGAGCATAGAAATACATACATAATTTTTTTTTTTTGATTTTACAATATGAGGTGCACTACGAAAAATGTTTTCGCAACTTCCCTCCTAAAAAGGTCAATGGTGGTAAAACTATATTTGAAAGGAACTCGTACTTTTTTTATGAAGGGAAAATCCCGCCTTTGGGCCATGCAGGAAATAGTGTCAAACTCTTACTGACTAAGCGACCCACCCCATTCTTTCTTAGCCTTCATACCGGGGTCGGACCTTCCTTTCAAAAACCGGCTTCGGCCCTGCAGGTGGGCCTCTACATTTGCTGACAACTCCTTGAGGCGCGTGGGAACTGAGCGCGCCGTTGACGACTTGGCTTGGCCCGGACTGTTGCCAGACGTTCGGTCGGTGAGCTACCTCTTGCTAGCCATCCAAAAGAAGGCGCCTACGGTAAGGAACTCGTAATTAGGTAGCTGTAATAAAAACGTGTGAACAGAAAGTAATTTAGACCAGATTGTGGTAACGCTAAAGTATTGCATCTATAAACTGAATCCAAAACTTTTAAAATTACTTTTGTTGTATTTCCCAGTCAATTAACTGAGTTACAAGTAATAAATCCGTATTTTCTTTTCAATATCTCTTGAAAACGGAAATGTTGTAATTCAATTGAAATAACTGTTTATTTCTCAAATCTAAATTTAGGTGAATTATTTGTTCATATTAAAAATGTTTGTAATGAACAACTTTAGTATTACTGTCTATTTTAAACACGATGTCTACAAAATATACAACGGCATTAGAGCTGGGACAAAATCACATTAATTAAACTATTGTGAGTATGTGTGTGTGTCTGAGTATATATCGTAGTCGGATCAGGGCTGAAGCCTACGGGGACCCCGGTCCGGTTTCTGAAAGGAAGGTCCGACCCTGGTATGAAGACTAAAAAGTAATGGGGTGGGTCGTTTAGCCAGTAAGAGTCTGAGAATGTTTCCCGCTCCGCCTAAGCGTGGGATTTATTTATTTATTTAATCTTCATGTACAGTAGTGGTACATAGGCGGACTTAATGCAACAAAGCATTCTCTACCAGTCAACCTTTGGGTTAAAAAAGACAACATTGTGGTAGGTGTGCACTCTAAATAAATAACAGATAATAAGATATGATTAAAATATAGTGTAGAAATTATAATTTAAACAAGTAACTTATAATAATAAAATAAGTATATACACACCACCATAAAAAAAATCATAGAAATTGATTACTTTATCATATTTTATCACTTAATCTTATCATTGATGCAAAATTGCTATGGTATTAAAGAGTCTAAAGCAAGTAGGCCTGATCCTCAAATAGTTGAACGGATTTCTAATTTGGTACACGGATATACCTGGAATGGCACATAGATTTTATTTTATCCTAGGAGTATGTTCTATTATAATTTTATACTTTGACGAGTGAGGCAAAGACACTTACAATAAAATCTGTAAACGTAGCAACCAAACATTTATTTTAATCGATACAAAACAGAAACACGACCATAAATGGCGATAAAAACATTGTGTTATAATGCGATAGCATGCAAACATTAAACCTTTACATTTACAACAAACAATACAAGAAATCAGCTCATTTATCCGAACAGCGACCCGCATTTAAAATGCAAGCAATCATTACTACAATACCGCAAAAATAACGATTAAAAGTGCATTCGACTTGCATAACGAACAATCGGTATGACAAAACAGCATTCGAGAATGCATCGATTACGCAACTTAACGATCGATACAAGTGAACGACGACGTCGCTTGCACTTGACAGCGGTTCAAGGAATAAGCGGTAGCGGTGTTATTATTTCCCTTTTCTTATAATGCTTTATACAATCTATACATATTTTCTTGGTCCTCCTTCACTTTCTCCATTCATTCATATATTATATGCATAATGTTCTCTAAGGTTGCCAACATAGCGAAAAGAATCGCCAAACTTAAATGGCAATAGGCAGGACAGATTGCACTCAGAACAGATGGCCTCTAAGGCTGAAGAGGAGTGCCGACCGCGTATCAGGGCTAGAGCCCTCTTTTCAGACGCTTACTCTTGGCCTCAGTTGGCTTCAACTATTTTGCAGGGTTCTCTACGGATTATGGTAAATATTCTAAACTGCTTGGCCATGGAATTTGCCTATCATTTCGGAATCAAATCGGATTATTTAAGGCCTTAGTAACCAAGTAACTCGCTTTAGCTTGTCATTTACTCTTCGCCTCGCTTTCTGCCCCCACTTTTACCACGCTCAACGCGCTATGAAGGGCGAATCGACTTAATTGCAGTGCTTCCGATTTTATGGACTACTGGGTTTCACTTTAACCGATATATTAGCTGGTTTACGTCAATATTTCTGTACCGATATGACCTGAAAAAATAATGTCAAATACTTCCTGCATTTGGAGACGGTAAGTAATAGCTGAACGATTTGGAACGGAGTGCAGTAAAATTGAGCAACCTTTTTCTTGTTTCTAGAAACTGAAGTCATTAAATACAATACCTTGAGCGTAGGAGCCATTTAAAAGGCTGTTTCCTCGATAATAACCCTGGTTTTATAGATTTAATGGCAACCATTGAAGATGATGAAGCTCTTTACGTAACAATGTCTTGAAACTAAACTTCAAGACTTGTTTGTTTTATACAAACTGGAAGATGCCTGAAAAATAATGATAGAAAAAGAAGTTTTGATATAAATACGGAAGTTTGTAAAGAAGACTAGAAATCGAATGAACTTAAACAATTAGATATAGATATTAGACAAGCACGTTTATAGAAACTAATTGTCAAAATACTGAAAAGTCATTACAAAAGTCCGCCGCAGCGCTTCATTGGCATTGTCATCTATCAAAACTTTTAAAAATTACAGCGCTGATACGTCAGAACTGGACTAATATAGTGTCAATGTAAAAGTGTACAGCATGCAAATCACTTAAGTGGAGTACATTTTCTGTACTGCCTGCCTCATCTAGTGCTTAGTAGATATATATCGATGGATAGATAACTAGGATTCAGCAAAAATCATTAACACACTCAGCATATGTACGCTGAAACGACAATTTGAACATCATGTAATAACCGTTGAGGATCACGAATTAAAGCTCTTCCTGTAGAATCATCAACAATTGGGGCACGAAAATGTTCATTCTATCTGAGAAAAGCGTCTTCTTTGCTTTGTTTGCTTTGCAGAAGGAAGTGACTGTTTCCCATTCTCTCTAGTTCCAGAACATAGACTTCAGAGCCAGGATACGGCGCGAGAAGTCACCGTCTCTGATTGTCTCCACGACGATCTCAATGTAGGTGAAGTTACGATTTTGGTTCTGATTATGATATCGTTTGGATGAAAGTACCAGAGAACCAACCACGGCAACATTTAAATAACCACGTTTAATCGGATTTGTAACCTAGAATTCAAATCTTTATGTTACAGTAAAGAAATAATGGGCTATTTTAAAATAATTACTGTGCAATTAGCAATCATAGTGAATAATAAATATGATTAATAGAAATAGTAATTATAGGTCATCATTTATAATGCACACATAAATCATTTTGATTAGCAATGAAAATATACGGATATTTATGTATGAGGCGATAATGAATTAACTCTCCACCAAGTCATTTAAGAAACACAGTTGTTCTTTAATAGACCGTTCCGGAAACTAACACAAGCACAGAACTCTTTATATGTCCCATAAAGCTTACTATAACCATTATAATAACTAGTTAAGAGCTATTCACACGAATCTAATCATTTTTTATCACAGTTTCCCAAGGAAAAATGTTATATCGCTATTCGTTGCACAACTTCTAATGTGGGTCATGTGAGATCTATTGTACGTTGGTAGAAAATTACGTAGATATTGTCTAATATTTTTCCATATAGTAGGACGAGGAAATATTTACAATGTATTGGGTATGCGCTGTGCACTTATTGATAATTATCCGCACGCTATGCAAGTGAACATTGAACTCTGAGAATTTATGAATGGTTGGATTTTTTGCTTAACTACAGCTACTGTTTGAGGCATCGTTTATATGCACTATAGATATATGTACTACACACTAGATTAGGCGTACCGTACAGTCCCTTTTCTTGCCTTAAGTGATCTGAAGGCCATACACTTTTTTATTGATGACATTAATGCGGTGTTGACTTTCACGCAGTGTGAGAGCGTTGTAGTTTTAAAAAGTTTGTTAGACGACATAATGCCAAGTAAGCCTTGAAGCGAACTTTTTCTATGAACCTGCTTGTCTATCGCTAGGATTTAGGACAGAAGTCGATGGTTTAAGGCAAATAGTTTTCTAAAAGAGTATTTTTGTGTTTCACAAATGTACCCGGTGATAAATACAAAGATTGTAACTGAGAGCAGCTGTTTTTTTAGCTTTATTCTGTGGTATAGTTTGCTTTAGTTTTGCCTCACTTTCCATTTGTAGGAACTCAAAAGTTTTATGACAACTCGGTTCTTCCTAATTTTTTTTTTTGGTCACCAGTGACACTTATAGATTTTCTCTTGAATTATCGCATTCCAGAAGCATTATTAACATATAAGCGACATTGACAGAAGGCTCCTAGAGTTTGACATTTTGTTTTAATTCTAGATTGCCTCGCATTTGACCACTGTCTGACCTAATGTTAAGCAATGATGATGACATTACAGCCTAGCAGGTATATTGTTATTTATATCCATTTGTATCTATTTTTCTACCACCAGATACTTTAAATCCCAAAAAAATACAGTTCATCGCAGTCATTTCATGTTGAAAGTGTCAATTAGCTACAACACACATCCCCACTACAGTTCTATGCGCAGTAAAATTCAAAACTTCATTACCCTTCTATAAAAGCGTAACGACGTCCCTTTCAACCAAAAAACTTTACCACGTTTTCCTTTTAACTCCCAAACCAACAGCGGAATTGAGCTGCTCTTTTTAATTCAGCCATCACAACACTACACCAAAATTACTGTGTTAATCATCATTTCATTTAAAATGCACTATTTACACAGTTTACTTCGTTAGCGGGCGGGCGGTGAGCCAGTTGAAATGTAAGTTTGTTCGTAAAAAAGCTAATTTTTTTATAGTATGTGTTTCAGTGTAGATTAGTTCCTGAAATTCTGTGTGCTCCAGACTTTTAGTGTTTACATTTTTATGAGTAAGTTAATTAACTCTTTGGGAATGTTTATTTTTTAATAGCTGTGTAGTTTTAATAATTGCCTGTCTTGTTAATCAAGACAAGTGACCACGAGAATAATAGATGAGCAGTGGCGTTATGGGTAAAAATGGTTCGTGTCTAAAAGGAAGGCTCTGGCCCTGGTATATATATGGCAACGCAGGAATGGGGTAGGTTGAGCAGTCAGTAAGAGTCTGACACTGTTTCGCCCCTAAGCGGGATTCATCATTGGATGATTTTTACCTACCATAAAAAAATGGGTGAAAATTCTGAATCACCATAGATTTTCTTGGCAAGAAAATGCTAATATACTTATGCTGGCCCGAAATCGGGATCGGAATCCCAGCGGTAATAGTGCCAGTATACGGATCTATCAGAACCTTTTTTTTTATGGTAGGTGAAAATCATCGAATGACGAAACCCGCTCTTGGGCGGAGCGGGAGACCAGTGTCAGACTCTTACTGACTAAAAAACCTACCCCGTACCTTCCTTGCCTTATTCCCAGAGTCGAGGTAACAGTTTGCACCACCCTAGGCTCCAGTAGGCTTCGACCCTGAAGTCCTACAGTTTGCTGACAACTCCTTGAGGCGCGCGGGAACGGTACGCGCCGTTGACGACTTGGACTCGGTCTTAACAGACGACCGGACGGCGAGCTACCCATTGCCCACCGTCCGCGAGCCAGTGTCTACGGTGGCCGGATATCGGCAGGATCGCGGCGGCGACGGCTACGGCGAGGGCGCTGTTGCCTTTGCCTTATGCGGTCGGCCTCCTCCTTTACGAGCATTACTGCTTCGCAGAAGGAGGCGACCGCCTGCCATTCCTCTTCGCTGTGGACCATGGCCTGAACCAGGGCCCGGCGCGAGAGGTCGCCGCCGCCGATCACCCCCACGAGGACACGGCGATGCTCTTCCCAAGCAGGGCACACCTCCACCGTGTGCTCCACCGTGTCCTCTGGGCTCGCTTCACAGTGGCGACACCCGGACGTCTCTTCCGCATCAGAACCTTTAGATCCATTACGGAATGGATTTAATAGATCCATATACTACTGAAAAGTCTTCAGCGCTCGAGTGACCGTTCCTGATGTTTCTCTCTGTTTCTTGGAGGTGGCATTTCGGGCTGCGGTGGGTTGCATGTTTTTTGAAGGTTAGGCGATTCCTTAAAGGTGTTTTAGAATAACACCACTTGCACATAGAGTTGCTCAGAAGCAAAAATAATGTATAAACACCAAAAAAGGACACGGATGCCATGTCTTTGGACCCAATGTAAGGCAGGAGTGTTTTTAGTCAGCAGGAGTCTGACACTGCTCAGACTGGCTCGTCTGTGAGGCAGCTTGACTGTCCATGAGGTTTTGCCACTTCTGCCAAAAACCACTGTCCTCAGTAAGAATAATTCCCTAATCTAGCACCAATATCAAATCTTCATCGCATAAACCTCGTTTCTATCTACGATCTTATTCTAATAGATGATGTGACTGTCCCACATCATTCGTTCGCGTTTTATCGACTAACCCGTACCGACTCCATTTTCCTTTACAATGTACCGTATTACATGTTTATGTAATCGCAAACGGAATGAGATTGCATGTCTGCTAGTATGGCTTAGGGTAGAGTACAGGGAAATTGCAGAAAACTTAAAGAAAACAAAAGTTTGGATTTTAATCGAGCTTTTCTTTTGAAATACGAGTGCCTTTTATAGCATTTGTTAGATTGCTGGAATTACTTATAAACATGCTCATAAAACTACATACACACAGCCAATAAAACCTTATTCAGTATATTTTTTAATTATTATAACCTAAAGTTTTACTGCTAATGTACTTGTCTGCGATTCCACCTGATGGTAAGCAGTGATCCAATAGTTCATGGTGAGATGCACTAGTGTAAAGAGCCTATTCACTAAAGTCTAGATACTAAAATTATAATCAGATAGGAAGACCGCAGGAGGCAAATTATGACCAATTCTTCGATGTACGCGGAATAATCGACGAAGCGAAACGTTAAGTCTGAACCGTAGAGGCTTTAACGACAAGATCGCCGTGCGTCGAGTTGCCCGTTAATAGAAATGAGTTGGCGGAATCAACTCATGCAATTCAAAAACACACTCTCCAAAAAGCAACCTGTAAAACACCTAAAGGCATTGAAGATTGGACTTATCCAAATCTTCGTGACAGATTAGTGATACAGAAGCGGCGTAATTGACGCGCTGCTTCTCACGAATATTCTGTCAGGAATCATTGTGACCGAGACATATTAAAATAGGCGAATTTTAAATAGTTCCAAGGGCCTCTAGCCAAGGTGACATATTCACAAGTTTTTGACTTTTTTTTAACATGTTGACAATATTTGTCAGACAATAATAATGTAAAGCATTGAGATTTTTTCTGGGTAGGTTCGTGGGTAGTCGATTGATGCGAGACTCACAGGACTGGTACAACATTACGATGACATAATTATATCAATGCCATCATAGTGTCGTGGCAATGGATGTCGTCTCAAATGATGACGATGATGATAATTTCTTATTGCTCTTCGCCTTTTCGTTAACGTAAAATGCTTGGAATTGGCCACGCCCCCAATTCCTTTGTTCTGACCACGTGACTGAGCGTTGAGATGACGTCGGAACCAAGGAATTGGGGGTGTGGCCAATTCAAAGCATTCGACGTTAACAAAACCATCGTAACTTGGCTAGAGGGCTGTACAGTGTACAGTCTATTTTCCTAAAGTCATCATCATCATTATCATCATTTCAGCAGAAAGACATCCACAGCTACGCTGCCGCAAAGACCGGTCCTGTGCTTCTTGCATCCATCGAGTTCTAGCAACCCTGACCAGTCCACCTTGCGGGAGGCCTTCCAACGCATCGTACGCGGTCGCCATTCCGGAACCTTTTATTTTATTAATTTTTTGATTTCTAACCGGGTTGCTTAATAGAGGCCTCATAAGAAGACTTAAAGTCACTTAAAAGGCAATGAAAAGGGCTATGCTCCCAGTATCCTGGTTTGATCGAATCAGAAATGAATATATCTGTAAACTAACCAAAGTTGCTGACATAGCAAAACGAATTGCGAAGCTTAAGTGTCAATGGGCAGGACACATTGTACGCAGTACAGATTTTTCTAAAGTGCTTGATTCAAAACTTTCTTGGCTACTTAAACTTCTGTCGCAACATTTTAATATGTACAGGGATTTGCAATTGTGGACATTGTTGGCTATTATTGCACCGTATACGTTGAATTTAACCTATTCGCTGGAACTTCTGTCAATAAATGTTCAGAAATACTATTGTTTCTTCTGAAAGTGTGTCTTCGATTTTGTCTAAACATACGATTTGAATAAGTTATGGGGTCGCGTTCAACGCTCTCTTTTAGGTTGGATTTTATTCCAGGCACAATTTTTAGTACCTACCTTTCTATGATTTTAGCTGTGCTTTTTATATAAGTTAGGAAGGTTACCTTCTTGGCTTTAAGGCCACAAGCATGTTTATTGAATGTAGAAACTTCTTTTTTCGTTGGGAAAATCATCCAATGACATCTCCTGCCCCTGGGCGAAGTGGAAGATAGTGTCAGACTTTTGCTGATTACAAATCCTCTCCGTTCCTTCATAGCCGTAGTTCTAGGTCCCTAGTGTTACACTTCCACATTTACTCTTGTTCTCAGGAGACTTCGAGCCCACTGGGCCTCAACAGCTTGCTGACAACTCATTTACGCGCGCGAGAACATTAACCGCCGTCGACGACTTGAATTTAGTCCGGACCGGAATTACCTGACAGTCGAACAGCGAGTTACCCAGTGCTCGAGGTCCACAGGCCCGCCTATCGATTATAAAATCAGGTAAAAACTGCTATTGGATTTAGTCATTCGCAATTATTTGGTACCTGCCTTGTGTTTGGCGATTGAAAGAGTTATACATCCGAGCTTGGAAAGATTGTAAAGCTATTGAGCCCGCGTCTGATCTCTCCCCGGTCGTGTTGTATTGCCGTGCCATTGGACTAAAAGAGTAAAGGAACAAAGAGTGTCTCCTTTTGTACTATGATACATACTACATACGTATCTGACTAATCTCCGATAGGATTTACTATCGTGATCCAAATTCGGTTAGAAATAGTAGAGTAGCATAGCGTAGCATCAGCGTTATAATTTTTCACTGCTGGGACGCAGGCCTCTTTTCTAAGAAAAGAAAAGAGCTGTAATCTAGAAAGCAGGCCCAGTACGGGTTGGCTGGCACAAATCTACATACATCGAGGGACTGGAACAGTTTGCCGGCTGCAGTCTTTCCGTCCGATTATAATTTAGGTGTCTACAAGGCTAGAGTGAATAGGCTCTTAATAAACTAGTGCGCCTTACCATCAACGATTGCATCACTGCTTACCATCAGGTGGGATCGCAGTCAAGCACTAGTTTATTGCAATAAAAAAAAAAATCTTTGAATTTTTGTTTCTAGGACATGCCAGTTTTCTCACGTAGTTTTCCTTCACCATTTTGAGAGCAGTGGTGATGAAATAAATTACACAAAGCAATGCATCTGGCTCGTTTTGAACCCACGACATATCACTCGTAAGTCAGGATGTTTACCACTCAACCACGACAAATTATGTAAGGTCAAGTGGGGTAAGAGGGACGCTGGGTAAAGAGGAACAGTAACTCATAAAAAGAAAACTATAAAGCCTAGCTCTATGGTTACTACGTCGATAAAACAGTATCAGGTATCGTTTCAATATTTTTGTATAAATGTCGCTACAACACACTCTGTACGTGAGTAAAAGAGAAAGAAAATAATCAGTTGACAAACTATAAAATAGTGACCTAGAGGCGTTCTTTTTGTGCGATTTTTTAAGGATGAAAAACATCTGTAATAGGGCAAATTTTGTTGGTAAGTATAATTTTAATGTAGAATCTTTATTTTCCGCATGTTATGTTGCTTGTAGCATGTGTTTTTAGTGTTTTTTCGATGTCATCAAAAACATAACGTACAAAACACCAAGCTGGGAAAGAGGAACTACCATACCAGGGTAAGAGAAACATCATGTTCCTCTTTCCCGGTTTTAGGAGTAACAAACATTTTGCAAGTTGAAATATTACCTATTTAAATTAGGTAGGTATAGATAATTTAACTCGGTGTTCGGAGCTATGTGTGCATGAGCCTGTATTTATGATACATGCTTGCATGATGCTTTTATTTGTGTGGAAGTGCAATTTTTGTCGTATTGGATGTGGGTATATATATTTATTTGTTACAGAAAAAGTAAAATGCCTCGAAATTATATAAGAAAAACGGAACGGAACTCTTACCCAAAAGAAATATTATTAGAAGCATTGGCAGCTGTTAAAATTGGTGCACTGTCGGGTTATGCAGACTCAAAACATTATGGAATACCAAGAGCAACTATACTCAATCAATCGGTTTTATGATCGTAAAGGTGTAAAGTCACCTTTACGATGAATCAAAGTGATTTAAGTCTTTTTACGTTTCTTAAGTACCTACAACAAAGATTTTCACAATTATTTGTATTCGTTCTTATTCAGTTGAAGTTGGAAAGTGATTTAGATACTTCTATTAATAATGAATAATTACTTAAAGACATTCATCGTTTGTTTTTCTTATTTTTTTATTAAAAACCGTGTTTAAATGTTTTTAATATTCGTAGTTTACCACCCCTGACCTGACTTATATGTTCCTCTTACCCCAAATTTACTTTATTCTTCGGTAAAGCTAAATTAAACCATATTTTAACTATGGCATGGTTTCATTTCCATTAGGCCGAAAGGCAGATCTCAAATTTCTAGAGATACATATAAAAATACGTGGTTTTACTTGTACAAATCAAAGTGTTTCTCTTACCCCAAATTTCGGGAAAGAGAAACAATTAAAAGATCTGACTTTGATTTAAGATTGTGCCGTCATTGCTGGAAGAATCAATTTCTGTGTTAAAATAATAGTTAGCATGGTTCGTTACCGAAACTTTGTTTGTATTGCTATTAGAATACATACATATTTATACTAGCTGGAAGTCATAATGTTCAAAAACCAGTAAACTATGTTTCTCTTACCCCAACTGACCTTACAACATATTAATTTGCCAAACAGCCACTGAAATTCTCTCCACAAAACCCCACAAAAAACCCGTAATAGTAATTACTAGAAAAGCTACCGACACCTTTCCATTACAAGCTTAAAAAGCTTCATCCTTTTTGTTAACCATTTCGTAGAACTTCATTTAGACTTCCATTCACGACTAAAACTTTAACAATGTTTATTCCGAGCTATTTTTATTAAGCTTACATTCTCGTAAACTGGCAGTGTAAATATTCTATGAAGGAAAAAATGTCCCTCAGGGTATGGTAGTGAAATAAGATTCTCTTTATTGTAGCATAATATTTCTCTCGGTTTGCCACGATAAGGGCTTTAAATCATAGTTTGTAAAGGTTATGCATTACTTTGTGACTACATTTGGTAGCATATTTTATGCTGTGTTTCGAATGCAGAGTTTTCATTTTATCTAGTTTAGAGGCAGATACCTACGCCTGTTTTAAAATACGAAATTATGTTCTTGTTTTACCAGGGTGTCAGTTTTTTTTTAATAATAATTTTAAGGTATTAATTGAATCCTATTACTGGGTCTCATCATAAGGTTAATTATATGTTATGCGATGAGAACAGTGGTGGCCTAGTGGTAAAGGCCCTGGCTTACGAGTTATAAGTCGCGGGTTCAAACCTAACTAGGCGCATTACTTTGTGTAATTTATTTCATCACCACTGCTCTCACAACGGTGAAATAAAACATCGTGAAGAAACCGGCTATGGCCAATGTTCTAGAGCCAAAAATTCGAAGATATGTGACATTCACCAATCCGCACTGGACCCGCGTGGTGAATTATGCCCCATTCAATTTCCTAGAGAGGAGGCCTGTGTCAGTGAGTTTAAAAAAGGCTGATGAAACTATGCTAAGCTACACAAAGTGATACACGTGTCCACGATGACGAGCATTATTCATACCAGTTCTACAACCTTTACCGACCACGGCCGATAACTCAAACCTTTCGTTACACGAATGAGACTTTAATGAATAACACAACCTGTACTAGTTACCATTGATTCAGTATTCATGTCAGATGTACAGATGAGTACTTGCGCGGGTACAGGCGCGGGCTTGCGGACGGTGAGCAATGGGTATCTCGTCGTCTGGTTGTCTGTTAATAGTCCGGACCAAGCCAGTCGTCGACGGCGCACACTGTTCCCGCGCGATACCACGCGAACCAACCACAGCGGGTAACCCAAACCTTTCGTTACATGAACGACACTTTAATGAATAACACAACCTGTACTAGTTACCATTGATTCAGTATTCATGTCAGATGTACAGATGAGTACTGCTAGTTAATAACAGACTGGTTTCAATTACAAAGCGATGCCCCTGCCTAGTGTGTGTTTTATTAGTGGTGCAAGTTATAAGACTGACGTGAAGGCTTATTGACAGAGGCAAGCGGTCGCCTCTTTCTGCGAAGCAGTAATGCTAGCAAAGGAGGAGACCGCCCGCATAAGGCAGCGGAGCTCACGCCCCAAACGCGGCCGCAGTTCCGATCCCGATTTACAGCCACCGTAGGCGCGGGCTTGCAGACGGTGAGCAATGGGTAGCTCGCCGTCCTGTTGTCAATAGTCCGGACCAAGCTAGTCGTTGACGGCGCGCACTACTCCCGTGTGCCTCAAAGAGTTGTCAGCAAAAGGAAAAGCCAACAGCAGGTAAAGACAATACAGTTCACGGCATTAGCGGCCAGTACACTGCGGGATGCAGGATCAAAACAACCAACAAGAAAAAAGTCACCCGGATGGCCCGGTGACCATGTGTTTGTGTGGAAAACTAGGTAACATAACAAGCTTATAACTCTGTGGTTTCTTAAGATACATTTATGAAACTTTGTGCACAGATTCTTTGTATGAAAATATTACACTCGTTGTATATTTGATAGTTATTGGTGTTGTTGTGTTGTGTATTGAATTTGTAGTTCAATTTATATAATGTTGCTTGGGATGGTAGACTTGAGTCAATGATATTAGTTAAAAGCTTTAAGCTTTTAGGCGTTCTAGAGAAAAAAGGCGAAAACAGAGGGATAGACGGCATACGAACGACAAAGAGATCCTATAACGGTGCCGTCTTCACCTTTGAATTGTTTTTTTTTATATTAAAAAGTGGTCTGATAGATAACTCTATAAGTGATAAGACCGCTATTATATCCATTAACAAATATACATATTTGTTATTATATTTATTTGTTTAATTTTCATGTACTGTAACGGTACATAAGTGAACTACATGCAAGAAGGCAGTCAACCTTAGGGATAATAAAAATACAGCACTGTGGTAGGTATACACAATAAATAAATTAAAAATATTTCAAATAGAATGTAGTATCATTAAAATATGTTACTAATAATAATAAAATACGTATATAAGCTAACATTATAAACGAATAAATACTATGATAAATATAAAATCAGTATAATTAAGACAAATATTTTGACAAAGACCGAACTAAGGTTTAATAAAAGACTTCAAGTAGAAATTCTGAATTTTACGCTACGCTAGGAGGAAAATTTACTTTCAGCGTTTCAGACGTCAAAGGAAAGCGCATTCAAGAGTTTTATGGAAGAGACTGCATAAGAATTAGCCATAAATCCGGTATAGCGAGAAAGAACACAAATAAAAATACTATTCTAGGAACTGGGACCGATCCGCTTCCTTCTTTGACTCATCCCACCACCCACAGTCCAGCTTCGCATCCATTAGCCAACGTACAGTATTGTTCACGGAAATAACAAGTTTTCATTGAAGCAATCCATTGTTAGGTGCACTCTATGAAAAAATGACGACTAATCTACAGGAAAAACTATGAATGAGCAGAGAAACAGCCCATACGCAATCTGTTTAATGAGCTATGTAATGTGATAGTGTGGGCTAGATTCGGTTGTATTTTAATGCCTATTCTGTTTCTGATTTAGTCTGTGTGATAGTGTCAATACACACTTGAACTTGTGCAACGGGTTTGGGACGCCTTACCGACATTGTGGTCCGTCCGTACCATAACCTTGGTACGTTGTACTATTAACAATACCCTAAATACAATAAATCACGTTTGACCTTTGTAAGGACAGACTACGATTTTATTATGCACTAGGGAAGCTTTTTTATGGTAGGTAAAAATCATTAAATAACGAATACCACCCTTGGGCGGAGTCGTCGACGGCCCGCATTGTTCCCGAGCGCCTGAAAGAGTTGTAAGCAAACTGAAGGGGCCCTAAGATCGAAGCCTCCTGGGGTCAAGGGTACGTTGCTATAATTGTACCAGGGTCAGAGTCTTCCTTTCAGAAACGAACTCTTGGCCCCAATTGCCATGCTCTAAGGAAGCTTGTTTTACTGAAAACTTTGTCCTTGATACCTATGACTTATTTGTGACTTCTCATCACCATTATTTCAGCGAAAAGACGTCCAGTTTTAGGCATATCCCTCCCCCAAATTATCGCCAAAAAGGCAGGTCCTTTGCGTCTTGCCCTCTCACATAATCTTATCTTACTAATATTATAAATGCGAAAGTTACGATGTTTGGATGTTTGTTACTTCTTCTTCTTCTCAGTCGGTACACTCTTGTCAGAGTGGTCGTGGTCATCACTCTGAATCACGATGAGTTATTATCTTGGTCATGCGGCGCCATTGCGGACTGCAGCTTTCCGGGTGCATTCGCAGACCGAGCACTTAGTTGCGGCCTTGATCTGGTCTGTCCATCTCATTGGTGATCTACCACGTGGCCTGGTGCCCTCAACCTTCCCTTGCACTACGAGACGCTCTATGGAGTTATTACCACGCCGCGATACATGGCCGAAGAAGGTCAAAATGCGCCGTTGCACAGTGGACGATAGACGCCGTCTGATGCAGAATTCTTTCAATATGGAATCATTTGTACGAAACTCTGTCCATCATACTCCTAGCATCCGTCTCCAGCACCACATCTCCAACGCGTCAACTTTCACGTTTGTTACTTAATCACGCCAAAATGGCTGGACGGATCAGGATGAAATTTGGCACAGGTATAGGATACACTCCGGAATAGGACATAGGCTACTTTTTATCCCGGAAACCTCAACCCCAACCCAAATACCACGCGGGCGTAGCCGCGGGCAAAAGCAAGTAAAATATACTTTCAAATAAATATACAATTTTTCTCACAAACTACAATGTACGTAGGTTCCTCAGATCCGTAGTTCCGGTTTCCCCTGCAACGAATGGTTCAACTTTAGCGATTGTCGATCTTCTAAATCGGTTTTATTATTTTGCTTGAATAAATAAAACAGTAAGCATGTTTTGCAACTGCAACTGACTTAAGGATGATGTATTTGTTTTTTTTTCTATTATTTCTACTTTTTAAGACTAAAAGGGCTGTATGATTCTTTGCAAGAGTCATCACGACCCATTTTTATAGGTGGAAAATCTTTTAATGACAAGAGCAATTGAAAAGTCTATGCTCGGAGTTTCCTTGCGTGATCGAATCAGAAATGAAGATATGTATCTGCAAGCGTACCCAAGGTTACAGGCATGAGAATTGTCAACTTAAGTGGAAATGGGCAGGGCTTGCACACAGAAGAAACGGCCCATGGAGCCTTATTTCTTCCCTTGTTCTTAGCTCTTAGAGTTCTCTAAACTTTTGGCTGGCACTAGGTGAGTTTTGCTCAGTAAAAATCTATCACTCCCTCTTGCTACACTCAGAGTAGGAGAGAGACATTTGCATATTCTTGAGTAATAAGCTATTCAGAACATTAACGTCTCTTCGTACACAGCTGGTCCTGAAATTCAACGCTGTGGCTTTGTTTTTGAACGCTGGCTGTTTTGCGCGGATGTGACACACATCTTGCTTCTTATTTTTATATTATATGCAGTCGTTAATGTTATATGTTCCATTTTTAAGGTATGCACCATATTTGTCGGAAATAAACTCGTTTTTTTTTCTCTCTAATATCTTATGGAGTTGACGAAATCAAAAATCAATTGAAAATTTTAAGATTAGTACGAATATAAGCCATAACTCAAGTTTGGGCAAAGACAATCGGCCAAAATCGTCAAGCAAAGGTAAACATTACATCATTTCACCAACTCGACCGATGACGTCATACCCATATCTTTGTAGCCTAATGAATCACCTTAGCGGACACTACACTACTACACTCACTTTTTTCCAATCTTCCTGTCATAAAGCAAGGATCACCGTCTCATAAAAAGTGACAACTCGTGATTTAAGCAGTGCGATTTTTTTTTATTGATTTAAATTACTTTAGAGAGCAGTGGTGGCCGAGTGGTAAAGGCCCCAACTTACGAGTTGTAGGTCGCGGGTTCAAACCCAACCAGGCGCATTATTTTTGTAATTTATCTCATCACCACTGCTCTCAAAACGGCGAAGGAGAACAGCGTGAAGAAACCGGCATGTCCTAGAACCAAAAATTCGCAGACATGTGACATCCACCAATCCGCACTAGGCCCGAGCGGTGGATTATGGCCCATTCCCTCTCCTAGAGAGGAGACCTGTGTCCCAGCAGTGTGGACATTAAAAAGACTGATGATGATAATGATGAAATTATTTTCCTAAATTTTGTTAACATAAAATATTATACTGAATAGCTGTAGCCTTTTTTTGAGGGAGAAAATCATCTTATTTTTCTCCCACTATACGTAGAGCTAAGAAGTGAAGAAAGCATGTCAGATTTTCAGTAACTAAAACACACCTATGTTTTTAAGTTACCTTTTATGTTCTAAAACCACGATTTTCGGAAATTCCATTTCTAAGTCTCTGTGCTCTGTATATAAGTTACAATAAAACAAGTGTGAGTTGGACACACGTACGAAAGGTTTTGGAAAGTCCGGCAAAAACTTCATAAAAATTAGGTTTTTTCAGGTTCAAATTTCGCAATATTTTTTAAATATTATTGAATTAGTAGTCTTTCGTTTCTGCCACCCCAGCGATTCCTAAGTATTATAGCCCGACTTAGATGAAGTTAGTTGACGTATAAAAAGTCTAGTTACTAACGTACTCGTATACCGATTTCCCCTTGCTTTATTGTTCTGTTTTGAACACAATATGAACTATTGTTAGTCGTAGATTGAATAGAGAAGCATGTACTGGTATTGTCTTGTGATTGAGTGAGATTTTGGAGTATGAATGAGACGAGCTTAAGGTGGATTATTGTAAAAAGATCTCGGCTTTGTGATTCAGGTATAAAAAATATATATAAATAGATTGACATGTGTAGAATATAGTAGATATTTTATCACTATTTTTATAAATCTAATCTCTATTGTGTTAAAAACTTATTTTCCTAGTTATTTGTACTGCCTTAAATTCTGCAGAGTTTTTTTTCTTTTTAAAACCAATGTAGTCGTTGATTGCTCATGTCTTAACCAACTGCACGGTAAACCAGTTTTAGCCAAAATAGATGTTACAGATGCTTGACTTGCTTGACTTTGACTTAAGATCCTATATTCGATAGCAATGGTAGAGAGTTTCCAGTGGTCACCCTTTGTGTCCGGTCTTGAGCTACACGTTTCACCTCGCTCTTAGTCAATCCAATGACCATCATGTCTTCCAGAACAATGCGTTCCCAAATTTGCCAAAGACGTCCACGCTTCGTTTTCCTTTCAGAATTCCATTGCTATGTGATCGAAATCCGTTTGAAGCGTGTGACTAATTTATCTCTTCTTACAACGTTTAATCACTTCTTGCAGCCTATTGAGCCTTTGGGGTTTCTGCTTTAAAGATGGTTGCAGGCCCATAACATTATAAAAACCATAGTTATATCAAACAATACTGTGTATAATAAATACATACCAATTTGGTAATATCATAATATTTAGAGGTACCAAAGCTGTTGTGTGAAAGACTATAGCAACTTCAAAAATATCATATTCAATGTTTCAAAAGAATTCAGTTTCAAAATAATTTGTCTAGCGATTTGTGACCCTGACTGCTAAACCGGAGGTTAAACGTTCGATCCTACCCAAAACAAATATTTTTATTATGAGCACGAGCAGTTGTTTGTTTATTTATTTTACTATTTATGTACACACATATAATTCATAGATAAAGAACAGTATAATAAAAAGAATGTACAAAGGTACTGCTTATTTCATGTTTTCAATTTTTTTTTGTTGTGTCTAAGTGTAATTTATCTATAGCATGTATATGTTTAAAAAATATATAAATAGGTATGTTTAATTTATCAGCTGTCTAGCACCTACTTATAGCTCAAGCTCTGCAAAATGTAGGACTAGATGTTATTATGCAAAAGTTGTAGGATAAAAAAATGATTAGTTTATTGGCGCTCTATAACAGATTCATCCTCCCAGATAATAAGACAACTTTTGCAAATGAAAGCAAAATCAACGTTTGTCTAATTTGTTCTCAAGAACTCGCAGACCAGACGTTTCCCAGCTCTTGAAGCATTTGAGTTATGAAAGAGCTTATGCACAATCGCCCATCGTTTGTAACAGACACATTGCTGTAAGCTCAGATGAATTTGCATGCTTTTGTTCAGTTCATTTGTAAAATTGTATGAAAATTCTTGAAACGTTTTCTTGTTGTGGTGCCTTGATTAAAATTCAGTCAGAATGTGTGTGAAAATGGTCGTAAGGGAACATATTTCAGGGTTAAAAAATATTCTAAATGCTATTACAGGAAGTAGTCTACCTCTGATCTAAATTTCATCTAAATCCTTTTACCTATTCGAGCGCTAAGAATTGTCAATTAATAATAAAAAAAAAACAAGAATAAAATTAGGATCACATGGCGTCATCATCCCATCCATACACACAGAACGTATTTCTATTCTCAATGAAAAAGGGAACGCAGCAATTATTTCTGAGATATGTCTACAGCAGCTTAATAAGATTTCTTTCTATGGTGGACAAAAATAATTCAATGACGAATCCCGCTATTGGGCGGAGCGGGAAACTGTGTCAGACTCTTATTGACTAAAAACCCCACCCCGTTACTTCTTTTCCCTTCGCATTGGGGCCAAGCCTTCCTTTCAGGAAGAGACCCTGGGCCCCAGTAGGCTTCGACCCTTTTGCAAAGTCTCTACGGTAGCAGTCAAATTCTAGATGTGATCTAGAATTTATTTTATGGCAAAAAAAGGGGATGTATTCTGCCGTGCAGACGCTAAAACGCAGTAAAAGTATTGTAAAATACGCTATTTTACTGCGTTTTAGCGTCTGCACGGTAGTATTGCCCTGTTTGCTATTAGGCACCTCATTACTTCAAAAACTCCTTCTGCGAAGCAGTGATGCTAACAAAGTAGGGAGCCGTACGTGGCAACAGCGCTCACGTTCCAGCCAGTTGGCGAGTAACGGGTGGCTGGCTCTCGCTCTGACCGTCCGGTAACCATCCGGTCCAAGCCCAATTCGTCAACAAAGTATATAGTTCCACGCGCGCCTCAAGAAGTTTTCAGTTGAAAGAATGAAGTTTTTAGTTGAAGCTAAGCTTAACACGGTAAAACTCGGACACTTTCTCCGCCCCGCTTAAGGGCGGGAACTGGTCATTGGATGATTTTCCACCTACTAAAAAAAAAAAACCACTACATACTACCAAACAACAACAACATCAACCACCAACAACAACAACATACAACCATTTATACTATAGAGTACATTCACATTTTTCCTGCTATATCATAGGCTTAAACAGAGATTAACTTATCACATTTTACCAAACAACAAACAACCGCAAAATATATCCCACATTCGTACTTGAACACTCAGAAAACCTATGTTCAAATTCGCGGTACATATTAACAAAAACACCGCTAGCCACATGTGCAGTGTTCCCGTAATGCGCGAACATTTATCATTTTTACGACTGCCCCTCCCCCCGCGCACCTTGCCGGTTTAGTTCATAATATTACCCCGTACCCACGGGTTGAGGTTCAAAGGGACTTTTTTGCTGTTTTACCTGTATTTATGCGTTTAGCTTAGTTTGGGCCGAATAAAAATTGTTTTTCTTTCTTTTCTTTCTTTTCTTTCTTTCTTTCTAAGGTTCTAATTGAGAGGATTTTTTTCTGTGTTCTATGGGAAAGGGGAAATAAATTGTGCATGATTGTATTCGATATTCTTGGCTGCTCATTGCTGTGCAATACAATTGTTATTGCCGCCTTTTTAATTAAACAACAGTATTTTTAGTACATGCAAAACCTGTAAGTTAATAATTTGTAGTAGACTAACTTCTGCCAGTGGCTTACCAAGCGCGAAAGTTAGTTTCTCCATACAAATTTTGAATCCTTCTTTTTACCCATTAGGGAATTATTTTTTTGGAAATCCTCTCTCAGTGCTCGCTTATGTCATGAAATAAAGCTATGTGCAAAATTGTATGCTTCTAGTCCCAGTAGTTTTGGCTGTGGAATAATAATAATTGAAGAAACAAAATATGTAACCACAATTGTATGTAGATAACTTACAATATGATTTAAAAGAGTGTCCATGGAGTTTGTTTGTCCTTCTCCATAGCACGCTTTGGAACGTGCAATTTTGCTTCACTTTTTTTTATTGACCGTCATTTTGACAGTTAGTGAGGCGTTCCACCACAGATATAGATTACCTAGATAACGCAACTATCGCGATCTGTATGGAAACCAAGCGTGCCATTTTTTGACTACCTATTAAGGCGTCACTAGCAAGTACTCTTCCCGCGCATTTTCGCGTCGCCGGCAGTGTGTTTTGCTAGTTGTAATTTCTATATAAATTGAGATACTTCCATACAATGGTAAAATCTCCCATCCAGTGATGAGAGCAGTGGGTGGAGCGCCTGATTGGTCTATTTTGAAAGAAACAATTTTGATTTGATTTGATAAATATGTCTGGCAGTTTCTCCTTTTATAATAAAGATATAAACAAAATTCTGAATGTTATCGTAATTAATATTTTACTTTGTAATTAAGTTCACGCCTACAGGTTCATTAAAATCGGCTTGGATCTGTCTTCAAAAGGATTATTCAGACGTTATTTACCCATCATTGTTATATTTACTCTGATGTTTCAGTGGGAGAATATTCAGTTTTGAGAAATTATTTTATGTATAATTAGTTGAGAAATGATAAGTCTATCTTACTAAATTTAACTGACTTCTGCAAGTAGTTACGCCTGCGTGATAATAGAAATACGCGTATAGATAGATAGTACGTGAGATTTCCCATAGATAGTAGATGATCCCGCCCTTGGGCGAAGTGGGAAGCAGTGTCAGGGACCCTGCAAAAGGGTCGAAGAGAACTAGGGCCAAGGTTTCGTATCTGAAAGGAAGGCTTTGGCCCTAGTGTATATATAGCAATGTAGGAACGGCGTAGGTTGTTTTGGGATGGATTCGTCATTGGATGATTTTCACCTATCATAAAGGTTCCCCACATAAAGATTCTTAGATCATCAGACAACTTGAAACTAAAAATGCGAATGCATTCTACTACCTTCCTGGATAAGGCATTCAGTGTCCAGGCCGCTCGGCTATGGAATGCGTTGCCTGTGACTATAAAACGTGCGCAAACACTGCCTGTGTTTAAAAGGTTTGTGGATCTTGTCTTCGTGTTACCATTTATTCCCTTGCCTGTATATATTTTATATGTATGTATATATGTATCTATTTTTTTATTATTTTTTAATATTAAGTTCTTTTATGTTTCTTTTTATTACTTTTGTACTTGCACCAAGTGCAACCCCATTTTGTGTCCTGGCCATTTCTGTCTAAAAAGGGATGCCTGGAAGAAATCGCCGAATGCGATAAGGCCGCCGATTGTATGTTTTTTATTGCAAGTTTTACTTTCTATATATTATGTCTTGGTGTACAATAAAGTATATAACAAATAAATAAATAAATACCATAAAAAAATACTATTACTGATAAAAACAACCTACCCCTTTCTTTCTTTACCCCAGTCCCAGGGCCCTGGTGAAAGCATAAGCTTTCGCATTAACCCATGACCTTAGCTGCAGGCTTCAACCCTGCTGGGCTCCTACAGTTTGATGTCAACTTGGGCTCAATCCGGACAGTTGTTGGACGATCAGTCCATCCCCAAACTGGCGTCTACGATGGCTGGAAAGCGTGAGAGCCATTGGCCTTTGCCTGATGCGGTCGGGCGGCCTCCTGTTTTGCTAGTAGAAGGAAGCAACCGCCTGTCACTCCTCCTTGAGGAAATTGGTGGTGTAATATCTATGTATCTCCCATAAAAAATCTCGACAGCTTTGTTTGACTGTTGCTGTGATTCATCTCCAAATGATTATACCGTTATAAATGGCTGAAGTATTCAATAGCTCTCGGACTACTGTCCCATAATATTGTTTTACGTACATAAACAAAATAAACCACAAGAGGTCAAATAATTCCAAAACTAAACTTAACAATTTGACTTGGACAAGAGTGTGGCGAAGCTGCGGGCCGAGCTCCGGGCCGAGCTTCGGGCCGGGCCCGCGGGCCCTGGAGCCGTTCGGCGGGAGGCCGTCGGAGGGGGTCCCGGGCAGGGGCAGGGGCAAAGTCAGCCCCAGCCCCAGCCTGAGGCAGGGAACCAGCTGCTGACGCTGGTACAGTCGGAACTGGCTGCCTTCCGGCAGCAGCTGCAGCAGCAGCAGCAGCAGTTCCAGCTGCAAATCCAGCGGCAGCTGTCCCTGCTGGAGGGCATAGTCTTGCGCCCTCCACTGGCGACCTCCGGCCAGCGCCAAGCGGCAACTTATGCCGCTGCCGCTGCGGCCACGACTGCTGCGCCCAAGGCGGGCCCGTTGGGGCAAGCCGGGCGCAGGGCCTCAGCGCCGGAGCCTACGAGGCCAGCCCCGGTGGCTGGGCAGCATCGGGCGCGAGCCGCTCCTCCCACGAGGGGTGGTGTGGCGCCTGCTGCTGCTAGAACAGCGAGCGCTCCCATCGCGGTGGCGGCGACTCAGTCGCGCCTGCCGCCTCCCCCGCCTCAAGAGCCATTGTCTGGCGCCGAGTGGACGGTCGTCGGCGCCAAGAAAAGTGCGGGTAAGGCGCGCAGGGCGGCCAAGAAGCGCGCTAAGCGCCAAGAGCGCAGGAAGCGGGCCATGGCGGCGAGACTTCGCGCCCCGAAATCCGAGGCTGTAGTGATCACACTACAGCCTGAAGCGGGAAAGAAGGTCGCGAACTACGACGCCGTCATGGCGAAGGCAAGGCGGGCGGTGGAGCCCCACCTTGACGAGCTCGGAGTGCCTGGGGGCTTCTGCATAAGGCAGACCCTAACGGGGGCCCGAATTCTTGAGGTCCCCGGCTCGGCCAGTGTCGCTGACATCCTGGCCGACAAAATTAGGGTGGCCCTCAGTGCGGAGGAGGCCCGAGTGTCCAGGCCCACCAAGTGCATCGACATGCGCATCATGGGCCTGGACGACTCAGTCAAGGTGGACGAGGTGGTGGCCGCCATCGTCAGGGTGGGCGGTTGCACGCCCGATCAGGTTCGGGCGGGCACCATCCGCGCTGACAGCACGGGCATGCGAGCCGTCACGGTAAGCTGCCCCGTGCCGGCGGCTAAGGCCATCACTGGCGAGGGCCGACGGCTTTTGGTGGGCTGGGTCTCCGCCCAGGTAAAACTGTTGGAGCCCAGACCTCTGCGGTGCTACCGCTGCCACGTGGGGCACCACGTGGGGGCCTTCTGTGCCGCGGAGGTGGATCGCAGTGACCACTGCTACCAATGCGGTAAGCCCGGTCACAGGTCTGCAGAGTGCCGGAATGCGCCGCACTGTTACGCATGTGCGGCGGCAGGCAAGCAGGCCGACCACCGGGCTGGGAGTAGGTCCTGCGACCCCCCGGCCAAAGTGAAGGCCAAATTAAGTCGCCCCCCGACCACCACCGCCGCCGCCGCAGCCGCTTCTTCAGCCGCCGGCGCGGTTTCTGTCGCCGCCGCTACCGCTGTGGCGGCGCCCTCTCAGAGGGCTAGGGAGGAGACAATGGACTGCCAATAACGGCCCCATTACGTCTCCTCCAGGCGAATATCAACCACTGCGTCCCAGCTCAGGATCTGTTGCTCCAGAGCATGGCGCAGTGGTCGATAAACGTCGCCGTGGTCTCCGAGCCGCACTTTGTCTTGCCCAGAGCTGACTGGGTTCAGGACCTGAGCGGCTCGGTGACCCTTATCTCGTCGGCCGCCGCTGGTACCCCGACCCTCGAGGCCGTCACGAGGGGTCGGGGTTGCGTGGCAGCACGGTTCGGGGACATTGCAGTGGTAGGCGTCTACCTGTCCCCGAGCAGAACTCTCGCCGATCTTCACGACTCCCTCAGGGAGCTGAAGACCGTCGTCGCTGGGTATGGTACCCTCCCCGTGGTCGTTTGCGGGGACTTCAACGCCAGGAACGTGGCTTGGGGTTCCCGGCTCACGAACCAGCGGGGTCGGTTGGTGGAGGACTGGGCTCTGGAAACAGGCCTGGTCGTCCTAAACCGGGGTTCTGTCCCCACGTGTGTGCGGGTGCAGGGTGAGTCCGTGGTGGACATTTCGTTCGCCAGCCCCGCTCTGACACCGCGTGTAGTTGACTGGCGCGTCATGGAGGGGGTGGAGACATACTCGGACCACCGGTATATCCGGTTTGACGTCTCCGCCCAGACCTCGACCGCGCCGGTCCGACAGACCCCATGTGGTCCGCGTTGGGCGCTGAGGCAGCTGGAAAAGGAGCTCTTCCTGGAAGCCGCGGCGGTGCAGGCCTGGGTGCAAGCACCGGTCAGGCCTGCCGACATCGACGTCGAGGCGGAGTGGTTCCGGGAGGCCCTGTCGCAAATTTGCGACGCGGCAATGCCCCGTCTCCGCCCAGGACGCGCCCGACGCCAGGTGTACTGGTGGTCGCCGGAGCTTGCGACGCTGCGCGCCGCATGCAATGCCGCGCGACACCGGTATACCAGACACCGCAGGCGCCGCTTCCGCCCGCCGGATGCGGAGGCCGTAGAGGCGGAGCTGTATGAGGGATACAGGGTGGCAAAGCGCACCCTCCGATCGGAGATAAAGCGGGCCAAAGAGGAGGCCTGCAAAGCGTGGCTGGGGACGCTCAACGCTGATCCGTGGGGACGCCCATACAAGTTGGTGCGAGAGAAACTCCGCCCATGGGCTCCCCCGTTGACGCAGAGTCTCCGGCCACAGATCGTGGAGGGTGTGGTGAGCGCTCTGTTCCCTGCGCGGGGGGACCACTCCCCCCCGCCCATGGCTCCGCCACCAGCGGTGTCTGACGCGGACCACGTCAGCGACGACGGTACCAATGCTCCGGAAGTGACCGAGGTAGAGATGAGAGTGGCGGTACGCAGGATGGGTGCGAAGAATACCGCCCCAGGACCCGACGGCTTGCCAGGAAAGGCTTGGGTCCTGGCCATGGAGGCTCTCGGGTCTCGATTGGGGGGGCTCTTTAGCGCATGCTTGGAGAGGGGCCAGTTCCCACTTCCCTGGAAGACGGGAAAACTGGTCCTCGTCGCGAAGCCGGGGCGCCCTGCGGACTCTCCGTCCGCGTATCGGCCCATTGTGCTGCTTGACGAGGTGGGCAAGCTCTTTGAAAGAGTCATTGCAGACCGCCTCGTCAGGCACCTAACACTGAAGGGGCCCGATCTCGCGGACGACCAGTTCGGGTTCCGCAGGAGGCGCTCCACGGTGGACGCCATCATGCGCGTGCGAGCCCTCACGACGGGGGATGCGGTGTCCCGGGGCAGGTGTGTCTTGGCGGTGTCATTGGACATCGCCAACGCCTTTAATTCCCTGCCCTGGAGTTGCATTAGGACGGCACTCCGGTATCACCGGGTGCCCGACTACCTCTGTCGTACAATCGAGGCCTACCTGTCCGACAGGTACATAGTCTACCCCGGTCACCAAGGAGATTGGAAACGGCGAGAGATGTCGTGCGGTGTCCCACAGGGATCGGTACTAGGACCGCCCTTGTGGAACATCGGGTACGACTACGTGCTGCGCGCCGACCTCCCCGTAGGGGTCAGCGTGGTCTGCTACGCAGACGACACGCTGGTCCTAGCGCAGGGAAGGTCGTACCAGGCGGCGGTCGAACTAGCGACACGTGGGGTTGCGACAGTCGTTGAGAGGATCCAGCAGTTGGGACTCAAGGTGGCACTGCACAAGTCCGAGGCCATGTGCTTTCACGGCCCTCGGAACGCGCCACCAACGGGTTCCCAACTAACGGTAGAAGGAGTTCACATCGGCGTCGGGTCGACGATGAAGTACCTAGGACTTGTCCTCGACAGCCGGTGGAATTTCGAGGAGCACTTCCGACGTCTGGCCCCCAAACTCAATCGGACGGGGGCTGCTCTCAAGCGGCTCCTGCCGAACCTTGGGGGTCCAGACGCCTTCTGCCGGAGGCTCTACGCCGGCATCGTCCGGTCCATGGCCCTTTATGGGGCACCAGTGTGGGCGCCGACGCTGCGTAAACGCCCGGCGGCCCAGCTGAACGCCTGCCAGAGGGTCATGGTCATCCGGATGGTGCGGGGATACCGCACGGTGTCCCGAGAGGCGGCGAGCCTCCTTGCTGGCCTACCACCATGGGATCTGGAGGCAACAGTCCTTGCACGCATGCACGACCAGCGCGTGGAGGTGCAACGCCGGGGCGAAGATCCGCTGCCCGAACATGTCGAGGCGTGGCGGAAGGAGCTCCGGCGAGATCTCATGGTGAAGTGGAAACAGCGACTGTTGCAACCCAGCGCTGGGCACACCGTAATCTCAGCGGTAGTGCCCCTCTTTGAGGCGTGGCTGGATAGACCTCACGGCGTCCTCACCTTCCGCATGACGCAGGTTCTCACCGGACATGGGAAGTTCGGGAGATTCCTGCACCGGATTCGTGCGGAGGAGACGTCCGGGTGTCGCCACTGTGAGGCGAGCCCGGAGGACACGGTGGAGCACACGGTGGAGGTGTGCCCTGCTTGGGAAGAGCATCGCCGTGTCCTCGTGGGGGTGATCGGCGGCGGCGACCTCTCGCGCCGGGCCCTGGTTCAGGCCATGGTCCACAGCGAAGAGGAATGGCAGGCGGTCGCCTCCTTCTGCGAAGCAGTAATGCTCGTAAAGGAGGAGGCCGACCGCATAAGGCAAAGGCAACGGCGTACTCGCCGTAGCCGTCGCCGCCGCGATCCTGCCGATATCCGGCCACCGTAGACACTGGCTCGCGGACGGTGAGCAATGGGTAGCTCGCCGTCCGGTCGTCTGTAAGACCGAGTCCTAGTCGTCAACGGCGCGCACCGTTCCCGCGCGCCTCAAGGAGTTGTCAGCAAACTGCAGGGGCCCTTCAGGGTCGAAGCCTCCCGGAGTCTAGAGGGAAGTGGGAAACTGTTACCTCGACTCCAGGAATAGGGCAAGGAAGGTACGGGGTAGGTTTTTTAGTCAGTAAGAGTCTGACACTAGTCTCCCGCTCCACCCAAGAGCGGGTTTCGTCATTGGATGATTTTCACCTACCATAAAAAAAAAAAAAAAAAAAAAAAAACTTAACAATTTGACCTAGTTAAACTAAGTCCCACCAAGTTCAGTTTTTAGTCCCAATTGATTGATCGCTTGATTGAAACTAAAGTTTCACGCTCAATCTGTTATTTAGGGCGACAACCACGCCATCGGAAACTTGGGTAGATCTTCGATTGGAGTAATCTCTTTATCAATTAAGAAGGCTGTAGAGCTATGTGATGTACTTATGTGAATGTTTGAGAGTTCCGGCATTTGCTTGACTTCTTAGGGCACGTTTGTATGATTCACGCGTAAAATGAGCGCCGTGGCCGAAAAAAAAGTTGCCAAACAGTCGCTTGTTTGGCAACTTTTTTTTTTAGCATTTTATTTTTAGGAATTTTTGTGCACTATTGCGACGATGCCAATCCCATCGTATTTACTATGACATTACTAATAATCGTACAATAAAACTATTTTCTAAAATCGAGAAATATCGAAATTGAGAAAGTTTTGCTGCATGGCGTGCAACTTAAACTATCCAATTTTATTATAAGTAACAAACGAGGATGCCAAAGTTTCTACGAAGTCTGGGTCCACCTTCCAATAGCTGTGTGTGTTATATCGTTTTTCTTCTTGGTCGTTCTATTCTTGGCAGATCAGTTGGCATGACTTCCCGCGAGTAGTCATTCAGGCGCAGTTGTTCTCTCCACCTTTACCTTAGTCTGCAGTGATGCCGCCTTGCGCTTAAAGGCACCTAATAAGTGTTTTTTTTTAGCCCACAGCTCATCTGAAATGCTCTAGACATGACCATCCCAATTGCACTTTTTTGTTTTTATGGTGGATAAAAATCATCCAATAATGAATCCCGGCCTTGGGTGGAGCCGGAAACAGTGTCAGAATCTTACCGACCCATCACCACCTCAACCACCCCGTTTCTACGTTGCCTTGTTTACCAGGACCTTTTAGATTCAAAATCTTGGCCCTAGTTAACTTAAACCCTTCTACAGGGTCCTTACGGTTTGAAGAGAACTGCTTGAGGCGCGCTGGAACAGTGCGCGCCGTCGACGACTGGGTTTGGGCCCGACGATTACCAGACGACCGTACGGCTAGCTATTCATTGTTAATCCCACTAAAGAGTAGCAGCCTTTTGGGTAAATAAAATAATTCCTTAATAAAGCCCATTCAATAAAGTTCTCCACTTCAATTAACTCAATATCTAATCATACAATTAATTTCAATACATTACTAATTACATGTTTCATTCCTGTGACATTAATTGTCTCCCACATATTACGTACCATTGCCTTCTATTCACTGATCTCCCCAATCGATTGCGTGCCCACGCAGCAATGTAACAATGCATTGCGTCTTCGATCAACAATAGCTGTAACAATGTGTGTTAGCTACTATCGCTTACTGTAATATGCGAGTGAATATTCATGACTAATCATAGGGAAGCTGTATTCAATGGCATGTACGCAGTTGATGGAATATGGTAGTGTAATCTGTCAATGTTTTAGACGACATTTAATCTACTTGTATAGTCCAGACTAGTCAGAACTAATTGAATTTGCTTCAAAATACTATCCTAGGGGTGAAAGTAAGTTATTTAGATACGAGAAGTAGGTTTGGCGCCCGAGCGTAGTGAAGACGCTATAACTGATAGTTTCTTCGCTACGCTCGGGCGCCTAAATAATTCTTTGTTCCGAGGTCGAGCCGACAGACTAATTAACTCTTTGATCCGAGGTAAACACTGTGCTTTTCATTACAGTTATTGTCACATGGACACCAGAAGCTCTCAAGAGTAGTCAATCCAAGGTACATTTTCATACAACCGCACACACATATTTCTTCAAATATTTTGAGCACACAGATATCCCCGTAGGGACTCTGCAGAAGGTTCGATGCCAACTGGGGCCAAGGTTTCGTGTCTGAAAGGAAAGCTTTAGCCCTGGTATAAATGGCGACATAAGAATGGGGTAGGTTATTTAGTCAGTAAAAGTCTGACACTGTTTCCCGCTCTGACCAAGGGTGAGATTCGTCATTGGGTCAGTTTTACCTTCCATAAAAAAAAAAAACAAATTTTTTATTCTTCAGTATACCATGATCCTCCGGCATGACACAAGATCTCACTGCACAAATATAGGAAAAAAACTGATAACTGTAAAGTAGTTAGTAAAAAACTATTCGTAGGTAAGTTTATAAGAATCCCTCAGTGTATGAGTCCGAATCGCACTTGTCCGGTTATTTTTCTCTGTACTTGCAAATCCCAATTTTAAAATTACACCTTTTTTATGGTGGGCAAAAATCATCCAATGACGAATCAGACAGTTTCTCTGACTCTCACTGACTAAACACCCCACAATTCCTTCTTTGCCTTTCGCACTGGGGCCAAGCCTTCCTTTCAGAAATAGACCCTGGGCCCCAAAAGGCTTCGGCCTTTTTGCAGAGTCCCTATGGTTCTGCTAACAACTTCTTGAGGCGGGCGGGAACAGAGCGCGCCGTCAAGGACTTGGGCTGTTTATCATTATACATATTTAATTATAAATTCGAGATAAAAACTACCAAGCATTATTTTGATTATTGATAATAATCTACTCACGGCAATACAGGTCCTACGATCTGAAATCTGGTAAATTTTAATTACTGTTATTCTGCTTTTGATCGAAAACCGATAGCAGTTTTGGTATTAATTAATTATTATACTATTGTAAATTAATGTGGTTTGTTAATGTTATTCATTGATTACACATTGATAATTAATATTTGTTGTTTGATTAATCAATCTATCTACCGCATGTGTGCAGACCTACTTTGGGACGTTTTTTATTTTTTTTATTTGGGATGATAATATTATCCTTTAACTTCTCCTGCTCAAGGCAGCGTAAGAGCGTGTTAAACTTTTAAATGTAAAAAAATCAAACTTCAGATTGTCTCTGAAAAATATGCTTATTAGGTACTATTCCTGTCAAGTGTTTATTTGTGACCTTCTTGATTCAAAATATTGCCCAAAGAAACAACTTTTTGAAAGGTTGAGCAATATTTCATGTACATGTAATGTGTTAATACAAATAACGTAAAAAATTACAATTTCTTCTTGTACACCGACTCCTTAAACTTGATCTTGAAGGTGACCAAGATTATTCGTTGCGTAAGCGACGATAACAAATTGAAAGGCCTTTCACCCCATTTTGCAGTAAACTGGTCCTTTAGTAACGCAAAGATTAAGTAATATAAGAACACAGTAAACCGGTACTTTTTGGTAAATGTTTTGAGCAAGCTCTGGTCCTAATCGTTTTTTGGTCCTAAGAGGCGACATAAATAGAGTTAGCACAAAATCTAGTCTGTATTTTGTATAAACAAAACACAGAGCTGACTTTGTAGGATTGATGCGAAAGCGGAACATCGGGGCCCTGGAACTAAGGCAAGAAGGCACGGTGCGCCATTTTGTCGGTAGAAGTCTGACACTGTTTCCCGCACCGCCCAAGGGCGGTATTCGTCATTCGATGATTTTTACCACCATAAAAAAAAAACTAAATTCATCTCAATATCGTCCATATTTTTTTTTATTGCTGTAAACTAGTGTTTGACTGCGATTCCACCTGATGGCAAGCAGTGATGCAATCGTTGAAGGTGAGGCACATTATTCTATTAAGAGCTTATTCAACAGTTATCTCTATATCCACATGGATATATGAAAAGTTATATAAGAAGATAGACATCTATCTTCTTATATAACTGTTTACATCTCATAACACTTTGACTCAGGTATACTCGAGCACAACAATAAAACAGAATCCCAACATCCAATATTGTTATTGTCACAAATGTAGCGAAAAACACGCGAAGTTCACGTTTGACACTTACCACTTCAGATAATGGCAGCGACTGTACTTTGCTGTGGCCATTACAAGGAAATACGAGGTGCTTGAAAGTTCTTGGCACTTGAAGAATATTGTGTGCGAATTAAATTATGTTTTCTTTAAAACGGTGTTCAATTTGGAAAATAAAATATTGTGCAAGTACTACCCCAGCACCCGACGGCTTACCTTTGAAAGCTTGGGTTCTGGTCATGTCTTGGATGAATCTCCACTGCTGCAAAAATCATGGCTTCAACCCTGCCGTTACAGTTAGTCAGACAATTTCTTTTTTAATATAAACTAGCCTTTACTAGCGGCTACGCCCGCGTGAAAGTAGGGAATTATGCCAAAGTAGGATCCACCGCCGAGATTCCGATTCCGATTTTCGGCCACCTTGGTCTCGTAGACGCGGGCTTGGGAACAGCAAGCAATGGATTGGTCGCGGTTTCGACCGTCCAGTTACCGTCCGGACCGAGCCCAAGTTGTCGACGTCACTTACTGTTCCCGCGCGTTTAAGGAATTGTCATCAAACTGTTAGGGGCCCAACAGGTTCGAAGTCTCCTGGGGCCATGGGCAAATGGCAGAAAGAATGTCATAAAGTCAAAGTCAAAGTCAAAGTCAAAATCTTTTTATTTCACATAGGCCTACATGGGCACTTGTAAAACGTCAGAAGCTAGTGCACGGTTCCAAATTGGTTGATTCCTATGGAGAAGAACCGGCAAGAAACTCCATGGTTACTCTTTTAAAATAATTGTTTCTTTTACAATATTTCCATATTACAGTATTATGACATTGATTATGTAAGGACAGTGCAGACCAGTCAATATTGAAATTGTACCATAAAAGTGGTAGGAAGTAATCTAAGATTTGCGTCTACAATGTTCTCACATTCACATGATTGAAAGAAGCTATACAAAAGAAAAATAATCACAATTATCTGTAAGACAATTACATTATATTACGGATCTATAAAATGGTAATCTAGGGAATATTGAATATGTCAAAAAAAAAAAATGTTAGCACACCTTAAAAAAAAAAGTTTGTATGTGAAATTCACTTACAAACTTTTTGCAGGTAGGCAAAGTCACGGTTAAAAACTTGTATAAATTTTATTAATGACAATTTAACAAAAAACAAAACGATGCATTTTCCTCACGTACCAGTCGAAATAAATTTCTTTAGAGAGAATTCTCTCTCTCATCAGATTTATTGAATAATAACTAATTAGTAAATGTAGATATTTGAATGGAATATTAATTAAATGCAATACTAACATTATTTTCATTATTGAACACGTATTTTAATACGATCAAAATTGAATCTTAAAACAATGGTGCAAGATTCAATATTCAAACTTGTTAATATGAATAATTTATGGATGAATTTGATAGTATTCGAAATTAAGATTCAAGCTGACTGAATACAAGTCTATCAAATTGTTTGTTGTAATTTCTGTTTTTACGAAGAAAAAACATTAAAATGTTTGCTATTTCCGAAATTACAATTTGGGTAGTTTTTCACAATCAAAACTTAAATCGAGCTAAAAATCGGCATCAACGGTGCGATAGAAGTGCATTTCTGAAAAGCGTAGCCTAAGAGTAATGGCTTAAATGTATTCTCCATTCAACATATAATGGACCACCCACAACCCATCGACTTGTAGACCTCAGCAAGTATAGAACATATTTTTACTAAATCATAAGCTCTTCAGTTAAGCTATCAAGAATGTGTTCACAAAATGAAAATATTTGACACTGAACCTACAGCACAATAACATTGGAACAAAACACTAAAATATTCAAACAAAAGATGGCAACATTATATAAAACAAAAACGGAAATTTCCACACTGTATTACCAAGCGTGAAAAATATCAAAAAATGTTGGCAACACCGCAAAATATTCATGTCTGGGAACAATGTGCATCTCGCAACGTTGACATGTAATTTCAGTTCCTCGCATGAGGATGAGGAATATTATGCGAAAATGTATCGGATGACCGTCATCATTCAGAAAGTGTATACTAGTTTTAAAACAACAATAGAATAAAGCTAATATCGCATTTTAAATGACGTTTATAGTTCATTTTTTAATCCTAGACTACGATTTGACAACTCAAAATGTCAAACTCCAGAAAATTGGGATTATATGTCTACAGTGTGACATTCTGAGTTGTCAAATCGTAGTGTAGAATTAAAAAAACGAGCTATGGTTAATTTTGGACTGTTTGTTACCTGGCAATCATGTAACTAGTAACGCAGCAAATGCTGAAGAGGTCACCTTTTCGGTGCGGGCACGCTCAGCGTATTCAATACTTCTGTTCTTTTTTCACTTTTTTTTTCATTGCTGTAAACTGGTGCTTGACTGCGATTCCACCTTATGCTAAGCAGTGATACAATCGTTGATGTTGAGGCGCACTACTTTATTAAGAGCCTATTTATTCACTTTAGCTTTGAAGACACCTAAATTAATCGGACAGAAAATTTTTCCAGTCCCTCGATGTTTTTAATCTTTGTCCTGTGTCTGTCTCGAATAAAATCGTTTCTAATCTATTCTAACGAAATAACAGACTTGGGCCCAAGGTGACAGTTTCAGGAATCTTATGGCGAAGTCGCGGGCAGCAGCAACTAAAGCGTAGTCCTCTTAATGCTTTAATTCACTCATGTTTTTTTCTCCCCAGATTAAAACCGAAAATGTATTAAAAGAAAATTGAAGGGCCCGATGCATAAAAACCCAACTCGGACTTCACTAACGACAAAGTTAATGGATGCTAGTCGTTAGGGAAATAGGGTTTAGATATAAAAACTTGGAGAACAAAACTCGTTACTTTAAGTAAACTTATAATAAAAGGAAAAATACACAGCGTAAATGTCACATAAATTATAAAGTTATCTTTACAGGTACAACTTTTAAATCTGCCAAAAGATACGTTTAGTCAGAAATTAAAAATTTAAAATAAGATTGCAGATAAAACGTCTGGTAACCGTCCAGACTAAGCCCAGTTGTCGACGGCGCTCACTGTTCCCGCACGCCTCAAGGAGTTATCAGCAAACCACTGGGATCCTGCAGAAGCGTCGAAGCCTTCCGAGGCAAAGGGTTTGAGTCTGGAAGTAAGTATTTGGCCCTGGTACCCCAGTTCTATCACAAACATTCAATTTTCAAAATTAACGTTATTGAATAAAAAAAAAGAAACTCAGAAGCAAAATTTTTATCCATGCTATCCAAGCATCGGGGCAACTTCAGTTATATTGACCTAATCTGATCCGGCTTGGCCCCATTACGAAAGGTAACAAGATAAGGAACAGGATGGGCTGTTTAGTCCGTCAAAGTCTGAGATGGTTTCCCGCTTTGTCCAAGGGTAGGGTATTCGTAACTGGAAGATTTTTACCAACTATAAAAAAAAAATCTAACCTAAAACCATATTGGACAATCAAAATCATAGGTCTATAATATTATCCACACAAACAAATTAACCACACCAACTAATTATTACCATTCAGAGCGTAACAGCATGAAATCCTATACCATTCAAAGCAGTGACAATTCCACGAAAGAGGTGGCATATACCCGAGAGAATTACATACAGTTAGGTAAACAATTAAATGCTGGATATGTGCTGAGCTCAGTGTTTGTGCAGGGGATTTGTACATGTAATCGCACAGAATCCCTGCATGAGAACGAAGCAAATATTAATTCAGCTTTTATGGTAATCCAAATGTAGAAGAGTCATCTCTTAGGACGGTTCCGACTTTGTCAGTTTGTATTTACAAATAGCATTAGTATAATGAGCTGTTTTAGGTTTCCACTGCTTGGGACTTTTTGTAGTGGGCAAAAATCATCTAATGACGTTTCCGTGCCCTTAGGTGGGGCGGGAGATAGTGTTAAACTTTTATTGACTAAAAAAAACAGTTTTTTCTTAGCCAGTTGCTGACAACTCCTTAAGGTGCGTAAACCCAAGCTAACGCTCACCGTCCGACTGTTCGCCTAGCCGACGGTGGCTGGAAATCGGGATTAGAATTCACGCAGTGGCTGGGGCATACAGCCTCCTCCTTTGCTAGCACTATTGCTTCGCAGAAGAAGACGACCGCCTGCCACTCGACCTCGCTTCAGTTCATGGCTTGTAACAAGGCCCGGCTTCTGACTACTGGGACTTAGAGTTTCTCTCTAGGAGTTTAGTTTTAGACAATTTTCTTTAAATGTTTCCTACACCGTTTGGAGAAAAGTATTGATAATATAATTTGAAAAGTAAAACCTCTGCCTGAGTTTGAACACACGACGTATCATACTTACTATTCCATATTAATATTATAAATAGGAAAGTGACTACGTATGTTTGTTTGTTCATCTTTCACGGCAAAACGGAGAGATAGATTGACTTAATTTTTTATGTGGAGGTAGTTATGGGATCAGAGAGACATAGGCTACATTTTGTCTCTTTCTAATCCCCCACTTTCCTACAATGCAAAATTGAAGTTTGTATGGAGCATTCCTCAATTTTTAAAGTAGAAAGCTAAAAATTGGTATGCGGACTATTGGTAACCAACAAAAAAATCGTGCACCATTTTTTTTTATGTAGATCTGCCCCAACCCGTTAAAAGAAGGGGTGAAAATTTGTGGGGGATTTTTTGTAGTTTTCAAGTTACGACGAATTTAATGTGAGTGAAGCCGCGGGCAAAAACTAGTACTATATATAATAAAGGCGAAAGTTTGAGAGCGTGTGAGCGTGTTTGGTACGTCTTCATGCTCAAACAACGAACGAATTTCGACAACACTAGATACACAAGTAAAATAAGTGCTGGAATAGGAGCATACTTTTGTGATAATTTGTCTACTATCACGCAGGTAAAACCATTGCCAGCCGATAGTGGCTCATTATTTGGGGTTTCACCATAAAGCCACTACGAATAAATAGTACAATATAATAATAATATCACACCTGCATTCGCTATAGGATTAGGTAGAGATGTAAACACATTTGATTAGGATAGCATAGCCTCAGTTTTATAATGTTAGAGGGAATAGGCCGTAATCCACCACGCGGGCTCAGTGCCGATTGGTGAAGGTCACATGTCTTCGAATTTTTAGTTCTAGGAGATGCCAGTCACAATATTTTCCTTCACCATTCTGAGAGCAGTGGTGATGAAATAAATTACACAAAGTAATGCACCTGCTTGGGTTTGACCGCGTACAACTCCCAAATTTAGGTACTAATATTTAAAACTTTTACAGTCAGGGGTTAGTTTATGGCCATCAACTGAGCATAAACGTAGCCTCAATGCTGGTGCTGGAAAAAAATGTGCCTTTACTTATGAAAAGAGACTGACCGTTGAGTTTGTTTCAGTATTTCTTCTAAGGATGGTCAAATAGGAAACACCGGCCTCATTTAGTTTTAACTGAGAAATTAAAAAACTGACTGTAAAAGTGTTTTTTAAACCAACTTGCAAAATAAATATACATAATATTTGTCATTTAAAAACAAGTTTTCAATGAAAATACTTTTAAAAAACAAATAGATTTTACGGCTCGGTATATACATTTGTAATGAATACCTACTGATCAAGACCATTTCGAAAAGTACAAACACGTTATAGTTATGCTTTTATTTTTATTACCGAGTTTCTATGGTCATCGTCCAGTTCTATCATTAAACTCTGTGGTTACCAGGTAACCATGTAGCACCAAAATAATCGTCAAGATGAATCACACGAGCTTAAACTCGATGTGGTTATGTTGTTTAATTATCGAGTTACTATGGCCACTTTCCAGCTCCATCACTAGATCAGCTCCCGGTGATCATAATATTGCATTGTCACGTGATTTACACATCATCATCAGCCTTTTTTTAATGTTCCCACTGCTGGGACACAGGCCTCATCTCTAGGAGAGGGAATGGGCCATAATCCACCACGCGGGCCCAGTGCGGGTTGGTGGATGTCACATGTCTTCAAATTTTAGCATCTAGGACATGCCGGTTTCCTCACGATGTTTTCCTTCACCGTTTTGAGAGCAGTGGTAATGAAATAAATTACACAAAGTAATGCGCCAGGCTGGGTTTGAACCCGCGACCTAAAACTCAGTGAGTCGGCCACTGCTCTCAAATCTCTGCAATTTACACAATATGTATGCATATCATCATCATCATCATCAGCCTTTAATGTTCCCACTGCAGGGACACAGGCCTCCTCTCTCTAGGAGAGGGAAAGGGCCATAATCCACCACGCGGGCCCAGTGCGGATTGATGGATGTCACATGTCTTCAAATCTCTGCAATTTTCACAATATGTATGCAAAATTTCAGCTTAATCGGTAACCGGGAAGTAGATCAAAATTATTTTGCAAGATTTCAAGATCACAAACATCAGAACAGGTGAAACAAATATAAAAACTTGTAACAAATAACAATATAACACAATTGAACGAAATGATTACATTATTTATTACAATGATGATCTAATGCTTAGCGGGAAGCCTTGCAACCATTAGACCGAAGAGGAAGTTCCGACGAGTGAAGACAAAAAACTAATCAAGTCCGAGTCGAACTCTGACACTGAGGGCTCCGTACAAACTAACTTATGTCATCATCATCATTGGCCTTTTTTTAAAATTACCATTGCTGGGATACAGGCCTCTAAATTACGTAAGTTCAATTACCGAATGAAGTCTTGAAGATTTTTTCGAAACGAAAAGTGTATTTTTGTTGTGATATAGCTACAAAACAGTTTTCAGATTTATTCCTATATTTCTGCTATACAAATTTACCTCGCTTCATGTCAAATTTCAGGGTCCTAGGTCAACGGGAAGCATCGAAGTCTTGATTCGTTTGAAAGTGTCGAAATATACATATAGTTTTTAAACAGCTAAACCTTTTTTACCTACTTCACAAAAAGGAGGTTGTTCGGATGTTTTTTCATCGAATACTCCGCCAATCATCGACGTATATTCAAAATTATTTTTTGTTCGAAAGTATATAGTTCTGAGGTGGTCCACTGTCTCCAAGTTAGGATCTGATGATGAGATCCATAAGGAATCGAGGGAACTCCTGAAATATCATAGATAAACATATGGTGATTTTGGTGTTTTCATTTTAAACTTTAGCATTTACTGAAAAAAAAAATTGATGAAGTGGAACTAATGAAAAAGACTAGAAATGCCCAATAGAACTTTATACTCACATAGATATCTCAATAAAGTTTCAACATAAATAAATAAATGGTCGTGAATAGTTATGTTGAAAATGGTATCATCGTAATCATATCTTTTTTTGTAAAAAGTTTTTTCTTTATTTAGTTCATGAAGCCCTATTATTGTTCTTTGATTGTGTCTGTAATTTAAAAGGTCGAAAGGTAAATTTAGAGGTTTTCGTTTTTCCTAGCTTCAAAAGACTGCACATCTGAGCATATAGTTTTAATTTCAACATGATACCTGAATGGATTCTGGAGATAAAGTGTTCTTGACAGACAGGTAGACAGACAAATCACAAAGTGATCTTATAAATTCTGTTTCCTATATTTGTCCGTTTTTCTTTTTAAGATACGGAACCTTAAAATACATTACAAGATACAATTTTTATTTAAATCAGAACACTCAGTTGTAAAATTAGGTCTGTGATTAATTCAGAATAATACCTAATCATAAATGTAACGCAGTAACCAATGAAAACTTAATATTTTTTCGTAATTATAGTGACACAAAAACATTGGTCTATTTTTCAATTTGAATCACACTACATATACTATAGTTCATTTTTTAAATTTTAGAATACGATTTGACAGCTTAAAATGTCAAACTCCAGTTAATTGAGAGGATATTTCTAGAGTGTGACATTCTGAGTTGTCAAAAATCGTAGTCTAGAATTAAAAAACGAACTATAATCGACTATATTATTTATTTATCAAGACCATCTATGACTTAGTCTCGGTGTTTCTAAAAGTCATAATTATTGGAAACAATAAAGTTAAAATTTTTGCGCCGCCGAGATTACGATCCCGATTTCCGGCCACCGTAGGCGCGGGCTTGCGGGTGGTGAGCAATGGGTAGCTCGCCGTCCGGTCGTCTGGTAACAGTCCGGACCAAGCCAAGTCGTCAACGTCGCGCTCTGTTCCCGCGCGCCTCAAGGAGCTAGCAGCAACCGTAGGGACTCTCCCGTAAAAGGGTTGAAGCCTATTGGGGCCCAGGGTCTCTTTCTGAAAGGAAGGCTTGGCCCCAGTGCGAAGGGCAAAGAAGGAACGGGGTGGGGTGTTTAGTCAGTAAGAGTCTGACACTGTTTCCTGCTTCACCCAAGAGCGGGATTCGTCATTGGATGATTTTTGCCCACCATAAAAAAGGGTATTCTTTAAGAAATACAACATTTCTGTTTTTTTTTTTTTTTTAATAAAACAGTGATTGCAATTGTTATTCTCAATTCCTTTTGTATACCATTTTCGACTTTAAAAGGCCAAGACAAATATACAGGCAATACATAAAACGCTTGCATTTAAACTTGCATCGTAAGAGAAAACTGTAGTCTCATACAGACGGTTCGGGTCCATATTCCCTCGTCCACGTTCAGACGTAACCGCTGTAGTTATTGAAACAAGGTTTCTCAAGAGCATTTTACCAACAGACAATACCAAGTGTATCGAGACACTTCTCCAGAAGGTCCTACCATTTGCTCGAAAAATCTTCTGTATCTTACTAATATTATAAATGCGAAAGTTACGATGTTTGGATGTTTGTTACTCAATCATGCCAAAACAGCTGGACGAATCTGGATGAAATTTGGCACAGGCATAGGATACACTCTGGAATAGGACATAGGCTACTTTTTATCCCGGAAACCCCAACCTCAATACCACGCGGGCGAAGCCGCGGGCAAAAGCTAGTACTTATATAAACTCGGGACGTACAAGGCTGATTGTTATGATGACACTTGGGGGACATCTATGTCCACTTGTGGACGTCTTTCGGTTCGATTCGAGATAATGATGATGATGATGAATATAAGCTAATGGTTGATTGACTTCTAACTTCTAACTGATGGTAAGCAGTAATGCAATCCTTGATGATGAATCGCACTTGTTTATACTTTATTTCAACTGCCATCAAACTAAGAATAAACAGGTATCTTTTGTGTTCATTATTTCATTCCTAGATCTATCAATTGCTCATATATTTAACAATCGTGTTTGAAGTCACGATCAACACAATTATCCTCGATAATTATCTATCATTCACTAACTAGAGCAAACGGTCTAAAAAATTGTGATCACTAAACTGTGTAGACTGAATTCCGCATTGCAATAATATAATAGGGATGCAAAAAAATATCAGTCGGTTGTTGTAATTCTTTAAACTTATCTCATTTACGTATTGCATTTTTCAGCCTGTTTTTATGTGTGTGAGCAAACTTGCCTCTGAATGTTTGTATTGCGATCCAACTTTTTGCTAGATCACCGGGGCTCTGGGAATAAGGCAAGGAAGGCACGGGGTAGGTTCTTTAGTCAGTAAGAGTCTGACACTGTTTCCCGCTCCGCCCAAGAGTGGGATTCGTCATTCGATGATTTTTACCTACCATAAAAAAAAAAAAAAAAAAACTTTTTGCTAGATAAATTTAAGCAACGTCTGTTGAAGTCCTGCTGAAAACATGTTAAGACTGAACATTTATTAAGGCAATGGGATCTTTTTCTTTTTTGACGAATCCCGCCGTTCGGCGAAGCGGGAACCAGTGTCAGACTCTTACTGACTAAATACTCTACCCCGTTCCTTCTTTGCCCTTCGCACTGGGGTCAAGCCTTCCTTTCAGAAAGAAACCCTGGGGTCCAGTAGGCTTCGACCCTTTTGCAGAGTCCCTACGGTTTTCCTGACAACTCCTTGAGGAACGTGGGGTCAGAGTGTGCCGTTGACAACTTGGGCTTGGTCCGGACTGTTACCAGACGACCGGATGGCGAGCTACCTATTGCTCGCCGTCCACAAGCCCGCACCTTTGGTAAGGCATAGGTTGGTATAAGAAATTTTTATTGCTATATAAATTCTCACTTATAACTCGATCAGATACAATAGTAGGATCCAACAGTATCTCCCTGGGGTCTAACACAGTTTTCGTTGAAATGACTCGTCGCTAGCCACTTTCGCATGCAATTGTCCAGTGGCTTATGTGACACCCACTGAAGTACACGTATAAAGGGGTAAAGAGAGTATAGTAAATTATATTATCGTTCTATAGTGGTGGTATTGTTGTGGTTAGTTGTAGTATGTTTGTTGGGTATATTTTTTAACCGACTTCAAAAAAGAAAGAGGTTCTAAATTTGCCGGATTTTTTTTATTTTGTTCATAGTTTCGCGCTTGACCACTATCTCACCTGATGGAAAGCGATGATGCGATCGATGATGGAGCGCGCTAACCAAAAAGTAACCTTATCACTCTTGACTTAGATTCCCGGATTGTAACCATCAGGAAACACAGATTCCGACAAGGAATTACACACCTTGGCTTTACGTACAATGAATGTGTTCCCAAAACGTTTTGTACGTATATGTGGGATGTCCACCATGTGGCGCAATGCCAAATGCTAGAGAAAACTACGTTATATACTTTTATTATTATTATTATTATTACTAGCCTGTGCTGTCCCACTGCTGGGCAAAGGCCTCCCTCCATTCCTTCCATTTATCTCGGTCGCTCGCCATATCGTTCCAATTTCCAAGGAAGACATCCAGGTCGTCCCGCCATCTCCTTTGTGGTCTGCCGCGGCCTCGCGTCGCTGTGTCCGGGCACCAATCCTGTGTTTTACGGGCCCACAGCTCGCTAGACATGCGGCAGACATGTCCTGCCCAGTCCCATTTAAGTTGGGCAGCCTTTTGAGCCACGTCGACGATTTGTGTTATATACTTTAAATAAAAAAAACCCTTATAAACAAATTAAAAGTACTTAATCTAATAAGGCGTCGAAAAGCTCTTCCGCATCGCTGTCGATTGGTAAAGTGCCCAAAAGGATTATTATAAATATATTTAAAATTGAAAATTAATATTACACTATAAAAAAAAACTAATAAGTTTACTAATTAAGAATCTTCTTCCACCTCATAAACTTTATAAGAGTAAATAAATTTACACAAATAATGAAAAAAAAAATATCTTTTTCTTTAATTAATTTTATTTCATTTCACTTTTTTTTACATTTACCTTTAAGACTTAACTTAAAAAAAACCCCTCTATTTTCACAGGATAGTAAAAGTCGTTGAACTACCCGCCGACCCCCGCAGCACATGTTCCATTGTCCCGGCACTCATTACGGGACCCGGACGACCATTGTATCACATATCTCAGGATTTATATTTTAAAAGCTACACTTTCCAGTTTGTGTGAAATGAGTGTTGATTAAAGTTACGATTTTCTGTTTTCATTGTGTCTCGTTTATAAAAAAAAAATATATGTCTATCTACAGTAATTCGTATTTTTAAGACGAACTAGTTCATCTGACATTATTTTATGTTGTTTTGCCATAAAATTACCTATCATACAAAAAAAAACGGGCACGGCCACGGCAACGGCTTCTCCTGCGAAGCAGAAATGCTAGTAGTGAAGACGGCGTACGCCCCAGCCGCCTCCCTATAGAGTCAGGGTCCCCCCGGCTCCGATTTCAAGCCAGCAGCTTGAGGAAAACAAGTAATTAGTCCAGTCACTAAGGCTCTAGAAAGACGTACTGCAATTCAACTGCAATCCGATTGCAAAATGCAGTTCGGGTGCAGCTTGAATGCAGTTGACACGACTGTAATAGAACTGCAAATTAAACATGCAGTCCGATTGCAGTTCAATTGCAATCGGCGGTTCAGTGCAATGGTGTAAACTGCACACCAACTGCAGTCGAACTGCACTGTCTACAACCTAAGTTCTTTTAAAAATTTACTTAGAAACCATTTCCTTTCTCTGCGACGGTTCTACGTAATTTTATATCTTTTTCTTCCTGTGAAATATACATTTCACTATAAGCAAATTTTTTTATTAATAGAAAAGGGATAGAGTAATAAATCCCACAAGATAAAAGAAACAGCTATTGTTATCAATTACACGTTAATGTAAACAAATTTTATTCTGGGGACAACCACCTAATTAGGACCTTTTTGAGACTTCACATTTACGTGCCCATAAAATATCTGTTTCAATGCATTCAGGCCATACCCAGTTGCTAACTCCAATAAAATAGTGCATAACTGCCACTGGTTTTCTCGGCTCGGCGACTGAACCTTAAAAATCCAACAAAATACCAACATCGAACGAACTTCAAAAGTTCGTAAAATACAAAGTCGTATAGAAAGTTGTCGTGCATAAATCGACAACATCTGATATTGAAAATATATCTGTGAACGTATCATAAAGCCGACTCAGTGGCGTCAAGATAAACTTTTAAAAATTGTATACTTTTTTTTAAACTAGGAGGATAATATAGGAGGAAATAATGTTTCAAATTATTAAGAGGTTATCTGATAGAGAATCAGTGAACACGAAATAGTTTATAGTAAACTAAGGATGGTAAAGGGACAATGAACTTGACTCCGAACAATTGACCATTAGGTTTTTTTTAGGTGGATAATGATCCAGTAAATTCTCTTGCCCTTGGGCGGAGCTTATACTTAGGGTGGAAGCCCTGGGGCCAAGGGTTAGTGCGAAAGCGTAACACCAGGGCTCTGGAACTAAGGCAAGGAAGGAACGAGGTAGATTGTGTAGTCAGTAAGAGTCTGACACTATTTCCCGCCCCGCCTAAAAGCGGGATTCGTCATTGGATGATTTCCTACCTAAAAAACCTACCATAAAAAAGGGTGGCAGAAGCTATCAATTATTTTCAACGACAAAAAAAAGAAAAGCGTCCCAACTAACAAGACCTTGCTAGTATCAATCCGTGTAGACAGAGGTTATAAACCATGACCTTCAACGCCCTTGGTTGAAAGGCGCGTTTTCTAAACTACGCAGATTGAATTTCGTACGTGTTGGAGCGTGATTTGCATCCATCTAGCCGCAACACAAACCAAAGCACACAAACCATGCTACCACCAAGGTGACCTTGGTTGGCTAGATTGCAACCTTGTGGTCCACCTTTCCCATATCAAATCGCATTAAAAGATTAAGTCACAATACCTAAATAAAATTGAATTCCAGGGCAAAGGTGAGGGCACCAGGCCACGTAGTAGATCACCAATAAGATGGACAGACCAGATCGAAGTGCTCGGTCTACGAACGTACCAGGAAAACTGCAGTCCGCGATGAATGGCGCCGCATGACCAAGATCACTCATCGTGATCCACATTGATGACCGTGACTACTCTGACAAGAGTGTACCAACTGAGAAGAGAGATTTAATTCCAAGTACCTTTAACAATCATGTCTAGAGACTCATCGACCCCACAGTCAAACCATTGCAACGGTTTTATGGGGCTTAGCTTATAAGATACTTATATTTGTGAAATAAAGATAAATAAATAATTAAAAAACACCGTCAGCAACGGCAATCTCCCGAACAAAACTCGACCGCACAACACTTTTGCTTGTCGCATGCTAACCGTGCACAATGTTTGCCCGAGGAAACAGTTGTTACACACTTTATCATTTCCTTTAGGAGACTATTCTGCATTGCGTTCAAATAAGACATATTATAAGTTTTAAATGTATGTCGGAAAGTCAGGCACTATGTTTACTGTAAAATTATAAATGTGTATGGACTCATTTTACAATTTTAAAGGTTAAATTACATTGGGATACGTAAGCATAAAAACTGGGTAAGTGCGAGTCGGACTAGTACGTTTTCGTATGTGACCGACTTATGTAAATAACTCAATTTCTGAATCGAGTCTCGCCAATTTTTCTGAATCCATAAAAGTATTATAAATTGTTATTTTTATGTTTTTTTTTATTGATTATAGGTTCGCGCTTGACCGCTATCTCACCTGATGGAAAGCGACGATGCGGTCGACGATGGAGCGCGCTTACCTAGAAGTAACCTATTCACTCTTGACTTAAAGATACCCGGATTGTAGCTATCAGGAAACACCGACTCCGGCAAAGAATTCCACTCCTTGGCTGTACGCATAATGAATGTGGTCTCAAAACGTTTTGTACGTATATGTGGGACATCCACCATGTACCGGTGGCGCAATGCCATACGTCTGGTGGTCCGATGATGGAACGGGCTAGGCGGAACTAAATTATGTAATTCCGACGCACACTCCCCGAAATGCAACCGGTAGAAAACTGACAGGCTAGCAACTCGGCGTCGATGCGCAAGACTTTGAAGTCTCGACTCGACAAGTGCATCATCGCAAATGATCCTCTTGGCTCGCCTCTCAATAGACTCAAGCGCATCAAGTTGGTATCGGGCAGATCCGTCCCAAAGATGAGAGCAGTACTCCATAACCGATCGAACTTGCGTCTGATAAAGTTTAACTTACGTCACAAATTAACAGGTTACAGACCTTGCTTCAATTCACGCCAAATTTTAGGGTTCTAGGCAAGCGGGAAGTACCCTATGACTTGGATTGATTGTGTGAAGAGTAATATGAAAGATAAGAAAGTTAGTGATAACATGACGGGTGACAAGAGAGAATCCGTGACTTCTGTCCTGCCTGTGTTGTGAAAAAAATCGACCAGGCCATGGCGCCATGGATCCCATCTTTGCCCTAAGGGTTACCATGAAGGGATACAGATCGAAGAATACGCCTCTGCACCTCTTGTTCCTAGACATGCAGAAGGCCTTGGACGTCACGTATCTCGGCGGCCTGGGCGAAATGGCGTGAGGTGGTGGTTATCTGTGACCCAAAAATGCCAGTTAGGCTCAAAGGACAGGTCTATAAGACCATCATTAGGCCTGTACTTTTGTATGGCAGTGAAGCGTGGCCTGTACTTGAGCGGCATAAGCAAAGCCGGCGTGTCACGGAAATGAATGTGCTGCGCTGGATGTCTGGAGTTTCGCGGAAAGACCGCATTAAGAACTCCCGCATCCGGGGCAGCCTTCAGGTCCGTGACATAGCGGATAAACTGCAGGAGGGTCGCTTACGCTGGTATGGCAACGTTTTACGAAAACCGGCAGACTACGTGGGTAACAGATGCCTCGCCATGCCGCCTCCGCCGGGAAACGAGGTAGGCCTAAGAGGCGTTGGATCGACGTCGTAAGAGACGATATGCGTGCCAATGGGCTTAAGGCAGAGGACGCAAAATACCGAGCGAAGTGGAGGCGACTAGGCAGGAAAGCGGACCCCGGGCACCGAGGTGAAAGCCAAGGTAGCAACCGGGACTTACGCTAGGTTGATGATAATGTGATAAGCATAAACAAATTATCTTTTTTTTGTCATCTTCGGGAACGGATTTATGTTTTCGAATTTACGGTTCTAGGACATGTCAGTTTCCTCACGATGCTTTCCTTCACCGTTTTGAAAGCAAAGCTGATGAAATCAATTACACAACTCCTTGCTGAGTTTAAATGGGTGGGATCGCTATCACTGCTCTATCATGCGCCAAATATAATGTTCGCATTTATTTTAGCCTTTGATACGGGACCAGTTCCAAAGCAAACGCCCGCCGGCGTTCGCGCATGATTCCGCGCCATTCGGTTGAACACCAAATGAAAGCCGGCGTTTTTTTTTTTATTGAATATTCATCCAAAACCGTAAATAAAAAGTTTTTCCTATAGCAGTCTGTAAATATACAAAATAAACAAACCTTTTGGTTACTCTCTGTATACCTTTACCTACATGTCAGGTTTAATCGACGAGGTACATGATTTTAAACGATTTTGCTACCGAAAAACGTTACAAAACGTCCATTCGTGGACGTACTCATTTTATATTAACCCGTTTTTTTTATACATTCAAGCTTTACCATTATTTCATATGATGGTAAGACACGATGTGTTGGACAATAGAGCACGCTTGCCTAAAAGTGACCTAGTCACTCTGGTGATAACGACGTATAAGTTGTAGCTGAAAAGAAACACAACTACAGTAGCGAATTCTATTCTTCTTAGTACCTGTAAATGAATGGGTTTGTAAAACGTTTTGCTGAGTGTGTATGGGTGGAGTACCCACTACGTATCGGTATCGCATTGCCATAAGGTTTTTGATCCGAAAATGGTCTGGCGGAATTAAATATTGTAATTTCGATACACACATTCAAAAAACCGATGCAAAGTCAAAGTCAAAATAGATTTATTTTACATGGGCCTACATGGACACTTATAAAACCTCAGAAATTAGCGCACGGTTCCAAATTGGTCGTTTCTTATGGAGAAAAACCGCCAAGAATCTCCATGGTTACTGTTTAAAAACAAACGTATATTTACAGACAGTGTAGACCAGTCAATATTGTTCCAAAAAGCACAACAAATAGGAGGTAATTTGAGAATTATCGGAGTCTACAGTGTTCTCACATTCACATTTTAAAAACAGAAGTTAAACTAAAGCAAGAAAAAATAAATACCTATTTTGATTGAAAACCGGCTGGCTAGCAATTTTTCGATGCTCGATAGCTTGATGTTCCGACTCGATAACAAATAACATACATAAACACAGCAGAAATGGACAATATCAATGTAATTGAACTCCGTACCATAAAATATGTATTGCACTAGAACCAGGCCAACAATTTCGAGGACCATTATGAGATTTGGATAGAACTGAAAGCAATAATTTCTACGTTTATTTCGAAATTGGTGGTTGACTGCAGAATTGTTCAAAAGAATCACAATCGCGAATTGCAATGGATAACAACATTGGTCAAACGACGTTTTTCAATACACTTACGAAAAAATAATATTTTTTTTACTTTTCTGCACTAGTGCGGAAAACAGTCGATTTCGTGATTAAGAATGTAGGATAAGAGTGGGTTTTCGAGTCATCAAAAAGCTGGGATAAGAGTGGGTTTTCGAGTCATCAAAAAGCTGGGATAAGAGTGGTTTTTCGAGTTATCAAAAAGGTGGGTTTTCGAGTCGAGAATAATTTATTATTGATGATCACTATCTCATCTAATGGTAAGCAATAAAATGATCGTCAGTGGAATGCACTTGTATTGGCAAGCTGAGGGTATTTCTAGAAATTAGTAGTCTGTTCAGTCTTAACGTAAAGACCGGCTACGGTCCTTTCCGTTTTATTGATGAAAATTTTATTACAGGTACAGCAAAAGCCGGTTAAAAAAATACAAAAAGCACCTTTACTGCTATGACAATAAGCGTGAAATTCAATTTGGTACCACGGATGTCATCAGACATCGAAACTGTCTTTTTGGAATGTAAAATTCTGTGACACGTGACATCTGATAAAAGAAATGCCAACAGCAATTTACCAGTTACACAAATTCTAGAAATTCCTAATTTGGGAAAGCGGATTGGAAGCAATGTAAGCCCGTTAAATGTAATGTCCAATTAATGTTCAATTTCTAAAGGCCTATATCGTTTTATCAGTGAAATTGTCGGGCGTTGACATGGAGTAAGAAGAAATGGAGAGTCCAATTTGGTTTCTGTTAAAGTAGATTCACACTAACATGTTTCACGAAAGTAATTAAAAAAAAAACTAAAACAAAAACTTAGTAGTTTTTTTTTATTTAATTGACAAACTTAGTGAATAAAACAACTTCATGAATAAAATAAGTTTGAAATATAATAAAAAAAAACCGGCAAAACATTATGTGCCCATTTCTGGACTAGGAAACAGTTTATTACTATATCGCGATTTTTTTTTTATTGCTTTAAGCTAGTGCCGCGATCCAACCTGATGAGGCGCACTAGTTTATTAAGAGCCTTTCCAATAGCCTTGAAGACACCTAAATTATAATCGGACGGCAAGAGCGCAGCTGGCAAACTGTTCCAGTCGTTTGATGTACGCGGTATAAACGACAAAATGTAAACGTACCTATATAATGCTAGCAAAGGAGGAAGCCGACCGCTTAAGGCAACGGCGCTCACGCCCGAGACGCCGCCGAGATTCCGATCCTGATTTCCGGCTATCGTAGGCGCGGGCTTGTGGATGGCGAGCAATGGGTAGCTCGCCGTCCAATCGTCTGGTAACCGTCCGGACCAAGCCGAGTCGTCGACGGCGCGCACTGTTCCCGCGCGCCTCAAGAAGTTGTCAGCAAATTGTAGGGATCCTGCAGAAGGGTCGAAGCCAACTGGGGCCACGGGTTCGCGTCTGAAAGGAAGGCTCTGGCCCTGGTGTATATGGCAACGTTGGAATGTGGTAGGTTGTTCAGTCAGTAAGAGTCTGACACTTGTTTCCCGCTCCGCCTGAGGGCGGGACTCGTTTTGGATGATTTTTACCTACCTAAAAAAACGTACCTATATAAAATAAAGGAGGCTGGTTGAGTACTTTCTTAGGCACCTTATTGTTTAAGGTCATTCTATTTATCTCTTCCGATTGGGTTGTAGCAATACATTTGTATTCTTTACAATCGACCTTAGCAAGTAAAGTATATCCAATTTTAATTTAATTTAGTCAGCTAATCCTTTTGGTCAGTATTATTTTTTCTAGAACATCCCGATTTCCTCACGATGTTTTCCTTTAACATTTGAGAGCAGTGGTGATGAAATAAATTACACAAAGTTACCTATGCACCTTACTGGGTTCGAATCCTCGATCAATTTTTAGTCTGGTTTGTTACCATTTGGCCACTATAAATGCTTGTTTAACTTAGGTGTTTAAGGGTCGGTTCATATCTGACGGAACATGCGTCGCGTATTATCGGTCGCGTAACGCCAGAACAGACAAATGTATAGAAAAATACTTGACCGTTCACACTCAACCGATGATACGTTAGTGCGTCGAGCGTACAGCGTCTATTCCGTTTCCGTCAACGCATTATCGGTCGACGTAACATTGGTAACGTCGCGCGCGCCACGCTCTACGTTTATTTTGATTGATGCATACAGACTAGGCGTAACATTAGCAGAGATCGTTTGTGTGAACCAAGTGTTACGTCAGGATGGTCACAGTAAAACAAAGATACTTATAATCAATTAGTTTATAATTATAATAAGCCTCCCAAATAGCAATAATTTCGATAGGCTACATTTTAAAATTCAATATCACACAACACAACCGCTCTGTAGATGCTAAACGTAGAAACTGACTAGTGGCAGGACGGATGATACGCTCGACGCATTTTCCGTTTGATATGAACCGACCCATTCGACCGAATAGACGCGACCGATGATACGCTCGACGCATCATCCGTCAGATATGAACCGACCCTTAACTAATAGAAGAATTAATGTTCCCTACCAACTCCATTGATTTGTTTCCTCCATGACCGAAAATACATTAGGATTCTACTACAGAAAGGCAACAGTAAATGTTCGCACAGTCGTAATTTAAAAAATATTGGAGTTTTTATACAAGTCATTACGTACTTAGTTATGAAATATTAGGAAGCTTATTGGTATTTTTATGACTTGAACGTGTTTGTAATGTTGATTTTTCCTCGTAACACGAACTGTTTTCGGTTAGTTTCTATTTTTATTTTATAGCGATGAAAAGACGGAATGATGAATAAAGTAAATGTTTATAAGTGTTAAAATCTATTTCCTGGCTCTAAGGAAGTTGGTATTGCTGACGTAAAATGATTCTCATTTACCCTGATATATATTTATTGGATGTTGGTCCGTACCAACATTCACAGTGAAGTGGTAACTGGCCGCTCTCCAAGCATGCGCTATAGAGCTCCCCTAATCAAGACCCGAGAGCTTTCATGGCCAGGACTCAGGCCTTCCCAGGCAAGTCATCGGATCCTGGAGCTGTATTTTTGACCAGCCTCATCTAGTATCAAAAGACGAAAAAAAAAGTTGACGTGTAAAAGAGTTTGTAAAAACCTGCTTCTTACTAATTACTTTACTAATATTATAAATGCGAAAGTTAAGATGTTTGGATGTTTGTTACTCAATCACGCCAAAACGGCTGGATGGATCTAGATGAAATTTGGCACAGGCATAGGATACACTCCGGAATAGGACATAGGCTACTTTATATTCCGGAAACCCCAACCCCAACCCCAATACCACGCGGGCGAAGCTGCGGGCAAAAGCTAGTACAAAATAAAAATCATTTTTTATTATCATTGACACCCATCGTTCGTACCGCTACTCTCATCTCTGCCCCAGTCACCTCCAAAACATTGACACCATCGTCGCCATCGTGGTCCGTAGTATCAGCTGCATCAATTTGGTATCCTTCTCATCTACACTTATAATATAATAAAGAGGTAAAGTTTGTTTTTTTGTTTTTATGTTTTTTTGTTTGTAGGGGGTAATCTCTGGAACTACTGGTCCGATTGGAAAAATTTTAGCAACAATAGAAAGCTGCTTTACTCCTGAGTGACATAGGCTATATTTTATGTACGCGGGCGAAGCCGCTGACAAAAGCTAGTATTAAAATAGATTTGAAGAGGTGGTAACCAATTAATGACGTTGTCTGTAACTTAAAAGTCTTTACGATATTTTCTACTAGCTTTTGCCCGCGGCTTCGCCCGCGTGGTGTTGGTGTTGAGGTTGGGGTTTCCGGGATAAAAAATAGCCTATGTCACATTCCGGAGAGTATCCTATGCCTGTGCCAAATTTCATCCAGATCCGTCTAGCTGTTTTGGCGTGATTGAGTAACAAACATCCAAACATCGTAACTTTCGAATTTAAAATATTAGTAAGATAATCATTATTCAATGACTAAGGGCCAAATTTACTAATAAAACTCGCGATTATTTAAAACAAAAGCGTCTAATTGAGATTATAGCTTCATTTTGCGTTCAAAACAAAACACAGTTAGTGTTTTGTTTATAATAATCGGGATTAGTTTTTAATGCTGAATTTGGCCCTGTTTTTATGGTAGGTGAAAATCATCGAATGACGAAACCCGCTCTTGGGCGGAGCGGGAGACCAGTGTCAGACTCTCACTGACTAAAAAACCTACCCCGTACCTTCCTTGCCTTATTCCCCAGAGCCGCGGTAACAGTTGCACACAAACCGGCAGCTCCAGAAGGCTTCGACCCTGAAGGGCTCTTACAGTTTGCTGACAACTTCTTGAGGCGCGCGGGAACGGTGCGCGCCGTTGACGACTTGGACTCGGTCTGGACAGTTACCGACGACCGGACGGCGAGCTGCCCATTGCTCACCGTCCGCAAGCCAGTGTCTACGGTGGCCGGATATCGGCAGAATCGGAATTTGGCCCTAATGGTCCACCTTGTGGCATGGCATCGCTGCGCCTTGCAGTGCGCGTTCACCACTCTAGAACATTTCGGCCCTACTGAACATCCGCTAATAAACAAATTTTATTTTAAAAAAAGGAACAGATGATTTTTAAGATATTTTCTGACCTTTATGCGGACAAATTTGAAGGCAGAATCTATTCAAAAAACATCTGCCAAGCTGATTCACAAAAATCGCAGACAAAAAATAGCTAGTGTACGGGGTAAAGGTACATTTAAATGATAAACTGATTTTAGGATAAACTGGTGTATTGCCCGAAACTGATAGCTGATCGACCCGCGGCGAATGAGTCTCTCAACGATGCTATGCAACTACTAAAATGCTTACTTGAATGTGTGGTTTTATTCATTCGCTGCGCGTCGATGTCAGCATAAAATTGATACAATTAATATTGTACGGGTTTGCTCGTACATGCTCCCCGAGGAAAAGAGGTAAAGACAATACAGTAAATAAGATGAAACAATTAATTATAACAAACGATTTGATATTATTTTAATTTCCTTAGTGTCTCTATCGCACACACACTGTTTACAAATTTGATATGCTTGTATAAGAACCTAATATAGGGGAGGTGGCTTTATTTAACACTCGCGCACTTGTTACCACCTTCGCCCTTTCACTATCACACTGATACACTACACTATCTCCAACACGTTGCGTAGCCGGACATGCACCAGCGCCGCTGGGCGCGTCCGCTGCTGCGGGCATCTCCGGCACAGGCGCGGGGGCGCAGCGCGAGCGCGCGCGCCTCCACACGAACACTCCGAGACATGCTGCTACCACGCCGATCAGACAGTAGATCGCAGTGTAATGATGAATGTCATGAGGTGACAGACTGTCGAGTAACAATCCATTTTCTTTCATGATCTTGATTTTCTGTTCAATCGTTTTAAACTCTCGATCACTCTCTAAGCTGGAGTCGTTCAAAATATCTTGAGGAATAGATACGTTTATAACGTGGTTTATAGATGCAATGACTGGTGAATATAGGTTGGCGCTAATACTCATGTCACTCATTCTTTGTTGATGCGCGATTACTTCAAAAGTATCTGATTTGATAATGCAGCCGTAGTCTATAGTTATAAGTCCGGAGTGAGTCAGCTGATGCGCGGTAACTTGATCTCCGCATATTGTTCGTAGGTTACATTGACCACAGCAAAAATAAATGTAACTGTTGATAGAGTGGTTTTCCATCCATAGATTCTTACAGGGATCGACCTTGACTTCGCATGCTGATGTCCTTGATTGGCAGAAGTCTTTATCTTTGTTTAATTTGTAGATAGGAGAGTGGATATAACATAAATGTATGTTTGTCACTAGACATGAATTTATGATATTTTCCGTTATGATAACGTATGCATCCTCCTTCAGGTTCACAGCTATGAAATCTGACACTGGTTTGATTGATAACATGGTGTTGTTCGGCTTCTCAATAGGAATTGGTATAAGCTTGAATATTTCATAGGTGTCCCTGCTAATCAAAGGTATTTGTACTTCAAATATTGCGTAATTCTTAAGCATTCTTGCTTTGACTCGTAGAAGTTTAAACAACTGTGCTAGATCTGTATGAATATTTTCTACGGGTAACGTGACGGCATTAGACAAGTGACTAGCTATAGTGCTCAGCTGATCTTGTAATTGTTCTGTTGTTATTAAACGTGGATTAAATCGACCATGATAGATGTCTGTTATTGTATCCACTAAATCGTTTTGTAAATTTTTCAAGTCGTGTAATAGGTTGCTCGCTACCACGGCTCCCATAGAAACTTCATTTGCCCTCGAAATATTTTGAGTTTCAGACTTTAAAACTTCTAATGTATTTTCAATATTCGCAAACTGCTGATGAATCATTTTATGTTGTTTATGCATTGAAGCCTCTGTCCGCTTTAACAAACTGAATTCTGCTTCTATTACCGAAGTTTGATTTTGCCAAAATGATACAATATGTTTTTGGTTATTGCGTAGGAGAGTGATGTCTTTCTCGTATTGTTCTGCGAATCGAGCGTCCAATACGCCGAAGAGACTGTTTGCTATGTAGCCGACACCGTCGATAAGGCCTCGACGCCACCTGTTCGCTTGTTTCAGAAAGTGCTGACTGAGTAACATATGATTATTGTAGTCAAGTTCATTGTACCCATGACGTAATTGTAATAATATTATGTCACAACGTGATTGAACTTGAATTGTGCTGCAAGTTTGTTCTAGGGCCATTATACTTTTGTTAAGTGCAGTAATTCCTTCCCAATATGGATCTAAATCATAGTATATGATTAGTTTCCAGTCGTCGCGTATGACCTTCATGTTTGTTAGTTTGTCGAAGTAAATATGTTGATTATTTCTGAATTGTGTGACGTTAAGGGCGCATTGGGAAGTTGTTATGATATTCAAGAATAACATGATTGCTGTAAAGACTGCCGCTATATTGTGGCAAGTGCCTCTTTTCCTTGTTTCAGACTGCTTATTTGTAGTTTCTCTTGTACTCCCAGTACTTGTTTGCTTGATTTGCGAGGGTTCACTATTAACGGGGAGTTTTGATAATTTCGTGATAGGACGTTTCAGTGTTCCGTTTTTAGTTTTTACCGTAACCACGCGAACATTACCGTCTGAACCGGGATGCAGTTCGATGATTCTGCCCATTAGCCATTTTCCCGGTGGAAGATTGTCGTCATGAATCATGACAACATCATCAACGATGAGGTTGTTCTTAACTTGTCTCCACTTACTTCTTTCTGTAATTTTTACTAGGTACTCATTTCTCCATCTTTTCCAGAGATCCTGCACTATTTTTTGTGTCAACTGCCATCGAGTTCTTAAATCCGTTTCTGTCTCATGTATGGAAACCTTTGACCCACCTGTTAGGAAGTGAGCAGGCGTTAAAAAATCAACATCCTCTGGATCTTCTGATATAGCACATAATGGTCTCGTGTTAAGACAAGCTTCAATCTGTGCGAGCACTGTAGATAATTCCTCAAACGTAAGAATTTGGTCACCAATAATCCTCTTGAAATGATATTTGAAGCTTTTTACTGCCGCCTCCCATAAGCCTCCTGCGGATGGCCAGGCGGGCGCATTAAAGCACCACTCGATTTCCATATCTAATATTTCTGCTTGTAGATCTTTGTCTTGCATGATGTTCATTAATGCTTGATATTCCTGCTGTAGTACCTTGTTGGCACCGACAAAATTACGACCGTTGTCGCTATAAATAAAACTAGGCGTCCCTCTGCGAGCGGACATTCTTCTTAATGCAGCGATGAAAGAAGTCGTGCTTAAATCACCAACCAGTTCCAAGTGTACCGCCTTCGTGACCATACACACAAAGACAGCCACATATCCTTTTGTGCTCTTGATGCCTCGTCCTTTGCTTGCTTTGACGTAAATATGACCAGTAAAATCTACGCCTGTATGTGTAAAGGGACGGGATGGATTACTTCGAGACTCAGGTAATTGCCCCATGATTTGCTGTTGGCAGTGTGGGTTTTGTTTCTTACATGTTACGCACTGACGAAGCTGCCTCTTCGTAGCGACGTTTCCTCCTAGAATCCAATATTTTTGTCTAATAAAACCCAAGGTCAGCCGGGCTCCGGCATGTAACATGGTTTGATGTGCTTCCTCTATTATTAATTCTGTTAGACGTCCTCTGTGCGACAGAATAATAGGGTGCTGCATGTCATGGCTGATATGTGCCTTTTTTAGTCTCCCTCCGACTCTTAAGATATTGTTTTCATCCAGGAAAGGGTTTAATTTTAATAATTTACTTTTTGGATTCAGCTTGCCTTCTTGTTTTAAATCTCTAATTTCATTTGCGAACTCTTCTTGTTGTACGTGCTTGATAATTTTTTGCTTTGCTTGACTGATTTCTGATAATGATAGATAATGCTTTTTTGCTTTTCTTTTGTATGTCGTAAACTTCATCACTAATGCTAGAATACGTGTTATTTTGCTGATTGAATGATATTTGTTTAATAGGTCTGTAATGATGCTTGATTCATGCTTTGTAACAATATGAACGTCTTCTTGCTTCTTTATTTCCTCGTTTGTGGTATAAATTGCTTGATTTTCTTTCGATGCTTCAAAAGATTGTAACCATGTTGGTCCTTGCCACCACAAACGATGATCATTCAATTGAGACACTGTGAGTCCTCTGCTTCCACAGTCCGCGGGGTTTTCGCTTGATTTTACATACCGCCAAGATTGAGGTTTAATTATATCTGTTATTTGCATCGTCCTATTAGCTACGAACGTTTTCCAACGACTTGGGTTTCCTTGAAGCCATCCTAATACGGCTGTAGAGTCACTCCAACCAAATATGTGTAGGTCATGCTCTGCTAGACATAGCTTAACTTTGGTCATAAGTTTGGCCAGCAATAGAGCTCCACATAGTTCCAGTCGTGGCAGTGATATTTGTTTTTTCGTAGGAACCAATTTTGATTTAGCTGCTACTAATATTGTTGAATGATTGCTATTTCTAATTCTGCAGTAAATGACGCAGGCATATGCCTTTGTTGATGCGTCACAAAAGCCGTGTAACTCTACATTACTCGCTGTTTCCGTGCCGTACCATCTTGGTATTTTAAATTGATTGATGCTTTCTAACTCGACTTTGATTGTAAGCCATTCCTTGCTGATTTTATCTGGTACTTGTTCATCCCATTGAAGATTTAATAACCATGTCTCTTGGAATAAAATCTTCAATTTAGTTGTAACTGGCACGATCCATCCTAATGGGTCGAATATTTTAGACATGTCTGATAATATGGTTCTTTTGGAAATAATGGTATTAGTCTTTGATGGTTCAATTTTTGATACAAATGTGAAGTTATCTTTTGTTGGATTCCATTGAAGTCCTAATGTCTTAGTCAATCCTGATTGTTTAAAACTCTTGCTTTCTTGTGTGTAATAGTCTTGATCTTCTTGTTTCAGCAGACGACTATCGTTAGATGTCCATTTTCTTAAGTTGAAACCCCCTAACTTCAGTAGATCCATCAGATCTTGCTGCAACTGTTGTGCTGCTGACAGGCAGCAGGTTCCATGGACCAAATCATCCATATAGAACGATTCTTCGACGACCTTGGCTGCTTCTGGAAATTTATCCCGTTCATCAACCGCTAATTGTCTTAAGGTCATCATTGCCAAAAATGGAGCTGCCTTTGTGCCGTATGTCACAGTTGTCAGTTGATATTCTTGTATTTTTTGCGATGGATTATCTCTCCACACTATTTTTTGTAGTGGTTGATCTTCTGGGTGTACCCAAATCTGCCTAAACATTTTTTCTATATCAGCCGTGAATGCGTACTGGTATTGTCTCCATTTAATGATAAGCGACTGAAGGTCTTGCTGTAAATTGGGCCCCGTGTACATCAAATCATTCAAACTTGTATTTGAAGATGTTTTAGCTGAAGCATTGTAAACAACTCTCAGTGCAGTCGTTGCACTATCTTCGCGCAGTACGCAGTGATGCGGAAGGAAACATTCCGGTGTCTGATTGCAAGGTGAAGGTTTCATGTGACCTAAGTTTATGTATTCGGTAATGAATGATTTATATGCGTTGAATAAAGAATTGTTTTTATGTAACTTTTTCTCGAGATAAATGAATTGAGCCACGGCCTTGTTTTTGGACTGCCCCAATTTTTCTTCAAATTGTGGTTTAAGTGGGAGTCTAACTTGGTATTTTCCATCATCCAACCGATGTGTTGTTGCCTTGTAGTATTGAATGCACTCTTGATCTTCTGATGATAGTGATTTTTCTTCTGTAACATCTTCTATCTCCCAAAACTGTTGAACTCTATCTAAATCAAATTGCACGACGTTGCACATTAGTTTAGTTTTGATATTTCCACACAATATCCAACCTAGTTGAGTTTCTTGAACAAGCGGAAGTGATTCGCTTAATCTGCACATGCCCGTTAAAATAATATTAGAATATACGTCCGCACCCAATAAAATGTCTATGGGTCGGCTGATGTTGTAGTCAGGATCTGCTAATTCTAAATTATCCAAGAAGGTGCATACTATTTTCGGAAAGGAGTATGATGGTAAATATTTTGTTAGGTTATTCATGATATAAGCATCGATATTAAATTGATATCGTTTGATTCTTGAGTTTGACATACAGTTCAGATTCATGATTCCTCTGCAACTGTTTTCTGTTTGCCCTATGCCTGTGATTATGCCATCACACCTGGATCGCTTCAATCCTAATTGCTGAGCAGCGTTCTCTGTGATGAGAGACATCTGTGAGCCCTGATCTATAAGAGCCCGCAGGATCAGATATGTCCCATCTACCTTTTGAACTTTTAGAAGTGCCGTTGATAGTAAAGTTTCTTGCATCACATTATTTTCCTGTGTCACGTGCGTGTTACCGTGATTTACACGTTCCTGATTAAAACGGCTATTGCTTTGCTGTGTAGAAGGCATCAAATTTCCTCCCTGTTTTGATAATTCCTTTGAATTCGAATCATGAAGCAATGTATTGTGAAATCCGTTGCATTCGATGCAACGTTTCTTTGATAAGCATTCTTTTCCTTTATGATCATATAAGCAATTCTGGCAATAATTCAAGTTAGCAACACATTGTTTTTTCTTCATTGGAGAAAAGTCAGCAAATTGTTTGCAATTAAATATGGCATGTGCGTCATTGCACACTGGACAGTTTGGTCGATTGTTTTGCAATTTCCTGTAACTGGGTGATTGCGAAATAGCCTTGTTGCTTGAATATGACTGCTTGAAATGATAATTTTTTGATTCTGATGGTTTATTGTTGCTTGAAGAAGAGGATTTTTGATGATTTATCTCCTGCTTTCTTCTGCTGGCTTCCATGCTCGTGAACTTCCCCTCTAGAAAGGCTAGAAATTCATTCAACTCGAGTAGTTCCCGAGGTTGCTTGATAGCTGCGTTGTATTCGCTGAATGTATCCGAATCCAATTTCTGGCACAAGAGGTGCACGATCAACGGACCCCATGACGTCACATCGACGCCGAGGTTCTGTATTGCGTTCATCGTTTCAAGTGCAGTATCATGGATTCGTTTGATATGATTGATTGATGATTGCTGTGAAATGGGTATATTCAATAAAATGTTAATATGCGATGTGAATATCATCCTTTTGTTATCATAACGGTGGCTCAGAATGTCCCAACTAATGATGTAGTTATCTGAGCTGATCGGAAGATGCTGTATGAGGCGTTCTGCTTCACCTTTAACCTTTGATTTGAGAAACTGCATCTTCTGAGCCCCGGATAATGATGGGTTGCTATGAACTGCTTCCGTAAAAAAATCCTTAAAAGATGTCCACTGATGGTAACTACCGCCGAATGTAGGTATTTCTATTTTTGGCGTAGTATGCTCTCTATGTGAAATAGACGACATCTTCTTATTGATGGCCTTGATAGCGGCATTGTATGTGCTTTCGTGTTTGAGGTACATACGATGATACTCTTGATTCCGATCTCCTAGCTCACTGTCTAGGTCCCAGTGCAGAGTGTCGATCTTCTCCCAGCGAGACCTTATTATACCCAGCAGGTGGTCGAATTCCCATTTTTCCGCTACAGTATCCATGTCGATGCTTGAAACACTATGTTCAAAAGCCTTGAAATTACTCATCTGTTTCCTAATCATCTCATCGGTCTTGCTATTTGATCCTTGAGACTTCAAAGATTGGCCTGAGAGCTGCTGTAAGGTGCTTGATGTAGCTAGAGGAGTAGCAGGCTTTAGAATCGGTGTCGATGGTCTTTCCTCTGTTGGCTGATAATTCTGAATAACTGCTCTGATATTTTCATATCTCTCCTTCACCTTGTCGAATTGCTGCGAAGTGAAGTAAGTATGTGATCTGGCATATTCGATGCCACACAATTTTCTATGATTGGATTGATACTCTTGCCAGCATGCCTCCAAATTTTCTAACCTTCGGCGTATGTAGTCCGAGGTTTTGCGATCGGAGCCATCCTTTTTGAAATTGGTATAAACTTGCTCTATCTGATTGAGTAGCTGCTGTTGTTGGGCGAGAACATCTTCTAATGAAGACATATTGTTGATAGAAATATTAATAATAAATGGAACGATCTTACTTGATTGTCCAAGCGAGAGCCTTGTTGCTCACGCAATGTGGATCCCTGTTGATCCCTGCTGATTGCTGCTGCTATGCACTGCACTATTGCTGGCAGTACAAACACCCTCACTGCTAGTTCGTTGGACGTCACTAGTGAAACACTTTACAGAATTTGATTGCTACACTGTAATGTACACACGCGACATCCGGCTCGAAGGACCAAAAATGTACGGGGTAAAGGTACATTTAAATGATAAACTGATTTTAGGATAAACTGGTGTATTGCCCGAAACTGATAGCTGATCGACCCGCGGCGAATGAGTCTCTCAACGATGCTATGCAACTACTAAAATGCTTACTTGAATGTGTGGTTTTATTCATTCGCTGCGCGTCGATGTCAGCATAAAATTGATACAATTAATATTGTACGGGTTTGCTCGTACAGCTAGTTAGTTTTTTTTTTAATTTAATGAACGATTACCAATATATTGCCTGTAGCTCTCAGAATTACGGTTTCATTTTAATAACAATCAAATAATATCAAGTGCTACAACACTTACAGGTAATCACTATATTAAAATAAAACATTTGATTTATCAACACTTATTAGTGCTTAATTAATTCCATCAGATAAAATGTCAAAGGAATAAAATATTAAATGAGTGATACCAAATTCCATTACATTACAACACAACATAACATCAGGTTTATATTGTCCCCACTGCTGTTCTAGGACATGCCAGTTTTCTTATTTATTTAATTAAATGATTTAATTTAATTATATTAAATTCAATGACCCATCAGACCATGCTTTATCTTCCATTCTGCACCACGTGCCCTATTTCCTATTCACGTAGGGACCTAATGACCGCTTCAGTGAACATCATTGCCGTAGCCGAATACTGGGCTAGGCAGGGAATTTATCTTGCTTTTTTTTTTAATTCAATTAAAATAGCTATACAGTTTTTGGGCGTACTGGAAATCGAAACCTTGACCGTTATATCGGTGACCGCTAATAAAACCAATGAGCCAGTAACAGTACTATCAAACATAATATATTTGATACGTTCACAGCCGGCTCATAAATATTCACTAAAGTTGATTACATGCTCTGAAACAACTGAATTCGATGCCACTATTTATTTTTAGTGGTCAATCATTTTGAGGTTAATCGTGCAATAATGTCAGAGTTTGATCGTCGCAATTTGATAGGAAACCCGAATGTTGTCACTGAAAAATAATATGTAATGTTGACTTTCATACCTCTAGTAGGTATGAAAGTTAACATTACATATTATTTTGTACTAGGCCGGGAATTGCTAAACCAAAATGACGGCTTTGACGGCTCGGCTGGCGCAGAGGTTGAGCGATAGACTGCTGACCCTTAGGTCACGGGTTCGATTCCCACACGGAATAAATATTTGTCCCGACCTGACCAAGAGCCTTCAGATGTCTTCAAAATCATAAAGATCCAGCAGGGTTTAAACCTATTGCAGCCAAGGCTTCGGTACTAAAAGGCGATTCCGGGACCATGGAATGCAGGCAAAGACGGAACATTGTGAAAAAAGTGATATAAAAATGAATTCAAAGTAAAGCACCTACCCTGATTTGCATACACGACGTACTCATACAACACTAACCATGATTCATACAGAAAACATTTTTTTTTACATTTTGCCAAGATTAGCAATCGTTAGTTGATCAATAAATTAAGTAAATAAATATAGTTAACGAGATTAGATCATTCTCGACACTTAAAGTCAGTGACTCCATTACACGTAAAAAAAATACTGAAATGCATCAATTTGATAGTGTTGATACGCTTGAATGCCTTTTATAGCTCTAAGTGGTTTTAGCATTTAAGTGATAATTATACTTAAATGCGGTACAGATTTTTTTAGCTATTTTCGGATATCGTGTATTATTTATAAGCAACCTTATTTATCAACCCGAAACAGTTGAAGTAGGAGAGTATGTATATATATATATATATATATATACAGTACGACCGTCGGATCTTGGCGAGTCAAAAAATAAATAGTTTAAACTCTTGAGCCCCAAGCAAACGCATATCTATTTTCTTTCTAGTATGTCTCTTATGACGATACTCGAAAGTTTAAGTTGGGAAATCATCCAATGACTTTTCTTACTGCAGCAGGGAACGGCAGGGTGTGTCAGACTTTAACTGACTAAAACCACACCTATATTTCTTCGCCCGGGCTTGTGGACGACAAGCAATGAGTAGTTTGCTGTCCGATCGTTCAGTAACTGTTCGGATCTAGCCCAAGTCGTCGACGGCGCACTGTTTCCGCGCGCCTCAAGGATTTGTCAGCAAACTTTTTTTTTTTTTTTTTTAACTTGCAATAAACTAGTGCTTGACTGCGATCCCACCTGATGGTAAGCAGTGATGCAATCGTTGATGGTAAGGCGCACTAGTTTATTAAGAGCCTATTCACTCTAGCCTTGAAGACACCCAAATTATATTCGGACGGAAAGACTGCAGTCGGCAAACTGTTCCAATCCCTCGATGTACGCGGTATAAATGACGAGGCAAAACGCTTAGTCCGGGCCGCAGGTGTCTCAACAACGTAAGGGTGGATACTTGCCGTACGCCGGGATGTCCGAAGGTGAAATTGGGATGGCGGAATCAAATCATGCAATTCCTGCGCACACTCTCCAAAATGCATCCTGTAGAAAACCGCAAGGCTGGCTACTCTGCGCCTGTGCTCGAGACTTTGAAGACTGGATCCAACCAAATCTGGATCACCAATCAGCCTCTTTGCACGCCTTTCCACTGAATCCAAAGCCGCTAGGTGGCATTTTGCAGCGCCAGCCCATATGTGGCTGCAGTACTCCACACACGATCGGACCTGAGCTTTGTACAACATTAGAAGCTGACTCGGTGTGAAGTACCGTCGGACTTTTGCAAGAACGCCGAGTTTTCTAGCAGCTACCTTGGCTTTGGACTCAATGAACCGCCCAAAGTTGAGATCTGAAGCAATGTCCATTCCCAAGAGCTGAAGGCGGTCGGTGCACTCCAGGGATACATCCCGAAAAGCAGGAGCCAAGGTGAACGGGCTCCTTTTGGCGGTGAATACACACGCCTGTGTTTTGGTGGCGTTGAATGTTACCAGGTTAGCTTCGCCCCACTTAGAAACTGCCTGAAGTGAGACATTCGTACGCTCTACCATAGCCTCCCTTTCAGACTGGATTAGCTCCTTACTAGCCCGAGCACTGGGCAGGTATCTCTCTACAACTGTGCTATCATCTGCATACCCCAAACTGTACGGACCCAGCCTGCCAGTAGGCTTCAATCAGGCAGAGTTGAAGTCTACTGAAGCCAAAGTCTACTTTTGAAAGAGAGTCTCGGTCCTGGTGGGAAAGGCAAAGAAGGATTTTTTTACGTTTTGCTATCACGTCTCCGAACTATGGTACGAGAAGCCTTCTTACACTAAATGCGCCATCTCCACTCTAGAAGCATCCAAGAATCAAATAACGTCTCTGGCTTAGGGTATAGATAGAATGACAGACTTGTACTGACTAAAACCCACACGTAATTCTTAAATTATCCTTTGCGATCCAAGGCCACAGTAATATTTTCAAACGCTCCTAAAACCCAAAACTTTCTAGTCTCATTGGCAATCAGTTCAACAGCTATTGTATTGCCTTTCAATATGTTACGGCTAAAAACACAATACGACAGACTAATACAGGGATATTAAACCTTTAGAGAACGTGCCATTAAAAATATTTCTATAAGGATATTTGATCAGCTCCTTTAACCAAGATACTATCATTTCGTTAACTCTACTCGACTGTCTGGAATTGATCACGCCTTTAATTCCTTTGTTCTGGCCAGGTGAACGAGCGTTGAGGTGAACAAAGGAATTCACATCATCGCTTGGTCACCTAGTCAGGACAAAGGACAATTCCTTTGTTCTGACTAAGTGACCAAGTGATGAGTGAAGTGTGAAGGCGTGGTCAATTCCAAGCGTTCGACATCATCGACACGATCGTAACTTGGCCAGAAGGGCTAGAAGTGCTACCAAAGGATTTCGATTTTGCTATTTAACGAACAAAAATAATATGAAATGCTATCAGCAATTCTTAATTTATAAAACCCCAAATTCATAAAACGTAATTTTTACAGTTCTTTGTTAATTTAATTAAATGAAAGAGAAACTTATTGTGATTACTGCTGTTTAAAATTGAAATCTAGGTAATTTTACTTGCCAGTTCTGGAGGAATCTGTCTACTATCTCATCTGATGGTAAGCATGACATGACCGACGATGGCACACGCTTACCTACAAAAAATAACCTATTCACTCTTGACTTAAAGACCCCTTGTTTGTGGCTTTAAGAAAACAGGCCCCCTAGTCAAGTTACGATCGTTCAATTTACCACGTTGGCCACGTCCTTAATTACTTTGTACTGACGTCATCTCGCTCAGTCATGTAGTCAGAACAAAGGAATTGAAGGCGTGGCCAATTTCAAACGTTCGACGTTAACGAAGCGATCGTAACTTGGCTAGGTGGCAGATTCTGATAAAGAAGAACAAGATTTTTACGATTTTGTTGACATGTCTTGTTACGCACCAAGAGCAACCCTACGTTATGTCCAGGCAATCTCTTTCCATCCCAAGTTGCCTGGAAGAGATCGCAGAATGCGATAAGGCCACCCATTGTATATCTCTATTCAGCCAGGCGCATTATTTTGTGTAGTTTATTTCATCATCACTACACTCAAAACGGTGAAGGAAAACATCGTGAAGAAATTGGCATGTCCTAGAACCAAAAATTCAAAGACATGTGACCTCCGCCAATCCGCACTGTGCCCACGTGGTGGATTATGGCCCATTCCCTCTCTTAGAGAGGAGGCTTGTGTCCCAGCAGTGGAAACATTAAAAAGGCTGATGATGCTGATATCTCTATTATTAAGTCTCATAATTTGTACAAATTTTCATGTTGTACAATAAAGTTTACATAAATAAATAAATAAAGAATCGTAATTCTTAGCTATGGAAAGATATAAAACATCTTTTTTTTTAGCAACCTGCCACCACTAGCACATGTACCATAGGTTCGCTATCCCTGTAAAACCTTTTTCTATTTAATTAAAGCCGGTAGCACTACCTAAGATTTCATGGTCAAGACATTACCCAATTGTGTCAAGCTATTTTAATAGTTGTAAGTGTTAAATCAAGAATTGCCTAATCGTATTTCAATAAAGAATTGCGGGCAATGTCACCTTTACAGTGAGTTAAGTACTAATCGTTTGCACGATTTAGTCGTGACATTGAACTTGGGGTCAGGTAATGTTTTTATTTTCATGGTACTAGTATCTTCTTGCGGGTTCGCCTGCGTGAAAGTCAAAATTATGATGTGGTAACCAACAGTTTCTGGAATAAAAGAAAAATATAAATCGTTGCAGATGTTAAAGTAATTACACTTTTTAATTGGATAACAATATTTATGACATACAAACGTAGAATATTTTTGTTAAATAATATAAACTAGTGTAGTTAATAATATGACTTGACTAATATCCGGAAATCGTGATTTGAATCCTGGCGGCGTCTTGGGCGTATGTGACGTTGCCTTGTGCGGTTGGCCTCCTTCTATGCTAGCATTATTGCTTCGCAGAAGGAGGCGACCGCCTCCCACTCCTCCTCGCTCCGGACCATGGCCTCTACCAAGGCCCGACGCGAGTGATCGTTGCCGAAACGCTAGTGACCTTGAGTGAACAAAAGAGGACCCAGCGTCACTTTACGTGCATCAAAATTATTAGAAGAATAATTTGTTCCTCATTTTTTTAACAAAATTCACAACATGAATAAAAACTGTATATGAAAATATTAGTAAACGTAATTTTGAAAATAAATCACACCAAGTTCTATAATTTTTTTTTTTATCAAATTATTAGGAATATAGTTTAGTTTAACAATTTTTTTTTTCAAAATATAGGAGCTAGCCGTTTAGACTTAATAGGTATTTGATTTAAAATCATCAAAAATCGTATATCACCCCTTTAAGAGCCTATGGTGAAGTGGAAACAGCGACTGTCGCAACCCAGCGCTGGGCACACCGTAATCTCAGCGGTAGTGCCCCTCTTTGAGGCGTGGCTGGATAGACCTCACGGCGTCCTCACTTTCCGCATGACGCAGGTTCTCACCGGACATGGGAAGTTCGGGAGATTCCTGCACCGGATTCGTGCGGAAGAGACGTCCGGGTGTCGCCACTGTGAGGCGAGCCCGGAGGACACGGTGGAGCACACGGTGGAGGTGTGCCCTGCTTGGGAAGAGCATCGCCGTGTCCTCGTGGGGGTGATCGGCGGCGGCGACCTCTCGCGTCGGGCCCTGGTTCAGGCCATGGTCCGCAGCGAAGAGGAATGGCAGGCGGTCGCCTCCTTCTGCGAAGCAGTAATGCTCGTAAAGGAGGAGGCCGACCGCATAAGGCAAAGGCAACGGCGTACTCGCCGTAGCCGTCGCCGCCGCGATCCTGCCGATATCCGGCCACCGTAGACACTGGCTCGCGGACGGTGAGCAATGGGTAGCTCGCCGTCCGATCGTCTGGTAAGACCGAGTCCAAGTCGTCAACGGCGCGCACCGTTCCCGCGCGCCTCAAGGAGTTGTCAGCAAACTGCAGGGGCCCTTCAGGGTCGAAGCCTCCTGGAGCCTAGAGGGTATGTGAAAATTGTAACCTCGACTCCAGAAATAAGGCAAGGAAGGTACGGGGTAGGTTTTTTAGTCAGTAAGAGTCTGACACTGGTCTCCCGCTCCGTCCAAGAGCGGGTTTCGTCATTGGATGATTTTCACCTACCATAAAAAAAAAAAAAAAAAAAAAAACCCTTTAAGAGCCTATCCACTCTATCCTTGAAGACACCTTTACACCTTAGTCACTCTCAAATTATCGCTGAGTTATGTTATGTTATGTCTGAGTATGGTTCCCGCATTAAGTCCTATGCAGACCATTGTACGGAAGCCATGACTGCCATAAACTTTGGTGAGCTTATTCCAACCAGCCCACCTCGCTCCAAGAGCTGATTAGGCCTCCCAGATTTTTCAGGGCGTCAATAAGGGTGTTCGGTGTGCCTATGGTTCGTGTGTGTGTATCAGTGACACCTGTGCAATCCAAGAGCACGTGTGCAATTGTCTCTTCCCCCCGCCCCCAAGCACGCCACCACAGGGGACTGTCCGTGATGCCTATTGTGTAAAATACCATCACCACCACCACCACCAACCACCACCACCACCACCATAGTTACGAACTCAGCGATACTCTGAATTTGAACTGTCAAAGATTTTTCTAACTGTATCAGATTTAATAAATAATATTTCCAGAAATTCATTAAATTATTAGTAATTTAACAAACATAATATTTACATGTAAAAGTTTTATAAAATTAAAATTACTTTAGTAAAAGTATTTTCAATATTATGACAACTGCTAACTTAGGAAAGAGCATTAATGTGTTACTGTCAATCTGTTTAAATTTATATTTTATGTTGATGTCTTTCTTTTTATTTGGATGTTACTATGTTCTAAACAATTCATATCACGCTTTGAATAATTATTTATTTATTATTCAAAAGCTTATTCAAGTAACCTTGAATGACAAAGGCGACAAGTTACATTTCTTTGATTAATTTATTTCATTTAGGTATGGATTGAAAATTAAATGATAATCATTTAGACGAATAATACGAATAATAAAATTATAAAAGGCTTTTATAATTATCATTATTATCTTTTGAGGCGAAAAATGTCGACTGAATATGTCATTCAGCCGTCATCTGAATTATATAGTTCGGTCGTTATGGTCACACTTGGGGAAGGTCCACATAGACCTTACCCAAGTCCTACCGTTTCTATGCGTCTTGCCTTATGCCACTTAAATTTGGCTATTATTTTAGGCTATGTGGGTCCGCCGAAGAACCATATTCTTCGGCGGAAGGTGTTACGAATGTTTAATAAGTACACCAAATTATAGAGTAATAAGGAATTCAAATATGTGCAATAATATAAATATACAAACATTTCTGCAGTTAACAGATTCCACCTGGAAAAATTTGGAGCAACCAACCGCTACCTAATATTTAACGTTTTAAATCAAAGTAATCAATTTGAATTTTTAAAACAATCTCGACTTATTTTATGTCACAACATCAATTCACCATTTGCAAAATTATCTACTGATGCGAAAAATTGATTTTTAGCAATAAAAAGATTTTTGGCGATTACGACTTTAAGATATCTAGGGCAAACAGATAATCTAGATTAAAACACTTGTCTTGGAGATCTTAGAATCGGTCACGGAAGACGATAGAAACAAAGTAATCCAGTAAATAACCAAATAAGTTGATATTGTTGTTGATAGAATCCTTGACAATTGGAGTCTACATATTATGTCCTTGAATGGGAATCGTAAATCGATGATTGTAACATGGGATCCATTCACAAAAGATGGATTAATGGTTCTTACGGCCGACCCTGGTTCTGAAAATGATCCAGAGCGAGGAAGAATGGAAAGGACATCTCCTTTTGCAAAGCAGTAATTCAAGCAATTAAAGCAAGTATTTTCGCAGTGTGATTTGAAGTAGCTGAATAAGAAGAATTAAAATAATTCACAACCAATTGGAGAAGAGTGCCTTTAGAGTAGACGTAATATTATGAGTAACAGAGATAACAGTACCTGATTTCAGTTTAATCAGAAAGAAGGTTATCAAATGGGATTAGTCACGGGTTAGATTGAGATTAGCCACATTACTGTAAAACTGTAATCTATATTTTTATAAAAGCGAAATACCTCTCTAAAAAATAAAAAAGCCAAATACTCGCTGATTATACACAAATCTCAGAAACTATTACAGCTTTTTTTTTGTTAGCCTATTCTGTCCCACTCCTGGGCAAAGGCCTCTCTCCACTCCTTTCATCAATCGCGGGCCCGCGCTTCCTCTTGCCAGTTCGGAAGGAATCTGTCTAGCTCATGGCGCCATCTCCTTTGTGGTCTACTGCAACCCCGTCGCTCTGTCTCAGGGCACCAACTTTGTGTTACTTTGGCCCACAGTCTGTCGGGCATGCGGCAGGTAAACATTAAATTTAGAAAGTAGGTTCCTTGTAGGATGTAGACATGCGCTAACGGATTTTACAAAACTTTACGCTTAAGGGAGTAAAACGGGGGTTTAAAGTTTATATGGAGAAACTGACTTTCAAGGGGTGAAGGTGCAGGCAGAAGCCTGTTAGAAATAAATATAATCAATAAATAGGACCCATGAAATACGCCGCAATCCTGTGGATACAAGACGCGAAGGATTGGTCGTGATGGTGACATTTAGACGACGCGGCGACGCCTATGTTCAACAGGACGTGTTTTTAGACTGAAATGATGATGATATCGAACAAGTCAGCGTGCAAAAGCATTTCCTGTCTCTTCGTTCCTAACAACATCTATTTAATACAGTTTTCGCAAGATAACGAGGTAACGTAACTATTAACCGCTTGTTTGATAAGCACAAACGTGCATCTTTTAAACGGTGCAATAACAAAACGCAAGAGTCATCTGACGTAAGATGTCAAACTTTAATTGTTCTTACATAACATTTCTTCATGAAATAAAATATATATTTTTGCAATACAGGTACAATAAGTCACGGTCTAAAGATTTAAAATGAAAATAATTACTTGCACTGTATTGCATTTTTTGAAATGCATTGTGTTCTACAATACGTGAATGTCATGCTTTTAAGACTAAGATTGAGTAAAAATAGTGAAATCTGTCTGTCTGTTGTCTGGGAGAAAAATTTCAATAGTTATCTGAATCTTTTGTAGCAAGATTAGCTTGTAAGCCAGCTTACAACATCATTATCCTTTCTGCCGAAAGACACCCACAGTTGAACACAAGCCTCCCTCAAGCATCTCCTTAATCCTTAAGTATCCCCCAAATGTCGCTCTATAATTCCCACAACCATCAGATTTCCTCGACTGTCATCAGGTGACCGGTTGACCTTGTAGAAAGCCTTTAACGCCGCTTCTTGCGGAACGTAGTTGCCACTTGCCAAGTGACATAATATTAGCAAAATAGATTGTCAAAAATTACAAGGCTTTGTCGCACCACCAATTTCCTTCTATTTTGTACTCCACTTCAATTTTTGAGCTACTATGATAGCGCTTTTCCTGTAATTATAGTGTGTTTGAAAGAAAGAAAGAAAAACAGTTTATTTACGCGTAATGAACGCAAAACTTAAAGGTACATTTCAACATAACCAGTGTGTGTGTGGAATTCCTTCCTACATTCTTTTTTTGACAGCCCATCTCTAGAAGTAGTTAAGAGGAAAATTAAAAAAGCACTTTCTTTCAAAATTGACATAATTATCTTACTAGTATTTATAAGTACGAATATGTATGCATAATTTTATGCATTTTATTTATGCAGGTTTTTATTGTACTTGCTCTAGATTCTATCTATCTTTGAATGTTTTCTTTCTATCACTCGAAGGTTTACAGGGAGAAAGCTAAATGTTGAATTATTTTTGCAGCAGGCAAAGAGTTTCAGTCCTTCGATGTGCACGGTATTAACGACGAGATGAAACGCTGGTAATCGTAAACCAGACTAGAGAGGTTTTAACAACGTAAAGGTAGATACTCGTACGTTTTCTTTCTAACCAAACAATAATCTAATCAAAACAATAGTAAAAAGAGAGTGGAATAAACCCCTTCTAATACCAGGGCCAAAATAACGAGAACTTTCGCGATAATCGACGTTAAATTTATGCGTGGCCACGACTTAACACGATAATTTGACAACGGCATTAACATTGCCGTTTGGCGTTAGGTGATATTTCAAGTGTAGCCACCCACTTTAGCGAGTTAAAATTATGGCGATAATTATCGCAGTAAATATCGCGTAGACACGTCGTAATGAGAAATGCCGTTAAACGTTAGTGTGGCCACAGTATAAGAGTAATTTAATTGAGTAGGTATAGAAATCTGTTACAGTAGCATTTCATTCTGAAATTATTATTTAAAATATTATATTGATTGTGAAATTTCGATTACTCAGTCTGTGGATTATATATAAAATCATTCATTCTGTGACAATACAAGTTACGTAAATAGATTAAGGACTTCAAAAACTGGGCAAGTGCGAGTTGTACTCGCGCGTCAAGGGTCCCGTACAAACTTGTCTGCATAATTGTAACAATAGTTCAATTTCCGAATATTGATGCTTTTTCCGAATAGCATATTTTTTTGTGACGTTAACACGATTTTCTTCTTTAAGATTTATTCCTATACTTGTTCTATACCATGCCACATTTCAGAGTTCTGGATCAAGGAGAAGTAAGAATTTTGATTTTCTTGAGAGTATCGAAATATACTCGTAGGTAATTTTTTTGCGACATAAACAGACGTGTCTTTTTTCCGTAAACTTAGGAGATTGATTTTTATTCAGCTTCAAGAGATTGTAAACTTGAGTATATGGTTTTAAGTTCAACTCGATATCGCTACGAGTGACAGACAACAAAATGACAAAAAAAAAGATCCTATAAGGATTTCTCATAAATTCGTAATCCTTGATACCAGTTTTTTTTTTGAGTTACGGTACCTTAAAAATCACCCAAAAGATACATTTAAAACCGTCAGACGGGCGCATTTTTTATGACAAGTTGCCAAATAACTTAATCATTTTAAAATTTTGTAATGACCCACTTTAATTGTTATTATTTTATTAAATACTAAACTCTTAATAATAGAAGAGGTAAATATCTAACAAAGGCTTTCAAAGATTGCAAATACCTTCTATTGTTTTGTCTTTGTTAAGCCAATTGAATAAGGTGGCATTAAATGAGTACACTGTTTTTTTTTTTTTAATTGTCGATAGGTTCGTCTTTGACCACCATCTGACCTAATGGTAAGCGATGACGTGGCCAATAGAGCACGCTCACCTAGAAGTGACCTATTCACTCTTGACTGGAAGACCCGTAGGTTGCAGCTATCAAGAAACACAGATACTGGAAGTGAATTCCACTCCTTAGCTGTACACACAGTAAATTTATTTCCAAAATGCTTTATGCGTATGGGTGGTGCTACATCATTATCAGCATTTTTCATGTTCCCACAGCTAGGACTCAGGCCGCCTTTCTAGGAAAGGGAATAGGCTGCCATCTACCACGCGGGAATCGTTTCGTGGAGTTATTAAGAAATCAGTGTACATAAGTAAAAAATCATGCTGCCGAGCATAATCTACACTAATATAATAAAGAGGTAAAGTTTGTTTTTTTGTTTTTTTGTTTGTAGGGGGTAATCTCTGGAACTACTGGTCCGATTGGAAAAATTTAAGCAACAATAGAAAGCTGCTTTACTCCTGAGTGACATAGGCTATATTTTATGTACGCGGGCGAAGCTGCGGGCAAAAGCTAGTTGTATATATAATTATGTTCGGTTGTATATATATATATATATAATAAATGATTTTATGTATAAGCCTAAAGGCGGGATTTATTTATTTATTTATTAATTATTTATTAAAACTTTATGCACATAACACAGTAAAAAGGCGGACTTAATGCTTTAGGCATTTTCTACCAGTCGTCCTTAAGGTGGTGCAGAAACGTAACAAGGTAGGTGCAACTTAAAGGACAGACAAAAAGAAAAGAAACGAAATATAATAATAATAAATACATACTTAGATACATACATACAAATAAGAAAGGTCATTGGGAGGGATTTGTCATTGGATGATTTTTAGCCACCATAAAACCAAACCACTTCCTTTTTTAAGTCGGTTAATAAGCATAAGATTTTAAACAACAAAACTAACAACATTATAGTAGCATTAATTTGTAGGATTAATCTATTTATGGTAGGAGAAAAATATTTATAGCAAAATTAACCATATGGATTTATCTCAAAAATGAGTTTTTATTATGTTTATATTTATTAACGTACAATTCAATTCAAAGTGATCTCATAATTGTTGGTGGTAAAGCCACGCTCCATAAATTTTTACACATTTTCTTTGTACAATTGTGCATTATGGACTAGACGTGGACGAAATTGCATGCAACAGCAAGTAATCAAAATCTTATAATTTTAAATTGAAAATATATTTTTCGTCACCTTGAGTAGAATCATACGTTATGTCACAACATCTAAATGACATCTGCAAAATTACTGATGCGAAAAATAGATTTTTTCTTAACAAAAGGAACTTTTAATAATACCTTGATTTCGGAACTGTCCGTCACTATTGCAAGCATAAGTAATACTTTAGAAAGTGATCCTTTTCTTACATTTGATGAGATAGATTTAATCACAATGGATTTTCACGGTCACACAATAATTGAAACTTCATTAACAAATAAAATAAATAAGAAAATACTCGAAGTGTCACAAGAAAAAAATGTCACACTATTTTTTTAGCAGTTGTACCATGACGTTAACATTGCATTACCCAATAATATAGCGGTCAAGTTCAAATGCCCTTGAGAAGGCCTGCTTTTAGTGCAGCCATAATAACTTCTCGCTTTGCCGTCTCGACTTACGTCTAAGTGACGTTTTAAACCGTATAAAATTATGCGTAAAAATTATGCATCTATATATTACGAGTATATAAAAAGAAAGACTGACTGACATAATAACGCACAGCCAAAACTACCGGGACTAGGGACTTGTTTTGACTAGTTTTCTTCTTATGACATAGGCGGTTACAAAGAGAGAGTATTTCAAAATTTACCTCCTAAGGGCCATACAAACAAAGAAATCATACAAACATTAAACCCATTTCCAGAAACCTATTTCCACGCAGGCAAAGCCAATGATAGAAGCTAGTAAGTACATGTACAGAGACGCAACAAAGAAAAGTAAAGTAATATCGAGTCAAAAAATCCCGACACTGAGTGTGGCCCCAGACGCTCTTGGCAGGTTTTTTTTTTGTCTTCAGTATTAGGACTCTTAAAATCCATTAAATCATTTGTAGCAGTATATATCTTTGAAATATATTAAAGGCGCTAAAAATGTCTATATAATTTTTTTCAACCACCGATGTACTCGAAGTTTTCTGTTACCTTTTTCCTACAAACATTGTTTTTTTTTTATATTCTCATGTGTACCTACACTAGTTGCTTTGGCAAACTTCGTACCGCCTAATAAAGATAATTTCCTCACCGTTTAAACCTTCCCCTAACTATCACAAATATTTCAAGACCAAAATTAGTAAATTCGATCCAGCCGTTCCCGAGTTTTAGCGAGACAAACGAACAGTTTTTAATTTTTATATATTACAAGAAAATAATTAAATAGAAGGTAGTCAAATTTGAAGCCCTTTTTTAAAGAGGAACATCATCAAACGACTTCTCTAGTTATTGCTTTATTCTTAAGTGATAGGGCGTATCCTTCATCGTTCCGTAATTTGCCCTTTACGTTCTAAAACCACGGTTACCCTTTAGAAGCCCTCACAATCCAACGACATCGCATAACACATAAAGACTAAAGTAGAATGGCTTCCCAAAAACCGCGAGAGTAAAACTAATAGACCATAATACCCATCTAGAAGCAGGTCATTAATCCCTAACTACGTAAAGACGACTAAACCAAACTATTATGCTATATTTTTACGAGTACGGAAGATAATACACTTTGTTTCCGCCTATTCACAGATCGTTTAGGACGACAGTTGTTTCAGATTATGGTATGTTATCGGAGGTATTATGGCTTTTACTACTATATTGTTATTTGCGGCACATGAAGCCGCTGGTTTTGGGGTTCCCTGGTCTAAAGTAATGAAGATAACACTGGTTTGTTGGTCTTGTGGTTGGTGAGAATTACTGCTATGCTCGAGGTCGTGGGTGTGATTCCAACCCTGGACAGATGTTTGTTCTGTGTCTGGGTGTAATTTACTTCTAATTATGTATGTATTTAGAAATATATATAAGTATGTTTATCGGCTGTTTGTACTTATAACACAAACTGCTCTGCTTACTACTTATTAATTAAAGGGTCGTATTTTTTATTTGTGTGAATAAACTCGAAAACTACTCGACTTATAATAAAAAATCTAACCAATATAATGCTTTTTATATGAAGTCGCTGGAGGAGGCTAGTATAACAATATTATTATCTCAAAGGTCTCTCAAACCTCGGAATAGACTCAAACGCACATTCCTACAAACCTACGTCTAACTTTTATCTTGATAGTATCCAGAACCAAACTATCAAAGATCCGAGCCCCAATGAGAGGAATCGCCTTAAAGTACATCGCGTGTCCAGGAGTACCAATGGAGTGATTCAATTTTAAGTTAGAGCACTTTTCAATTAAAGAAACCCCATTAAAAGTCTTCTCTAAGGCTTAGAACTCACGAAGCGGTTTTTGCGGCTGACGCGGTGCAACAGTTATTTTATTTCCAAACTCACGAGACAGCAGACTTACACGGTTACGCAGCCGCTGCGGTTGCGATTTTCACCCGTAAACCTGGCGGCTGATTATCGCAAGATATGCAGTAATAAGAAATCCCGCTGGTGCAAAGGGAGCAACCGCTTCATGAGTTCCTAGCCTAAGAGTTAAAATTCACATCTATGTATATAACAAAGTTGCTTAGATCCTATGTAGGTATGCTTATATATTTAAAAGTACGCAACGGATTTTGATGCGGTTTTTTTTTTAATAGATAGAGTGCAAGAAAAAGGTTTATATGTATAATAGATGCATAACACACCGTGAAATTTTAATGGTTGTTTTCCCTCAGCGAAATGGTTGTGTCTTGGTAATACAAACGTTTGATAAAAAAATAAAATATTAAAAACAAAAAATGGACCTGTACAGTGCAAGCTAATTATGACGTATCACAACGTGCGAGAGCTTATTTTGGTTCAAATATTTAATGAATCGGTTTCCTTTGACGGCGTGCTGCTCATGCAATTCTAGTAGTACCTACAAATTACGTCTAATGTTACTATTGTTTTCGCTTTTTTGAGTTGATGAATATTTTTAATAATTATTTATAAAAAAAAACTTTTTAATTTTTTTATTTTTACTGTATGCTTCAAAAGTACTCTTTATGGCAAGTCATTCTGCCGCGGGAAAACAACCATTTAAATTTCACGGTGTATATTCAATATCAGTGCCGTGCGAAGCGAGGGCGGATCGTTAGTTCTCTTATCATTTCAAACATATAAAAACCAAGTTTTATTCATTTACAAAACAACAAATGAACCAATAACCCGTACAGATTCGTACTAAGTCAAGGGAATTAAACCTAATGTACCGTAGCAGCGACCTCTACTAATTATCCGCAGATAATGCGCAATTGTGAACCCTTTATGGACTCGACCGATGGATTTGATACATATGGTCGTGATGATAAATGTGGGAAATTGCCATGAAAATGTTTTGAATATGAATGATGAAAAAAAAAAGTGCGAAAAGTACCTTATAAGCTGATGGGTACTGGAACAACTTGTGACCCACGGATGCCCCTCAAGTTACAGGGTAAAATGTACAAGTCCGTGATAAAGCCTGTCTTCCTGTAAGATTCAGAATGTTGGGATCTATGAAAAAGACGGATGAAAAGAGATTGCATATAGCAGAGATGAATGTGTGGTGTGATGAGAATGGATAGAGTGAGGAATGAGTATATTAGAGAAAGTTTGAAAGAGGAGCTAGTGAATGAAAAGTTGAAAAGGAAACATTTGTCTTTGTATGGCCAGAGGAGGGACGAAACGCATGTTACTAAACAAAGCCATGAGTATAAATATAGATGTATGGAGAGGGAACATATAAAATATGGATGGATTGTATGAGAAGTGATATGAAAGAAAGAGGAGTTAGTGGTAACGTGACGGGTGATAGGACGGAATGGAAGAAAAAGACATATTTTAACGACCACAAATAAAACAAGACAAGGGCAGGAAGATGATGAAGCTGATGGACAAGCCATAATCATGACTGTAAGTCTCCTTTTTAAGAAGTGACTGGAAAGTCGTTACGGCGTCCTCACTTTTCTCATTACACATATTAGTATCAGAGTTGAGTTTCACGTGCAAAAAACTGCATGGGCACTCTTTTTAAATCATGTTATGAGTTTTTTTTAAGGTGGGTAAATATCAACCAATGACAAATCCCGCCCTTGAGTGCAGCAGGAAATAGCCCCTAACTCATACTGACTAAACAACCCACCTCGTTTCTACGTTGCTTTTTTACTAGGGCCAGAGCCTTCCTTTCAGACACGAACCGTTGGCCCCAATTAGCTTCGACACTGCGATGGTTTTGCCCAGGTGGGGCGAACCTTGACCGTGTGCACCACCGAGTCTTGCTGGCGGTTCATACAGTGGCGACACCAAGGTGTTCCTTCCGCACGTATCCGATGCAGGAACCTCCCAAGCTTACCATGTCCGGTGAAGACCTGTGTCATGCGGAAAGTGAGAACGCCTTGAGGTCTTTCCAGCCATGCCTCAAATTGGCAGAGGTTAAAGAAAGGACTTAGGTACTCTTACCGTTAACACACTGAATCGTCTCTGAAATGACTTCTGTCTTTTTACATTTAGCCAATTAGTGAAATCAATCAAAGGTTTTTTTTAGCATATTGCACACCATTGGAAAGAACATAAACTAGAAAACTTTATAAAAGATTTAGAAGAACGCCAACGATTTTAGTTTTTTTTTTTTTGTAGAAATTTAAAGTTGAGTTATAAAATTATTTTGTCATATCTCACACACTGTAGGTTTTTTATAGAAAAATTACACGTCACTAGCTAGTAATTTTGAATTCCATAGAACCATACAACAGTACACTTAAATCTAAAAATAAATTTTGTTGGATAGACTAATAACTTTTTCATTTATGTAAGCTTAAATGCTGAAATCCGGTGTTATTCAGAATAAAAATTAAAAACATGTTTAAAAAAAACCGGTGTAGCAAGGAATGATTTATTGGGGCTGAAGATATAGCAAATGATCTATCCTGTTGGCCAAATCAATTTGGCCAACGATGCACCAAACAACATAAACACTGTATATTTCTTGTCGTGGTTTAAAAATATATAATAATATTTTTTCATAATTATATATTTTACAAATTTCACATTCTTTGTCATAATAATCTATGTTGAAACAGATTAAACGCGTCATGATTAGGTACCTATTGGTATTCATCAATCGTTTTAAACAAAGCCCTTTAAAGTCTAATTTATAATTGCTGCATAGTTTTACTAATGTTTTACAAATATAAGTACTATCTTTACCTTTAAATAAAATAATTGTAGTTTAAAGAGAATAACATACCACAGTGCCTCAAGACACAATAAGTTATGGCTCCGAAACGTAATCGCTTATTATGAGTGACATCACATGACTTAAAATCACATACTCGACAATGGAAATGGCTTTGCTTGTAGTTTCTTCGCGTGATCATAACGGGCTAAAAATATCCATAGGAGAATGAAAGTTACCGTCATAGCCCGAAGAATAGCCAAACTTATGTGGCAATGATATTATTACAGAACAGATGGTTCATGAGGATGAATGGTTCTGGAATGACGACTACGTATTGGAAGACGCAGCGTTGAAAGACCTTCGCACAACGCCATTCGTTATGGAGGCACTTGGGGAGGCCTATGTCCAACAATGTCTTTTTTTTATTGTTTACAGATTTGCGCTTGACAGCTATCTCATCTGATGGAAAGCGACGATGTCGTCGACGATGGAGCGCGCTTACCTAGAAGTAACCTATTCACTCTTGGTTTAAAGATTCCCAGATTGTAGCCATCAGGAGAATCTGGCAAAGAATTTCACTCCTTGGCTATACGCACAATAAATGTGTTCCGAACGAAACGTTTTGTACTTTTGGTTGAAATGATGATGGAGATAAATCTAGCTATATTTTGGTGACGTGACTGATAAGCAGCAGCTCTCTGCTGCTTATCTTAAGACCTCTAAGACACAGCCTGTAAAGGCCTGCAGGGATACGGAGCAGGGAACAGAAAGGTACATCTAAAAGTCTTTAAAGACTTCAAGAAGTTGCTAAGTACTACCGATATATTACTACAACATGCCTGGTCAGAAAGTGTTGGTAGCAAAAACTTCAATTGGGCGATTAGGACTTATACTTCACAAAGTAATAGCTGAACATCAGCGCCATTAAATCTATTTTTAATGTACCTACTGGTTCACACCAAGCTCTAAGAGTCTAGTGTATGTGTTTGGAATTTCTATGAGAAGAAATACACTTTAATTTTTGGAAAGGTTAATTTAGTTTGTTTTTAGAACAACAACGGCAGATGGTGAGTTGATTGAGTGATTAACTGCTGCAATGCGTGTCGTGGGTTTGACTGGGACAAATATTACGTTTTTAAATGAACTCACAATACAGAAGTTCCTATTGTATAGTAGTAGTTTTTTGTATGGGTACTGTAATTTTGGGGTTCTTTAATAAAACTTCTAAATTGTTGGAAGTACTTGAGCGGTATTTATTGGCAAGTAATGGCATAGAGCACAACAGGACATGGATACAAGATATGAGACCACAGACTACTTTTTGACACAGATAATATATACTTTACAGGTACATTCCAGTCTTGTCACTACAACATAGTATAAAATAAAATCGCTTTCCGCAGTCTGTCCCTATGTATGCATAGATCTTTCAAACTACGCAACGAATTTTGATGCGGTAATTTTTTTAATTGAAATAGTGATTGAAGAGGAATGTTTATATATTTAATATCAGGATTGCAGTCGTGCAAAGCTGGAGCGGGTCGCTAGTTTTATAAAAATTGAAAAAGAAAATGAACAAAACAGAAGTATTTCATATAATTCTTTTAGTCGGAAATATACATTAGAACTAGTGTCTATATCAAAACTGATTATTAAAAAGTAGGTAGCTAGAAAAGGACCAATAATTTCCGCTAATTTATTAAACCGATACATACATAGACGGTGTATGCACCAAGTCGCTTTTTAAAACCTTGCTCGTTCAAATGTAATTTGGCTCAATGTTAATTTACATTCTAAGATAATGTACACCTGTGACTTATAGTGAAGGGAACCCATTATGTGTAGTGGTCGATGTTCATTTCCTTTGTATATTATGTGGGACAAAAAATATCATAAGTTTATTGTGCGTACTGTAGTGGAGACTACTCTACAATCAGAGACTTTATTAATTTTATATTATATTCGTGTCTCAAATCTCTTAAATAACATATGTTTTATTATAATTCAATTAATTTTCTTTACTCTGACAAGCTAAGACATCTTATCTGTCTAAATCTAAACTATATTCTTTTCCATAAAGTTTAAAAGTAAAAGTATTATGCCAGTAAGAACGATATGACCTCCTTGCAGTCATTACAGTACCTACAGCTAAGGAGGGGAATGACCTATCTTAGTTACTTCCTGATAGCTACAATCTAAGGTTTTATTTTGGCTCCACTGAACACCACAAGCAAAGTACGGCCGTCGGATCTTGGTGAGTCTAAAAGTAGGCTCTGCGAACTTAAGCGCATGTGTAGTCATACAAAAATATGGGTATTAAAAAAAAATGCCAATAACATTTTCAACATTCACATTCCATATTATTAACAATGTATTTCTTTATTATTTACTGCTTCAAAGACGCTCCTACAAAAAAAAACAGACTATTAAACACGTTTGTCTCTTTGGGTTCGATGACTTTTCCAAACGAAACCAAAGCTTAACCTCTTTGACAACTGTAGGGGCCCAGCAGGGTCAAAGCCTTCTGGGGCCAAGGGTTGATGCAAAAGCGGAACACGGGCGCCCTGGAGCTAAGGTAAGAAGGAATGCTGGGTCGTCTAGTAAGTAGAAATCTGACAGTGTCTTCTGCTTCGCCCAAGGATGGGATTCGTCATTGGATGATTTTTCACACCATAAAAAAAAAACCTTCAAGTCAAGAGTGAATATCTTACTTCTAGGTAAGCGCGCTCCATCGTCGACTGTGTCGTCGCTTTCCATTTGGTGAGATAGCGGTCAAGCGTGAACCTATAATAAATAAATAAAAAAACCTCTTTGACAGCCCTATCAATCAATGACTAGACTGGTTGTTCTAAAAACTAAATGACATTAATTTCATTTCAGTAACTAATATCAATGGAATTCAATTATCGACAATACCGGTTTTGTATTTTCGTCTTTTTGTTTTTTGTCTGGAGAAATGTATCGCTATACGAATTAAAATAACAACTGCATGAGTCCATATCCAAGGTAAGCAACGCTTGTCGAGGTCTGGATTTGGATGGGTGATCATTCTGACCTAACGGAATTCTTCGGTGTCTTGAAAAGCACCTAAAAATATGAATTTTGGCTGACATTTGATGCAGACAAAACGGATAGTCAGATGCCAGATAGTCTACACTAGGTTTGCTAAAGACGTTACCCATTTTTTTTTTTGTTTAGGCATGCGCTTGACCACTATCCCAACTATGCCATGATGTAGCTGACGATGGAGCGCGCTTGCTAGAAGTAACCTTTTCACTTTTGACATGCCTTGAGCGCCGATTGTACATAGGTCTGTACAACTTGCTGACCTTGAAAATTCTTAATTATCGTTTTTTCTTTCACATATTTTATTTGTTTACCAGCTTTTGCCCGCGGCTTCGCCCGCGTGGTATTGGAGTTGGGGTTTCCGGGATAAAAAGTAGCCTATGTCCTATTCCGGAGTGTATCCTATGCCTTTGCCAAATTTCATCCAGATCTGTCCAGCCGTTTTGGCGTGATTGAGTAACAAACATCCAAACATCGTAACTTTCGCATTATAATATTACCTAGTAAGATTTTAAGAAAGGGAGTCAATGCCTCTCATCGCTCGAGAAGTTAACGACACCAAGGCTACAGTTTTCTTTGGCTGTAGAGGTCAGAAAATCAGTCTCTCCAGTTAAAAAACTGGTATTCAGCTGCACTTGGTGAGACTGAAAGATGATAGTGATTTGCGTGGGTAAAGATTAGCTCAAAAGAAAAAAGCGGATACCTTATATGATCACTTTGTGTTCAGTCTGTCTGTCAAGCCTGGTCGTCAACGGCGCACTCCGTTCCCGCGTGTCTCAAGGAGTTCTCAGCAAATGTAGAGCCCCAACTGCAGGGCCGAAGGTTATTGGGGTCCTAGTCTGGTTTCTGAAAGGAAGGTCCCCCGATGAAGGTTAAGAAAAACAGGGGTGGGTCGTTTAGTCAGTAGAAGTCTGACACTGTTCTCCGCTCCACTCAAGGGCGGTATTCGTTATCAGATGATTTTTCCTACCACAAAAAAAAAAAAAACTATAAAGTCCAGACATGTGCGTCTCTCATCCATTGGATTCCCCAGACCTTTACCAAGTCATCGGAGCACCTTGTGGGATCCCAACATAGCATCCAATCTACACTAATATAATAAAGAGGTAAAGTTTGTTTTTTTGTTTTTATGTTTTTTTGTTTGTAGGGGGTAATCTCTGGAACTACTGGTCCGATTGGAAAAATTTTAGCAACAATAGAAAGCTGCTTTACTCCTGAGTGACATAGGTTATATTTTATGTACGCGGGCGAAGCCGCTGGAAAAAGCTAGTAAACAAATAAAATAAGATACGCGTAATTTTAATGGAAATCAGTTATGCTACAATTGTGTTTAACAGCCTTTAATTTAACCAATATTTAAATCATCAAACCGTATAGTAAACAATGATTTAACTTGCAGTTAACTTCCGCTAGCGTGGGATTATGCAAACAAGATATTATTACTATTGGTTCCGTAACAATTAGATTACTATGATAAAAATGTGAAAATTGTTATTTATTAAACCGTAACTTTGAATGGGAGTTCTGTGACGTATTCGTTTTTTTTTTTTTTAATTCTGGGGTCTCACCTTTGGAATACCGTAATTAGAGACAGAAAATAAGACAATGGGTGTACGAACGCCAGCGTTTGCTCGGGGCTCAAGACTTTCAGGGGCGGATATATACGATTTTTCAATTTTAATCGAACATCATGTTTAAACGGCTAGTTCGTATATTTTGATAAAAAATACACATACATATGTATATATATACATATATATATATACATATATACAATATGTATACGTATATACATATATACAACCGATAGACAAATATCCTTTTAACAAAACCCTCTCCAATATTAATGCCATTGCTACACATTGTGTGTATTATTGTTGTGTTTTATTATTGTTTTTTTTTTAACTTGTGGTTTTACTTAAAATAAAAAGTGTTAACAGAAATGCATCCGATTTTTTAATAAAATGAAAAAAAAATTAAACAAATAACAATAAAAAATCTTCTTCAATAAAATTCAGAACCGGTGTTTCTTTTTCGATTTTTTTGCTTTTTAAGACGACTCGGTCTAATCGGTTCTTAAATAACAGAGTTCTGAGATAACAGAAACAAAAAAAACTACCACGAAATTTAGAGCATCCTTCTTTTTTAAATCACTTATAAATTAGAACACTTATTGTAGCAGATCATTTTGCAATACCACTAAACGCCTGATTTGGTTACATCTATTTTTTGTGGCTGTTGCTTCCAAATCGCATCATTGGTTGATAAGGAGATGTAAGGACCCTGCAGAAGGGTCAAAGCCAACTGGGGGGGGGTCTGAAAGGAAAGTTTTGGCCCTGCTACAAAGGCAACGTAAAAAACGAAATGAGTGGTTTAGTTAGTTAAGAGTCTGACATTATTTCACGCTCGTCACAAGGGCGGGATTTGTCATTGGATGATTTTTACCTACCATAAAAAAGGAGCGGTAAGTTATGCGGACCTCAAAAAGACTTGCCGCTTCCCGGGAAACTGTGTGGTATTCCTGCACCATACGGATAGCCATGATCTTCTGGGACGCGTTCAATTAATTCGGCAGCGATGACGCTCACGCCGATGCCCCGTAAATGGCCACAGACCGCACAATCCCCGCGTAGAGCTTCCGTCAAAAGGTAACTGGGTAACTTAGATTGGACATGAGCCGCTTGACATAGTCCCGACTTACTCTGATTTGGGAGCCAGTCGTAGAAATCGCACCTAAAGAAAAACAAAAAAATAACGTATACACCTCACAAATAATTGTGGAAAATCGGATTGAAATTAAACCAACCCACAACAAATTATTTATTACATAAATATTGTATTTATCACATCAGCTTTTAAAATATTCCCACTACTGGGACACAAGCCTCCATTCTAGAAGAGAGAATGGGCCATAATTCATCACGAAGGCTCAATGCAGATTGGTGGATGTCACATATCTTCGAATATTTAGTTCTAGAACATGCTGTTTTTTTTTTAAGTTTTCCTTCACCGTTTTGAGTGCAGTGATGATGAAACAAATTACAATCCGTTCCAAATGAGAATAGGATCGAAGGCAATGTTGTGACGTCACGTCGAACTGTCAAATCGAAGAAATTAGGTAGAGTGAACAAAAAAAGATGTATAAAAATATATAATTTACGTACGTATCGTGAATGAAAAAAGTTTAATCAGAACACAGTTTTTCAATTTTGTTTATCTCTGTTTCACTGTGTGATGTGTCTGAGTAGTGGTAAATAGAAGATAAAGGCAAATTGTTTCTAACAATGAAAATAAGAAAGAAAATAGTTTTTTTTGTAAACTATTTATCACTTAAAACAATATATTTGGCAAATTTATATTAAACCCTACACGTTTTTACTTCAACTAGAATTAACTAAAGTTTAGTAATAAAAAGCAAAAAAAAAACTTTTTATTGATACGGAAATAAGATTTTTTGCAAACCGTACTTTTCACTCAAAATTTGACAGATCGAGTTTATTGACTTTCCTGTTCTTATTTGGAACGCATAATACACCCAAGGTTGTCTGGTATATATCGTTGTCAGCGATATAAGACCTCCTTTGTCCCCATTGATATAAGTTTCTGTGAAATTGTTACTATTTTTGTGTACAATAAAATTTTATTCTGTTCTATTTTATTATACAAAGTAATCTATTACACAAAGTAGGTAATATGACTGGCTGGGTTTGAACCCATGACCTACAGCTCGAAAATCGGGGCCGTTACCACTCAGCCACCACTGGTACAATTAATAGATTGTTGTTAATATGTATAAGTTTATTATTTTAAAGATTTTTTCAATGTGTAGTGTACTTATGTCATGGGCCTTAGTGACCTAAAAATAAATAATTTTTATTAATGCACCTGGATAAGTTGTATCTTGCTTAAGAATAAATTCAGAAAATATGGCAAATTATACAAAAAAAATATATATTCAAATTACACTGATACATAGCGTTTCCGTTATAAAATTTGTTGATTCGTTCATTCTCACTTATAACAACTAACGCATAACTTAAGTGCATCGAAGTTTGTCCTTTTAACGAATGCGTTAATCGTGTTTGATCACGGCATACATCCTTACTCTTTGCTGTAAAACTTAATAGACTACTAAAAGAAGTTTTTATTATTTAATTTACGATTTGTTTAAAAACAGCTTCATTTCCGCCGTCATTTCAGTACGCGTGTGTTGAGGCGTGCTGTGTTTGGTTCTACGGAGAAGAGCCGTGTAGCTAAAACTCAGTCATTATCATCATTATTATTTTAGCCGAAAGATGTCCACTGTTGGATATAGGCCTCCAGCAATTATCGCTATAATTAACAGTCCTGTGCATATCGCATTTACAGTTTTTTTTTTTTTTTCAATCAGTCCATTTATTTGCATAACACAGGTAAGTATAAAAGGTGTTACATAAATTTATAATAGGTGCGCTGTACTATGACCTAGTAAGGTGTGCAAATATTAAAATTTCATTCTAAGTAAACAACAATTGTATCAAAATTAAACTCTCTAATTTAAATTCACATTAAAAGTAGCATGTCACATGAAATAAAAAAAAATAAAAAAAAAAAAAAGTTCGGTCTACTTTGTAGGAGGCCTACCAATGCTGCGTCTTCCAGCCCGCGGTCGTCACTTTCGACCCCAACGATCATCTGTTGGGCGGGCGAAGGCACATTTGCACAATTTTTTAAGTTTGGCGATTCTACGGCCTATGTACGGCAATCTTGGTTCTCTTGCGTTAATCTTCATTTCTGATACGTTCACGTAAGGAAACTCTGAGCATAGCCTTATTAATAAAAACGCAGCGTTAGAAGGCCTTCAACAAGGCGGACCAATGACCTAATCAGGGTTTCTGGAATTTCATGGATGCAAGACGCACACGACCGGTCTTTGTGGCGGCGCTTAGGGGAGGCCTATAGCCTGTAGTGGACGTCTTTTGGTTGAAATGATGATGATGAAACAGTAAACGATAGGCTTAAAGCTATGAAAAAAAAGAGGGAACATCTGTAAAGTAAAATTTTAGAAACCCTCTTTATTAATTACCCTTATTAATTTTGACAATGAACGTAAGCATAATCATATCAATCAAAAAGGTCACAAACTCACTTTTATATTCTAAAATGAAAGTGAATATCAACGTCATTAGATTGATAATTATTATTACTATTAACCTACAATAAAACAGATCGAACCTAAAAGAAAAAAAAAGTCCGCATCAAATCCACCTCTGACACCAATGTCACACAACCTTACTCGCTAAACCCAAACATAAATAAACCGCGTTGATAATTAAACAAGCATGCAATCGCTAAGGACAGTCGTCAACCACTCTCCCACTTACTTAGCATCGCTTTACGCCAAGCCATTGTACCGCCAGTGCTTGCGCCGAACACACGAAAGAAAACATCGAATGGTCGCGAGTGAAGTAAAGTGTTAATAATGTCATTACAGACTTGGACCCCTCCGAACATAGCCCCCGTCTGCCTTGAACAACAAGCTCCGCTAACACAATGTTCTACAACAGGATACCTCTTCCTTGCCCTAATTTCTCAACTCTACGGCGGGTCTAAAGACAACAAATACACGGATTATACAGACTATTGGGACCTCAGAAGTTCAAAACCAGTATCACCGTATTTTCAAGGATCTGATTTAAATCGAGGACCTATCTTGTTGAACCCGGATGAAGTGGAAACAAAACCGTCTGTAGATCCAAGTATAACGTCACATGATGACCATTTTTCTGAAAAATATAGCGGTCCGGGAAGCTCATTGACGGAAGTTCACAGTCATGGGCCTGATGGGAGTCATGGAGTTTCCCAAATATCATCATATTTTCCACCGCAAGATTTTGAGAAATTCAATAAAAATTACAATAATAACGATTATGAACAAGACCACTACGAGTATGAAAAAAAGAGTGATCCCATATTCGAATTTGAGAATCCATTTTCGCCAATCCATAGAAAATTTCAATCGCGAGATTCGGAGTTCGGGTTCGCGACGAAGAGGTTTACAGATGTGGAGCCATCAAGTTCTGATAAAGTGACAATGAAGATTGAGAAAATGGTAAGGGCAAAGGCTACGACAACGAGAAAAAGAAGGCAGGCATCGGATAAATTTGATTTCATCGTGGTTGGAGCAGGTTCAGCGGGATGTGTGATTGCGAATCGTCTGTCTGAAGTCAAAAAATGGAAGGTCAGTTTATTTATTTTTTTAATAAATAATATATATTCATATTTTAGCTTTACACTTTTCATAAGTTTTAAAATAATTATAGTGTCATTTGACATTAACGAGCCTAAAATTTACTATTAATAATTATATAATATTCTTCAAAGGGATTTTTGTAAACTCGTCACAGTACTTTGCCTACAGAGCTTTGCCAAAAATTGGTAATTTCATATTATGTAAATTCGTCACAACTGCTGTGACGAGTTTACAGTATCGTATTATAAAAAAGCAATTACTACAATTTTAATATTTATCATAATACTCATAGTTGTATGTATTTAATTTTAATTAGCAGTGATAGCACATCGTTGAATAAATTTAAATGATAAAGAATAATATTATATTAACGGTAAAATAGAAGTCTCGTAAATTATTTTTGTCTCATAAAATTATAAACGCTGTCTTAGTATTTCTACCATAGTATTCTCCAACTATTTAACAATAGCAATTGTTAAGTATACAAGCTTCGATTTCCAGTTTAACCACAGAGCTATTAAGTTTTTCCTTTGGGAATTTCTCACCACCTTTCCGCTGTTTAAAATTGTATGGAATCTGATCAACAATCATAGTTTTTTTGCTAATTATAACCTTGAAATAGTTAACTATCTCACCTGATAGTACGGATTGATATTAAGCAATTCTGTGGTAAGCAATAAGGTACTTCGACTCTCCAAAAAGTCAAATTCAAATTCAAAATATGTGTATTTCACATCGGCCTATTGATGTTTCATAAGTGTCCATGACTTAAGAAACGTCAGAAGCTCCAAGGATCCAAATTGGTCGTTTCCTATGGAGGAGAATCAGCAAGAAACTCCATGGTTAGTCTTAAAAAATTAGTTTGCTAATACAGTATTAAACTCTTGAGCTCCTCTCGAACGCCGGCTTTCGCACACCTATTGTCTAATTGTACGTAGTTCCTGAAAAACGTTCCAACCCACAATCAGATGATTGTGGGTTGGAACGTTTTTCAGGAACTACGTCCAATTATGATTCGAAAGGTTAATAGATATAATGCAAGGACAGTGTAGACCAGTCAATATTGTTCCCAAAAGCACAACGAAAATATTTTCAACTAGCTTTTGTCAGCGGCTTCGCCCGCGTACATAAAATATAGCCTATGTCGCTCAGGAGTAAAGCAGCTTTCTGTTGTTGCTGAAATTTTTCCAATCGGACCAGTAGTTCCAGAGATTACCTCCTACAAACAAAAAACAAACTTTACCTCTTTATTATATTAGTTAGTTACATTAGTTTTCAATAAATAAGACGAAATCTTTAAGTAACCTATCTGCTCTTGAACTTAAACTTCACCTATATTGTAGCTACCAGGGAACAAAGACAGTAGGGAACCACTCTTCTATATATATAAAAGGAGAGACTGACTGACTGACTGACATATAAACGCACAGCCATACTACTAGGCCTAGGTGCGTGTGGGCGTGGCCCAAGGCTTCTTTTTATGACGTAGGCGAACACTAAGAAAGTGTTTTTCAAAATTCAGCTCCTAAAGGGATGTAGGGGGTCTAAGGTTTGTATGGAGAACCCTACTTTCACGCTGGCGAAGCCGCTGACAAAAGGCTAGTTTTCAAATATTAACATTTTCCCTTAACACAGGTGCATAGAGAGGTGTCGACCATGTACCAATATCTATTGCATGGGTCTTAACAGTGTCGGTCAGATAATTTAGCGTCACATTGAACTATTTTAAAATTGAATGCATACAAAACAATAAAAGCTATAATAAAATAGATTGAACTTATAACAAAGAGAATGTTGCCTAAAAAACGATTTCTCTCTATTAATGTTTGAATTCGACCATGTTCAACTGTTTTTTTTTTTTTTTCAAATTAACCTTGGTGGATACAATATTGTTCGAAAATTTTTAAAGTAATCCATTTTATTTGTTTAAGTACCTATAACTTATCATTTTATTTGACTTTTTTATGTTTTGTGCAAAAAGTGTGTGATTCATTGTGTTTTTACTGCACTTTTAAGTATTATCGTACTAAATAATATAAAGGCCAACATATACTCGTATTTGTTGATAAATGTAAATGTCTACGCTCTGTATGTTTGTTGTTCCGTTGTTCCTCAAACGGTTGAATCAATTTGGATGAAATTTGGCATACGAGTAGATTATATCCTAGAAACTATAATTTTATTAAAAACTAGCTTTTGCCCGCGGCTTCGCCCGCGTACATAAAATATAGCCTATGTCACTCAGGAGTAAAGCAGCTTTCTATTGTTGCTAAATTTTTTCCAATCGGACCAGTAGTTCCAGAGATTACGCCCTACAAACAAAAAAACAAACTTTACCTCTTTATTATATTAGTGTAGAAAACTGGAACAATTTCCTACATTAACGCGTGTGTCACTTTTGTTAGAAACCAGTCTTTCATGATAATAGCCTGAAGCAATTCTGGATGACGACGTCTACCAACCCGCCCTGGACCCACGCCTTTAATCACAGTCCATTCTCTCTCCAAGAAAAGAGGCCTGAGTGCACGCAGTGCGATCATTTTTTAAGGCTGATTATATTTGAATACTTTCTTTCACCGTTAATCAGTGATCTTCTTCTTAGTCGTGCACTCTTGACAGAGTGGTCGTGGTCATGTGTCGGTCAAGTCCTGCGCCACCGCCTCTCTCGCGATGCGAAGCCATGTAGTTCTGTGTTTGGTGGCTAGAGAGTTTTCATTGATGCTGCAATGCGTCACCGATTTGATGAGGTCTGTCCACCATGTTAGAGAGCTTCCACGTGATCTTTTGCCCTCAACTTTCCCTTATACTACCAATCGCTCCATTGAGTCCTCGTTAGGGGTGATATGCCCGAAGAACTTGAGAATTCGTATTTGCACAGACGACGATAGTTTTCGATCTGTCTTTAATATTGAGCTCTTTGAGGATCGATATATTGGTTCGGTGCGAGGTCCATTGGAGTCTAAGCATGTGTCTCCAGCACCACATTTCCAGTGTCAGGGATAGCCTACATCATTTTGAAGAGTTATTATCTTAAAAGAACTAACGACTTCTGGTTAGGTTTTTTTAACTTCATTTGAAATCTAAACTTTGGAAAACTTTTTAAAGCATCACCTCTGTACTTATTTTTCTGTTTCCTAGTTCTTTTATTTTATTCTTATGTGTGTACAGAAATAGTTAAATAAATAAAGCAATATATTCTTTTGATGTTGTATATAACATATAAGTATTCCTAAAGATATAATTTCTTCTAGCATCATTTATGGATAAGTACGACACATCAGTTTCTGAAGTTAGATAATTTGACACCAGTTTGTCCAATGGGAATTATAATCCATTTCTAATCCAATTAATCAATCAGTCAATGCCAATAAAAATAATACGAGTACTTGAAAATGACCTGCAAGTCCGCAGCAAATAAATTGAATGAAGTTACCTACTATTGTTACATGCAGCACCCTGCTGTGCAGTACTTCGATTGAGGCCCAAACATCTGTTACTGTGCACTTATATAAGGTCAACTTATATGACGGATAATGTGCTAAGAAAGAAAAGTTATTCAAAAACAAAACATAGGCAAAGTAGATTGTTTTAAAAATATTATCATTGAGTATAATAATAAAGACCTACCAATAACTGTTTATTTTATGAGCATAACATCGCAAAAATCTCACACTTAGACAATAGAAAATCTAGAATAGGTTACTGTAACACAATGTTTCCATACTAATAGGATTTCATTATCAGAATAAAATACATATTATAATAACTTATAAAAAGGTACCTTTTTGTTCTCATGAACATGCAATCATTCGAATTACTCATCTTTGAAATGAGATTATTTTTTGCAGTTACGTATTCAGTGTTTTGAGAGCAGTGGCGATGGAATAAATTACAAAGTAATGCGCCTCTTCTGCTCTTTTATCACAGTGAAATTGAACTATGATGCTTAAAAATACATTATTCAATCTTTAGATAATAATCCTAAACCGGGAGTTATGTATTTTATTATACTAGGCTAACCAGAGTCGTAAATCATACTTCTCTAGCACTTAATTCTATAACGCTATAACAATACAAACATAAATTATGAGTTACTAGCACTTTGCCCGCTACTTCGATCACGAGAATATTTTCATAAAATCTAAAGACTTTATACCTTCTGTTTCTGCGAAGCAGTAATCTAAGGAGGAGGGCTACCGCATATGGCAACGGCGCTTATGCTAGGGCATATGCGCCGTTGCCATATGGCATCTAGGGATGCCTCCGGGATTCCGATACCGATTTCCGGCCACCGTAAGTACGGGCCGACGACGAGCAATGGTTAACTCGCCATCTTGTTATCTGGTAACGCTCCAGACCTAGCCAGGTTGTCGACGATGCGCTCTGTTCCCGCGCGCCTCAAAGAGTTGTCAGCAAATGTAGAGGCCCAATTGCAATGCCGCAGCCTACCAGGCCTCCGATCCGGTTTCAAAGTTCCGACCTCGATACGAGGGCTAAGAAGGAATGGGGTGGTTCGTTTAGTCAGTAAGTATCTGACGATGTTTCCCGCCCCGCCCAATGGCGGTGTTCGTCATTCGATGATTTTTCCCACCTTAAAAAAAAACCCCTGGTAGTTAATTCTTTAAACCTCTTTTTATTGGACTTCTAACAGAACTTAACGTTCCTAGTTCCAGTTAATACATCAGTCAGCCAGTTTCTCCTTTTGTATATACATATTTATAGATTAATATCTTTATAGCGCTCTATTGTCTTGTTTATACAATTAATTACTGATTACAATAAATTATGATTACGTTTACTAAGAGTTCCGTGTTGGGTAATCAATTAGTTTTTTATAACCTCACCAGGTCAATGCGTGTTGATTTTCTCGACTCATTCATAGGACTTTTTTATGGTAGATAAAAATCATACAATAACGAACCCCGCCCTTGGGCAGAGTGGGAAACAGTGTCAGACTCTTACTGACTTAACAACCTACCCCGTTCCTACGTTTCCATATATACCAGGGTCAGAGCCTTCCTTTCAGATGCAAACCCACGGCCCCAGTTGGATTCAACCCTTTTACATGGTCTCTACGGTTTAATGACAACTTTTTGAGGCGCGCGGGAACAGTGCGCTCCATAGATGACTGGGCTTTGTCCGGACGATTACTAGACAATTGGAAGTCGCACCACCCATTGCTCACCATCCACAAAGCCGTGCCTACGGTGGCCGAAAATCGGGGTCTGAATCCCGGCGGCATCCTTCTTTGCTAGCATCACTGCTTCGCAGAAAGAGACAACCACCTGCCACTCCTCCTCGGTCCGGACATGGTCTCTAACACGGTCCGGATTCATAATACTGTAGGTATGCATAATACCATATACCACGTGCGGATCGACTTCGGAAAACGTGCGAAATTATTTTCGACAAAGCGATTTAATTTTAGAAGTAGATCATAAATTAGTAATGGATATTTGTTTCGCTAACCACAAATTGTTTCAAGGTGAATTTTAAAAAGTTACGCACGCCATGATCTTGAATTTTAGTTAAAATGACGTTCTATCGTGTTTACAGCAAAAAATGTAAAACATATCGGATATAAATTAGACACGCAACAGTCACTTCTATCTCGACAATGTTGTGATAATAATAACTAATATTAAATTGATAATGATAACTTTTTAAACGTATCTTCATAAGAAGATACATTTGAACACCCCTGAGTTTGTTTCGGTGTTTTTTCTCAGGGTTGTCAGCTAGGAAACACCGGACTCATCTAGCTTAAACTGACGACAAGAAAAAATATTGACGTGTAAAACTGTTATTTTAAAACCTATTTACAAAATAAATATCATTTATCATTTAAAATGTAATAATATTTTATATTCCGTTTATTCATTAAAAATTACATATAAATTACATTTTTAAATATTTCTATAAAAAAAACATTTAAAAATATAAAAAATAATGTCCCACCGGTATCGAAAACAAGGTCCAAGCTACCGGCGGTCAGGGCTCCAGAGAAAGGAACCTCCTAACAATACGAGCCGTGTCCAGGAGTACCGCTTTCTGAATCAAGCCCTTGATCCAGCCGCCTAATATATTTTATATATTATTATTACATTTAAATCATCAGCATATTGGAGTAACAACTATTTTAAAAAGATTTTAGAATTTTACTGAGAAAAAAAACATTTAAACCTTAATTAAACCATTTCATTACATATATTTTCATTTACCACTTTTGTGCTCGACTGTATCCAACAGTAGCTCTTAAAATTTAATTTAATGTGGGTCAATTAACCACTAAAAATCGGAAAATAAATTATGTGATCAAATCAACCCGCGGGATGAGAAGCAAGCGGGTCAGTTGACCACAGACTCAATATAACACACAGCTATTGGAAGGTGGGCCCAGATCTCACAGAAACAATCTTATCTTCTATATAAATCCTGGAGCCAAGGGTTCCTGGAGCCTAGGGTGATGCAAACTGTTACCTCGACTCTAGGAATAAGGCAAGAAAGGTACGGGGTAGGTTTTTTAGTCAGTAAGAGTCTGACACTGGTCTCCCGCTCCGTCCAAGAGCTGGTTTCATCATTCGATGATATTCACCTACCATAAAAAAAAACTTCTATATAAAAATGAATCGAAAAAGGTGTTGGTAAGCGCAAAACTCGAGAAGTTGAATCGATTTCGCTAATTCTTTTTTGTTGTGTTTGTAATTTTCAGGAGCTTCTTATGAAAAAAAAAAATGGGATAAATGGAAGGGTAGAGTGGGATAGAGTAGGGTAGAGTGGGGCAGAGTGGGGCAGAGTGGGGTAGAGTAAAGATGCAAATTCACATACAAAGACACCCAGAACAGGAATAAATATCTATAAGTGACACAAATATTTAATTTTGTGCCGTGTAGGTTTTGAACTAGCGGCACGCAACGCAGTACCTAATCGCTCAACCGTTGCGCTAACCGTGCGACAAATAATTAAAAATTATACAGACATGCACGGCACAAAAATTAAATAACAATGAATTTAAATTTAAAATGACAAAAATAATAAATTAATATTAGTTAGCACGAAAACCATGCAACGGTGGTTCGAAATCCCGTGAAAAGTATTAATTTTATCTTTAAAAAACTATCGATTTTTAAATATAAAATAACTTAGGTACTTAATAATTACTTTTTTTTCTAAAACTCGAATTAACATGAATGTACGAAATTGATTTCTTTAAGTAAATATAAGCCAAAAAGGTCCCTCGACCCTCCACGGGATTAAAACGATCAAACATTGGCAGTACTACAAATTACAATCGTTTCGTTAAGAGTTAGCGCTTTTTAGTTGACCACGCGTCCAATGTCTTTGCTAAGATGACGTCCGAACAAGGGAATTAGGGGCGTGGCCAACTACAAGCGCTAACTCTAAACACAACGATTGGAGCTTGGCTCCCTAGCCAAGTGCCAGGTCTAGCCAGGCTGGCAGAATGCTGTAGCGGTAAGCCCGCATCCAACATACCGGGGATTTGCAACCCTTGCTTGACCTACAACTTAGTCGGTCGAAGCCTACTGGGGCCCAGGGTTTCTTTCTGAAAGGATGGTTTAGCCACAGTGCGAAGGGCAAAGAAGGAACGAGGTAGAGTGTTTAATCAGTAAAAGTCTGACACTGTTTCCCGTTCCGTCCAAAGCCGGGATTCGTCATTGGATGATTTTTACCTACCATAAAAAAAGTGACAAATAGAAAAGGTCAGAGATTTATCATTGATGAAATTATACTTAGTCTAGCGCTTAAAATTCATTCGTTTTAGGAAAACGATATAATAAAACAAAAGAACTTGACCTAGATTACGTTAACACAGAAATCCTACAAATACCGACCTTTCTTAATTATCTAGAAATACATGTTCTGACAAAAGTACTGGGTTTCCATTAATTACTAACTCAGCCCTTTTGCGAACAAAGTTAGTACATCACTAGCAATTAAGCTAGAACGATTTCTCATTTACCAGTATTAACCTTGATGTACTAGGTTTTCTCTGTGTCTCAATAATATTGTCTACCGTAGAGAAAAGGCTTTTTTCTCATTTGAATAAAAATTCCATTTGTATCATTAATATTTCTTAAGTGTTACGCCGTATTTCAGCAAAAAGCGAAAGTAAAATTGAATCAGCAATGTTGATTATCAAAATACATGATCAAATTAATGTACACTACTGAAATATTACTGGGTCAAACCCTAACCAACTTTGAACTTTTCGCGATAGTTAAAGTTTTTTTTTTATGGTGGGTAAAAATCATTCAATAACGAATCCCGCACTTGGGCGGAGCGAGAAACAGTGGTAGACTCATACTGCCTAAACCCACCCCGTTACTTCTTTGCTTTTCACACTGAGAACAAGCCGTCCTTTCAGAAAGAGACCCTGAGCTCCAGTAGGTTTCAACCCTTTTGCAGAGTCTGTACGGTTTTGCTGACAATTCCTTGAGGCGCGCGGGAACAGAGCACGCCGTCGACGACTCGAAATATGTAGTAATAGATTTTTTGCGGTTTTGACAGTTGGTGTCCTGCTGCCTGCAAAAGTTTCATCAGAAAAAATATTGAGTACCCATCGCAGCGTCACCTACAGGGACATTGTATTTTCAACCCATCCAGGAACCCACCCAAACATACGAGTACGCTAAGTAAGCCTTTATTCCTCCTAGAGGAAGAATTAGATTTCAAACACACGTTCTTAAAAATTATAAGTATTTACAAAGTTGATACGACGGATAGGGTTTCTATAAAAAGAGTCATTGTACACACCAATTAAAAAAAAAATACGATGAGCCCAACCCAAAAATCGTCCTTTTCAAGGAAAGCCTATCTTTTTTAACAACTTCGTTTAAAAAAGACTGCTCTTCTGTTGTGGTTGTTGAGATCTTTAAGCGCGCAAACCTGTTGGAAATTACATTTTTGAACCTATTTCAACCCCATAGGTTCGAGTACACGTCATGTTCCCTAAAATCGCCGTCCGTCAATCATCCGGACCAAGCCCAAGTAGTCAAAAACGCGTAGTCTCTGCTAGTCAGTACATTTCTGTTCGCCTTACAGATCAAAATGTACTGAACTTGATGATTTTCTTTCGTGGTTCCAAATTTGGTCCCATGGTAAAAGTTGTTTGTTACCATGACTACAATCACGTGTTTAAGTTTCGGTCACTAATTATTACCAGTCACAATATATATCTTATTTTATATGGACCTTAAGATTTAATTACCTTGATAAGAGTAATTAGTTATGATATAACTAATTATTATTTATCACCATTAAAAATCCAAGGTTACCGACATATGCCGAAAAATCGCCAAACTTAACACAACAAGTGATAATGGGTAGGAAACATTACTTGCACAGAATGCATGGTTTATGTGGAAGAAATGTTCAAGAGTTGCAGGTCACTGGCTAAGTAGACCTATGACCTGGTGAGGATCGCGTGAATCCGATGGATGCGAGACGCACAGGACCGGTCATTTAAAACGACACTCGAGGACGCCTACGTCTAACAGTGGACGTATTTTGACCAAAATAATGGTAAAGAGCAGTGGTGGCCGAGTGGTAACGGCCCCGACTTACGAGTCATAGGTCGCGGGTTCAAACCCAGCCAGGCGCATTACTTTGTGTAATTTATTTCATCACCACTGCTCTCAAAACGGTGAAGGAAAACATCGTGAGGAAACCGGCATGTCCTAGAACCAAAAATTCGAAGACATGTGACATCCACCAATCCGCACTGGGCCCGCGTGGTGGATTATGGCCCATTCCCTCTCCTAGAGTGAGGAGGCCTGTGTCCCTGCAGTGGGAACATTAAAAGGCTGATGATGATGATGAATGGTAAAGAGTATTATTTCCTTTATTTCATTAAAAAACACATTAGTTGAAAAAAATATAAACATTTAAAAATATAAAAATTGTATCTCACCGGTATTGGGAACAAGGGCCGAGGTATCGGCGGTCAGGGCTCCAGAGAAAGGAACCTCCTGATAATATGAGCCGAATCCAGGAGTACCACTTACTGAATTAAGCCCTTGATCCAGTCGCCTAACGGTGTCTCTTTAAGGTGTTGGTCGAGGCTCTTAGCTATTAAGCCATTGGCAGACACGACTATCGGTACAATACTACAATTTGCCGGCTGCAGTCTTTCCGTCCGAATATAATTTAGGTGTCTTCAAGGCTAGAGTGAATAGGCTCTTAATAAACTAGTGCGCCTTACCATCAACGATTGTATCACTGCTTACCATCAGGTGGGATCGCAGTTAAGCACTAGTTTATTGCAAGTAAAAAAAAAAAAAATGATCGCCGAAACTACTTCCCACATATCAATAACCTCGTGAGCTAAGTCAGTAATTATTTATTATCGACTGATTCACGCTTTACTTATTCTTTTTATTTCTTTACTTTTTATGCCTTCGGAAGTTGAATTTATCTTAGACTATTACGTACAATTATTATCAGTCTGAAAATCTTTTTTACTTTGTCCATCAGTCATAAAAAGCTCTTGATAATAAAATTGTACGAATAAATAAGTAATTGGTTTTATTTACAACAGAAGTTATATAAGATAAATCTATAAAAAAAGTATTATGCTTGTTCTGTCATTTAAATATCTTTTATGGCATATTTTTTTATGGCTGCTCCAGATTAGTGCCGTGAAGCTCAGTAAACAGGCGTGAAAGTGAATGAGGACTATTTTCGCGGGGTGTTCGCGGGATACAACTTGTATAGTTTATTCATGGCGTGAATTCACGTGTGAATTATACTTTCTCAGGTTCGGATCGGATCCGGATCGGAATTCGTGCGAAACCGTTCTAAAGCGTGAAATCATAAAGATGATTTGGCTATCTCAAAAATAATCATCATCATCATCAGCCTTTTAATGTTCCCACTGCTGGGACACAGGCCTCCTCTCCTAGGAGAGGGAATGGGCCATAATCCACCACGCGGGCCCAGTGCGGATTGGTGGATCACATGTCTTCGAATGTTTGGTTTTAGGACATGCCGGTTTCCTCACGATGTTTTCCTTCACCGTTTTGAGAGCAGTGGTGATGAAATAAATTACACAAAGTAATTCGCCTGGCTGGGTTTGAACCCGCGACCTACAACTCGTAAGTCGGGGTCGTTACCACTCAGCCACCACCGCTCTCCCCCATCTCAAAAATAATAATAGTATTTATTTAAAAAGACAACAATATGGTCCACTTTGTTAGCTTAGCTTAAAATTACTGAACATAACACTAGTGTCACTAGGAGTATGAACTGTCTTCAAGATGCTATTGCCACTAACCCGCGTTCTGTGCATTAGTGATGCTATCTTTTTTTCTTTTTTTTAATTGCAATATACTAGTGCTTGACTGCGATCCCACCTGATGGTAAGCAGTGATGCAATCGTTGATGGTAAGGCGCACTAGTTTATTAAGAGCCTATTCACTCTAGCCTTGAAGACACCTAAATTATTATCGGACGGAAAGACTGCAGCCGGCAAACTATTCCAGTCCCTTGATGTATGATTTTCTTGCGGAATACTGCATGAAAATCCTTAGTTCAGCAAAAGGAACCTGAGGTAAAATTGATCAGTAAAATTCTGACGATCCTTGCTTGGACCGGGTAAACTTATTACTTTCTCTTCTCTGAAGAAAAATGGTTCAGTAGGCCACAAGTCAGGCAAACAAAACCAGTACATGTCGACCTCGCATTGTATTAAAACTCGGTTACTATATACAAAGCACAAGGTCGTATTGCTGCTGAAATGCGGGTTAAACTATTGTGGATTTGATGAGGTTTTTTTTATGGTGGGCAAAAATCATCCAATGACGAATCTCGCTCTTGGGCGGAGCAGGAAACAGTGTCAGACTCTTACTGACTAAACACCCCACCCCGTTCCTTCTCTGCCCGCGCACTGCGGCCAAGCCTTCCTTTCAGAAAGAGAGCCTGGGCTCCAATAGGCTTCGACCCTTTTGCAGAGTCCCTACGACTTTGCTGACAGCTCCTTGAGGCGCGCGGGAACAAAGCGCGCGCTCGACGATTTAGCTTGGTCTGGACTATTAACAGACGACCGCACGGTGAGCTACCTATTGCTCGCCGTCCGCAAGCCCGCGTCTATAGTTGGATTTGATGAGGTTTACTGCGGCTGGTGACACTTAGGCTGTGCGAATTTCCATAAGAGTTATCTCGGTCCTCGAACGCAAACGAAAATACGGGACTTAGGTCAGTTTCAGTCGATCTAATTGTGAAACTTTCACACTTTCTTCTGCTTCACAAAATAGAACTGCTTTTGGAACACACCTGAAAATTTTCTCAGTTTAGATATAGCAATCTAAGTGCGTTTAATCGAAGAATCGATTTAAGAAAATCCTAAAACATTTATCTATTCTGTAAATCGATACCACGAACTTAAATCGAGATTCGATTTCGTTTTTCCTGTAAAAATCAACCATATTTTAATTTAAACACGTCCAAAGCATAGCTAACTTTGTTCATTTCAATGTTTATGTAAATGTTTTATCCCCACTCATCAGTCATGAAACACATGTGCAATGTTCGCACATGAAACACATGTGCAATGTTCGCACATAGGTTTCAATGGTAGGGCAAAAATTTATAAACAAAAACTTGTATTACAATGTAACTTTATGAAAAAAATAAAATAAAATTTATTACTATTTCTACACTAATATAATAAAGAGGTAAAGTTTGTTTTTTTGTTTGTAGGAGGTAATCTCTGGAACTACTGGTCCGATTGGAAAAATTTTAGCAATAATAGAAAGCTGCTTTACTCCTGAGTGACATAGGCTATATTTTATGTACGCGGGCGAAGCCGCTGACAAAAGCTAGTATATTATAATTATAAACCTACCAAGTAATACAGTTAATACTAAATAGACAAAACATACATTTCATCAGAAAACACTCGGAACTTTACGATCAACTTCCTTAAGACAATTAAGTCATAAAAAATAAATAACCATAACACAATGGACTTAACGAAACGTTCATAAAAAAAACAGCCTCCAACTTTGTCGTAAAAGTGACCAATTAAAAAAAACATGTATGCACGCCAGTGCAACTGAGTTGAGTAAGCCTTACGAAAGTGTACCAAAGTCTATACACTGGAGTGCATTGTGAGATAATTGCAAGCATTCGACCGTGATCGGATAACTGGATCAGTCGTACTGTAACAAAATCAGATACTAGTTTTTGATTTGGTTTTGACATCGATACATTGCAAGACTCATCGGTCATCAATTTTTTTTTATTTGTCACAGAATTTAGATGATATTGACTATTCAATATTATTGCATTGCAATGCATCATATAAAGTTCCCACAGCTCTTCTCTAGGAGAGGGAATGGGCCCACCATCCATCACATGGGTCCATTGCGGATTGGTGAATGTCACATGTCTTCGAATTTTTCGTTTACCGTTTTGAGAACAGTGGTTTTTTTTTATGGTAGGTAAAAATCATTCAATGACGAGTCCCACTCTTGGGCGGAGCGGGACACAGTGTCAGACTCTTACTGACTATACAACCTACCCCGTGTCTTCCTTGCATTATTCCCAGAGCCCCGGTATAACGTTTTCGCACCAACCCTCATCTCCGGGAGGCTTCCACCCTGTAGGACCGCTACAGTTTGCTGACAACTTCTTGAGGCGCGTGGGAACGATGCGCGCCGTCGATGACTTGGGCTCGGTCTGGACTGTTACCAGACGACCGGACGGCGAGCTCCAGCAACTGTTGGGGCCCAGCAGGGTGGAAGTCTTTTGGGGCCAAGTGTTGATCCTAAAGCGGAACATCGGGCCCAGGAACTAAGGTAGGAAGGAACAATAGGTCGTTTAGCCAGTAGAACAGACTTCTACTGACTAACACTGTCTCCCGCTCTACCCAAGGGCCAGATTCGTCATTCGATAATTTTTCCAACCATTAAAAAAGCCAAATGGGTACAAATAAATGACTTCGATACATTTAGTGATCGGGGAATAATAATATGCAAATTAAAATATCAAATTATAAAAAAGTCTAGCCTAGACGAATGATGCACTCTTGGTTTCAAAGAATCACCTAATTAGCAATGAAATCTTTGTTTTTCTGTGGTTGTACCCAAAACCAAAATCATCTATAATAAATTGGTCGGAAAAACTGCAGAAGGGTCAAAGCCATCTAGAGCCAAGGATTTCAAAATCAAAATGGTTTTTATTTCACATAGGCCTACATGGGCACTTATAAAACTTCAGAAGCTATTGCACGGTACCAAACTGGTCGTATCCTATAAAGAAGTAAAGGCAAGAAACTCCATGAAAGTTCTTTTGAGTCTGACAGGCAGGCTATGGCTCTAGTGGTAGGTTGTTTAGTCAGTAAGAGTCTGACACTGTTGCGCACTAGGCCCAAGGGCGGGATTCGTCATTGGATGATTTTTATCCATCATAAAAAAAAAATAACATTGGAAGCGCTTTTTAACCAGAGTCACAACTCGAAGGGAACAATAATATTGCACCGCAAAACCTCAGACGCTTCATCAATTAACGATAATTTAAATTCACCGATTTATTGTTACAGAACCAACCCTCAATATAATTACTAACGTGTTAATTGATTTAATTTTAATCATGAAGTCAATGAATTGCATGACATGCGAAATTTGAATATTAAACTGCGAAGGTATTGCAAAAAAATCACAATTAAAATTAACAAAAACGATTGCTTTATCAGTTTTCATCTTTGTTGACGGTACTGACCTTCATTGTGGTCATTTAACCGTTTCTATACAGTAAAGAGGTTGAACCTAACAATGCAAAAACGAATTGCAAAATTTAAATAAGATAACACTATGTCAGTGTTACTGTAGCGGTCAAAATGGAGTCAGCTGAAGTTTTTTGTGCATAGTGACTTCATTACCTGACCCACATTTCAACAGCCAACAATTAGGTAAAGCTGATTTTTCGGATTCTGTATCTAAAGGAAAAAAACCGAATACGGAATTGATAGTGCGAGGCTTCTGTCCGTTGTCACGCATGCGTATTCCAAGCATAAATATTTTTATCTAAAACATTGCGTGATTTACGCATGCAAGGCCGCATGTGTGATGAAATCTGTACGATATTAAAATCACCTTTCATTCATTAAGCCCCAAGGGGACACCGGTGTCCTCACACCTATTGTTTTTTAATTGAGTCTGTAATAATGGTAGTCGGAAATTTTAAAGATCACTGTATTTCCCGTCTGTCAGTTTGTCGATACCCTTTATCTCGAGAATCGTAGATGTATCTAGTTGAAATAAAACCATATACTCAGGTTTGCAGTGCCTTGAAACTGTGAAAAAACCAAACTTCTAAGATAACGGAAGGTTTATGTTGCAAAAAAATGTATATCGACTATCCCAAGGGAATCATAATTCCCAAAACAGTACAATTTTTAAATCTGATAACTTGAATTTAAAAAAATCTTCGTGACTCGATTCGGGATTTGATTGATTTACATAAATTAGTTTGTACGGAACCCTCAGTGTGATTCTTTTGATATACGAACTATATAAATATTCCTAATAATTTGATTTTTTTTTTTCATTGAACTAGGTGTAATTTATTTAAAAAAAAAAAGCGAAGATCAGGCAAAATCCAATTTGGGTGCATTTAGAAGGAACATTCATAAACTAAAAGATAATTTAAGTACCAATCTTTTGATATACGATTTTTTATTCATTTTATGTTTACTAAATGAAGGACAAAATTATTCGAATCATCCTGATGCGCGGGCAACGTTAGCTCCTATTTTGTTCGCTCAAGGTCGCTGGCGTATATCTGCCCCTTAATATCATCATCATCAGCCTTTTAAGGTTCCTATGTCCCTACTGGTCATAATCCACCACGCGGGCCTAGTGCGGATGTCACATGTCTTCGAAGTTTTGGTTCTAGGACATTTCGGTTTCCTCACGATATTTTCCTTCACCGTTTTGAGAGAAGTGGTGATGAAATAAATTACACAAAGTAATGCGCCTAGCTGGATTTGAACCGGCGATCTACAACTCGTAAGTTGGAGCCGTTACCACTCGGCCACCACTGCTCTTAAAAACCCCCCTTGATATAATTCACAGTAATCGAAAGTGAAAGATCGATAATCTGTAGAAATCATGAGGCAACAATGGAAGAGAAAGATTGTAATCTAGAACAAGTAATGAATGACACAATACCACGATGCCGACTTGTCAAACATTTCACTTATTAAACAAGAGGTGCGCGGGAAAACATTGGTATACACAATAAATATTATTGTCTTTAGGCTACCATAGTTATTGTATTCCAGCCACAGGATATTTAAAAATTTTCGCTGATTTGTCATCATCATTTCAACCGAGAAACATCCACTGTTAGACATAGGCCTCACCCAAGTGTCAGTTTTTCCCCTTGACACCCAAGCGAGCGCCGTTGTGAAATTTTCAGAAATAGAATGTACAATATTTGAGCTTTTTTTTTTTGTAGGGTATTTTGATATTTATCCAAGAACGTAAAAAAAAGTTTTGATAGACAAATAACTTTCCGTTAATACCCGCGAACGCCGGCGTTCGCTGTAGTACCCGCGAACGCCGGCGTTCGCTTGAGGACTGTCAAGGGGTTAACCAATTTCATCATCATAGATTATTTTAAAGAAATTTGCAATTAGCAGGAGCATCAGCCTTAGAATATTCCCACTGCTAGGACTCAGGTCTTCTCTCTAGAAGAAGGAATGAGACGTTATCCACCACGCGGGCCCAGTGCGAGTTGGTGGATGTCACATGTCTTCGAAGTTTTGGTTCTAGGACATACCGGTTCCCTTTCGATGTTTTCCTTCACCGTTTTGAGAGCAGTGCTGAAGAAATAAATTGCACAAAGTAATGCGCCTGGCTGGGTTTGCGGATACCACTGCTTTCCAATTAGAATGCTGCATGCCTATTCAAAATTTGAGGCTAACATATCTGAATATTCGTTATATCAGAAAAATCGGTCAGATAATTTTATCTTCTAGTCTTCTGTGTGGGCCTCATGAAAAACCTTAAAAGTCACCCACAGGACAATGGAAAGGGTTATGCTTGGAGTTTCCTTGCGTGATCGCATCAGGAATTAAATTATTCGTAGAAATACTAATTTTGACATAACCTGAAGTATGTAGTACATATTGCTCGCAGAACAGAACTTGCACATGGTATTCGTTGACCTCGAAAAGACCGGGTACCTCGTGAGGTTCTATGGTGGGCCCTTAAGGAGAAAGGTGTGCCTGGGAAGTATGTGCAGTTGATCCGATCAATGTATAGTCGCTGCAGTACACAAGTCCGGTCTGTAGCGGGCACCACTAACAACTTCAATGTGGCTGTCGGTTTACACCAAGGGTCGGCTCTTAGCCCTAACCTCTTCCTGATAATAATGGACGCTCTGACGTCGGACATTCAGGAAGAGGCTCCCTGGTGTATGCTGTTTGCCGATGATATTGTGCTGGTTGCCAAGAGTGCCCTAGAGGTCCAGAGCAGATTGGAGGCGTGGTGGCAAAGACTGGAGAGTGTTGGCCTAAAATTGAGCAGAACTAAAACAGAGTACCTGTTCTGCGATTTTGGCGGTCTCTCTAGTCCTGTGCCCATAGTTCTCGCCGGAACGCCCATACCAACCTGTTCCGATTTTCGGTACCTTGGGTCGCTTATCCAAGGGAATGGTGAGATAGACCGAGACGTGGCACATCAGATCAACTCAGGATGGATGAAATGGCGACAGGTCACAGGAACAACTTGCGACCCACGGATGCCCCTCAAGTTGAAGGGTAAAACCTACAAGTCCGTGATAAGGCCTGTCCTACTGTATGGGTCAGAATGTTGGGCCCTGAAAAAGACGGATGAAAAGCGATTGCATGTAGCAGAGATGAGAATGTTGAGATGGATGTGTGGTGTGACGAGAATGGATAAAGTGAGAAATGAGTATATTAGAGGAAGTTTGAAAGTGGCGCCAGTGACTGAAAAGTTAAGAGGGAACCGTTTGTCTTGGTATGGCCATGTAAAAAGGAGGGATGAAACGCATGTTACAAAAAAAGCCATGAGTATAAATGTGGATGGATGGAAAAGGAGAGAGAGACCAAAGAAGATATGGATGGATTGTGTGAGAAGTGATATGGAAGACAGAGGAGTTAGTGATAGCGTGACGGGTGACAGGACAGAATGGAAGAAAAAAACATATTGCGGCGATCCCAAATAAAACGGGACAAGGGCAGGAAGATGATGATTGCTCGCAGAACAGATGGCCCTTGAGGTCGAAATGTTCTGTAATGGTGACCAAGTACCGGAAGGAGCAGCGTTAGAAGACTTCCTACAAGGTAGACTAATGACCTGGTGAGGGTCATGGGAATTGGATGGATGAGAGACATATAGGAACGATCCTGTGTTGCCACAATTAACGATTAATGTGGTGTCATTTGGGGGAAGCCTGATGAAGTTGAATGTTCGATGTGACGTGACCTTGCTTTACGAGATGTTGACGTCAAGTGTCTTTTGATGAGGACACAGTGGAACATACAGTCTAGGTGTGCCCTGCTTGGGCAGAGATGCACCTTGTTCTCTTGGATGGAGGCAATCGGCAGCAACGACCTTTTGCGTCGGCCAAAAAAAGTGTCTTGATTTTAAATAATTTATTATTTCAAACTATTTAGACTAATGGCTTGTTAACATTTGTAGATATAAAAAAATCTCTATAATCGGAAGCCATTCATTCATTTATTATTACTGCAAATATAATATATTTTTTTATAGACTGCCTTGTTACGTTACCTAAGTATATACTAAGGCCTTGCATTTTTTCACGACTTTTAAAGTAATGTAGCATTCTAGGGATAAAAAACGTTGGAAAATCTAGACAAGACAGAATATAATAGAAGAAATGATGATTAAATTGTGTTAGGAGCGATATGAAAGAAGAGTGTTACGCCAAGGCAAAGTAAATAGAATAGTATAAATCAATAATTTATCAGCAAATTACAATTTACGCAAACACACACACAATAAAATTCAATTTAATTAAAAAACAAATTTAATATTAAAACAAGCCTAAAAAATCTTTAAATAAACAAATTACATAAAAAAGAAAACTGTAGTAAAACAAGAAAAATAAAAACACAATTTACATGTGTTTCTATTTTTTTTTTATTTTAATACAGTTCATGGTAGTTTTTCTTTTTAAAACTACAAGTAGATACAGTTATATTTTTAAGCTGTTTGGAGTTGAAACTCTCGGGTCTTGAGCACTCATATGCTTTTTACAGAACTATCCAAACGTACACTTTGCGTGATGCCGCCAGTCTTTTGGGCACATTTTTCGTCAACAACAGTATGGAAGAGTTCCATGACCATATAATAGCTAGGATTTTTTCCTTTAGTGTGTATATAATATTATAGTTTTTTCACCCTATGATGAGTTCCCTGACAGTTCATTGTTTTCCGTGGCACGCATACTACTTTAGACTAAAAAAAAATAAACTGGCAAAATAATTACAAATTGAATGATAAAAAAATACTGCCTTTTGTAAATTACAAAGTAAATGATCGTGATTATAATTTAAGTACATAAAATAAAAAAGTATAAATTTACTAAATGTGTAATGTGTTGAACGGAACTTCTGACTATAGAGATTGACACTACCTAATCGACACTAATCGACAAAAAATTGATGAATCGGAATGACCATCTTGCAATCGCGACCGCGTCGCGTCAGTACGAGTGCGTCTGCCTTGTATCCTTCCGATATGGATATATTGCTCTGCTAGAATATTGTGATATATATGCCACATATATTACTGTACGATTTTATCAAAATCCGTACAGTATTTTTTGCGTGGAAAAGTAACAAACATCCACATACACATCCATCCACAAACTTTCACATTTATAACATTAGGATATTAGTAGGAAAAAAAATCGAAAATTAGCTATCCGATACCACTTTCTTTGCCAACTGAATCGATATTATAAAAAAATCGATTATATTTCGTTAGGTCAAATCACTGTAATTGTCAGACAAGAACTGTCAGGGAACTCATCATAGGACGAAAACACTATAGTTGAAATTAAAAGGAAGTGAAAAAAAAAAAATGAACAATATCAAGTCAATTGCGGCGGAACAAAACCTTGAAACAACCATTATCATTTCATTTTTCCACACAAAAGCACAAAAACTTAAACACGTAGTAATAGGAAATGTACAATACTTTAGCAGATAGTGAAACTAGTTCTCAGGTACAAAGATCTATAAAACAATGTCACAGTTACTGAGTGAAAAAGTTTTACAATTGTATTCCGTTCTCTTTGGCCAATTGTGTTTAGTTTCAAAAGTTTTGTAACAACTGAAATTTAATTAAAATTGCCTTTAAAGAAATTTACTAAGAAGTTTAGAAGAAAAACGTGTGAGCGTTTTTGTGGGAAAAAAAATATGCTTATGATATACTGACTCGACTGTCCTGTCAGTCTGATAGTTAGTGAACCTGACTGCTATGCCGAAGTTCTTGGGTTCGATTCCCACCCAAGACAAATGTTTGTGGGATGAGCACGATCATTTTTTCTGTGTCTGGGTGTAATTTATCTATAATATCTATGTATTTAGAAATATATAAGTTTGTTTATCAGTTGTCTAGTACCCATAAAACAAGCTCTGCTTAGCTTGGGACTAGATGGCGTTGTGTGATAGTTGTGAACATATTATTATTATATTATACTTGTCATATACTTACAATCAATTGGATAAAATGTGATATAATTTACAGTTGATAACAGACGTCTAAATCAAAATTGGACGCTCCAGGCCGCTCAAGAAATTATTCCAGTCCCTTGATAGCGTTATTGTCATAAATAAACAATCATTTGTTGCAATTCTATTTTCTATCCAAGTTAATCTATTACAAAACCGTCTGGATAATTAATTGAAAGCGCATGGCAATTGTTGAGATAAATCAATGTTTACCAACCGCACATTTGACCACAATTGCCTGTGTGCAGCTATGAAATCTGATAGTAGTACTGGCCCTATGACTTTGTCAATTAACCGCATTTATTTAAGGGCTGGTATACACGGTGGCGTTGTCCTGCCGCCACCGCGTCTCTATCGCCACTACGCCGCACTCATGCCACCGCTACACCGCCACTGCGTCACCATTTGCGCGCCTCAAGGAGTTGTCAGCAACTATAAGTCAGCAAGGTTGAAGCCTTCTGGGACCAATGGTTGATGCGAAAGCAGAACACCGGGGCCTTGGAACTAAGGCAACAAGGAACGATGGATCGTTTATTCAGTAGAAGTGTGATACTGGGCTCCGCCCTAAAGCGAGATTCGTCATTGGACGATTTTTTCCACCATAAAAAAACCATTTGGCAGCATATTTGCTTTTATTTATTCCATTACCGTCTTCCAACTTATGCGCAATATACGTAGCAACAGCCTTTTAATAATGTTGCCACTGCTGGGACTCAGGCCTCATTTCTAAAAGAGATACTGGGCCGTAATCCGACACGCGGGTCCAGTGCGCGTTGGTGGATGTCACATGTCTTTGAATTTTAGGTTTTAGGATATGCCGGTTTCCTCACGATGTTTTCATTCGCCGTTTTGAGAGCAGTAGTGATGAAATAAACTACACAAAGTAATGTGCTTGTGTGGGTTTCAACCCTGGGACCTGATAATGACCTACCACACGTAAGTCGGTACCGTTATTACTCGGCCACCACTACGCTCAATATGCGCATGTTCTGGATTTTTAATAACCCATTATGGATAATTTAATTTTAATTTTGATATTTGTATCTTTGTATTGAAGTTTAATAAATTTAATAATTTGCCGAATGACTTGTAATTCATTCGTAGATAATCACAAAACTGGCCCTAATTCTTTTTGTAGATCTTCATAAAGTGTGTTAAATTAACCACATTGCTCTCGTGGCATTAGAATAGCTTTTCACAGTGAGCAATGTATTACTTAACAACTGTGTAGTTGTATGGTAAAATAGAGTGGCGCGGACGCAGTGGCGGTGCGATGCATCGTGTACCCCAGCCCTTATATCGTTTTGTCCCAGATACAACCGATAAGGATTGAACTAAATCACGATCGAAATGAACTAACTTTACCTTTAGGCACCTATAAATTCTGTTACAGTTGCAAATTCGATATGTTTATAACTATTTACTTGCATTTGATATTTAGTTACGTTAATAAATCTTAAACTACAACATTCTTGAACCACTTTTATTATTTTTTATTTTTTTTTGACAAGATAGGTATTTCAACACACTCTAAATGCTATAAAACCATTTATAAATATTAATTACTAGCTTTTGCCCGTGGCTTCGCCCGCGTACATAAAATATAGCCTATGTCACTCAGGAGTAAAGTAGCTTTCTGTTGTTGCTAAAATTTTTCCAATCGGACCAGTAGTTCCAGAGATTACCCCCTACAAACAAAAAAACATAAAAAAAAACAAACTTTACCTGTTTATTATATTAGTGTAGATAAATTAATAAAGTATTTATACTAAACTAGCTTTTGCCCGCAGCTTCACCCGCGTACATAAAATATAGCCTATGTCACTCAGGAGTAAAGTACCTTTCTATTGTTGCTAAAATTTTTCCAATCGGACCAGTAGTTCCAGAGATTACCCCCTACAAACAAAAAAACAAAAAAACAAACTTTACCTCTTTATTATATTAGTGTAGATATTCTGACATAAAATAAACATAATTTTAATACTTCAGTATTTCTGAAATATCCTTCTCATATTTACAATATTGAAAGAAAAAAATAAATTAGTTTAATTAAACATACTGTTTAGATCCGATGATAATTATGTGAAATATTATCATTTTCTTCAGAATCGTGTAAAAAGATTTATACCATTAAAATGTATTATTATTATAGATAGCTGTGTGTTCCCACTGCTGGGCGAAGGCCTCCCTCCATTCCTTCCAGTTATCTCGGTTGCTTGCTTTATCGTTCCAATTCCCAAGGACGACATCCAGGCCGTCCCGCCATCTCCTTCGTGGTCTGTCGCGGCCCCGCGTCGCTGTGTCCGGGCACCAATCCTGTGTTTTACGGGCCCACAGCTCGCTAGACATGCGGCAGACATGTCCTTCCCAGTCCCACTTACGTTGGGCAGCCTTTTGAGCCACGTCGACGATTTGTGTTTTGGAGCGCAGTGTAGTGTTTCGAACGTGGTCTGTTAATTTAACACTTAGTATGCTGCGATCCATAGCACGCTGGCAGACCTTGAGCTTGGACTTTTGGATGTTAGTCAAAGACCAAGTTTGTGCACCATAGGTCAGGATAGGAAGAACACACATATCTATAAGCTTACGCTTCAGTGACATGGGCAAAGTGCCCTTTAATAGTTCCTTCATGGATCAGAAGCTCTTCCAGGCATTTTCTATTCGGCGCGTTATTTCTTTCTCTTGCCTTGCCTGGAAAGAGACTACTTGACCCAAGTAGATATACTAATGGACATATTGTATTAAAATGTATAAAAAAAAAATATATAAGGTCAAATGTATATATTCCAAGAAATTATAATTATGAATACCTAAAACATACTATGAAAAAAGTAACAAATATCATAAACTAGTTATTATACATCCAGTTTTTTTTTTTACCGATATAAATCTTCTCTCTCTGCTCGACTGCAATCCCTCCAATTGGTAAATAGTAATGCAATCGTTGATTGTGGTGTATTCAATTGAGTTTCATGTCAATGAATATTTTTTCTTTCGGCCAGCAAGAAGCATCAGCAATAACACAGTGGTCATAGTCATTCAAAGATCGAAGTGTGATATTATAATGTTTAGAATTAATAACAGTCATTTGTTCGGTTACACATTTCTTAGCACCATCTCTGATATAAGTATTTTCAAAATTGTAACCGTCTAAATAGCATTTTGTAATATATATGTTCCAGTTTTCACCCATAATTGTATAAGGAGGGACACTTCCAGGTTCTACTTTCTTGAATACATCATTTGCTTTTACTTTGAATTTTTTTGTTATTTTCGTTAAACACTTGTTATTGATTGCACAATTGCCACAACTAAGCCTTGTTTGAACGGTAACACTGTAATGGTTAATATTGTTAATAAAAACTCTACGAGGTTGTCGTTTTGTAGCACTGTCGCTATTCCATACGTAGAAATTTTTGTACACTGGCGTTCCATCATCAAATTCAGTATCTCTATTACTTAACATCGTAGTTTTTACTTTTCCAGGTTTTATTGTACTTAAGTAACAGTCGGAAATGTAAATATTTCCATTTTTCTTAACTTTTTTATTCTTGACTTCTGAAGTTACCAAATTCTTGTGTTCTTTAGGTGAATATGTTTTAGAAGAACAAGCTCCCCCCGTCACAAATAGTACAAGTAACACACATAACGCAGTAGTAGCCTGCATTGTGATGACGTGGAAGATCCTTTTACTGGTGGAAGTAAACTGTGAGCACTCTTATGATTCCGCTACTACTATTTGGCCAATAACATTTGCTACCGTTATATATACTGTTATAACAATACCAGCAGCAGATAAAAATAGTTGCACACATAATTTGTAATTACCAAGTTTTGTACAATTTTCCTTATTAATTAGATAAATCTTTTGTATAAACCAGAATTCAAAACACACGTCATGGGTTTTAATCGCATTGTCATTAGTTAAAAATATCTAAATATGAAATACCTTATTGTTTATGATCGGTTGACGAACAATCATTCGACTAAACATATTCAAGTGAATGACGATGATACGATATGATAATATTATTACCATTATATGAAATTTAATCATTATTTCTACGAAAATAGGTGGCCAAAAGTTCATCATCATCATCCTAGCGGTATTAGTCCCGGTTGCTAACCATGGCTTTCACCTCGGTGCCCGGGGTCCGCTTTCTTGCTGAGACGCCTCCACTTCGCTCGGTCTTTCGCGTACTGCGCGCCGTTTTGCGGCGGCGCCCTATCCGTGGCAACATTCTTTCTTGTCTTGTCCATTGTATAGTGGCTATTTGTGGCCTTTACGGGAGCGACTGCCGTCTGACCTCCCAACCCTAAAAGGGAAAGCCAGCGCCAGAGCCTCATCTGCTGTTCGGCAGGTGCCCCAACTTGTAGGGGAGGTTGACTTGGGCCCCGAAGATCGTGGTGGGGCCCCATATGCACCCTAGGTGGCCAAAAGTTACCTTCTGGCTAAATTTTACCTATATTCCGTTCCAAGTTGGTAAAAAGCAAACTGAAAGAATATGGGTGAGATTTTTTCATTAAATTAGACACTTCTTTTCGTTTTACCTTAAACCGGAGAAGTAATGAAGTTCTTTGTTAATTATTTTTTGAGGTTGGACCTCAATAAAAATATTTAAAAGATTTTTAAAGGATGTTTGCTCAGTTTGAGATAAATCTTGCAAAAATAATATTTAGCACCAAATCAAACTGTGCTTACCATATTTCAACCAATATACACACAATATTATCTAGCAGCACTATTACTGATTTTTTTTTTTAAATAAAGCTCTAATATAAATATAAAAAAACATAATAAAATAGATACTTAATTATTAAATACAGCAAACGGAATTTGCTATATTGTCGTTATTTGCTCGGTATTAATAAATAGTCACTATATCACAACTATTATAAATTTTATTTATTTTTTTCAAATTCATATTAATAAGTAACTTTCTAGAATAAAAAAATAAAAAATTAGATGAAGATTTTGAAAACAACTTTTACTGATTAATCAACTTACTAATATTACTTTTTATTTTGGAAACACTCCTGTGGAATTTAATGCAATGAGTAACAAAGCCACATAGGAAGAAATATCTTTTGAAAGCCTAGAAATTTTCTAGAACAAACATGATAATGAAATCATGCAATAAACTTTGAGTAATTTATATTTATTTTTAGAGTTATTGTTCGCAATTTAAAGAACCTTTTAATATTAATATTACAATAATTAATTTTAAGTTAATTTTACCTGTTTGCGTCGGATTCTAAATAACAATTAACAAGGTAAAAATAATCTAAAAACCCATTCTATATTTAAAGTGTTGTCGCCAAGATATTGTTCAGACCAAACGTATTATCGGCCACTGACTGTGAACCACCAACATCCATCTCAATAAGATGGATGTGTGGTGTGACGAGAATGGATAAAGTGAGAAATGAGTATATCTGAAAAAGAAGTCAAAAAAAGACGAAGTGAAGTGAGTTGGAAGTCTGAAAGTGGCGCCAGTGACTGAAAAGTTGAAAGGAAATCGTTTGTCTTGGTATGGTCATGTGAAGTGGAGAGATGAAACGCTTGTTACAAAAAGAGTTCTGAGTTTACATGTAGATGGATGAAAAGGAAGAGGGAGACCGAAGAAGAGATGGATGGATTGTGTGAGGAGTGATATGAAAGAAAAGGGAGTTAGTGATAGTATGACGGGTGACAGGACAGAGTAGGAAGAAAAAAACATGTTGCACCGACCCCAAGTAACATGGGATAAGGGTAGGATGATGATGATGATGACTGTGAGCGGGGGTTACGTAGTATTTCATTTTTCATATGTTAATTTCTCGTTCATATTGAACCGACTATACACTATTACGTAGTGTGTTGTTGACTCTCAGTGACCGAATATTGTAATACGCAAAAATTTTCAATCAATCCAGCAATATTTAAAAAATTATATGAAAATGTTGAATGTATTGTTTTACAATTCTTTTAACTACTTGTATATACAGACGTAGAAAACCCTTAAAAACAATATTTTTTAGATATATATTTTTTTATTTCCTTGAAAATCAAAAACTCGCCAGTCACATAGCTTTTGTGGTTTTTGACACAATATATTTTATAATCATTACATAGTATAAAACAAAGTCGCTTCGCGCTGTCTATATGTATGCTTAGACCTTTAAAACTACGCAACCGATATTGATGCGGTTTTTATTAATAGATAAAGTGGTTTAAGAGGAAGGTTTATATGTACAATACACATTATTAATATCAGCATTGCACTCGTGCGAAGCTGGGGCGGGTCACTAGTGTACTATATTTTAAAATGTTAAGCAACACAAACATCAAACACAGATCAAACATGTATGGAAGTGCAACGCCGGGGCGAAACTCCGTTGCCTGAATATGTCAAGGCGTGATGGAAAGAGCTCCGGCGGGATCTCGTGATGGTGAAATGGCGTCAGCGGCTATCGCAACCCAGTGCTGGGCACGCCATAATTATGGCGGTAATGCCCCTCCTTGAGGCGTACCTCCTGTTCCCGCGCGCCTCAAGGAGTTGTCAGCAACCGTAGGGACCCTGCAGAAGGGTCGAAGCCAATTAGGGACACGGGTTTGCGTCTGAAAAGGAAGGCTCTGACCCTGGTATGTATGGCGATGTAGGAACAGGGTAGGTTGTTTAGTCAGTAAGAGTTTGACACTTGTTTTCCGCTCCGCCCAAGAGCGGGACTCGTCATTGGATGATTTTTACCTACCATAAAAAAAAAGATCAAACATGTACTACTTCATACATGATATATGTTTGACCACAAAATACATTTGCCCATTTGCTGTTATCTAATCTAAAGTCCATTTCCTGTTTTCGGAACCAAAGTACACAGCGTTACTAAAACAGCCTGTATATTTCATTTCCTGACCAATTATAATACTAATTTCGAAACGAGGATGTTATCTAGAATAGCTGATTGTTTGTTGCTGAGTTACTTATGTTCGAAATTAAATCACAATTAATTAAATCATAATACATTTCATTAGGTAAATCTTTTCCGCTAAAACCGTTTAAATTTTTCCTGGACTACCACTAATATTTCCAGACTAAAATTTGTCAAATCGGTAAAGCCGTCATCGAGTTTTAGCGAGACTAACGAACAGCTATTCATTTTTATATTATTAGAATATATAATATTTTATTTATATATTACAAGCTCTGCATAACTTTTGATTAGATAGCGATGTGTGATAGTGGCGGAATGTTATTGATACATTTAGTAGTAAACTAATATGTAAATATGATTTGACCAATACATGGTTACTGTATGGACTTTAAAAGAGACTATGACCCCTTAGTTTGTTTCGGTGTTTCTTCTCAGGGTAGTCAGCTAGAAAACACCGGACTCATCTAGCTTAAACTGACGAAAATAAAAAATATTGACGTGTAAAAGTGTTATTTTAAAACCTACTTACAAAATAAATATCATTTATCATTTAATAAAAATATCAAATTGTATAGATAAAACTAGGCCTGAAGAAGACACGATCGAGGTTTCCAAGAATCATCCCAAAACGCCGTTATTTTATCCCAAGGTTCATATTATTTTTTGATAGTACATACAGCAGAGAGAGCAGTGGTGGCCGAGTGGTAACGGCCCCACTTACGAGTTGCAGGTCGCGGGTTCGAACCCAGCCAGGCGCATTACTTTGTGTAATTTATTTCATCACCACTGCTCTCAAAACGGTGAAGGAAAATATCGTGAGGACACCGGCATGTCCTAGAACCAAAAATTCGAAGACATGTGCAATCGCGTGCCCGCGTGGTGGATTATGGCCCATTCCCTCTCCTAGAGAGGAGGCCTGTGTCCCAGCAGTGGGCACATTGAATGGCTGATGATGATGAGTACATACAGAAATGGAAACCCATTTCTGTATGTACTATCAAAAATAATATATCTCCGAATCCTGAGGTTCTAGACTATTGGAAGGCATACGAGAGCCTAAAGGCAACACACAAAGGTCTTTTAAATAACCTATTTCGAACGTGGTACCAACCTAAAATTTATCCCTGTATGTGCCATGTCAATCCAATTAACTGAGTTTTGTCCTTGGGTGCACTACTAAGGACAATACGCAGATAATTAATTGGAAACTATTGTAACACAGGGAAAACCAAGATATAACAAAGTTATGGTTGTTCAAGATTTACCAGAAACTGTGTTAATATCGGTACTAGGAACTATGGTAATATCGATCACTTTTCGCATTTACATATTTTTATATCTAAGTGTTGGGCAGTTCTCATAATGTCAAGTTTCGAGCGTCCAAAAACATGCTTCTTTATATCCCTTCTCACCATACTGGGTTTATCGCTAATTCTTACGCTGTCTCTTCCATAAAACTCTGTAATGTGCTTCCCCTTGACGTCAAAAACTTTTATTTATACAGTCTCTATTCCGCACCTCCTAAAAAAGCTTGAACGACTTGGTATCAGAGGAATCCCACTGAAATTACTAGAGAACTATCTTACTGGTAGAAAACAACGAGTAAAGATAAATGATTCACTCAGTGATGAGCTCCCTATCAAATTCGGTGTACCACAGGGTAGTATTATTGGCCCAACACTTTTCCTGGTGTATATAAACGACCTTTGCCAACTTTCTCTCCAAAAGGGGAAAATCATTACATTTGCTGATGAAACTGCACTTTTCTTTAGTGGTGATGAATGGGAAGAGGTTTTTTATGCCGCACAACTGGGTCTAAATCGTGTTAGTGAATGGCTCCAAGACAATGTATTGACTCTTAACGTTTCTAAAACGAAATACATCGCATTTGCTCAAAAAGCTAACATGCTTCCACCATCGACTCTAAGAATTACTGCTCACACGTGTGGCACTGACTATACCCAGTGCTCTTGTTCTTCCCTTGACTCGACCGACAACATTAAATACCTTGGAGTCACTATAGACCAATATCTCTCATTTAAACCTCACATAGAAACCCTAGTGACCAGATTACGTAAATTAATCTACATTTTCAAAACATTGAAAAACTCTGACAATAAGACTATTAAGATGGTTTACTACGCATTATGCCAATCACTTATTGATTACTGCATCACATCATGGGGAGGTGCCGCGAAAACACATCTTATCGAAGTTGAAAGGGCTCAGCGTGCAATACTCAAAGTCGGAGCTGGTCTCCCCTTTCGTTTTCCGACCACCGACTTATACAAAGTATGGGATACTCTAACCGTCAGACAAACTTTCATATTGCACATACTTCTAAAAAAACATTCTCAAATGCAATTTGACGCTGAACTACTCAATAACAACCGGCGAAAGGGTAGAGTTTGTCCCTCAACTCAATTCAAGTCCTCACTCCCTAAAAGATTTTATTGCTTCCTTGGCCATTATCTTTACAACAAACTAAATAAATTCTTAAACCTATATCCGAAAACTCGTTCAAGCTGTATCAAAGATATCAAAATGTATCTCAAAACTTTAGATTATAGTAAAACCGAAGATCTTTTGACTATTCTTAGATAACAATAATTTTTGACCCATAACTAATCCTCTCCTTCTTGATAACAAACTCTCCGATACTACCTACACAACATACAATACAAAACACACAGACAAAACACTTACACACAACTTCACATAACTTCTGCAAAACGATAGTTAGTTTTGTATTTATTATTTTAATTTTTTTTTTTTCTCCTTTTATTTTTCCTATTTTTTGTTAAGCTACTTTTAATTATTGTTCATTTTCGTCTCTTGCACGATTACTTTTTGATGGCTAGTTCTAGCTGTGGAAGGGGCCTGGTGACCTGTAACACAGGTTTTTTTTCCAAAAACCCATAACAGGCACCAGTCTCTCACAGAGTTAGAATATTGATGATTGTCTTACCAAATTTAACTTTAAGTCAGCTTTGTGAAGAGAGAATAAATGGCTATTATTATTATTATTATATATTATTATTTATCATAATGTTCTTTAGTTTATAATATTAGCTTATATACCTATTTTTATTATTATAATTATAAGTCACTTGTTTTAACGATACTATACATGTTTTAAATATCTGCTATTTATTTATTACCATTAGTGTACATGAAGATTAAATAAATAAATACATATTTATCCAATCTATATTTTCCTTTTTTGCAATCACAAAAACAAAAGGTAAAACTCGTTTAATATAAGAGCTAATACTAAACTAAAATTTTTCCTCAAATAGCACACATAGAGCTTTAGATTTCTAATAAAGAAAACATTGGAAAACGTTATTAGAATAAATTCACTTTGAAATCAAGCGACGTAATTTGAAACTATAAAGCCCCTACTACAAACAAAACCGACAATGAAAAGACGAACCATATATTTGAACAATGTTTCAGGATAGTTTTCGATCTATCCAAATGTGAAACAATTTATTTAAGAGCACTACTAGAACCTTTCATGATAAAATGGCTACAGTGAGAGTCGCAACCCAGTGCTGGGATTGCCATAATTATGGCGGTAAGTCCCCTCTTTGAGGAGTGGCTCACGGCGTCCTCACCTTTCACATGACGCAGGTACTCACCGGGCATCGAAAGTTCGGGAGGTTTATGTACCTGATTCATGTTTCAGCGACGCCCGGGTCACCACTGTGTGGACCACCCAACATGGTGCAGCATACGGTAGAAGTATGCCCCACTTAGAGAAACCATCTTATGTATTCGTAGGGGTCAGCGGCCACGATCTTTTACGCAGGATCTTGGTACAGGTCAAGTTGTGGAGCGAGAAGGAGTGGTAGAAGGTGGCCTCTTTCTGTGAAGCAGTAATGCTAGCAAAGGGGAAGTCTGCAATTTCTGGCCGGCTTAGATGACGTTGATCGTTGATAGTTATCCAACCGAGCCCAATTCGTCAATGGAGTGTACTGTTTTACGCGCAACTTAACGAGTTGTCAGCAAGCCGTAGGAGCCCAACAACTCGAAGCTTACCGGCGCCTACAATCTGCTTCTGAAGCAAAACTTGACCCTGTATGAAAGGCAACAAAGGAACGGGGTGGTTTTTCAGACAGTAAAATTCTGACACTATCTCCTGTTAAAAAAAAAAAAACATTAAAATACACAAAATAATATTTCCATACACTCTTTATTACTTCGCAATAACAGGAATAAAAATGTTAATAAAATGCTTCCAGTCTACAAACATTAATCCCGATGCGTTGAGGGCCCAAAGTAATTTCATGCAAAAATTATAATAAACCTCCAGGCCTCCTCTTTAGTAGTGAGTAATATGGACTGTACTCGTAATAACCTATCACGGAATGTCCACTACGTAAGTGAATGTAACTTGTCTTCAAACTTTTGGTCCTCATACCATACCACACCACACTACACACCACACAAGGTACCACACCAGGTTTCCTCAAGATCTGTTTTCTTCCTTCACCGTTTCTTCGTTTTTTTACCACCGTTCTTTCGTCTATCTGTAGTTGGACAGTGTCACTACAATTGACTATCAGTTATAGCCACCACTATTAATATTTTGACAGTTTTTAGGTACATTTACATCCAGACATTATTTTTAACAGTAACAATATCCAGAATACAATATCCAGACACAGACAATGTTATAGATACCCATGTAACAATATCGAGATGCAGATGGATAATGTATAGATCGGTCAATCTAATTCAAACATTAGCAAAATGGATGCCAATCATTGATTTTGGTCGCGGATCGCAATCCAGATTGACTGTGTACGGCCTTCCTTAGCATTCTTAGTAAATCCTTTTCCCACAAACAACTGAGCTTAGAAAACACTTCACCAATACAATCCTTTGTGTCTTCACTTCATTCGAAACTCGTACCAACCTTCTATTTTCTCAACTCCAGCAACTGCAGCCATACATCTGCAACGAACGAAAGTTCTGACACCGCCAGTTTCAAATAAAAAACTTTTAACAACCGTAGTAAGGGATTCACAGGCAACGTAAAATGAAAATATAAACAAGTTTTATTTTATAACAGGCACGCCTGGACTGGTTGCCAATTAATATAATTCTGATAGTTTAGACTCAATCAAACTTTTCAACGAGGTGGATGGGATCCGTTTTTATTCAAGAGTAATTCGACCCCGTGCCGTTTATTTTATTTTTTATACTTGGTTTAGTGTTTAATTGAACTGAGCTCGAATTTATGCCATTATTTTTGCTCTATCGGATTACTTTTTAATTTTCAGCTGCAATATGTTTATTGGTGATAGGATTCGGAATTCGGATTTCGTTTTTATCTTTCTACTATATTTTTACACTGTTGATTGTAGAACAAATTGCATTTTGTGGGTTTGTATCTTCATGCAGTTTCTGTAAGGTTTTTAAGATAAGATAGATATTTTTATCTCTTTTTAGAAGCTTTTACGTCATTTTAGGCCAACTTCAAGACACCTAAGGCGTACATATTTAAGATGTAGGTAGTCATTTAACCTTGTTGTCACAAAAACATGAACCTTGTTTTTAAAAAAAGTTACTACAAAAGATTTCCGACAACAATTATTTTGTACCCGAAAGATACATTGAAATAGTTCAAAGATTTTTTTCATTTGAAAAGCAGTATTCTTGTAGCCTACTCGTATATATTAAAATTTATAAGAAAAAGGTACTTAACTTGATAACATCATGATCCAGTAGCAATATATCGGCTAAATTGACCCCTAAGGTAATTCGCTTAGCACTGGAAGTTCGAACCTAAAATAAATCTTTGAAAGCATAAAATATTTCACCTATTCTTTATACATAGCAATATGTTATAGGAATAATCGTACGGTTATATTTCTCGTACAGGATCGGGGTTTTTGCGTTTATGCTGACTCGGAAATGATTCATGAGGTCTGTTATAAGAGATTTTTTTGGCTTCAAATTGTATGGTTTCTTTTGAGTGGTTAGTTTTTTTCTGAAATGAATTTGTTTGTGACTTTTTTATGATATGGAAATTAATTTGTGGGTATTTCAATTCAAATCAAAATCATTGTCCCGACACTGCCTTGCTTGCAGAAAAAAACTAGATTGGCTACATTAGTTGTGCTGCTATTTTTAAAACCTCGTAATTGTTTTTGGTTAACTTTGATATTGAATAATTTGTATACTTATACAAAGTTTTACATAATATTACATCATTAAAATTGGTAGATGTTTATTTAAAAATTCACAGATTGCCTGTAATGAAGCTTGTTCCAAGAGCTTTTATTTTTATTTCACTATTTATATTTATGTACACAGGAGAGGGAATGGGCAAATAGAATTGGTTCTAGGTTATGCCGGCTTTCTTAAGATGTTTTCCTTTACCATTTTATGAGCAGTGGTTATGAAATAAAATCATCAAGTACATCAAGTACATTTAAAATACAAATCTCTCATCTTTATAATACTAGTAGTACCTATATCTACACTAATATAAAAAAGAGGTAAAAGTTGTTTTTTTTATTTTTTTGTTTTTCTCCCTAAAAGATTTTATTGCTTCCTTGGCCATTATCTTTACAACAAACTAAATAAATTCTTAAACCTATATCCGAAAACTCGTTCAAGCTGTATCAAAGATATCAAAATGTATCTCAAAACTTTAGATTATAGTAAAACCGAAGATCTTTTGACTATTCTTAGATAACAATAATTTTTGACCCATAACTAATCCTCTCCTTCTTGATAACAAACTCTCCGATACTACCTACACAACATACAATACAAAACACACAGACAAAACACTTACACACAACTTCACATAACTTCTGCAAAACGATAGTTAGTTTTGTATTTATTATTTTAATTTTTTTTTTTTCTCCTTTTATTTTTCCTATTTTTTGTTAAGCTACTTTTAATTATTGTTCATTTTCGTCTCTTGCACGATTACTTTTTGATGGCTAGTTCTAGCTGTGGAAGGGGCCTGGTGACCTGTAACACAGGTTTTTTTTCCAAAAACCCATAACAGGCACCAGTCTCTCACAGAGTTAGAATATTGATGATTGTCTTACCAAATTTAACTTTAAGTCAGCTTTGTGAAGAGAGAATAAATGGCTATTATTATTATTATTATATATTATTATTTATCATAATGTTCTTTAGTTTATAATATTAGCTTATATACCTATTTTTATTATTATAATTATAAGTCACTTGTTTTAACGATACTATACATGTTTTAAATATCTGCTATTTATTTATTACCATTAGTGTACATGAAGATTAAATAAATAAATACATATTTATCCAATCTATATTTTCCTTTTTTGCAATCACAAAAACAAAAGGTAAAACTCGTTTAATATAAGAGCTAATACTAAACTAAAATTTTTCCTCAAATAGCACACATAGAGCTTTAGATTTCTAATAAAGAAAACATTGGAAAACGTTATTAGAATAAATTCACTTTGAAATCAAGCGACGTAATTTGAAACTATAAAGCCCCTACTACAAACAAAACCGACAATGAAAAGACGAACCATATATTTGAACAATGTTTCAGGATAGTTTTCGATCTATCCAAATGTGAAACAATTTATTTAAGAGCACTACTAGAACCTTTCATGATAAAATGGCTACAGTGAGAGTCGCAACCCAGTGCTGGGATTGCCATAATTATGGCGGTAAGTCCCCTCTTTGAGGAGTGGCTCACGGCGTCCTCACCTTTCACATGACGCAGGTACTCACCGGGCATCGAAAGTTCGGGAGGTTTATGTACCTGATTCATGTTTCAGCGACGCCCGGGTCACCACTGTGTGGACCACCCAACATGGTGCAGCATACGGTAGAAGTATGCCCCACTTAGAGAAACCATCTTATGTATTCGTAGGGGTCAGCGGCCACGATCTTTTACGCAGGATCTTGGTACAGGTCAAGTTGTGGAGCGAGAAGGAGTGGTAGAAGGTGGCCTCTTTCTGTGAAGCAGTAATGCTAGCAAAGGGGAAGTCTGCAATTTCTGGCCGGCTTAGATGACGTTGATCGTTGATAGTTATCCAACCGAGCCCAATTCGTCAATGGAGTGTACTGTTTTACGCGCAACTTAACGAGTTGTCAGCAAGCCGTAGGAGCCCAACAACTCGAAGCTTACCGGCGCCTACAATCTGCTTCTGAAGCAAAACTTGACCCTGTATGAAAGGCAACAAAGGAACGGGGTGGTTTTTCAGACAGTAAAATTCTGACACTATCTCCTGTTAAAAAAAAAAAACATTAAAATACACAAAATAATATTTCCATACACTCTTTATTACTTCGCAATAACAGGAATAAAAATGTTAATAAAATGCTTCCAGTCTACAAACATTAATCCCGATGCGTTGAGGGCCCAAAGTAATTTCATGCAAAAATTATAATAAACCTCCAGGCCTCCTCTTTAGTAGTGAGTAATATGGACTGTACTCGTAATAACCTATCACGGAATGTCCACTACGTAAGTGAATGTAACTTGTCTTCAAACTTTTGGTCCTCATACCATACCACACCACACTACACACCACACAAGGTACCACACCAGGTTTCCTCAAGATCTGTTTTCTTCCTTCACCGTTTCTTCGTTTTTTTACCACCGTTCTTTCGTCTATCTGTAGTTGGACAGTGTCACTACAATTGACTATCAGTTATAGCCACCACTATTAATATTTTGACAGTTTTTAGGTACATTTACATCCAGACATTATTTTTAACAGTAACAATATCCAGAATACAATATCCAGACACAGACAATGTTATAGATACCCATGTAACAATATCGAGATGCAGATGGATAATGTATAGATCGGTCAATCTAATTCAAACATTAGCAAAATGGATGCCAATCATTGATTTTGGTCGCGGATCGCAATCCAGATTGACTGTGTACGGCCTTCCTTAGCATTCTTAGTAAATCCTTTTCCCACAAACAACTGAGCTTAGAAAACACTTCACCAATACAATCCTTTGTGTCTTCACTTCATTCGAAACTCGTACCAACCTTCTATTTTCTCAACTCCAGCAACTGCAGCCATACATCTGCAACGAACGAAAGTTCTGACACCGCCAGTTTCAAATAAAAAACTTTTAACAACCGTAGTAAGGGATTCACAGGCAACGTAAAATGAAAATATAAACAAGTTTTATTTTATAACAGGCACGCCTGGACTGGTTGCCAATTAATATAATTCTGATAGTTTAGACTCAATCAAACTTTTCAACGAGGTGGATGGGATCCGTTTTTATTCAAGAGTAATTCGACCCCGTGCCGTTTATTTTATTTTTTATACTTGGTTTAGTGTTTAATTGAACTGAGCTCGAATTTATGCCATTATTTTTGCTCTATCGGATTACTTTTTAATTTTCAGCTGCAATATGTTTATTGGTGATAGGATTCGGAATTCGGATTTCGTTTTTATCTTTCTACTATATTTTTACACTGTTGATTGTAGAACAAATTGCATTTTGTGGGTTTGTATCTTCATGCAGTTTCTGTAAGGTTTTTAAGATAAGATAGATATTTTTATCTCTTTTTAGAAGCTTTTACGTCATTTTAGGCCAACTTCAAGACACCTAAGGCGTACATATTTAAGATGTAGGTAGTCATTTAACCTTGTTGTCACAAAAACATGAACCTTGTTTTTAAAAAAAGTTACTACAAAAGATTTCCGACAACAATTATTTTGTACCCGAAAGATACATTGAAATAGTTCAAAGATTTTTTTCATTTGAAAAGCAGTATTCTTGTAGCCTACTCGTATATATTAAAATTTATAAGAAAAAGGTACTTAACTTGATAACATCATGATCCAGTAGCAATATATCGGCTAAATTGACCCCTAAGGTAATTCGCTTAGCACTGGAAGTTCGAACCTAAAATAAATCTTTGAAAGCATAAAATATTTCACCTATTCTTTATACATAGCAATATGTTATAGGAATAATCGTACGGTTATATTTCTCGTACAGGATCGGGGTTTTTGCGTTTATGCTGACTCGGAAATGATTCATGAGGTCTGTTATAAGAGATTTTTTTGGCTTCAAATTGTATGGTTTCTTTTGAGTGGTTAGTTTTTTTCTGAAATGAATTTGTTTGTGACTTTTTTATGATATGGAAATTAATTTGTGGGTATTTCAATTCAAATCAAAATCATTGTCCCGACACTGCCTTGCTTGCAGAAAAAAACTAGATTGGCTACATTAGTTGTGCTGCTATTTTTAAAACCTCGTAATTGTTTTTGGTTAACTTTGATATTGAATAATTTGTATACTTATACAAAGTTTTACATAATATTACATCATTAAAATTGGTAGATGTTTATTTAAAAATTCACAGATTGCCTGTAATGAAGCTTGTTCCAAGAGCTTTTATTTTTATTTCACTATTTATATTTATGTACACAGGAGAGGGAATGGGCAAATAGAATTGGTTCTAGGTTATGCCGGCTTTCTTAAGATGTTTTCCTTTACCATTTTATGAGCAGTGGTTATGAAATAAAATCATCAAGTACATCAAGTACATTTAAAATACAAATCTCTCATCTTTATAATACTAGTAGTACCTATATCTACACTAATATAAAAAAGAGGTAAAAGTTGTTTTTTTTATTTTTTTGTTTTTCTCCCTAAAAGATTTTATTGCTTCCTTGGCCATTATCTTTACAACAAACTAAATAAATTCTTAAACCTATATCCGAAAACTCGTTCAAGCTGTATCAAAGATATCAAAATGTATCTCAAAACTTTAGATTATAGTAAAACCGAAGATCTTTTGACTATTCTTAGATAACAATAATTTTTGACCCATAACTAATCCTCTCCTTCTTGATAACAAACTCTCCGATACTACCTACACAACATACAATACAAAACACACAGACAAAACACTTACACACAACTTCACATAACTTCTGCAAAACGATAGTTAGTTTTGTATTTATTATTTTAATTTTTTTTTTTCTCCTTTTATTTTTCCTATTTTTTGTTAAGCTACTTTTAATTATTGTTCATTTTCGTCTCTTGCACGATTACTTTTTGATGGCTAGTTCTAGCTGTGGAAGGGGCCTGGTGACCTGTAACACAGGTTTTTTTTCCAAAAACCCATAACAGGCACCAGTCTCTCACAGAGTTAGAATATTGATGATTGTCTTACCAAATTTAACTTTAAGTCAGCTTTGTGAAGAGAGAATAAATGGCTATTATTATTATTATTATATATTATTATTTATCATAATGTTCTTTAGTTTATAATATTAGCTTATATACCTATTTTTATTATTATAATTATAAGTCACTTGTTTTAACGATACTATACATGTTTTAAATATCTGCTATTTATTTATTACCATTAGTGTACATGAAGATTAAATAAATAAATACATATTTATCCAATCTATATTTTCCTTTTTTGCAATCACAAAAACAAAAGGTAAAACTCGTTTAATATAAGAGCTAATACTAAACTAAAATTTTTCCTCAAATAGCACACATAGAGCTTTAGATTTCTAATAAAGAAAACATTGGAAAACGTTATTAGAATAAATTCACTTTGAAATCAAGCGACGTAATTTGAAACTATAAAGCCCCTACTACAAACAAAACCGACAATGAAAAGACGAACCATATATTTGAACAATGTTTCAGGATAGTTTTCGATCTATCCAAATGTGAAACAATTTATTTAAGAGCACTACTAGAACCTTTCATGATAAAATGGCTACAGTGAGAGTCGCAACCCAGTGCTGGGATTGCCATAATTATGGCGGTAAGTCCCCTCTTTGAGGAGTGGCTCACGGCGTCCTCACCTTTCACATGACGCAGGTACTCACCGGGCATCGAAAGTTCGGGAGGTTTATGTACCTGATTCATGTTTCAGCGACGCCCGGGTCACCACTGTGTGGACCACCCAACATGGTGCAGCATACGGTAGAAGTATGCCCCACTTAGAGAAACCATCTTATGTATTCGTAGGGGTCAGCGGCCACGATCTTTTACGCAGGATCTTGGTACAGGTCAAGTTGTGGAGCGAGAAGGAGTGGTAGAAGGTGGCCTCTTTCTGTGAAGCAGTAATGCTAGCAAAGGGGAAGTCTGCAATTTCTGGCCGGCTTAGATGACGTTGATCGTTGATAGTTATCCAACCGAGCCCAATTCGTCAATGGAGTGTACTGTTTTACGCGCAACTTAACGAGTTGTCAGCAAGCCGTAGGAGCCCAACAACTCGAAGCTTACCGGCGCCTACAATCTGCTTCTGAAGCAAAACTTGACCCTGTATGAAAGGCAACAAAGGAACGGGGTGGTTTTTCAGACAGTAAAATTCTGACACTATCTCCTGTTAAAAAAAAAAAACATTAAAATACACAAAATAATATTTCCATACACTCTTTATTACTTCGCAATAACAGGAATAAAAATGTTAATAAAATGCTTCCAGTCTACAAACATTAATCCCGATGCGTTGAGGGCCCAAAGTAATTTCATGCAAAAATTATAATAAACCTCCAGGCCTCCTCTTTAGTAGTGAGTAATATGGACTGTACTCGTAATAACCTATCACGGAATGTCCACTACGTAAGTGAATGTAACTTGTCTTCAAACTTTTGGTCCTCATACCATACCACACCACACTACACACCACACAAGGTACCACACCAGGTTTCCTCAAGATCTGTTTTCTTCCTTCACCGTTTCTTCGTTTTTTTACCACCGTTCTTTCGTCTATCTGTAGTTGGACAGTGTCACTACAATTGACTATCAGTTATAGCCACCACTATTAATATTTTGACAGTTTTTAGGTACATTTACATCCAGACATTATTTTTAACAGTAACAATATCCAGAATACAATATCCAGACACAGACAATGTTATAGATACCCATGTAACAATATCGAGATGCAGATGGATAATGTATAGATCGGTCAATCTAATTCAAACATTAGCAAAATGGATGCCAATCATTGATTTTGGTCGCGGATCGCAATCCAGATTGACTGTGTACGGCCTTCCTTAGCATTCTTAGTAAATCCTTTTCCCACAAACAACTGAGCTTAGAAAACACTTCACCAATACAATCCTTTGTGTCTTCACTTCATTCGAAACTCGTACCAACCTTCTATTTTCTCAACTCCAGCAACTGCAGCCATACATCTGCAACGAACGAAAGTTCTGACACCGCCAGTTTCAAATAAAAAACTTTTAACAACCGTAGTAAGGGATTCACAGGCAACGTAAAATGAAAATATAAACAAGTTTTATTTTATAACAGGCACGCCTGGACTGGTTGCCAATTAATATAATTCTGATAGTTTAGACTCAATCAAACTTTTCAACGAGGTGGATGGGATCCGTTTTTATTCAAGAGTAATTCGACCCCGTGCCGTTTATTTTATTTTTTATACTTGGTTTAGTGTTTAATTGAACTGAGCTCGAATTTATGCCATTATTTTTGCTCTATCGGATTACTTTTTAATTTTCAGCTGCAATATGTTTATTGGTGATAGGATTCGGAATTCGGATTTCGTTTTTATCTTTCTACTATATTTTTACACTGTTGATTGTAGAACAAATTGCATTTTGTGGGTTTGTATCTTCATGCAGTTTCTGTAAGGTTTTTAAGATAAGATAGATATTTTTATCTCTTTTTAGAAGCTTTTACGTCATTTTAGGCCAACTTCAAGACACCTAAGGCGTACATATTTAAGATGTAGGTAGTCATTTAACCTTGTTGTCACAAAAACATGAACCTTGTTTTTAAAAAAAGTTACTACAAAAGATTTCCGACAACAATTATTTTGTACCCGAAAGATACATTGAAATAGTTCAAAGATTTTTTTCATTTGAAAAGCAGTATTCTTGTAGCCTACTCGTATATATTAAAATTTATAAGAAAAAGGTACTTAACTTGATAACATCATGATCCAGTAGCAATATATCGGCTAAATTGACCCCTAAGGTAATTCGCTTAGCACTGGAAGTTCGAACCTAAAATAAATCTTTGAAAGCATAAAATATTTCACCTATTCTTTATACATAGCAATATGTTATAGGAATAATCGTACGGTTATATTTCTCGTACAGGATCGGGGTTTTTGCGTTTATGCTGACTCGGAAATGATTCATGAGGTCTGTTATAAGAGATTTTTTTGGCTTCAAATTGTATGGTTTCTTTTGAGTGGTTAGTTTTTTTCTGAAATGAATTTGTTTGTGACTTTTTTATGATATGGAAATTAATTTGTGGGTATTTCAATTCAAATCAAAATCATTGTCCCGACACTGCCTTGCTTGCAGAAAAAAACTAGATTGGCTACATTAGTTGTGCTGCTATTTTTAAAACCTCGTAATTGTTTTTGGTTAACTTTGATATTGAATAATTTGTATACTTATACAAAGTTTTACATAATATTACATCATTAAAATTGGTAGATGTTTATTTAAAAATTCACAGATTGCCTGTAATGAAGCTTGTTCCAAGAGCTTTTATTTTTATTTCACTATTTATATTTATGTACACAGGAGAGGGAATGGGCAAATAGAATTGGTTCTAGGTTATGCCGGCTTTCTTAAGATGTTTTCCTTTACCATTTTATGAGCAGTGGTTATGAAATAAAATCATCAAGTACATCAAGTACATTTAAAATACAAATCTCTCATCTTTATAATACTAGTAGTACCTATATCTACACTAATATAAAAAAGAGGTAAAAGTTGTTTTTTTTATTTTTTTGTTTTTTTGTTTGTAGGAGGTAATCTCTGGAACTACTGGTCCGATTGAAAAAAATTTAGCAACAATAGAAAGCTGCTTTACTCCTGAGTGACATAGGCTATATTTTATGTACGCGGGCGAAGCCGCTGACAAGAGCTAGTATAAAATAATACGACTTACGAACGCCAGCGTTCGCACACCTAATGTCTTTCTATTATGTATTTAAGGTTATGTCGTACCGTCGGTCGCTGTCGTCGTGTCATACACACTATTATAATTCAAATAAACAATTTTATTTTCAGGTTCTGCTCATAGAAGCCGGTCCAGAGGAACCTGATGTAACCAGCGTTCCAGCGTTCGCCCCAGTCCTGGGCAGGTCCAGTATTGACTGGAACTATCGCACACAACCTGAAGAGATGACCTGTAGGGCTCAGCGAGGACAGACTTGCGCTTGGTTGAGGTATGTAGAGGATGTTTATAGAAATAATAAGAGTGTTCCAGACTGCTCTTCAACATGTCGTGCCTTTAGAGATTTGTGGATCAGTGTGTCAAGTTCCAAGTTTGGGCAGCTATCTGATATTTGTTGCATATAGCGCAGGCAGCAACTTTGATATCACAATGCAGGATTTTGGAGTCCGTTTCCTATTATAGACATACAGGACAAAAACTAGGCTCATTATAAATTCATGATGGGCTGAATCAAAATCAAAGCTCCGACTATTGAATTTGACCAAGTGACGTTCTTTCAACGATGACGTATAAAATCTTTACTACTAACTATTGTAACTTTCGTCAATTCCGTTATCCTGCGGTACTTGATGAGATGGTAAATATCATATGTATCATTTACGATATTTACCATTTCATACGTTCATTAACGTACTCTTGTCTTCAAACCGAGAGTTCCAACGAGTATCGGTGTAAAGGATTCTAGCTAAGAGGTTTAAACCATAAGGTAGTAAAAAGAAATTCTTACAAAAGTACTTACAGAATATTTGAATGCAATTGCATACGAGTATGCTTAGCTTTGAAGCATTTTTTACTTGTCTCGGATCAGTTTGCCCTGCTAAAACTTTATTACTTTATTTATGCTGTTGCAACAAGTACCTTTATAAAATGCTCCGTACAAAGTATCCAATAAAGCGTCATTATGGTTGAGTAACAAGGATTAGTTGTAAGTGCAGAAACAGGAACAGGGATTGCTGAAAGCGTTACCCTGGCACGCAAACGAAAACTGAACATACGAGTGGATGTAGTCAGTAAGGCGGTTCACACACTGCCCCGCATCATGCTGCATGTTGCGTTTAAACGTGTCTACGCGCCTACTTGCGGGAGTGCAAATTTGCATCATCGTGCGTGTTTTATACGCACACACGCGCGTAGGTGCGTTTTGTAGATTCACGCACGGCGGCTCTCATTTATTCGCCGTTCTCTATGGTGGTCGTGCAGTACTGAGCATCACGATCGTTTTGATAGAAATGGTTAATAGTGTGGAACTCATTCGGGACGCTGCCATTATACTAACTGTTTGGTTTTTGTACGGTCACAAATACACACACAAAAACAAACACACACGTCACGCCCATTCAAAATCACGCGCGGCACTGCGGGATTCGGTGTGCCATACCTTGCGTCTCGCCCCGCACCCACGCGCGGGGTTGCATGTTTCTCCGCGTGTATGCGCGTGATCCGCGTGATGTGCGTGTTTTCCATACAAACGGAGATACAAGCAACGAAAGAGCATGCATCCACGCGCCACGCTGCATCATGCGGGGCAGTGTGAGAATCGCCTAAAACTCTTTTTTCCTGATCTACAAATAATGGACTATGTTATGAGGTGTTGATACTTTCTTTATTTGTCTAGTATAGCTTTCATCAACATCAGCCTTTTTTTTAATGTTCTCACTGCTGGGACACAGGCCTGTGGGATGTCACATGTCTTTGAATTTTTGGTTCTAGGACATGCCGGATTCCTCACGATGTTTTCCTTCACCGTTTTGAGAGCTGTGGTGATGAAATAAATTACACAAAGTAATGCGCCTAGCTGGGTTTGAACCCGCGATCTACATACAACTTGTAAGTCGGGGCCTTTACCACTCGGCTACTACTGCTCTCAGTATAGCTTTATCTTTTACTATTTAAAGATAGTACAGTTTTGTCTATGGTCTCGGCATTGTAAAACGAGGTAAATGAATAAACATTGTATAAAAACAATGCTTAGTTTATTTGTGTTTCATGTTGTAAGATCAACGTCTAGACCCTTTTCCAAGATTTCTTCATTATTCCACGTTTCTATTCAATAAATTAATTAATCTTACGGCTTTAGATTTCTTTTTAGAATGTTTGTTAAGATGTTGAAGGTTCTTCAAACAAAAGTTTAAGTAAAAATAACAAGTCGAAAGTGTAGAATCTTTGTTTTCAATATTTGTTTTATTTTGTTTAGTAATCGTTTTTAAAATGAGCTCTTAAATATTTTATACGTATATTTTTTTATGTTGTCCTAGCAGTAAAAAACTTATTCGTATGGTGAGTCCGCTCACCAACGTGTAAACTCACATCCCTATATGACATCCAAACCCAGAATAATTGTAAGCCACAAAATATTTGTTTCACGCGAGAATTGAACGAGCGAACGTTGCACCTCATCGCTTTAACCCTAATAAGAAAAAAAATCTATAAAATCAATATTGTATGTGTAAACTATCTAAAATCAAACATTTTGTTACTCAGATACAACTTAATAAAACTAAAAAGAATACAATATCTGCATATTATCTTGATAAAATGTCATTCTTAATTAATTTTGTGATCGAAAAGTTGATAAATATAAAAATAATTATGATAGATTTCAAATCAAGATTTTTAAAATGTGAAGGAATTGAAGAAACATGTCATTGATACACAGAGATACAAATCAAAATAAAACTTCAGCTCTGAGACGTCAAAACCGCGATGTCATCAATGTAAAGGTGTATGGCCAGCAGATCATTTAAAGTGCATACGTGACGGGTTTTTTTCACGGACGGGACGGGACGGGATGGAACGGGAAATTTTGGAAATATTGTTTTATAATGTATATGGAAGCGCATATGTCACGGGGACACGGACGGGACGGGAACGTGGCACTGACGCAGCGGTCTTGAACGAGGCAGTTACGTCCCGTTCCCGTTCACGTCCCGTCCGAGGTATTATCCCGTCACGTATGCAGCGGCCTTTAGTCAAACAAAGTGTCTGTACGGTATGCCTATACTCGTAATAATCGGCGCCAATATCTGAGTATTATCTAGTTAAAGTCACTCTTAATTTATTTCAAGATTGAAAGGTTGATAAGAATCCAAATAATTATAATAATTTGCAAATAAGTATGTCAAGTTAAATATGTAACTAACTATAAAGAGGTCTAATAAAGTAAAAAAAAATATTATGTATGGAGCTTGCGTTTAAGCACTATCTCAACAGACTGATGGCGATACTGGTAAGCGAAAATATTTTTTGTTTGCGGGAAATTACACATTGTTAAATACTAATTTACAAGTTTTTTTTAATTAAAAAAAGGAATCAACAACAAGGGAAAAAGTTAAAATAATAAAATGTTTAATTCTAGTGCGCCACGTCCGCCCAAAACGGCCCACCACTCAGCATAAAGCCGAGGACACATATAGTACGAGTACACGGCGTTGGTTTTCAGTGTGCAACAACCAACAAGAACCAACAAAGTAACCTATTTACTCTTTACTTAAAGACCCCAAGTTTAATAGTTTCATCACATACAAACTCATTATCATCATCCTGACCTTGTTCCGTGATGAAAGAGATGTGAGCAAAACTATAAAAGCCCAGTTAAGCCGATCGCTGGAACATTTTAAAGTTTATGTCTGACACGCTCTCTGGAGCAAACATAAATAAAAATAAAATAAATTATCTGAGATCGATCAAGGACAAAAGGCTATTGTGTTACTATAAAACAAATGTAATAATTAACTGACAAGAACAAAGAAACAGAAAAAATGTAGATAGACGATGAAGAAATAATCTTTCTTATGCACGAAAGGAAGGATGAACGGTAATAGATAGAGTTATCAAGAGGAAGGTTTGTTTACATGCGTAATATATTTTATATGAACACTAGCTTCTGCCCGCGACTTCGTCCTCGGAAAATTTCTTGTAGTGATAGCTCGGTTAACATCCATGTTACATAAATAATTTATATCCTATGTCACTCAGGAGTAAAGCAGCTTTCTATTGTTGCTAAATTTTTCCAATCGATCCATTAGTTCCAGAGATTACCACCTACAAACAAAAAAAAAAAAGAACAAACTTTACCTCTTTATTATATTAGTGTAGATTAAAGATGAGGCGGGTCGCTGATTAAGTGCAAATTGTAAAAAACCCAGCCAGGCGCATTACTTTCTGTAATTTATTTCATCACCACGGCTCTCAAAAAGGTGAAGAAAAACTTCGTAAGGAAATCGTCATGTCCTAGGACTAAAAATACGAAAACATGTGACATCCACCAAACCGGGTCTGCGGGGTGGACTACGGCTCATTTGCTCTCCTAGAGAGGAAGCTTGAGTCCCAGCATTGCCTTATGATGTTCCCACAACATCATAAGGCTGATGGCAAGCCAATAACATGTTTATATGCAACTATGTCGAAATGGAAAAATAACGTTCTCTCACTGATATTTTAAAAACTACAAGGGTTTCAGCAGTCCCTATTGTCTGAAGGTAGTGATTTTTCGCACAGAAGATTGTTGAAATACCTAATAAAATACTTATGACCTATAAACGTAAAAGAAAAGGCTATTTATTTATTTTAGTGTGATTGCGACTAATGAGAAACGAAATTAAAGTAATGGGTTTCTTCTAAATCTAGAATTTTTAGAATGCGGAGGTTTATGTGTTTGTGTGGCTTTGTACTTTTTCTGTGGGAAATGGCTCAGTCGTTATTTCAAAGTCAAAATCACAATATTTTATTTCACATGTCACTTATAAAACGTCAGAAACGTTATAAATTTCCATTGCCTTATTATTAAGTTTTCTGTGGTTATGGTGCATGATTTATATAAAATAAAAAAAATACGTGTTTCACTCGGGGACTGCCGCGGTAAAGCTATTGCATAGCATTCTGTATCAACTTATGCAATTATAATTATTTATTTTTTTATTTTATTCATATAATATTTCTTTTTCTTTCGATTCGGACGAGTTCCGTAAAGTCGTACAATACGTCTAATCGCACGACACACAGCGCCGTGTCGAAGACTGCCGAACTGACACGACATTAGACGATGCACGGCCTTCAAGCCACACCTCCGTGCCCGTCGGAGTGGGGAGCGTGAGGTTTTTTCGTTACGGAATTTCTGGATTTAGTCCCCGCGCTCAAGGCCTGCGATAGAAGCTATGCAATAGCTTAATAAAATAAAAAAGAAATTTACTCTACTACACAATTAGGTACTTAATTCACTTTGTCCAATTTGTTAATGTCCTTTGTTACTTGTAGTAGTAGTCGCCTCTTTGGTGTAGCCCCCCCCAAACTCTTTCCAGTAGGTACTTCCTATCCTCATCCAGTCCGATCCTACCCTTTGTATGAATACATAAACCCATTTTTTCCATTGACGGCCTCGTGACCTTACTCTGTCTATAGGTATCTAAACAGTTTTATTTGAAGCTTTCAAAATTATTATTACAGTCATTATACGTCTTCTCCCACTCTTGGGAGCAAAGAATAATATATCAGTCTTCGAATTGAAGGATATTAGTGTTTTTTAAATCACCTGTATTTTTTAGTTGCCTTTTGCGTTCAAGAATCATAATAAGTCTTTCGAAAATCTGAGGCCTTAGTACGGCTGAGATCTATTTGAATAAATGGCTAATGTTATAAATGTTTTCAAAAGAAAATAATTATAAATACCGGTGGGCTACTGTTTTTAAACGTTTTTATTTTTATATAGGTATATGTTTTTAAAAGAAAATATTTATAAATGTATAAAGTGTGTCATGTAAATAAATGGGATGATTCCACAAAATACTATTATAAAAAATAGTATTTTATTTTTATTTAAAAATGCAATCATCCGGGAGATTTTCCGAAAAACTCACGTATAATTTATTTTAGCCAGAAGAATTTTTCGGCTGCTACTCGAACGTTTAAAACAGAATAAATTAAAACTTGGAATCTTTCCAATTGAATTTATTAAACAATTTTAAACGCTGAAACTATGATGGCAATCCTGAAAGACTTGGGATATTAGATTGTTTAAGATTACGAAACATTTTGACGGAATATTTTTAGAGCTTTTAACTCCTTTCAAGGATTTCAAGTTATTTCTTTTACTCGTAGGAAATTGTTTTTTCCAAGAATCCATTACTGGTTTCCTCAATGTTAGAAATTAATTTTAAGTAATGAAAATAATCGTAATATTATTTCAAGTGGAAATTAGATTAAAAATGAAAACAGTGGAAAATTAAAAACTCAAATTGTTTTTGTTCATGTTGTTTTTCTTGAATTTTTCCTCAAGGAAAACCTAGTTAAGGAAAATAATTTAAAAAAATTGTTGTAATTATTTTTTCTTCTATATAAGATTTCACTTACCTGTAAAACAAATCGTAGGAAACCAAAACTTTATTAGCTTACGAAAAACTTGCATCAAACAAGAATACTTTTTAGCCCCAACCCGTTAAGGTCGGAACAGCCACATCTGGTCTTCTCTTTCTGAGATGAAACCTTCATGGCTACTTTGACGGTGGTTTGTGCAAGTAGGCTTAGCGAAATATTCACCAATCTGAGTGATGGAATATGGCCGACTCACTTTCACAACTGTTTCTTAAAATCATCATCATCGTCCTACCCTTATCTCATGTTACTTGGGGCGCAACACGTTTTTTTTCCACTCTATCCTGTCACCCGTCACACTATCACTAACTCCCTTTTCTTCCATATCACTCCTCACACAATCCATCCATCTCTTCTTCGATCTCCCTCTTCCTCTCCATCCATCTACGTGTAAACTCAGAACTCTTTTTGTGACATGCCATTCATCTCTTCTCTTCACATGACCATACCAAGACAAACGATTTCCTTTCAACTTTTCAGTCACTGGCGCCACTTTCAGACTTCCTCTAATATACTCATTTCTCACTTTATCCTTTCTCGTCACACTACACGCCCATCTCAACATTCTCATCTCCGCTACATGCAGCCTTTTTTTATCCGTCTTTTTACAATTGTTTCTTAAAATTTACATGAATAAAATCCCTTGATTTGACCTTTCATGGTAAACACCCGTATAGTACCCACTCTTATCAATATCGAAGATTCTGGTCTCAAAATTTGTGGACGATTACGTTTAACTGGGACAAACGGCCCTGTGTTTAGGAAGCTGTGTGATATTTTCTCCACCAACATACCACAACGTATGAAGACAAAAGTCTATGATTAGTGCTTATTGTCAGTAATCACATATGCCTCTGATATGTGGTCGCTTACAACAGGCCTCGTCAGGAAGCTCGCAATCACTCAAAGATGAAGTAAGAGGAGTATACTCAATGTTTTCTGGTGTGTTAGGATTAGTAAAGACAATATCCACAAAAAAAACAAGGTTTCTGTCAAAGTCCAAAGAACTAATAAACTTAAGCGACAGTGGGCAGAGCACGTTGACCGTAAAAAAGGAATAATGACTGGAAGGAGCAGCGTTGGAAAGCTTCTAACAAGATGGACTGATGATCTGGTGAGGGTAGCAGAAATTTGATAGATACGAGACTAGCCATTGCGATGAGACTTAGGGCAGGCTTATTCCAGTGGTGGATATATTACGGCTAAAATGATGGTGATGATTACCTCTCTTGCTGTGTTACTGCTTGTTTGGCTATAAATCTCTACCTAGAATTATATGACTGCAAGCCATATCGACCATGTTTTTTTCATTTATTATATGGATTTATAGAGTAGTTTTAATGATAATTTACTAACTTTGAAATTACAGTGGCCGAGTTATGGGGGGATCAAGCGCTACAAATTATGTTGTTTACATGAGAGGTAATAAACAGGATTACGATGAATGGGCCATGCTTGGTAATGAAGGCTGGAGCTATAAAGACGTAAGTTGACTGATTAAAGTATTATAAAGGCTTTACCCATACAAACGATTGTTAGTCGATCGATGTAAGAAGACGTCCCAATCGATAATGGTTGACCTAATTAATCAAAATAAAAGCAACTACACTTTTTAATATCTACCATCGATCCACGATCAATGGTAGTTACTTCTCTTAAATTAATGAATCACGTATCTCTTTTCGTGTTAACTATATTTCTATTTTAAATCAAATTTTAGCTGTACTGCTTCTGTATATATGGTTTTGCTGTTTTTGAAATCAATTAGCTTTAAAATAACCAAATCTCTGTAATCTCTATCAGCTTTGCAAAAGATAGAAATATCAATCAAACATATGATTCTCAAGTCAAAATCCTACATTTTCTAATTACAGGTCCTGTATTATTTTAAGAAATCCGAGAACATTCAAATATCTGAGTATGATGATATTGATTATCACGGAATTGGTGGTCCTTTAAATGTGGAAAGATTTGCATACGCGGACAGAAATGTAAAAATGCTCGTAAGTGCGTTTAATGAAAAAGGATTTCCATTAGTAGATTTCAACGGAAGACAGCAGATTGGAACCATGACCACCCAAACTACAACTAAAGCCGGCAAAAGAGTATCATCAAACGATGCTTTCATTAGACCTATACGCGATAAAAGACCCAACTTAACCGTAATGACAAATGCCCAAGTTGTCAAGGTACTTATTGATGAAGATAAGCAAGCTTATGGAGTTCAATATTATAAAAATGATAAGATATATTATGTTTACGCTACAAAAGAGGTTATACTTAGTGCAGGCGCTTTAAACAGTCCGAAAATATTGATGTTGTCTGGTATAGGACCAAAATCGGACTTAGAACAATTAAAAATACCTGTAATTGTAGATCTAAAAGTGGGATATAATTTGCAAGACCATGCTACTACAGAAGCTGCACTGATTATGAATCTCACAAATAAAACATCAACACTTTTGCACGGATATCAACTGTTGAAAGCTATGCAAGATTTTTACAAGCACGGAACCAGATTTAATGAAATATCCGCTACTGGTCCTTTACAAATAACAGCTTTTTACCAAACAAAATTCGGAGGTAAAGATAAAACTCTCCCAGATATTCAATTCCATTTTGACGGTAGAAACAAGAGAGATTTCTATGCAGATACTACTACCTATTTGGCTAGCGGAATATTCCCGTTCTCATTATACGATGGTATAAACGTCAGACCGATTCTCTTGCACCCAGAAAGCAGAGGGTATTTAACCCTTAACAAAACTCATCCTTTCTTCGGCCAACCTCTTATATATCCAAGGTTTTTCACAAAAAGAAAAGATTTGTATACTTTGGTCGCGGCCCTAAAGTTTGCTGTGAAATTAGAAAAGACGAAAGCTTTTAAAGAAAATCAAGTAAAGTTTATAAGAAGACGTATCGAACCTTGCACTGCACATAAATGGGGTACCAATAAATATTTTGCTTGTATTTTGATGAGTTATACTGGAACTATTTATCATCCATCGGGAACTTGTAAGATGGGACCTAGCTATGATGAAAATGCGGTGGTCGATCCAAGATTGAGAGTGTATGGGATTCAAAGCTTGAGGGTTGCTGATGCTTCTATTATGCCTCATATAGTTAGAGGTAATACTAATGCTCCTTGTATGATGATTGGAGAAAAAGTTGCAGATATGATTAAGGAAGATTGGCATAACGTCTATTGGGAACGATAGTTCAAACCATTTGAGAAGCACAAATTATTTTGAATGCTTGGTTTATTTATGGGGATGATATGTAGAAATTGTTAGCAGTTGTAGGTATTAAGTAACATAAAACGTGAAGTCAGTTAATTCATTATAAATTAACTAGTGTACCTTACCATCAACGATTGCATCACCGCTTACCATCAGGTGGGATTGCATTCAAGCACTAGTTTATATAAAATAATATAAAAAATTTAATGTGTATTTAGGATAAAATGTTATGGTACAAAAATTTCCGTACATTTTATTTTTCTTAATTTAGACAAAGTTTTTGCTATTGCCATAAGAGGATAATTGATATCCACAGTATTAATTTTGTAGACTTAATTCTTAAGTAATAATGGTATGGTGTGGGATAATTGTATATTGTTTTTTTTATTATGATGATTGCATTTAATTTTAATAATTACCTAATTCTATGGCGTAACATGCTTATCGCAATTATTATTATTTAGTTTATATTTGTTGTTTATTCTATAATTATTCATTTCAAAAAACAAAAGCATCAAAAATCTATGAACCCAATGTATTTATCTCAGTTGTGTTCGACTTCATTCATTAGCTTAAGGAACTGAAATATGTAAATTAAAAATTTACCAAAGATTAAACCGATTCTTTTATTTGGTAATTCCTATTTTGACCTTATTGCCTAAAAAGCGATTATCTACAAAACGGTGAGTGAATAAAATCGCTATTTAAAGTAACCTAGAATTTGTTACTAAAACGGTAGTTATCGACGTAGATATATTATTTAGACTAAATTATGGTATATTTTTATGTTAATGTACTTTCGTGTTTTCGTTCTTTTAATACGTGTAGAACTTGGTAGACAGGTCTCCGTTACAAAACAGGTAAGGATTAGAAGTTTTAATCAAATTGACATTCTGAATGATTCTGTTTTTGTTTGTCCTTTTGGCGATTTTTAACTCAAATAAAACTTCTATCGGGTAAAACTTCAATATTTAACTATCATTATTTTATTCTAACCTTAATTTATTTCCTACTGACACAACTTATTTTCTTCTTCTATAATTATTTTTCTTTTTTAACAATATCTTAGTAAACGTTTCTTTTTGCTATATTTCTCTCTTTTATAACCTCCTACATATTATAGCTACCTATATTTCTTCTTCAAGTCCTAAAAACTATTAACAATTTACCCATTTCTACAAAGCAAATAAAATTGAAACACAAAATATATTCAATCAGTTAGAAGATAAAGAATTTACAGCTTTCAAAGTTTCTACGTATTGCTGTCTTTTCTTGTCCTACAAAACTTTCCATCGCAATACTGTCTTGTATTTCCTCGTATTTAAATTTCAATAGACCTATTGCATCTTACCTGTAATACTGCAAAGTTTATACATCAAAATTCTTCTGGCGCTGACAGTTTTTAAATTGGAAAAAAGCCACTTCGATGTGCGACGTGACGTCGTCAGATTTTTTGAGACCGATCCTTTTCATATTTATCTTTATTTCCATACACGTGTTTGTAAGATTCCATAAAATATCTCAATATCTAAACTGTTTCTGTTTATGCAAATGGAAATGTACTAACTACTTTAACTTTGCCATTGGATTTGACTAGATAAACGTTATGTTCTATCGAGTCTATTTCATTGGAAAGTAAAACAGTTTTTTCTACTGATCTTTATAATACGTTGCCATATTTTTCAAAATACTGTTTTGAAACTAAGTCTGTTTTTTCTAACACATTGTTGAGTGTATTATTTATTTACTATGTAGTAAGGGGATAATTATGATTTCTGCACCTTATTATTTGTCAAAATATTTTTATGTAGTTTGGTATTTTTGTTCTCTATTATTATTAAGGTGTTATGTTGATTTTGGTACATGTATTTTTTGTTATGGCATGTGGTCACTTTATTTTGTTGATTGTTTTTTTGATTTGGTACATGTGTTTTTTATTATAGCATGCATGGCAGTCACATTATGTTATGTTGATTGATTTTTGTTGATTTAATTAGTTAAGTTGAATTTGTGTTATCGTGGTTGTGTGTATTTAACTTTTTAGGTACTTATGCACGTGTTTGTTGAAATTATTTAATTTTTTTTTAGTTCTTGGCACTAAAATATCAATAGCTTGTTTACTATATTATGAAATCAAATACATTTTCTCAAAAATAGTAAAATTTAATAAGTTGTAGTCAGAGTACCTAATGAAAATGGGTATATTTTTATTATGTACTCTGACGACAATTTACTGTGATAATTAATCAAAAATATCAATTATTACAATACTTTTCATTGATACTTTCGTAATGTAATTTTTTCTTGATTTCATAATTTAGTTGTACAAGCAGACTTGAAGAACAAAACAATTAAGCTTAAAACTGTAACGTTACAGAGGGAAGACCATGGGAGGTTCGAGTGCCATTAACTACATGATATACATGAGAGGGAACCGGAGGGACTACGACAGCTGGGCAGAACTTGGCAACCATGGTTGGAGCTATAGAGAGGTCAGTTAACTTTTGTACCACATGCAAACTTAAACAAAAACCTTTTTTTATATTTGCTGTAAAAATTAACACTTGCTATTACTGGGTAAATAATTTAAAGAATGTTTAAATGTATACGTAATAATTTAAAGGTAAAGATGTTGTTTGCTTAAACGCGTTAATCTCAGAAATTACTGGTTCAAATTAAAAAAATAATATTACCCCGTATATTTAATTGATTAAGTCATAATATGACTCTATTACCAAAAAAGTGGTTCAATAACACATAATACGGGTAAACTAATGAGATACAATAGGCTAGTTTATTATAATATATCAATCTCATTAAGGAACAGTTATTCGTCCACTCAAAGATTCTGGAGCAGCAAATTGTGCTAAAAAATTTCATTTAAATTGAAATTAAGATATGCTCAAATATCAACTTTGAAGTTCAATTAATAATCAAACTTAGTTTAAATCAAACTATCAATAATTATTATTATTATTCGTATTCTTAATGAAAAAGATAAACTCTCCCAACTGTGAAATGTGTGGAGTTGTCGAAGATATGCACCATTTGTTACTGGAATGTGTTCGATATGAGGCTGATAGGAAAAAGTTGTTCAGGGCTTTTAAGTTGAACAAGAACAATATAGGTACATTCCACCAAGTATTAAGTAACCCCACTTTTGATGATGCTAGAAAGTTGTTTGACTTCATGGCCCAGATCCATTGATCTCTTTTGATATAACAAGTATTAGGGTACGTTGGGACTGACATACGATGTGTATTATAAAAATCCCAAATTTTTAAGAAATAAAAAAAAATATTATGAAGATAGGAAATATGAATAACCAATGACTCTTTTAAAATCAAAATTGTACATTTTTCAGGTCTTGCCATACTTCAAGAAAGCAGAAAACAATCAGGATGTAGAAGCTCATGACACACATTACCATGGTCAAGGTGGTCCCATCAACGTTGAAAGGTTTAAGTATCTCGATGTCAACTCTATGATGCTAGTACAAGCCTTCAAAGAAAAAGGTCTTCCTATCACTGACCTCAATGGAGAGAACCAATATGGGACAGATATAGCTCAGACAACCACAAAGTTAGGTCAGAGAAACTCTGTTAACAGAGCATACATTAGCCCTATTAGATATAAACGCCCTAATCTCCATATAATAACCAATGCTTTTGCCACGAAAGTTCTTATAGATCCTATTACAAAAGAGGCGTTCGGAGTTGAGTATGTTAAGAATGGAGAAATACTGACAGCTTATGCAGATAAAGAAGTTATATTAAGTGGTGGTGCAATCAACTCGCCAAAACTATTGATGTTGTCTGGTATTGGACCGAAATACCATTTGAAAAGTCTTAATATTCCAGTAATAGCAGAGTTGAGTGTAGGCGCTAATTTACAAGATCATATCACTACCGATGCTTTAACTTTGGCTTTGTCAAACAAAACATCAACAGCTGTAAGTTCCGAACAGTTAATGGAAGAAATACATGAGTTTTATGATCAATCTTTACCCAAACATAGTCCATTAGCTTCAACTGGTACTCTTACTGGAACTGCTTTTATGAGTACTAATTACGACAGTGTTCCAAATATACAGTTTCATTTCGATGGAAGAAACGTAAAAGATTTCTACGCTGATCCGACAACGTATTTGGCAACAAACATTTTTCCTTTATCATTTTATGATGGATTATCAGCTAGGCCTTTACTATTGACTCCTAAGAGTAGAGGGTTTATTTTATTAAACACTACAGACCCAATATTTGGCCAACCGTTGATTTATTCAAGATTTTTCACCGAGAGGGAAGATTTGGAAGCTTTGATTGATGGACTAAAATTCGCTGTTAGTTTAGAAGATACAGACGCATTCAGAGCCAGTGGAGCTAGATATGTCAGAATACCTGTTCAAGCTTGTTCAGGTTTAATTTGGGGAACAGACGAATATTGGACTTGCCTGCTGATTCAGTACACAGCAACTATATTCCATCCTGTAGGTACTTGTAAGATGGGACCTAAATGGGACAAAGAAGCGGTTGTAGATCCAAGATTACGAGTGTATGGTATTACAAAACTAAGAGTTGTAGATGCTTCTATAATGCCATTAATTGTGAGAGGCAATACTAATGCTCCGACTATAATGATTGCGGAGAAGGCATCAGATATGATTAAAGATGAATGGTTATAATTTTAGTGTGTAGCTAGTGTAATTCTCATAGATTATGATACTTAAGTTTATTTTACGCTGCCACGCAAAACTGGAAGTAGAACAAAATATAATGAATCAACAAGAAAATAAAACTACGTGGCGAAGTGATTTAGTAATAAATTAGACTATTTTTTTATACTTTGGACATTTGTAACTAATATGATTTTTATAAAAGAAGATCAAGCGAACGCCGGCGTTCGCGGGTACTACAGCGAACGCCGGCGTTCGCGAGTATTAACGGAAAGTTATTTGTCTATAAAAACTTTTTTTTTACGTTCTTGGATAAATATCAAAATACCCTACAAAAAAAAAAATCAAATATTGTACGTTAATAGTTTCCGTTAATACCCGCGAACGCCGGCGTTCGCTATAGTACCCGCGAGCGCCGGCGCTCGCTTGGGTGTCAAGGAGTTAATCTCAAAAATAAAATAGAAGTCAAATTAGGAACAATTTTATTAATATTGAAATTGTTGTAATTCATTATTTTTTTCAGTAATTACAGTTATTTAAGTTAAACTTATTACAATAATTACGTTAAGTAGTTTTATTGTAAATAATTGTACATAAGTGTTCTATTTAATGTTGAAACCAAAAAGTGTTCTTATTAATAAGTTTTTACGTAAATGTAAGCGGCTTCTCGCAGATATTAAATTAATTATTTTTATAATAAATGTTTTTGTTTTATTGAAAACCACGAAAAATAATATCTTAATTACATTACAATAACAAACAATTATTAGAATTTGTAATAGATTGATTTTTAACATACAAGTATATCACAGTTACCAAAATATTCTAAAACATTGTTTTGCAACTTTTGTAACTAATTTTGAATTTGGAAAAGGTTAGCAAAAATATATGGTTCCACTAAACGTTAATTGCTAGTTTTGTAACATATTACACCGTTTAAAAACTACAATAGACCAAATATATAATTCACAAGAGCTAATGTTATTTTCAACTTTATCATCATAACAAATTATAAACACACACATACATAGACGTCCACACACATACATGGACTTAGGGATCCTTTAATAATCGCATTATTTACTGGTCTTGTTTTTTCTGACATTCACTAGAATTTTGCAATGTTCAATAATTCTGTTCTTCGAATATTCGCTGAGTGCGAAGTATAAGGTGGGGGAACCACGAAACGATCGCAGCGCGCGTCATGGCCAAAAAAGGAACTTTCGGTGGCGGACGCTGTCACTTTTTACTAGCGAGATTTACGTTTTTAGTAAATAAACATGAGTCACGAAGCTTGCTGCGTAGTTAATTGCAAAAACAATGGCAGAAATAGTGATAAAAATTTTTACAAATTTCCACAGGCAAGTTGGAAACGAGAACTACGAATGAAATGATGTCGTGTGTGATTGGTCGGATTCCAGTTTTTATGATTAATTTGGCCATGTTTAACTGAAAATACTTAAAAGGATGGATTATTGATCGTCGTAATGACAGCCGGGCATTTGACATTTCGGAGGCCACCGTATTTGCAACCGCTCCATGGCCCTTTATGGGGCACCAGTGTGGGCGCCGACGCTGCGTAAACGCCCGGCGGCCCAGCTGAACGCCTGCCAGAGGGTCATGGCCATCCGGATGGTGCGGGGATACCGCACGGTGTCCCGCGAGGCGGCGAGCCTCCTTGCTGGCCTACCACCATGGGATTTGGAGGCAACAGTCCTTGCACGCATGCACGACCAGCGCGTGGAGATGCAACGCCGGGGCGAAGATCCGCTGCCCGAACATGTCGAGGCGTGGCGGAAGGAGCTCCGGCGAGATCTCATGGTGAAATGGAAACAGCGACTGTCGCAACCCAGCGCTGGGCACACCGTAATCTCAGCGGTAGTGCCCCTCTTTGAGGCGTGGCTGGATAGACCTCACGGCGTCCTCACCTTCCGCATGACGCAGGTTCTCACCGGACATGGGAAGTTCGGGAGATTCCTGCACCGGATTCGTGCGGAAGAGACGTCCGGGTCCACTGTGAGGCGAGCCCGGAGGACACGGTGGAGCACACGGTGGAGGTGTGCCCTGCTTGGGAAGAGCATCGCCGTGTCCTCGTGGGGGTGATCGGCGGCGGTGATTTCTCGCGCCGGGCCCTGGTTCAGGCCATAGCGAAGAGGAATGGCAGGCGGTCGCCTCCTTCTGCGAAGCAGTAATGCTCGTAAAGGAGGAGGCCGACCGCATAAGGCAAAGGCAACGGCGTACTCGCCGTAGCCGTCGCCGCCGCGATCCTGCCGATATCAGGCCATCGTAGACACTGGCTCGCGGACGGTGAGCAATGTTTAGCTCGCCGTCCGATCGTCTGGTAAGACCGAGTAAAAGTCGTCAACGGCGCGCACCGTTCCCGCGCGCCTCAAGGAGTTGTCAGCAAACTGCAGGGGCCCTTCAGGGTCGAAGCCTCCTGGAGCCTAGAGGGTATGTGAAAATTGTAACCTCGACTCCAGAAATAAGGCAAGGAAGGTACGGGGTAGGTTTTTTAGTCAGTAAGAGTCTGACACTGGTCTCCCGCTCCGCCCAAGAGCGGGTTTCGTCATTGGATGATTTTCACCTAGCATAAAAAAAAAACCGTATTTGCAACCGCTAGTTGGCGCTGTCATCGCGCACCTAGCGAATATATTCCTGGCCTGTTACAGTCTTGCTCAACACACAGACTTCAGATCCATATTAGTTTTGATTTGACACTATTCGTACGAATAGTGTCAAATGTTTGCAGCGCCTGAACAAGTCCATTAGAATCTGTAAATTTTTTTCTTCAAAATATTTCTACACTAGCTTCTGCCCGCGACTTCGTCCGCGGAAAATTTGTGAGACAAAAGTTGTGATAGCTCGGTTAATATCCATGTTATATAAATAATTTATAGCCTATGTCACTCAGGAGTAAAGCAGCTTTCTATTATAGCTTCAATTTTTCCAATCGAACCATTAGTTCCAGAGATTACCTCCTACAAACAAAAAAACAAACTTTACCTCTTTATTATATTATTAGTGTAGATGATTCTCATATTTGGCCATTACATAATTACTGTTTAGATGTTAAACGAGACAAACAATGGTATTTATAAATAAATAAAGCGAGTTACTTGAGTAAAAGTTACTATTTAAGTAGAAATTTGTATTCTATTGTTAAGAAAAATTTGGGTAGTCTTAGTTACTTCTAATATTATTATCAGCAAATCTATAAATTTTGACAAATATATTCACACAAATAGGTATCTTAGCAAATACAAATACTACAGATAGGTAAATGAAACAAGAAAGTTGGTAACAAAGACCAACAGTATGCGGCTGAATCATCTAGCAAGATGCCGTGGTTTGGGCCATAAGATAAGAGGATGTAAGTAGCAGATATAATGGCATCTTGAGCTAGAAATATGATTTAAAAAGATAACCTGTCATAGAGATCATCTTAAAACATAGCAATAGAAGTTTCTGAATTCCCTGGATTTTTGTGACGTGAAAGAGGGATGGCAGATCAAAGTAGTGCAGATTTTAAATTGAGCACAGAGAAATAAACTGCATCTAATTTTTTTTTAAAGATATTCAAACATAGTGTACAATGTTATTTTCGCCTTTACATCTTGCATAACCTTTATCAATAAAATTGTCGTATATTTTTTTACATATTTTATTTTATTAGTACAGTAATATTGGGAAGGTTGCCAAATTAATTATCATAGATAATGAAAAAAAATATATAAAGTATAAGTGCAAGTTGTATAACGCTAGTAAAATAGCAGGCTAAATATTGAAACGGCAGTGTCATTATTCAAATATGTTAATGTTTTCCTGAACTGTCCTACTGCTGAGTAAAAGCATTCCTCTATTTTTCCAATTATCTCGGTTACTTGCTTTCTCGATCCAATTCCTATTCATTCTTTATATTGTCCATATAATACATTGATTTCATCTCAGTAAATTCTAAGATAGCTCTTCTAAAAAAGTTTCCCCGCATACTTTATAGCCTCAACCGAAGACCCATCTGCCGTTCCTACGCCCCCATTATCTACTTCCATAAACCGCTGAGAAGCAAACAATCTGTAGACTCTGTCCTCACTCTAAAATCACTACCACACTACTCTGACCTGCCACCCCTCCTTCACTCCACCAACATCCAGGGCATTGAGGAACTTCTATTGATATATTCAGGGCTCCATCTCCATTGGTTATGTTATAAATTTTACAGCGTAGTAGACTTAAAACTTCATCAAAGAGCTATAAATAAACAGGAGTGCGTCTTCGGTGGTTGCCAACGTTTAAAAGCTTCGTTTTAATACTTGTACGTGGGATTTAATGGTTATTAATCTTTAGTTCTATGGCTTATGGGGGACAGTATTTAATGGTATTGGGAACTGGAATGCGGAATTTCCGCAATATCTACTTCATTGGTTACGGCGATTGTGGTTATAGCGCGCGGCCTTTGTTTGGTATATTTAGATGTTAGTGAATAATTTTGGTGGTAGCCGAGTGATAAAGGCCCTTGACTTACGAGTCAAACGAAGCGCGAGTCGACCATCGCCCGCAGGTCGTGGATTCAAACCTAGCGAGATCATACTGTTCTCAAATTGTTAAATACAAAATCGTGAGGAAACGAATATCCTAGAACCGAAAATTCGAAGACTTCACACAACCATACATATCCATATAAATAGTTTGACCCACGTGGTGGATTATTGTCTAATTTTAATTTTATAAGGCTAATAAACAGACCAAATAATGGTTAGTGAGGAATAGTAGCTACCTGTATATACTGACATGAACTTATCCTCCAATAGCGAGACGCTCCAAAACTACGTAACGTAAAAATTATTCACGTACCTACAAGTACTCGTACTAATAGATGTTTACGTTCATTTGTGTAACGCGATTAATTCTTACCCACAAATGCTGTTAGAATTAACTTGAGCAATTGTTAGTTATAATTTTTTAGTTAGTGTAATAATTAGTGTTTAAGCAGTGTATTACGCGAATGTGAGTACCAATACAAACCAATTATATGGTTTAATGGTACAAAAAGTGATGAAAATTGTAAAAACATTGTATTTTTGAACAATTAAAAAAAAAAAATTATACAGTGTAAGTTAGATGTACAAGTGTCTCGATGGCCAAGTAGTTAAGGCACCCGCCTCAGATGAATGAAGTTATTGGGTTCAAAACAACTAAAACTGGGAAAGAACTAAATAGCACGCGGCAAATAAATAAAACCATTTTTATTACTTGCAACCCCTCACCTCAATTGAGACCCGAAAAACGGTTATAATCCTTGCCACATAAGTTGGACGCCCTAGAATTTTACAGTAGCAAATTTTCAGATCTCAACAAAAGTGGGGGGCCGCACGTAACCATAGCAAATGGTTCAACTTATATATGGCGTTTTGTTATAGTGTATTTATTTTTTAGAAGACGATTATCCATAGTGCTTACGTATAACAACTGCCCTTTTACTTATTATATTTCGACCAACAACTCTTATACCTTACTCGCAACAATCAAAAATATTCTTGAAAACAAAAGAACTTCCACGTAACGACTCCTATGGGACACATCAAGGAATATAGTACTCAATTTCAGTGGTACACTCACTCACAGAATACCTAGCTACAAAAGTTCGGCTAAAAACAACACGCTTACATAGGTGCACGCACACATAGACATATTTTTACGACGATCTTAACACAGGAACAAAAGAGGAGCTAGCGTCACTACAGTACAAAGTATATATTATAAATCTATGGTCACTACGCATCCAGATTATTGAATTGATTGGCTTTTATTGTGATTTTATATTTATTTCTATTTTATGTATTGTGTTGTTTTTTTTTTTTAATGAAAATGGGTGTATTTGGCCTGAATAAAAAGATTTTATTATTACCTATTCAAATAATAATTTGTCCTTCATTTATTAAACACATTATGAATAAAAAGCGTATATCAAAAGATTGTTAATTAAATTATCTGGTAGTTTGTGAAAGTTTCATAAAAAATACATTTAATGGTTTTTGTCTGGTATTCACTTTTTGTCTGTGTTAGACCTAACTTTGAAAATAAATTACACCATACAAGTTCAATGAAAAATATTTATATATTAGTATAGCTTCGTCTCTCTTTCTTATTTCTAGACCAAATATTAGAAAAAATATTCTAGTTTAATATTAGTTATTTTTTTTAGACATACCGATTAGATGTTTAGACTTTTTTTTTTTATGGTGGGCAAAAATCATTCAATGACGAATCCCGCTCTTGGGCGGAGCGGAAAACATTGTCAGACTCTTACTAACTAAACATCCCACCCCGTTCCTTCTTTGCCCTTCACGCTGGGACTAAGTCTTCCTATCAGAAAGAGACCCTGGGCTACCATAGGCTTCGACCCTTTTGCAGAGTCCCTACGGTTTTGCTAACAACCCCTTGGCGCGCGGGAACAAAGCGCGCCGTCGACAACTTAGGCTTAGTCTGTGTTCACGTACAATCAAACAATCTCAATTCCATTATCGTTCCATAGTCGTTCGATCGTAGTCCTATCCAAAATCGGTATTCACGTGTTCCTTGATGGGGATTCGATAGAACGACAATCGAACGACTTCTATACGACCTCTCTTCGATCGAACGAGTTCAAAATCGATGTCGTTCAAACTCGATTGATGGATAGGAATACGAAAATGTCAAAGTCGCTACGATATCAATACGGTTTTCATTACGAGAATTAGGTTACAGGCCTGTAACCCGATAACCGGATATCGAGCTACACATTGTTCATCGTCCGCATGCCTGCGCCTACGGAGCCGTTTAGAACTGATGTTGGATTTAAAACCATCAAAAATCGTATATTTCCCCCTTAAACAAATGCCAATCGTAGTGCACTAGTACTTGTACTGTATGTGAAGCGTATGTGTGCATGTATTTTTGCTCGTTATATGGAGTAGGTTTTCTCCTTTATTCCGTGGTCCAAACTTAGTTCAGCAAGTCCTTATTGTTGTATTAAACGTCAAAGTTTTCGAGATTTATTCCTTCAATATGACTTTTAAGATCTATGTGAGTTATTTGTTTTCTTGTTTTGTAGTTTGGGTATTTTAAAATGTTTTGTGGAACTGAATGTTGGGTGCATTATTTTGATTTATTTGACTGGCCCGTCAGTCTAGTAGTTAGTGACTCTGACTGCTATGCCGGAGGTCTTGGATTCGATTTCCACCCAAGACAAATGTTTGTGTGATGAGCATGATCATTTTTTCTGTGTCTAGCTGTAATTTATCTATAACTAGCTTTTGCCCATGGCTTCGCTCCCGGCAACAGTTTATTCTACTTTACTCCAGTCTACCCTACTCTACCATGCTCAACCCTAGTCTACCCTTCTATACCCTATATTTTTTCAGAAGTACCTTCTCCTGGCAATAACAAACACAACAAAAAAAAAATTATCGAAATCGGTTAAGCCATTCTCGAGTTTTGCGCTTACCAACACATTTTGCGATTCATTTTTATATTATAGATATATATGTATTTAGAAATACATAAGTATGTTTATCAGTTGTCTAGTACTCATGACACAAGCTATGCTTAGCCTGAGACTGGACGGCGTTGTGTAGGTACTAGTTGTCGAATATGTGTACACATTTTAGTCAAGTTTATTATAGCAACTATTTTATGTTTATAGGATTAATAACTTATACCCAACATAATTAAGGTGTTTGGGTGCAGCTTGTCGGACGGAGAGTAACGGGTAGCTCGCCGTCTGACAATCGAGTAACCGTCCGGACCGAGCCCAAGTCATTAACGACGCGTACTGTTCGCAACTCAAGAATTTGTCAGCATCCGTAGGGGCTCAGCAGGGCCGAATCCTACTGGGGCCATTTTCCAACTTCTGAAAGGAAGGTTCGGCCTCGGTATGAAGGTCTAAGAAGGAACGGGGTAGGTTATTTAGTCATTAATAGTCCGACGGTATTTTCTTCCAATTTTTCTTCAAATTCGGATGATTCATCCAACCATAAAAAAAAAACCTAAAAATAAAAACAGTATCATTACATTTGTACAAAAAATCTCACACTACAACCTCCGACAAAACAATGTCATTGAACCCTAGAAAAACAATTTCACTAATAACAAAGAAATAAATCTGTGCCAGTTGACACGTAACGAGATAAAACAACACAAGTGCAGCACGCGGCGCCGCCCGTGCGACACCTAATTGTGTGCTCTTGTTAAAGTTCTCTTTAGACATAAAATAGTTTCTGGAAGAGACTGACTTTTAGGTTGTAATCCTATTGGATTAACAATATTTTATACTTTTTATTTATTATATAGTTGTCGGCTCTTCAGGATGGTTCGAGCTCTGTAGTCTAATTCTCGTAATCAAAACCGTAGCGATATCGTAGCGACTTTGACTTTTCGTATTCATATTCATTAATCGAGTTTGAACGACACCGATTTTAAACTCGTTCGAGAGTCGTTGAAACGTATTTAGCTATTTCAATCGTTGTCGGATAGGACGTCAACGGCTTAACGTCAAATATTGTGGTTCAAATATCGTGAATACCGATTTTGTATAGGACTACGATCGAACGACATTGGAACGACAATGGAATTGGGATTGTTTAATTTTACGTGAATTAGGGCACTGATCATTTACCAGGTGGGCCTTCGTGGGTATCTAGCAATGAATAAAAACGGTCAGAAACTGAATCAGTTTACTTCTCAATACGATTTGGTACAATGCACTATTATTAGGTAGGTACAAACAACAAAACAGACAGTTTATGTACGTCTTCATTCTGCGACGGCCTGGCTGAGAATGTCCACTGTCCGAGCGACTTCTCCCTCCCTAAACTCGTAGTGAAGGCGTAAACGTCACTGATACTCTCGCGCCACCCTTAGTTCTTCTAGTTGCCACTAGATGGCGTGCCTTGTTTTGTTGTTGTAATCAAATCAACGCCAGATTCTAACATACTTAAACACTTTATGATGAAGTCACCTTCAGTACCAGAAGACGCAGCGGTGGAAGACCTACGAGGAAAGCCGATGACCTGGTGAGGTTTGCGGGAAAAGAACCGGTTGTAATAGCAACGCTTGTGGAAGTCTAGGTCCTACTGTGAGCGACCTTTGGCTAAAATGATATTGATGATGATGAACTTCTATAAGGATCTGGTTCATGAAATGTTCGTTAGGCAGAATAAAAGACTCGAGGTTTAGCAGTGATATCGCATTTACTCTTGTCGACTTTGCTGCTGGTATGAAAGCTGCTAATACATGCAACTTCAGTAATCAACATTAGTTATTAGAACAGTGGTGGCCGAGTGGTAACGGCCCCGACTTACGAGTTCTAACCCAACCAGGCGCATTACTTTTTTTAATTTATTTCACCGCCACCACCTCTCAAAACGGTGAAGGAAAACATCGTAAGGAATCCGGCATGACTTAGAACCAAACTCGTAGATTGTGACATTCACCAACTCTCTACTCCTTTCTTCTAGAGAGGTGGCCTAAGTCCCAGCAGTGGGATGATATAAAAGACTGATATTGACTGTTATCCGATCCACCTGGATCGTAGCCATCAGGAAACACAGACTCCGGCAAGGAATTCCACTCCTTGGCTGTACGCACAATGAAAGTGTTCCCAAAACGTTTTATACGTATATGAGGGATATTCACCATGTATGTCCTGCAGATATGATAGAGTCAAGACTTGTACTCGAATTAAAAGCAGTGGCCTGTATAACTAACTCTGATGTATATCCAAGAAAAAACAGAGATGAATTTATACGTGCGTCTCTGTAAACGCATTGTCATTTTTGTACGAGCGTGGTCATTGTTAGTTCCAGTAACTATAGGGACACGTTGTCCGGAGCGCTTTTCTCTGATTTATATACCATTGTCACGTGCCACAACGAGTTTGAAATAAGAACTGATTGTTGTTAATCTTTCGACTTTCTTCAGTTTTATTTCAAATCAACAGCATGTGAAGTAGTTAGTGATTATATTATTGATTACGACTTTAAAGTATTGTATTTTAAGTTCATTTTTAAATAACCGTTCACATTAACAATGCTATGATTAAAATATAATACTAGAAAATAAAGTTTGGTATTTCCAATTGTCTGATTCTGAATTAAATACTAGCTAAACGCAGATGAATGAATTTTTTGATGTTTATAAATATTGGTGAATTTTTAGTTTATTTAGGTTATTTTTAGTATAAATGAATGTAGGTATATTTTTATGTATTATTCATCTACACTAATATAATAAAGAGGTAAAGTTTGTTTTTTTGTTAGTTTGTTTTTTTGTTTGTAGGGGGTAATCTCTGGAACTACGGGTCCGATTGGAAAAATTTTTGTAACAACAAAAAGCTGCTTTACTCCTGAGTGACATAGGCTATATTTTATGTACGCGGGCGAAGCCGCTGACAAAAGCTAGTTAAATATATAATTTAATTAGAAAAAAAGCTAAACGCATGTTTAACATTAAATTCATTTACAACGTTTGAGATTTGTAATAAGGCGGCTCATTCGTTATTAGGATTCTTATGGAAATTAATTAATTTACGGTGACTATGTAGGTCATGATCATATTATATAGGGTCACTGGTAATTAATTAATGACCTATACACAAGATTATAGTCATTATAACAAACCACTTTTACTACGGGACCAAACCTGAAATCGAGGAAAATCAGCAAGTTCAGTATATTTTGAACCGTTGAATGATAAGACGAGAAAAAGATATTTGCTAGTACCCTCAAAAGCAAAGATAACACATCATTACCTACACATATGTTATGCGAAGCAGCAGTAAACGTAGCCACCGGCAGGGCCCCAACAATTTAAAGAGTTTATCTTCGATTCAAAAAGAAGAAGAGACCTACACAAAACAGAAACAAATAACAGTAATTGGTTCTGTATATAAAAATCTTCTGAACAAAATAACCTCGGAACAAAATCGTCTTTGTTAAATAAAATAGCATTTGTTATTGTTGGCTACAGAGAGATCTAACAATTACTTCAGCGACCATTCTAGAGACCAGCAGCAGATTTGTCGCCCTAACTACAACAATTGACTCTAAATTAACTTGACTGAGTGTTAAATGTCTTTGTCTAGCTTTATTTTAACTAGTCGTTCTACTAATTGTGTTTAAGTTGGAATAAATGTTTCAGTTTTGGTTTAGAATTTTAAGTAATTATGGTCGTTTGAAATGTGTAATGTTGTGTCTTAGCCTCTTGATCCCCAAGCAAACGCCGTTCGAGCATGATTTCGCGCCATTCGGTTGATTATAAAATACTAGTTGGTACCCGCGACTTCGTCTGCGTCTTTTTTTCGCAATAAAAGGTAGCCTATGTCCTTTCTCAGGGTCTAAAGATTATCTGTGCCAAATTTCATCAAAATCGTTTGAGAGGTTTAAGCGGGAAAGTGTAACAGACAGACATACAGAGTTACTTTCGCATTTCTAATATTAGTATGGATTGAGCGTTTTTTATTGGGTATTTCTTCAAGAACGTAAATAAAAAGTTTTTTATAGACAAATAAATTTAAATATGGAAAATAAGCCAACTTTTCCGTTAATGCCCGCGCGGACGTCGGTGTTCGCGTGGGGATCAATAGGAAATGCAATTGGTGACTAAAATCCAATCTTTAGTAGGTTGGATTTTAGTCAGTAAAAGTCAATTATAGTACGCCGCAAATAAGTTTAACTATTAGCTCTGGTTACGCACAGTCCCCCACTTTGATTGAGACCTGAAAAAAATCCCGTCTCGTCTCGTCTCGAATTTTGAACGCGCAGTAACTGATTTCCAGGTCTCAATCGAAGTCAAAAGCCATAAAAAAAAATAGCAACTGGTCCAACTTATTTGCCGCAAACTATACTCTCTGTCGCTTCACATAATAGTAGAAAGGTTATTTGAAGAATTCCCATTGTTTACGATTTTTTTACGTACATCGTACAACGCAGATAATGCATTTTCGCATAAATGGTAATTATACACCAAGAAGAAGTTCCTAATTCGATCGATATATGGCGTTATACAGTGACGCCATCTTTCTAAAAGTCGCTTTTAAGACTTTCCGGGCTTTCATGACTCTTTGTGGTGTGACCAGGATTTGTCAGTTCAATAAATCAGTTCAGCATTTTTTATTCTATAGAAACTGATGTTTAACTGCGATCCCACCTCATGGTAAGTCGTAAGGAAATCGTTGATGGTGAGGCGCATTAGTTTATTAAGAGCCTATTTACCTTGAAGAAGACAAGAGACTTTAGCCTTGAAGAAGACATCCATCCATCATGGGTAGACTACAACAGGCAAATCACGGAGTAAATATAAAGAGGAGATGGCCTAAACGGCTGTGCACTGTGATTCTCAGCACGGTCCTGACGTCATCATTGTGGGCGTGGCTTAAGTCAGTGTATTGTTGGCGTTCGTCCTGTGCACAACTTCGTAAACGTAAACAGGCCGCCATCTATCGTCAACAAAAAGAAACAGAACAAAAAGATAGATCCGTAATTAGATTCCAATTATTTTACGCATGTCCCGTGGCTGTCGCATCTTAAACAATAAATACGCTGGATATCAAAATCTATAAATAAAATATGGTAGGTATATTATAATATATCTGTAGAAAAGTCACTTTTGTACATCGAAAATACAACGGTACGGAACCCTGTACTCAGCGACATCTAGTGATGGATTGTTACGTAACATCAAGATAAAATCGACAGAACGAGCGAGTAGTTTGGCTATTGACCGGCAAATGGAAATTAAAGAAATGGGCGGAGTGTAACACCCCCTCACCCCGCAAAATGTCACGCGCTGTTTCTTAGGACAATCTTGATACAACAACTCCTCTGTATATTTACTCCGTGAGGCAAATTGTTCCTGTCTCTCAATGAACACGGTATAAACAAATGCTTAATCAGTACCATAGAGGTTTCAACAACAGAAAGGGCAATATTCGCCGTGCATCGAGTTGTCCGATGAAGTACCAGCTATTTTACACAAGATTATCTTTGACAGTGGTTAGCAGTAGTGGCTAGTGAGCCACCATATCCTGCTAACTAAACTTGATTACCACTGGGTAATAGCCTAGAATTGCAAGGTGAACGTCAGAAAGTACAACTTACGAGTTCAAACCTAGTCAGGTTTAGTTTGTGTAATTTATTTTCAACTAGCGAACCGCCCCAGCTTCGCACAGGTGCAATAGTGATATTAAATATATTATGCATGTATTATACATATAAACCTTCTTCTTGAATCACTATCTATTAAAAAAAACCGCATCAAAATCCGTTGCGTAGTTTTAAAAATCTAAGCATACATAAGGACAAAGCGACTTTATTTTATACTATGTAATTAGCGATCCGCCCCAGCTTCGCACGGGTGCGTATTGTACATACAAACCTTTCTCTCAAATCACTCTATCTAATAAAAATACCGCATCAAAATCCGTTGGGTAGTTTTAAAGATTTAAGCATACATAGGGAGGAAACGACTTTGTTTTATACTGGTAATTTACCAACTCGCAAAGGCCGGCGTGGTGGATTATGGCCCATTTCCTCCTAGAATACAGGCCTGACTCCTAGGTGTGTGAACAATATGAGACTGTTTATGTTTATTAAACTAGGTACATAACAGAAGTTGAGGCCAAATAAAATAAAATAAAATATATTATGCAAGTATACAGTTGTGTGGAACAATATTGGAGATATCAGTAGTAAAAGCTGATATTAAATGTTTCAAACTTAAGGAGCGTCTCTAAAGCGAAGTGCTTTGTGGATGTTCTGGAAAAACAAGTCAAGTCAAGTCAAGTCATGGAAGAAGTAAAACTATGTAAGATTTCAACTGAAAGTTTGAATAATATTTTTAAACTTTATGTGTAATTGTGGTTTTTAATTATAAACAAATAATATTTGATACTTGTTTTAGGCTCTACTCATGTCTAAGAAGAAGGGTCTGGAGAAACGGACGAGGTAATCTTATAAAGATTCCGTTTTGGCCATCTAAGGTACGGAACCAGATGCCGCCGGGATTCCGATCCCGATTTTTGAACTCCGTAGGCGCAGGCTTCCGGTCGGTAAGCAATGGATAGCTCGCCGACCGGTCATCTGGTAAGAGTCCGGACCAAGCTTGGTCGTTGACGGCGCGCTCTGTTCCCACGTGCCTCAAGGAGTTGTCAACTAATGTAGAGACCCAAATGCAGGGCCGAATCCTACAGGGGCCTCGGTCCAGTTACTGAAAGGAAAGTCCGACCCCGGTATGAAGGCTTAGAAGGAAAGGGGTGGGTTGTTTAGTCAGTAAGGGTCTGACATTGTTTCACGCCCAAGGGCGGGATTCGTCATTAGATGATTTCTCCTACCATAAAAAAATATGAAACCATAAAATAATAGAACAAAACAAAAGAGGACCGGAACAATACACTAAAAGTCAATACTTTTACACAGAAAAAATACAGTAAAAACATCAAACGAAGTATCTTAACAAAGACTAACCAAGTACTTACGAGGCCAGATATTAATTAGCAGGAAACAGAATAGAACCACACTTTTTACCCTCTCTTAGAGAGGAGGCCTGTGTCCCTGTAGTGGGAACATTAAAAAGACTGATGATGATGATGATGACACAAACTTTACATTTTTAGGAAAACGGGATTGATGGTTGTGAGCACAAATACAAAGTCATCGAGCTAATTATACAACACACTTTGAAATGTTTTGATTACAAAGCTATTAGTGCTTTGTTGTCAATCAAGAAGCTATTCTAATGCAAAGAAAAAACGACCACTCATTACTTTTTAACCCACATACTCACGCAATCTCCTCAACTTTCAGGCACACGTTACACCAACGTTCACTGCTGTAGCACGGTACTGTAAAATAGACAAAGTACAGAAGGCTTGCTCTATACAACGAGCAAAATTAGAAACGCTTCGCGTACAATGACTACAAGCATATTTGCGATTGCCAGTGACTGCCACTTTACTGTGGGAGATCGCTGACTGTTATTAATTTGTACATGTCTTTGTGTGCGTATTTTCTCGCGTTATATATTTTTTGGTTTTATTTAGGTGGCAAATCATCAAACAACTTTTCCCAATCTTGGGTACAACAAGAGGGTGTGTCAGACATTTAAAACCTACCTGTGTCCTTTAGTTGATCTTGGTGTTCCAGGACCATGATGTCTTCCAAAAGATCTCACAGGCCTAGTGGACATCGACCTTACTAATTTCTTACAGTTTTGCTGACATCCCTTTAAGCTTCTTAAGTCCCAGTTGCGAACATGTTTTTCGCTCGTGTCGCAGCTCTGCACAATATACTTAATCTGAAACAGATTTTTTTCAATCTGGCCATGTCCACCGAAGATTATTGTCAGGTTGTGAGAACACCGTTGTGTCTCTCTAACTTAACTCACTTCTCAAAAAAAAAACTGTACCGTACACGTCGCTTGTTGTGTGAAGTCGAACTTCTGTATTCTCCCTGGTTCAAGCTGTACGGCCAAATTGCTCGGAAGTTCGCTTCTTGCCCCAACTTCTCCAAAACATACAAAGCTTAATGGATTACACGTCTTGTTTTACTTGACGAATGCTAGCTTTGTGCTGGTATGTTGTTTTACGAGAACGATTTCTTTTTGTTAGGATGTTTTGGTTGTGTAAGATGGAAATTATATGGTAATTTTCTGGTATTATAAGGTTTTCATTTAAAATTTCAGTCTCTTTTTTTTAATAGCCCTTACTGTCCCACTGCTGGGACCTCCCCCAAGGCCTCCCTCAAGTCTTTCCAAATGTTTTTTTCCGTGTCATCTCGAACCAGTCCTCGCGGATCCTTTCAGTAACATAGTTTTTTTTTTTTAATTGATTTGGATAAAAGCCACACATTATTCATGTTCTCAAAGATTTTATTAATATTCGTTTTAACTTTTTAAATATAAAAAACGCACATATTCAAAATATGAATACAACTTATTAATTAATCTATTAAAAGTTTTAATAGTTATTACGGCAACTTATTAAATCATATAATATATTGTTTATAACCAATTTACTGCAGGTAATTTTCGTTTTGGTCGTCAATCGTTTTATGTAAAAGTTAATTACATGTTTTCAGCAGGAATCACTTGCAAAGAATTATTAATTACATTTATGCATTTTTACAACTTGACGTGGAAAAAGTCGCGGGTAATAGCAAGTATGAAATGATTTTAGAATAACTTGAACTTTGATAGACGTAGTCATTATAAATATTTCTTAAATTGGGTTTAGAGCTATAAAATTAGTTTTAAATTTTGACATTGAGTGACAGACCAAAAACGTAAAATTCTTAAAAGTTCAAACTATTACAATTTATATTAAAGATCAAAACCCTTTTCTAGGAACTCCAAAAATTTCAAACGCTTACAATCCCAAAATTCATTTTAATAAACAAACAAAAATGCAATAACAAAGAAAATTCCAAATTCCTAGAATCCAAACAAAAGAAAAATCTGCAAGTTAAAAATCTGAGACACCCCTAGAAAGTAATTAAAGAGAATTTAAGGCATTAAAACAAAACACAGTTAACGCATTTACCGCTGTGAATTAATCCTCGTCTTAAAGAATTCCTAAGCCAATTATTATGCAAAGGAATTCTTAAAAGAAAGTCACTTCAGCCATGCGCAAACTCGAGCAAACTTTAGCCAGGAGATAGGAAGATGCAACTTCAATATGAAATTTAAATGAGACTTGTTCAGGTAGCTACTCTAATTCCCTTGCAACATCCACCTGTAACTTCATTCGAATTCTCTCCGTAGTTGGAATTAATTCTTGTTTGAATTATGTATTTTTAAAATGGTCGGATTCTATTTGAATGTCTAAGCTAAAGTTAGATGTTTCTGTTCATCCACCTTGGATATCGTCATTTGTTTCATCTACTTCTTTTTAGTGATTGTTATAGAAAATATTTATTTTTAGGAAAAACCAGAAGTGAGTCTTATTAAAAAAAAAAAAATCAATAACTACAGACTATGATATTTTATGTTTCCTTTTTAACGAAACAAAACCAAAATCACAAAGAAAAAGAAACCAAACGGAACTAGCTTATTTATTTTCAAAAGATATAACGCTAAACAATCTTAATATTACAAAATTAGGCAGATTGACTTTTCAAATCGGGAACGGTTTTTCTTCCACGCGTTGACAGTCTAAAAATCCCCAGCATGACGCGCGCACGAACTTATCTATGATTGCTGCCACCGCTTGTCACACCTCCTTGTTGACGTTTCTTCACTATGCCTCTAACATTATTATAATTCTGCCCCCTTCTTGTTTAGTTCAAATATTTAGGAGTGACGTACTGGAAGACGCAGCCACATTTGAAGGCCTCCCAAATGGTGGATTGATGACCTGGCGAGAGTTGCGGGAATCCGATGATTGCGAGACGTACTAACTCAGGAACCACTATTTTAAGCAAATCTCAACTTCTCTATCATTTTCAATCTACTTGACCTACACGACAATGATCTTACATATGCTATTTTTTAAATGTTAGGTGCAGTACGGCCGTCGAATCTTAACGACTCTGAAGTCTCTGCGAATTTTTTGACCGCATAAAGCAACGGCGTTTGCGCCCCAGACGCCGCCGGGATTCCGATCCTGACTTCCGGCCACCGTAGGCGCGGGCTTGCGGACGGTGAGCATTGGGTAGTTCGCCGTCCGGTCGTCTGGTAATCGTCCGGACCAAGCCCAGTCGTCGACGGCGCGCACTGTTCCCGCGTGCCTCAAGGAGTTGTCAGCAACCGTAGGGACCCTGCAGAAGGGTCGAAGCCAATCAGGGCCACGGGTTTGCGTCTAAAAAGGAAGGCTCTGGCCCTAGTATGTATGGCGATGTAGGAACGGGGTAGGTTGTTTAGTCAGTAAAAGTCTGACATTTGTTTTCCGATACGCCCAAGAGCGGGACTCGTCATTGGATGATTTTTACCTACCATAAAAAAAGTCTCTGCGAATTTTAGCGCTTAAAAACTCGTACAAAAAAAAAATATTTTTTAATAAATGCCATCAACAGTTTTTCACAGCAATAACAACTACAAATTGCATTTATTTATTTAAAACTGCCGTGATGTATGTTCTTTGCTCCTCAATTTTGTAACTTAGCAAGATTTGAGTCGGTGGGTACAAACTTGCCAAGTTGCATTGTTGAACAACTTAGAACATAATTTATTTTCTTGTAGAGGAACTGTGGAATGTCGTACGTAGAGTTATGATCTAAGGAATAGAGAACTTGCCATTCCTACAAATTTACTAAATTTTGGCTCTGTTTAGCGTTCCGTACCTCAAAAAGAAAAACGTTTGAATTTTTGTAATAATTTTTGTGTATAATAAAGTTTGATCTATCTATGCAGAAACACCTTACAACCAAAATGTAACTCTATATTTATGTAAATATGTAATACTAGTTTTAACCAAAATCAAATAAGCAATAACTAACGAACTGTTATTACGAAGTAATTTCTAGAAACAATAGGGTACCAAAAGTGCACCATACGAGTAAAGTTCCTGTATAAACGTCCCTAGTTGCTATTTGTTCTGGTAACCACAATACAAGTACGTGTAGAAGGCTGGATCCTAACAGTGAACGAAAACGCACAAACGCAGAGTATTATGTAGTATGAGTTTTTATGGTAGGTAAAAATCATCCAATGACGAAACCCGCTCCGCCCAAGAGCGGATTCGTCAGTGGCAGTAACCTACCCCGTTGGTCCCTTGCCTTTACCCAGAGCCCCGGTGTAACGCTTTTGCACCAACCCTCGGCTCCAGAAGGCTTCGATCCTGTAGGCCCCACTGAAATGTTCCTCATTATTGTTCTAAATACCAGGTTGTCACTAAATTACGACAAGAATTGAGTATTATTAGTACTTACTAGCAATTCTATTTAGTAGGTTTCTTTTTATGACAGGTAAAAATCATTCAATGACGAATCCTTTGCATTGGGCATAGCGGGAAACAGTGTCAAACTCTTACTGACTAAACAACCTACCCTATTTTATTTTATTTTATTTTATTATAAAGGCACTCCAACGACTTATTCACTATAACATATTACAATAGCTAGTACAACGATTATCATGGTGAACTTGTCACTTAAAGGAATACACAGCTTAAACATAAATAAATTGTACAACTATGAGATCTGTTTCAAATTCTTGCGTTGCCAAATAAACCAAGGCCAGACCCTTCCTTTTGAGACGCAAAACCCTTGGTCCCAGTTGGCTTCGACCCTTTTGCAGGATCCCTACGGTTTGCTGACATCTCCTTAAGGTGCGCGGGAACAGTGAGTGCCGTCGACGACTTGGGCTCAGTCTGGACTGTCGTCGTCCGCAAGCCCGCGCCTACTGTGGTTAGTATTTGGGTTCGGGATCACAAGCCGTCTCCTTAGCTAGCGTTGCTAATAGTCACTGTAGTTGACTTTTTTTTTTACTAACACTTTATGGACATTTGTCTGTAAAAATAAATATATTATTATTAATAATTTTTGATATGTGTGTCTGTTTCTGCTCGTCACTGAGCGAACCTTCTGTAGGTAATTTCACGACTTGCTGTGCAGCTAGTATGGACCACCAAGTTTCGCAAAGTACCCTGCCACAATGTTTGAGCTTAGGTCATAGTTACAAATTGAAGTACCATGTTTGTATGTTTTTTCTTTCAGTTTGATTGTTATTTCTATTTGTGTTGTTTTTGTATGATTTGGAAACTGGGGTGGCAGGTTGTTTTTATTTAGACTTCATAGTATATTGATTCTTGGAATGCCTTTTTGCTGTCTGATAAACAAGATTGCTGATGTATTTGTTTACTAGTATTAGTTTTTGTGTTACGGGAATGAATATCGGTGCTGCTATATAAGTTTTATCGAGAAAAAATCTGTTGGTCAGTACATTTACATTATGAAAGTCTAACTGGTCAAAATGTACTGAACTCGCTGATTTTTTTTTTGTGATTTCAGGTTTAGTCCCATATCGAACTATATCCATATCGAAGGTAAATAAAATAAATATAAAAATGAATCGCAAAATGTGTTGGTAAGTGCATAACTCAACAACGCCTGGACCAATTTTGCTGATTCTTTTTTTGTTGTGTTTGTTATTGTCATGAGAAGGTTCTTATGAAAAAAAAATAGGGTAGAGTAGGGTAGAGTGGAGTAGAATAAATTATCTGTTGCCGGGAGCGAAGCCACGGGCAAAAGCTAGTATATAATATTTAATCAACCTTTCGAGTACCGTAATTATATACATAATTAAATAAAAAAGAACAATAGGCATGGGAACGCCGGCGTTCGCAGTGGGGCTCAAGAGTTTAATAAATTACATTATACCTTTACAAGCGCGTCTAGGATAATGTTTTAATATTATCCTAGATGCGTTATTGTTATTTCAATTAACTCTTTAAATATGTAAGTTTTATCTATTAATTTCTATAATCGGTGTAATAACAAAGAGAACTACATAAACACCAATTGAAATTGTTTGTATAAAAAGTTTTTTCTAACTTGAACCGCTTTAACAAATTGCAGGTTTTTGTAAAATTATTGGTTTGCCAATGGTTACTATACTAACCATTGGCAAACCAATAATTGATGTCACGCTATAATAAACCCAAATTAATCGGGAAAAGGATACAGGAATAATTATACTACAGAATAATGATGATTATAGAAAAGACTTTTGCAAAAAGTTTCGCCCAACGTGGGGCTCGAACCCACGACCCTGAGATTAAGAGTCTCATGCTCTACCGACTGAGCTAGCCGGGCATATCTTAGAGATATTGTAATTCATCTCTGAGTGATTTTTATGAACAAAGATAAAGTAGTTGCTGTAATTTTAATCATGTATTAGCGACCCGCCCCAGCTTCGCATGGGCACATAAAGTTTCCTCTTGAATCACTCTATCTATTAAAAAAGGGCATAAGCAACTTTAGTTTTATACTATGTAATGATAAGTATCCTAATAATGCCAATAACTGACACAATAATATAATAACGATACATTTAGTAGGGGAGGCCAGGATGCTAAATTTGTAAAAATGGGGACCTATTAGACTGTGAAGATTAGGTTCTAAAACGAAAAAAGTCTTTGGCAAGTTTTCATTTTAGTGGGGTGGATGGTGGTTTAGTGGTGTTTGGGGGTATGTAGAACAAAGAGTAAAGTCCCGCAAACCTCCATTGAAAAAAAAGGATCCTCCGACCAGACGGATATTATTGTTTGGTGGGCTACTGAACGATAAATGATTTTGGACTAACGTATTTGTTCAAATCGTGCGGAGAACTTTGATTGCGCGATGCAGGATTCCTGTAGTTCTTATGTGTAGTTCTTATGTGGCGCTACAGGTGCATGTTTTTTTTATGGTAGGTGAAAATCATCGTATGACGAAACCCGCTCTTGGGCGGAGCGGGAGACCAGTGTCAGACTCTTACTGACTAAAAACCTACCCCGTACCTTCCTTGCCTTATTCCTGGAGTCGAGGTAACAGTTTGCACCACCCTAGGCTACAGGTGCATGTAAGTTTTTGAAAAATGTAAAAAAAAAATAATGACATGGAAATACTTGAGCGCGACAAGTACTCATACCTAGTGATAATAGATAGATCTGACAATTAACTAATAGGCTTTTTTATGGTAGGAAAAAAACATCCAATGACGCAAACACAAATACATTCTATTTAACTTAGAACTAATGGGCGGTGGCCGTGACCGACGTTTTTGTGTGTATTTTTATTCAATTTGTTTTTTAAGTAATATTTAATCATGTTTTAAAAAAAGATAGAATAACGAATAAAAGTTTCATCACTGTCTCAAAAATATATATTACGAAAAAACAATAATACCAACATACAAGTTCAACGTTTTGAACAATAATATACTAAGAATGCGACAAAGTTCTTGACACGATGGTGAAATAACGTGGTGAAGAAAATGAGCGAAGTGGCAGACCATTAAGTGTCGCCTATGGCACGCGAGATGTAGCTTACGTAGCGATGGGGGAAATATCGATAAACATCGTCTAAAACTTACTGGCGTTTCAACGCCAGTCTTAAAATTATACAATACAATTAATTATATACACACACAGCACCTATCGTAAACAAATATGAACTCTCTTATCTACACACACTGTCACAGTTTACATAGTGTTTTATTATTATTTCAAGTTAGACTTACCTCGTATCTACTGCGGTAAGTCCCATCTTTAAGGCGTGACTGGAAAGACCTACGGCATCCTCATCTTTCGCATGACGCAAGTTCTCACCGGACATGATAAGTTCGGGAGATTCCTGCACCAGATTCGTGAGGAAGCAACTCCAGGGTGTGGACCACCCGGAGGACATGGTGGAGCACACAGTAGAGGAGTGATTGGTAAAGAATTATAACGAAAAAGACACAATTTCTTTAAATTTTGGAAAACCATTTGTCGCTAAAGGTTCCGAATGTAACTATTTTCGGATACCATGCATTATTAATAAGCAGTCTTATTCATTAACCCGAAACTGTTTACACATTCGCATTAGAAGCAAAAACAGCTGCAGTAGGAGACGATGTATCTTTCTAAGAACGTGTGGTGCCAAAGTGCCTGGTATGAAAATTGCTTTTATCGCACGAATCCCGAGAGGTTTCCAACTAACTGGTCTGTTGTGGTATTTGAACAGTCTTGATAGCCTAGTGATAACGGTCCCGATTTGCAAGTAGTAAGCCGCGGGATCAAATCCAGCCATCATTACTTTGTGTAACTTATTTCATTACCACTGCTCTCAAAACGGTGAAGGAAAACACCAACCCGCACTGGGCACGCATGGTGTATTATGGTCCAGTACCTATCTTAGACAGAAGGCCTGAGTCCCAGCAGTGGGAATATTATAAGACTGATGCTATGCTGCGCAAACTGGTCTTTAGCAAAATAAGCTTAACAGTATTAAAATAAAACAAATCGAGTCTTTTATCGACATGGCAACATCACCAAACCCTTCTCTGCAACGACCGGAGAACAATAGCTGTAGTCGTGCAACGTTCTAGACGCAAATTGGCGAGTGGGACCAAGAAAGCAAAACAAGAATGCTTATCGTACTAAAATATCAGTGTTAGTAATATGAATACCATATTTGGATGGAGAGAGGAGGAAACGAAAGTGGGAATTGGTATGAAAATATGGGAGGATTAAGTGATAGCGTGACGATAATCTGGACTAAATAAAAAAAAAAGTTTTATGCCAATCCTAAACAGCATTCCCGCGCGCCTCAAGGAGTTCTCAGCAAACCGTATTCCCCGCAGATGGGTCGAAGCCAACTGGGGCCAAGGGTTCGCATCTGTAAGGAAGGCTCTGGCCCTGGTATATATGGTTAGTCAGTAAGAGTCTGACACTGTTTCAAAACAGTGTCAGATTCTTACTGACTAAACGACCCACGCCATGAGTTCTTAGCCTTCATACCGGGGTCGGACCTTCCTTTCAGAAACCGGACCGGGGCCCCAGTAGGCTTCAGCCCTGCAGTTGGGTCTCTACATTCGCTGACAACTCCTGGAGGCGCGCGAGAAATTGTCGTCGACGACTTGGCTTGACCGTTACCAGACGCTAGCTATTCATTGCTCGCCGTCCGCCCGCACCTACGGTGGCCGGAAATCAGCATTGGAATGCCGGAGGCGTCTGAGGCGCAAACGCCTAATGCGGTCGACCTCCTCCTTTGCTAGCATTACTGCTTCGCAGAAGGAGGCAACCGCCTGCCACTCCTCCTTGCTCCGGACCATAGCCTCTACCAAGGCCCGGCGCGAGAGATTGCCGTTAATAATATGTACTTAACTGCTGCTATTCAAAAATAAGTTCACGCCAATGCGTTCTAAATTGTTAATGTAGCACTCAATCAGATAAGTTACTACTTCGACACGGGTGAAGCCGCAGTTCAATGCTAGTGTAGAATAATATTGTGGCTGCAGAAGTTTTGAAAGGCATTGTTATTCTAGGTCTCTAGGAAGCTCACATTTTCTCCAAATGATTACAAAGCCCGGATAAGTTGGTATCTTTACTGCGATGGAGTTTCTTCCAGTTGGGCTATCTGACCTAGTTCAGGTTTTATACAAAGAGATTTTTTTTTACTGATAATATTTAATGTAACTACACTTTTTGCTAAACGAGTTTCGTTCAGAACAAAAGATTTTGAAGGGTTTCATTTTAATTATGAAAAAGTGGGAAGTTTGAGTATAACCCGCGCATCGGTGGTTCCGGACAAACTTAAGCTAACAACTAGAAATAAAAGCATACTTAATGGTAACAGGTTCACGGTCCAGACTCCAGAATGGGAATAATCCATAAGTCCAGTTATTTATTTATTTAACACTTCATGCACATAAAAGTACAACGCAGTAGTAGTAGTTATGTTTTTATTAAAAGTCGGTGTCCAACTAAGTCCGCACTAAATTCGAGATATTCTCTTCACGTCCTCAGTATCAGATGGCTTAGAAATTGTACTGACGAACAGACCATATATGGTCTGTGGACTGATATGGAAGTCTCTCTACAGACCGTATGTGGTCTGTGGACAGTAAACCTGTAAACTTATACGTCGCGTGAAAGAGCATCGATTTAAAAGAAAGAGTAAAGAATTTCTTTCACACTTCTGCCACAGTTGTCACCTCAGTCTTTTCATAGCCATATCATCAATTCAAATATACAGACAAACCAAATTAAATATAATAAAAAAAACTCAATGGAACCAAATAAATCATCTACACGACCATCGAAAGAAAGTTTTCCCCTAGGTACTTCTTACTTCAATTATCTCGATTTGTTTTTTTTTTTTTGCTGCTCATGGCTATTTTGATATCAAAGATATACTTAGAACTTGGAGCGTAACTTTATATACTTATAAAAATGCCTTTAATCTAGGTCATAATGATCCAGTATAGTTGGAATAATTAAAATGAGAGCCTTCGTGGAATATGGAACATAATCTTGAAAGGAAGAAATCTGATATTACATTTTTCATAATTATTGTCTACAAACTAGAATTCAGACTCAAGGACCAAGCGGACTTAATTTGGGAACACTAATTTTGTTATAAGCTCTCTGACTGAATTACCCAATCTCAGTGTACGCAAACATAGAATTGGTTTCACTGTTCCTTCCCAGGATAGTCAGCTAGAAAACACCGGTGGCCTCATCTAGTTTAAGCTAACAAAAAAAAAAGTGTAAATGTGTTTTTACACCCACACACTCACACAAATACTATCACACACACAATTAATACGGTTTCACCGGTGGTTTGCGACTTTATATTTTAATACTTTTTTCATCTTTGTCACTTTTTAATAATCTTTGTTTTCTTTTAAATTATTAAGACTCCGACGTTTTGATCTATGTTTTGGCCTTTTTAAATTTCCAGAGAGCCCTGACACCCATAACACAAGTTCAATCTTAGCTTGGGTGTCAGAGGTGTCTATTTCTGTGATATTTTACAATTTACTACAATTTGTGTTTTTATTGAAATGCCTAATTCTTGTTAAATTGTATGTTGGAAATAAAGATTTTTTTTTTTTTTTTTTTTATTATTATTTGAAAAATAAATATCAATTCAGACGAAGATCAACAGCTATACCAACCTACTTTTGACTGACCTGTTGTGGTGGTTAGTGGCCCTGACTGCTATGCCGTAGATCGTGGGTTCGATTCCCACCTAGGACAAATGTTTGTGTGATGAGCTCAATCATTTGTTCTGTGTCTGGGTGTAATGTATGTAACGGCATCGACTTACGAGTTGTAGGTTTCGGATTTAAACCAAGACAGGCGCATTATTTTGTGTAATTTATTTCATCACCACTGCTCTCAAAACGATGAACAAAAACAACAAAAATTCATATGACATCCACCAATCTGCGCTGGCCCTGCTTGCTGCTAGGACGCATTCCCTCGCCTAGACAGGAAGCCTTCGTCCCAGCAGTGGGAACATTAAAAAGGCTGATGATGATGAGTCTTCGGGCTCATCTCATCTTCGGGTTCTCCTGCAGATATCTTCATTTCCCGACTCCTTATGTGGTTCATAATACTACGTTAAAACAAATTAGCTTTTGAAATCTAAGGATTTTCTTACAGTTCCGTATTAATTTGGTTAATGAGACCTATCTTTTTGACTTCATGAATATGCAAACATTTTTGTAAAGCCTTCGTTTTAGCGCCCTTTAGCGTTATTTTAACACAATTTATTCTTGTGGAGAAATAAATACATATCATTTTATGTGTGTTTGAATCGGTGTACTTAGTTAAACAAAGAAGACTCTTATGAGCTCTTTACGTTAGTATAATGTCGAGCTTTTAAATTGAAAAATATATTTGATCAAGTGTCTGTGTAATGGAATAAGTTATTGAGAACAATGAAAAATGGCTACGAGTACAAATCTTCTTAGAACAATTAAAGTAAAGGAATCTCTGTTTGAAGCGAAATGAAAAATTAACGTTTTTTAAAATACATAATAATAACACATGTTTCACAAGTGTGTTTGAAATAAAGTAAGTCACAATACTTTTTGTCTCACAAACGTTAATCGCACATTTATTCATCGACCTTCCACAATACAAAGTGCATGAATTCCTCTAGCCAAGTTACGATCGTTTCGCTAACGTGGAACGCTTTGAGTTTGACACGTTCTCAATTTTATATTATTCTGATGCCATCATAACGCTCAGTTACGTGGTCAGAATAAAGAAATTCAATTTCGACCATAACTTGGCTAGGAGAGGGCTGGCGTTGCAAATACAACTTGATATACAAAACATAGCAACACTAAGTTGCCTATTTTATCACTTACTATCAGGTGAGATAGTGATTGGCCATCATCATAGTCAAAGTTAAAAGACGTTGATATTTGATATACTACGAAACTAAAACGATACACGGACTCCATGAATTAGCTACATGAATTGCACTACATTCTAGATGTAAGCTACATCTTTCAATTCCTTTTCCTACATCGAGACTATAAAATTCAAATCCTTTTCCTACCAAAATCAAGACTAAAAGTCAGTCTTAAAATAGTCTGCAGCCCTCTTCAGAAACCCGGGTATTAGCTGTCATCACAACATTGTACAAAGGATTTTCCTCCGTCTCATATACACTGTAGGAATAAATTAAATTGTCGAACGTAACAGGTGCTGAACGCCAGTGTGAAAGACAACTGATGTGTCATCAATCATACTGTTAAATTGTAGTTTAATCAGATGATATTATTCGTATCTTAGTTACTTTGACTTTAAGTTTAAGATCGGTTTACTGAAACTGTGAATTGGGGCCAGGTTCTTCTCATTTTGGACTTTTTTAAAACCTCAGAGATTTAATTAAATAGAAAAAGGTATTAGTAGTAACAGCAGTGGTGGCCGCGTGGTAAAAGCCCCGATTAACGAGTTGTAGGTCGCAGGTTCAAACCCAGCCAGGCGTCTTATTTGTGTAGTTTATTTCTTCACCACTGCTCTCAAAACGGTGAAGGAAAACATCGTGAGGAAACCGGCATGTCCTATAACCAAAAATTCGAAGACATGTGACATCCACCAATCCGCACTGGGCCGTGTGGTGGATTATGGCCCATTCCCTCTCCTAGAGAGGAGGCCTGTTTCCCAGCAGTGGGAACATTAAAAAAAAGGCTGGTGATGATGATGATGATTAGTCCAGGGATAGCGAACCTATGGCACATATACCAGTGGTGGCATGCGGCAATGAAAAAGATGTTTAATACCTATCTCCAGCTGAGAAGTAGGATTCTTTATCAGAGTCTGCCCCCCAGCCAAGTTCCGAACGTTTCGTTAAGCCCAGCTTCTACCCATTTTGCACTTTTTTAAACCTCTGGAATACTACAAATACAAAAGAGAACACCTTGAAAAAATATTCTTAAGTTGACTATATGACTAAGCGCCAGGCAAAAATCAAAATGTGATATGAATTACTTGGATTGATAAAAAAAAGCGCATTTTATTTACGATGTCAAACGTATAAATATATTTTTGACTTTGATAAACCTATGAAGATCAGCCTGAGTTTTTTTGTTTGTTACCAACGAATTTAACAAACAAAAATATATAGATATGTTATTCAAAACGTCTCAAACGAAGAGAAACATATTATGATGACAATAACTATGTGGTTTTAACCCTGACACATATGAAGACTCTAAAAATACGAAGTGCTAAGATAAATTGTTCTATTCGCGATGTTTGTGAAGAGAACAGGAGGAATTCCATTAAAATGTCTGCGTCACTATTCTCTGTTATCTTTTTCTATTTGCACGGCTAGTGTTGTGCGAGTTGTGATAAGAATTTTATCGATGTTGGGTTATCGGTGTCAAGGTTATTTTATTACGTTTATAAACGTGTGATAGATAAAACGGCACGGCAGTAAGAAATGAGGTAAATCTTGTAAGGTTTCAAATAAATTGGAGTTGTATTATATTGTAGCGACCTTCACGTACTTTAGAACAAATGAAAATAAAAAGAATATATGATCTGTCATAAGTACTTGAAGTAAGGTGTCATTCATGTTGCTTGTCAAAAAAATATAGTTCAGATTAAAAGAATCAAACGATTAAAACATCTTTTCCGGCATTCCTTTTTCCTTAATTAGTGGGACCCTTTATGTTGCAATTTACTATAGCTCTCCTCACTTCAACATCACCCTAAACTATATCTACACTATCTACACTAATATAATAAAGAGGTAAAGTTTGTTTTTTTGTTTTTTTATTTTTTTGTTTGTAGGAGGTAATCTCTGGAACTACTGGTCCGATTGGAAAAATTTTAGCAACAATAGAAAGCTGCTTTACTCCCAAGTGACATAGCCTATATTTTATGTACGCGGGCGAAGCTGCGGACAAAAGCTAGTATTAGATAGATAGATATACTCTTTATTGTAGGTACACCATAAACACAACTTGGTACATTAGGAACTTAAAATTACTAAGGTGTTACAATGGGCGGTCTCATCGCTAAAAGCGATTTTTTAAAAACAACCTTTTTTATTATATAATTAATTTCAACTAAACTTGGCTTCTATTAAGCCCGCTCCAACACTGAACCATTAGACGGTATACCACTTACTCATTTATTACAAATCATTTTGGAAACACTTATTTAGGTATTTAGCTCCAACGTCAACTGAATTAAGAATGGTCAATGACAAGCCTATAAATAATAATGAAAAAAGCGGGTCACTGCGAGTCGGACTCGCATATCTGTGACGTATGTAACTACAAATGTACAGTTTTCACATTTTATTATATACTCGTGCTATTAACCTTGCTTTACGCACGAGTGTCTATTTGTGGACTGTGGTGTCTCCAAAGAGACCACATAACTTACTAACCAATGAACTGGTTTGTTAGATGTGTCGAAGGATGTTCATATCTTTAGAATAGGGTTTAAAAATTTGAGTAAAAAAAGTAGTATGGTGTTTTAGGAAGTAAGAAGTGATATTTGAATTATAATGAAATGATACGTATAAAGTGTCACAGTCGAACATAGCATTGTGTGAAGTTTTTAATAAATAAATAAATGTTTTCTAGGCTATATTCTTATATTAATATATTATATAAGAATAAAATAATCTTAATAAACTAGTACAATTCACCAGTAACGTTTACATCACTGCTTATTCATTTAAAAAAAAAAAACACTGCAAACTGCTCTCAAAATGGTGAAGGAAAATCATCGTGTGGAATTGCATGTGAACCAAAAATTTGAAGATATGTGACCTCTACCAACTCAAACTGGGCTTGCATGGTGGATCACGGCTTATTCAGTGTAAAGTGCTATGTTTTTGTGAAATAAATACTTATTATTATTAAATACTTATTATTATTATTCCCTCTCATAAAAGAAGACCTGAGTCCTAGCAGTGGGAACATTATAAAGCTGATGCTATATTTTGCTATGCGACAGCCCGATGGGGACATTGATAGCAGACTCAGATGATGACAACAAAACGAACTAGACTACAATATTACAACTGGTTCTCAGAAGACCAAGAATTTTTTTTTTTAACTTTGGACTTGCAATAATTTATTTTGCAGTGTAACATTTTTGTATTTTTTATTTTTTTTAATAATGTGAATGTGGGGACTATGTCGATTACTTTTCTTTTTCCGTAATTTTAATATGATGTCTGACAGATTTGAGTATTTGATGCGGCCTACACAAATGTCCTTTCTTTGGTATTGATCGTCAAGTCGTTGAGCTCCTTAGTAGTCCTAAGTTTGAGCTACACGAATACTGACAAATGCTTGCACTGACTGGACAGGTCTACTCAAATCTGGTGGTTCTTTCTTCAAAAGACCACCTGAGACACTAATCTGCATGGTTCTCATATGATTTGACCAATACATGTCATGGTTACTGTATGGACTTTAAAAGAGACTTTGACCCCTGAGTTTGTTTCGGTGTTTCTTCTCAGGGTAGTCAGCTAGGAAACACCGGACTCATCTAGCTTAAACTGACGAAAAGATAAAAATATTGACGTGTAAAAGTGTTATTTACAAAATAAATATCATTTATCAATGGGGAGATTTAAACTCTTGAGCCCCAATCGTTCAAGCAGACGTTCGCACACATATTGTCTTTCTATTATGTCTCGAATTACGGTACTCGAAAGGTTAAGAAACAGTTACCTATAGAATTTTCTGCAATTCGGCAATCTGCAGTTTGTAGTACAAACTGACGCACTGCAGAATTGCAGTAAAAAATATCGATACACCCGGAACAGCACTACGAAACTTGTTTGAGACAAGTTAAAGTTGTCTTAAACTTCGTCCGATATCTTGTAGCACATTGAAAGGTGTTCTTGGATGCTTTTTAAAGTACAAAAAGTTCGGTAGTCAACTTTATTTTACTGGACTTTGAGTACAAGAAAAGAGGATATTTGATATTTATACTGCTGCAGTAAAAAGGCCTTCGAAGTGAAGCTTGAAGTTGGCGATTTCTGTAGAGTGAGCCCAACTTTACTCAAGCTGTTGGTATTACATTACTAGGAGAATCTATTATATATTTCACTACTATAAACCACAAAAAGTGCACTTATATAGCCGTACGTAGTTTGCTTTCGTTTATGTATGTGTGAGAAGTACCACACATAAATAAATTCTTGCTGAATGGACTTAAAAAAAGGTTGCTCCACGATAGGTATTACTCCTATGCAGTGGTTGAGCGATTGACTGCTGCACTAAGGGTCGCGGGTTCGATCCACACAGGAGTAATTCTTAGTGTAGGGCAATTTTTTTTTTTTTTAAATATAGGAAACAAATAATGATTGACATCAACAATTTTGTTGATAAACTTTTATCGACAAGGTACACTGTGTACCTACCCATTATTTATAGACGACAAATAGCAAAGCTATTAGCATATAATATTTACTCAGACATAGGTAGTATGTCGACGTACCCTATTATAAGTTGCACAATTAGTAATAGTACTAATGATTTGATTGATAGTTTAAACTAGCTATTAAGACAACAGTTGGTACCTCTGGCCATTTAAGTCAATTTAATAATAAGGTATCTTCTAGCATTCAAAGTAAAGAGGCCAAGCAAAAATCGTTTACTTTGTTTCTTCAAAATATTCAAGGTTTTTCTTCGAAACAATTGGAAGTAGAATTATTTTTGGAAAAAACAATGTTCGACATTATCTGTTTTACTGAGCATTGGCTAAAGGACTCTGAAATGCTAATTCATTATGAGAATTATAATGTGGGCAGTTGTTTTAATCGAAAATCAATGTTACGTGGAGGTTCACTAATCCTAATTAAAAATTGTATTAAATTTAAAACTCGTAAAGACATAGTTTCACTGTCCATTGAACATAGCATTGAACTGTCTTGTGTTGAGCTGGATAGGCATATCATAGTGTGCGTTTACAGGCCCCCTAATTATCAAAACTACTCTGTTTTTGAGTCAGTCATGGAAGATGTTATGGCAAAACTTTCAAATAGTAACAAACTAGTAATTATATGTGGAGACTTCAATGTTAATATTTTAGAAAATAATTCAGAAAGCTGTAGATTTTTAAATCTCTTTAAATCATTCAATTTATCAAATGTGTTTATAGAACCAACTCGAACTTCCACTACTTCTGCTACATGTATTGATAATGTTTTTTGTTATTGCAACTATTTAGATAAAGCCATTGTAGATTATCTCCCTTCAGATCATAGCGGCTTGATGGTAACTTTTGAATCCGACATACCTATACAACAAAAGCAGATACATTCCAGACCAATAACATCCGATAAATTAAATAAATTTAATAGCACTTTAGTAAACAAGCTAAATGATTGGAAACTTGCAGAGAATGATAGTAATATTTTGTATAATAATTTTTTTTCAATAGTTCAAACAGAATTTAACAAGAATTTTGAGAAGAAGACTAAATGTATCAACCCTAAGTTTAGATTTAGTGATTGGGCGACTAAAGGAATCAGAATAAGTAGGGAAAGACTCTTCGAACTGTATGGCCTTAAACTTATCATTAGGACTGACACTTTTAATAAGTATGTTGCTATGTATTCAAAAATGTTTAAAAATACTTGTAAAGCAGCTAAGGCCTTATACATTAGCAACAAGGTTAAATCAGCTGATAACAAAATAAAAACCGTTTGGAAAATTATAAATAATGAAACCAATAGGAACAAAACACACAATAATGATTACACATTGGAGACTCATCACGGTCTTGTTAGTGATAACAAACTAGTTGCGCAAGAATTTGTAAATTTCTTTACCAGTATACCAATTAAAACTACTGAAGCCCTAAACTCATCGCCATCGCTTGCTTTTGATTTATTGCAAGAGAATGTTGCAGCCTGCCCAACAGAATTTAACTTTAAGCATATTAATCCCATCACAGTTATTAAAGCTTTTAAACAAATTAAAATTAAATTAACTGAAGATTTATGGGGTATGTCTATCAAAGTTTGTACCTCAATTATTGAGACAATAGCACCGTACTTAGCCTTAATATTCAATTTGTGTGTAGATCAAGGAATCTTTCCGGATCTAATGAAATTTAGTAAAGTGATACCACTTTTTAAATCCGGGGACAGTAAAGATACAAATAATTATAGACCAGTATCTGTGTTGCCAGTTTTCAGCAAGATATTTGAAAAGGTGATGTTGGATCAAATGCTGATTCATTTTAACTCCAATAATCTCTTGCACAATAAACAGTTTGGTTTCACCAAAGGACGTTGTACGACTGACGCTGGTGTCTCCTTACTGAAACACATTTTTGATGCGTGGGAGGAGGCGCAGGATGCTATTGGTATTTTTTGCGACCTGTCTAAAGCATTTGATTGTGTGGTTCATGAAACATTACTTTTGAAACTTGAGCATTACGGACTAGGTCAAAAATCGTTAAGCTTATTAAGATCTTATTTAAATGATAGACAGCAATTAGTTCAGATAAACGGTGTGAATTCTTCGGGGTTAAATGTAAAAATGGGGGTACCCCAAGGCTCAATTTTAGGTCCTTTTTTATTTTTAGTATATATTAATGATTTACCCCATTTATTGCAAAACAAACTTAATATGGTATTGTTTGCCGATGATACGTCTTTGATATTTAAGATAAATAGAAGGGCTACTAATTTTGACGACGTAAATAACGCCCTACTACAGGTCCATAATTGGTTCATTGCTAATAATCTAGTGTTAAATGGGAAAAAAACTAAATGCATAAGGTTTTCCTTACCAAATGTCAAGAGTAGTGTTTGTGACATAATATTAAACAATGAGAAACTAGAATTTGTAGATAAAACGGTTTTCTTAGGGATTACGCTTGACTTAAAACTGCAATGGGGTCCTCATTTAACATCTCTTGCAGGACGACTTAGCTCAGCTGCATATGCTGTTAGAAAAATCCGTCAATTAACGGATGTTGATACCGCTAGACTAGTCTATTTTAGTTATTTCCATAGTATTATGTCATACGGTATCTTACTATGGGGACGGGCTGCAGACATTGACTCTATTTTTATACTACAGAAAAGAGCTATTAGAGCCATTTATAATCTCCGGCGGTGCGATTCCCTAAGGGAGCTGTTTAAGAATATTAATATCATGACGGTGGCATGTCAATATATTTATGAAAACATCATGTATGTTAGAAAAAATCTTCATCTTTTTAGCAAAAGAGGCGATAGACATAATTATGTTACAAGAAATAGGGATCAGTTAGTTCAACCAGGCTTCAGACTGGCTAAAGTGGCCTCTTCTTTCATGGGGTACTGTTTAAAATGTTATAATAAAATACCTTCCCACATATTGGAACTTAATGAAACGAAATTTAAATCTTGCATTAAACGCACACTATGCAGGCAGGCATATTATAAGTTGGAGGATTACATTCAAGATAAAAATGCTTGGCTTAATGCTGGTCCAGCTCCACTACCCGTAGTTCGTACAAATGGATTGGCATTAAAATAACTTTTTTCTTGTGTTTTAAAGTTGGTCATTTATTTTATAATAGTATTGTATAATGTAAATTCATTTTTTTTTTCAAAGTTTGTAAATGTGAGTACCATGGAACAATTTATGGTTTTAGGTTACTATAGGACTTGTTTGATTTGACGTAAATGAGCTCGGCAGCTGAGAGTTTGTCATGCTCACTCAAATGTCTCACTGACGGTGGCGCGTGTATTGGATTATTCGGTTCCCTATAAAATGGTTGAGCTGAGTAGTGCTGATGTATGCGTCATGTCCGTGAACGGGCGATGTCAGTTGAGATTGGTCATCTCTTAGCTGTCAGTAGTTTATTTTAATATAATATCTATATTTAGAATTGTTTCTTTTTAGTTATTATTTACATTGTTCTCACATACTAGTATCGACAAGAAACATGTAACCGAATTATTTGTAATACTTACCATAATTGAAAAGAGTGTCCATGGAGTTTCTTGCACATTCTTCTCCATAGAGATCTACGCTTTGGAATGTGCAATTAGCATCATTATTTAGGACAGACAGACTTGACGTTTCAAAAGTGCCTGTAAATGGTTTATTTGGAATAAAAATGATTTGACTTTGACTTTGACTTTGACTTTGACTTTGTCATAATAGCCTTAATTTTAGATCTTTCTTCTAATTCTTGGTATTGCAATCATTTAAATCGTAGCTTGTTTTACCAATTTGAATTTTCTTCCACGTAATATTAAATTTTTAATTTAACTTTAATTAATTTATTGTAAATTTTCTAATAATGTTTATGAATATTGTGATCAAATTTTTGTTATATGGACTAGTTTCCGAAATAAATTGATTTATTATTATTATTAAAAAAAAATCTTAAATAATATTTATCAAGCATTTTAAACCTCAGCTATAAAATATGAATTCTAATACCAAATTCATCAATAAAACTAATCAAAACATAGTTTGAGCGTTTTTTCGAGATGATACATAGCTTCATTTTGCTTTTCACCGTTATGAATTGAATCTAGTTCACGCAAACTCAGTTTCAATTCTAAACGCCCGTGTTTTCGACCCGGGTCTAAACTAGATTACGTTAAACTAAGTTTTTATCTTGTGATGAAATTAAATCAGACTATGATAAAAAAGTCATAATAATTATTATTATGGTCTAGAAAAAACTACACTTTTTACAAAAAGTTTCGCCCAACGTGGGGCTCGAACCCACGACCCTGAGATTAAGAGTCTCATGCTCTACCGACTGAGCTAGCCGGGCATATCTTTGAGAAGTTGTAATTACTCTTTCAGTGATTTTTATGCATACAGATAAAGAGTATTGTTACTAACTGTTCGGTTTTATTTTATTTTTATCATAGACATTGGTCTCAGAATAACTCGTGAATAATCTTAAATAGGTACGTGGACCAAGGCCTGGATTTTATCTCGCGCGCAGATTATACATTGCTATACAACGTATTACTGCCTCAATGTTTTAAGATATTAAAGTAAGTTTTTTCTTTATGCGTAATCCATAGGTATGGATTACGCATAAAGAAAAAACTTACTTATATTAGTAGTAGGTATATTTTATAATCTTTATTTTTTTTTTTTTTTTATTTCATGATTTCACAAAAATGGTTAGGTAACAGGCACATGTAGTGAATCTTAAACAATAAGTGTGTTCACAAATAATAACTTAATATGTAACTTACAATTATTTAAGAACTAAAAGAAAAACTTTATTAACCTAGCATTATGTATAATTAGCGACTTGCCCGAGCTAGGTTTATAAAAACCTGTGTTTCGGGTCATCACTTACAAGATTATCGTTATGGGTGCATGTAAACAGAAACTAATGAATAACAACTTATAAATTAATGCTACAATCATACTAAAACTTCCAATAGTTTCTCTGTGTCTGTATAGTTGAGATTCAGTAGATACTCCGTTATCAATGTACTACATTTAAAACAACTTACATTATATATATCTAATAATTTATTGAGCTTATTGTACAAAAATGGCCCTAAAAATACGTAAAATCTATGTGCAAATGCATGTTTTGTCTGGGGTTTAAAGCAAACCAAATCTTTCCTCCTCCTGGTTTGGGGTACTGGGTCGAAAGGAAGCTCAGAGTGCTGACAAAGTACGGTGTGCAATATAAATAGTTGGCGAACTGTTAGTATGTTACATGCAGTGTAAAGTTGGTTTGTGGGAAACCTAAAAGGGCGGAAAGTTGCAACCTTTAGAATTGCTCTCTGTGCACGTTCTAGAGGAAGTAAGATAGACTTAGCAGTTCCACCCCATGAGGTAATACAATAGGTGAGAATAGATTGACACAGAGCCAAATAAACCTGTTTAATTAACTTATAGTCGGCTATGTGGCGTAGGTTCTTAAAAATATATATTAATTTACGAACTCTTGTGCATAGTAACTCGACGTGTTTACGGAAATTTAGATTTGTGTCAATCGTAACACCTAGATATTTTATGTGGTCAGCTTTAATTAAAGTAGGACAAGTACAAACGATGTCAGCATTCTTGCAAATATGTGCAAATATGTTTAGGTTAGTAAGCGACAGAGTAATGTTTCTCATTGAGAATAATATATATTTAGTTTTATCTATATTTAATGTTAGAAGATTTTGATTAAGCCAATTAGACACAATATTAAAACCGTTTTGGGCATGTTCATATGCTTCACTTCGAGATTCAGCGGAAAACAATAGCGCAGTGTCGTCCGCATATGATAAAATTAGCCCATTACGAAGAACCAAACTACATAGGTCATTAATGTAAATTAAAAATAATGTAGGACCCAAAATACTTCCTTGTGGTATTCCGAAACCACTGTTTTCCACCTCCGAGCTTGTGAACTGCCCTATTTTAACGCTTTGTTGACGATCTCTAAGATAGTCGGAGAACAACTGTAGCTGTACGCCTCTTATCCCAAGTTTTTCAAGCTTGTGCAGTAATATAGAACATGAAATTGTGTCAAAGGCTTTAGCGAGGTCCAGAAAAATCCCAATGGTGTGCATGCCCTTATCAAGTTTAGTACTAATGAATTGGGACAGCCTATGAACTGCATGGTTTGTCGATCTTTTTGGTCTAAACCCAAATTGGTTATTTGAAAGCAATTTGTTAACTTCAAGATAATCTATTAATCTACTATTTATAATTTTTTCTAAAATTTTTGAGAGACCTGTTAGTACCGAGATGGGTCTATAGTTATTAACGCTCTTTTTATCACCCGCTTTAAAAACTGGCGTAACTACTGCTTTTTTAAGCGGTTTAGGAAAAATTCCGTTTGATAAACATGACTGAAAAATATGAGTCAATGGAGGAGCAAGAAGGTGTTTAAACCTCTTCAGTATATTATTAGGAATGCAATCCCACCCAACAGCGCAGTCATCTTTTAACCCTGTGATTATCCTTAAAATTTCATTGACGTCAGTGTCTAATAAAACAAACGATTTTGATGTTTTCGTAGTGGTATTCACAGTCGACGATGGTTGGTGGGGATAACTACTATGGTTTAAAGTTTTTTCAGCTAACGTTTTGCCAACGTTAGCAAAAAAGCTATTTACTTTATTCGCGGCTTCGAATGGGTTTTTCTCTGAGGACAGTAATTCAAATGGAGGTTCAGGATTTTTTGACCGAAAAGTATTTGTTTTGATAAATTTCCAAACGAGTTTACTGTTTTTTCCTGCCTTCTGTAATTCATTTTTCTCGTATTGATGTTTAATTTTTTTTAAAAGATTGTTACAAAAATTTCTATACCTTCTATATGAAATAGAAAGTATTTCATTATCAGGTGCAAGTTTTGATTTTTTATGTAGTTTATCTCTATGTCGTATACAACGAACGAGACCTGGAGTGATCCACGGTTTGATAGAATTATACCTTCTAGACGTTGTTTTGGTAATTGTATTTTTGTTAATTGCTTGTTGTAGCGCATGTATGAAATACTGTAAAGAAATATTTGCATCATTAGTATCGTAAACGGGGTCAAAGTCAATATCACGAATGTCACGTTCAAGATTAGTCATGTTAATTTTTGTACAGCTACACATGCAGTTTTTTCTAGGTGAGGATTTTTGTATTATTAGTAAAATAGCTTGATGGTCCGTAAGCGATGAATTAGTAACTAATGTTTTGTTCGGATGTTTGGTTTTTAGGATGAAATGATCCAAACATGACCCAGTCTGGTGTGTGGGATAATAATGGGTTGGTAAAAGACCATGATATGAACAAATATTTAAGTAGTTATGCACATGTGCATCCGATCTCCCGGAGGCAATATTAATATTTATGTCACCCATTAAAATAATGTTCTTAAAAGCAGATAGATGATTTAAATTTACATCAAGTGAATCCAAAAAGCTGTCAATGTTTTGAGACGGTGGCCTATAAATGGCCATAATTACAGTATCCGGAATAATTTTAATTACTAAACAGTTACTATTTTGAACTCTCGGCTCTTCCACGACAGCTTTCAGGTTGTTTTTGATGTATACCACTACACCATCATTCTGATTCATGTTTGAACTTGTTTTGTGAGTGCAGTAACCGTCCAGAGAAGGTAAATTGGCTGTCTGAGAAGATAGCCAACATTCTGTTAGGACAATAACATCACAGTTGATGCCAAGACTTTGTAATAGAACTTCAAACCCATCCATGTTGCGATTAATACTGCGAATATTTTGTGTAAGTAGCGTAAGCGTTTCCCCAGAAGGAAGAAGAAGTTTACAATCTTCCACATTACAGGTATTAGCTTCAGACACAGAAAATCCATCCAGATCAGAAATTAGCTGACTGGCCATAATAACTAGTAACTAAAGTAATGAAAGTTAATGTAACTCTAAAAAGACAATAACTAAGTGCTATTAAATACACTAACAGGGGCGCTCTTAGGCGCCTTCATAGTCTATCGAATTAATATAATTAACCTCGGCATATTTACGCGCTGGACACTCTGCGTCACCGGTCTGATGGTCACATTTCCTCTTGAAACGCTTGCACGTCGCACATTGAGGTGGAGAAGATTTACTGCCACATTCCTTGTGGGAATGCCCAGACTCTCCACAGTGGTTGCAAGTAGGACTAGTTTCACGACAAAACTTGGCTGCGTGGCCAAACTGCTGGCAGTTGAAACACCTTGTGACTATTGTGAAATCTTTCACAGGGCAAGATGTCCAATTTATAAAAATTCGGCCTTGGTTTATTAGGACTTTCCTGACGGTAGGAGGTACCTCTAAAATATAATTGCAAGTGGGAAGACCTTTCTTTCCTGATTTATGGCTCAATTTGACAGTCGCAAAGAAGGACTCACGAGTAGTATTTGCCAATTTATCCGAAAGGTTTTGCTCATAGATGCAGTCAAATACTTCTCTTTCAGTAAGTGCTACTGGAACTCCAACGACAGCAATCCTAGGTCGGCGCTTAGGAGCTTCTTCTACCGTAAGGCCTGATGACACTAGCTTCGTCGAATTTTTGAGCTTTTCGACATCTCCTTTGCTTTCGGTCCTGATAAGTACACCCCCATTTTTAACTTTTTTTAGGCCACGGACATGAAGCTTCAGTTCTTCAGGCGATATAATTTTCTGTACGAGTGACTTGGTGTCTTCGCTGGTTCTAGTCTTGTCGCAAGGATATATGGCCACAGAACTCAGATTTGATGGACGGATGAAGGTTTCGGAACTTTTTTTCACAATGCTAGCGTAGGACGAAGAGGTTATACCAGAAGGCGATAATTTCTCGATTAGAGTCTCTTGCATCACCTTAACAGAGTCTGTAAGGTCCAGCTGCTCCCTTAGATGCAGTACTGTGTTGTGCGCTTGAATCGCTTTTTGCTTCAGAGACTGATATTGTACGGCCATTTGACTTGTCCCATTTAAAACGTTGCGACAAAGAGCGGAGACACGTAGCTTTTGGTCGCTGTTCATTTTTCCTTCCGAAACTATGCTGCAGACCTCAGTGAGAATGGCATTTATCGACCCTATCCATTTCTGTATTTCTGGTGTCGGAATGACTTCTTCCGGCAGCTCATCAGACGACACGGGTGGTATTTGCTCCCCAGGTTGAACTCGTTCTGGTTGGGTTGGAGTCGATGGAGGACTTCGCTGTAGTAGTTGGCTACGCCCAAAAACGCTAGCTTTTTGGTCAGACATAACTAAAACAGATATGCTATGACTATGAAATATTTAGATCATCTTGCACAATAATATAAGAATAAATTATAAAATCACACTCGCGACACACTTTACTTTCGAACTGACACTGCAGATAATTTTATCGTATCAATTATTGTAAGTTATTTTTAAGATATTACATTATTATTAAAAGCAAAGTACACGTCTATTTGGTCTCGCGTCTCGTAAGCGAATCTCATATCATATATTAGTAGGTATTAATATTATAAATAAGAAAGTAACGGTGTAATCAGGTAAGGTATTGTACCATTGGTCAAACGCGAGCTTATGTATAACATAAAAATTATCCCCAATTTAAGGGAATGAGAAAGAACACGAGTAGGTTTTAATCAGTTAAAGTTTGACACGTAGATAGATAGATATATTCTTTATTGCACACCAAAAATGAAATAACAATAGGAACTTAAAATTAATAGGGTGTCACAATGGGCGATCTTATCGCTGAAAACATTATTTTAAAGAAAACCTTTGGATGGATTTGAGAATGAAGGAAAAAGATTTTTGGGTATTCATAGGGTATTCATGGGGTCCATAGTGTACTATTTACATATATAGAATACATCTACACTAATATAATAAAGAGGTTAAGTTTGTTTTTTTTGTTTGTAGGAGGTAATCTCTGGAACTAATGGTCCGATTGAAAAAAAATTAACAACAGTAGAAAGCTGCTTTACTCCTGAGTGACATAGGCTATATTTTATGTACGCGGGCGAAGCCGCTGACAAAAGCTAGTAACTAATAAAATACACATAATACAAACAATATATGTATACATATACCTACATAGAATATATTGTGAAGTCAGAAAAACAATGCACCTAATGTTCAAGATCCTTAACCATATTTTAAAAAATTGATAATGTTTGAGCTTACCACGTAAAGGGTGGGAGATATTATTAGCACTTAAAACGAAGTTTATTTTTAAAGGTTACCGGTTCATACCATTTTGACTAAAAGACTATATTTAGAAACTCAAAGTCAACCTAGAAACATTCATTCAATTTTGACGTACAAGGCAATTATAACAACAAAACAAAAAAATAGGCCACAGTTTGACACAAATAGAAATTCATTTCGACAAGTAGGTCACCAGACAACACCTACACATATTAAACATTTCTCGCATTTATCTCCCATTATACAATGAATACCTACTGGAAAAAAAAACGGTTCGACATTTAAATTTTTTTACGGCTTGAAAAATCGACTATTTCATTCGTTGAAACATTTTGGAAAAGCATCCCATTAATTTTAATACGACCTATTTAGATGTTTTAGAAAGGTTTCAACGAGTTTTTAAAAGCGCCCAACTCGTCGTAATTCGTGATATACACCGTTAAATTTTAGTTGTTTTAATCCCTTGGAAGATCGATTCAGTACATGAAACACTATCGATTGGTAAAGTTAGAATGAAAAAACAAAGTACCATTTTTTTTAAACTCGAATTAATTTACGCATGTTCTAAATTGATTTATTTAAATAAACGTCATAAGGCATGATGGAGTTGGCGTATCCATTGGGATAAAAACTCCATTTAAAATTTAGATAAAAAAAAAAAGTAAACGTCAGCTGGGCGAGTTCAATGACCTGTAGGTAGTTAGTACGTAACGATCGACAACTACCTACAAGGTCAATGACTCGTATACTTAAAGAAATTAATTTCGTAAATGTGTATATCAATAAGTGATTTAGAAAAAAAGTACTTTATTTTTTTATTTTATCAACACAAATCGATAGTGTTTCATGTACTGGATCGACCCTCTTCGGGATTAAAACGACTAAAATTAACGGTGTATATAAAAATAAAACCTCTTTATTTCCCATCACTTAAGTATTACAAGTATAGATAGATAGATTAAACTTTATTGCACACCGAAAAGTAACAAAACAACAAGTATGTACTTAAGTCTAAATTTTACGTGTAATCAATATCAAATATATAATGTCTAGTGACCTGCCCCAGCTTCTTACGGGTGCAATGGTGATATTAAATATATTTTACGTTTACGTTTACGATCTAAGCATACATAGGGACAGACAGCGACTTTGTTTTATACTATGTTATGATTAATCAATGCCACTTTTCATTGTAGTTTTATTTTTTTACTTGCAATAAACTAGTGCTTGACTGCAATACCACCTGATGGTAAGCAGTGATGCAATCGTTGATGGTAAGGCGCACTAGTTTATTATAACTCAAGAACGGGCTCCCCTGTCATAACCAAATGTTTAGGCTTTGTTCGGACTATTTAGTAAAAGGTTTATGTGAAGTTTCTACAAAATTGGTCGAAAAATTGGTTGATTCTTCATTTGTCACATTTTTCTGTTGCAGGGAGCGAAGTCGCGGGCAAAAGCTAGTCTACTATATAAATCTATTTCATTCAAAACTGTAGGTATGGTTTTTTTATGGTGCGCAAAAATCATCCAATATTGCATAAAAAAGAAAATGTTATTTAGAAAAATACAAAACTATACATATTTCATGTTCAAATAAACATAATTATATAAAGTAAGTTGCTATGTATTGTTTCAACTTAGAGCTAATCTACACTGGAAACGACTATTTTGGGCACATTCATTTGGAAGTTAATAATTCGCATTTAGTTATTAATTTGGTGTAGTTATCAAGAAATTAGAATTTTTATTTTATTAAAATTAATAAAATAAAATAAATATAAATAATAAATATTTATTTATTTATTATACTCTTTCTTATACACCAAGACTAAAATATAGTGAAAGAAAAACTTATAATAAAACATACAATCAGCATGTATAAAAAAATCGGACAAGAGCCTGTCGGGCCACGCTCAGAGTAGGGTTCCGTAGTTTATGTAACAGAACCCAGTAGCCCATGTAAAAATTAGTAACCCAATTTCCCGAGAGATGGCGCTGTACCCGGTGTTTATTTTGGATTGCGTGAAAGAAAATACGCTCAGGATAATTATATATATAAAAAAGTAAAAAAAATGCTTGCATGTACGGTTGAATTAGAAAATTAGTTCAGAACGTTTTTTTTTTAATTTTTTTCCTAGAAAATTTATTTAAAGTTCTACTTTTGAGAATTTTTTCACATTTTTTAAACTTATGGTTCAAAAGTTAGAGGGGGGGGGACGCCTTATTTTTTAATTTCGGAGCGGTTATTTCCGAAAATATTTATATTATCAAAAGAATATTTTACGGGACCCTTAACCATTTTTAAAAACCTATCCAACAATATATCACATTTTATGGTAGAAATGAAAAAAAAAAACTTTCCACTTTACGTGTAGGGGAACCCTAATTAAACATTTTTTACCACTTTTTGTTTGTGCACTTAGTCGGCATGGTTGATATACATGTTGATACCAAACAGCTTTCTAGTGCTAACGGTCGCTGAGATTATCCGCGGACGGACAGACAGACAGACAGACATGGCGAAACTATAAGGATTCCTTTTTGACTACGGAACCCTAAAATCGTAAAAACATACTTATTAGTAAAGAACACTCTTCTTTAACAAATACCCAGAATGTAACAAAAGTTAGTTCAAAAAGTATTTGTAACGGACTCTAATACACAAGAAGATTTAACTGGTATAAATTTGAGAAGAAAGATAGAATAATATTTGAGTACTCACTAATCATTGAGGAATTATCCCAAGGGAACATATATTTTCGTTATGGTCTTCCCATTTACTTAGTTTAATCAAAATCTGTTCAGTCGTATGTACGTGAAGAAGTAATAAATACATTATATAAATGTGATATCAAAAAAAATGAAAACACAAAAGTTTACTCTCAGTGGAAATTAAATGGGATAAAGCCATAGTTTTTAATCTTCTTACCAGAAGACGAAGAAGACTAAAAACTATGCTTCCTTGGAATCCTGTCTCAGTAGGACAGGATTCCTCACGTTTTAATGGCTAATCGACTTAGGCTAAAATATAGTGCAGTATAGTGCAGTCTACATCTTACATCAGATTTTTTATTTCAAGATCTTATTTCTGTCTAATAATTTCTGATCTGTTTGCAGGAGAAATTGCAGGCGGATCCTAGTGAGTTATGACTAATATCGATTACTTTTCAATAGGTCTGTACTATGCAATTAATATGTGGTAGTTTTTAACGTCTTATGCTTTTTTGGTAGAAATTAAAAAAAAAAATTAAAATAACTACTAATATTCAAGAGAATGTATGTGTTAGACTTTTACTATCTAAAGTCCACATGTGATCCTTCAGTGGCCCTGTGCGTAGATCACGACAACCCTTTGAACAATTCACTACTCTAGCAAAAACATCTTAGCCTAAGTCAAAGTCAAAATATTTTTATTTCACATAGGCCTACATGGGCAAAAATTGTAAAACTTAGGTATACTAAGTCACGGACTAGAGCCCAGTAAAAATAATACAAAAAGTTTCATGAAAGCCTTTTCCTATTTATTTGGGGTCTTTCAGTAACACCTGGATTTAGGGTTAGGTCACGTAGAAAGAATTCTGTGAAATAAACGCACTTAGATGACCTTTTGTGTTTTTCAAGAAATAGAAAGAAAATAAATAAAAAAAAAAACATTTATTTTATTTTAGACTCGCGAATAAAAGAGAATAATATTTAGAGATTAAAAAAAGACCTTTGAAAGAACCTACCTTTTTTTTTCTCCTATCTCAGCATAAAATGCGATATTTTGAAACGGTAGCCTTTTATCGTTTCGCTTCGTTTTACATGCCACTCAAGGAGTTGTCAGTAAACCATGTGGACCCACCTGGATCGAAACCTACTGGAGCTACGGGGCAATACGAAAACGTTACACCCGGAGCCCGAGGACGAAGGCAAAGAAGGAGCAGGAATGGGCTTTTTTATCAGTAAAATTCTGATACTATCTTCCACCCCACCCGAGGGCACGGAAGTGTCATTGGTTAGTTTAATTTTTTTATTTGTTTAATCGAAGGAGAAACAACAGCTATTACTAAAGAATAACATTTGTTTAAGAAATATTGAGCAAATTAAAGGTCAATCACGGGTAGAAACTGAAAAAGTAGCGGAAAACTTAGGATCAGTAACAAGCGGGATAAAAAAACAATATAATAAATTATCACTTATTACAATCCGCACGTTTGAAAAAGTCCGCATCCAATCGAGTGCGCGCAATATATGTTTTAGTGGTAAATGGGTGAAATGAGAAACCTTTTAAATACCCGCAGGGACTCTGTAAAAGGGTTGAAGCCTATTGGGGACCAGGATTTCTTTCTGAAAGGAAGGCTTGGCCTCTGTGCGAAGGGCAAAGAAAGATCGGGTTGGGGTGTTTAGTCAGGAAGAGTCTGACACTGTTTCCTACTTCGCCCAAGAGCGGGATTCGTCATTGGATGATTTCTTGCCACCTTAAAGAAAATCCTTTGGAATACCGTAATTAGTGGCATAATAGAAAGACAATAGGTGTGCGAACCGGCCTTCGTTTGGGGCTCAAGAGTTTAATAAAGAAAAAAGTACCTGAAAATTCGCACAGTTAATCTTACCTCTAAAAATCACTACCACCCAGTATTAAAGACAGGAGAAAATCTTTCAAGAAAATATGTTAATATTCAGACTAGAAGCCGTCGAACCAATATTGGAAGGCTTACAAGGCTTCTAAGAATCAGTCTTTTAAGCCAAGAACAGCTTACAAATTCAGAGAATCTAAAACATTTACCTGTTAATCGCTACGAGAATATTTATACTCACTCAGTGGTCGTCTAATTTGCAAGGTATTAATCCTGCCACGAATAATCCCATTATAAGGTACGTTTCTCGTTTTAATTTAATATCCCTGAGGTTTACGTTGGAACTGCATTTCAAATGTAGTTATTAAGTGGGTTAAGAGCTCGTGAAATATCTTTCTGGGTATTATGGGGATAAGTCTGGAGATTAAGAATTACGATTTATTTTAATATTGGCGTTCGGGGGTTGAGATAAGCGTTTGAAAGGGGTGTGGGAATGGTAGTCTATTTTTAAGGTTCTGTAACTCAAAAAAGGGGAAACGGAACCCTTGTAGGAGCACTTAGTTGTCTGTTAGTCTGTCTGTCAAGACCTTTTATCTCGGGAACGCGTAGAGATAGAGTTAAATTGAATTTTCACCATATACTGTAGTCTGCGGTCTCTTCCCCCGAGTTTGTTTCGGTGTTTCTTTTCGGGGTAGTCAGCTAGGAAACACCGGACTTAACTTGCCCGGTTTTTTATTATTTCCTTTAATCTGTTAAATAATATTAAACAAAGCCGCATATCAGGGGCCCAAGTCTGCTATTTTCAAAATGTTGTCATTTCAACACGATCCCAATATCATTTTACTAAAAGTTTGTAATCTAATTCAAAATAGCTGATTATTGGTCGGTCAGCGGTCTCATAATAGAATTGTGGTACGAGATCTCTTGTAACGAATTAAAAACTATAACTGCACACTCTAATCGTAAGTCACTGATTAAAGGAACTGTCATATTTTTAGTGATTTACCACATATATTCTGTCAAACATTCATCTGTCATTATGTACGAGATTACTATTAAAAAAAAATCTACCAATGAAGATGTGTCACTGGTTGATCATTGGAAAGTCATAATGACGCCATTATATTAGTAGATTACCAAAGTTGTCAAAATCAACAATTATAAAATCAATGATCGACTATTCTGACACTTTTGTAATAGCAGACTTGAGGCCTAGATGAGTTGTGAGTTAGAACTACTTATTGGGTCCCATTAAATGCAAGGTGAAATCGCGGCATATCAAGACGAAATGAACTTGACAATTAAGGAGAAGTTTGTATAAAAGGAAGAAAGAGGCATTCGCCCAGCAGTGAAACATAGGAGGCTAACAACGACAATAAAAATTCAGCCCATAAAGGAAAAAGTCACAAAAAAAATCGAATCGTAAAAAAAAATCTGGCATAACTAAAAATAAAATATAATTTAAAAACATTTTTAGCAAATATTCAAAAAGATGGCTTCGATAAACTGTCAAATGAACAAAAAGTTATGCCCCGGGTGAGGATCGAACTCACGACCTTAAGATTATGAGACTTACGCGCTGCCTACTGCGCCACCGAGGCGATGACAGAGTTGATAAAATAACTTATCAGTACAATTTGACCTCTTTTTTACCAGAATACAGGTGGTTATAAAACAAAGTGTTCGCTACACAGTTCTTACATCGACAGATGCTATTTTTAGCCATATTTATGGTATTCCAAGGCTAGTTAAAATTTTGGTTTGAGATAATATGGAGTAGTTTATAAAACAAAAATTTGCTATCACAACTTTGTTAGACTGCGGTATGAATATGATGTATTGCGGTATGAAGTTTGACGGTAAGGCTAGTTTTTTAATACCTTATTTACCGACCTTTGTACATTCCTTTTATTATAATATTCTGTTTCTATGAATTATATGTCTTTAAAAAATCGCTTTTAGCGATAAGACCGTCCATTGTGACGCCCTATTAATTTTAAGTTCCTATTGTTATTTTATTTTTGGTGTGCAATAAAGAATATATCTATCTATTTATGTGTACATAGATAGTACGTACACCGTTAAGTTTTGCTCTTTTTAATCCGGTATATAAAACACTATCGATTTGTGTTGATAAAATAAAAATAAAGTAAGTACTTTTCACACATACTCACAAAAGTCATTATAATGGCGGATATCATCGTGTTAACACACACATACTTACAAACTTTCGGCTTTGTGATATTACTTGGATATTATCATTTTAGTCTTTTCATAAGGAATTGGATAACCGTTAACATTGGTAGCTAATATTAACCCAATAGGTTGACAACCATCAGATTCACTATTGTATGCACAGTGCACGATGATACCACTGACTTTGGAGTGACTGAGAAATGACATGGAGTAGATAGTTTTACAGAGACTGTGATTCATACAATATTGAATGTTTAATTTTTGTAACGAAAAAAGACATTAATTGAAAACCACATCGATAGTAATTATGTACTAGGCACTAGATTAGATGTGCCGTACAGTCACTTTGCTGCACTTAAGTGATCAGCAGGCCATACACTTTTACATTGGTGACATTTGTGCAGTTTTCATGTATCAACCCTGTAAGTTTTAAAAGTTTTGATAGACGATAATGCCAATGAAGCTCTGCAGCGTACTTTTATTGTAACTTTTCAGTATTTTGACAAATAGTTTCTATGAACGTGCTTGTCTATCGCTACGACATTAGTCGATGATTTGATATATTGTTATTTTCCTATAAAACAGTGAATTCATTCAGACACTTTAATCTTTTTTAATTGCTATAAACTAGTGCTTGACTGCGATCTCACCTGATGGTAAGCAGTGATGCAATAGTTGATATTAAGATTAGATTATTAAGAACCTATTCGTTCTAGCCTTGAAGACACCTACATAAGAAGGACGGAAACACTGCAGCCGGCAAACCGTTCCAGTTCCTTAATGTACGCGGTATAAACGACGAAGCAAAACGCTTAGTCCGGAGCGTAGATGTCTCAACAACGTAGGGGTGGATATTTCCGTTTACCGGGATGTCCGATGGCAAAATTGAGATGACAATTGAAAGACAATTACAATAATAGATGACAATATAATATTGTAGGTACTATAGTCTTTTGTGGTCTGGTTTCCTCACTTAATCCTTGGTGGGTTACCATACTTGCGCCATGGTGGCAATAACTCCAACAGTAAAAAATATATATTGTACCTTTCACTGATTGATTAAAACGTTCAGCCTCTGTAACACAATATACTCCTATCTGTGAACTCCTATGAATTACAGCCAAGACGTGAATGCATTACATTTGAAGCTGCGCCTGTCATCTGGCTACATAACTCACCGAGATACTGCCTGAAATTATGTTACACCACATTATATTAAATGGTCTGTGTATCCTATTGTCGTTTTTGAGATACTTTAAAATCACTGTATAATAATACCTACAAAAATAATTTAAATGATACAGATACAGGTACTGATAGAAAGTATCTGTAATTGTACCTGATTCTATGAAGATCATTAGCAATGATGCACTCCTCGTTTTGAAGCTCCATAGCACGGTAATACTGATAAATGATATTTATTTTTGCAAATAGGTTTTTCACAACACATTTACACGTCATTTTTTTAAGATTGTTAAATACTTGGTTACATTTATTACTTACCGTGTCCATAGTCTTGAGTATCGACCCCAAGCCTTTAGGTTTTTTGTATATTAGTTGCACTTTGGACAGTGTGCGATGCATTTGCGTACATCGATTCCGCCAAGTTCATTTGATCGACGTATTGGAAACATATTTGTTTTGTTAAGAAGTAAAATTTCTTACCGGACTCTGTGTTTCCTGATAACTACTACATATTATAAGGCACTATAAGCACGGTAGAGGCAGATAAAAGGCATTGACCTTGATCCGCACAATAGAAGAGCTAGCGTCACTTTCTGCTCATCAAGATTATTCGAATAATAATAATTTGTCCTTCCTTTATTAAACACAATATGAATAAAAGCTGTATATGAAAATATTCGGAGTTAAATTATCTTTTAGTTTGTGAAAGTTCCATAAAAATACGCCGAATGGTTTTTGCCTGATGTTGACTTTTTGTCTGTGTTAGAAAATAAATTATGCCAAGTTTAATTGAAAAAAAAAACCAATGTTCATATATATAATTATAAGAAAAATAGCTTAGTTTAAAATAAATATTAAAAAAAAATACCAACTAGACGTTAAGACTTTATGTTGGATTTAAAATGATCAAAACTCGTATAGGTCAACAGTGAAAATATTACTTCAAGTGTTCCTTCGTTGAGCACAACATAGCTTATCGGCAGGTGAGATAGTAGTCAAAAGCGATCCTACAAAAAAAAATCTTGGTTCAATGGTACCATCGCCTTGTTCATTCGTATTACCATGACAATATCGTCTTAGCCCTTCCCCTAATTTCTCTTTGTGGGAACCGGAACAATAAATGAATGGATCGTTTTGCGAGAAGTAAACATTTTTGAGTATAACATTACAAAATATGTTAAGTCGATTAAAGGCGGTTATAAGTCTTACTTCTGTATTGTCGTTTAAGGATGAAAGGTAAGTAATGTAATTTTGTTACATTCGTAAAAAGGAAATTTATAGAACACATTCCAAATCGCAAGAGTCGCAAGTACCTATAACATGTCAAAAATCGCAACATCTGGTAACAGTTCGGAAGCCAGTCGTCGACGGCACGCTCTGTTCCCGCGCGCCTGAAGGAGTTGTTATCAAATGGAGAGGCCCGACTGCAGGGCCGCAACCTACTGGGGCCAAGGGTTGATGTGAAAGCGTAACACCAGGACTTTGGGACTATGGCAAGGAAGAAACGGGGGTCTGACACTGTTTCCCGCTCCACTCAAGGGCAGGATTACTCATTGAATGATTTTTACCTACCATAAAAAAAAAACGTGATGGTTAACAGTAATGCAATCATTGATGATTAAAATGCACTAGTTTATAAAGAGCCTGGTCTCTCAGTCCTTAAAAAAAAGCATCTAAATAGGTAATTATAAACGGACAAGGACCGATACTTTTATAAAACGAATTAATTTTCCAGGAAACCATTTGTTCTATACTTACTAGCTTGTTTTTCCATCGTATATATCAGGTCTACTAAATACACATTACATTATTTGCCTAATCGTCCGTCCCTTCGTAAGCGTTTTGAGATGGGCATCTTATTTATTTTCATGTTATTTGGTTTCCTTGTTATTTGCACAGAAACGACATTAGAACGCTTTTATTTTATTTGCTGTTTAGAATGTAGCGCTTAGCAAGGCAATGGAAATGTTGTTTTATTAGCTAGGAATTAATTAATTTTGTTTAATTGCAGCGGTCTTCTCGTCCAACTATACGTTAGGTCTCTTAAAGGCTAAAAGAAATAGGTTTTTAATAAATAATAGTGCAACTGATCATCAACGATTGCATAACTGCTTGCCATTAGATGAGATCACACTAGTTTATGTTATTAAATTAGGTTACCTATAGTAGGTCAGGCACTAGTTTATGTTATTAAATTAAACGTTTGTACATCTTTTAAAAACTATCAAAATAAATAACCTAACATCATATTATTAATCCCTACAAATTAACACTAGTAGAAACAACTCAAATGTTAGTAGCTATGAGCAAAGCCGAGTACCTATAGGAGGCGCACCTTTTCTAGTCTTGATACATTGTATTGCTTAGAAGCGCATTTACCTCGCACAGTTGCCTCACGGCGGCATAGTACCTCTAAAGGACACGAAAATGATCATATACGTCGACTTATATTCTGACAAGCACGTTCATATAAACTATTCGACAAAATACTATAAAGTTAATACGAAATCCCACTAAAGTGCTTCAATAGCATCGTTGTCTATCAAAACTTTTAAAACTTACAGCGCTGATACGTCAAAATTGCACTAATGTCATCAATGTAAAAGTGTACGGCCTGCAGTTCCCTTAAGTGAAGCAAGGTGACTACAGCACGCCTAATCTAGTGCGTTGTAATATCGATAGTCATGTAGTTTCGTAGCTTAGCTTTCTTTATGCTGGGAAAAGTCATCGAATGATGAAGCCCGGCCCGGCCGAGCGGGAGACAGTGTCAGACTTCTACGTACTAAACGACCCAACGTTCCTTCCTACCTTAGAAGGCTTCACACCTGATGGGCCCATACAGTTGCAGACGAATCCTCGAGGCGCTTGGGAACAGTGCACGCCATCGCAGTGTTCGCAGCATAGTTAGCACATCTTTGAGAAAAAGGACCTGAGAAAAAACACGAAGGTGCAGCAGTCACATCAAACCAGTTTGCCCATTTTTGCCATCCGCTTTCACCACAAACATACCATGTCTTCAAAAGGATAATTAACCACAAACCTACGTACAACTTCTTGGAACTTGCATTCATTATTGCCGAAAACGCATATCTAAGAGATAGCGCGCATACAAGATAAGCAGAAGCGTGCGCTAACGACTCCTTGAAGTTTCTCCGTAATTTGCCGCCGAAGGTACGCTTCCTTTACGTCGTTGGTGTTAGCACCAAAAGCTACAGAACAAAGAAATATTTATTTTATTTACATTAACAATTGTTTTAACAGGTACAATACGGCCACTAATAACTTGCTTAGTGCAGACAATATACTCGTATATGGATGCTAGACGGTATGAAGCAAAGGTTAGGGTTAAAATCTGACGAAACAAGTAAATGTAGTGGTTTGTGTTGGGTTTCATTTTTGACAATTTCTTTACAAAAATTTTTCTATGATAAATATCGTAAAGTTCATATTTAAGGAAAACTTATATCTGCCGGAGGCTGTGCCCATGAAAATTATCTCGTAAAATAAAAATTCCCAATCTGCCAAGGTCTACCAGTGTCCTAAAATTCTGCGATTCAACATGATTAACAAGAAACAAATTTCTATAAATACGGGTTGACCATGGCCTTAAAAGGCAAAAGGGAACTAAAGGTCATTTACAAGCTGTAGAAGTGGGCTTGCGGACGGTGAGTAGTGGGTAGCTCGCCGTGCGGTGGTCTGGTAACAGTCCGGACCAAGTCAGTCATCGCGACGGTGCGCTCTATTCCCGCGCACCTCAAGAAGTTGTCAGCAAATGTAGAGGCCTAATTGCAGGGCTGAAGCCTACTGGAGCCCCGGTCCAGTATCTGAAAGGAAGGTCCGACCCTGGTGTGATGGCTAAGGAGATAGATAGATGTACACTTTATTGTAGGTACACCAAAAACATAAATGGGTGGGACGTTTAGTCAGTAACAGTCTGATACTGGTCCAGTCCCGCCCTTGGCGGGACTCGTCACTAGGCGATTTTTCCAGCATGAAAAAGAGGTCATTCACAAGGATTTAGTCCATACAATTTCTCGCTTCAAACTAGAGCAGATAAAGCCATGAAGATGACCTCAAAATATTTACTTATTACAAACTAACCGTATCAATGCTTACTCTAATACGGAACAAAGATAATTAATAACCCTTAAATAAAACGCAATCCAAAGAAAAACAAGCTCATAATTTCAACAAAGGAACGATGGGAATATTATTTTGCTGAATAATCTTATATTTAATTAGGAGAGCTCAAGGTTATTTGCTAACAAATCAAATCTTTGTGATTGAATCAGAAATTAAAAGATCCGCATGGGAACTGAGATCCGGGGCTGCGGCATCGGTAAAAAAAAATCCGTGATTTTTTTTTTACCTATACCGGCACTGGAACACAAAAGGCAACTTACTGAAAGAATATGGTTGAATTTTAATCAGTAATAGTGTGAGTATGAAGTCAGAACTACATTGCGTGGACGGCCGCCGCACACGCCAGTTCTCGCCGGCCACCGTAGGCGCGGGCTTGCGGACAGCGAGCAATAGGTAACTCACTGTCTGCCCATCCGGTAACCGTCTGGACCGAGTCCAAGTCGTCGACGGTGCGCACTTTTCCCGTGCGCCTCAAGGAGTTTTCAGCAACTGGAGAGGCTCAGCAGGGTTCAAGCCTTCTGGTGTCAAGGGTTGATGCGAAAGCGGAACACCGGGGCCCTGGAACTAAGGCAGGAAGAAACGGTGGGTCTTTTAGTCAGTAGAAGTCTGACACTGGCTCTCGCTCCGCCCAAGGGCGGGATTCGTCATTGGATGATTTTTTACCAACCATAAAAAAGGCCGTGGATATTATTTTAGCTAAACGTAGATATTTTTCACATAAAATGTTGATGATTATGAATTGTCTTATAAAAAAGGTATATTTTTTAAAAGTAAAACTTGTACAGTTCCTAAACATCTAAATCAGATTGTTATACTTACCAAATATATCTGTCGAAATGGTCCTTTGAAGAGATTCTGAAGGCAATTTCACGCTTTCATGATATAAAAGGGTTTATTTCGGTTCGAAATTTTGAAGGAAAATCCAATACTATATAGACATCTTATATTTCGCCACCTGCCAAAATTATACAACAAAAAGGTAAAATTTCTTTGCTTGTACAAAAATATCCTCTGACTGTATTGAACCGATTATCATTTTAGATAGTAGAGACTTATCGTCTTATTTACATGAACAAGACTTTTTCATTTACCTGTAGATTGACTTTTGTTAATATCTTTATAGACCGTAAAATTTTAGTCGTTTTAATCCCGTGGAGAGTCCAGTACAGGAAACACAATAAAAAAATTATTATTATTATTTTATTATTACTAGCCTGTGCTGTCCCACTGCTGGGCAAAGGCCTCCCTCCATTCCTTCCATTTATCTCGGTCGCTCGCCATATCGTTCCAATTCCCAAGGAAGACATCCAGGTCGTCCCGCCATCTCCTTCGTGGTCTGCCGCGGCCTCGCGTCGCTGTGTCCGGGCACCAATCTTGTGTTTTACGGGCCCACAGCTCGCCAGACATGCGGCAGACATGTCCTGCCCAGTCCCATTTAAGTTGGGCAGCCTTTTGAGCCACGTCGACGATTTGTGTTTTGGAGCGCAGTGTAGTGTTTCGAACGTGATCTGTTAATTTAACACTTAATATGCTGCACTCCATAGCACGCTGGCAGACCTTGAGCTTGGACTTTTGGATGTTAGTCAAAGACCAAGTTTGTGCACCATAGGTCAGAATAGGGAGAATACACATGTCCATCAGCTTACGCTTCAGTGACATGGGCAAAGTGCCCTTTAATAGTTCCTTCATGGACCAGAAGCTCTTCCAGGCATTTTCTATTCGGCGCGTTATTTCTTTTTCTTGCCTTGCCTGGAAAGAGACTACTTGGCCCAAGTAGATATACTCTTGGACATATTGTATATTCTCCCCGCCTACGTGTATGCTCCTTTTGGAGCTGTTGGTCATGACTTTGGTCTTCGACATGTTCATCTTCAGTCCAACCTCAAGGCTTGCATCGCTAAGGTCTTGTAGCATGTGCTCTAGTCCTGTGGCTGTGGGAGAGAAAAGGACAATATCAACAGCGAAACGCAGATTAGTTAATCTCGCCTCGCCAAAGACAATACCCTTGTCTTCCCATTTGGCTGCCAATGTCTGAAAGACTTCTTCCAGGGTACTGGTGAACAACTTTGGAGACAGCGGGTCGCCCTGTTTGACTCCCTTAAGAATTTCAAACTTAGGACCTAATGTCTCTAACTTTATGGCAGCTGTGCTATGGGTGTATATATTGTGTAGTAGCTGTATATAAGTGGATTCTATTTTTTGTTTCGTGAGGGAATTAAAAATTGCAGTGTGTGTGATGCTGTCAAAGGCTTTACAATAATCGACAAAAGCAATATAGAGAGGAATTTTGTATTCTTGATATTTTTCTACTATTTGGTTGATGGTGTGTAGATGGTCAGTGGTGGAAAGTTCTCTACGGAAGCCTGCTTGTTCTGGGGGTTGCTTTTGATCTAGTTGGGTAGCTATGCGTTTTTCTATGACTTTGATAAAGGTTTTGTAAATGTGGGAAATTAGGCTAATCGGTCTATAATTATTTACGTCGGACTTATCACCTTTCTTGTGGAGAAGTATCATATTGGCATGGCAAAAGTTGTTTGGGAAGCTACCGCTATGAAGAATGTCGTTAAACAGTCTTGTAAGGTAGAAGAGTAATGATGGTTCACCCAATTTTAGAGCTTCGGTACTCACGCCATCTTCACCACAGGATCGGTTGTATTTTAATTTGCTGAGTGCATCACGAACTTCCACTTCAGAAATGGGTGGTATATTTTCGGAACATGAATAGGTTTTTTTTTTTTTTTTTTTTTTTTTTTTTTTTTTATGGTAGGTGAAAATCATCCAATGACGAAACCCGCTCTTGGGCGGAGCGGGAGACCAGTGTCAGACTCTTACTGACTAAAAAACCTACCCCGTACCTTCCTTGCCTTATTTCTGGAGTCGAGGTTACAGTTTTCACTTACCCTCTAGGCTCCAGGAGGCTTCGACCCTGAAGGGCCCCTGCAGTTTGCTGACAACTCCTTGAGGCGCGCGGGAACGGTGCGCGCCGTTGACGACCTGGACTCGGTCTTACCAGACGATCGGACGGCGAGCTACCCATTGCTCACCGTCCGCGAGCCAGTGTCTACGGTGGCCGGATATCGGCAGGATCGCGGCGGCGACGGCTACGGCGAGTACGCCGTTGCCTTTGCCTTATGCGGTCGGCCTCCTCCTTTACGAGCATTACTGCTTCGCAGAAGGAGGCGACCGCCTGCCATTCCTCTTCGCTGCGGACCATGGCCTGAACCAGGGCCCGGCGCGAGAGGTCGCCGCCGCCGATCACCCCCACGAGGACACGGCGATGCTCTTCCCAAGCAGGGCACACCTCCACCGTGTGCTCCACCGTGTCCTCCGGGCTCGCCTCACAGTGGCGACACCCGGACGTCTCTTCCGCACGAATCCGGTGCAGGAATCTCCCGAACTTCCCATGTCCGGTGAGAACCTGCGTCATGCGGAAAGTGAGGACGCCGTGAGGTCTATCCAGCCACGCCTCAAAGAGGGGCACTACCGCTGAGATTACGGTGTGCCCAGCGCTGGGTTGCGACAGTCGCTGTTTCCACTTCACCATGAGATCTCGCCGGAGCTCCTTCCGCCACGCCTCGACATGTTCGGGCAGCGGATCTTCGCCCCGGCGTTGCATCTCCACGCGCTGGTCGTGCATGCGTGCAAGGACTGTTGCCTCCAAATCCCATGGTGGTAGGCCAGCAAGGAGGCTCGCCGCCTCGCGGGACACCGTGCGGTATCCCCGCACCATCCGGATGGCCATGACCCTCTGGCAGGCGTTCAGCTGGGCCGCCGGGCGTTTACGCAGCGTCGGCGCCCACACTGGTGCCCCATAAAGGGCCATGGACCGGACGATGCCGGCGTAGAGCCTCCGGCAGAAGGCGTCTGGACCCCCAAGGTTCGGCAGGAGCCGCTTGAGAGCAGCCCCCGTCCGATTGAGTTTGGGGGTCAGACGTCGGAAGTGCTCCTCGAAATTCCATCGGCTGTCGAGGACAAGTCCTAGGTACTTCATCGTCGACCCGATGCCGATGTGAACTCCTTCTACCGTTAGTTGGGAACCCGTTGGTGGCGCGTTCCGAGGGCCGTGAAAGCACATGGCCTCGGACTTGTGCAGTGCCACCTTGAGTCCCAACTGCTGGATCCTCTCAACGACTGTCGCAACCCCACGTGTCGCTAGTTCGACCGCCGCCTGGTACGACCTTCCCTGCGCTAGGACCAGCGTGTCGTCTGCGTAGCAGACCACGCTGACCCCTACGGGGAGGTCGGCGCGCAGCACGTAGTCGTACCCGATGTTCCACAAGGGCGGTCCTAGTACCGATCCCTGTGGGACACCGCACGACATCTCTCGCCGTTTCCAATCTCCTTGGTGACCGGGGTACACTATGTACCTGTCGGACAGGTAGGCCTCGATTGTACGACAGAGGTAGTCGGGCACCCGGTGATACCGGAGTGCCGTCCTAATGCAACTCCAGGGCAGGGAATTAAAGGCGTTGGCGATGTCCAATGACACCGCCAAGACACACCTGCCCCGGGACACCGCATCCCCCGTCGTGAGGGCTCGCACGCGCATGATGGCGTCCACCGTGGAGCGCCTCCTGCGAAACCCGAACTGGTCGTCCGCGAGATCGGGCCCCTTCAGTGTTAGGTGCTTGACGAGGCGGTCTGCAATGACTCTTTCAAAGAGCTTGCCCACCTCGTCAAGCAGCACAATGGGCCGATACGCGGACGGAGAGTCCGCAGGGCGCCCCGGCTTCGCGACGAGGACCAGTTTTCCCGTCTTCCAGGGAAGTGGGAACTGGCCCCTCTCCAAGCATGCGCTAAAGAGCCCCCCCAATCGAGACCCGAGAGCCTCCATGGCCAGGACCCAAGCCTTTCCTGGCAAGCCGTCGGGTCCTGGGGCGGTATTCTTCGCACCCATCCTGCGTACCGCCACTCTCATCTCTACCTCGGTCACTTCCGGAGCATTGGTACCGTCGTCGCTGACGTGGTCCGCGTCAGACACCGCTGGTGGCGGAGCCATGGGCGGGGGGGAGTGGTCCCCCCGCGCAGGGAACAGAGCGCTCACCACACCCTCCACGATCTGTGGCGGAACATGAATAGGTAGATTTTGATTGTGTGTGAAGTGTATCGGAATAGAGGGTCTTGTAAAAAGTTGTGCAAATCTCTAAAATTTTGTCTCTGTTAAGTTGTTTTACGCCACTGCTATCTTTTAAACTTGTAATCCACGATTTATTGTTGTTAATACCCTGCTTTGCTATTTTAAGTGATTGGTTCTTTTCAATTGCATTTTGTATTAATTTTTTATTGTAATTTCTTATATCTTTTCTAATACTGTTGTATATGTGTAGCTACTTATATGTAATAGCTACGCCACTTGTCATTTGCAAAATAAACGTCAGTGCGTATTCAACCGCTAAGTGTTTCACTCGTCCCCTCGCTCACATACTTAACAGTGGCGACGAGGTACCCTCACAGTTAAATAATAAAAAAAAGTGCAGTGTCATGGCTCTTTTTGGGTTATTAACCAGTTTTAACCATGAATCACAAGCATGGCAAGAGTATAAGGGGCGGTTGACACAATGGTTCATCGCCAACGACATCAGCGGGGCCAACGACTCCGCTGGCATCAAACGGCGGGCGGTCTTGTTGAGCGCACTCAGCGAGCCAACATACAAGCTTGCAGCAGATCTGGCGCTGCCTAAAGATATTCAGGAGGTGCCATTTGAAGACATATTGAAACTGTTGGACAACCATTTCACCCCACAACAATGTGGGTTTGCCGAAAGGTATAGATTTTATACAGCGGCGCAAGTTGAAGGTGAAAGCTACCCTCAGTGGGCAGCGAGGTTGCGCGGTTTGACTGCTCATTGCGGATTTCTAAACGTGGAGGAAGCATTAAGAGACCGTTTTATAATGGGAATGCTGCCGGGAGCGGAGCGAGAGAAACTATTCGCTCAGAATCTGGAGACATTATCGCTAGCAAAGGCCGTGGAACGGGCGGAGAGCGTGCGGTGTGCGCGCCTGGCGGCGGCGGCCGCGACGGCGGCGGTAGCGGCACCCGCGCCCGCCGATCAGCTCTTCAAGATCGCGTCGAAAAACGGTGGTGGTGATAAAGTGTCGTGCTTAGTTTGTGGTTTCAAAAATCATACATCGGAGCAGTGTCGGTTTGCAAATTATAAATGCAAAAAATGCAATACAAAGGGCCATTTGCGGCGTATGTGTAAAAAAATTAATTATGTTACAAATGAGGGTGTTGGTGATAACGGCGATGACGGTGAGTTTTACAATATTTGTACTTATGACGGAGAACCAATGACCGAAGTAGTAATTGTCCGAGGAGTGCGAATGAAGTTTCAGATCGATAGCGGTTCAGCTGTAACTGCGATTTCCGAAAAAACCTATTTAAAACTATTTAATGATGTGCCATTGACCAACACAGACAAACGTTTATTTACATATACAGGAAATAAAATTCAGTGCATAGGAGTCGTACGGTTGCCTTTTACTTATACAGGCATTATACATACATTAGATGTATACATAATTCGCGACGGTGGCCCTCCACTCTTAGGTAGGGATTTTATATCGAAATATAAATTAACAATGCTGCCAGTAAATTATTGTGATTATTCAAATAATATTAGTAAACAGTTACAAAGCAAGTATCCCAGTGTTTTTTCGGATGAGCTTGGGGCATTCAAAAAACATAAAATTAAGTTAAATTTGAAGGTAGATGCCAAGCCAGTTTTTTTCAAACCACGGCCTATAGCTTTTGCTTTACGTAATAAAATAGATAAGGAGATCGACCGTTTGGTAAGCGTTGGTATATTAAAACCGGTTTCGTACTCAGAGTATGCGTCACCTGTAGTGCCCGTGTTGAAGCGCGACGGCTCGATACGTCTGTGTGCTGATTACTCCGTAACGATTAATAAACAGCTGTTAGTCGATCAATATCCCTTACCTACGGCGCATGAATTGTTTACTAAGCTGCACGGGGGCCAGCAGTTCAGTAAGTTGGACTTGTCTCAAGCGTATTCCCAGTGTATTTTGGATGAAGAGTCTCAAAAAATCACATGCATTAATACTCATAAAGGTTTGTTTATGTACACTCGATTGGTGTTCGGCCTCGCTTGCGCACCAGCTATATTTCAGCGAATTATGGAAAGCATATTGTCGGGAATGGATGGAGTGTTGTGCATGTTGGATGATGTGTTAGTTACGGGGGAGACCAGAGAGGTACATGTAAATAGATTACACGAAGTGTTGCGACGGTTGCAGGACGCAGGGCTTACACTTCAAAAATCTAAGTGTGATTTTTTTAAGGATGAAGTAGAATATTTAGGTTATAAAATAGATAAACATGGGTTGAAAAAGTCGCCCCAAAAAGTTACAGCCATTTTAAAGGCCCCAGTTCCGAAAAATGTTGGCAGCTTGCAATCTTTCTTGGGTCTTGTCAATTACTATCGGAATTTTATACCAAATGCGTCATCGATTCTTAGCCCTTTATATAGTTTGCTTCAAAAAAATAGTAGATGGCAATGGGATTCGAAACATGAAAACGCATTTAACACAATTAAAAAGATTCTTGCATCGGATCAGGTTCTGGCACATTTTGATACAACCAAGCAAGTTATCTTAACCGTAGACGCGTCACCGAGCGGACTCGGTGCTGTGTTGTCGCAGGTGGATGGTAACGGTGAGGAGCGCCCGGTGTCATATGCTTCACGCACGTTGAACGCGGCTGAACGCAGGTATTCTCAGATACAAAAGGAGGCAACAGCCATCATTTTTGGGATACGCCGATTTCATCAATACCTATACGGTAGATCTGTTCCATTTATACTCCGAACTGATCACAAACCGCTCATCACCATTTTTGGGCCCCACCGCGGCATACCGGAAGTGTCCGCTAATAGGCTGCAGCGGTATGCAATATTTTTGAGTGGTTACAACTATAAAATAGAATACATACGTAGTGGTGATAATTGTGCTGATTACTTATCCCGCGCGAGCTTAAGCGACGACACGGAGGGCCACTCGGTGAGCGGATCATCAGAAGTCGAAGATAGGGCTACATATGTCAATTTCGTAGTCGACGCCAGTTTGCCAATAACACGAAAATTATTACTTGAGGAAACTCAAAAAGATGAAAAATTGGCAAAAGTGGCAAGATATATTTTAAATGGTTGGCCACGAAAAATAACCGATCTTAGTATATTCCCTTATTTTTTGTGTAAAAACCAACTATCCGTAGAGAATGGTATAATCATGCGTGGCCATAAAGTGGTCGTACCAGAAGTTCTGCGGAGTAAAATAATGTCCGAGCTTCATCAGTCACATTTAGGAATAGTTAAATGTAAAGCTGACGCACGTGGTAGGGTATGGTACCCAGGAATTGATAAAGATATCGAAAAAATGATCGCGAGTTGTAATATTTGCGTACAGCTCAGGCCTTCTCCGGCGCGTGCACCGCTTGCTGTGTGGCCGCACCCTCATCAGCCTTTTTGGCGTGTACACATGGACTTCCTCGGCCCAATCAAAGGTCAGACATATTTAGTGTTAGTGGATGCTCATTCTAAATGGCCTGAAGTTTACAAAGTAAATAACACATCTTCGGCTGTAGTCATAGCAATACTATACGAATTCATGTCAAGGTTTGGTCTAATACACACGTTGGTCAGTGATAATGCAACATCTTTTGTATCCGAAGAATTCAAAAATTTTTGCAAATCAAATGGAATATCGCATGTGACATCTCCCGCTTATCACCCAGCTAGTAATGGCCAGGCGGAGAGCTATGTAAAGGTAGTGAAGAAGGGCATAAAGTCATGTCTAATGATGAGTAATAACTCGAACGACAGACACAAAAATTTATTAAAATATTTATTCGATTACAGGAATTCGGTACACACTACAACATGCTCATCGCCTGCGCAATTAGTGTTCGGTCATAAACTTCGTTCGCGCTTAGATTTGTTGATAACAGACGCGCCACCGCCGTCATCATCCAACACTCTAACTGATGTTGTGAAACACAAACAATGTTTGCAGAGTAAAGCTCACGGAGGCACAAATGAACAATGTTTTAAGCCAGGTGACAATATTATGTATAAATTGTTTAATATAAATAAAAAGTTCACTTGGAACAGGGGCGTAGTTATAAGACGCGTAGGGAAAACTGTGTATTTGATAAAGGACAGTGAGACATTAAGACAGTTGAAAAAACATATTAATCAGCTTATACCTATCAAAGGAACGGTCTACGGAGGTCACAAACAGATACAAGCTAGCATGGTGGGCAGACCTAATGCAACACCAGATTATGACTTGACGACGTGTGATGACGAGTCAGCCGCTGAGACAAAGGACAGGCAATCGCAACCCCAGGAAGGGGAGGAAGAAGGCGATCAGGCTACGCCAACATTAGTATCACCATGCCCCGAACCCAGTTCAGCGGAAGGAGATGAGAACGAAATCCACGACGTTTCTCCCGCTAGTGAGAGGGAGCAAGCTACTCAGTCGGAGCACGAGCACGCTCATTACAGATCGCAGTTGTCAGACAAAGCGTTACGACCGATTCCTAGGGTTAACTATAAGCCATTTTATTAGTATAGACATTTTATTAGTATTGTTATCTAAAGGGGGAGAAATGTTGTATATGTGTAGCTACTTATATGTAATAGCTACGCCACTTGTCATTTGCAAAATAAACGTCAGTGCGTATTCAACCGCTAAGTGTTTCACTCGTCCCCTCGCTCACATACTTAACAAATACTTCGCTTAACTTTTTTGTCTTTCAACCTATATTGTAAACAATTTTTTACTTTATTTAAAGCCTGTCTCTCTTCTATTAATTTCTTGGTTTCTCCTGATAGTTTTCTAGTTTTATTTTTATTTTGTTTAATAACTTTGCTTGCTTTTGTTATACTACATATTATGTCTTTATATTGTAAATCAACACTTTTTTCTACACTTTCTTTGTTTAATAGATCAAAACTGTTTCTCAGCTCTAAATTAAATTCTTTTTTACATGATATAAGAGTTTCTTTATTTAACTTTCTAATTTTATTTCTAAATAATTTTTTTCGCTGTATTTTAATATTTAAATTTACAACTGCGCGTATAGGCCTATGGTCAGAACTAAATTTGAATTGGTTAATAGTTTGCACAATTTTAATAATATCTCTTTTTGATGATAGGATATAATCAATTTCATTCTTTGTTATATTATTAGGAGAAATCCATGTCCATCTTCTTTGTTGTTTCTTATAGAAGAAGCTATTTCCTACGCAAAGGTTTTGTCCAAACGCAAAGTGAATCAGTCTGGTGCCCCGTTCGTTTCGGTCTCCAGAACCATGCGGGCCAACAATTGCCTCATCGTCCATGGCTTGTCTTTGTCCTATTTTGGCGTTAAAGTCTCCCAAAACAATATTCCATGTGCTTCGGTGTTCATCGCATGCTTTATCAAGTAGGTCATAAAACTCTTCTACTTCCTCGTCAGGGTGGGATGACGTAGGGGCGTATACTTGGACTATGGTTAGTGTTTTGGAACTTGAAATCTTAAATTTTAAAACTGCAATTCTGTCTGAATATGAAGTAAATTCTAGTATGTTATTTTTCCACTTTTTCGCTACTAAGAAGCCTACTCCATAGATTCCTTCGGTTTGGCCAAAGTAATAAAGAATCCCATTTTCTCTTTCTAATGTTTCTTCTCCGCCTCTTCTCACTTCAGATAACCCTACTATATCCCATTTAATTTCATTCAATGCATTTTCGAGTTCAAGTAGCCGGTCCTCAGTTTTTAAAGTCCTGGTGTTGTAAGTTAAAATGTTAAGGGTTTTGTCGTTGTCCGATTTATACTTTGCCTGGGTCGTATAACGGGAGATCGATCTCACCCGGAGATTCTTAGCACCCCTGGCTCCAGGGTGAGCCTGCCCACCGTCATCAGCAGTACCACCACTGGAACCGCCGGGCATTTGGGGCCTATAATTCTTCCTCTTCATCATCATATTAATGGAGGGGATTAGACATATAACCCATCACGCTTGTCTGTTGCGGGTTGATGGGTGAACAGTAGACCTGCTTACTCGGTCCATGGACGCTGCGATTAACATTAAAAATTAATATTCATCGTCACCGCCCTAAATTGACGTCCTGTTCTTACGCCAATTGTCCAACTTAGGCCATTTGCATACTGTAGCAGTTCGCATGCCCTAAGTTGGCTTTTGTTTATTTAATGATGGTAGAGTAAACATTTCCCTTGGTCGGCTTTGACGACCTGCGCGGGATGATAAGCAGCTGATGCATTCTAAGTTTTTCTTTCGCTCCCAGATCAGCATGGAAGCAGTAAAAAAATAAAAAAATATAGTATAAAAGCAATAAAAAAATATAGTATTTTTTTTAAACTAAAATTAATTGACGCGTATACGAAATTCGTATCTTTAAGTAAAGAACAGCGGGTTCAATGGCCGTAGGTAGTTAGTACGCATCGACTGGCCACACACAACTTAATTCTGAAGATTAAGTTTTCAAGGTGATTAATCATTATCAAGATCAAAACTGTTTCTCGCGGACAAAACTACTGGCTGTAGATAGTTTTGTTTTATGCTCGTTTTGTATGCAGACAAAAGACGCAATGGGAACATACTCGTACTTTCTAGTTCAAATATGTTTTGTTATAAGTTTCTTGGAACTTTGAAACCTACAACTAATTTTACTAGACTAAATACCAAAAATTATGACTAAATTTGTAATCGTTACAGTATAAACGTGTTTTGAAAAATTAAAATTAAGCTGCAGCTATAATACAAAGCCTGAA